>HG995379.1:23036379-24286379 GCA_905333075.3 Atethmia centrago | reverse complement strand
GGTCAATTTATACCGACCTACGCGTTGCCAATAATAAAATAATATTCATAAAATCACCGTCATCAATACTGTAACAAAATTCAACACTTCAACTGACACTCGCGCAGCGCGCGCATTTGCCGGCGGGCGGCTAGACTCACTTCACCCAGCCCAAGTGAAGTGATGTTGCTATGGCAACCAGAATCGAGTGAAGTGATAATATCACCACACTCGCGCGACGCGCTTACCGACTCACTTCACCTAGCCGGCGCGAGTGGTTACTATGGTTACGAGAATCAATCGGGTGAAGTGATAAGATCACGTCGCGCTTGCGCGTGTGGAGTTGTTAATAATATCAAGTTGAGTTTATTTTTTAATTTGCCATTGTTTATTTTTAAATGCGCGACAAACAAAAATTTGGTTTTACCAAAATCCAAAATGGCGGCTAAAAACATTTTTCATCATGGGTATGGTCGTTTTCGGGGGTGTTAAATCCGATAGTAAGGTCAAAATTAAAAAGCAAGATGGCGGTTGCGAAAATGTTCAGATTTTTCATCATGGGTGTCGTTTTCATGGTTTTCGGGGGTGTTAAAGCCGATAGTGTAGTCAAATCTAAAAAGCAAGATGGCGGCTGCGAAAATATTCAGATATTTCATCATGGATATCGTTTTCATGGTTTTCGGGGGTGTTACATCCGATAGTGAGGTCAAAATTAAAAAGCAAGATGGCGGCTGCAAAAATTACCAATCTTTTTGGAATAAAAAAACAAATTAAGTTTCGGACTGAATGTCTGTTTTGCTATTTTATTAAAAAATAGTAAGGTTTCAGCGCTTAAATACTAATTTTGAAATTATATAAAATTATCAATAGAATTAGCATAAAAATATTATTAAAATCTCGATTATGATTATAAATGTAATGCTTGGTCACTCCCTAGCATCAGTGGGATGACACTGACAGCTCACTCCACGCGAGTTTTCATCGTGAGATTTTTACAGAATCGACATGCAGTAGCCACTAATAAACACTAAAAAAATACATAGATACTTATTGGTCACCAACAACACCAACGTCATCAAAGATTTTCAATGAAGTAGGTATTCGCTGATTGACATAGCTTTTGCTCGCGGATTCGCCCGCGTGGAGATCTGATGGGAAATTATCCCACGGCAACATACCTACTACCGTAACGCGCACGTCAGTAAAGCTCTCAGTCGGCATGATTATTTCAGACATCTTCAACAATCATCGTCATATTTCAGTCAATTTACACAAAACCTTCATAAACTTCACTTAGACCTTCCTCATATATCACTGCGAATTAGTGAATTCGTGAGTTATGAAAATCCGTTTGGTAGTTTTTGAGTTTATCGCGTTCAGACAAACAGACGCGGAGGGAGGAATTGGTAAGCCTCGTATCCACTAGGCAACATTTGGCGCGCGACACGTTGTATAACATGTTGATCAACGTGTTGAAAGTTACCGCGGAAATTTTGTTTAGCAATGTTGTCTGTGATCAGTCTTCGACAACATGTCGTTAGAGGAACTAGTGTTGATTTCGGCGGCGGCGATTTAGCGGCGGTGGTTATAATTTTATCGAAAAATGCATCAAAATATACAACACGCCAGCCGGCAACGTCGTGCGCTGTTGTGCAACGTTGCCGAACATGTTGCGTGTCAATTGTTGCCTAATGGATACGAGGCTTTAATATGTAGTTTATAATAAATAGTATAAAATAAAGTCGCTTCTCGTGTATGTCTGTGGAACCGCTACTCGTATGTTCTTGTTTTCACAATCAATCATATAACCTAAGCTATATGATTCCTGTTTCCTGTGCTATATCTAAATATAAATCTCGATGTTTTGACATTTCGCCACTTCATTAGAAAACCCCGGGCAAAGCAAGGGCGGGTCACTAGATTACCTAATAAATTATTGACAAAGACAAACATATGGGTCACCTTGCGTGTCCTTACTATCTTCGTGATGTGACCTTCGACCTTTTGTTTATGCGAGCCAATTCCACAATTGGATCCCATCAATAAAATCTATTAGACTAATAAAACTAAGGGACAGCCTAATTTGTATCACTTTCTTATAAGGACATCGTCAGACTTCTAAGTAGGTAGGTTTTCCAGGTCAACAGCCGACCTAAGCAAGACCTTTATCAGTAATTAAATTAAGTTCGTGTCAAATTCTTTGCGGTTCACGGGCTTATTAAAATAAACCATTAAAATTCCGAGGCGAGTTAAATTATATTAAGGTTAGGTTGTTATTACGTTTTTATTTGTACGTTAAATGAAACAGGGGTATAACAAAATATGAAATAATATCTAACTAACATGAACAGCACCTTGTTTTCTTTTAGGCGTTTATTGAAATGAAAAGCCTTTTTCATTGAAACTGAATAATTTTAATTAATTAATTATATAATTGTGAATAAATGACACACGACATTAGGTACTTTAATAAAAGTAAAATAACTGAATAATTTGAATTCTTTATAGGTACTTAAGTACCAATTTAATAAAAGACGGTGACGATAAGATAAGATGTAAAACAAAAGATTATATTTAAGCTAAAGGTTCGTGCAGACTAGCGCGATATCGCGGGCATGACAGCAACATGCTTGTCACGCCCGCGATATCACCCGTCTGATTTTTGTCCTGGGGAATCCTTGTGTAAATACCGTATGTTTGAGAAGAGAGAGGGCTATGTCGGGCTTTTTCCGACAAAATCGGGCTAAGCCTACGTGCGCACGGGCGCTCTTTTTAACGCAACATTTCTTGCTGCGCACTAGATTTTCAACGCTTGGCTTAGCGGCGTAGGTTGAAAATACAACTGTGCACTTTTTCAACGTGCTAGGGATGCACTCCGTTGGATTCTCAACGCTCGGTTCGACGCCGAGAGTTGAAAACCCGGAGCACGATCAACAACTTCTTGTTAAAAAAAGCGCTCGAGCGAACGTGGGCTACACGATCATAGGAACCTGTGCTCAGCCATGCTCCTTACTCACGTAAAAAATATCGCATCAAACACATCTCAACAGTGTATCTTGCAACAAGTCACCTGGCTCTGCTTTACCTTTTCATTTTGTGCTTAGCGCAAAAGCATAGCACAATCAGCCTATAAAGTTCCCACTGCTGGGACACAAGCCTCCACTTTGAGAGGAACGGGTCAGAATGCACCACGCGGGCTCATTGTAGGCTGACATTTCCTGCTTAACTTACCATACCTACTAAATAATAATAATTTTCTTCCCCAGATCACGGTGTTCTGAATAAGGGAGCGAGCGGAAGGTGGCGAGGTCCAAGCGTTGGACCAGGTCATCTTGACAGCATTGTTCAGAGCACAGCACCTGTCTCCAAGCGAACAGCTTTCGTTTGCCCTCACATGGAACCGAGTCCATATCGCCAGGTCCGAGATCCTTGTTTATGGGCAAGAATGGCCTCCAGGTATTTGGAAATAAGAGTTATCCAAACTAATATTATAAATACGAAAGTAACTCAAGACTGTATGTTGTCTTTCCAACTCTAAACTGCTAAACGAATCTCGATAAAATTTTGCACACAATTAGACCGTGGACCAGGATACTACTTTATCCTGGTAGTACGTTCCCGTGGAATAATTTCCGACATCCACGTAGGCAAAGCCGTGGGAAAAGCTAGTTTTTTTTTTTTAATCCAGGTCAGCAGAAGGTAGGCTTCTTCTAGTAATATTACACCACGCAATTAACAAGCTGAGTCTCTTGCTCAGGACCGTCTTGGGCACTTTAAGATCCGAAGAATGCAGGATGCAAGAGAGAGCTCGAAATTTATAGCACCGCCCGCCCTCGGATAGGTTAGGATTAGTAGGATAGAAATAGTAGTTACGTTGTCGACTTATGCAGAAAAGTTTGGGAAATAAAAAAACGTAGGAAGAAGCTCGAGCGCATTCGGACGTTCAGAGGTATATTCTGAACGTCCGAATGAGCTCGAACATTTTAGCACCCCGTCTAAGATTTACTTAGCTTTTCTTTTGTCGCTGGCAGGAACGACGGGATCCCCATGGATCGCGGGGCCCTGGGCACTGGCCTAGAGCTGGCAAAACTGGGCACTGGCAAAGACGACCCTGCTCTTGCTTTTTAGGGTTCCGTACCCAAAGGGTATGGATATCCCTTTGGGTATCCTATTACTACCTATGTACCTATACGCTCCGCTGTCCGTCTTTCTGTCACAGGGCTGTATCTTTTGAACCGTAATCGGTAGATACTTGAAATTTACAGTGTGTACTACTGTGGCCGCTATAACAATAAATAATAAAAATAAAATAACTTTAGAGATATAATATAGGAGGTTAAATACCTACCCCATACAAGGAACGTGTTTTTTACGGCGGCAAACCCTTCGCTCGGCCGCTTTTTACGATAAATCAAACAAAAGATTATATTAAGTTAAGCGGCTAAGCGAAGGGTTCGCCAGACTCCGGGCTGCTACTGAGAAATTCCTGACAGGATGACTCAATAACACTTTTCTCAAACCAGGATTCAAACCCAGGACCTCATGATCAGCAGTAGCGCTTGCGATCACTAGACCAACGAGGCAATTATATTATCAAGGCAGTTGTATTTCAATCTAAGTACATGTAAATGATATTTTTTAGAATTGCGAGATGTAATTACGAGTACGTTAGTAGTTTACCTAGAAACTATTCCAGGAGGTTTTGGCTAAGTGGAATAAGTATTACCGTATGGTGAAAAAAAAAAAAACAAATTATTTAAAAAACAACAAACCTGACTAAAAAGAGAAAAAATAGGCATTCTAACCTATAGAATTTTGGTATCGCAGACGGGGGACAAACAAAATTTAGACCATATTAATTTCAGGTTATTGGTTCGTCCCCGCCTGCAATACCAAAATTCTATAGATTATAATGCTTGTTTTTCTCTTTTCAGGTAGGTGTTTTTGCAGTCGGGTTTTTGTTTTTAAATAATTTGTTTTATTTAAGCGTTTTAGTTTTATTAATTCATATATACTTATATGTATATATATAGATATATATGGAATTGACTCATTATAACTTTTATTTGGTATCAATATTGTTGTAATTTATTTAATAAAACCTTACCCTCCCTTTTTTGTATTTGTAGATGCAATAGATAAATATTATATTATGTCACTCCCCCAATGAAGACGAATCTAACGACACCTCCTATATTAAAATCCAGCTGTTTAGGCTACAGAGCGTGCCAAAGAAATAGACATACGTACATACATTTGTACATACATACATACCCTCGAAAAATATTACCCTGCTTCTGGGGCAGTCAGGTAATTAGGATTATTGAGAACATCTCTGCGAATCTAGATATAGCGAGAAACAAACACACCATAAAGTAACTCTCGTAAAGATAATTACTGAGTATTATTTATTTGCAAAAAGAGCACTGAATAAAGTTACAACTCAGTTCCACGCGAAATACAAATTCTGAAGAATTCTCATTAGTAAACTTCGCAAATAAACACATTTACGAAAGTCCTCAACTGTAAATAGAGACCCCTCACAAAATTAATACATTCCAAACTAATAAACTTAAAGTAGTCCACAGATCAAAACTTTAATGGGTAAATTCATTAACAGGCCCCAGCAACTCGCAGCGTTCACAAATAAATTACATTTGGACCTTACGGAATAAATTCAGGGATTCTGGACCCTTATTGGGTTTTGGCGTACAAAATGATTTACCGTCATATTGCCATTTGAATTGGACGTAGGCAAATTCGCAACAAATGTTTTATTTCGAGATATTAATGTAAATGTGGGTTGTATGACAATTTGTACAGTATTTTGTTTGCATCCAATAACTAAACAGGCATTGGTTCTGTGAGTTTCGTTTTATTTATATTTTTTTGGCATCTCGCAGGTCAACTTAAGAGGTTGTCCCGGCTTAACCGGACTTTTCTGTGGATACCTCAATAAATTAAGGCCTCCAGCCAGGGTATAAACTTTTAAACTAAGCAACTACACGCTAAGGCACCCCCGGTAAGGTACGGACCTCGGCTTAGGGCGTCGCTGGGGTAGGACTGCAAGGGCCTGTCCCTTCTGTGAGTTTCGTTTTTTTTTGTTTTTGGCATCTCGCAGGTCAACCTAGGAGGTTGTCCCTGCTTAACCGGACTTTCCTGTGGATGCCTCAATGAATTAAGGCCTCCGGCCAGGGCACAGAATTATAAACTAAGCAACTACATGCTAAGCCACCCCCGGTAAGGTACGGACCTCGGCTTAGGGCCGAACTGCTGGGGGAGATTTGCAAGGGACAGGCTCGATCGGATTAATATTATTAGGGGACGAATCTAAAGCTACAGACTCAACCGCGCGGGCTAGATCGAGCCAGGGTCGGAGTAGGGATGGACGTGGACGTCGGGACAGTGAGAACGGAAGGATGGCAGTCGGATTCTGTTTGTGTGCTACAGAGCTAGTGGCCCTACTACTCTCCTGGAGAAGGAATGTGGCTTCATCGGGAAAAGAGAGAGTATGCCTCGGTTGGCGAATCCTAGTTATGCGGAAGGGAGTGTCTTGGGTGGCCGCCGCAATCAGGGGACTGTTGTGCTTAATATCAAAGGCGTTTGTGATTGATAGGTATAGACATATATTTATCATTTCACTGAATTCTTGCTTTGCCTATTTTCATTAAATATTATATAGGATCAGTCTCGGTATGTAAAGATGGTCACCCATCCACGAACCAACCCAAGCGAGCGTTGCTTATTAACAGCAGCTAACTTTAAATTTTTGTCCATTTGTCTGTTTGTCTAGATGTACCTATGTTCCGGATTGGCGCAAAAGTGGCTGAACGGATTTGGACGAAATTTGGCACACCGATAGTTTATAACCTGGATTAACACATATACTTACTATACTTTTACTCCCGGTAGTACGTTCCCGTGAGATAATTTCCGATATCCACGCGGGCGGAAGCTAGTTAAAATATTATTTCTATTGTCGCCGACTATTGGCATATCGTCGGTGATATTCTGAAACCGCGGAACTAACAGTGTTTAAAACCGCGTATTTACAAAAGTAGCAAAATCGAGATTTCGGATTTTTTAATTCTTTAATACATATTTTACACAACTAATGCCTACAATATTAAGAAGAATTTGACAATTTTAAAGTTTAAACAATAGAAAGTCAAGTGGTTTAGTAAATATTACGTTTTTCCTCGTTCCTGTAAAATTCACTGCACCTACCTTACGCGGTTTTAAACACTGTTAGTTCCGCGGTTTCAGAATATCACCGACGATATTACCATCGTGGTTTAAGGTATTAAATAAGTATTAGACACGTGGAGGCGCGCTTATCGGAAAACGAAACAGCTTTTATTGTGGATTCCCTAGAGTTGCCTTCTATTTTCCAGGATGGAAACTTTTCTGTTTTACTAATATATTATATGGAAACTAAAAAATAAGTTGTGGAGTTTGACTATGCGGTGACAGTTCTTTGTTTGGTTATTATAAATAACCATTCTTAATTCCCTATCGGCCAAAATAGCCTGTCTTTCCCGAGTCATAAGCACAAACATTTCCTATTTTGTCGCTCGCTAAACATTCTTGATTGAATATTCATAACTTAGTAAACGGACACTCAAACATCATCAACTTTCACAAACTACTCGTACTCCTTAGTAGATCTGTCCTTCGAATTAGACCACTTCCAAACATAGGAAGAACACGAACCATTCACCCGTAAATAACAATAGATAACGTAAAAGCGAGGCTATTGTAAGCTTAGCGTCCTGTTAAATTTGCATAGCACGGACATGGGGATCCGTTTTTGCCTCCCAGATTTCTGTTTGATTAACGGAATTTGTATGGGGAATGGAGACTAAAGAGAACTTGGGGATGCATTGAATTCCTCCATTTTATACCAAACAAAAGACGAAAATTTTAACGCGTTACTATGTATAAATATTGGAATACGGATCGGGAAAATTAAGGGTTCAATTGTTTTATTGTTTTTTGCTGCCAAAGGTCGTAAAAAATTCAGAAACTTTTGTTTTTGTTAATCTAGTAGTAGTTCTTTTAATAGCCATGTTTTTCTCGGCGAAGAAAAGGCCAATTCTTTTTCCATCCGTAGGTGTAAGCAAATGTAATGTGCTATGAAATAAAACGGATATACAGGATAGGTAGCATTTCGCCTAATGACAACAATCTCCCTGCCAAGTGTGTTGAATGAAGTGTGAGTATGATGTTTGTAGGTTTGCAATTTTCCACTTTTGAATCGAAACTATGATCCATACAGTGTACTAATGTGATAGATGATGCCAAATGCCCAAAGCTCACACATTTGGCATGAATAAAGTCAAAGTTTCTATAATTGTTCGTGCTGTTTATTGAGTTTCTTGGCACCTTAATACTACGTTATATTAACACGTAGTTTCGTAACTTAATGGGACTAGAAGGAACTATTGGCATCACTGCAGACTTGGGCGCCGGCAAGTTTATTTTCAGGGGGGTGCATCTTCAATTAAAATCAAATCAAAAGTCATTTATTCAAACTAGACTGAGAATCAGCACTTTTCGAACGCCAAAGTTACTTAAGACAGTCCCCCAAAAACGCCTGCCCTTCACCACTTCCTAGTGCTTTAGCTGGGAAGAAGTGGCGCATCAAACTCCCCAGCAGCACACCTGTCTGTTTAGTTATATAAACTTGATTCTATACAAATTTTATGCAAAGTAACTAACACTACGAAACACAACACATTAAATTAAATTACTTGCCGTATGTGAGCTAGCACACGCCAATATACCAACAATGAAACTGTACTCAAACAGAAAGTACAACATAAAATCTTAGACAAAATATAATACCTAAATAAAAGCCTACAGGCATAGAGGGCGTGCCTGCTTACATAAGGCTATAGCTGTAACTCGAAGTGAGAAATAATAAACTAGCACCATCGAAGTAATATAAATAAACAGATAATTACTAATAATAATAATAATAATGGTCAGCCAGACGACCAGTCACCACAAGCAGCACCCGTTCACGAGCATAACGCAAAGATCAGCCATCACTCCCGTCGCCATATTGGAGGTGATTTCAGCTCCACAAAGCGAGCTGGTTATCGTTTGTCCATTCATGCAAGGGGTAACTTTACTTTGTCGAGATATGCAGGAAAGGCATATAAAACCAATCCTATTCGAGGCGGACGCGAATAACATAATTCGCATCCGCCTCGAATGGGATAGGTTTTATTTTGTCCATTCATACAGAAAGAAGACTAACTGTGTCGATTTATGCACAAAGAAGCTTAAGAATTAAGAAGAGTAGGATGCAAGAGCGAACAAAGAGCAAAGCAAGCTCGATAATGTTAGCACCCTGCCTAGGCGCGATTAGATTTTCGGAAATGTTATTAGTCGACCAATGCAATGAAGCTTTAGAATTGAGAGGAATAATTTAGGATTTTTCCTCGAATAGGTTAAGTTCTCTATTAATGTCTCAGTTTATATTAATGTATTAGGTGTTTCCGGATATGTTTATAGTTCTGAATGTTTTTACACCTTTATTTTATTTTGAAGCCAGGGAGGTGCAAGTGCACCTTCTTGCACCCTCTTAGTAATCAGCAGAAAGCAATTTATTTCCTGCTAACCACACCGTACGAAATAGGTAGCTCCTGAAATAAAGAATCTTTATTATTATCTGTTAAGTTGTTCCCCATTTAGCCAGCAACATCTCCCTCAACTTACATTACACTTTTCTTTTATCTCCTGCACATTATAACTTAAATCAATGTTGCAGAACAAATACAAACTTCTTTGTTACAAAACCAAACATTTTTTACTTTTCAAACCCTGGTTACTGCTCGTTAACTTTTAAGTTAAGTGCCGAACACGGAATGATTTCCTTCTAATTCGAAGAAACACACGATAATGCCGTTTGTGAGTTTTCGCTGCGCTTATTGTAGAAGTAAAGTATTTGATAGACATCTAAGTCCTAAAATAACTTATTACGTCTGTTCTTCCATTTCTTCCATAGTTAAAGTTTTAAAATCCAATGTAACCTTGAAGGATCAATTATTTTTGCCACAATCAATCAATTCATCTGCAGTATACTTTATGCATAACCTGAGCGCTAAGAACAGGTTTTTACTATATCTTTATACCGTTTCAGGAACATCTTTGTTGAAAATACGAATACCAAATATCTTATTTTACTATTCGACCACTAAATTCATATCTATGTAGGTACTTTCGCAAAAGTGACAGAGATACCGCCAAAACAACTCCATTCTCAGCACGATCCTATTCTATTTTATTACGTCTATATTTTACGACGTTCATAAACACAATATCGGGCCTTATGTGGCATGAGATGCGTAGATAGGCACAGGTGTCCTGTAAATAGATTCTAAGAAGCCGCTTCCCTGCGTACTGAGGCCAACGACATAAATTCTGCAAAAGAATCTATTTTACAAAAATAGTAAGAAAGAAATGGTTTTAAAATTGTTCTTCCGTATGAGGTAAAAGGTATTAGAGCTCCTATTTAGATCTTCCCTAAAGAGCGCTATTTAAGGAAAATCCAAATGCACCTGTCTTGCCAAACTGCCCCAGTTTTCAATCAGGTACAACGTTTTCAGCTTCGTCTGTCGCATCCAATTAGACTTTGCGTCCAAACCTGCCTTTCATAGTAATCTATTCTCAGTTTCTAAGCCTGAACTAACTTATCAGAGGCTTCAACTATCGGGTCCAAACAGGCTGAGGCCGAATACACGTGTGCGATACTAAGTAGTCTATTTCCACGTTCTTTGCCCAGGTTTGAAGATAAACCAGTTCATGGAGGCTTTTTGGTAAGGAATAATTTATCAATGAGTTCCGTGCCGTGAGTTCGATCCCTGCGAAGCTCCGTATAAAAAATATTTAAAAATAGTTATATTACTGTTTTTCATCAAATTCTAAGTAATAGAGTGTAAGAATAAGTATAAGCTATAAGTGAGCATGTGAACAGGACAAAAAGGTGAAGACATATATCTTTATAAACAGTGACAACAAAACAATAAAAACCAAAAATAACAAAAGTGAATAAAGTGAATATCTACAATAAAAACATTACGAATAAATAATAAACTTTAACCAATATTAAAAAGTGAAAGAACAATCCTAAATAACTAAAATAAAGTGTTTTTTTTTTAAATCAAGTGAACAAAGAAACAGTGCAAAAATTTCCAATACATGATTCATAATAACCGACACTCATTAGTTCAAAAATCGTGTATCTACATTGAGAGGCACTATTTTGTCAACAAAGTTAACTGTACAAATAGCTCTGCCAGTAAAGCATCGTCGCGTCGTCTATGTGAACGGTGGGGCATGAGTTCGATCCCCGCGATAAGAGGTTCTTTTTGTAAATTGTCTGGTGTTATTTCTTAACGATGTCCATGGAAATAAACCACAACGTAACATTGCGACGACGAAATCAACTGTTTAGATCTAAGTCAATAGATTCATTCAGTAATGACTCATCATTGGACAGAACGAATTCGGACATAAACACAAGAAGTCTTGATCTTTCAACGGGTATTAGCAAAAATGAATTAGACGAAATGAAGGTTGAAATACAGCAATTAAAATACCAATTTGAATTAACACAAAATGAATTGGACAAGGTGATATGCGACAACAATGAGCTTAAAGAAACAGTATTACGACAGCAAACTTACATTAATACATTAAAAGATCTTTGTACTAGCAGTCCTACAAAGTCGCAAAGACAAAAAATATTGTCTGCGAGAAAAAGAAATAGACGTTCTATTACTGATAGTCTACGTGTTGCATCCCTAGGCCAAGAACAGCCATCCAGTAACAATGAAAGAGACTGCATTAAGAGCTCAAATATATTATTAGAGTCACCTAATTTTGATGCATCACCTAAAACAGTGTCTGTAGCAATATACGAGGATAAGCAAACACAGACCGAAGCATCTGAATTTACTGAGTATAGCAATTATGTCGAAAAAGAAATGAATAAACACAACAAGACACCACAAGATCAACGGGTAATAACAAAAGACAGTAGGAAAAAAAGAAAGCTATGCATTCTCAGTAACTGCAACCATAGTGGCTCACTAGAAATATTAGAAAACACTTTTGATCGACACTTCGAGTTCTGTCATTACTTGTCACGTAATAGTAGCGTAAAAGACATTTTTTCTAATATAGTTAATAAGATAAGAAATTATAGTTTAGATGACTACTGTATTATTATGATTGGCGAGCAAGATTTTAAAGGCACCGGGGAATCAATTGAAATAGTTAAGTTAATTAGAGAATCACTTAAAAGTGTAACTAACACAAATGTCATTGTATGCTGCCCTACATATATACAAGGGGCTCTGATACACAATTATAAAATAGAAATGTTTAATAGATTGCTTCATATGGACATAGAAAATCATAATTATGCTTATTTTTTTGACAGTAATTTTGACCTATCTGATGAAACATTCTCATATAATACCGGTAAACTTAACAAACTCGGTCAAAAACGTATTTATGAAAATATATTCCGTCGCCTGCTTGTTGATATTGAAACCTATCCAACTGAGTATGACTACTGTGATTCTCGAAAATCGCCAAAAAAAGCCCAAAAAACTCTTTTTCGTCCCATCACGTAAAAAGGTATTTGATGGTAAAGACAGTTCTACAGGAAAACAAAAATTTACACTATTACACCAAAACATAGCTGGAATTTTAAATAAAACTGATCTATTCGAAATTACAATTACAATTAGACTTGGCAAATCAGATTGGCGATATAGATTTTATTTGCCTGAGTGAAACTTTTATAAAATCAGGGCATGAAAGTAATCTGGCACTTACACACTACAACTTAGCTGCCAGTTACACTAGACACGAGAAGAAACGCGGTGGAACATGCGTTTTAATAAAAAAAGGTCTAAGTTTTAGCCCGTTACCCATAACTGATGAACTGGCCATCGAATATTGCTTTGAATGCTGTGGCATAGAAATATTGAGTCATAATTTAATTATAGTGTGCATTTATAGAATTCCAGATTCTGATGTGTCCATATTTTTTGAAAAACTTGAATCATTATTACGCAACCTAATCCGCAAAGTTAAAAAAAATATTATTCTGTGCGGAGATTGGAACATCGACATATTGAAAGATAACAAATATTCTAAAGAATTAATATCAATACTAAACAACTTTAATATTTCCCTACATGTTAGGATGCCTACTAGGAAAAATACTAGCATAGATCAAATAGCCAGTAATCTCCCAGCAGTTGATATGAAATGCAGTATACATAATTTAGCTCTCTCCGATCACGATACTGGACAATCATTATCTTTTTACCTTGAAGAGATAAATAATAATAATAAATTAAAAACTGTACAATTCTGGTATGATACAAAGAGAGATTACGACAAGGGTAACATAGAAAAATTTTTAGATTGCTTAGCAGCTTTAAGCTTTTGTGAAATGTACGAAGAGACAGACTGCAATAAAGCATTTTATATATTCCATGATATATTCACGCTCTTCTATAAATTGTGTTTTCCTGAAATACTTGTCAAAAGGACCAATAAACCCATAAAAAACAAATGGCTTAGTAGGGGTCTAAAAATATCATGCATTAAAAAGAGAGCTTTATATTACGCATACCAACACGATGCTATAAGTAAAGGTTACCACAAGAAAAAATACCGCAATTACACTAAGATTTAAAAAAAATGCATATCAAAATCTCAACAGATAAACAACAACAATTTTTTCAATAAATCTAAGAATAAATGTAAAGCGACATGGTCAATCATAAAAAATAACTTAAATAAATCTAATAATAATAACTACATAAATGAATTAATAATTAGTGACAAAAAAATTAATAATCCTATTGACATATGTAACCAATTTAACAATTATTTCATCGAACTGACACAAAAAAATTACAATAATAATCATGACGTAAACAACATTGACATTGACAATAACGTAAATACTTTATTTTTGTCTCCCGTGAATGAAACTGACATTATTAAAATAATCTATTCATTAAATAATACAAACTCTACGGGATATGACGAAGTAACCACTAAAATAATTAAATTAAGCGCAAAAATTATAGCATCACCACTTAGCTACCTAATAAACCTCTCATTTGAAGAAGGTGTTTTTCCGTCGACACTAAAAGAGTCTATAATTAAACCATTATTCAAAAAGGGTAACTGTTCTGACATGGGTAATTATAGGCCCATTACACTGATCCCAATCTTTGCAAAAATTTTTGAAAAAGCAATGCATGACAAAATAAATAGCTTTGTAACTAAATATAATCTAATTGTAGAGAGTCAGTTCGGTTTCAGGAAAAATTGTTCAACAACTCTAGCCTGTTTTTCATTAGTAAAATTAATTACCGAAGCTCTGGATAAAAAAAAGTCTGCTTTATCGGTATTCTTAGATATGAGCAAGGCATTTGATTTTGTCTCACATGGGCGACTACTCTACAAACTAGAGAGATATGGTATAAGAGGCAAGGCGCATGATTGGCTTAAAAGCTATTTGTCTGATCGCCATCAAAGAACTGTTATCTCTAAAATAGAAAAAAATACCAGGACGACATATTGCTCAGAATTAAAAATAAATAAATCTGGCGTTCCACAGGGAAGCGTACTGGGTCCGCAACTATTTATATTATACATAAATGACCTCAGAAAATGTTTAAAATATGAATGTATCCAATTTGCTGACGACACGACTCTGACTATAAAATGTACCACCAAAACTGACATAGAAACTAATACTAACATTGAATTAGTTAATGTAATAAAATGGCTCGGAGACAATAATCTTAATGTTAATATTAATAAAACCAAAATTGTTCAATTTCAAACATGCAACATGTCGGTAACACCAACAACAATTCGACATGATAATTCAATTTTGCAACCAGGACCATCGGCTTTATTTTTAGGTATAATAATAGACAATAAACTAAACTGGAAGGAACATGTAGAAAGAGTATGCAACAAGCTTGATAAATTTGTGTATGCTCTTCGCAAGCTAAGACTGGTGTCCAGTAAACAAACTGTCCTAAATGCATATCATGGGTATGTTTCATCAGTATTGCGTTACGGCCTAGTGATATGGGGTAATTCAGTGGATGTGGACAGAGCATTCAAAGTACAAAAAAAATGTATCAGAGTCATGAGCGGAGCAGAATATTTGGATCATTGCAGGCCATTATTTAAAGAATTAAAAATTCTTCCACTCCCGTGCCTGTATATTTTTGAGGTTTGTTTATTTGTAAAAAAATACCCTCATTTATTCATATTGAATGAACAAGTCTCCCAAAGATTGAATGAAAAAAATGCCGGGAAATTGCTAGTACCTCCTCAGAGATTGCAACTATACAGCAGAAATGCCAGTTGTATGACAATCAAAATTTATAATAAATTACCACCTGGCTTGAGAATGTTACCAATAACTAAATTCAAATGTAAAATGTTTACTTGGCTTTTAGATATGTGTTTTTATTCCGTTAATGAATTTTTAAATCATTCTTTTTGACATTGTAATTAATATTCTACGCTATTAGTATTTTGACATTATAATTAAATATTTTGATACTAGAACTTTGATTTTTGACATAACTTTTTTTTTTTTTTTTTTGTTATGGAACTATGTTGTTTTTTTTTTTTTGGCATGATTTAATATTTTGACATTACAAATAATCCAATTCAATTAATCTAAATTATTAATATTGTATCAAACTAAAAATATAAATTAATAAACAATTTCAATAATTTATTATAACTCTTATTGTACTCGTAATGTCTATAAGCATATTATTGCATGCACTTAGCTTATTTCATTTTTCTACACCAGCAATGGTAGTATATGTGAATCTATGTTTAATTTAAGATCTCAATGTACCATATACTTGGAAATAAATAAATATTATTATTAAAAAAAAAAAATGTCAACGCTGCGAGCATTTCAGTATTTACTCATTCGAAACAGCAACACATTAACTAAATCAAAATCAAAATATTTTTATTTCACATAAACCTACATGGGCACTTATGAAACGTCAGAAGCTCGGTGCACGGTTCCAATTGGTCGTTTCCTATGGAGAAGAGCCGGCAAGAAACTCCACGGTTAGTCTTTTAAAAATAATTGGCTTTTACAATGTTTTCAAATTACACAAATTAGGTATGGGAGAACATTGTAGGCCTGTCGAGAAGTACTTAACAAAAAAAGAGAAAAGGAAACGGTCTAAAGAAAAAAAGATCTAGTCTATTAAGCCTACAACGTTCTCACATTCACAACGTACACAAGAATCCATGTAAAATAATATTAATAATATTAAGTCTGAAATATAAATTGTAGGTATATAATGTCAAATAGTGAAAATATAATGTCAAAAAAGTATGTCTAAAAATAATAATAATAAACATCGTAATTTTTATATATATATATTTCCATAGTTATGCCGTTTCTGATGTACCAGGGAAGCCACATGTGCAGAAGGAATTATTGCCAAACTTCCTTGTCTTCAACGTAGTCTTTAATCTTGTAATATGCGTTTTTGATAAGGACACGTTTGATGTGGGTTTTGAACTTTCCATCGCTAAGTTCTGTAACTGACTTTGGCAACGTGTTATAAAAGCGGATACTGTTGATAACAAATGATTTGCTTGTTTTTGTTAATCTAAATTTGGGTATCACAATTTCATGTTTACTACGTGTATTTATATTATGGAAATCACTTCTTGTTTTGAAAAGACATAAGTTGTTACGAACATACAAAATACTTTCTAAGATATAAAGAGAAGGCAGAGTTAGTACATTAATTTCTTTCTAAGGGACTCACGAGGACCCATTCTATAGACTGCGCGGATTGCCCTCTTTTGTAAGATAAAAATTTAATCTACATCAGCTGCCGATCCCCACAGCAGAACGCCATAAGACATAATACTGTGGAAATAAGCAAAGTATACTAACCTAGCTGTGGCTATATCAGTCAACTGTCTAATTTTTCTTACTGCATATGCAGCTGAACTTAATCTACCTGAAAAAGCTCTAATGTGGGCTCCCCATTGCAATTTTGAATCTAGAGTAATTCCTAGAAATATAGTTTCTGTAATAGCATCTAGTCTCTTGCCATCAAGTTTTAAATTTAGAGCCACTTGGGGTACATTTGGTAGTGAGAACTTAATACATTTTGTTTTGTTCCCATTAAGTAAGAGATTATTAGCTGCGAACCATTTCGAAAGAATATCCAGACTATCGTTGACGTGTAAGACATCCGGATTTTTTCTATCTATTTTAAAAATGAGAGAAGTATCGTCAGCGAATAGAATTATATCCGATAAGTTTACCATCATGTAAGGAAGATCATTAATATAAACTAGAAATAGGAAAGAGCCAAGAATTGAACCTTGGGGCACGCCCATCTTTACTAGAGACCCCGAAGACGTCGCCCCGTTAACGTTTACTTTTTGCTGCCTGTTTGATAGATAGGACAGAACAAGATCAGCAGCTTGTCCACGAATTCCGTAGTGGTGTAATTTACAGGTCAGTGTATTATGGTCAACGCAGTCAAACGCTTTTGAGAGGTCACAGAAAATGCCAATGGCATCCTGGGATTTCTCCCAGGATTCCAAAATGTGACTGATGAGTTTTACTCCTGCGTCAGTCGTCGACCTACCTTTCGTGAAACAAAACTGGCGACTATGTAAAATCCCATTATTAGAGGGATCACTCTTACTACCCGATTTGAAAATTGGTACTACTTTACTATGTTTCATTAAATCAGGAAACGTACCGCTGTCTAAACATTGATTAAATATGCCTGTTAGGACAGGGGCTATTGTGTCAATGATATCACCAAGAACCTTAACGGAAATCCCCCATAAGTCTTCAGTTTTCTTTATGTTAAGACTTTTGAATGCCCTCTTAATAGTGACAATAGAAATGGGCTTGAATTCAAAACTTGGAATGTCCTTAGAGAAGTGTTGTTTGAGAAGAGATTCAGCTAAAATAGGTGATGAGAGAAGAGATTTCGTAACCTCTATTGGGATGTTGGTAAAGAAATTTTCCAGTGTCTCAGCAACTTTTAACTTATCTTTAATGGTTTCATTATTCATTTTTAAAGACAATTCATTTTGATCTCGCTGTTTTGCGTTTCCAGTTTCTTTGTTGATTACCTGCCACACAGTTTTTATTTTATTGTTAGACATACTAATTTTGTTACTTATTAATTTAGATTTAGCTTGAGCGCAGACTCTTTTGAATATCTTAGAATAATTTCTTACTAACTTAACTGAATAACTTACCTTCAACCTACTTTGTTACCTAGGTTTCCATTTTAACTGCTACTGTTTCACCGACTCTGTGTCCTCTACTCACTCAACAATTTTGGAGATCCAGACGAGTACTTGAATAAAAAAATATTCGCGTGTCTCGATTGACCTTCTGTGTTAGTGAAATAGATACAGATCACGTCCCGGGAATAAGGATGTTACTTTAAAACACAAACTAGGGCTGTATCTCACGTACAATGGATGAAACTCACAGTGGAATCCATTATTGGCGGATAATGTTCGGAAGACGGTCGAAAGAACTGGAATTTCTCTGTATACCCAAAAATTTGAAAGCGAATTGGGAACTAGATTCTTGAAGATAACTTTATTTAAGTACATGTAGGCGTAGAGGGCTTAACGCAAATTGGATCAAAATACATTAAATGTCAGAAAACTTCAGAAAAAAGGTCTTTGTACGCCTTTTCTTCAGAAAGTGTCACCCCTTTTTTTTTTTTTTTTTGAGGGTGGGAAATCATCAAATAACTTCTCCCGCTCTGGGCGGAGCGGGAGGGTGTGTCAGACTCTTACTGACTAAAACCCACCCGTATTCCTTCTTGTTGCCTGTGTTGCGGGGGCCTCGGTGACCCATAAGTACCTTCCCGCGACCCCAGCAGGCATCGGCCCTAGTGGACCCCTACTATGTGCTGACGACATCTCTTTGAGGCGCGCGTGGAATACAACGCGCCGTCGACCCGGGCCTGGTCCTTACCGGACGGTGAGCTACCCATTGCTCACCGTCCGCAAGCCCGCGCCTACGGTGGCCGGAAATCCGCCCGGGATTCCTGACGCCCTGGGCGTCTCCTGCGGCGGCTAGGGGCGAGAGGGCGCGAAACTTGCCTTTCCCTCAACCGTCCCGCCTCCTCCTTCGCGAGCATTACTGCTTCGCAGAAGGAGGTGACGGCTGCCCATGCCCTCTCGCTCCGTACCATGGCCTGAACCAGGGCTGGACGCGAGAGGTCTCTGCCGCCGATCGCCTCCACGAGGACACGGCGGTGCTCTGCCCAAGCCGGGCAGACCTCCACCGTATGCTCCACCGTGTCCTCCGGGCGATCCACACAGTGGTGACACCCGGACGTTTCCTCCCGCCTTATCCGACACAGGAACCTCCCGAAGCTGCCATGTCCGGTGAGGACCTGCGTCACGCGGAAGGTGAGGACGCCGTGGCGCCTCTCCAGCCACTCCTCAAAGAGGGGACTTATCGCCGCAGTCGTGGCGTGCCCAAAGTGTCACCCCTAATAATGTTCCCGAAACTTGCTCTGTTAGACCATCTTTATTACAATGTCATCTCAGCAACATTCAATAAATTTTTTAGCTTTAGTCTTGCTTTACGATAACACTTTGTCCACAAACTTGCAACGAAGTAGTGGTAGCATCAGACAGTGACACTAACTTTTAAATTGCCTTCAGATTCCACTTTTTTCTTGGAAAAGAACTTCAACGTCGTTCTAATCAATTACAATTGTATATAGCTATACTACATTTTGCCCTCGGCTTTGCGCGGGCCTGCAAGTCGGAAATTATCTCGCGGGAACGAGTACTACTACCAAAATACCGCGCCACACCCGTGACCCTTAAAAAGTATCCTTTATCCTAACCCAGGTCATGGTTATCCATGTGACAAATTTCATCTAAATTTGTTCAGCCGTTAAGGCGTGAAAAGGTAACAGACAGACAGACAGAGTTACACTGGGACGACCATGGTCGTTCTCCATCAAAATGTATTCTGCTTTATGGTGAGTAGCTCACCTGGCGTCTAGTTGCTTTTGCAACCAACTATACATTTTGTTGGTAGCTTTTAGGAGAAAGAGCGGTAATTACTGTGTAGTTTTAGGTCAATAAAATTGTAATGTTGTTCCTCTCGTTTAAATTTTTGTTGCAAGATAAATCTCAGGAGTGTGAAAATTATTGTTGCAGCCAACTGTGATGTTAATTATTGCACAAATGCATTATTGTAAAATACGACTTGAACCAACAAACTGACAGAGAAAAGCAAATTTTGCCAGACTTGAAGGAAAGGCGCAGATATTTATGGTAATATAGTCTTTTAATTTGCGTGAAAGATATAGGAATTCTTTTGAGCGTGCGACCCCGAGCTATTGATTGGGACCAATGGCTGCTAATGATGGCCAGGCTTCAAGTAAGTGACGTTATTTCATTTCTATTAATTTTAAGAGCTATGCTCTTTGTGTGACTGTGTTCTTCCTTGTGATCGAGGTAGGTACTGTAGATAGTTTTAGTAACACAGTCATGTGGTTCCTGAACGAAACAGAATGTAATGTTGAGGTATACATGAAGCTACTGATCTTATAAATGCCGCTAATAGGATGGGATTCGGACCAGAATAATAAAAGTGAGCCATCACTTCCTCGTACCGCCTATCACACACATATGTGAACTATGTATCTCCAAGGTAGTATTTCCAAGGTCCTTAAAGAAAGCGATAGTGCATCCTATTTACAAGGGCGGAGACAGTGTCAATAATTTCTGACCTATTTATGTCCTTCCAACGCTGAAAAGATTCTGGAAAATATCCTTAACAGTCGTCTCATCAACTTTATGGAAGCACATGGCAATTTATCAGCTAATCAATACAGTTTTCGTAGAATCAAATCATGCGAGGACGCTGCTGCTGCCTTTGTTGACAGTGCTGTAACGGTACTCGATATAAAGTATAACCAACATAAATTATTACAAAAAAAAATTGTAGTACTGGTTTAACTGGTCGAGAGCAGTGGTGGCCCAGTGGTAACGGCCCCGACTTACGAGTTGTATGTCGTGAGTTCGAACCCAAGTAGGCACTTTTCTTAATGTAAACAATTTCGTCACCACTGCTCACAAAACGGTGAAGGCAAACGTGAGGAAACCGGCATGTCCTAGAACCAAAAATTCGAAGACATGTGACATCTACCAACCCGCACTGGGCCCGCGTGGTAGATTGTAGCCCACTCCCTTTCCATGAGAGGAGGCCTATGTCCCAGCAGTGGTAACATTATAGGCTGATTATGATGACTGGTTTAAACCAAGACTATAAGGTCTAGGATTGTTACGGTATTAAAGCCAGGCTCAGAATATGTTCCGATTGCAAATCTCTCTCTAAGTCTTCGAGGGTCAGTTAGTACCAAAGAAGAGGTTTAAATAATAGCCACAAATATAAACAAAAATGGCATTCTTTCATTCGTTCAAGCTGGCTTTATTTGAAGTAACGTTCCGTTTCTAGTCCGAGCTAATCAGAAAAATACATGTCAGGTACTTCGGCATCATGATAGACAATCTGATGTCCTGGAAGGTCCAAATTGATGGCAGAGTGTGCAAACTCAGACACACTTTGGACGCTCTACTTCTCTCTCTGCGACTTAGACACACTTTGGACGCTCTACTTCTCACTCTGCCAGTCAGTACTCTCATTTGGGATAAGGCATAGGTGTGGGGCTCCAAAATCCTATATTCTTCAACTGTGAAGAGTGCAACAAACGGTTCTTCAAGTCATAACATCGAAACATCTCCGGCATGGCACCATACAATTATATAAAGACTGCAATGTTATGACCGTTAGACAGCTCTTTGGGCTCATTACCATTTTGCGCAGACATGGTTCTCTGAAATGCAGTACTGGTCGTCTGGCAAATAGAATATCAAAATGTGTTTTTCCTGTAGAACGTTATAGAATTAAAGTGGCTGAAAGACAGTTTCGAGTATTAGGTAGGCGAATTTATAATGCAGTTAACAAAAAATGTAACATTTAACGATTAAATAAATTCGAATGTAAAAGGAAAGTGTGTCACGACTTTTACCTACGAGGAGATAGAAAAGTTGCTCGGGAAGCTTTTTTAACTGTTCCTGCTTATTTTATTTTAGACAACTCAAACATAAACCACACACATACACCACACATATACACTTACACACCCAAATTCACAGTGCACTGTGGTCCCGTTAGTAGGTCGTAGGCTTCCAATGGCAATGACTGAGCTAAGCCATTATATCTGGTTCAGTTACCCACTAGTTGTCATACTACCTGAGGGTATAAGAGGTTTTGCAATCTATTGTTCGCAACATTCCTTTTTTGGCATCGGAAGTAAACACAAGTATTTAGTCATCAATCAATCACCAAGCGCTAATTACCCTAAGACGCGACGCGTGTTTTCAAGATCGAACTTGTTTGTGACCTGTTATTTTGCAAATTAAAGGACTACAATAAGAATGACTACTGCTTGATATTTGTAGGGGAGGAAGACTTTCGTCGGACAAAGAACTATGTTGATCTCGTAATTAGTATTCGTGAAACGCTGTCAAAAGTACAGCACACAAATATAATATTATGTGCTCCTACTTTCAAACTAAATGACTATTCTACAATGTTTAATTCTAGAATTGAAACCTTTAACAGTTTAATTTATTTGGATGCTTATTCATATAATTATGCCATCTTATTTGATTCAAATTATTATCTTAATTATGATTATAATATGTTTGCTGAAAGTAGTAGTTCTGTAAATAATCGTGGCATGGCCAATATATTGCATAATATTAGTTTAATGATCAATGAATTTACATTGCATAGTGACTTACATATGTGTAATTCTTCTGAAAAAATGACAGATATGCCTCACTCTGTACAAAGCAATAATACTGATGAAAATGAATTGTTTTTTCTCGAATAGATATATCAACATATTGCATCAAAATATAGCAGGATTGATAAATAAAGCAGATGATCTGCTGGTATGTCTAGAGGAGTTGTCTAGTAAAAAGACAAATGTTGATGTCTTGTGTATTACAGAGCACTTTATCATGGAGGGTTATCAAAATGTACTATTTTTGCCTAACTATAATTTGGCTGCACATTATTGCAGATTAGAACAAAAAAGGGGTGGTGCATGTATCCTTGTTAAAAATGGGCTACAATGGAAAGAATTGCCAAAAGTAGCAAAGTTATCAACTCCAGGCATATTTGAGTGCTGTGGCGTGGAATTGACTAGCGACAAGATAATAATTGTGTGTATATATAGAATTCCTAACTCAAATAATTTAAATTATTGTTTCGAAAAACTTGAAATACTCATGAGTGAAATTTTGCGTTCATGCTGTAAAAAAATTGTTATCTGCGGGGACTTCAACATTGACGTTCTCAAGAAAAATAGTGCAACTAATGACTTTGAATGTTTTTTAATGAGTTATAATCTGAAACTTGCTTTGAAACAACCTACTCGCATGGCCAGTTTATCGTGCATAGACAACTTTGCGCATAACTTTAATGCATGTAAGACTGATGTGTTTGAATGGGCATTATCGGATCATACAGCACAGCTGCTACAATGCCCCGTACAAAAAAAATGTTGTATTGAGTATTGGTACGCAACTAGAAGGGACTATAATACGGAAAATATTGTAAAATTTAAACACCATCTCATGAATCTTACTTTTTCAGAACTTTATGTCACGGATGATCCAAATGTAGCTTATAATTATTTCATTGAGATTTTCAAACTATTATACGATCTGTGTTTTCCATTAAAAATAGTTAAAATCAATACAATAAGAAGGTCCAAATGGTTGTCAAAGGGGATCGCGTTATGCAGTAAAAAGAAAAGAAAACTCCTATGGCAGTTTAGACTTAATCGTAGCAATATTAATAAAACCGTATTATATAATTATTCTAAATTGTACAAAAAAATAATCCGTTTAACACAAAAGGCACAAAACAATTACAATATAAAAACATCTAAAAATAAATCTAAAACTGCATGGCAAATTATCAATCGTGCAAAGTACAACGTACCTAAATCTAACATAAATAAAATTAAAATGAGTGGCATCGTCCTAACACATCAAAAGACTATGGCTGAGGCATTTAATAATTTTTTTATCGATAAAATACAGCCAAAACTAGCTGTCGACTGCAGACCTAGGACGTGTACACTAGTCTACAATGATAAAACTATGTTTATGGCCCCTAGTATTCCAGACGATATTAAAAAGATAATAATGTCCTTGCATAATACAAACAGTGTGGGATATGACGGTATTGCGACTTCTATACTAAAACACGTTGCCGATGAAATCAGTGGTCACTTGAGTCATGTCATCAATCTCAGCATTAGTGCAGGCGTCTATCCTGATGCTCTAAAAGTTTCTATTGTCAAACCACTATTCAAGAAAGCAGATAGGGAGTTAATGGAGAACTATCGGCCTATATCAATAATTCCCATAATTTCTAAAATATTTGAAAAATACATTTGCAAGGAAATAAATTCATTTATAGAAAAACATAAAGTTATATGCGAGGAACAGAAAGGATTTAGAAAGGGTAAAACTGTTAATATGGCCATTTACGACTTTTTATATAATGTTACATATAACGTCGACAAGAGGAACCCAGTCTGTGGCGTATTTTGTGACATGACTCAGGCGTTTGACTATGTGCACTTTGATACAATGGACATTCAAGTTACAGGTATGTATTATTAATTTACTTTACTATTTTGCATTTTTAATACACCATTTTTTTTTAAATAGAGTGCTACGCCGCAGCATTTCTTGCGTATTTATTTCTGTATTTTTTTTATATTGAAGCTTTTACTTATGTTTGTATCTACTTGTGCCATTGAATTAGGTATAAAAATGTCGCTTAAAATCTCTACTACTAGAATTTAAAAAAAGTACTTGCGGCATGCTGCATCTGTAAGGTGCAGCCAGGGTCTACGCCGAGCGGCTGGGCGCGTAGCACTTGCTACGAAATATGTATTGTTTTTGATCCGCATTTAACTGTTTGTTGTTTTGTTTTAGGTACTAGTATTGAGTGTTCTTTTAAAAGAATGCTTGTACTAGATACTTGGCTGTCTATGAAGGACAGCAATTCCGAACTGCAACGGTGGCGTCGAGTTTTTCAAGCCTTGATACAGTTACTGCCTGACGTTGAGAATTTGGTTGCTGATGACTTAGAAAAAAGAGTTGCTAATCTTTGTACTAGATTTGTAGCTATTTGGAAGCAAGTCTCTCGCAATCAATCTCGCATGGTATCTAAGTACGGAGACTGGCTGAACGAAATTGAAGTTTGCGTTCTGTCAAATTGTGCAGCAGCAGGGAGCCACGACACTCAACGGCCAGCAGCAGAGGCTTCGACGAGCACTCAACAGCATCAGCACAGGAAGGACTTCGAAGAGTGTAGCAAGAGATCAAAACGCCGCAGGCTTGCAGAGTTAAGTAAAGTAGACAGTTTCGCGATCAATTATTTGTTGGATGATTCAAGTCGATCTGACGCCGCTTACGCTTCTTTAAATTTCAACACTGATGAAGTCTTGTCTCTCATAACTGAGACTAAACTGACTAAACATCAGTATCTTATGATGAAAGAGTTCATTAATGCAAAATCACCGAATGCATTACCATCTTATCCAAAAGTGTTGGAAGCTAAGAAGCGGTGTTATCCATCGCAAGAGTTTATCACGGAATCATCGGCTGAAGTAGAATTACAATCATTGTTAGACCATACTGCATGCCGGATACTAGAATCCCAAAAACACGTTTTAAATAATATTGACCTTAATAAAGAATTTGTTTTTATTGGAAAATGGGGTTTCGATGGGAGTACGGGGCACAGCGAATATAAACAGTGTTTTGGTGATTCTGGTATCGAGGATGATGGCAGTATGTTTCTTACTTCATATTGTCCTCTACAATTAGTTTGTAAGTCAAATACTTCCGACCCAGACCAAATAGTTTGGAAAAACCCGCGCCCTTCCTCCACCAGGTATTGTAGGCCTATTTGATTCCAATTTGCCAAAGAATCGAAAGACCTTTCCGTGCAAGAAGAAGCTTATTTCAAGACAAGACTAAAATAAATTGACAGTTTACAGCCATCATCTTTTACTCACAATGGATGTGAAATAAAGGTGCGGCATTCTTTACAATTAACCATGGTTGATAGTAAAGTGTGCAGTGCTCTGAGTGATACATCTTGTAGTAGGTGCTATATTTGTGGTTTAACTCCAAAAGACATGAATGATATAGATAAATCAAGTAGCAAAACTGTAGACAGTAGTAAATATCAATTTGGACTATCTTCTCTTCACTCGCATATCCGATTCTTTGAATATTTTATTCACGTTACCTATAGATTAGACTTCAAAAAATGGCAGGCGCGTTCTTCAGACGATAAAGCTCTTCTTGCACAGAAAAAACAACATGTCCAGCAACAGTTTAGGCAACGACTTGGTCTAATAGTCCACAAACCGCGAGGTGGAGGAAGTGGCACATCCAACAATGGAAACACTGCCAGAAGGTTTTTTTCTAATTCAGCTATTTCAGCGGAAATTACTGGATTAGACAAAGACCTTATTGACAGATGTCATAATCTGCTGCAGTGTCTTTCGTCGGGATACAAAATTAATAACGTGGCTTTTACAGAGTATGCTCTAGACAAAGCACGTAAGCTTGTTGCTACCTATCTATGGTACAACCTGCCCTCGTCTGTACATAAGGTCCTCATTCATGGTTCGGAAGTAATTGACCACGCATTATTGTCAATAGGTGAGCTTTCGGAAGAGGCCGCCGAATCTTGCAATAAGTTAGTTAAACAGTTTAGGCGTGACAACACGAGGAAAATGTCCCGGGTTGTCACAAACACCGACTTGATACATAGACTTCTTCTTAATTCGGATACTTATATTTCTGGTTTGAGAAGGTTACCACGGAAGAAGAAGTCTATTCTATCTAAAGAGGTGTTGAATTTGTTGTCGGTATAGAATAAAATGTATATAGTTATATAATAAACACAAGATTTACATTATTTTAGATACAGCTCCTATTATGTAACGATTAACATGTAAATAATATATTTTTACTCCATTTCTGTATTTGTAGTTAGGTAATAATTAGGTATTTACTTTATTTTTATTATAAAAATGTATATATTTAAGTTTATTAGTTATTAAGTTCCATTTCCTTTATTGTATTTTAGTATTTCGTCAAGTACAATAAATGCATTATTTATTCTAATAAAATAAGTTTTTTAACATTAATTCGGTTTTTTCATTTTATTATAACATGAAGTATTACAAAAAAGCATAATGATAATATTTAGTATTGAAAACGACAGTCATTACCTTCGCGAAACTCTATGACCGCAACTCTTAGGGCGCGGAATCACTGTGCAGTGGAGAGAGGCTATGCATTTTTAATTATTATGTTCTTTTAATTTTATTTAATATTTATTTTCTTTTTGTACTCAAACGATCGCTACTAACCCAACGCAACTCCGTACTAGTTTGTATAAATTGGAAAATTAATAGAGAGAGCCCTGGCACCCATAGCACAAGTTTAATCTTAGCTTGGGTGCCAGAGGTCAAAGATCAATGATTTATGCATTTTTTTAAACAATATTGTCATAGTACCTACCTAGTAACCCTATCGCAATTGTGCAAATTGTAAATTAGGCTATAAAGTTTATTATATTCTACATAATGTTATAATCGTTTCAATGATTACTATTCCTTATTTACTTTGTTTTCAAAAAACAAATGTACGGAACAACAAAATATTCGATACTAAAATTAACAACAACGCTTTTCCAAACAATGAGCAATAAATCAACAAAAACCGATAGCCGTACAACATTTAAAGTACGTACCTGTTGTAACTTTGTACCGGTGTTGGTGCTACCGAGTTTTAATTGCAGCTTCATAGTTATTGCAGTACAGCGAGCGGATTGATGCTACTAAAATATTTAGTGTCGTCGAACAGGCGACCACATGGTTACCTACTTTGTTTTCAAAATAAATATCAATTGCTTAGAAGGAAAATGAATAGCTGTTGCCACAATATAAACCAGAATAATGAATATCTGTAGTAATGATTCAATGAAACTGCAAGGTTTCCAACGAATATATAGGCATACGAATACATGTATTAGACGAGTTTCCGTAATATTATTCTATTTTAGTTACCCACTCTTGGAATTTGCACTAGGTATAATGGTGGACTGCCATGTTGGTCTAGTGGTCACAAACACTACTGCTGAGCATGAGGTTCTGGGTTCGGAACCCAGGTCGGGCAAAATGTCATAAGACTTTTCTATCAAGAACACGACAGGACAGGACAGTACGAAAGTCGCGGGAAATTACGAAAGGGTTACCGAGGCCCCTGGCAACACAGGCAACGGAAGGAACACGGGTGGATTTTAGTCAGTAAGAGTCTGACATACCCTCCCGCTCCGCCAAGAGCGGGAGAAGTTATTTGATAATTTCTCACCCAAAAAAAAAAGACTTAATTAGTTGTTTATAAATTAGTCAGTCACAGATCATTATATATAACGGGTGTAAAAAAATAAAAATACCCTTAACGAAGCCGACAGTCACTTGTTCTACTATTCTTTTTTATGTACTGGTCCCTACCAGTAGGTTCCACCTCAGAACCTTCTGGTTACGGAGATATTGAAAGTGAATGTTTCAACTTTTTTTTATGATACATTGTGTTTGCGTTTGCAATTTACTTCTTAAAATATATCTGTTTAAAAAATGTGCGATTACATGTTTGTGCAATTTGCTCTAGCTGCATCTTCAACCAGTTTATATATAATAAGACAATGATATATTTAATCGTAGGTATCCTATCCTTTCTGTATCCTTAGGAATGTAAGGTTTATTACGAACGATTTCATTCCAATTAAAGTAAATTTCTGCACATAACCATCGGAAGATTATACCGTAATTGGTTGCCCGCTGCTAGTTCAATTGCCGTACGTAAAAGAGAATTCTAAAAAGCTTCCATACGATAGAAATAAACATAATACAGGCATGTAAAATATTTTCGAAGTATTGGACACACACACACACTTATTGGAAACAAATGTCATAAGAGCGTGCATTCTGAAAGTGTGCAACGTCGCAAATAGCTGTCAAATATTTACCGGTTTTTATTAATTTGTTAATATTACTGTATGGAAATATGAAAAATTGCTAACTATATAATATAATAGTGACATAAAATATTAATAATGAATTGCAATTATAACACTGAATTCGACCCCAAGAGGCATCCCTCGGGGTGCTTGCAGAAAACCTCGTGTACCTGATTGCTGCTGGTTCCCTGCGAATTACGTTCGGGGGAAAGAGCAGTCGTCGGGCCGGTGCACGCTGGACACGGCCAATAGTCTCTTCATGTTTCGGAGAGGGTATTGACTGTGGCGAATTTCTGCGTGATGCGGGAGCTTAATGCTCGATCGTCGGTCGTCCACTCCCCTTTCTGCTTACAGAGGGTAGGTCGAGTGGCCGCAGAGTGGTTGCGCTCGCTGTGCACTCACCCTGCCAGCGAGCTAGCAGCGGGAGAACCGATTCTCCTGAGTGCTACCGTCGAAATCGTAATCAGTAAAGAGATCACAGTCATGTTTTGTGACTTGGAACGGGACGAGGATCTTGGCTTGGTCACCCGGATCGCGCGGAAGATAACCTTTATAAAAAATCCTCTAATATCAAGTTTTAGTGCGCGGCGAGGGTATGAATAGCTGAGGAGTATTGTCACCTGCAACTTTGTAGTTGTAGGTGGCGCATCAGTGGCGAGCGCACCCCCAGCCATGGTACCAGTGGACCCCTTGGTTGGGTTACAAATGTAAACTTTCCTAGGGACAGGGGGTGACCCTAAGTGTACTGTTTACATCCCCCATACTCGTGGGATTAAAAGTATGGAAAAAAAATTGCAACAAAACTAAAAAACTGGATGTCAAGGGTAGGAGAGTGATGCGGGGTCGGAGTCCGACGCTCCATCAGGTGTAAAGGGCTCCGGGAGCTCGGAGTGCGAAGAGAAGTTAGAGAGGAAATTAAGGTTCATGCGAACCTTGAAGCGCCCCAACTCGGGATCGTCCTCCGATGAGGGAGTCGGCCGGAGGAAGAAAATTCTCTCCAGCTGGCGGGTGGGGACCGAGGAGGAAAAGGGGTGGATAGAGGGCCCATCACCAGGGATGCCGGCGAGCTGAGCCAAGCCTGCCCAACCGAGAAGCTGGCAAAGGTGGTGCCTCTCTCAGAGGTTTCTGGTGGTGGGCCGGACGCCGCTGGCTCCAATTTGGAGCGTGTGGCCAGGTTTGCGAAGGTCGTGCTAGCCGCGATCAAGGGTGTGGCCGTGAAGAGGTTCAAGTCCTCTAAGGATCCGGCCATATCCGCGGCCACAGCCTCTATTGTGGCGGCAGCGGAGGCCCTTCACCTCAGACCTCCGTCGGACGGTATGTCCGAGATGCGGGCGGAGGTCGCCCGCTTGACAGCCCCCATGGAGCTTCTCCGAAAGGAGAACCAGAAGCTCCGAGCAGACCTGGCTGGGCTCCGAGAGGCCGGCCCCCGGATGGAGCCGAACGGGGGCAGTCCATGGACAGGGACGGCCCGTGGCTGCGGAGGACCGGGTTCTGACCCTGGTGCGGCAGGAGATGGCTTCCTTGCGGAGTCATTTTTCTGCCCTGGAAGCCGTCGTCCTGCGCCCCCTGTTGGTGGCGAGCCCGCCGGCCTCGGCCCAGTGAAAACCCGCCTCGTAGTCTGCCACCGCAGGTGCCACGGCCAAACCGGGGTCGTTGGGGCAGATCAAGGGCGGGGTTAATACTTAAGTGGCGAGGGCCTGGACCCCGGTGGTAGAGCCCCGGCCCTGGCGGCGAGGGCAGCAGCACCAGTGGCGAGATGGCCGGCCCCGCCTATTAAATATCTTCCGGCCGATGCCGAATGGCAAGTAGCAGGGAGAAGAGGAAGGCGGGTAAGGCAGCGAGGGTGGCCAAAAGGAGAGAGAAGTGACAACGGGGCAAGGAGAAAAACATCGCGGCTAGGCTCCGCGCCCCAAATTACACAGCTGTAATGATCACACTACAGCCGGATGCAGAAAAGAAGGGCGTGTCCTATAAGGAAGTGCTAGCCAAGGGGGGTGAGGTGGTGCACCTTGAGAAACTCGGCGCAGCCAAGGGCTTCAGAATCACGATGACTGGGGCCCGAATGGTGCAGGTCCCCGGTGCGGCCAATGGCCCGGCCGCTGACGCTCCCGCTGAAAGGCTTAGGACGTCCCTAAATTCGGACGAGGTCCGAGTGTCCAGGCCCGCCAAGTGCGCTAGCATGCGCGTCATGGGCCTGGGCGACTCCGTGACGGAGGGACAGGTGGTCGCTGCTGTGGTTAGGACTGGGGGGTGCTCTGCCGAGCACGTGAGGGCAGGCACCATCCATCCTGACTCCAGGGGGCTGCAAACCATTACAGTGAGCTGCACCATGTCGGCAGCCAAACAAAATTGGCGGGGAGGGCCAAAGGTTATAAGGGCCAGGTGGGCTGGGCATCCGCGCAGGTCAAACTACTGAAACTCAAACCTCTGAGGTGCTTCCGCTGCCAGGTGGGCAACTACGTGGGAGCTAATTGCACCTCGGAGGTGGACCGCAGCGGTCTATGCTACCGCTGAGGTCTGCCCGAGCACAAGGCCAGCTCCTGCGACGCCACGCCGCACTGTGCCGTATGTGCGGCGGCTGGTAAGCCGGCCGAGCACCGGATGGGGGGCCCACACCCCACCCGCCAAAGCCAGGGCCAGGGGCAAGCCCTCCACCACCGCCGCCTTCGCCGTCACCGTCGCAGCTGCTGCCATTGCCGCCGCCAATTCTACCACCGTCGTCGCCGCCGCGGCAGGACCCTCACAGGGGCCAGGATGGAGGCTTGGGAAGGGGCTGACATGAAGTGCCAATAATGGCCCCATTATGCCTCCTCCAGACGAACATCAACCACTGCGCCACCGCTCAGGATCTGTTGCTCCAGAGTATGGCGCAGTGGTCGATTAACATCGCCGTGGTCGCTGATCCGCCCAGGGTGAGCCGCCCGACTGGGTGGTGGACCTAAGCGGCTCAGTGACCCTAATTTCGTCGACCGCCGCCGGTACTCCGTCCCTCGAGGCCGTCAAGAGAGAACGGGGTTGCGTAGCAGCACGGTTCGAGGAGATTGTCGTGGTAGGGGTATACTTCTCTCCGAACCGATCTCTTGCCGAGTTCCACAACTGCCTTGCGGAGTTGAGAGTCGTCGTCGTCGGGCTCGGTTCGTCCTCGGGGACTTCAATGCAAAGAATTTGGCTTGGGGTTCCCGGTATACGGACACATGGGGCAGGATTGTGGAGGACCGGGCTCTGGACACAGGCCTGGTCGTCCTAAACCGGGGTTCTGTCCCCATGTGTGTGCGGACGCAAGGTGAATCAGTGGTGGACATCTCGTTTACCAGCCCCGCTCTATCGCCGCGTGTAGTTGACTGGCGCGTCATGGAGGGGGTGGAGATCTATTCCAATCACCGATACATCCGGTTTGACGTCTATACCCAGACCTCGAGCGCGCCGGTCCGATGAGCCCCGAGTGGTCCTTGGCGGGCGCTGAAGCAACTGGACCAGGAGCTCCTCCTGGAAGCTCCGATCGTGCAGGCCTGGGTGCAGGGCTTGTTAACGTTACCAAATAACAAAATAATAACCGTTACGTAACGTTAATTTTAATGTAATACCTTAATAACGTTACAAAAAATTTAACGTTACTTGCTAACATTACCAGTAATATAACGTTAATTAACATTAACGTAAAATATGATACTTACGGTAATTTTACCGTTAATTTTGCTACGTTGCCGTTCCGTAGGTTTACATTTTGTGCGCTCGCTTAGCATTGGGTCCCTTTAGGTACACTGTTGCCACTCCGCCGCTGCACTATATGAAAATCACGTATGTTTCATCTCAAAACTCCGTATCTCAGTTGTTTCAAAACTAAATGAACTGTAATTTTGCACACGTATTCTTGGATGTATAAAGTTTAATGTAAATAATTTCGATTTTGAAAATTCTGTTTATTAATTAATTAAACAAATAAAACATAAAAAAATACATGCATTCTATAAGAAAAAAAAAAAACAAAATTTGTCTTTTTTTTAATTTACTTAAAATGGAATAATTGAAGCAAACGAGAAAAATAAAGTACGAAATTCAGGAAGCTCCTACAGATTTTCGTTGATAGCAAGAAGGGCCTTGGCTTCATCTAAAAGTTCTTTCGATATTGTTTCTGAGTTATTTCTCAAACTTGATATATGTACATGGATCAGAAGTGAACAATAAGGCATGGAACACGTCTTCATTTGTAGCCGCTCTTGAACACTTTCAAGAATGATAAAGTCTAAACTTTTTGTAATCCTTATTTTGGGATTCTTGCGCGTCTACGGACAATCGTCCGACAGGTAAAACAGTATTTTATTTTATGCACGTAGGAAGGCATATAATACCAATTATAAATATTTACGTAAAGTTGGGCTGTACTATATTTTTTTTTTTTGGTGGGAAATCATCAAATAACTTCTCCCGCTCCGGGCGGAGCGGGAGGGTGTGTCAGACTCTTACTCTTACTGACTAAAACCCAACCGTATTCCTTCCGTGTTGCCTGTGTTGCCTGGGGTCTCAATAACCCTTTAGTACCTTCCCACGACCCCGGGATTCCCGACGCCCAGGGCGTCTCCTGCGGCGGCTAGGGGCGAGAGGGCGCAAAATTTGCCTTTCCCTCAAACGTCCCGCCTCCTCCTTCGTGAGCATTACTGCTTCACAGAAGGAGGTGACGGCTGCCCATGCCCTCTCGCTCCGGATCATGGCCTGAACCAGGGCCGGACGCGAGAGATCTCTGCCGCCGATCGCCTCCACGAGGACACGGCGGCGCTCGACCTCCACTGTATGCTCCACCATGTCCTCCGAGCGATCCACACAGTGGTGACACCCAGGCGTATCCTCCCGCCTTATCCAACACAGGAACCTACCGAAGCTGCCGTGTCCGGTGAGGACCTGCGTCAGGTGGAAGGCGAGGACGCCGTGGCGCCTCTCTAGTCACTCCTCAAAGAAGGGACGCATCGCCGCAATTGTGGCGTGCCCGGCACTGGGTTACGACAACCGTACTCTCGCCATGAGATCCCGCCGGAGCTCCGTCCGCTGTGCCGCGATTTCTCGCGGCACCGTAGTTACGCCCCGGCGTTTCGCCTCCTCGCGCCACTCCCATACGTGCGCGAGGACTTTTGCCTTCAGATCCCATGGCAGCAATCCAGCAAGGAGGCTCGCTGCCTCACAGGAGACCATGCGGTATTCCCGGACCAGCCGGATGGCCATGACCCTTTGGGCCGCGCTCAACCGGCGGGCTGGCCGCAGCGCCAGGGAACGCGCCCACACAGGAGCCCCGAAAAGAGCCATGGACCGCACGACCCCCGCGTAGAGCCTCCGGCAGAAGGTGTTTGGACCCCCTAGATTGGGCAGGAGCCGCTTCAAAGCAGCCCCTGCCCAACGCCAAACGTCGGAGATGCTCCACGAAGTTCCACCGGCTGTCGAGGACGAGTCCCAGGTCCCACTTCATCGTAGACTTGACGCCGATGTCAACCCCTCCTACCGTTATTTCGGATCCCGACGGTGGCGCGTTCCGAGGGCCATGAAAACACATGGCCTCCGACTTGTGCAGGGCTACCTCGAGTCCCAATTGCCGGATACTTTTGACGATTGTCGCAACCCCGCGTGCCGCTACTTTGGCCGCCGCCTGGTGCGACCTCCCTTGCGCCAGGACCAACGTGTCGTCAGCGTAACACACTACGCTGACGCCGCTAGGGAGGTCGGCGCGCAGCACCCAGTCGTATCCGATGTCCCACAGATGCGGCCCCAGGACCAATCCCTGTGGGACACCACACGACATCTCTTGCCGGTTCCACACTCCCTGGTGACCGGGGAAAATGACCGCCCTTTCCATCAGATAGACCTCGACCACATGACAGAGGTAGGTCGGCTTCCGGTGGTACCGGAGTGCCTCCCTGATGCAACTCCAGGGCAGGGTATTGAAGGCATTGTGCGATGTCTAGAGACACCGCCAAGACGACCCCACCCTGGGCAACAGCATTCCCCGTCGTGAGGGCTCGCACGCGCATGATGGCGTCCACGGTAGGGCGCCCCCTGCGGAAATCAAACTGGCTCTCCGCCAAATCCTGCTGTACTATATGCATATTCACCGAACTTTTTTGCATTGATAGCCATTCCAGATGACATACATTATTATGTACATTCGTTTTATAAGTTCTACGTCTACACCTGTAATGGCTGCAAAGCAAGAGTAATTCTGAAAGAATCTCCGAGCTGTGTTTCCGTCATTGCTATTTCCAGTGCCTTGTCGAGGTTTATCGACATGCAGTCCCATTTCCTCCCTAAACCACTTTTGTACCATTTTTTTCTTTTCGTCTTTGTCCTTTTTTTTATTTCAGGTGTAGTAGCTGACCACTTTTCAAAAGACAAGTTATAAGAAATGTGTAAGATCATCTCCATACTCCTAATACAAGCATGTAGTGTTGACAGTCCGTATTGAAATGATCTTTCGTTCACATCTCGTGTCCTAACTGCCTCTAAGTTATTCATTTGCTGAGGAGTAGCACTACAATCTGTACAAGAAGCGCTCGAACGAGTTTCAGTTAAAACTTTTGCCACTTTACCATCAATCATGGTTGAAAGTAGGTCATGAGTAATTTCGATTACCTCGCCATTCTTATTTATCAGGGAAGGAGACAGATTTTGTTTTTGATTGTTGATATCAGCCACAACAGACGCGGTTTTTTCAGGAGTTTCTTTGGCAAATTCGAACAATATAAGTCTGCAATATCTTACAGATGAGCAAGTTTCGTTCTTCCAAAGGACAGTATTAGTTGTCTCATCTATGAGTCTAATGGGTACAAGTGAAGCAATAAAAAGGTTTGCATCTGATATAAAATCGCTTTCTTCGGGCAAAACTTGCTTGTACTCACTCTGCCTGGATGACCCGTCACAACCCCATTTACAGAATAGGTTTAACTTTCTTAAACCGTTTTTGTAAACTGAACCAATTAGTAATTTACGTGCTCCAACAAGTCCTGCAGATTGACTTTTGCACTTATGTTAGTAATGGTTATGCTCGAATCTGGTGGGTAACACATCTTCTTCGCTTCAACTAAAGTTGGATAAGAAGGAAACACTGAGCAGTTTTTATCCGCCAAACAAAGTCGAAGTTTCCCATACTGTTCTTTGTTAAGGTCTAAGTCAATGAATGTCCGTAGTGCTTCTTCCTTTGAAAAAGGTGTAACATCTTCAGAGTTCTCAGTTACGTATTTAACAAAAAATTCTTATCATGTTTTGATACAGTTCGTATAATATTAACGATTGCGGCCTCCTCCGTCTCACCTATAGACCGTAACTTCAGGAGTTACGGTCTTATCGGCATATGCACTGAGAACACAGTCCGATCCGCACTCTTGTATTAATTCTATGATTTTTCGTTTTTTTTTTTGAAGATGCTTCGTATGGTTTCGAGGGTCTGCCGTCACTACTTCCAGGTATATTAGGGTCATTAACCGTGACTCAACACCCTAGTGGAACACGAAATTGACCATCTAACCAGCTGACTTTCTTACTTTCTTACTTTATCCGAGATGCATTTCTCCAGCGTTCGTTACATTTAGATACCAAGTTTCTTTGAATGTAGAAGACCACAGTAGCCATATCCTCTGGAGACAAATTGAAATTTTCTTGTAAGTAGTCTTCTAAATTATGCCTATTTATCAACAAATTGCACAACTCTCGTTACAAATTCACCCATTTTTCAAATCAGTATAACTGCTTTTTAGAGCAACTGAATATTTGACCAACAAATGTGAATGTTTCAGGGCTCAACATCCTTATATAGGCATATGAAATAGTGCTATGTGCAAAAAGATAAGATACTAATAATTTGCACTCCTCCCGTATCCAACCTGTTTTTATTTCGACCCTAATTAGATAGTGACCATATTTTATCAAGTAAGGTGCTCAAAATTGTGTCAAAACCACAAAGAACTATTAATAGTAATCATCACTGTAATGAACTTTTTATCAATTTGACCTTAATAGGTAATAAATGATTTCGTGAGAAACAAAAAGAAATTGAAAAAAATATATAATTTTTATCTCGGGATATGTTTTAGCACCGTGTCAGAAAAAGAGCAAGTATGAGCAATTTTTTGTTCTCCTTGCGTAAACTAATGTATAAAGATCTTAATACAATAAATATCTCGACAGCGGCAAGCAGCGGTAAAGGGTAAATGTCTCGTTAAAAAAAATAACCTTATAAATATACCATCTTAAACTATATTGGTTAATTTTATTTTATCAAAGTAATATATATAATATTAATAATGAAACGTTATGAGGAGATTATAAGCATTCCAAAAATGTACAAAAACTTTCGAGTTATGTGGCATTGAATTGCAGTAACGTATTGCGTCAAAATTACGTTATTGAACAAGAGTTAGCTTTGATGCCTATTTACAATACATTATGATCAACAAAATAAAAAAAATGCGAATACAAAGCTTACTTATTAGACTATATTAATTTATTATTTTTATTCCATAACAACGACATTCACGTGAAACGGTTTTGAGGCGGCTTTGTATGGGGCTTTACCATAGTGCGGCGGCACGATAGTCTATTAAATCCTGCATGTGTAAAACGACTATTGTAATAAATATAAATAAGAATCATTAATTACCTTGACTACTGTCTTCACTAATTGATATTGAATTGATTTGATCACTTATCACTGACTAAATCAGCTCACTATACTATCAGCACTTCTCACGCGTAAGAATCAGGCAAGGCAACGTTTTGATCGGCACGATATCAGCGCGGTGCGGCACAGAGCGGCGAAGACCGCCCTCCAAGTGGATATCGGATACAGACTACCTGCAGAATTGTCTCTCCTTTATCCCCTAATCCATCTAAAGGTTGTCTTTAAAAGATCGCTTTTAGTGATAAGACCGCCCTTTGTGTCACCCTATGTAAAATTTCTACATTTATAGATATAATTTTTATGGTGTACATAATAAAGAGTATTCTAACTATTTATATCCTGCGGGCCAGGGATTGGCCCGCTAGGAGTCACTGGGGACTCTGAACAGGGACCCGTGGGGATGCCCATACAAAGTGGTCAGAAATAAAGTCCGCCCATGAGCTCCCCCGCTGATGCAGTCTCCGACCCCAGCTTGTGGAAGATGAGGTGAGCGCTCTGTTCCCTTAGAGGGGGGAACACACCTCCCCATCCATGGCTCCGCCTACTGCGGTGCTGATGTGGACCACACCGCCGACGACGGCGTTGCTCCGGACCAAGGTGAGAGAAGAGATGAGAGTGGCTGTACGCAGGCTGAATGCCAAAAATAACGCCCCAGGACCCGATGGCCTACCTGTTAAAGCCTGGGTCCTGGCCTTGGAGGCTCTCAGGCCTCGACTAAGGGGGCTCCTAAGCGTATTTTTGGAGAGGGGCCAGTTCCCGCTTCAGTGAAAGACGGGGAAACTGGTCCTCATAAAAAGCCAGATTACCCTGCGGATTCTCCGTCCGCTTATCGGCCCATCGTGCTGCTCGACCAGCAAGCTCTTTGAAAGAGTCATTGCAGACCACCTCGTCGGCTGGTGCGGGTGTGGCCGGATTTGGCAGAGAGGCAGTTAATATTCCGCAGGGGGCGCTCTACGGTGGACGCCATCATAATCAGGGAGGCACACCGGTACCACCGGATGCGACCTACCTCAGTCGTGTGGTCGAGGCCTCTCTAACGGACAGGAATGGGTGCTGGCGCCAATCTCTCTAGCGGCGTCACGTTGATCCTGGCACAGTGGAGGTCACACAAGGCGGCGACTGAAGTAGCGGCACGCGGGGTTGTGACAATCGTCGAAAGTATCCGGCAATTGGGACTCGAGGTGGCCCTGCACAAGTCCGAGGCCATGAGTTTTCATGGTCCTTGGAACGCGCCTCCGTCGAGGTCCCAAAATAACGGTAGGAGGGGTTCATATCGGCGTCGACTCGACGATGAAGTACCTGGGACTCGTCCTCGATAGCCGGTGGAACTTCGTGGAGCATTTCAGACGTTTTCACCCTAACTCGAGCGGTCCGGGGCTGCCTTGAAGCGGCTGCTGCCCAATCTAGGGGGTCCAAACGCCTCCTACCGGAGGCTTTACGCGGAGATCGAGCGGTCCATGGCCCTTTACGGGGCTCCTGTGTGGCCAGCCCGCCGGTTGAGCGTGGCCCAAAGGGTCATGGCCATCCGGCTGGTCCGGGGATACCACATGGTATCCGGTGGGGTGGCGAGCCTCCATGCAGGATCGCCGCCATGGGATCTGGAGGCAAAAGTCCTCGAGCACTGCCGGGGTTGCGTGGAAGTTCAAAAGGGTTTCCGAGGCCCCTGGCAGCACAGGCAACGGAAGGAATACGGGTGGGTTTTAGTCAAAATAGTCTGACACCCCCTCCCTCCCGCTCCGCCTAGAGCGAGAGAAGTTATTTGATAACTACCCAAAAACAGGCCGGAAAACTCGGTAGCACCGACACCGGTACAAAGTTACAGCAGGTACGTACTTTAAATGTTGACTATCAGTTTTGTTGATTTAGTGCTCATTGTTTGGAAAAGCGTTGTTGTTAATTTTAGTATCGAATATTTTGTTGTTCCGTACTTATCGTGGAAGTGATTATAACATTATGTAGAATAGAATAAACTTTATAGCCTAATTTACAATTTGCACAAAGGGGATAAGTTAGTACCTACTGTGACAATAATTTAAAAAATAAAATGCATAAATCAGTGATCCTTGATCTCCGGCACCCAAGCTAAGATAAAACTTGTGCTTGGGGTGCCAGGGCTCTCTCTATTAATTTTCGCGAGCGATCGTTTGAGTACAAAAATAAAATAAAATTAAAGGAACATAATAATTAAAAACGTATAGCCTCTCTCCACTGTGAATTTGGGTGTGTAAGTGTATGTGTGTGGTGTATGCTTGAGGTGTCTAAAATAAAATAAGCAGGAACAGTTAAAAAAGCTTTCCGAGCAACTTTTCTATCTCCTCGTAGGTAAAAGTCGTGAGCCATTGACACACTTTCTTTTATATTCGAATTTATTTAATCTAAAAAGGTTATTTATTGTTTGTTAACTGCATTATGGATTCGACTACCTACTAATACTCGAAACTGTCTTTCAGGCATTTTAGTTCTATAAAGTTCTACAGGACAAACATGTTTTGATATTCTATTTGCCAGACCACCAGTACTGCATTTCAGAGAACTATGTCTGCGTAAAATGGTATTGAGCACAATATAGATGTCTAACGGTCATAACATTGCAGTCTTTATATAATTGTATGGTGCTATACCGTAGAAGTTTCGATGTCATGACTTGAAGAACCGTTCGTTGCGCTCTTCTCAATTGAAGAATATAGATTTTTGGAGCCCCACCCCAAGTCCTTATCCCAAATTAGAGTGGGCAGAGTGAGAAGTAGAGCGTCCAATGTGTAACTAAATTGCTATGAGTTCGCTCACTCTGCCAGACGTTCCACCAATTTGCACCTTCCAGGACATCAGATGACAGTCCGAGGTAGCTGACATGTATTGTTCTGATTAGCTCGGACTAGAAACGGAACGTTACTTCAAATAAAGGCGGTATGAACGAATGAAAGAATGCCATTTTTGTTTCTTACGAGTATATGTAGATATTATTTAAACCAACCAACCAACCTTCTTTCGTACTAACTGATCCTCGAAGAGTCTTAGATTTGTAATCGGAACACATTTTGAGCCCGGTATTAGCTTTAATACCGTAACAATCCTAGACCTTATAGTCTTGGTTTAAAGCAGTCGTAAGCATTTTTTTTTTTTGTAATATGACGGTTATACTTTATATCGAGTACCGTTACAGTACTGTCAACAATGGCAGCAGCAGCGTCCTCGCATGATTTGTTTCTACGAAAACCATATTGATTAGCTGATAAATTGCCATGTGGTTCGTTGTGGAGTTGATGAGACGACTGTTAAGGATTTTTGTACAGAATCTTTGACAGCGCTGGAAGGACAGATATAGGTCAGTAATTATTGACACTGCCTCTGTACACCATTGTAAATAGGATGCACTATTGCTTTATTTGAGGACCTTGGAAATACTACCTTGGAGATACATAGGTCACATATGTGTGAGGTACGAGGAACTGACGGCTCACTTTTATCATTTTGGTTGGTATTCCATCCCATCCCGTGGCAGAATCTGTACGAAGACTCATTATAATTCTCTCATTTTCTTTTTTTTCATTCATTTCCGGGGTAAGGACCGCAAGAGAGTTTAGCTGTGGATCATCCTGGACAAATGCAACACGTTTATAGCACATATTCATGTGTCTGTCCGCAAGATGTTTGCCAACACCTACGAAGATATTATTGACCTTATTTATTAACGTGTTTTCATCAGGACCAGAAAGGGTCAAGATATAGGGGGAGATTTTTTTTTTTTTAATTTAGAATGTCTTTTATTATTTCCCACGGCGTTTTGGAATTACTTTTTACCCGACTGCCCCAGAAGGAGGGTAATGATTTTCGAGAGTATGTTTGATTTAATAATTATTTTTTCTCATAGTTTGTTTTAATTCGGTTTTAATAATTTGTTACAGAAATTACGATAACGGAGGTATGTAACTTTTAAAATATCATTTTCTGGTGATTTTTTTATTTTTCCTATGCATATTATTCCTATTCCGAATGCATCTGAGTAGCCCCTGTGAGGTTAATTGCATCCTAGAAGGCATAATAATGATTTTAGTGTTTTTATGTACAATTGAGGTAAGGGTAAGCAGATCAGTAGCTTCATGTATACTATCCAGATTACATTCTATTTCGTTCCAGAACCACATTTTTTACTAAAACTATCTACAGTACCTATTCGATCAGTAGAAATGAAAAGAAGTAGGAAAAGAAGGAAAGAAAAAAAAGAAGGAAAAGAAGTAGAAATGAAGTAGGTAGAACTCAGTCACAAAAGGAAAAAAAATATGGAAATGTACTAACGGCACTTAGGTGAAGCATGCATCATTAACAGCCATATACCGGTTTACTGTCAGATTATATCATCACCACTACTGGGCGCGAGCATATTATAACTTAAAATCTTTCATGACTAGCTCTCTACTTAATTCTACGTATCCCTTTTCCCAGGTACGCCATTTCACAAAAAGCGTCCATTCTCCAAGGAGCCGTAGTGAATACATACTGCAGGCTTACCTGTTTGCAATACAGTACAATAGCGAAACTCTACTGTATTGAAATAACTGTCTTTCAAGCATTAAAGAGAACCGGCAAGCATATAATTTACTTTAGAGAGAAAAACATTGCGTTTATCTACGTTGGATTTGTTCCGCAAAATATACTGGGGTTTCAGACTGTAATGGTGGTACTAGATAGTACTTATTACGTTCTATTTCTTTTACAGCAGTGGTATATTTGTTTTAATCCTATTGCTGTGGAAAAACGAAAGGCTTATTTGGATATAAGTTCTAAGTCGTGTGAAGGCGGTACCCATGCGAAGCTTTTATTGACCGAGCGAGCGAAGCGCCTCTGTTTCAAGTCTGGCAAAATTTGCTTTCCTCTGACAGTTTGTTGGTACTCCTCTACAGGTTGTATTTTACAATAACACATTTGTGCAGTAATTAACATCACAATTGACTGCAACAATAATTTTCACGCTCCTGACATTTATGTATATTGCAACAAAAATTTAAACGAGAGGAACAACTAACCATTACAAATTTATTGACCTAAAAGTATCGGTAATTACCGCTCTTTTTTCTAAAACTACCAACAAAATGTGTAGTTGGTTGCAAAAGCAACTAATTAGACGTCAAGTGACAAAAAAAAAGCTGTATACATTTTGTTGGAGAGACAGAGTTACACTGGGACGACCATGGTGGCGCTACATCGTGTCGTCCCAGTGTAACTCTGTCTCTCGGTCAGTCTGTCTGTCTGTTACCTTTTCACGCCTTAACGGCTGAACAAATTCAGATGAAATTTGGCACATGGATAGACCATGACCTGGGTTAGGATAAAGGATACTTTTTAAGGGTCATGGGTGTGGGGCAGTATTTTGGTAGTAGTACCCATTCCCGTGGGATAACTTCCGACTTGCAGGCCGGAGAAGCCGAGGGCAAAATGTAGTATAGCTATAATTGTAATGGGCATAATGAAGAGAACGACGTTGAAGTTCTTTTCCAAGAAAAAAGTGGAATCTGAAGGCAATTTAAAAGTTTGTGTCACCGTCTGATGCCGACTACTTCGTTGCAAGTTTGTGAACAAAGTGTTATCGTAAAGTAAGACTTAAGCTGAAAAATTAATTGAATGTTGCTGAGATGACATTGTAATAAAGATGATCTAACAATGTAAGTTTCGAGAACATTATTAGGAGTGACACTTTCTGAAGAAAAGACGTACAAAGATAAACCTTTTTTCCAAAGTCTGAACATTTAATATATTATGATCCAAATTGTGTTAAGCCCTCTACGCCTACATGTACTTAAGTAAAGTTATCTTTAAGAATCTAGTTACCAATTCGCTTTCAAAGTTTTGGGTATACAGAGAAATTCCAGCTCTTTCGACCGTCTTCTGAACATTATACGCCAATAATGGATTCCACTGAGAGCTTCATCCATTGTCCATGAGATACAACCCTTGTTTGTGTTTTAAAGCAACATCCTTATTCCCCGGACGTGACCTGTCTCGATTTCACTAACAGAAAAACACAGAAGGTCAGTCGAGACACGCAAATATTTTTTTATTCAAGTACTCGTCTGGATCTCCAAAATTGTGGAGTGAGTAGAGGACTTAGAGTCGGTGAAACAGTAGCAGTTAAAATGGAAACCTAGGTAACAAAGTAGGTTGAAGGTAAGTTAATGTGCTGCCGTTTCGAATGACTAAATACTGAAATGCTGGCAGCGGTGATATTGTTTTATTATTCCTTACCTAAAAGCCTCCATGAATTGGTTTATCTTCAGACCTGGACAAAGAACGTGGAAATAGACTACTTAGTATTTTTACACGTATATTCGGCCTCAGCCTGATGCCGACAGCCGAAGCCTCTGATAAGTTAGTTCAGGCTTAGAAACTGAGAATAGCTTACTATGAATGGCAGGTTAGGACGCAAAGTCTAATTGGCGACAGACGAAGCTGAAAACGATGTACCTGATTGAAAATTGATGCAGTTTGACAAGACAGGTCCATTTGGATTCCCCTTAGATAGCGCTCTTTGGGGAAGATCTAAATACAGGCTCCGATACCTTTTACCTCATACGGAAGAACAACTTTAAAACCTTTTTCTTTCTTACTTTTTTTTGTAAAACTGATTCTTTTGCAGGATTTATTTCGTTGGCCTCAGTACGCAGGGAAGCGGCTTCATAGAATCTATTTACAGGACACCTGTGCCTATCTACGCATCTCATGCTACATAAGGCTCGATATTGTGTTTATGAACGTCGTAAACTATAGACGTAATAAAATGGAACAGGATCGTGCTGAGAATGGAGTCGTTTTGGCGGTATCTCTGTCACTTTTGCAAAACTACATAGATATGAATTTAGTAGTCGAATAGTAAAATGAGATATTTGGTATTCATATTTTCAACAGGGATGTTCCTGAAACGGTATAAAGATAAAGTAAAAACCCGCTCTTAGAGCTCAGGATATGCATAACGTATACTGTGATGCAGATGAATTGATTGATTGTTGCAAAAATCATTGATCCTTCAAGGTTACAGTGGATTTTAAAACTTTAACTATGGAAGAACAGACGTAATAAGTACCTGACAGGTCTTTATTTCAGGACTTAGATGTCCATCAAATACTTTACTTCTACAAAAAACGCAGCGAAAACTCATAAAAGGCATTATCGTGTGTTTCTTCTAATGACAAGGCAATCATTCCGTGTTCGGCAATTAACTTAAAAGTTAACGAGCAGTAACCAGGGTTTGTAAAGTAAAAAGTATACTTAACACTTGCTTTTGTAACAAAGTAGCGTTTGTACTTGTTCTGCAACATTGAGCTAAGTTATAATGTGTAGAAGATAAAAGAAAAGTCTAATGTAAGTTGAGAGAGATGTTGCTGGCTAAATGGGGAACAACTTAACAGAAAATAATAAAGATTCTTTATTTCAGGAGCTACCTATTTTAAACGGTGTGTTTAGCAGGAAATAAATTGCTTTCTGCTGATTACTAAGGGGGTGCAAGAGGGTGCATTTGCACCTCCCTGGCTTCAAAATAAAATAAAGGTGTAAAAATATTCAGATCTATGTATAAACATTAATATAATCAGAGACATTAAGGCGCTGACAAGAGGCAATTGACCAAAATAGGCTTGTCTTAAGAGAAAAAATTGCCAAATCTGTATAGTTTGTGGTAGCGGAAAAAATATGTGTTAATTTTGAACTTATTTCTAAGAACTTGGTTGTTACCAAAACACGATTTGAAAAAACTCTCGATACAAACTAACGTTAAACTAACCTCTTACCTTGAGTTTCAAACCCAAATTTCTGTATTAAATATCAACATACCTACGTTTCGTATTTAATTAATAATAACAACGTCTTATTTGAATGCAAACTTGGTTATTTTTTATTTTCGATTACTCAACTCCCAGTTTTGAGTAAATAGATAATTGCTTCATATTTTTCAATAAATTACAAACGTTGTGTCATCGCGCTTCTCTTTCTTTTCTATGCAGTCTGACAGTGACCGCGGTTTAGGTATTGTCGGTGTAGATAACTTAACCTATTCGAGGAGAGATCCTAAATTATTCCTCTCAATTCTAAAGCTTCACATATAATTGCATTGGTCGACAAATAACCGAACTCCTATTTCCGAAAATCTAATCGTGCCTAGGCGGGGTGCTAACATTATCGAGCTTGCTTTGCTCTTTGCTCGCTCTTGCATCCTGCTCTTCTTAATTCTTAGGCTTCTTTGGGCATAAATCGACACAGTTAGTACTCTTTCTGTATGAATGGACAAAATAAAACCTATCCCATTCGAGGTGGATGCGAATAATTTTGTTATTCGAATCCGCCTCGAATGGGATAGGTTTTATATGCCTTTCCATGCATATCTCGACAAAGTAAAGTTTCCCCTTGCATGAATGGACAAATGATAACCTTAACATATCCGAGCTCGCTTCGTGGAGCTGAAAGCACCTCCAATATGGCAAGGGGGGTGCTGGCTGATCTGTGCGTTATGCTAGTGAACGGGTGCTGCTTGTGGTGACTGGTCGTCTTGCTGACCATGGTTTTATTATTATTATTGGTAATTAACTGTTTATTTATTTAACTTCGATGGTGCTAGTTTAACATTTCTTTCTTTGAGTTACAGCTATAGCCTTATGTAAGCGGGCACGCCCTTTATGCCTGGAGGCTTTTATTTAGGTATTAAGTTCTGTTTTCGTTTTTATGTTGTAATTTTTATTTCTGATTGAGTACAGTTTCATTGTTTTGTTGGTATATTGGCGTATGCTAGCTAACATACGGCAAGTAATTTAATTTATTGTTTTGTGTTTCGTAGTGTTAATTACGTTTCAAACGATTTGTATAGAATCAAGTTTACATTATTTAACTAAACGTCTGTTTTGTTGCAGGTGTGCTGCTGGGGAGTTTGTTGCGCCACTTCTTCTTCCCAGTTAAAGCACTAGGAAATGATGAAGGGTTGGGCGTTTTTGGGGGACTGTTTTATGTAATTTTGACGTTCGAAAAGTGCTGATTCTCAGCCTAGTTTGAATAAATGACTTTTGATTTGATTTTGATTGAAGATGCACTCCCCTGAAAATAAACTAGCCGGCGCCCATGTCTGCAGTGATGCTAATAGTTCCTTCTAGTCCCATTATGTTACGAAACTACGTGTTAATATAACGTAGTATTTGGGTGCCAAAAAACTCAACAAACAGTAGGTACATGCCAAATGTGTGAGCTTTGGACATTTGGCATCATCCAACTGCACTGTTTGGATTCAAAAGTGGAAAATTGCAAACCTACAAACATCATACTCACACTTCATTCAACACACTTGGCAGGGAGATTGTTGTCATCAGGCGAAATACTACCTATCCTGTATATCGGATTTATTTCATAGCACATTACATTTGTTTTTACACCTACGGATGGAAAAGGATTGGCCTTGTCTTCGCCGAGAAAAACATGGCTGTTAAGAGAATTTATCAACGAGTTTAACAAAAACAAAAGGTTCTGAATTTTCTGCGACCTTTGGCAGCAAAAAACAATAAAACCATTGAACCCTTAATTTCCAGATCCGTATTCCAATATTTATACAAAGTCACGCGTTAAAACTTTCGTCTTTTGTTTGGTATAAAATGGAAGAATTCAATGGATCCCCAAGTTCTCTTTAGTCTCTATTCCCCATACGAATTCCGTCAATCAATCAGAAATCTGGGAGGCGATAACGGATGCCTATGTCCGTGCTTTGCAAATTTAACAGGACGCTAAGCTTACAATAGCCTTGCTTTTACGTTATCTGCTATTGTTATTTACGGGTGAATGGTTCCTGTGTTCTTTCAATGTTTGGAAGTGGTCTAATTCGAAGGACAGATCTACTAGCAGTTTGTGAAAGTTGATGATGTTTGAGTGTCCGTTTACTAAGTTATGAATATTCAATCAAGAATGTTTGGCGAGCGACAAAATAGGAAATGTTTGAGCTTATGACTCGGGAAAGACAGAGATCTTGGCCGATAGGGAATTCAGGAAGGTTATTTATAAGAACCGAATAAAGAACTGTCACCGCATAGTCAAACTCCACAACTTTTTTTTTAGTTTCCATAGAAGATATTAGTAAAACAGAAAAGTTTCCATCCTGGAAAATAGAAGGCAACACTAGGGAATCCACACAATAAAAGCTATTTCGTTTTCCGATAAGCGTGCCTCCACGTGTCTAATACTTATTTAATACCTTATATCACGAGGTTAATATGCCAATAGTCGGCGACAATAGAAATAATATTTTAACTATAGCTTCCGCCCGCGTGGATATCGGAAAATATCCCACGGGAACGTACTACCGGGAGTAAAAGTACCTATGTGTTAATTCAGGTTATAAACTATCGATGTGCCAAATTTCATACAAATCCGCTTAGCCATTTTTGCGCCAATCAGGAACATATATCTGGACAAACAGACAAATGGGCAAAAATTTAAAGTTACTGCTGTTAATAAGCAACGCTCGCCGGAGTTGGTTCGTGGATAACCATCTTTACATACCGAGACTCCTCCGTGCCTCGGAAAGTACGTCAAGCCTGTCCCGGTCCCGGCTGTCTTTTGTGGATCTTTGACAGTCGTTACGGGTCATCAAATCCTGAAAGTCTGAGAACTAGTCTTACCAAGGGGTATCGTATTACCCAGTTACTGTGTTGTAAGACTGGGTCAGATAGGCTGTCGCTCCATGTAAAATACTGGTAGATAGTTGTATCTGGTTATATTTGAGAAAAGGCTAGGCAGATGTATAGATATTGACAGAAACTTAATACTTACTAATAATAAAGGTGTTTCTTAGTTTATTCCTTTTATATGTATACGTAATACATGGGATGACAATGTCACTTTTATGGACATTTCTAGCTAGGACAGTAACTGAAGTACTAAAAGCTGTTTAGGGGTGAATTGTTTTTTGCACCAAAAACATACTAAACGCAAAGTCCTAGGAGATACTACTTCTTTATCATCATCATTCATCACCATCCACAGCCCGACTTCACCCACTGCTGGGCATAGGCCTCTCTTATCATGGGAATTGCGTGGGAATCGGCATAAGAAAGAAACAACCGGCTTACAAAAAAACAAAGTGAAAAATAACTTTATTTTCGGAAGTTTGCCACCGTTTTCCGTTTTTTGCCAACTCCAAAATAGAACCTCTTCGTTTTTTGATATCGGTTAAAGAGAGATACTACTTACTTTGTGGAAAATAAAACATAATTGCAGTGTCATAAATTAAGCAATATCAATCCAATAATGTTATTTTTTAATTGTCGTGGACACGACAGGACTGATTCATTAATGTTTGTGAAAATATTTCCGGTTCCATGCCTTTATTTTAAGTTTGTTCTGACTTCTTGTTCTCTGACGACGAATACTATGTCGTAAGTTTATCAATAGTCTTAAGTAAGGTCGAGCGGCTTTTAATGGAGAAGTAGTGATGGCAGGTCGAACAGACCTTTCACGTAAGTGGCAATAAAATTGATACGAGCAAAAGTGGGACATAACTATTTTCAGGCATGATGGCACATTCATGGTTAGAGTATACTAGTTTCTCGATCCTATACAATCAATCTGCTTATCCTTTTCCCAACTATGTTTGGGTCGGCCCCCAGTCTAACCGATTGCAGCTAAATATCTCATGATCCTATACAATATTTAATGAAAACAGGCAAAGCAGCTACAAGCAAGAATTCAGTAAAATGATAAATATATGTCAAAATCTATCAATCACAAATGCCTCTGCTATTAAGCACCCCAATCCCCTGATTGTGGTTGCCGCCCTATACAGGATTCGCCAACTTAAGCATATTCTCTCCTTCCAAGAGAGTAGTAGGGCCACCAGTACTGTAGCACACAAACGCAGAATCCGACCCTTGCTGACCTTCCCCAGCGACGCCCTAACGCCTTAGCGTGTAGTTGCTTAGTTTATAAGTTTATGCCCTGGCTGGAGGCCTTAATTTATTGAGGCATCCACAGGAAAGTCGGATTAAGCAGGGACAACCTACTAGGTTGACCTGCGAGATGACAAAAAAAAACGAAACTCACGGAACCAATGTCTGTTTAGTTATTAGATGCAAACAAAATACTGTACAAATTATCATACAACCCACATTTACATAAATATCTCGAAATAAAAAATTTGTTGCGAATTTGCCTACGTCCAATTCAAATGGCAATATGACGGTAAATAATTTTGTACGCCCAAACCCGATAAGAGTCCAGAATTCATTAATTTATTCCGTAAGGTCCAAATGTAATTTATTTGTAAACGCTGCGAGTTGCTGGGGTCTGTTAATGAATAAATACCCATTAAAGTTTTGATTCCACTGTTTGATATGTGGACTAATTTAAGTTTATTAGTTCGGAATGTATTAATTTTGTGAGGGGTCTCTATTTACAGTTGAAGACTTTCGTAAATGTGTTTATTTACGAAGTTTACTAACGAGAATTCTCCAGAATTTTTGTTTCGCGCGGAAGTGAGTTGTAAATTTATGCAGTGCTGTTTCTGTAAATAAATAATACCTAGTAATTATCTTTACTTTATGATGTGTTTGTTTCTCGCTATATGTAGATTCGCAGATATGTTCTCAATAACCTCTAATTTTTATCATACGTTAATACTTTTTTTATGCGTTGATTATAAAACTTGATCTGAGCATTAAATTAACGTTTCCATGTCGGTGTGTGTACGGCATACCTATGTCTGCACTTAGCTAAAACTCTAGGAATAGTCTAGGAAAACTACTAACGTAATCACTTCTCGCGATTCTAAAGATTATCATATACTTGTACCTACTTAGATTGAAATATGCTATAGCACATTAAGTTCGCGCTATTATGATGTAACTAGTTTGTTATCTAAATTGTTTGAAGTGCTACTCGTAAGTAGTTCGCTAAACGGTTTCGGCAACTCTCTTGATAAGACGTTATTACAAAATTAATTATGAAACTTATTAAACAGATGTTCTTGTTGAAATATACAAGTTTAAGTAGAATAGTTTTAGCGTTTCTGTTTTTTGAAAGTTTTAACGAAATAGGGCATCACTCAAAATCAGACAATATTTACACAATTATTTACCACGTGTGTCTCCTGAGGGGTATGATTAAACTTAAAATAATCCGTTGTTTGATTTATCGTAAGAAGCGGCAAAGCAAAGGGTTTGCCGCCGTAAAATACACGTTTTTTGTATGGGTATACAACCTCCTATATTAAATATCTAAAGTTATTTTATTTTCATTATTTTTTTATAGCGGTCATAGTAGTACACACTGTAAATTTCAAGTATCTACCGATTACGGTTCAAAAGATACAGCTCTGTGACAGACTGACGGACAGCGGAGCGTTTAGATACATTGGTAGTAATAGGATATCCAAAGGGGTACCCATACCCTTTGGGTACGGAACCCTAAGAAGCAAGAGCAGGGTCGGTTTTGCCATTGGGCACTCGACAACGTAACTACTTTTTCTACTCAGCTTGTTAATTTTGTGGGGTAATAAATAATACTAGAAGAAGCCTATCTTCTGCAGTCATGGACTAAAAAAAATAGCTTTTTTAGCCCACGGCTTTGCCTACGTGGCTGTAAGAAATTATTCCACGGGAACGTACTACCAGGGTAAAAAGCATCCTGGTCCATGGACTAATTGTGTGCAAAATTCTATCGAGATTCGTTTAGCCGTTTAGAGCTGGAAAGTCAACATACAGTCTAGTTTCTTTCATATTTTTAATATTAGTTTGGATAACTCTTATTTCCACATACCTGGAGGCCATTCTTGCCCATATACGAAGATCTCGGACCTGGCGATATCCACTCGGTTCCATGTGAGCGCCAAGGAAAGCTATTCGCTTGGAGACAGGTGCTGTGCTCTGAACAATGCTGTCAAGATGACCTGGTCCAACTCTTGGACCGCGCCACCTTCCGCACGCTCCTGGATTCGGAACACCGTGATCTGGGGAAGAAGAAATTATTATTATTATTTATTGCCCTTACATATCTCGGGATCAAGGGGTCCGGGACCTTTGGAAGGCGTACGAGGGGCCGAAGCCAACTCGCAGAGGCCCCTTGGACAATTGTAATGGGATGAGGCACCGACCGACGATTATTCCTGTTTGCTCTATGAAGGTGCACCCAAGGACAAACCCCGGTTGATGCAGGACTATTGCAGAACATGGGAACAAAACCTATTGGGCTATGGGTTTGGAAGGCTATAGTGGATCGGTTTCCTTTATTATTATTATTATTTCGTTTATTAAGTTTTTTGCCTTATAAAATACATTTTTAAATATTTCTTAGAAAAAAACATAAAAAAACATTTAAAAATATATAAAATAGTGGTCCGCCGGTATCGGGAGCAGGGTCCAAGTTACCGGTGGTTAGGGCTCCAGAAACAGGAACCGAGCGAGGAATGCGAGCCGTATCGAGGAGTACTGCCTTCTGAATCAGGCCCTTGATCCAGCCGCCTAACGAGAGCCTCGAGAGATGATGGTTGAGGCTTTCGGCTATCAGGCCATTGGCCGTAACGACAATCGGCACAATGACAGCTGAGTTCACATTCCACATGTCAACAACCTCGTGTGCTAAGTCGAGATATTTTATTTGTTTCTCTTTCTCAGCTTTCACGAGGTTATCGTCATGTGGAATGGTAACATCGACTATCATTGCGCGGCGCGCTAATCGATATCACTATATCAGGCTTATTGGCGACAATAGTCCTGTCAGTAATAATAGACCGATCCCATTACAACGTGACATGGTCATTTTCGAGAACTGGGTCGGGCACATACTTGTAATACGGTACCTCAGAGTTCACAAGTTTATATTTCAAAGCAAGTTGCTGGTGAATAATCCTAGCCACTTGGTTATGTCTGTGTAAGTACTCGCCGTTAGCCAGACGAGAACAACCAGAGATAATATGTCTGATAGACTCACCCGGACGGTGGCATGCCCGACACACGTCAACCGTCCCGTCCTTCATAATATGGCGAGCCTATTGCCATAAACTGCTGAGAAATTCCAGATAGAAAAACCCAAAAACACTTTGCCCGACCCGAGAATCGAACCCAGGACCTCATGCTGCATGACCAACGAGGGTGCACTAAATCAAGAAATTTTAAATAATCACACATTAATCATCCTTGAGACAAAATCAATATTTTATCTTATGATTATAGTATAATATGCGCAAAAGTGATGAAACAATTAGCAGGTGCCGTGACTGACACGAATGGTTTAGCACCACGAAAACTGTACTTTTATAGTAACACAGACTTATTGTTTCAATTATTTCAATCTTTTTTACAACTAGATAAGAGATTGACAAAAAAGGGGATTTTTTCGTGCACGGAGCATTAAGTACCTAGGTAGGTAGGTACGAGGGCTGCACTAAAAGTATCGGGAATGGAATATTTCCACTGTTCCTGTCATATTAATTTTTTTTTAATTGAAAACTCCTTGGTTTTAAAAATCGAATACCATTTATTTATTTAAAAAAGATTCTCGGTCTTGTCACAAGGTTTTGTCAAACTTGTTTAGTCGTTGAGAAAATGGAATTGACTCGAGAAAATTCAAGAGCGATGATTTATTATGACTTTCGAAGTGGTTTAACACAAAAACAGTGTGTTGACCGGATGATTTCTGCATTTGGTGATGAAGCCCGAATCCAAAACCACAATTTATCGCTGGTTTGCTGAATTTCAACGTGGACGTGTCAAGCTCAGTGATGACCCCGTCAAGGTCGCCCAAAAACTGCAGTCACCCAAGAAAACGTTGATGCTGTGCGTAAGCTGATTGAGGAAGATCGACATGTGACATACCGCGAAATTCAGGCAAATTTAGACATTGGCATGAGTCAAATACAAATAATCTCTGCATGAACAATTAGGTGTAAAAAAGTTGTTTTCCCGATGGATACCGCATTCACTCTGTGAAGAGCAAAAAGCGGCTCGCGTTACTTGGTGCGTCAGAACTCTCGAAAGATTCCACGCAGGATCCTCAAATGCTGTATACAACATCGTATCAGGTGACGAATCCTGGATATACGCGTACGAACCCGAAACAAAAAACCAGTCACGAGTTTGGGTGTTCGAAAATGAGTTAAAGCCAACAAAAATTGTTCGTTCACGGAGTGTTGCAAAAAAAATGGTGGCCACGTTTGTCTCCAAAACCGGCCATGTTACGACTATTCCTCTTGAGGGACAAAGAACGGTTAATGCAGAATGGTATGCTAGCATTTGTTTGCCACAGGTCGTTTCTGAACTCCGTAAAGAGAACTGCAACCGCCGCATCATCCTCCATCACGACAATGCGAGTTCTCACACCGCGCACAGAACAAAAGAGTTTTTAGAGCAAGAAAACATAGAATTATTAGACCATCCGCCGTACAGCCCCGACCTAAGCCCTAATGATTTCTATACTTTCCCTAAAATAAAGAATAAATTGCGTGGACAGAGATTTTCATCACCTGAAGGAGTTGTGGACGCCTACAAAACGGCCATTTTGGAGACCCCAACTTCCGAATGCTTCAATGATTAGTTCCATCGTATGGAAAAATGTGTTAAATTTCGCGGAGAATACTTCGAAAAGCAATAAATACATTTTTAAATAGTAATGTTGTGTCACTTCCTTGATTCCCGAAATTTTCAGTGCCGCCCTCGTATGTCGATTTTATAAAAAAACTTACTTCTCCGAATAAGTTATAATAATTGGGTCTATTTATTGGAATGAAGTTCCTTAACGTGGTTTGCGGTAGGTTTTGACTGGAAGAAATCGTCACGTAAGGAAAAAGCGTTATGCCCCGTCTATGCGACTTTCTCTCTTTCTGTCTCTTTCTATTATACAGAGTGGCAGGGACATCGACGCGCAACTTTGGATTCAGTACATGATTCTGGACGCCCCTGCGTTGAAATTTTGCGCTGTATCATACATTGTGCCCGCGTAGCTATTGCACTTTTGTAAGAAACAGCAGATTTTTTTTTCGCGTCTAGTATCATGTACTTACTGAATGGATACATGGTAACAGGCAGGTTGTGCGTCAATGTCCTTGCCACCCTGTATGCGCGCGTGAGTGTGTGTGTGTGTGTGTGTGTGTGTTGAACATCGTTCCTGACGGTGGTCCCCCAACCGCACACGCTTTTTTTAATGAATAAATCTATAAATAAGTAGTCAACAAAATTCAGAATTTACGTTCAGATAAATCCCACATAATAATCGTACTTCTTCACACTAACACAACATTTAACAGCTGCACAAAACAAAACACACAGCGAGTAGTAAACAGTCACAGAATGTCACGCAATGCGCCACCAATTATAATGTCAGCCATCATATCCTAAAACCACAAATTATCACGGCTCATAGACCCAACAAACTATTATTTACGAAAATCCTGACAATCCGGGACTTCACAAGAGACTTCAAAAGTATTTGAAGTCTCTTGTGAAGTCCCGGCGCGTATCCAATCGGAGCCAAACAATGGAAAATCAATTGTGTATCATTAGCTGTCCTTGACCGATTAAAAGCAGGTGGAACAACTATCAAAGGCTTTATAAAATGGTGGACTATTTTTTTACGGAAAAGCGATACGTTCTACGCTCAATGTAAAGTAATGTAATGTAATGTAATGTGTAAACCTTAATAACGATTTTCCTTTGAATATGAGTAGGTAAAAATAGAAATGGAGTTGAAAGTGACATGATTTCCTAATAAAGAATATGTTTTTGTTGTAAATTAAAATCAATTACCGGTATGAAAGAAACCACATACCTTTTTGTGTATTATTAGACACCCACACAGTGACGGATCTTGCAAAAAACTATTACATATAAAACAATAAATAAAATGGAGACGAAATGTCGAAACATTTAAATACAGCTCAATAATTTAATCATCCTTCTATTTTTAAATCTGCGTTACTGGCGTTTAAGTTATTCTTCATTGCCAGCATTTCGGTAAATCAATTTTATTATTATGTTGAAAATCGAAATACATTCAGCCTCACTTTCAATTAAATTCACTGTATTGATTGGCCATAAACTATTAACCCAATTGCAAATTTAAATTTTACTGGAAACTTTGAATGAAAGCCATCACTAGATCGTTCCTAGCAACAAACCTATTTTGCGGCCAAATATTAGGACTGTAGAAAATTGGCGCGCGAATTGGAAGCTGAGTTTTTAACGATTTTCTGTAGCATTGGCAACGGAAATGTTTCAGACAGCCACAACGATGTTATTGTTAGAGAATTAAGATTGTATTTTATCACTTTTCCACAAGAAGTACATTTAGTTTACTATATTTTTAATTGTGCTAAAATCATACTGGCTGTTTGAATACATTTCCTTTGCCTGTCACGTAACAAAGATTTTTTTAGAAGTTTGTATTTTTTTGTCTGTTGAGTCAACGCCACAGAACATATATACCCTGACGGGCTGTTCAACGCTCACTAAAGAGGTTGAGAACGTCGGTGCTCTCTCCGCTAGGAGTAATAGTGTTCTGTCTGTGGTGCTCTCAGGAGTAATAGTGTCCTGTGGTGCTCCGCTAGGAGTAATAGTGTTCTGTGGTGCTCTAGTAATAGCACATGAATAAATAACCGAGTTTTATAAATAACTCAGTTTATTATTCATGTGGTAATAGTGTTCTGATTCTAGCGCGGAGCACCAATGGAACAAGTCGTATAGTATCAAGTGAAGGACCTACTGTAAGTCAATCTGATCTAATAACTATTCTTTATGTCATAAGTACTAAGTTATAAACTGTGGCCGTTATTTTATTTTAAATGTCAAATTCTATTGTGTAACTACTGCTAGTTGTAGAATTTATGTAGCAAGTACTATGTACAACGTTAATATTCCAGAAATACTAAGTATTATCATTAAGTTAAAAGGTCATGATATGATCTTAAATGTGTGATAAGAGTTTACACTCTTATCATTTACTTGCTCAAATGCAAATTAACTTATTTGCTCTACAGCAAGTAAGTGAATTTGTATATTTGGGGAGTCTGTTTACAAGGGTTGGAAAGATTGATGAAGATGTGGAAAGGAGAGTAAATGCGGGAAATAAAGTGAATGGTGCATATACATGCGATGGTGACCAACAAGTCGATGCCCAAAGAGGCTCGACTGGCTGTTAGTAATGTGCTGGTACCTACACTTATGTATGGAAGTGAATGTTGGGTGTGGCAAAAGAAGCATGAAAGTAGAGTAAATGCTGTGGAAATGCGTTCCTTGAGAAGCATGTGTGGAGTGACTATAAATGCTAGGCTGAAAAATTATGTGATAAGGCAAAAGTGCGGTTTAAAGTAAGATGTAGTTACAAAAATTGAAAAGAGTATGCTTAAATGGTTTGGTCATATTGAGAGGCTGAATGAAAGGCGACTAACAAAAGGTATTTACAAGGCAGATGTGAGTGGAAATGCCGGGAGGGGACGCCCCAGAAAAACATGACCTCATTAATGATGTTCTTCAAAAAGGTCATGTGCATACTCGCAACCGGCGTGCGTGTATGACCAGATGTATGTACGTAAACGAAGCAAAAGGAGTATGTAAGGAGCGTAACAGGTGGCGTTCTATAGTTTCTGCCTACCCCCATGGGAAGAGGGCGTGAGTTTATGTTTGTATGTCTATGTAAATGTCCAAGAGTGATTTATTTAATTTTTATGGGTTTTTAAAAAGCTCAAACGAAAATCAGAGTTAAGCAGAAGTAAGTAAATTAATTCTTTGAAAATGCTTGGGTTAATTAGCTTCAGTCAAACTTTCGTGTAAATTACTTCGTCTACTGAATCAAGTCCAAACTTTGCCCAAGTTATTTTTGCCATCAAGTATTTATTAAAGTTATTTATTTTATTCGTTCTTTCAGTATTACTGGATACGAACGATAGTGGATACGATAGGATAGTGTTATGGTTTATTAATGGCATATTAATAAGATATGCAGTAATTTTAAATATAAAAGTGAAGGTACGATTTGTCATTTATCATTGAAAACTCACGAGAGCTACACCCGATTTTCTGGTACGAAAATCAACGACGCGTCAAAATTAGACCCAAGTCAAGTGATCCGATTGGCTGTTAATAATTCAATCAACCAATCACAATTGTTGACGCGTACTTGTAATTTGTTAGCTAATTTTTGTGTGGATTTTTTGGGGTAAGTTCCAAGTTTGTTACCCACTCGTTAAATACGAGTTTTTTTTTGGTCTATTAATTTATTTTATTAGTCTTTTTTTTTTTTGAGGGTGATAAATCATCAAATAACTTCTCCCGCTCTTGCCGGAGCTGGGTGTGTCAGACTCTTACTGACTAAAACCCACCCGTATTCCTTCCTGTTGCCTGTGTTGCGGGGGCCTCGGTGACCCATAAGTACCTTCCCGCGACCCCGGCAGGCATCGGCCCTAGTGGTCCCCTACTATGTGCTGACGACATCTCTTTGAGGCGCGCGTGGAATACAACGCGCCATCGACCCGGGCCTGGTCCTTACCGGACGGTGAGCTACCCATTGCTCACCGTCCGCAAGCCCGCGCCTACGGTGGCCGGAAATCCGCCCGGGATTCCCGACGCCCTGGGCGTCTCCTGCGGCGGCTAGGGACGAGAGGGCGTGAAACTTGCCTTTCCCTCAACCGTCCCGCCTCCTCCTTCGCGAGCATTACTGCTTCGCAGAAGGAGGATTTTATTAGTCTTAAGGACTGATTTTTCAATATCCAGATAACGTTTGTGGCCGAAAATAAGGACTATAACGTATCTTATTTTAACTAAGTGTTTTATAATATTATTAGACAGATTAACTGAGGAATAATTATTGCAGTTTTGCTTTTGTATGGAAAGTATGTCAAACTATCATATTTATTCTTCAGTTAAAAGTTATCTAATAATCGAAGAATCAGCCCTAAATTTAATGTTTACTGTGGTTATTTTCAATAATAAAATAATAATAATATATTCAAAAATATAAGGTATAACGTTAAATAACAGTTTTTCTTAAATCTATGTCAAGTTCACCCATGATTTGTGCCTGATACTTTCAAATAAGCATTGCACTTGCACCAATCAGTTGTCATGACCCAAAATTGTTGTCCTTTGAAACGTCAATCGTGTGTGTAATTGGTTTTCAATCATCCAGTAATAATTAACAACGTACTTGACGTTCCTCATCTCGATGCGGCATCAAGATGAAGAACAATGACAGGTGATGAGTAGGACATTGGTTCTCTATAGGTTTTTGTAGTGTCAGTCCAGGTTTTTGTTTAATATTATAAAGTGTCTTTATTAATTTCTCCTATTTCCTCTCTTGTACATTCATTTAATCATTATTAAAATGTTTATTTGTGATTTTCTTACTAAATCATCAACTCTTGCTTCAAACCCGATCAGGAATGAAGTTGTTATAGCATGTGTTTTTTTTTACGTTTGTTGCTACTTTGATGTCATTATCAAGTTGTATGTTTATAAAAATATGATTGGCGACCGAAACGAATAGGTATGTATTTACAGAATTATAATAGTAAGAACCAGTAATACAAATGTCAAGACTTCATGAAAATAGTCCTGCAATGAGGCAATTTGAACTCTTTTTTTAAGGGCTTTATCGCTGAGTAATAACGTCACCTGTAGCCAGCACAATCAACTTAACCTAAAAACTTTGTCATTCTGACGTTAATACTTACTTTAAAACAAAAAATGCCAGTCAAACAAGGATACTGTCCTTGTTCAGATAAAGAACAAGCCCTCCTTCCTGGCTTGCTCTTTATCGGAACAAGGATACTATTCCACTCTCCAAAATCGTACTTATTTGTTGGTTCAAATAAATTAAATCGCAAAGCTAAATATAAACTTTGGTTTTCAATTTAAAATCGTCAGCATAGTTTCTTTTACACGCATTTTGACCCCAAATCCTTTGCTCCAGAGTTTCAATACTCAAAGGTTGATCCATAGATACTCATACTTGTACAATTGTTTAGATGCTATTGCCATAGTTGGCGTCTAGACATGATCTAATTTCGCAAACAGCGCCTGTAGATGTAAATATGAAGGTTTATACTTAGGCATTGTTCTTTTTATGTCACCCTGAAAAGGTTTTTGGGAGTAAGCGCCTAGGTAAAAAGATAAAAGGATTTTAAGATTTCTCTAAAGTAAATCTAAATCTACTCGGATTTGTTGGCGTGGGTGTTTAGACTTTTTTTGTGATGTAGGTAATAAAAGCCGGCAAGCATCTGACTTCTGTGGGAACGCGCCTCCTCACCCCATGCTTTTCTTAAATGACATCATATTATTGTTTTTCGTGCATGTTTATTTGCCGGAAACTGAACAACACAACCCCCGAAACTAGAATGTAAAGAAAAAGAAAGAAAGAAAATAAATTCATTTAGCACAGACTAAAAGGCACTCAGGCAGAGCAGTGGTGGCCCAGTGGTAACGGCCGCGACTTACGAGTTGTAGGGCGTAGGTTCGAACCCGGAAAGGCGCTTTACTTTGTGTAAATTATTTGATCGCCACTGCTTTCAAAACGGTGAAGGAAAACATCGTGAGGAAACCGGCATGTCCTTGAACCAAACATTCGAAGTCATGTGACATCTACCAACCCACACTGGGCCCGCGTGGTGTATTACGGCCCTCTCCCTCTAGAGATGAAAAGAAAGACTACAGATGTACTCGCTAATAGAAAAACTAGGCAAAGAAATAATAGTTTTTTCAGCCGACTGCGCCAGAAGGAGGGTAATGTTTTTCGAGAGTATGTATGTATGTATATAATGTATGTATGTATGTCTATTTCTTTGGCACGCTCTGTAGCTTAAACGGCTTGACGGATTTTACATAAGATGTGTCGTTAGATTCGTCTTCATTGTGGGATTGACATAGGCTATTTATTTTTTATATATTGCGTCTGCAAATCCAAAAAAAAGGGGGGAAAAGTTTTTTAAAATAAATCACAACAATATTGATATCAAATAAAAGCTAGTAATGAGTCAATTTCATATATATTATATTTTTAGTTTTATATATAAAACTAATAAGATTGAAATAAAACAAATATTAAAAAAAAAACCCGACTGCAAAAACGCATAACTGGGGTTTTAGTTACATAGTCGGGTTTTTTGTTTTTTAAATAATTTGTTTTTTTCAACCACCAACTTACTTTTTCTTGAAGATCCAATTGAGGAGGAGAAGGAATATCAAGTAGAATGTTGAACATTTAAAAAATATACTATCATTCTTCAATGCACTGCTTTAAAATACATCGAAAACTGTACTGAAGTGATTTCAGAACTAATCTAAACTTATCTCTGAAGACATTTTTGGGTACTAGAATTTTTTACTGCAACTGCAACCATAATCAAAACATGTCTTGCCGTATGAAAAAACTTGTTTGTATGAAAAAACATGTCTTGCCGTCTGTATCACTATTGTATTATATTTCACTTCACGTGCTCTAAAAGTTCGTCTTTATGTTTTGCGTAGGCGACATTAAGTCGCTTTTTATGCTCTAGTGCATAAAGTATTTTTTTATCTTAGACTAAGATAATCAGGCCCAACAGCCAATAAAACGTCGCAGATTAAAGTCGCTATTTTAATTAATTTGCTTTCATTTATATCACTTCCGTTTTTTCTATCGTTAATTTAATAAAACCAGATAAAATAGTTGTCGTTTATTATTTTAAAACGCAAATAAACTTTTTTATGACTTGGCAGTATGAAGTAATCAAGTCGAGTGACACATAATGAAAATTAAAAAAAAAAACTTTTAAAAAGTTTTGTGGTGGGAATTAGCTATTCTCTTCTTAAATTTTGCAACATTTTATAACAGTGAAAAGAGATTAAACTAAATAAATATGACAAAGAAATTACACTTTCGCCTCAAACGCTAATGGAGCAGAATGCGAAAAACGTGGTTGAAGAAATATTACTGCCGAAATCCAAGCAACTTTTTCTCAACGCGTACGACAGTTTCATGTGATGGAGATCAGAAAAACAAGTAATTTACTTTATGCATGTTTATTTTCTCGTAATCGAAGTGGAAAGCAGAGTGTATAACTCTGACATAAACGAACCATTTCAATCACATAAAATGGCTTATTTTATGCACAAGTTGTACAATCTACTATTAGATACTAACTACAACTTCAATGCATTATTGATGTGTAACATCTTTCCTCTCGCTTTCTGTGGGAGTGATTTCGTGAAAAGGGACGGAAATGTGTAACAGGAAGTGACAGCTTGAGCTTGGAATAAGTAAGTACTTTTGAATAGCATGAAATTAGTAAGTAGGTACTTTTTAATAGCATGGAATTAGTGTACTCATGGAATTAGTAAGTACTAAATAGATTGTAAGTAGAGGGTCGAATTTGGACCAGTGGGCCATCACTAGTAATGAATAATTATTCGAATAAATATTGCAGTGCTTAGTTTTTTTTAAATTTTGAGGTTAATTTCTGTCGCTGCTCAGTTACTACCAAGGTGACATGTCAGATGTTACACATCATATGCAACTACTGTAAGGCTCGCTCGTTTTTAGGGTTCCGTAGTAAACAAGGAAGCCTTATAGTTTCGCCATGTCCTTTCTGACCCCGCTGTAGCTCAGAGACGCTTAGTACTAGAAAGCTGTAATTGGGCTTAGGTATACATATTAATCACGCCGACAAAGTGCTGTCAATCTTGAATAAATTAGGGTACCTCCTTGCACGTGATGTGGGGATGATATGTTTTTTTTTATATTTTTATAGGCTGTTCAAAAATATTGCGGGTCTGTGAACACCACTTTTCGATTCAAGGATCCGATTGCGTAACATTTAAGCATTATTTGCCAATATGTTGATGTCGGTTGCCTTGTTGCAACAAGGGTTAAGTCAGCGAGCAGTCGCTGCCCAGCTCCATTTGAGCCAGTCTTCTGTATCCCGAGTATACAGACGGTTCCAAGAGACTGGTGGCTTCAATCGGAGACCAAGAACGAGCCGCCACCGGTGCACTTCAGAGAGAGACGACCGCTTCATTGTCTCAACCTCGCTGCGTAATCGACACCTTACGGGCGTTGATGTGCAGCAAGAACTGAGACGTGTACGACAAGTGGCTGTCAGCGAGTGGACAGTGAGAAGAGGCTTGAAGGAAGCCAACTTGACGCCAAAAAGACCTGCGACGGGCCCTAAATTGACTGCAGGCCACCGACAAGCGCGCCTTCAATTTGCTCGAGAGCATCTCAATTGGAGCGTTGCGCAATGGCGATCGGTCCTGTTTACTGATGAGTGCAGAATGTGTCTGCATGGCAGTGACAGGAGAGGCCGAGTCTACAGGCGTCCGAAGGAACGATTTGCCCAATGTTGTTTCGCTGAAACAGTGGCATATGGCGGCGGTTCCTGCATGATGGGGGCTGGTATCTCTTTAGAGGGAAAAACCAAACTTGTTTTCGTGCCTGGGGGCGGCCGAGGAGGCGGGCTAACAGCTGATCGGTACATCACCGACATTCTACTGGATCATGTTGTGCCCTACGCAGGGTTTGTCGGTGAAGACTTCGTGTTAATGCACGACAATGCCCGCTGCCACACGGCACGAGTCTCTCGACAGTTTCTGCAAGATGTCGAATTACGCATGATGGACTGGCCTGCGCTCAGTCCTGACATGAATCACATCGAGCACTTATGGGACGAGCTTAAAAGAAGAGTTTGGGCCAGAAATCAGTCCCTTCAAGCGTAGACGAGCTAAAGACAGCATTATTAGAGGAGTGGGATTCCTCAAAAAAATGTCAAAAAATTGATAAGGTCCATGAAAAACAGACTGCGGGATGTAATTAGGGCTAGAGGGGGTAATACGAAATACTGATTTAAATAAATAAATTATATTTTTATTTTTTTTTTGTTTAATTTGTCAAATACGAGACACATACCCTTTACTTTACTCCTAAATTCCCGTTTTTCCTACTCTTGCGTTCAGACATCATTTATTTCAAAAATGATGGATGGATTTCAATGATAATGGAATCCCAAGAACATCATATTAAAGCTGACATCTTAAGCTTTCGAATGACATATTATTTTAATAATTTTCATTCATAATTTTAGTTGTATCAATGTATGTGTGCGCCGACAAGGCTTGAGTCGATTTGGTTGCTCGCGAGTGTAGAACAAAGACATTTAAAGGCAAGAACATATTTATATTCCACAAGCCCAGTCGCAGGCTAGCTATAAGCTAGCTTAAGGCGCAGATATATGATTTCAGTGACTTTTAAATCTGGTATTACACCTTCATAGTAGTAGCAAGTAAGTTATGCAAAAAATATATGTTAAACTAGATCGCAAAGAAATCTATATGAAAATATTTATGTAATACTTTATGAAATAAATTCAGGAAGTAATATCTACCCGAAACATAAAAAAACGATATTACATTCAAACTAGGTACTTAAGATATTTTCATGTTTTTTTTTTTGTATGAACAGAGTATTTTATCATCTTTATTTTTGATTTTCTTCAAATATTCATGTTTTCGTTACTATAAATAAATATTCCTTACGAAAACGAACGGCGGACGGCGTGGCGTGAGCGCGATGCATATTTGTATGGCCAAGGTCAACGGCGCTTCCCCGACCCTTAATAATAAAAAGGTAAGCGCCAAGTATTTATTGCACGAACGTGTTCGGAACGCGGTAAAACTTTGTTTCACTTACCTTGCAGTTTACGTGGCTATATATTATTACACGTGGTTAGATAATAAAAACCTCTATTAGCTTATTTATCTCGTAGTCTATTTAAAATTCTGCGAAGCAGTAATGCTCGCGAAGGATGAGGCGGGACGGTTGAGGGAAAGGCAAATTTCGCGCCCTCTCGCCCCTAGCCGCCGCAGGAGACGCCTAGGGCGTCTGGAATCCCGGGCGGATTTCCGGCCACAGTAGGCGCGGGCTTGCGGACGGTGAGCAATGGGTAGCTCACCGTCCGGTAAGGACCAGGCCCGGGTCGACGGCGCGTTGTGTTCCACGCGCGCCTCAAAGAGTCGTCAGCACAAGTGTAGGGTTCCACTAGGGCCGATTCACGCCGGGGTCCCGGGAAGGTACAAAAGGGTTACCGAGGTCCCCAGCAACACAGGCAACGGAAGGGACACGGGTGGGTTTTGGTCAGTAAGAGTCTGACACACCCTAGCTCCGCCCAGAGCGTGAGAAGTTATTTGATGATTTTCCACCATGCAATTAAACTCAAAGTGCAAGTTGCCAACAGCAGGTGTAATCAGACTGAACCGAGCAACAGTACATAACGATACCTCAAATTGTTGTTTGAGTATTTAAACCTAAACTAATTGTGAATTGGTTAAGGGTCTGTGACTATGTGTTTGTAGCTACTTCAATCATTCACAAAACAAAAGGTTTAAGGTATTCATCGACATAAAAGAAGTACCGTTCCCAAAGAAAGAGACCACATTAAAATGAATGGAACAATCAAATAAAATATTGCAACAGAAAATAATTGTCCATAAAAAGCTTGTCCAATTTCTTAGTGAAGGTCATATCACTATAGATAACACTCATTTCTGAAATTATTTAGCAGTAAAATTATGCCGTAAAACTCGACACTACAGCGCTTAAATTACTTTTAACGAAGGCATTTTAATTTTAGAATGTGTTATTATTAATGTACGACCCTATATTTTCTATTACTGAATACATTTTCCTAAAGGTTGACTCTGCTAGACTCTCTAAGCCAGAAAGGTGTTAATTTTATACGGCTGTCCCTATCCTTATAATTCGGGCACAGTTCCAATTTCGGACTGTAATTGGGAAAATTATAGAAAACCACTACTATTGTTACCCTGCTTAGTAATCAAATCAAAGTAGCTAGCAGCATCTGTCTGGCATTCATGCTGAAATGAACGTTTTTGGCGCAGCCGTGAGGCACACACTATTGTTGTTAAAACATTAAAAACATTATTTTCACTTTATATTCTGTTATTTGTATTTTGTGTTTCGTGAACCGTGTCCAAATAAACGTTATTCGTTCTTTCTATATAGAAATAATAAACATGAAAAATAATTACTAATATAAAGATAACTACTTTAGCAGATCATTTGTGAAATTAATCCGCAATATATGCAGACTTTTAAATAAGAAAAGTGTAATTTTTAAACGGTAAGTTTCAACTTAACACAAAGCGAAATTTAACAAGAGTGGCAATAAAAAGTGCCGGGCCCAGAATGTCTCCCTACTAAACGTCTTCGTTTGCCGCCGCCCCGGGTCGTCCATTAAACGTGCTAACGAGACACGCCCATTAATTGAACCTTTCCATTAGGCTGCAAACTAAAAGGAAGAAGAAAATTATATTTTTTAGAGTGAATTCTTCATTACTGCTGTGATTAACATTCTCTGAGGTTGTTGAAAGAACTAAAAATTGTAATGCTGGTTGCGAGTCATTTTAATTTTAGTTGGGCTCCTGGTTTTATAATGTTATGGTCTGTCCGTTGTTTCTTCGCGCAAGGTAGAGGTGACTTCATTTCCTGGTGACACTCGTTTAAATTATGTAAATAAAAACACTCGTTTAAATCATCTTTACATACCAAGACCCCTTCGTGCCCCGGAAAGCACGTTAAGCCGTTGGTCTCGGCTCTCATTCGTGGATCTTTGACAGTCGTTACGGGTCGTCAGAAGCCCGTAAGTCTGACAACCAGTCTTACCAAGGGGTATCGTATTACCCAGTAACTGGGTTGTGGATGTCAGATAGGTAGTCGCTCCATATAAAATACTGGTATTCAGCTGCATCCGGTTGGACTAGAAGCCGACCTCAATGTAGTTGGGAAAAGGCTAAGCAGATGATGACTGGTTTAAATTATGAGAGAGGATTTTTAAATAATGAGATTGGTCTGACGACATGTTTGTTTAATTGGTTTTTTTTTTGAGAATGTCTATGTCTATTGAGCTACAAAATGTAGCTCAAATGGCTTCAAAGCTACGCTTCTCTTTGATATACTAATCAGCTCTAACTTTACTTTTCGCCAAACCTACTTTTCGTGGAAGTATTGTTATTTTTAACAAAGTATTAATGCAATACTTTGTAATAATAGTTTCCGGAACACCGACGGCACATCAAAATGTTTATTTTGTCGTAATTTTGTATTTATTAATTGGCGTCGAACACAAGTGTACCTATAATGTTTCATTTTATATTAATTTGGTATATAATTGCAAAGCGCAGCTTATTTATTATTTTTTAATAATTAATATAAAATAAATTATGAATATCGTATCAAGCTGGCTTCATTATTATCATTAAATAATTAATAACGAAGGTTATTAAGCTCTATTAACAAGAGATCATTGTTTTGAATATATGTATATTTGATATTTATTTATTTAGTCTGATCGGATGAATGAGGTTTTTTTCGGTAGATATTTTCTACCAATTAATTACCAACGCTACGAGTGGTAACATTTACTTTTGATCTTGCATTCATAGGTATTACTATCACAAAAAATACTTTCGATAGTTTAGAGAAGGTGTTGGTTTCGACATAACAAATATTTTTCTATAGAAATAAAGCTAAAGCAGTGCAGAGCAGGATCTGGGTCAAAAGAAATTGAAACGTCAAGCCTTGAAAGCGGTTTAAGTTATGAAGCACGGTGGCAATCTACCATTACTTATTATCTGTGGCCCAGATGCATTTGCCTTTCATATTGCGGTAGTTTTTCCTCGACAATTTTCTTGCAGTTTTCAGGACTTAACTCAATAAATAACCTTTTCAAGCATATAATTTAAAAGCAAATACAGCGTTCCTGTGATCTATAGAAAAATGAAATTACGCAGTAAAAGCATCTGTCCCACCACCGGCGAGTAACGAGAAGCGAGTAGAGCTAGCAATTAGACGAGTTGTCGAGCAACGAGCAGCGAGTGCGCGACGGCAACGAGCGATTATTCGCTGGTATGCGTATGTACCAGGCGTGAGTCTCTCAGCGAGTGTCCTACGCGCCAAGCGAGCATCGCTGAGCGAATACTCTCTTTGATAGCTCTTGTCGCTGCGAAAAACGAGTACTCGCCGGTGGCGGCGGTGAGAACAGTCATCGACAAACTATGCACATAATATCGCCTATCCCTATTAACATTGTTGGATGTGAAAATCAGCAACATTACAAGAGAGCGTCTCAAAGTTTGAATTGCAATGTTTTTTTCATATAGAAATTAGATTGTCAAAAATCAACAGAATTTTAATAAATGTTCTTGCCTCCACTAAAACAAGGGACTTTTTAAGAGTGATTAATGAAATAAAAAGAAAATGGCAAAAAAACATATACGACAATGTTAATAGGGATAAGCGATATGTACTCGTATCTCTTTCACTTACACGGGACCTATAATCTTTAGTACGTTTCTTGAGCGAGGAAATCGTTGATAGCTAGTCGCTTCCTCATCGCTGGTGGCGCTGACTCTCGCTGGTGACTCTTTGTAAAAAAAAGAGTGAACAAACTTGTAGGTAACCACCCACAAGTGTAAAAAACTTGCAACAAAAGAGAAAGGACCGAGGTCCTTTTTCTTTTGTTGTAGTTGGATTTTTATACTTTATATAAAGTTTCCGGTGCTTCTGATGTCTTGTCTCCATTTATATTTTTCTTATTCTCATTCATTTCAATTGAGCTTAGAACAGATCCTCATTTAAAACATCTACTTTTTAAAAGTAGGTATATTTTTTATTGCGTAGAATGTAACTATGTGGAAACAAACTTTTTTTTGTAACATTACCCCGGTATACCTACATTTATTCTATGGAAATAAACATTTTCTAAAGTACCAGACCTCTGACTTTTCGGTAATGTGCGTATTGTATAATGTATCACTTGCATAAGAAACGGTGAAGGGAAACATCGTCAGGAAACCGGCATGTCTGAGCGATATTCTCGACGGCATGTGCAGCCAAGTCAGAGGTCCATGGACGACATAAGGTTAGTCACTAACCACACGAAAAAGAACAAAAACATGTTCTATTCTATTGAATTTACCTAATTCCATTATAATAGGTAGGTACCAAAAAATCATAAAAATAGAGAAAGAGCGCTAAGTGAAAAGTCTTGTCAGTTTTACGAGTACATTTGCGTTCCAGAAATAAAAGCGCATCAGTAGTAGTACAGTAGTACATTTATTGTAAAAAGTTAGAACCCACACTTACGTTATCGTTTTCCCGGTAGGAGTATTAAAGGAATATCTAAATATGCTTGCGCGCTGATCGACTGAAATGATGTATTGTCATTTCCTTAGTTTTTTTTTTGTTGGTATAACTAATTAATGGGATTAGGTTGGTTTTACTGCACTCCTCTCCCCTTATCCCATTCCTGCACATTGCCTTTCGCCCGCGTGTAAGCGAGACCGCTACACCAATCAGCGCCAACCCGCGAAATGTCGTCGAAGATCAAGATGGATTCGGTTTTCGGTCGTCGTCGCGTGCGCAGCCCATTGCGCCCAAAATTCTTTTAATAGGACTACAAGAACTAAGTGTCCTTGAAAAACGCACGCACACATTTACACAATCGACGTGAACGCCATTTAACGACGACGCCCATATAACTAACGGCATAGCGAGGTTACGCCCGAGTATTCTAATAGAAGGCGCAGCAACGACGCGCAAGTTCTTACAGTTTGCGCGTATAGTGCGATAGTAAAGATCTAACAAAAAATAAATAGGACAATGAAATTATTTTTATTTGTTTTATGTGTTACTTGCAAAATTAAGGATGTGTTCCTAACTAATATTATAACTGCGAAAGTGAGTTTTGTTTCTTATGCTTTCACGCTGAAACAGCTAAACGGACTTAGATCAAATTTGGGACATGGGCAGACCATGATCTGGAGAAGGACATAGGCTACTTTTCATCCTGGATCGCGGGCAACAGCTATTTTTAAATAAAACTGATTCAATTAAACTGAAAACATTTTTATTACAAAAAAAAAATACCAAGCGGCGCTCTTTACCTATACATCTTTATGGTTTACACTAAGCACTAAGGGTTTTTCAGATTTACATCATAATACATTTTAGTTTTAAGCTCTTTTTCAGTTAACATTATGTAACATTTAGTTTTAAGCTCTTTTTCAGGTTAACATTATGTGATATTTAGTTTTAAGCTCTTTTTCAGGTTAACATTATGTGTCATTTAGTTTTACGCTCTTTTTCAGGTTAACGTTATGTGAAATTTAATTTCAAGCTTTTTGTTAGGTTTCTATCTAATGGTCCGTGATTTGAGATCTCATATAACTTTTCCAAAACATGGGAAACGTTAATAATCCTATGTCCAATTTGGATGTTCTTTTCAGGAGTACCTATAGTTTTCCATCTGAAAAAGAAACGAATACAAATATAATTTCTTGATAGATAAGATACTTTTTTATTCGTATAAAACAGTGAAATATTAAACCTACAAGAATTCTAAGTAATCAATCTAAGAAAAATGTGTTTGCGGAAAAATCTTCTTCAATAATAATTTAAGTTTTCTATAATATTCATTAATTTAACCCATCTGTTTCTCGGTTTTCACGTTGGACATGATATTGCCTTACAAGCCACCTAAAATTCCATTATTATTTTTAAAACCAATTGAAACAAATCTACACGTGTTTGTGGCAAGGTGATGTTATAAATATTACCTGTCTACTAAAGTCTTCTTCTAGTACATGCTTAGATGAATACGTACTTTTATCAATAACTTCACAATCGTGATCTTTCTGTGGCACTTCTGTTTTCAATCTATAAAAATATTGAAGATTTTAAATTACTTAGAAATGACAATTCTAAATATTGTAGTTCTATGATGTATTGTAGATCACTAATTAAATTTCGTTTATTTTTGTATTTGACTTTGAAAAATTGTTAAGCTGCAAGTAAAAGATTAGGTACGAGTAGGTACCTAAAATTCATAAGTAGGTACATAACTATAGTGCCTATGTATTATAAACAAAGTCAATAAAATTAAATTCTTACTTGTGACAAATAACATCGCAATTTTCAGATGAACCAGTTATTTCGTCATGCTTATTATCAAATAAGCCGAGGTCTTTTTCTGAAAAAACAAAAACATTTGGAATTTTTAGCTTCTATTTATTGTTATTATAGCGTATACAGGGTGGCCCAAAAGTCGTGGATCAAACGCAACTAGAGGTTAGATGGGGTCATCAGCTGCAAAAAGTTGTTCTACGGGAGGTCCTTAAGGTCAACCCCTGCAGAGTTATAATTTATTTTGTGTTTATTATGAGAGAATTTACTTTGTTTTAACTAATTCTTATTAAAATTCGAATAAGTCTACATCCTGTATCTTTTTTATAATTTTCACTAGATTGGTACTGATGAGTCCTTGCGTTAGACATGCTATTTATGGTTGTATTGGGTGTTTTGAAGATAATATTAAGTTTAGCAATTTTTTTTTTCTCAAATCATAACTTTTTATTTCAAACTTTTTATTTTTTTTCTCAAATCATAACTTTTTATTTACTTCGAACCCCACTGTTAAAAAAAAATACTCTACCGAAAAGTGACCCTGTGTTACGAGTTTTGGCGCATTTAATAGGGATTCTGAAAATGTATTACACATGGCCATGGGTGGCTCTAATATCTTTCTAGGACGAAAAAACAAAACAACGATTGTGAAATAATTGTTTTATTAAGCAAAACAATTTAAAATAAATGATCAAAATTCCTGCCTCTGACCATTATACATAATCTGCACCGTCTAATAAAATTCCTACGTAACCTACGGAATGCACCTCTGTTGTAAGTAACTTGTACCCTAGAAAATTTGAGCTTTTGTGGTAGTTCTTGTTCGCTATTGTTCTCTCCTTGATAAACTATTTCTTTAAAATAGCCCCAAAGAAAAAAATCTAATGTATTTAAATCGGGCGACCGGAGTGGCCACGCAATATGTCCGCCTCGACCAATCCACCGGTTGGGGAAGCGCTCGTTCAAATGATCTCTAACTGCTCGAGCGTAGTGAGGCGGGGCGCCATCATGTTGCAGCCACATTTCTGCTATTCTTTCTTCTGGAACTTCAGCTTCGTTAAGAATATGGTTTAAATTATTTTGCTTTGCTGGCATTTCATGCAGCACCAACTGCTGGCCAATTATACCAGCCCACATGTTAATACGAAACAGATGCTGGAATCGATCATTTCTTATGATATGGGGGTTCACTCTGGAGTAAAAATGTAGATTGTGGATATTGAATACTCCCATTCTTCTAAAAGTTGACTCATCCGTCCATAAAACCTTGTTGAAGAACTGCAGATCCTCTCTGTGGTATCTTAGCATCTCTCTGCAAAACCGCACTCTAGGTTTATAGTCACCGGGCAGCAAAGCTTGCACCCTTTGCACGTGGTAGGCGTGATATTTGTTTCTGTTAATGACACGTTGCACCGTCAATCTTGGAATCCCGAGATCACGGGATATTTGGCGTTGACTTATACTAGGATCCAATCTTAATTCTCTCAGCACTTCATCTTCTTTTTCAAATTGCACCACTGGTCTGCCTGCTCTTGGAGCATGCTCACCGGGTAAGACTCCCTCCATGTACGAATTATGTACGCGCATAAAGACCCTGTAGTCCGGAAAACGATCACGGTTAGGGTAGCGTTGACGATATTCCCTGGCAGCAGCCCGGGCATTACCGTCGCAAAAGCCATACAAGTAATGCATTTCTGCATACTCCCGTTGGGTGTATTCTCTCCTTGCAGCAGCCATCTGTCCACTTTTGTAGCCAATCCGTCCGATTCCGAATCTAGTCCGATACTGGTCACAGGTAGGCAATCTATCACAAGTCCGAAAAACAAAGCGTAGGTCAAAGGAAAGAAACTGATCACAAGTCGTCGTAAAATCGAGAAAAAAAGAACACGTGCGTACTCACAGGCAGGAAGCGAGTCACTAAAGAACACTAAACATTCTAAAGAAACATGCTCAGGCGCATCCCCCGGCCCCCGCCCCGGCCTTTTGTTTCCTAGAAAAGATATCGCTACCTGAACTGACGGGCGGACCGGCCTTTTATCGACAAAGGATTAAATGGTTAGTGTAAAAGCGAGGCAGAGAGTCTTTGTCATTCATTGTATTAGTTCCAGTTTATTTTTAAATAAGCCTAACCGAGTTTTATGGATGGGTTAACTTTGGCCTTGCTACGAATAATCGTCCTTGAAAGATATTAGAGCCACTCATGGCCATGTGTAATACCTTTTCAGAATCCCTATTAAATGCACCAAAACTTGTAATACAGGGTCACTTTTCGGTAGAGTATTTTTTTTTTCACAATGGGGTCCGAAGAAAATAAAAATCGTAAAACTTAATGTTATCTTCAACACACCCAATAAACAACCATAAATAGCATGTCTAACGCAAGGACTCATCAGTACCAATCTAGTAAAAATTATAAAAAGGATGTAGATTTTTTCGAATATTAATAAGAATTAGTTAAAAAAAAGTCAATTTTCTCATAAAAACACAAAATAAATTATAACTCTGCAGGGGTTGACCTTAAGGACCTCCCGTAGAAGAACTTTTTGCAGCTGATGACCCCATCTAACCCCTCGTTGCGTTTGATCCACGACTTTTAGGCCACCATGTATAAGGTGAAGGTACTTACGTATTGGAATAACTTCCGTGTTGATATTTTCGACCGTTTTTCTCCTGTAAAAATAATTCGATTTTAAACGTTTTTATTTTTATTTATATACTTAATTATAGAAATATATTTAATAAATATATGTACCTCGTAGTAGTTTAAATAAAAAACAAAATCCCTGAGATTTGAACCTAGGCATTTGGTGGGAAATCATCAAATGTCAGCTTGTGGAGGACGTGGTGAGCGCTCTGTTCCCTTTGCGAGGGAAACACACCTCCCCGCCCATGGCTCCGCCTACTGCGGTGCCCGATGCGGACCACACCGCCGACGACGACGGCGACGACGATGCTCCGGAGGTGACCGAGGTAGAAATGAGAGCGGCGGTACGCAGGCTTAATGCCAAAAAAACCGCCCCAGGACCCGACGGCTTACCTGGGAAGGCCTGGGTCCTGGCGATGGAGGCTCTTGGGCCTCGACTTAGGGGGCTCCTAAGCGCATGCATGGAGAGGGGCCAGTTCCCGCTTCGTTGGAAGACAGGGAAACTGGTCCTCATAAAGAAGGCAGGGCGCCCTGCGGACTCTCCCTCCGCTTATCGGCCCATCGTGCTGCTCGACGAGGTGGGCAAGCTCTTTGAAAGAGTCATTGCAGACCGCCTCGTCGGCCAGCTGGTGCGTGTGGGGCCGAATTTGGCGGAGAGCCAATTTGGTTTCCGCAGAGGGCGCTCTACGGTGGACGCCATCATGCGCGTGCGAGCCCTGACGACGGGGAATGCTGTTGCCCAGGGTGGGGTCGTCTTGGCGGTGTCTCTAGACATCGCCAATGCCTTCAATACCCTGCCCTGGAGTTGCATCAGGGAGGCACTCCGGTACCACCGGATGCCGACCTACCTCTGTCGTGTGGTCGAGGCCTATTTGACGGATAGGGCCGTCATCTCCGGTCACCAGGGAGTGTGGAACCAGCAAGAGATGTCGTGCGGTGTCCCACAGGGATCGGTCCTGGGGCCGCATCTGTGGGACATCGGATACGACTGGGTGCTGCGCGCCGACCTCCCTAGCGGCGTCAGCGTAGTGTGCTACGCTGACGACACGTTAGTCCTGGCGCAGGGGAGGTCGCACCAGGCGGCGGCCGAAGTAGCGGCACGCGGGGTTGCGACAATCGTCGAAAGGATCCGGCAATTGGGACTCGAGGTGGCCTTGCACAAGTACGAGGCCATGTGTTTTCATGGACCTCGGAATGCGCCACCGTTGGGGTCCCAAATAACGGTAGGAGGGGTTTCCATCGGCGTTGAGTCGACGATGACCTGGAACTCGTCCTCGACAGCCGGTGAAACTTCGTGGAGCATTTCAGACGTTTGGCTCCCAAACTGGAGCGGGCGGGCGCTGCATTGAAGCGGCTCCTGCCCAATCTAGGGGGTCCAAACGCCTCCTGCCAGAGGCTCTACGAGAGGGTCGTGCGGTCCATAGGCCTCTACGGGGCTCCTGTATGGGCGCGCTCTCTGGCGCTGCGGCCAGCCCGCCGGTTGAGCGCGGCCCAAAGGGTCATGGCCATCCGGATGGTCCGGGGATACCGCACGGTCTCCTGTGAGGCAGCCAGCCTCCTTGCCGGATTGCCGCCATGAGATCTGGAGGCAAAAGTCCTCGCGCACGTATGGGAGTGGCGCGAGAAGGCGAAACGCCGGGGCGTAAGTCCGCTGCCGCGAGAAATCGCGGCACAGCGGACGGAGCTCCGGCGGGATCTCATGGCGTCATGGAAAGTACGGTTATCGCAACCCAGTGCTGGGCACGCCACGATTGCGGCGATAAGTCCCCTCTTTGAGGAGTGGCTAGAGAGGCGCCACGGCATCCTCACCTTCCGTCTGACGCAGGTCCTCACCGGACACGGCAGTTTCGGGAGGTTCCTGTGTCGAATAAGGCGGGAGGAAACGTCCGGCTGTCACCACTGTGTGGATCACCCGGAGGACACGGTGGAGCATACGGTGGAGGTCTGCCCGGCTTGGGCAGAGCACCGCCGTGTCCTCGTGGAGGCGATCGGCGGCAGAGATCTCTCGCGTCCGGCCCTGGTTCAGGCCATGGTACGGAGCGAAAGGGCATGGGCAGCCGTCACCTCCTTCTGCGAAATGCTCGCGAAGGAGGAGGCGGGACGGTTGAGGGAAAGGCAAGTTTCGCGCCCTCTCGCCCCTAGCCGCCGCAGGAGCCGCCCTGGTCGTCGGGAATCCCGGGCGGATTTCCGGCCACCGTAGGCGCGGGCTTGCGGACGGTGAGAAATGGGTCTGAGCTCACCGTCCGGTAAGGACCAGGCCCGGGTCGACGGCGCGTTGTATTCCACGCGCGCCTCAAAGAGATGTCGTCAGCACACAGGTAGGGGTCCACTAGGGCCGATGCCTGCCGGGGTCGCGGGAAGGTACTTATGGGTCACCGAGGCGCCCGCAACACAGGCAATAGGAAGGAATACGGGTGGGTTTTAGTCAGTAAGAGTCTGACACACCCTCCTGCTCCACCCAGAGCGGGAGAAGTTATTTGATGACTTCCCAACTTCAAAAAAAAAAAAAATGTATTTATATAAAGATTTATTAAAATATGAAAACAATAAAAAAAATACATGATTAATACAGTTTTATTTTGTTTCCTGCTAAAGATGTCCAGCACTTCATTAGCGTTTATTTTTGTCGCAGTCTTAATGGATATGCATTAAAGTCAGTCCATTCAAATGCTTTTCTGTCATCCTGCTGCGAAGTTATGACTTGAATCTGCGTAAGGTGGAGAGAGATTACTCGGCAGTGCATAGGATAGCATATACGTGCAGACCAATTGACAAAGAGTTCTAATATTCGGCAGCACCGATGCCGTCTGTTGCAATTTTTAGCTCTCCCTTTAAAGCTAAAAAACAAAGAAGGTCTTGATTATATACTTCAACGCCCTGCAAAACATCCTCTATATCTTCAATTTTTTTTCTAATATTGAAAATAAATTTGATTTTATCTGAAAAAAATAAATGCCAAAATTAAAATCTACCTAATAAGCATGGTCAACCGAACGTCAGTTACATGACCTGTATCAGCGTATTTATCATAGTTTAATGCATCATTGGATTTACTCGACTGTTCTTCAATTTAATTCTTTTTTGGTCTGACAAAACCTACTCCTAAATTTGCTTTTAAATAGTCGAAATTTCAAGTACATTTCACGCGGCCTAAGCCGCGAGTGGAACTTCATATAACATAAATATCCCAACCTTTTAGCCCTTGCCTAAGCTATATTTTCAAATTTTTTGCGTTTTTCTTTCCTAAAAATCCCTTCGTTTTGTTTCCAATTCCGTCTGTTACATAAATTTGTTACTATTAAAATAATGTCGTTCATCAAAAAAATATAGGTCACCAATAACCATGAAAACACTACCCATGACGAAAAATGTGAATATTTTCGCTGCCGCCATCTTGGATTTTCATTTTGAACTCACTATCGGCTTGAGCACCTTCGAAAACTATGAAAACGATACCCATGACGAATAATGTGAATATTTTCGCAGCCGCCATCTTGGATTTTCATGTTGACCAAATTAAATGATAATAAAATCAAATTTTCCAAACTAAAACTTCAATTAATCCTACAGTCGGCAGGGCATGTCGGTGACATGGACCCATAAGTTATTCCCCTACCAAAAATTGCTTAACGCGCCTAAAGAAGTTTTCACATCCGAAAAAACTTACCAGAGTACTTACGTTCACACTATAAAATATTATCGGTCATCAAAAATAAAATATTTTATTTTCCAAATTATTAAGATTTGACGATCACATTTAAGCTTGCACTATCCTTGTATACGCACGGCAAAAGTCAACAAGGGTCAGGCAGAGCGCTCAGCGACGTGTCCTCTCTGGAAGAGCTCGCGGCCGACTGATTTGAATCGGTTCGCACGCGGAGTTCTATAGTAGTTTTAAAATATTTATAGAAAAATAATAGAGATAATTTAGTTAAAATTTTAAAGTGTATGTTATAAAGAAGAAGTTCTTCTATTATAGTAAATATTAATTATATTCAATTAAATAAGATATATTGGTAAAAATAATCATTTTCTAGACTGTAATTTCAGAAAAAAATCACATTGTTTGGATTTTAATTTCATAAGTATGTAGTCGAAAACAAAATTCTGTTTAACTAAGTATTTTCCTAAGGATCTTTGCAGTTAGTTAAAATTTTTTTTGCGTAATTTATCAGGAATTTCCGATATTTTTAGCTTCGTAATTGACACTGAAAGTGAAATCAAGAAAACCCCTGTTCAGTTATCTTGATGGCATTCCCAAACACTTTATTAATCGAAAAAAGTGTCTAACTAACTTCGTTAGTTAGACACTTTTCTAGACAACAATATTTTCTAAAATTACCAGTAATTGGTATGTTTGTAAGATAAGTAGTCGGTGGACAATCTGGTTTGAAAAATCACGTTTTGAGCCAAACAGCGCTCGGACCGCGTGCACGCTCTTAAGTATGTAGGTAAATAACAAATCAAGATGAATTTTCAGCTTTGCCGCCAATTTTTTTATTTATCACTTGTGTCGAAAGCCAAGTGCATTTATCTATACAGCCACGTGAACGCAATTTGTACTAACCAAAGAGACTTACTTTGGTAAAAAGAATGATAAAAGAGATCCAATCAAAGAGTATTAAGTAATCCCAGCACGCCTGCTGGAGCGTTGTAATAGTCCAAATTCAAAAAACGCTCCAGCAATGGATTTGACTTTCTTTGTCCGTAAATTCGATAATTCGCGTGTTCTTTTTTCAAAATAATGACAATATTACCCTGCATGTTTGAGAAAAATATGTTTTTTTTTTTAGATTATCTAAAAAAATGGCGAAGTTGTTTGCGAAGTCTATGCTAGAAAGAAACAGCACTACTAGTCACAACACAGGAGAGCCATAGCAAGTTCTGCTTCATTCAGTACATATATGAACATATCGTTTTGTGTGATAAGGATAGAAGAATAATTTCAAAAGCGTATAACTTCTCCATTTTTCCACTGATTTTATGTTTTTCACAAATCATCTTTTTTTAGTAGTATCTGTTTTTAGTGGGTCTTATAAGTATTAATTCATGTATTTCTTTGATAGTAGTCAAATACCCTATTACTTATTAATTTAATTACAGAATGTTATAAAAGAGGGATGGGTATATAAACATTGCTCACTCAAGAAATAATTGATAAGTTTTCCATAAATACATCTTGGCAAAATATAGGAACGACCCTTTTGATGATATAATAGGAAGGAAAAGGTTGCCTATTCTTAACCGAGTTTCTTTTTTTTATTTATTCATTTGTATAATGTACCTACACTCAGTTACAGGCTAGGCTAAAACATATGAATACTTACATGACCCTGTTAGGGTGCAGCAAGTATTACATTTAACTTATACCTAGGTTAAATATTTAGTAAGTAGTTAGCATTACATTGCATACCTACTAGATACCTAATAATACCTACCACAACATTAATTATTATTAGTAATATATTATCGCTTATTCTCTTATTTATTTATATTAATTAAAGTAATTTGAACTGTATAGTAACATTATTAAAATAATTTTATACGTAGATACACACACACAAATCAATCTTAAATGAATATTTATTATTAGATCCCATCATACCTACTGGGCAAGACATTCTCATCTAAAACGAAATGTCGCGTATTTAGGTAAACCTACACCGAAAAATTCATGATTTCAACACTGGGACCATTGATGAAATCGTTGGTAGCAATTTGTTCCGTGTCGCTCGCAAACTCGAAACCCGAAAACGCGAAATCCAGGTACGCACGGACTCTGTTTTTGGCATGACATGGGGTGTCAACTCGAACAAATTATAATTAGTCTTGAAAAAAAATCATAGATGGCAGCATAGGTAACAATTATGAAATTAATAATAACTAAAAATCGTTAATTGGCAGATTTTGGCTAAAGTACTATTTACACTTATAAATCACGTATTTTCTACAAAAAGGTATTTGAAGCCTTCTACTTTAATTCAAACCCAAAGAATGATAAAGTAAATCCATCTGTAAATTATTTTGTTTAGAGCTCTTTGCAATAGATGGCGTTTTACTCAATTTGACCTGTCGTCTCTGTATCTCACCATTTTCCACTATCACAAATGTTTAGATTGTAGGTGTTTTCCGTCGGGCATGAAAAGCAAAAACATTGTTTCCATCAACATGAAACAAAGTTTTAACAACAAAAATGTGTAACGAAAGTGAGTGGGTTAGGATTCCGTACCAAAATGGTAAAAAAGGAAGCCTTGTGGTGCGACTCCGTCTGTCCGTCTGTTTTTGATGAAACGGGGCAATATGAAAAAAAGGACTTGCGGTCAAGGTCAATTTCTACGTGCACTCCTTAGGTCACTGACCTTGACCTCAGGATCAGTGACAGGTCCACGGTACCATCCTTAGGGTCGGTGACCTTGAGATCAAGATCAATGGTCCCAAAGTTCAATGTCCAAGGTACCTATATTCACTATAAGATGAAGGCAGTATTGGGCAAAATGTAATCTAACTACTGATAACTAACTACGACTACATAGTTAGTAATCATAACTACAAACTACATAAAAAAATGGAAAAATGTAGTTAAAAATTTTGACTACTAACTACAAATTGTAGTTGCAATCACGATTACTTGATTACTTTTTATAACTACATATTTAAAATGATGTTGCGTCATTAAAAAAGCAAACACGCGCGATAGTCGTTCATGTAAGTACATGAAAGACTCGCGCGTGTTTCGACTTGTCGTAAATAACCGTTTTAATGACTTTATTGATTTTTCTACCGCCAAAGCACAAAATGCAGCGATCGCTGCAATATCTTTACCACGCTCAAAAGGTTTACTTGCATTCCCATAGAAGAGCATCAAAGGTTGAAAACCTTTTTCAAAGTTGCTATTGCAAAAGAAGTTTCGGAAAATGCTGAATTCAGTTCAGCAATAAATAAACAAAACAAAGATTACTTTTTTCAATTTGATAGCTCTTCTTCAGATACTGAGGAAGGTGTATCCCAAGTCCAGGGGTCAGAAGCAGATCTGATTGTTTCTTGTTATTTATCAGATATGGATCGAGAAATAAATTGTCTTCATAGATATACAGAAGTGAAAAGTATTCATAAAATACAATACTCCATTACCTTCTTCGGCTCCAGTGAAAATACTGTTTTCATACGCAACTATGATAAACCATCCCAAATCCCACAGGCTATCGGATGAAATGTTCGAAAAACGTGTAGGTACCTAGTACTAAAAGCTAATATGATTAACCCAATCAACCTTTATTGTTTATTTACTTGATTCGCAAATAATTTGAATTAAGTTGATGTTTGCTGAGTAATTTTATTTTTTTGATTACATGTCAATAAAAAGTAATTAATATCTGATACATAATATCTACGACTTTAACCTTGCAGTTATGTGCAATAAACTGATTATTTTTTTATGCAGCCATATTCCAAAACATATACTCGTATGTATTATACTACACATTACATGTTTATTTAATTGCAAAATATAAGTTCATAAAACTTAAACAATCAGTAATTATAACTAGATACTAGATTGCAGCAATCAAATTAACAACTACTTAGTGTAGTTCGATTACTGTAGTTAAGTTACATGTAATCATAACTACATGTAGTTAACTACTTTTAATCGTAATTAGTAACCAGATTACAAAATTGTAGTTAACTACGTATTTTTTCCTCAGTGCCCCGTTACGTACATTCTAACGTCTTTAATCTTTACTCAGTCATGTCTAAGAGCCAGGCTTAAGAACAATAAAGGATTTTACAAGTTCTGCTTAAATCTTGAGCTCGAGAATATAGAAAGAAAGAAAATACATTTATTACAATAGAAATATTATTTTAACTAGCTTCCGCCCGCGTGGATTTTGGAAAATATCCCACGGGAACGTACTACCGGCAGTAAAACAACCTATGTGTTAATCCAGGTTATAAACTATCGGTGTGCCAAATTTCATCGAAATCCGCTCAGCCACTTTTGCACCAATCTGGAACATACATCTAGACAAACAGACAAATGGACAAACATTTAAAGTTACTGCTGTTAATAAGCAACTATCTCATGATCCTATACAATAATAATTGAAAATAGGCAAAGCAGCTAGAAGCAAGAATTCAGTGAAATTATAAATATATGTACCTTATACCTATCAACCAAAAAAGCCTTTGATATTAAGCACGACAATCCCCTGATTGCGGCGACCGCCCATTACCCTCCCTCCCGCATAAGCAGGATTCGCCAACCGAGACATACTCTCTCCATTTCCGATGACAACACAATCCTTCTCAGCAGGCTTAGCATGACACTCTCTATTTCTTCGAAGAATAGACACGGCCCTTTCCATACAAAGTGACATTTCGTTTCTCCTTTTTTGACATCCCACCGTAGAAATCCTTCTACATAAAAAAGGACCTAGACAAACCTCTACCTAGAAAGACCTCTTACATAAAGACGAGGATATTCGCAAGATTAAAAACAGCCCGTCGAACAACAACGTTCATGGTAGCCCCTCTTCCAACGCACTTTAATTGCAATGTTAATTTTATTGCTTTTTGTTAATGTTTTAGCCTTTTTAATCTGGATTGTTTATGCAACAAAACGTTATTCTATTGTGTACGAATGTTATGTAACTGACTGTTCTCGTTTGTCTGTATTGTTCGGTCTTTTTGTGATAATAACCTGCTATAGAAGCTTCGATGTAAATAACGATTTTTTCATAAATTATTTTATACAATATATTATATTATACTTGTTATCGGGTCGCTATAACAAACATGTTAAATTGTATTATAATCTGCTGCTGCTGCAATTCTTGATTATTATATCACTACGCATTAATATTGTTTTGAGTCACCATCTTGGAAAAAAATATTTTAAATACTTAAATTGTTCTGTCGTCGGGGTTCAGTCTTGTTGTGTTGTTGGTGTCAATTATGTAACTGAGAAGTATTATCTTTACTTGTACTTAACTTGTGAACCTTGTACTGAGCATTTCACGAGCGAATACCTGTTACGCACTTGTGATTACATTGCTGGTAATTATTATTTTGAATACTTAATATCTCGTGATGAGTAACAAACATTTATCTATATATTACCAAAATTGCAGAGGTATCCGTACAAAATTACACACGCTATACATGAACATTCTTAACGGTAACCACGACATCATCGTACTCACAGAGACTTGGTTGATTCCTGAGATTGGCAATAATGAGTTTATCGATCAGTGCTATATTGTGTACAGGTGTGATGGTGATCGTATTAGCACTAAAAAAATGGATGGCGGGGGTTGCCATGCTGAGGACACTTAAGTCCTCTGAATGTGAAATTTCTATAACTCCGGCCAACTCGTTATATTGCAACATTGTTGAACACGTCCTTATAGAAGTGCCAAGTTTGCGACCATCCAAGAGGCATATCACTAGTGCGGCTTACATACCTCCAAAAACCGCTACCCTTGTATATGCAAAACATTTTGAAAACTTACAGCTGGTACTGGGTGACCCTACCGTTGACTTTTTCTACATACGACTACAATCTCCCAGAAATAAACTGGAACATACCGGGTCCTACGGTATCCCTAATCAGCGGTGGGTTGGGCACGGGCTCGTTCACGACTTGTACCCAGTTAAATAATTTAATGTCATTACTTGATGCTTTGCAATACAATGTCGTGGCAAATACCAATGGTAAAATTCTTGATCTTCTGATATCAAACCACCCATGTAAGGTATCAAGTGCGTTGCTGCTTCTTCTTCCGGTCGACACTTATCATCCACCTTTTGTCTGTGATATAAGTCTAAATGTAGATACTCTACCCATGAAAAAGCGACCACTACAAAAATACAACTTTTATAAATCTGACTATGAGCACATCAACCGTAAAATTCAGGATACCGACTGGACGGCACTTCTTACCCCTTTAGGATCCGAAGAGGCACTTAGCACATTTTACAATAAGATCGATGAAATTATTAAGCAGCACACTCCACTATCTGCATCCAGAACGACTGGCTTTCCAGTCTGGTTCACAAAATCCTTAATTAACACATTTAAAAAAAAACAAAAGTCATGGGTCAAATGGAAAAAGTACGGCAATCTTGCAGACTACTCGTACGAAACTTTTTCTCAGTACAGAGCCTTTTTTAAGGAAAATTGTGATAGATGCTTCTCGAAATACATTCAGTCGATTGAGGATGGCATTCATAAAAATATTAAAGATTTTTGGGTCACGTCACAAATCGCAAAGACAAACCCGGTATACCGGCAAAAGTACAATATAACAACGTTGTATCCAACGATCTTCAATCGATTTGCAACATGTTTTCCGATTTCTTTGCTTCCGTATATGAGCCTGCTTCACCTGCCCTTTCTCAATGGGAGCCACCTTCGGAAACAATGTCTAATGACATAGTTATTTCTGACCTACACTTTAAAGAGGAAACAATAATGACGATGCCGACGGTATGGAAACAAGCTAATATCACGCCTGTACACAAGGCCGGATCTAAACGTAGCGTTGAGCAATACCGATATTTCTATTCTGTCCACCTTGTCGAAGCTTTTCGAAAGACTAGACTTAACGAAGTGTACCCTATTCTTCATCACGCTATCATACAACAACAGCATGGGTTTGTTAAAAAGCGATCTACGACAACAAATTTATTGGCTTTCTCCAACGATCTATTTGATAAGATGGATAATCGTATTCAGGTTGATGGGGTGTACACGGACTTTCGGAAAGCTTTCGACAAGGTGGATTATGAATTACTGCTGAGCCGAATAGCTTAAAATGGCATTCGGGGTAACTTGTTGCGATGGTTCATGTCCTACATTACTAATCGCTGTCAACGGGTTGTAATCAACGGTCTGTATACCTTAATGTCACCTGTATGTAGCAAAAACTTTGAGTTGCGGAAACCGTTACCAATATTATTTATAAATATAATAAATAAAAGAGGACCGAGAATAGAGCCTTGAGGGACGCCAGAGGTAACCTGGATAGCATCTGACTTACCAGTCAGATGCTATCCAGGTTACTTCTGGCCTCGGAATAGGTCTGTATACCTTAAGGTCACCTGCATGTAGCAAAAACTGAGTTGCGGAAACCGTTACCAATATTATTTATAAATATAATAAATAAAAGAGGACCGGTCTGACTGGTAAGTCAGATGCTATCCAGGTTACCTCTGGCGTCCCTCAAGGCTCTATTCTCGGTCCTTTCACTTTGTATAGAAAGAGCCGTGTCTATTCTTCGAAGAAATAGAGAGTGTCATGCTAAGCCTACAGGAGAGTAGTAGGGCTACTAGCACTGTAGCACACAAACAGAATCCGACCGTCGCCGTCGTCCTTCCGTTCTCGCTGTATGTCCTCGTCCATCCCTGCTCCGACCCTGGCGCGAGCTAGCCCACGCTACTGAGTCTGTAGCTTTAAATTCATCCCCTAATAATATTAATCCGATTGAGGGACAGGTCCCTTGCAGTCCTCCCCCAGCGAAGCCCCAAGCCGAGGTCCGTACCTTACCGGGGGTGGCTTAGCATGTAGTTGCTTAGTTTATAATTTTATGCCCTGGCTGGAGGCCTTACTTTATTGAGGCATCCACAGGAAAGTCCGGTTAAGACGGGACAACTTCCTAGGTTGACCTGCGAGATGCCAAAAACAAAAAAAAAACGAAACTCACAGAACCACTAACTGTTTAGTTATTAGATGCAAACAAAGTACTGTACAAATTATCATACGCACTTCGGCTGCATGACAGGCCGCGGTATCCGGAACTGTTGACAGCTTCGCTACAGTGACAGCGATGAGGAGAACAATATGCAGCTCCCAGTCTTAGGGAAGCAGAGAGGCGGAAAGGAGTGTTGTCGAACAAAGTGCCTAAGTTCGACGACGGTAGTACATGAAGCCGACCCAACTACCACTTACCCACAGCCAGCAGGCGTGCACGCTCCGCAGTAATAGCAGACGTGTTGAGTAATTGTTCTGTACTACTCTGCAGAGCGGCTCGTCCCACCGTCTCTGGGAAGATAGATTATCAGGTAGGTCTTTTTTTTTTTTGAGGGTGGGAAATCATCAAATAACTTCTCCCGCTCTGGGCGGAGCGGGAGGGTGTGTCAGACTCTTACTGACTAAAACCCACCCGTATTCCTTCCTGTTGCCTGTGTTGCGGGGGCCTCGGGTAGCCTCGGGTAGGTCTGAGTTTGGATTCGGGTAAGCAAGTCTCCAGGCATCGATAGCCTCGGTGAAGCACGGCACATTAAAATTAATAAGTGTACAGGCTAGGATTTTCCTGATAAATTTTTCAGAGCCGTGGACCGGATATGAAAGCTGGTAAACTAATACTAGACATTTTGCGGACATTGTTATTTTGTAAATATTGTGAAACAGTAGCAAAACAAAAAATATTCAGACCGGGGTGAGGAGCCAGAACCAGAACGCGTTATTTTCATTTTAAATTACCATAACTTTGTCAAGCGTTCTTATTATAAAATCGGGATGTTTTTAGGAGAGCAGTTTCCAAAACTTGAAACTTTGGATAGTAACCTGGACTTTGGATTGTACTTCGATTTGTGTCAATACTGACGCAGATTTCTACGTTTTACACTTATGTGTAAAACGTAGAAATCTGCGTCAGTATATATAACATGACACCTTGTTTCCCCGAAGGGTTGGGCAGAGGTGTACCTGTAGTACACCCACATTGCGCCAGTTTATTTGTAAATCCCATGTAATAGGGGGCGAGCCTATTGCCATTAACCGGGCACAAATCCAGACTCCAGACCTCAGATCTCTGAGTCTCTCGGATTTTCTTTATACATTTTATTAGCTCTGTGAGGTGTTTCTAAGTCGTTTGTCTAATTTCAGTGATCATTAATTTAGTTAGAGTGCAGTTCTAACTAAATTAATGATCACTGAAGTTTACGCATCGATCAAATATTTCGTATCGCTACAACTTCAGTAGTAAATCGAGCCACTGTGCAGTTTTTGTATAAGAAGGGTATACGTTTTGAAATGATCGTAAATTCAAATTCGGAACAATGACGACACCAAAATGATGGCATTTCGGCATCAAAACTGCAAAAACACTTTTTCTTTGACTTATAATTATTTTGTTGTTTTAGGCCTTTATACCTCACATGTAATGGCACGGTGGCACGATTTAGGAGTCCGGAAGTATATATATAGTATACCTATACATGTCATAGTGATGGGACACATGGGACTAACAAATGGAGTATGAGTTGGTATGCCAGTCAAGCTAACAAAGTAAGGCAGTAATTGGCCACCTATTAAATAATCCTCCAAATAATCCAATGGTTCCTTAATCCATCCAAAAGTTGTCTTTAAAAGGTCGCTTTTAGCGTTACCCACATCACGTCTGCAGTAGTATCGCTAACTAGTTTGTGGCGGCATCTACATCGCCACATGCGAAACTACGCAACACACTGACGTCACGCAAAAGCCTGCATCGCGCAAGCAGAGTTTACCGCGCAACTAGCATATATACAACGTCCCGACTTCAACAAAATGTTTTATTTCGAGATATTAATGTAAATGTGGGTTACATTTACATTAATATCTCGAAATAAAACATTTGTTGCGAATTTGCCTACATCCAATTCGTCAATAAGACGGTAAATCATTTTGTACGCCCAAAACCCAATAAGGGTCCAGAATCCATGAATTTATTCCGTAAGGTCCAAATGTAATTTATTTGTGAACGCTGCGAGTTGCTGGGGCCTGTTAATTTTAAAGTTCTGATTACGCCTGCCTTTAAAGTTTTGATTCCACTGTTTGATCTGTGGACTAATTTAAGTTTATTAGTTCGGAATGTATTAATTTTGTGAAGGATATCTATTTACTGTTGAGGACTTTCGTAAATGTGTTTAGCGAAGTTTACTAATGAGAATTCCACAGAATTTTGGTTTCGCGTGGAAGTGAGTTGTAACTTTATTCAGTGCTCTTTTTGCAAATAAATAATACCCAGTAATTATCTTTACGAAAGTTATTTTATGGTGTGTTGGTTTCTCGCTATATCTAGAATCGTATATATGTTCTCAATAACCCTAATTACCCGACTGCCCCAGAAGGAGGGTAATGTTTTTCGAGAGTATGTATGTATGTATGTATGTATGTATGTATGTATGTATGTATGTATGTATGTACATATGTCTATTTCTTTGGCACGCTCTGTAGCCTAAACAGCGTGATGGATTTTAATATTAACATATTTATTGCATCTGCAAATATAAAAACGGGAGAGAAGAGTTTCAAATAAAAGCTATAATGAGTCAATTCCCTATATATATGTATATATATTAATAAAACTAACAAGCTTGAAATAAAACAAATTATTTAAAAAACAAAAAACCCGACTGCAAAAACACATAACTGAAAAGAGGAAAACAAGCATTATAATCTATAGAATTTTGGTATCGCAGGCGGGGACGAACCAATAACCTAAAATTAATATGGTCTAACTTTTGTTTATCCCCCGCCTGCGATTGTGTGATGTGTTTTTGAAGTCGGGTTTTTTGTTTTTTAAATAATTTGTTTTTTTTATCATACGGTAATACTTATTCTTTTATAAGCGTTGGTTTTAAAAATCGGTCTGAGCATTAAACGAACATTTCCATGTCGGTGTGTATACGGCATGCCTATGTCTGCACTTAGCTAAAACCTCCAGGAATAGTCTCTAGGTAAACTACTTACGTAAACTATGGGGTCCGAGTGCCCACATAGTTTTTAGAGACATCGCCAAGCGATTGGTCGACTCCTCACGTGATCAGAGGGCTGGTCTATTTTTTGGCCAAAGAATCAGCATTGCCATACAACGTGGTAATGCTGCCAGCCTTTTGGGCACTTTTCCTGTTGACAATAATGTGGACGAATTTGTTGACGCCTATTATATTTTGCCCTCCCTTTTTATATAATTGTACATAAGTATCGTCGACCGTAGGTTCAATTGAGGTAAGGGACAAAATACCCAAAATGAGTTGAGTATACAGTTTTGTTCAGAATTTTTCGTTCTTTCGAACGGTGTATATGAAAAAAATCTAGCTTAAGAAAAATGTCCCTTACCCTACTGATTTTTTGGATCCAAATTTCGAATTAGCCCCATAATAACAATGTATCTGAAAAACTATGCAATATACGAGTAGCAACTTGAAATGGTGTAATTACCGCTACCAATCCACTTCAAATAAGGTAAGGGTCTTCCCAATCTACGAATTACCATTACATGGTTTATTTTTGAAGAAACTATAATAAAACTAACTTTACACTTATGCCTTTGTTATCTAAAAAAATAAATATCATCCATAATTTAAATGGTTTGCACGAGTTTTGACATAGTTGTCCCTTACCCCAATTTGCATTGTCATACTTTAAGCAGTGTCAACGTTACTTACACCTATTTGAATCGAATTATATTTAAGTTCGGTGTCCGTTACACCAATTTGCTCGTGAGAAGTAATGATTTTTTATCCCTGCTACCTTTATTTACACACACTTCTAACTTCATAACACAAGATAGCACGTGCTTGCACTATTACCCTCCTTTTCTATCTCACATCGTCTTTCTGTGTACGAAACAGAGGATGATACCAATGCGAAAGCAGCGCGTGGTCATCAAAAAAAGTCGCTATTAGTGCGAGTTCACCTGTCGTTTGGTCGGGATTGTGCACGGTTTTTGACAAAAAGAATGTGGTCAAAATGGAAAAACAAAACCATTTAAACTAGTTGCTTCGACGCAGATAGAACACACATTACTGTAGGCATTCAAGCAATAGGATGTATTTACCACAAGAATACAAAACGTTGGCTAACTTATACCGCCTATACCAAAAATCAAACAAACTGAAAAATTTAAATTAACTGAGCGAACGTGTTTTCATTAATCTGTTCCATAAAGAATACAGCAACATAACTATTTAGGTTCCGAAGAAGGATATGTGTAACATTTGCGCTAAACATGAAAACAATCCAAAGGAGGCAGAATAGGACAAGGAAAAGGTTAAAGGTCACATGGAAAAAAAAGATACTACTTATTATTTACAAGTCATCAAAAGTATTATGTAAACAGGGACACTCTAGTTGCAAGCTTTGATTTACAAATGATTTTAAATACGCCTCATAACAATATTTTGTTATTCTACTCGTATAGCAGAAAATACACTGTGTATAACTTTACGATTTATGAAAACTCTACTCAAAACGGGTTTTGCTATGTTTGGGGTGAATGTGACGGAAAACGAAGGTCAAAAGAGACAGGGTCCTGCCAAAAGTTATCCTGTATTGCGATGCTTGCACTGGACAAGATCGTAATAGGACAATGCTGGCAATATTGCATTATTTTGTCGATATCCAAGAATTTAGAAACAATTCAGATTAAGTTTTTACCGACCGGTCATAGTTACATGCCAGTTAACAGCATGCACTCGTTATTGAACGAGAAGTGCTTAAATTTACTGTTTGGAGAGTACGTTTCAACCATTTGGACTAAACACTCTATGAAAGAGGAAGCGGTTGCTTATGTCATCAAAATAAATGGAGAATTGGCGGCCAAAAAGATAGGGAGTAATCCAGAACGTAAAAAAAAATGGGGAGGGAAAAGGAAAAGGGACGGGAAAGGGTATGGTTAAGAGTAAAACATCTGTTAGTGTGCCGTCACCGCTAGCAGACTCGACTGATATAACAGTGGACAATAATTGCATAGAACAATTTTGTATAACATCAGGTTGCCAATATCGTTGGAAAAATACAATGATTTAAAAAAAATTGTGCGTGAATGCTACGCCTAGTAGATTTCATCAAGATTATTTGAAGCTACCATATTGCGCTCAAGGGATAACAATTTGAATCAAACGGACGAAGAAGATAATGTTGATGAAAAAAACCTGTAATTCTGAAACGTTTATTTATCTCAATTTTTTTTATGATTATATTGATTAAACATTGATTATCGAAGGCTGATTAAGCGGTAGAAGTAAAATTGTTTAATTTCATTTCATTAACAATGTCAGGCTATATTATGATTATTTGCAGCTACTCTTTTATTTGAATAAGAATTCAAAGTCAGTATAGGTCATAAATTAATGCCCTGTCCTTGCGAAGAACGAGGCCACCATCTTTTCTCCCACGCTTCGACCTCTCTTCACTTTAGTTGGCAACTCCTCGGAAGGAAACACCCGGACAGCAGACTGTCTCTTAGTTTCAGGATCATAACAATAAAATCAGCTTTCGTTACCCGCAAGTATGTCGAACACAGCATTTTAGTCACCTCCGTTAAATCTTTTAACCATTTCACGACACCAATCAACACGACGCCGGAGTTTTTGGGCCTCTGCCAAATTATTAGGTATCCACCGGGCACAAAGCTTTCTGACCGCTAAATGTTCATGGAGGATTTTGTGCACTTGAGTAATACCAATGCCTAAGCTTGTCTTAAGTCACTCTTTTGTCAGTCTCTATCATACACCGCAAAACACTGATGTTATCTTCAGTCGTCGCCGTAGAAGGCCGTCCCTAACGCAGATCATTGGTGATATTAGTGCGACCACGTTTAAACTCATTAAAGCAGTTATAAACAGTGGCACGAGATGGGGCTTCATTGTGAAAGGCCAATCGAAGTCTGTCATAACTTTCTTGTTTACTTACTTAAATGAAATCGAGTCATAAAAAATCATTGTACGAAAATTTTCTCGCGTTAAATTCATGCTGACGTGACACAGACAATTTTGAATTTGCCGCCAAATCGTAAACAAATTAATAAAATACATACATAATAATATTGGCAAAGACTTCCATGTTTTTTTTATTATATAATTTACAAGTGGCCAGTTCTAAAAACTTTCAGTGTCGCCCTCGTATTCACATATAGAATTGATGTGTACATGTTCTAGTTTAACACGTTTAATTTTTTTGAATAACTTACTTGCATGATTTGATTGCGTAATAACAGATTTAAAAGTCTTAAATCACATGTCTGCGTCTTAAGCAGAGCAATAATTTTAATTTTTGAATCATGATTCGCTAATGGTGCCGATTCCCTTGTTCACAAACTAAATTAAATTTAAGTGCAGTGCATCTTTTTCTTTCTATTTCATTAAGAAAAGGACAGAAGATAAAGTTTAGTTTAGTCCATGTCAAATTAATCAGCGCTTGACGTAAATTGACGTAATTTTAGTAGGCAAGTTATTAATCACGTCTAAACTTGTTTGGAGTAGTGACAGGCGCTGATTAATTTGACAGGAATAAACTAAAATGAATCTTCTGTGCACGTGAGTATGTGTATCCAAAAATAACTTTTCACAGGTTTTACGAAGCATCTACATCGACAGCAACAAGTTGTGGTAAACAATCGATGTCGAATAAACTCTTTTGATTTCTGTCATGGCCAAGCTCTAAATATAAGTAGATATTGACCCAGTATGTGTCATGCAACCCTTTCTTGAACAGACGTATTATTGTCGTATTCGTCATGCCTTTACATCAATATTTAGGGTTGGCGCAGTATGACTTTTTAACCGACTTCAATGAAAGGAGGAATTGTTGCCTCAGAACTCCATCATTTATGAACCGATTTTATATATATTTTTGAAATGGTATACTCCTGAGGTGGTTCCATATTTTGGTGAAGTTCTTTTGAGTGGTTTAGAGTTAGCTTCAATAATAGGTATTTTTGCCACTTGGTGTATGTTGTTGTTATAATAACTTCTGGTCACTGATAATTATATATTTAGCAATTACTGGTATACGAATATGTGTGGAGGTAAGTACCACAACTAAAAAGTGAAACATAAAAACATTTTAACAGAAAAAAAAATCAACCGACTTAAAAAAAACACTACAAAGTGAAAAATAACTTTATTAAGTCGGTGGTAAAAAACGAAAATACAAAACCAAAAACACCGACTTCCGAAACAAAAGTTATTTTTCACTTTGTAGTGTTTTTTATTTGGAAGTCGGTTGTTTTTTTTTTTTTGCTTTCCACAAATCTCTCTCTGCCATCATCTCAATATTCACTTCCTATCCAGCCATTATTACCATCTCAAATTTCATCATCATCATCAAAATCCTTCCATCGTTTCTTTTCTTTCCGGAACAAATTATTCTTATCTGTAATTTAAAGCCTTAAATGATGGGTAGGCCACGGGTTTGGTCACAGGGGTTAGCAAGCAGTTCGGGTAATCAGTACTTCACAGGTATTCCAAAGTAAAACACATATTGCCCGCATCCCGCATCTGAGTAGACTCAAAACCGTAACCAGAGTACGTTTGAGAAAGATTTTGGAACACGCAGTGTATTTTGGGTAGGACGTACCCTAGGAGGAACCCTTTTTAGAGATGTGACACAGGTGTTAATAGGATATAGGGTAGTTTTTATTCCGTTTTGAATCTACGTACATTATATTTATGGTATCTACTTAGATATCGTAGTTATTTATTTATTTATTTAAACTTTTTACACACAAAATAGGTACAAATGCGGACTTACCTTAGGCTTTCTCTATCAGTCAACCAAGGCTGGTGAAGAAATTTGATGGCAGATACTGAGTTAGAGAGGAACAATGAGATTTCTTAGTTTCTTAGTTCATTTTCAAATAAAATTGAAGCTATTATGCAGCTAAGAATTTGAGTGATTGAACGTGCTAAGATGAACATTAATTGATTTGATAGTTTTAAAATCATCAGCTGTAAACAAATACTTAGCGTTAAGTACAAGAAATTAAATGTAAAAAAAAGATACTTAATGACGTACCAGTCCAAAAGTAATTGATCCTTCAAATCAAGTGACAAATTCAATTTTTCTGAAGGGCAAATACACATCAGGATTAGGGACAACTGTCAAATCGTATTGTCCATCATTCTCAGTTCGGGCCCCGAACTAATCTTATGTAGGTGATAGATACGGAGTATAAAACTTAACGTAACTTCGGCCGAAACTACGGATTTCGTGATTAGGGAGTAGGCCCCCTGATTGCGTGTGACTCCGGCTACTCGAAAACTCGTTTTATACCTTTTTACCTGACTGCCCCAAAAGGAGGGTAATTTTTTTATAGAGTATGTATGTATGTATGTGTCTATTTCTTTGGCACGCTCTGTAGCCTAAACGTATTGATGGATTTTAACATAAGAGGTGTCGTTAGATTCGTCTTCATAGTGGGAGTGACATAAGCTATATAATTTTTATATATTGCATCTGCAAATACAAAAAAAGTAGAGAAACGTTTTTTTTTTTAATAAATTACAATAATACTGATATCAAATAAAAGCTAGTAATGAGTCAATAAATGAATTGTGAATTCCATATATAATATTAATAAAACTAAAAAGCTTGAAATAAAACAAATTATTTAAAACACAAAAAACCCGACTGCAAAAACACATACCTAACTGAAAAGAGAAAAACAAGTAGCATAATCTATAGAATTTTGGTATCGCCGGCGGGGGACAACCCTGCCTGCGATACCAAAATTCTATAGATTATATAATTAGTTGGCCTTTTTGTCGTAGTCGGGTTTTAGTTTTTAACTTTTTTAGGGTTCCATAGTTAACAAGGAACCCTTATAGTTGCTTTCTAGTACAGACAGACAGCCAGGCGAACATGGCGTGTTCGCCTGCCTGTCTGTCTGTACTAGAAAGTTGCAATTTGGCATGGGTATATATATACCTAATAATCACGCTGACAAAGATATAGAAAACTATCACAGCTAAGTAGGCTTTACAAGTTAACGAGTAAAAGTCGACCAACTTAAATGTGCAGTTGGAATGTATGGGAGAACATCTTTTTCAACTACAATCTTAAGTTTGTTCTTGGGATAAATTCATCCCAACTACGGAACTCTTCATTGTGCGTGGTCCGACACGCAAATAACCGGTTTTTTTCCGAATATTCCATGTGGGGGCGACATGGATTGCCACTAGGTGGCAATCGGGAATAAAATTCCCAGTTGCCACCGGATGGCGATTGGGAAGTTATTGCCCCCACTTCGAATCGCTGTACACTGCAGCGTGGATCACCAGCCCCCCTCATCGCTGTCTGTCTTACGGCCGCGAATAGGGGTTGCTGACCAGACTTGTCCGATGTGTTTTTAAACAGTCTTATTAAAATATGCAAGTAAATCAAGTGACGTATTTATGATTTTTTATTCAATTACGCCACAATACATACAATATATACACAGCTTGTTAAAATCATAACCCTCCTTTAACTTTGCCGTAGTCTGGTAGAAAATGAAGGACCTTCGGTGATCCCAAAGCTCAACATAAAATTAGGAGACCTCATTCAATCAATTTTCCTCGATTTATCATTTAAATTTTTCCAGGTTAACTGACCAGATTTCGACACTCATAATTCTGCCTAAATTCACCTCACTAAATATAATCCCTAAAGTTTTAGTAGACCAACAATCTTGAGGGTTTACAGCCAGGTGTGCAGGCATTCATTTTGAAAGGTCCTGCCCAACTTTGAGGTTAAACAATGCTGAAATTCATTTAGACTTTAGCGAATGGCAGTAGAGGAATGAAATTCCAGATGAGATAAAAATTATGGGTTCAAGTAGATTTCGATTTCTGTTTCCCATACATCTATGACCTCTTATTAGCTTCTAGAAGTACTCAGGATCATGAAGAAGTCTAGAAGCGGAAGCGGAAGCTGTTTGCACACCTCGAAGAGTACGGAGTGGTCATCAACGTAGCAAAGTGCAGTTTTGGGCAGCCACAGGTAACTTTTCTTGGTTATTCTGTTTCAGCAACTGGAGTCCACCCATTAGAGGAGAAGGTGAAAGCTATTCAGGATTACCCACCGCCTTAAACTATAAGATGCTTGAGAAGATTTTTAGGGTTGCTCAATTTTTATAGGCGTTTTTTGAAAAATGCAGCAGAGTTACAAGCCCCACTAAATTATTTATTGGCAGGCCCGGGCATGAAAGGATCGAAACCAGTGCAGTGGACTTCCCAGTTGTTAGAAGTTTTTGAAAGTTGTAAGCATAGCCTTTCAGGGGGAGCACTATTGGTTCACCCAGTTTCTGATGCACAGCTGGCATTGGCAGTAGATGCATTTAATGTGTCTCTAGGAGCTATGTTATAGCAGAGGGTGGATAACGTCTGGCAGCATCTTACCCACCTTGGCTAGCACGTCATTATAGGACACGCCCTTCTTTTCCGCATCCGTCTGTAGTGTAATCACTACAGCTGCGGAATTTGGGGCGCGGAGCCTAGCCGCGACGTTTCACTCCATTTTGCGCCATTGCCGCTTCTCCCTCCTTTTGGCCGCCCTCGCTGCCTTACCCGCTTTCCTCTTCTCCCTGGCTACTTGCCATTCGGCATCGGCCGGAAGAGATTTAGGAGGCAGGGGCGGCCAGTTTACCACCAGGGCTGGTGCCCTCGCCGCCAGGGCCGGGGCCCTTACCGCCTGGGCCGCGGCCTTCGCCACCTGCGCATTCGCCTTGGTCCGCCCTGACAAGCGCGGTTTAACCGTGGCAGCTGTGTCGGCAGAATACGAGGTGGCCTTCCACTGGCCCGACGCCGGCTGGCTCACTGCTAACGAGGGACGCAAGACGATGGCCTCCAGGGCGGATAAACGACTCCGCAAAGAAGTCATCTCCTGCCGCACCAGGGTTAGAACCTAGTCTTCCGCAGGCGCGGCCCGCCCTGCAGCTTCACCCGGTGGCGGCTCCTCGGAGTCCAGCGTTCTCCTTTCGGAGAAGCTCCATGACAGCTGTCAAGCGGGCGACCTCCACCCGCATCTCGGACATACCATCCGAAGGAGGCCCGAGGTGAAGGGCCTCCGCTGCCGCCACAATAGAGGCCGTAGCCGCGGCTATGGCCTGGTCCTAAGAGGACCTGAGCCTCGTCATGGATACAGCCGTGGTCGTGGCTACCACGACCTCCGCGAACCTGTCCACACGCTCCAAATTGGAGTTGCCAGCGGCATCCGGCTCACTACCTGAGACCTCTGAGAGGTGGTGCCTCTCGGCTCACTGGGCCGGCTCGGCTGCGCTGGCTTGGCTCGGCTCGCCAACGTCCCTGGTGGTGGGCCCTATATCCACGCCTTACCCTCCTCGGGCCCCACCCCGCCAGCTGGAGTGGATTTTTTGCCGCTCTTTCTGGCTCAAGACCCACTCGTCGGAGAACGACTCCGAGTCGGGGCGACCACCTCTTTTTGCTCCGAGTTCCGACCTGAGTCCTTTGTACTCGATGCGGCGTCAGACTCCGACCCCGCATCATTCTCCACCCTTTGACTTTTGTTTTTTTTTTTTGTTTTATTAAGTTTTTCCATGCTAAATCCCACGAGTGTGGGGGATGTAAAAAGTACACCTAGTTTCACCTGTCCCTAGGAACACGATACCCCTTGACTGGTTGTCAGACTTTTGGGCTTCTAGTATTGGACTTTTAAGCATCTGGCAAAAACGACGACCGCAAAAAATCGTTTGCTATCCCTTGCTGCTTACATAACAGTACTCACTTGGATTTAGTTTCTGCGCCGCGATGTATTTCTCGAGCTTCCGCTTCAGCACGATCTCCGCACCGTACCGGCTGACCGACCCGTTGTCTACGAGAAGGAAGGAAGCGTGCCTGTTGTTTAGAACTGCTAGTTTTGATCTGAAACAAACAAACAAAATTACTTGAGTTTCTATGCACTTTTCACTTAGCTGAAACTCAGACCAAGATCGATAAACGTTACTTAGCGTGTGCTTAGGGTACGCAGTATTCCTGTCACTGTCAAACTTCAAATGCAATAATGAGACGGGAGCCAGGAATGTCTCAGTCAAAGTACGAGCTACAGTAACGTTTAAAGATCTTGGCCTAAGAGGTTATCGCTAGCAGGCCGACTGCCGCAAAGATGGTGTCAGGATGTGGATTTATTTGCAGTTACTCAAAATTGAGGTTCGGAAAAAAGCAAAGGCAGTGCTGGACCTACTCAAAAATACGGAACCCTAAAAATGGTCAGACAGGATAAGAGGTAAAACCTTGTCTGGGACTGAACTATTCACGAGAGATGATATTCATAATGCTATTATGTTTGGAGAGCCATGTGATACCATAAATCCAACCATTTCTCCTTGCAAAAGTTTTGAAATCCGTTCGGAAACTCCCTAAGTTCCTCCATTAGCCCGTACATATTGGCAGACAAGTTTCTGAAAATCTAAAACAACATACTAGGGAAGTTTACCTTAACATGGAGTGAAATCTAAATCAAATTGCTTTTGTAGGGATAGAAAAACGTCTTGAATAATGTGTATTTAGGGCAAAAATGTGCATCTCCAGCGTAAAAGCCGACAGGCGAAGCGAAGCTCTATGCAACTTTCACTGCCAAAATATAAAATTCGTACCTAACTGATATAATAAATTCGAAAATAAATATTTTGGTGGCATCTACATCGCCACATGCGAACTACGCAACACACATCGGCTCGCGCAAGCAGATTTTACTGCGCAATTAGCTTAGATACAACATCCCGACATCAACCGTCGGGCAGTTACCCACCAGACACGACACCCGTCTGGTCGGAGGATCCTCCCTTTTCTACCGAGGATGAGTGGACTTTACACCCTGTTCCTCATGTCTCCATAATATAAATAAAATTATGCGCATTCAAGACGCACAATAAAAAAAAAACATTCAGAAATTCATCAACGTTTTTTTTTTCGTATGACTAATTACGTGGTTAATTTTAATTATTTTCGACACGACCTGTCAGCCTAGTATGAAATCGACCTTTGGTGCCGAGACGTCCTTTGATAGAGCTTAGTAACAATTACAAAGGGCAAGTCATATTGGCCTTATGTTCTCAGTATTCCCAAATTAATTACAATTAACGACTTAAACTGTAGGTACAATGGTATAAGCACGACTAAATTAATGTTACGACTATTATTGGGAAACTGCAATTTCGTTTAAGATACTCGTACTTATGGCTATTTTGTAAAGAGAAAGGGTACTTCGGGGATACTGTTTCTAATGTGAACTTTGACCTAGGTCCATTTAATTAACATAACCACATTACAAGATGATTATTAACATTAACTAAATTAAATTAAACTAAGTTACACCTAAAAAAGGCCCTCGAGGCATTGTACCGAGGTTGCTGGCGGCATTTCCTCGCTGAATTGCAATACTGATGCGTTGCGCGAGAAAGCCGCCAGCTTACTTATGATAAATAAGCGGTGTCTTGGTTGATAGAAAAGAATAATATTCTACTATACTGTTAGCAATATACCTTGATCCTATGCCATGAGTTGGGCGTCCCAGAACTGGCGAAATGTTACCCACAAGACGAACCTAACCGATGAAAACTCTGATTTTTTATTTGCTAGACCAAAATGACAGCTGCGACCTTTCCCCCTTTTCGACCCTTTTTAGGGTTCCGTGGTCAATAAGGAACCCTTATATTTAGTTTCGCTATGTCCATTAGCTGCATCTGGATTCTGGAAACCGACCCCAACTTAATTGAGAAAAAGCTAGGCAGATGAATATTAGATTTGATATTTTGGGACAAAACTTCAAGATTCGGAACATACCTACAATCTCTGATTACCATTTGATATAAACGAAGATCCAGTAAGCCAAGATAATAATTAGATCGAATCGAGCATAGGATTGGGCATTGAGCAACTGTATTATACATTTTGATATTTGTATGCCTGAAGCAAGACTCAAAGACAAAATAGAACTAACATCCTATCTCGAAATATAACAGGTAGCTTGAACTCATGTCAGTTCAGAGTCATGTACCGCGATGTGCCCTCCAGCGATATAAACGCAGCTGGTAGATGTTATAATATCAGTAACAGCAGCTAAAATTATATGCAAATGTAAACATTATTAGTATCTATTGTTTTAGGTAATTAATGTATCGTTTGTTGCATCTGTTATTTAGTTTGGTTTTCATTGACATTAGTTTTGTTATTAATTTGAGGCATATGAATAAACGAGACTTGACATGCGGATAGTTTTGTGTATTGTTCTAATAATTGGGCTCGAGAATAAGTTTAGTTCCATTGTAGGGTTAATACATTTTCTCCCTCCTATCAGTTGAAACCTATTGTTTATTGTTCCTAGTTTTCTAATTACATAACATTAAACAAAACCCCATTTTCATTTTATCAAAACTTATCGTATTTGATTTTACAAAAACTCTCTCACGTACGACGACATTCGAACAGAATCCGTTCAGATCCTGCTAGTCACGTCGCCATTGACCCAATTTCATCTTAGATCGTCCCCAGAACTTAGCTGACGCTGTTAACACGATACTGTACGAATTAACTTTAATCACATCTATACTAAGAATAGTTAGTTTGTTTTTGTTTTTGAACTACCAGTCGGATTTGTTTTTTTTTTTTGCTTTTGACTGCACATTTCTTGAGGAAGCTAGTGTATCTATATAGATAATAGCCGCACGCGTCGGTCGAAGGTTAAGTTACGCTTGCCATGGTCAGTTCGTGGATGCGTGACCATCCCATTACATATCGAGACACCTCCGTGTTTCCGAAAGCACGCTCAGGCTGTGTTTCCACTGACGCGGAGCTGGGCCACCCGTGAATTGGCCAATCACAGTGATCGTAATCTTCACTCCGCAGATTTCGAGTCTCGACTCTGACTAAATTCCAATTCGTTAAATCAAAAGAGGCATGAGATACAGGGTGTAGGTGTGTAAGTTCACACATCCTCCATAGAAACGGGAGGATCCCCGGACCACCAGACAGGTGTTGACCAAACGGGACCGAACTCTGCTTGCGCGATGCAGGATTTGTGTGACGTCAGGTCTTTGGTACGTAGTTCGCATGTGGCGGTGAAGATTTAAAAAAGTGAAGATTAAAATAAAAAACCACAAACCTTAAAAAAAGTGTTGAACAAAAATTTCAATAATCGTGTGAATTTTAAAATCAAAGTTTTTCGTCAGAGTTTTAATATATTTTATCAAACACTGAATCACGTATTTTTTTTATTTCGTACCAAAAGCATAAGCCAATCACTCGAACTCTTACCTCCGCAGATTTCGAGCACTGTGATTGGCCAATTCACGGTCCGTTCCTCTCCACTCCGCTCCGCTCCGCGTCAGTGGAAACGCACCCTAAGCCGTTGGTCCCGGCTGTCATTCGTAGCTCTTTGATAGTCGTTACGGGTCGTCAAGGGCCATCGTGTTACCCAGTAATTGGGTTGTGGACAGGCAGTCGCTCCATGTAAAATACTAGTATTCAGTTTGATTATATTACAGTTATTACATTCTATTATTACACTTGGTACTGATGTGAATTGATAAAAATGCATTTCGTTCGTTTTTTACAGGTTAATGACTAAATTATTTTCGTCAAGCCAATTTACAATATCTTTAAGGGCCGATTTTTCAATCATCAGTTAACTTCTATCTGAGGAATAAATATTGTGCTTTGACATATTTTCTATACAAAAGCTGTCAAAACGTCAAACATATTCTTCAGATAAAAGTTATCTGGCGATTGAAAAATCGGCCCTTAGAGTATTATTTATTTATTTCTGTACATTTAATTAGTGCTGTGCTGTCATCAGCGAATAAGACCATTGGGTGTTCAATGGGGTGTGGTAAGTCATTTATATATAGTAAGAATAAAAGTGAGCTAAAAACTCCACCCTGAGGCACACCTTGTCTGACAACTCTTGCTTCGGACATGTATTTCTTCTCACGCCTAGTGTTCGTACAAATTTTAGATATTTCCGTATATTGTTTACGGTCACTTAAGTTTGATTTAATAAGATTATGTATGTTTCCTCTTACATATTGAGCTTATCAATCAGGGTTGCGTGATGGACACAATCGAAAGCTTTTGTCATATCTGTAAGTATTGCGCAATTTGGCAATTTTTTATCAACATTTCCCATTAATATACTAAGCAAGTCGTAAATAGCCATATTCATACCTTTATTCTTCCTAAATCCCTTTTGTTCGTCACATAAAATATTATATTTACATTTAAAAAAATATTAATTGATTCATACTTATATTTTCGATTACTTTAGAAAATATTGGAATTAGGGCAATGGGTCTATAATTTACTAAACTTTCTTTATCGTGTTTTTTGAAAAGCGGTTTTACCATAACTGTTTTTAGACCATTCAGGAATACTCCAGAACATTAGTTCTGGAGTATTTAGCACAGAATTATAATATAGCTTAAGTGTGAGGCAATATTATTCGAGACGAATTTAACTACTTTTGTTGCTATACTATCATACCCAAAGCTGTTTGGTTTGACAGTGACTAACCTGTATGGAAAACACAGATCGTATAGCATACGAAACTGTTCCAGAAAGTAATCATATGATTCGTTTGCATTTTCTGTAAGGTATACATAAATATCCCAGAGTGAAAGAAATTGGAGATAATTTTTGAACCTAACTAAATGTTCGGTTGAAAGATCACGTTTCTTAATGCGCCAAGAATGAGTTCCACAGGTTTTATTTACCTTTACTTCCAGTAACTGTGCAGTGTGATTGGACAAACCAAAGCCCATTATTTCACATTCACATTTTAGTTGAAAACTGCAAGAAAAATTATCGAGGCAACTGTTACTGGATAATCTAGTCGGTTGTCGTAGCTCTTTGGCAACATTGTTTTTTTTTTAAGATCTATGTTGAAGTCCCCACGTACCAATCGTCGAAAGGATCCGCAATTGGGACTCCAGGTGGCCCTGCACAAGTCCGAGGCAATGTGTTTTCATGGCCCTCGGAACGAGCCACCGTCGGGATCCCAAATAACGGCGGTCGTGGAGCATTTTCGACATTTGGCTCCCAAACTGGAGTGGGCAGGGGCTGCCTTGAAGCGACTCCTGCCCAATCTAGGGGACCAAACGCCTTCTGCCGGAGGCTCTACGCGGGGTTCGTGCGGTCCTAGGCCCTTTACGGGGCTCTTGTGTGGACGCGTTCCCTGGCACTACCGCCAGCCCACCGGTTGAGCGCGGCCCAAAGGGTCATGACCATCCGGCTGGTCCGAGGATACCGCATGGTCTCCTGTGAGGCAGCGACCCTCTTCACCGGATTGCCGCCATGGGATCTGGAGGGAAAAGTCCTCGCGCACGTATGGGAGTGGCGCGAGGAGGGGAAACGACGGGGCGTAACTCCGCTGCCGCAAAAAATCGCGGCACAACGGACGGAGCTCCCGCGGGATCTCATGGCGACATGGAGAGTACGGTTGTCGCAACCCAGTGCTGGGCACGCCACAATTGCGGCGATAAGTCCCCTCTTTGAGGAGTGGCTAGAGAGGCGCCACGGCTTCCTTAGGTTCAGGGGGTTCCTGTGTCGGATACGGCGGGAGGAAACGCTCGGGGGTCACTCCTGTGTGGATCGCCCGGAGGACACGGTGGAGCATACGGTGGAGGTCTGCCCGGCTTGGGCAGAGCACCGCCGTGTCCTCGTGGAGGCGATCGGCGGCAGAGATCTCTCGCGTCCGGTCCTGGTTCAGGCCATGGTACGGAGCGAGAGGGCACGGGCAGCCGTCACCTCCTTCTGCGAAGCAGTAATGCTCGCGAAGGAGGAGGCGGGACGGTTGAGGGAAAGGCAAATTTCGCGCCCTCTCGCCCCTAGCCGCCGCAGGAGACGCCCTGGGCGTCGGGAATCCCGGGCGGATTTCCGGCCACCGTAGGCGCGGGCTTGCGGATGGTGAGCAATGGGTAGCTTACCGTCCGGTAAGGACCAGCCTGCCGGGGTCGCGGGAAGGCCCCTGGCAACACAGGCAACGGAATGAATACGGGTGGGTTTTAGTCAGTAAAAGTCTGACACACCCTCCGACTCCGCCCAGAGCGGGAGAAGTTATTTGATGATTTGCCACACAAAAAAAAAAACAATCCCCACATGCATTAACCTTCTTATTCGATTTAGTACATTTCATTTCCAAGACTATGTCCAAGCTTTCGTAAAATACTAACTGTATTTTTTAGTTTTGGTGGTCTATAGATACAGATAATATCAATCTATGTTTAATTAATTCTATTTCGCAACATTCGAATACGTTTGGTTTTTGATTGGCGTGAGATGTCCGTTAACTCTTTATATTCAAGATTTCGTTTGATGTGCATGCTCCTCCACGTTTCTTTGATCGTCTTGCATAACAAGCAGCCAGTTTATAGTTCGGGATGTTTAATATTTTTTCATGGCCAAGCATTATGAAGTGTTCTGTAATGCAGACAACATCTATGTCTCTTTCTTTTCTGGACATTTCTTGAAGGTGGACGGTGAATAAGTCGGCCTTATTCAAAAGACCAGCGATTTTTTGCTGCAGAATATTTATGTTGCTAAAGACGAAAAAAGTCAGAATTGCTTGTGGTCACATTTGCTTCTTTAGTATTGGCAGGCGGTGTTTCTGAACGTTTAACATTTGTATCTGTCCATTCATAGGAAAGTTCATTTATTATTATCGAAGATATTGAGCATACCTTTGATCAGTTGCATCCGGATAGTCTAATAGCGTTGGGAAAAGGCTAGGCAAATTAATTGATATTTTATACGAAGCCCCTTTGTTATCTTTGAACCCTTTTATCTTATAGAAGGTGAACAGAATCTCGAACCGAGTGATAGGTAATATGCAAAGGATAGTATAGTGAGAATGGAGAATTTAAACTGTAGTGCAATGTTCCGCCAGGTAAATTAATTGTTCAGCCAATTGACACCCTACGTTAATTTGCCGTGTTATGGCCATTCTAGGCAACTGTCAAAGAATGACAATTTTGATTTCAATATACCTACACACAATTTAAATTGCTATCAATTTGTGCCCTCACTTTGCATACCTATATGTCTTCTGTTTACGGAAAAGTTATTGTTACATTTAATTCGTTACTTAAAAATAATAAAAAACACAATAAACAGACCTAGGTTGCTATGTCTGTTTATCGTAGTTTAGATTTGGAAGCTATTGATATATTTCCTCCTTGTGTTTCAATGGTCGATTTTGGATTGCAGTCGAACTAAAAGGATTAGATAACTCGCTGATTACCTAGAGTGCGGACAGGGAAGACTCTCTAAAAACATTGATTGATGATTTCAATATATTCTTATGTAGAAAAACAAGAAGACCCTGCCACTCATCTTCTTGACATTAGCCTTTGTTGTGTACGTCATTCATCTATATTGCCGATGGTCTCCAGAATATTCTGGAAACCAAACAGCCGATTAATAAGAACTCGGCTGTATCCACATTATGCCAGCTATGTTTCAGTCTTATTTAATAGGGGGTGAGCTTTTTGCTCTTTTGTCTGCTACTGCAATATCAAGTAAGAAAATATTCTCTTAATCTCAGGAATCAGATCCCGATGATCCGACAGAAGAACCCCTGGGGGATGACGATGATGCATCATTCGAGGGTTCCATAGACGACAACTACTCATTAGCTGCCTTCAGTATCGCCAGCAACATAGTCGAGGTGCCCGAGAGTACCTGCGGTCCTCGTCCAAGAGATTCTTGGATGAAGATAATAAACGGCAATGGCAACGGCAACGGCAACGGCAACGGTACTGAAATTGATCATGAATAAGTTGCCATTGGTATGTCCTTAGATTTTTTGTTAGTAGAATAACTTCCACCTAAAGTTAGCACGCGTAGGATTGAAAAAGCGTGCTAAAAAAACCATCTTAGCATATCCTGTGCTTTACGCGCTTGACGCGGTTGGTCCGTAGATGGATGACCATCTTTATATACCAAGACCCCTCCGTGCCTCGGAAAGCACGTTAAGCCGTTGGTCCCCGTAGTCATTCTTGGAACTTTGACAGCCGTTGCGGGTCGTCAGAAGCCCGAAAATCTGACAACCAATCTTACCAAGGATTATCGTATTATAATTTTTTATTATAATACGATACAAATTTTGCAAGTATATAATTTACAGGTTCAACTATACAATAAAGACGGATGAAGTACTGTTCTCCAAGATAGGCTAGAATTTAGCCTGTGTTAAGGACAGACAGTGCCGATCCCCTGATTGGCGGATTATTATATAAATATAGTGTGTTTACAATTTAAAGCTTGAAACAGCATGTGGACGTAAGTGTAGTTACTGCACAATAGCTACGAGTATCTATAATAAATAAATTATTTTCATCCACTCATGTAAACAGCAATTTACAGCAACAATTCACATACATGATAAAAGACAATAATTTAAACCAAAACTAAAATCATAAACACAATAAAATTCACAATCAATATCAAAGTTAAATCAAAATTAAAAACAAAATCAAAATAGAATCAAAAACCAAATTAAAATCAAACCAAGATTATAAACAAAATTAAAATAAAATAAAAAACAATACGAAAATGAAATTTTAAATTATATTATTATTATTATTATATTTTATTTTATTATTATTTATACAAGACATATCTAGAGTGTGTGCGTCTGTGTAGGTGCATTGTGTTAGGTGTGTATGTGTGCGCGTGTGTATTTGTGTGTTAACATGATTACTATATGAGAGTAGTATATTATTGGGCATTCTATACCACTATCGGCAAGTTGCTCGGCGAGTGCGCCTCGCTGCCGATAGTGGTATAGAATGCCCAATAATTGATATCGACTCGCCTCTCCACTCGACCGAGACAGTACATTTTGCTGCGTACTTGATGAGCAACGATGATCATCCATCAACTCTCCGTTTACTTACTCTCTAGTGTATCATGCGAGTTTGCTATCGCTCTGAAGGGTGGTACAGAATGCTTAATAATGAACAATCCACTCGATCAATGAACCAGTAACGCAAAAGAGGTTGTGGTAAGTTTATAAATGTTAACGTACTATATACATTCACTCATTTTTAATCGGTTCATTTCCAACAGTAATCATGAAATTTGTAAAACAACCGCAATCGCTGCATGTTGATACAGTCTGTGATGATATTTGTAAGACTAGTTTTCGCCATGGAGAATCATTACCTAACTCAGTACGATGTATCATTTGTGGTCCATCCAATTGTGGAAAAACCAATTTATTAATTGGTCTTCTTATACACGAAAATGGATTAAGATTTGAAAATGTTTATGTTTATTCAAAAACTCTGCACCAACCCAAGTACATTTTCTTAGAAAGAGTTTTGCAGCGGGTTCCCGGTATTTCCCTCCAGAAATATCAGGGAAATGAGGAAGTACTAAGCGTTCAGGACGCAAAACCCAACTCCGTGATTATTTTTGATGATGTTGCTTGTGAAAATCAAAATAACATGCGTGATTATTTTGCAATGGGAAGACACAAATGCATAGATTGTTTTTATCTGAACCAAACATATAGTAAAATCCCCAAGCAGTTAGTAAGAGATAATGCGAACTTAATCATACTTTTTAAACAAGATGAAATTAATTTACGACATATTTATGAAGAACATGTCAACACTGATATGACATGGATTGAATTTCGTGAAATGTGTTCGAAAATATGGAGTGAACCTTTCAATTATGTAGTGATTAATAAGGACTGGTCCAAAAATAAAGGATGTTATAGAAATAAATTTGACACTTTTGTTGTCTTTGATTAAAAAAACTTATATTTAAGACTGTTACCCTCGCGATATTATTATTCTTCAGACAACGCTTAATCAATCACGAACTTTTTGTTATTATGGAAAAATCACTGAAAAGACAAATTGTTGAGGCTGCAGATGCTGTTAAGAAGAAGGTGCGAAAGATGAGAGATGTTGAGCTTAATAATCAGCAAGTACTGGAATCAGTTTTCAAGCCGGTAACAGAACCACTCAACCAAATTGCTAATGTCAGTAAGCAAGCTTCTCTTATGCATAATATAGAAAATGAAGACACCGAAGTTCCGTTTATCGATAAAACTTTGCAAAAAGAACCAACAATTAGTAAAGGAACCAATGATAATAACGACAATGAAGACGAATATGAATCTGATATCGAAAGTGACTCTTCGTACAAATCATTAGTTGAAAACAACCAAGGTATTGATTCGTCATCCTGGTCAGTGTCCTCAGAAGCTCTGACCGATATTCCGTTTGGTGTCAGAGTAGAGGGCGGAAAATTGATGTTAGGTTCTGCTCGTATAACGATCAGTGATGAGTATATCATCGTAGCTGGACGCAGATACCGAAATACGTCTGGTTTAAAACAGTTGCTGTTGAAAAAGAACGCCGATTTAAGCTTGGTTACAGAGAGTGATATGAAACATTATAAGTCGATGCTACTTGACACGAACGCACATCGACGAGACTATGAGCCTGGTAAACCAATCAAAAGTAATAAAGGACAAAAATATTTGCAAATTATTAAGCCTCTATTCCAACTACGAAGTACAATTCAGGACCACCAATCGAAAGGAAAAGGACTACCCTTTACAAAAATGTGGAGGAAAAACGTTGATTTTGTTTATTGGGACGATCCAAATGAACTGGTAGATAGGTTAAAATTACTAATTGCATCTCGAGATGCTGGTAACACCGGATTAGATAATGAAATTATATCTATCATTGAATAATTGCGTGAAAGTAAAGTTATAAATAAATAAATATTTTAAAATATGTTTATTTTATTATCAGCCTCTCGATACAATACACCTTAAATATGAACGTAGACAAATTCGGACACTACATTCACAAAAGAATGCGTTTATCAGAGTTATTTGAGTTTAATGAGAACGCATTGTTAAAATTAGAAAACGGAGATTTTGATTTAAAAACATCAAGACTAAGAGGAGTTCGATCTCCAGTAGAAGCAGACGATGCTGTAAACAAGGATTATGTAGATCGATTGAAAGCTAACATGTTAAAAGAATTAAATAACCTGACCGTGAACAAGGATTATGTAAATCGATTGAATCCTAATATGTTAAAAGAATTTAATAACATGATTGGTTCATTGCGCTCTCAAATCATAAAAGACACAAAGGGCACAGTTCAGGCTACTTTAAAAGCAAAGATACCTGAGATTTCAACTCATTTGGAAGATAAGTTTTATACCAAAGCAGAGGTAGATAAATTACTACAAAAAACTCCGTAATGTCAAAACAGCAAATTGTTAATGAAATACACAAAGCAGCACGAAGAAATTTCGTTAGACGTCCTGTCATTCTAAAGGGGATCGATGACTTGTGGCAAGCTGATCTGATGGACATGCAAAATCTAAGAAAATATAATAAAGGTCATAATTACATTTTAGTGGTGATTGACTGCTTCTCAAAGTACGCTTGGGCAGAGCCATTAAAATCAAAAAATAAACTTGATGTTACTCATGCATTTAAACGAATACTGATTAACAGCAATCGCAAACCGGTTAATTTACAAACTGATATGGGAACAGAATTTTATAACAACTCATTTCAAACGCTTATGAAGACTTACAATGTTAACCATTACTCAACGTTTTCTACCAAAAAAGCTTCGATCGTAGAGCGACTGATTAAAACTCTTAAAAATAAATTATATAAATATTTTAGTCTGAACGGAAACTATATGTGGTTAGGTATACCGTTAGAGGTTACGTTAAAGATGTATAACAATACAAAACATCGTACAATTAAATTTAAACCAATTGAAGTCAATAAATCTTGCGAGTCTGTTATAAAAGAAAATATTAAAAAAGCCTTAAATCATGTAACCGTCCGTAGAAAACCTAAGTTCAAAGTAGGTGACTTTGTTCGTATCAGTAAATACAAACACCATTTTGAAAAAAGTTATACACCTAATTGGTCAACTGAAATATTTACTATAAAAAAAATTAATCATACCATACCAGTAACATATCATATACAAGATCAGCGAAAGCAAGCCATAATGGGAACCTTTTACGAGCAAGAACTTCAGAAATCTTACTATCCTGGTATTTATTTGATAGAAAGGGTTTTAAAAAGAAAAGGATCAAAAATGTTTGTGAAATGGTTGGGTCTAAACAACGAAGAAAATAGTTGGATCGAGAAAACTGCAATAGTGGATTAAAATAATTATATAACGATTACTTTTGCATCATTTCTCTCATTACACATTAGACAATGCAAGGAGGTGAACTTGTTAATACCTTAATTAATAATCTACCGTTCGAACTTCATTTACCCGGCTACAATTATTGCGGTCCCGGAACTAAATTGCAGAAACGTTTATTACGAGGTGACCGAGGTGTAAATAAGCTAGACGAAGCTTGTATGCATCACGACATTGCATATGCAAACCATACAGACTTACCCAATCGTCACAAAGCTGATTTGCAACTACTAAATATGGCTAAACAAAGACTTAAATCGAGCGATGCTGGGAAAGGTGAAAAACTTAGTTCATGGTTAGTGAGCAAAGTTATGAAAGCCAAACTGAAATCTGGTTCTGGCATTAAAACGTTTAAAAGTTTCGTGTCAAAAATAAAAGCAAAAATAAAGAAACTGAATCCAAAGGACAGTAAAACTTTAATTAACGCTGCTTACTCAGCAGCAAAAAAAAATAATTCCATGCATTCAGAAAATTCGAGTGCCGCGAGTGATACCCTTACCAAAGACTGGAGGTATTCTACCTTTAATCCCAATTTTTGCGGGTTTATCACCTTTAGGAACTTTAGCTGGTGGTGCGGCTGGTATTGCAAAAACTGTTAACGATTACAAAGCAGGTCAGCAAAATTTGCGAGAAACACAACGACATAATAAGGCTATGGAGTCTTTAAAGTTAGGCCAGGGCTTGTACATTAAGTCACATAAAAATGGTAATGGTTTATTCATTAAGTCTTCAAAAAACTGAAAAATAAGCTACCTAATCGTCCTCTCACTAATATAGACATCCAAAGGTTTGCACGCAACATTTCTCACTTTCGAGGAGTATACATGAAGGATCAGTTACCAAGGACTCCAAAACGGGTTGAATGTGGTGTCGTTAACTTGGACGACTCTAAGAACGAAGGCACGCATTGGGTAGCTTATGTAAAAGTATGCAATTATTGTGAATATTTTGATAGCTTCGGAGATTTAAAACCTCCAATGGAATTAATGCGATATTTTAAGAATTGTAATGTTTTTTATAATTATACAAGATATCAGAAATTCAACACTGTAAATTGTGGACACTTATGTTTAGAATATCTATGGAATTTTTGGAAATAAAACGTATAAAACTTATGCTTTTCTTTTATTTGAATCATTTGCAAGATGTCACTCACATTATCGATAACTGGAAACTCGTCAACTTTATCTACTTACTATCCTAACACGTTGCAACTATATGAACAGTATTTTTTTTTTTTTTTTTTTTTTTTTTTTTTTTTTTTTTTTTTTTTTTTTTTTTTTTTTTTTTTTTTTTTTTTTTTGAGGGTACCCACCCGTATTCCTTCCTGTTGCCTGTGTTGCGGGGGCCTCGGTGACCCATAAGTACCTTCCCGCGACCCCGGCAGGCATCGGCCCTAGTGGACCCCTACTTTGTGCTGATGACATCTCTTTGAGGCGCGCGTGGAATACGACGCGCCGTCGACCCGGGCCTGGTCCTTACCGGACGGTGAGCTACCCATTGCTCACCGTCCGCAAGCCCGCGCCTACGGTGGCCGGAAATCCGCCCGGGATTCCCGACGCCCTGGGCGTCTCCTGCGGCGGCTAGGGGCGAGAGGGCGCGAAACTTGCCTTTCCCTCAACCGTCCCGCCTCCTCCTTAGCGAGCATTACTGCTTCGCAGAAGGAGGTGACGGCTGCCCATGCTCTCTCGCTCCGTACCATGGCCTGAACCAGGGCCGGACGCGAGAGGTCTCTGCCGCCGATCGCCTCCACGAGGACACGGCGGTGCTCTGCCCAAGCCGGGCAGACCTCCACCGTATGCTCCACCGTGTCCTCCGGGCGATCCACACAGTGGTGACACCCGGACGTTTCCTCCCGCCTTATCCGACACAGGAACCTCCCGAAGCTGCCGTGTCCGGTGAGGACCTGCGTCAGGCGGAAGGTGAGGACGCCGTGGCGCCTCTCCAGCCACTCCTCAAAGAGGGGACTTATCGCCGAAATCGTGGCGTGCCCAGCACTGGGTTGCGACAACCGTACTTTCCATGACGCCATGAGATCCCGCCGGAGCTCCGTCCGCTGAGCCGCGATTTCTCGCGGCAACGGACTTACGCCCCGGCGTTTCGCCTCCTCGCGCCACTCCCATACGTGCGCGAGGACTTTTGCCTCCAGATCCCATGGATATGAACAGTATGAGTGTGCCTTATTGCATTTCGCAACATTTAATTCTATTCCAAACATTGACAAAACGAATAATAAGTTCTATTATGGTTCTAACGAAGTTATTGAAATACCTGACGGCACCTATGAATTGCAAGATATTAATGATTATTTAAAATCTGAAATGAAAGATGCATCAATCAAATTACAGTGCAATAACAATACTTTAAAAGCTGCTGTATATTGTACAAAAGATATAAATTTTAATAAAGAAGGTACGTTTAGGAATTTGTTAGGGTTTAATAAGCAGATCTTAAAAGCAAATAAATGGCATGTATCGCACTTTCCAGTCAACATTTTACCTACAACAGTGATCAGGATCGAATGTGATATTGTAAGCGGCTCGTACACAAACGGAGAACCCAGTCACATTATCCACGAATTTGCACTCAACGTGCCTCCCGGATATAGGATTATAGAAATCCCGAAAAACGCGATATACTTTCCAATTAACCAAAACAACATTAGCTGTATACATATCAGGCTGTTAGATATAAATAACCGCTTAATCAATTTGCGCGGTGAAGAAGTGCAGCTGTATTTGCATCTCAGAAGAAAAAAATGATTGACTACAATAAATATATGCATCAACAAATCAAAAATATCAGTTCCACTCAAGCTTCCAACCAAATAAGAGCTCGCCCTAAGAAGAAAATTAAATTATCTATTGAAAACAAGGCATTTCTCAAAGCGATCGGTTTGCTAAAATGAATATCTTAGACGTTTTATCTGCTCCGACTTATGACAACACTGTTGAAGGAATCGAATTTCATTCTTATAAGCCCTACGTAACTAGTTTCAATAGAAACGATGAAATCCGCATACCTATTAACCAACAGGACTTGTATATACTTCCCTCAGCTAGTACCTTGTATTTGGAAGGAACTGTTGTCGTAAGTAAAAAGGATATGAAAGAGAAAGCCACTAGTGTTAATTTTACGAATAATGCTCTACTCTACTTATTCCAAGATATAAGATATGAGCTGAATGGAGTGGAAATTGATAGAATAAAAAACGCTGCCATAACTACCACCATGAAATCGTTAATATCAATAAGTGAAAGTGAATCAAAGATAGCCAATGCATGGGGCTGGAATATCGATGGAATAAAAAATATTAATGGGGGTAGTTTTTCTGCTTCTATACCACTCTGTAACATCATCGGTTTTGCAGAAGATTTCAAGAAAGTCGTGATAAATAGTAGGCACGAACTGATATTGCTACGAAGTAACACTAATCTGAATGCTGTGAAACTTAACACCGGGGAATTTGTAGATGACGTTCAGATAAATAAAATCATCTGGCGTGTACCGCATGTAAAAGTGTCCGACAAAGAAAAAATAAGTTTGCTAAAACTGTTAGAAAAAGATCGACCACTCCAGATGATATTCAGAAATTGGGATCTGTACGAATATCCAGCTTTACCTAAAACTACAAAACATACCTGGTCTATCAAAACTTCCTCACAAATAGAGAAACCAAGATACATAATTATGGGTCTACAAACCAATAGAAAAAACAATTCAAGTTCTGATATGTCCCAGTTCGATCACTGTCATGTTCGTGACGTTAGAGTATACCTAAACTCAACTTACTTCCCGTATGAAAACCTAAATGTCAGCTTCGCGAATAACAGAATCGCTTTATTATACGAGCAATACATCAGATTTCAACAGTCTTATTACGGACGTCGCTCGGAACCCTTATTAAGTGAGAAACAATTCAAAGATTTGGCGCCGCTATTTGTCATAGATTGCTCTAGACAAGCTGATAATGTAAAGACAGGTCCTATTGTGGATGTAAGAGTGGAAATTGAGAGTGATTCCGATATACCAGATCAAACTTCTGCATACTGTCTTATATAGAACGACTGCATAATTGAGTACAAGCCATTGAGTATATAATACTGTGAGAAAAATATCATGAATCCGAATACTATCATATTAGATGTTCAAGGGTTTAAAGACCTGAACAATAATTTTATAATAAAAGAATTAGCTTTTGCAAGTCGTGATTATACGCAAACATTTTTAATAAAACCGCCATACTTGTTTAAATACTTAACAAGTGACGAAAAGAGACAAGTTAAATGGTTGGAAAGAAATAGAGGTATTTATTGGAATGAGGGATATATTGAGTATAGAGAATTTCGGCGTATAATCGTTCCATATCTAGAAAATAAGGAAATTATTGTAAATGGTTTGGAGAAGGTGAATTGGATAAAGGAACTGTGTGTGAATTGTAAAGTATCAGACCTTGGTACAGAACCATGTCTTAGTTTCTCTGTTTTGCATAAAAAATACTGTGAAGGAAGATCTAATTTTAATTGTAATAAACATCTAAAGCATTGTGCTCTTAAAAATGTGCTTTGTTTAAGGAAATATTTAGAATGGGTATAAATGTATGTGCTCATATGTGTAATGTATTTAGATTATTGGTGTTAAGGTTTTTAAATAAAAATCAAAATAATGTAAATTTGCTTTTATTTTGTTAAACACCCCCCACGCTACTCCACAAATAACACAACCTAATACAAAATTAAATAAAAACATCATAATGAAAATACAAATATTAACTACTTTACAAAAACGGTTAATAAAAGTCAGTACCTATTAAAGATTTTGATATTTTCTTAACTAAAGACTCAGTTTCGTCCATAACACTGTCTATGGGATCTTGAACAATATATTGAGCGTTTATAATAACGTTTTCACTGTCACTATCACTGTCTATGGTTTGAGGATTGTTGTTACACAGATCTACCACTGAAATTTTTATTAGCTTAATCCCTTTTCGCTGTAGTCGACTCATAACGAAGGATTTTGTAGGTTTTTGCTTTATCGATTTTTCCCTGCACCGTTGTTTTGGTTTTTTATCTTTCGTGACTTGTTTGCTTTGCCCGGGTTCACTGCGAAACATCTCGGAGAATCCCTCGTAAGGATCCTGAGCATACTGGCTGAATACAATCTCGGTGTCAGAATTCTGGAACAAAATATAAACACAATTTATACCACTATTCCGCTAGTATAGCGTTTTAATTGGGTTTTCAATCGAGAAAGTCTAGATTTAGTTTAGATTAGTGACAATAGGCTCTGGAAAAATGCAACACAACACAGCTGCGAACACAATCTCTAGTTATGAAACAATCATAAAAAAACGAATTAAAAATATTTTACTCACCGACATGATGACTTTTGATGGAAGTTAAAAAGTATTAAACAGGTGTTCGCGTCGAATAATATTTCATAAATGATGACAAAATAACTAAATAATTACATGTCATACTAATATTGTCAACTAAGCGTTTGTGTCTCTAAGCTAAGGCCAATGATCTGCAACGTAGGTAACACTTATACATTGACAAATAACACCTTGTAAGCATGTTACTTAATCGTAAAACGTAAGTTATTCGAAAATCAACCTTATGATGCATGGTATTTTAGGTGCATAGTGAGATAACTGCAATCAGTGTGTGGTAATATAATAATAACTGCTGCTGATAACTGCAAAAAGTGTAATGATATTTTGAAATAAACAGGATTTCATAAATGAAACAAGTCAATAATTATAATAATTCACATTTTATTTCATTTTTGTATAACATTAACATTTATTATTTCCTAAAACTAAACTATGAGTAGGTAACACTTAACTTAAATTTATGATCAAAGTAATTCATTCATTCATTCATAATGTTAATAATCATCTTGTAATTTGGTTATGTAAATAAATGATACTATACATAACATAAAAAAAAAAAAAAAAAATTCATTCTTAAAAATAAATGCATGACCCCAGGCTCGGGTTGATATTTGATCCACAGATATCGATCGTTTGTCATCATTTCTAGATAAAGCAACTTTGTTGACAGTCCGAGTAAATATTTCGTGCTTTATTGATTTAAACATATTATTTTTTCTCCGGATTACTCCACCATTAAATAAAATGGTTTCATAGTCTGATAAGTTTAAATCCCTGACCACGCATGATTTTACTCCTTTTGCTTTTTTAATGATACTATTAGGGGTTCTTATAGAGTAAAGTTTCGATCTCAAACCAACAAAATCAGTAATATATTTTCCTCCCATTTCATCTTTAAAGAGACCTGGAACCTTTTTATTTTTTAGCGGTATATGTAAATCATTTGTGATTTCATAGTTACTGCTGTCAAAATATTGTAAAAAATTATATTTCAAATCATGGTAAAAATCGTTGGTGTATATTTTATAGACAAAGGAATCGGTATCTGTGTAACATAGTTGCACTCGATCTTTATAAAAAGGCTTTACAATATTGTAATGAAAGTAATACATGTGTGCTTTTGAAAGTTCTAATACAGTGAAACCTATGTATATAGGTTTATCTAAAATAATTTGATCAGGTTTCATTTGTATTGCAACTAAATTTTCTGATAAAATAGATGCACTGTGGAAATAGGGGTTGGCTATAAGTTTCTCAGCGGATATAAATTTCTTAGTTCGATTGGACTGATCGCACCATTGATTAACTAAATGTAGGGTTACTCTATTTTCAGTATTTTCTAATGTTTTTCCAAAAACACTGTTATTTAATAACTTAAAAAAGTCTTGTTCGAAGGAACTTTTTGCTTTCTGTCTTAATTGAGTATTTAACTCTATGTACTGTTTTAAATATGTACTCTGTCTAAAAGTAATTGCTCTATGAATTTTACGTAATATTAAACCATGTTCTAAACATTTTTTTAAATGAACGTAGTGAATCACGTAGTTGTACTTATTATACAAATTAGCTATTAATTTCTTTGTTTTACCTCCCGGGGGTACACATTTTTCGGGACAAAATGGTAAGTCATTATGGTCATTATGTAAATGCTCGGGATACAATAGATCGACTTCTAATATGAAGCCCCAGTTTGCGTTATCCTCTATAGTGGTAACATTAAAATTTGCTAATTCGTTATCACTTAAAAATCTGAAACTAGAGTATGGTAAATACTGACACATGCTAAAACCGTAAAGATTATTACAATCTAAATATACTATGAAACTCTCAGGTTGTGATGGATTATATTCAGGCATGTATTTGTGATTGGCTCTAGCATGCCGATGGGAACACATGCACAAACCGCCGCGTATACCGCTTTGTATCATTCTGATGATAGCTAAGTCCGACACGAGTTCTAACTGAACGCCCGTTTTTAGCAACATTGCATCGAAAGATAAACTAGGTGCAGTAATGTAAAACGCTGGGTCAAGATTGTAATATTGTTTACAGGTTTTCCGAAAATTTTGAAATATGTCTGTTAACAAAAGCACATCCGTTTTTAAGTATAGATCCGTATACTCGCCGAGGTTATTAATATTGAATTCAGCCCAAACAGCCTGTGCGTGATTATAATCCTCATCTGTAATGTCTTCGTTAGTCAAATAATTATAAAAATTACCCTTAGACGGCAATGATTTTTGATCGTAACATTTCCAATTGGTCATGTAATCATAAGGATATATACCTTTTCTTGTCAATAAATTAAACTGTCTGTCTTTAGAAAAATGAAATCGAAGATTAACAAAATCTTCCACCTGCAATGTTTTAGCGAGCTTGTCTAAACTTGTCCTTAAAAAGTTGAATGAATCTAAAAATCTTATACAAATAAACTCGTTATCAGCAATAGGAATAAATTTGGTAAATGCGACGTATTTTTCTTTAGTCTTAGGGATTATTTTAATTGGGCCAGGAATTTCGCCTAACTTTTTTATAAATAAATGACAATCGTACCCGGATAAATTGTGAAAAAATATTGGTATAAATTTTGGTACTTTATGTTGCAAATTACAGTGTCGATGTGCTGCACCTCGATACAGGCCTGTAATATGACAATGATCTCTTACTTTATCGGTCAAGAGTAAATTTTCGCAAATATGACACTTAACGGCACGTTTGAACTCTAGAGAATTGTCATCAGTGAATATCATAGGCTCGCTTTTGGATATAATCTGATGTATTTGTTTTACATCCTCAGTAAGAAAATTTATAAATTTTGAAACACAATCATTGCCGCGATAACTTCTATAGCCTTCAACGCTATCATTTTTATTTGATGACACGACATTGTAAGCGAATGCAGCCGGCACGTGGCGTTTAGAGTATGACGTATTAGCGGTGTTGAAATCATCGCCGGAAATGGGTTCAAGTAACGTTTCGAAATCAGCGTATATGACAATGATAATGATAAATGATAAATGATTTTATTTCTGTAAGTAGGTTTTTACAAACACTTTTACACGTCAAAACATATTTTTTTAAACTAGATGAGGCCGGCGTTTCCTATCTGACTACTCTGAGAAGAAAGGCCGAAACAAACTCAGAGGTCACAGTCTGTTTTAAAGTCCAGACATAATCTTGGTCAGATCATGTGAAGACCATGTCGATTGGTGTCTGAAATGGTCTTTTGATGAAAGAACCACACATATTGAGTGGACCTGTCCAGTCAGTGCACGCATTTGTCAGTTGTTGTGCAGCTCAACTCATAACTAAAGGAGCTCAACGATTCAACGAACAATACCAAAGAAAGGACATTTGGCTAGGCCGCAAAAAATACTCAAAACTGCCAGACCATATTAAAAACTAACTGAGAATAAAACAAAATTAAACAATGATCCACATAGTCTTCACATTTACAATAATGAAAACAATATAATACTACACAGAGTAAATATTCATGTCATTGCATAAATAAAATTCATCAATGTCAATGTGTATATTCGGACATAATCTTGGTCAGATCATTTGAGGACCATGTAGGTTTGTGTCCGAAATGGTCTTTTGAGGAAAGACCACACAGATTTGAGTGGACCTGTCCAGTCAGTGCACGCATTTGTCAGTTGTCATGCAGCTCAACTCAAAACTTAAGGAGCTCAATGATTTGACGAACAATACCAAAGAAAAGACATTTCGGTAGGCCGCATAAAGTACTCAAACTGCCAGACCATCATTAAAAGAAAGAGACAAAAAAAAAAAAAACAAACAATGACCCACATAGTCCTCACATTCCTAATAATTAAAATAATATAATATAATACTATACAAAGTAAATATTCATGTCATTGTTTATATAGAATGTTATATAGAATAAGAAAATATAAATAGCTAGCAAAATAAAAAGAGTAAAAAAACAACATTCACTGTAAGTTTATTGGAGCAGCTCAATCCCAAGCCTTTTTGTCCTCAATATAATCTTTAACAGTATAAAAGGCTTTTAGGCACAGTTTCTGTTTTATAAAACATTTGAATTTATTAAGGCTTAGTTCTTGAATGTGGCTAGGAAGTTTATTATAAAAACGTATACATTGGCATCTAAACGAGCTGCCTATTTTTTTGAGCCTGGTTGTAGGAACAACAAATTTGTGTTTGTTCCTAGTATTTACATTATGGATATCACTGTACTTTTTAAACAAATTGATATTTTTATGTGCGTACAAAAGATTTTCATAAATATACTGAGAAGCTACAGTCATTATATTAATCTCTTTAAATTTTTCTCTGAGGGAGTATCTGGGACTTAATTTATAAATTGAACGGATTGCCCTTTTTTGTAAAACAAAAATTGTCTGAATATCGGCGGCATTTCCCCATAACAGAATACCGTACGACATTACGCTATGAAAATAACTAAAGTATACTAAACGGGCTGTGTCTAAATCCGTTAAATCACGAATTTTTCTAACGGCGTATGCTGCAGAGCTAAGCTTTTTTGACAATTTATCTATATGGGGGCCCCATTGAAGCTTGGCATCCAAAGTTATGCCTAAGAACACAGTGGTATCTTCGGGGTTCAACTCTTCACCCTTTATGAGAACACTAGTTTTTACTTGTCTAACATTAGGTATTGTAAACTTAATACATTTGGTTTTTTTCTCGTTAAGAAGTAGGTTGTTAACATTAAACCAGTTAACTACTTTTTCGAGGGCACTATTTACATTGTCAGTAACCAACTGCTGACGTTTGAGTTTAAATAAAAGTGAAGTGTCGTCTGCAAACAGCACTATATCATGATTATCCTTTATGAGGCAAGGCAAGTCATTTATATAAATAAGAAACAAAAATGGGCCGAGAATTGAGCCCTGGGGGACCCCCATTCTTACTACAGATCCGGGTGATCTTTTCCCGTTAACATCAACTCTCTGAATCCTATCACTCAAATATGAAGTAAGAAGATCCAGAGAAGAGTTTCGGATTCCGTAGTGGTGCAGTTTTCTGACCAAAGTTTCATGAAGAACGCAATCGAATGCCTTGGACAAATCGCAAAAAATACCCAAAGCATCGCATTTATCCTCCCATGCATTATAAACATGTCCTAAAAGTTCAACATCAGTAGTCGAACGACCCCTTGTAAAACCGAACTGTTGGTTATGCATTAATTTATGTTTATTGAAAAATATTTGGATTTGATCTAAAATAAGTTTCTCGAAAATTTTACTAAAGGTAGGTAGTACTGAAATAGGTCTATAATTAGTAGGGTCTGATGTACTACCCGATTTAAACAACGGTATTATTTTACTGTTTTTCATAAGATCAGGAAACTCACCACAGTCAATACAATTATTAAAAATAACAGCTAAAGTAGGTGCGACAATGTTTATAATCGACTTAGCAACGTCCACAGAATTACCCCATAGATCTGCGGTCTTTTTAACATTTAACGTGTGAAAGGTTTTAATTACATCTTGTTACATGACGAATGGAATGTTTTGTTTCCTATCATAATTTTTAAATTTTAAAAATGAACCTTGTTCTGGTAAAACTGTGACGATCCCCCCACACAAGTGTGATTCAATTTGACTAAGCGTTGGAAAAAACAATAAACAAGTTTCACAGAAATATAGTTTACCATGATGTTTGGTCATCTGATTTCTAACTAAACGAGATAAATCTTTGATAAGACAGTAATGAGAATTATTATTGTTTTCTATAAACAGTAGATGGATACTTTTATTAGACTTATTATTCAACGTTGTATAAAGCGGACCAATAATTGTCTTCTCATTTTTTAAACCATACACATATATATTAACAGAAGGATTATTTTTCTCAAAGATAGCTATGTCCGAAAATGTGATTGGAAATGTCAAATTATTAACATTCAAAACATCCTGAAAGCGGGGATAAGACGAAATCCTATCGGGATGTCTATTTGTGGGGTACAATGCCGCCACAACACACCACAAAAAGCAATACTCATCATTGTTCCGAATATTCAAACAAGCTCTTTTACTTTTTATGAATTTCGGCAAAGTTAAAAATTTAGATCCGCTGAGTGGTTGATATTTATTAATATTTAATTCTAAATGTGAATTGCATAAAAAAGTCCAACCACTATCCCTTTCCTCAAATTCTTCAATTTTTTTTAGCGGTAAATCAATAGTTAGTTTATAAATAGAATCAAAATCGTAATTAAAATGTGTAATAATGTTGTTTGTACGAAATGATTTTATTTCTTGTTGATCATTTTTATACATAAGAAACGAAGCAAACAGTTCAAAATTTATTTTGACAGAGGTGTGTTTCTCTATTGAATTGTCTATTAAATGTTTGACTTGTGTACTAATACTTTTGAGAAACACCTCAGGAAAACTATGTATTTGTTCACCTGTCGCTATGATTTTGTAACTTTTGATTCGCTCTTTAAAAGAAGAATTAATAATTGCAACATTATCATACATAGGGGTAGAACTATTGTTTTTATGTACATTGCTACGTAAATGACCAGACCATCGACGATTGTCTACAAATACTTTACAATCAGAGCAGTGAGGCATTATGCTATTGTTTGAAATCCAAGAACACTTAAAATTATTATTTCAATAAATTTGGATTAGATAATACTTACAACTAATATTCACCGTCTTAGGTATACCAGCCAAAATATTTTATATAATTAGTACAACTTGGTCAGGACAATTTTACGCTGATTTCAAGATCCTTGTGTAATTCTTCACAGGCAAGTCGGTAATTATGTTTAGGCAGGATGTATCTGAAATAATAAAAAAATGGATGCATTAGGTACATAATCTGATTAGGTAAGATAATGGTATATTCTGGGAAGAAAAATATATTTCATAATTACCTGCAAAATATGAAACTATGTATACATAAGAGTACGTGTATCTGCGTGGTCCAAATATGTAGGTATACTTCAGGTAATTTAATAATTCTTCACAGGCAAGTCAGTAATTAATATTATGTTTAGGCAGAATGTATCTGAAACTAAAAAAAATGGTTTATTGGTACCGATTAAGAATTAGGTAAATAGCTGTAAATTCTAGAATGAAAAATTGTCATAATTATTATAATGTTCTAAATAGTTATCGTATTATTGTTGTGTTATATTTGATAATTACCTGCACAGTATGAAATGATTCATACATAAGATTATGTATTTGCGTGATCCAAATATGTATGTATATTTCAGCACCGCGATATAACGAACACAGTTGCTCCAGGAGATGAAATTGTTGTTGTTTCTGGTGTGTGATCAATTAAATATTTATTTATAATAATTAACTTGATTGTACTGTAACAGTTTAGAAAGGTGCTCGCTCCGAGAGACTTTGAGGTAATAAATAATATTTTAGGGTTTTTGTTTTTTTTGTCTACAAAGCAGAAAAAATATTTCATCATAAAAGTTGTTATTGCCTAATTGTTACACGTGTGCTAAATATAATTATTTATTTCGCGATCACAATAATCAGCTATTTTGGTAGGGTTGGTAACAACTTGGTAGGCATTCAAATATACAAAGGACATTGTTCGGCGTCCATACATCGTTCGCCTAAGAACCAACAGAGACGTGAATTTACCTTCTGTGTTCTAAATAATGCATATATTCGATTGAAACTAAATTAAAATCACGGACACTTCTGATAATTGTAAAAAATCCAAAAAACTTTTGTATTTTGAGGTTATAATTAGGCCAATAGAAACATACGGCAATAACACTAATAACTGCCGCTATTAGTGAAAATACGTTGGATGTTATCTTTCAATAGATTGATGAACTATTCCTTCTTTTATTTGTAGTTATGACTAGTTTAGGGCTATGGACTGTTTCGTTTTTGTGTGACTTAGAAGTAGGTATTGCATTTTACTACAATACTCCATAATCACATAAAATGTCGCTTGTTTACCCAAAAGGGTTAAGCAGAGCACCGAAGATATATTTATGTAGATACTGTAATACACCCAGTTTGCCTGGGTCCCATGTAGGTAATATTTATAGGGTGCAATTTATCACCATATTATGGGTGCACATCCAGACTCCAGGCTGCTACTACAACCGAGAATTTCGAAAATCCCAATAACACTACTCGACCCAGTGATCGAAACTAGGACGATTAGCAGCCGCGCTTACGACCATTACATGTTAACACCGGCAGCCAAGTGGAAATAAACAGCCTTTTTGACTTCAGAATTAAAATAATATGGGATCAATCTAAATACCTAGGTACTCCATAAAATAAAACAAAAATGTTTTGCTTCAGAACATGTTTATTGAATAATGCAGACATTAAATTATCTGGTCACATCAGGATGGTCATTTATATTGTCTACTAAAATATCATCCAAAAACTGTGCAGGGGGGTCGACGATAGTTTTGATGTCTTGCCCAGCTCAAGTACCATATTATTGTCATAACATGGGCGCAGCAACCAATAGTTCTGTGCCCAACAATACAGTTGCAACAGTACTGTTTAATGGCATCTCTGCCAATTTGATTAGCGTCTACTAACACATAAACAAAGTTTGTTTTTTGGCATAAATGGCGGCTACGTATTTTACCTCGAAGTAGCCATATATTTCCTGCATTTGTTACTTGTAATTCGTGTAATAACTCCTCGTCGACCCTGCATACTCCAATAATATATGAACCGTCTTGTCTCACATGTTCACCATAGTATGAGCGAGCCTGTTTATTTGTGAATCCAGTTTTGCACAACATTTAAGATATGCTGGTTCTACTCGGCTTGTACAATGGAGTATCGCAATTGTGCCACAGAGTGACCACATTTTATGCACTCATTTTGATGACCTATAAACAATGCAGAATCTTCTAAAGCCATTGGTGTATCATTACCAAATAATGTGTGGCATGCATCACAAATGTAGTCAGTTGCGCTCACCTGTAACATTTAATTTTATTTGACTGATGAAAAGCATTACTTTATTTTTTACGAATAAAGTACTAAAAATAAATTAATTACTAATCAATAAGAGGACATCAACACAAAATATAAGAAAACACTTACCACTTGTGGTGCAACACGTTGTTGTATTTGTGATAGAATAGTATCATTATTTAAAATGTGTCGCCTCAATCTCGTTAAATCAATGTGGCAATTTGCACATCTTAACGGATTGCTGGTAGATGGAGTAGCCGATGATGAAGTTGACGGTGTTGAAAAATGCTTGGCAGTACGATCAACCCTTTGTCAGCAAGGATGGCAAATATAATGTGATGCACGAACCTGAAAGTGATACAGTATTTTACACAAATATTTAATAAACACAATTGGTGCAGAGGTTGAGTGATTGGCTGTTACTAGTTGCAGGTTTTATTCCTGCATGGTATAAATATTTTTATGGATGGCAGATATTTATTCCAGATTGGAAGTATATGCATGTATGATTATCTGTCTGAAACTGCACCACCCATGGCCATGCTGCGGCCCATGGGTGGTGCAGTTTCAGACAGATCTATTATTGAAAAAAAAAAAAACAAAAGTATGTTGGTTACCTGCAATGGCAGAAGTCTTTCCAAGATGATGTTTCTAATATGCACATGATGTACAGTGTCTGTCCTCAGTGCAATTACTTGATGAGAATGTGTACGATGTGGCAATATAGCTTGGCAAAGAGCACATTTTTTCCCAATGTGACATACATTTGGAGTCTTTGCTGCAGCCCTGGCTTCCGTCCAACATATTGTACAAATAAGATCATGAGCTTGAACCTGAAAAGAGTTTGGACTTACTCAACAGTCACCACTATTTTAACCACCACCACCAGTCATCATTTTCATCAACCTACTAATGCTCCCACTTGTGGGACAATGGCCTTCTCTCTGAGAGTTATGGGGCCTTAACCCACTGTGCTGGCCCAGTGCGGGATGGTTCAATATGTTTTAAAACAGTCAGCATCTTTGTTTCAAAAAAGGAATCAGTGGAGAAAAAGAGTGGTTGTACTTACCAAACGCGGAGCAGTCCATTGCTGAATACAATGAAGAATTTCCTCATCGTCCAACACCATGGAACCAGAAGCTGATCCGCAGTTAACACAAAATACAGAATCACTTTCCAATTCCATGTTAACTCCGTAAAGTCCGTTTATTAAATGCTAGTCGTCGTTCTTAGTCGGTCCGTATCAGTCAATCACATCCAGAGGTCGATACTTCAAGAGGAAATCACAGTCCTTTGTTCACGCCAAGTGGTTAGATAAAATCGAAACAGAATACTAAGAAAATACAATAACACAAACGAATACACACAACCAACGCAAACGCACGATGCGAGCACAGGATGCGAATGACAAAATAAACGGGACTGTCATTAATATAGAATGCCAAAGTGTCATCTGTCAATTCATCGACTGCCAGTGTCGATGTTGCTCGTTTCACACTGCGCTTTCAATCGCTATATTCTGTTTGTAACTAAAAACCTTACTCATAGATCAAACGCTGAGAGTGCCAAGGTTTGTAATTACGGTGCACACTTTAGAGCTCGATTCAAAGTTGATGGCGCCTCGGAAGTGCGCCTCTCGCTGCGCGGTACCGCACCCGTCACCCCCGCTAACACATGAATTTGTTATTGCGCAGAGACTCGCCTCATGTTCCGAGTCGCCCGACTTGGCTGTATGAGCTACCTTTTGCCTATTCAAAACGTCAAATTGAAACAAAAAATAATGGTGCCGGGGAATAACAACTTGGCTGTATGAGCTACAATACCCTTTGCCTATTCAAAAAGTCAAATTGAAACAAAAAATAATGGTGCCGGGGAATAACAAACTGAATTACTTTTTAAAATGTTTTCGAAATTATGAAGTGTCCGTTCTATTGTAATGGTTGTAACGTACATTATAAAAAAAACTAGTAATTATTATAAAGGTTTCAAACGTGTTGATTCATAGGCCATTTTCGACAATGTCCTTTCACACAATGCACTAAATCGATTAAAATATATCATAGTACCTATGTCGATAGACGACATGACGATGACGATATCATATAACGTTCATGGTTTCCTCATGACCGTTACCGTAGTTACAGGAATTATATCGACGCTTGAAAGGCGAAATGTACTAAGCGACATAGGGCAAATTTGACTTTACATTATTAAAGTCAATTTTTTTTTGAAAAAAAATCATATAAATTCTGATTCAGATGATTAGATAATAAGATTGCCAATACAGTAAGATTTACGCCTGTAGGATGATTACAAAAATTTATATGATTTTTTTTTTTTTTTCTGAAAAATTGACTTTAATAATGTTAAATCAAATTTGCCCTATGTCGCTTAGTAAATTTTGCCTTTCAAGCGTCGATATTATCTATTTATTTTAGGAAATCTAGAGAAGTACGCGGTAGACGGCAGTAAGTTCATTTTTTCTACACGAAACCTAAATGTAGATGATGAAATAATTACCTTGGAAACATTTATTTACTTCTTTAAAATTATAAAATCCATCTGGTTTGTGGCGATTCCGATCACGCTATCGTTTGGTCAGCCCTAGCTTATTTCGCCGCATCGACATTCGATACAGTATAAAATTTTCCTTCGTCTTCATTTTACCAACGCGTATAATACGAATATAGAAAAAAGTTACTTTAACAAAGCAATACCGGATTGATTGTAGTGGATTTAACATTCCTAACTTATAATTCGATTTTAACTTATAAGTCACAAGTTTTTCTGTTCGGTACAAAGTATTCGCAGTCTGCAAGTGCAACGAAGTGCTCTTGTATAATCGGTCTACAAACACTCCGTGTCGCCTACAATATCAGTGACGGCATTGTCGATAGCCATCCGCTGCTGTCATCACCAGCCAAGTCATCAAACCGAGTGGAACTTCTGATCGGAAAAAATGTAAGTCTGATAAAATAGTCTGTTCGTTTTCATGGATCACACTTGTGATTAGCCTGTCATTTATAACTACATATATTTGTTTGTGAGCGCGTTACTTCACAGATCACCTGATCTGTACATAGTATGACGAGCTCAGTCTCAGTGCTATCCCATTTAAATATTAGAGAACCAGTGTTTGCCCGAACACTTGTGTCCTATAGTATGCCCAGCGCAATGGACATTACTCCATTGGATTAATTAATAATAATTGTGTGACTACATTTCCTCTATTTTTATTTCAGGTCAGACTCTGAGTGTGATTACTCGCAAGCATCGATCACTGGACACAAAGTGAAGGCCTGTCGCAAACCGTCTGCAGACAGCAATGGGAAACGCAAGATGCAGTCACAAACAACAACCGTAGCTCGTAGCAGGTGAAGATTATTTTGAATTTATTATCTCCTAGTTCTGATTAAATTAAAACAGTAAAGTAGTACGTTTCCACTAATTGAATTATAATAGTGCAATTTGCATAAGTATTCCATTCACTGATTAGTCACTTGTAATATTTTCTACAGAAATATCCGTGGTGTCGTTCATAAAATATTATGCGATTGTGCATCTCTCGTTCTAAACATTAACTAATAACAGTTTTCGTTATTATTTCAGTAAAAAAACCAACACTGGCATGGACATATTCGACATCAGTAAAAACCGCGACATCCCCTACAAAGAACATTCATCGGATCACCTAACTTCATTCTTTGTGAACCGCGTAGCCAGCGGCTGTGAGCGCCGAGCAACGACCACTGACGGAGAGTACTACATCGACTGCAAGGTGTACAAGGCTGACGACGCTCGCCTCACCGACTCCGCCGAGCTGTGGAAGAAAGCGCTCGTCCGAATCAAGTTCCAGACCGACGCGGACTCTCCTCAGTGGCGAAAACTACAAGAGCTCGTGCGTGCGACTGATATTTTGTTTCCAGACAAACCAACATTTTATGATAATTAAACCAAGTAACTAAGTTACAGTTGTTTATTATTTACAGTAACAACCCGTTAACGCTTTAGTCACAAGCTTTGGTTTGTTACAATCATCAGCCACCATCACTCTCGCTCGACATTCTGTTAACAGCGAATACAAACTCGAGTGATCGGTCGAGTGCAGTAAGTAAACGGAGAGTCGAGTTGATAGATCTTCGTTCTCCAAAACGCCGCATACTGGTCAGACGTATGGAGTAAAGCTCATCCAGTACGCGACACAATTAACTGTCTCGTTCGAGTGTATCGGTCGAGTTGAGTGGCGAGTCGAGTATCGATTTGGTCGAGTTAATCGTTCCAAATCAAGTTCTCAGTACAATGTACTGTCTCGGTCGAGTGGAGAGGTGAGTAGATTATCAATTATTGGGCATTCTATACCACTATCGGCAGCGAGGCGCACTCGCCAGTACAATGTACTGTCTCGGTCGAGTGGAGAGGTGAGTAGATTATCAATTATTGGGCATTCTATACCACTATCGGCAGCGAGGCGCACTCGCCAGTACAATGTACTGTCTCGGTCGAGTGGAGAGGTGAGTAGATTATCAATTATTGGGCATCCTATACCACTATCGGCAGCGAGGCGCACTCGCCGAGCAACTTGCCGATAGTGGTATAGAATGCCCAATAATATACTACTTATGAGGAATAATTCAGTGTCATCATAATTGAGGTCCAAAAGGAGTGCCCGTACAGTTTTTTTTACAATTGTAGAATGGAAGATCGGGCATTTTGCATTAATTTTAATATAGAGAGTTGGAGCAAAATGTAAAGAGAATCGTTTCACGAAAGAGGTACGTGGAGGTGGGATAGTGCAGATTAAGTCTTTCCGACGTTTAGAGATATATATGTATGGTGTTCTGGAATGTTGGAGTAAAACAATATGTAAAATGTACTGTTGTCGAACATTTAAAACGTTCCAGGATTCATAAAGTTCGGTCTTTGGAAATAAGATAGGGCGAAAGGTGGCAACTTTAAGTATGGCTCTGTGAGCGATCTCTAGAGGCTTCATCACTGTCTTTGCAGCTCCGCCCCAGCAGGAAATACAGTAGGTGAGTAGTGATTGGCAAAGAGCGAAGTATACATTCCGGATAACTGAAGCGTGTGCTACATGTCGCAGTGTTTTAAAGATGTAAATAAGTTTTCGTACACGGCCGGATAGGGTATTAATGTGTGATTTGAAGATTAAGTGTTGGTCAATGATGATACCAAGATATTTTATTTGATCTACTGAAGTAAGTGATGGGTACTGGCAGGCCTGCTGCGAGATAGAACTACACGAGTGAGCTTTTAGGGACATAGAGAAATTTGGTTGGGAATTTGAATTTATTGAGAAGGTAATAAAATTCGTTTTGGCGGTATTCAGGGTCAAAGAGTGTGTGTAAAGCCATTTTAGTTTGGAGTTAAATCCTTTTTGTGCAATTAACTGTAGTTCCAACCATGAGTTAGTGGTGAAAGTTATTGCGGTGTCATCTGCATAAGAACCTATTTGAGCATTTGGTATATTTAGGTTGCAGAGGTCGTTAAAGAATACAAAGAACAAAGTGGGCCCCAAAATACTTCCCTGCGGCACACCGAATTCGATAACTTTTAAATAAATTAAGTGGTGGGCCCCTTACACCTATACATTGAAGCTTGAATAAAAGGGGCGGAATGGGCACTTTTTATTATTGTCTAAATTCTTCACTATGTGTTCAATCAATTTGTGTATTGCGTCATTAATTTGTTACGAAAGCCTATTTGTAGTGGTGACAAAATATTATAATGCTGTGATAGTGCATTCACTATCACAACATTATAATATTTTGTCACCACAATGATAGAGAATGAGTCTTTGATTCATTAAACGTTCGAGTATTTTTGATAAAGTACTAAGTACCGCTCTGGGGTGGTAGTTATTTACTATGCACCCATGAGAATGGGATGAATGGCTGCCTTTTTGAACGAAGTAGGACAAATGCCTACTGGTGACTGACAAGAGCTTATCTCAGTAAACGAAAGAGTAACTGTGTAGCTGAATGATTGTATTCCAAAATAGATTTGGAGAACCAAATTCGAAATATTGTAGATTCAAGAATGATACTAAGTATACTATTTATCAAATACACACATACAAACATACACATTGACCATAATCTCACTTAAATTAGGCTGCAATTACTCAAATCACTTGATTCAGAAGTTAATTGGACTGAGACGACTCGATTCATTGAACTTCAAGACAGAATGGGCCCATACCCGGGCCTAAAATAACAGTAACCCAGAAACATAATCAACAGAACTTACTCATATACACAGAAATTAGTTCCATATGAAATACTTAGCATGTGGATTGAAGGAAATACACGGACATTATGAGATTTCATAATATTTTACAGAAGAAATATACCTAGTTGAAAAGCATCCTTTAACATTAAAATTAGAACAATGGCACCATTTGCACGGAGAGAAATTCTCACCCATTTTATGGCGAGAACGTGCATGGGCGCGATAACCGTCAGGTTCTTAATGCACTCATGGGTTTATCAACAGGATGAGAGCCAACATGAACATTCATTAGTACTGTTTCACAGCTATTTGAATATTTCCGACAGGATAATTTGAGTTTTTCTAAAAAGCTTTGTTGCCATTAAAATCAGAATGATCATGTCAAATTATTATTCTTTGTCTTCCAGGTGTAAACGTAGCCGCAAATTTGCGCAATCTTCCAGGAAACGTCAGGATTCTGGCAGAGAAGCTGATCAATGATGTGCTGTACCAAGATCAGACAAACGGACTGACAAATGCTACTTTTATCACAACCCCCGATCCCTTTAAATAGAGTCAACGAGCGAATCACTAGACGGATGAAAATCGAAACAAAGAAAAGAGAAAAAAAAATATTTAAGCGCAGAGCCGAATCAAATCAAAGTGGCAGTAAATAAACCAGAAGTTTGTTGAACTCACGTATACGCAAGGCTCTGAAGCCATGCTGCCTATCATAATCTGCACTGATGTGCTTTTGACCCTAAGGTCTCATCTCCGTGGACGCTATTCCGAAATGATGTAATCTGCATTTATGTAAATATCCAAGTGAATGTTGCAAGGTATCTTTTAAGCCCAATACATTTACAAGATGGCATATTATTTTGAAATATTTGTGTAGTTTTTTTTAATACTTGTATAACAATCTAAAAAATAAGGATCTATTCTTCTTAATTTTATAAGAAGAATAGATCCTTATTTTTAGGGTTCCGTAGTAAACAAGGAACCCGTATAGTTTCGCCATGTCCGTCTATCTGTCTGTCTGTCCCCGCTGTAGCTCAGAGACACTTAGTTCTAGAAAGCTGTAATTCAACATAGTATACATATTAATTACGCCGACAAAGTGCTACAATAAAATCTTGAAAAAGTTTTTTAGGGTACCTCCCTTGCACGTAATGTGGGGATAATATTTTTTTTCTCGCCCACATGTTGTGGGGTATCGTTGGATAGGTCGTTCAAAAATATTGCTGTAGACAACACTTATGATTCAAGGATCCGATTGCATAATATTCATTAAAGTGCTCATTTTTGTTAGAGTCCAGTGTCCCCCTCCCCCCCCCCCTGCCAGCTAAATGGTTGTTTATGGAGATGTGAAAAAAAATCATGGCAGTAGTACATAATTAAAATGAAATCAGCTAAGTGGGCTTTACAAGTTAACGAGTAATAGTCGACCAAGTTGAAGAATTGATTGTGGCATGTATCGATGGGTATGGGAGAACATGTTTTTAAACTACAATGTTAAATTTGTTTTTGGGATAAATTCATACCAACTTGCCAACTACGGAACCCTTAATTGTGCGTGGTCCGACACGCACTTGACCGGTTTTAATAAACTAATTGACTTCACATTTACTAGCTGATGGTCTCAATCAACATATTGGGCCATCTACCAATTCAGTCACTTCCTGTCCCAAATAAAGGAAAACTAAACTATTTACATTCCACACCTTTTACATACTAACATATAAACACCAACCGCCAACCCTTATTATGAACACAGTGAGAAATAAAGAGGAAACGTGGACAAAATGGTCCATCTCAGCTGTAGTGTGTGTAAATTCTTTTGCAGAAATTGCTAACGTGATACGAATCTCGAATGTTCAATGATTTTTGCGGATATTCCCTGTTAAAGGATCTCATAGTGCCTCCTTATTTGTCAATGGGTTCTCCTATCACAAATAGGATTTTTATTATTGAGCTGTCTGGAGCAGGCAAATATCACCCAGTAAGCCAAGTCCAGTTTAGTTTTAAGTAATACTAGTGTTTGCCCGCGACATCACCCGTATTTGTCGTCGGAAAATATACCACGGGAACGTAGGTACTGCCGACATTAAAAGTACCATATGTGTTATTCCAGGTTATAAACTTGGTATCTGTGTGCCAAATTTCATCCAAAACCGTTCAGCCGTCTTTGCGCCAATCTGGAACAAGCATCCAGCAGATAAACGAAGAAATTTATAAAAAATATATTTTCGTGAAGACTTATCCTACACCTCGTAGCAAGGGAATACGCATGTTATTTTTTTCACTAAATCATTAAAATACAGTACCTAATATAAACACAAGGAAAGTATTAAAAGTGAAATTCAACTACTGCTTGTTGCTCCAAAAAATTATGAAACTCCAACACCTATCTTTGTACCTACAGTTCAAACGTGCGTTTCTGTCGCGAGCATGATATGACGTCATTTACCACGAAATTGCTTTGTTTAAGTTGGGCATACACGCTCAGTCTATTTGGATTAAATCAAATGGATGAAATCAAATGAATGAAATCAAATGGATGAAATCAAAAGGATGAAATCAAATGGATGAAATCAAATGGATGGACGCCAGTAGTTTAGGCCACTCACGGCTTCAGTCCAAATTACTTTCATTTATCGATGACAGGGACGCATACAGACTTATGATGAAGTAATAGAAAATGGATTTAGACTCCGAAGAAGAATTTTTTACTTTTTGGGATTGCTATTTGTTGCCATTTGTTAAACAAGAAAACCAAAAATAAAATGGTCGAAAAAGTAGTTGAAAAAAAGAGATAAATTATCACACGTCAATTTAATGAATGCATTAACATTTTATTGTGCTCTTTATTAAAAGTACTTCTTAAGGCGCAGATATATGATTTTAGTGACTTTTAAATCTGTTATTATGCCTTCAATGAATGCAAGTAAGTTACGCAAAAAATGTATGTTAAACTAGACCGCATACACATCAATTCTATCTGTGAATATTTTAGTATTGTAGTAAAATACTTTATGAAATAAATTCAGGAAGTAATGTCTACCCAAATATAAAAATCGAAATTTCTTCCAAACTACTAAAGATATTTTCATGGTTTTTGTTTGTATGAATAGACTATTTTGTTATCTATAATTCTATCTGTGATTTTTTTCAAATATTCATACTTTTATTACTAAAAATAAATATTCCCTATAAAATCGAACGGAACGGCATGCGGCGCTCTGCGCGGCAGTGTACCGCTGACCACTGTCACGGGTAGACGCTGACACTTTGCGCGACCGCTGAACTTACGTATTTTTTCGACAATATGCGTAAAACAACTAAAGGTCTGAAAGAGAAATGACGTATACATGAAAGAAACATGATACTGTGGGAAGTTTCTCATATATTATTATAATATAATGAGGTTAGCTAAATGTTATTTTGATAATAATTTGTGCGCGAGTATATCCATTATTTATTTACGAGTAATTACAAACATAACTTCAGATCCGTATCAATTTTTTTTTTAGTAGGTTAGGAAATAATACAGATTCCCGAAACGAAAATGCGGAGAGCAAGTAAGTACAAGTATTGTACCTAATAAATTGTAGATTACCATTTATTATGGTTTTTTGAGGACAATCCCGTTACAGCAGGTTTGAAACTTACCTAGCTTAAAAAAAACAGGTGTAGTACATTAATACGATTATGTTTTAATATTTTAGTTGTTGCGACCCGACGGAAATAAATAATGATAAAAATAATGAAAGAACTAACAATGATTCCCAACATGAAAATGCGGAGACAAAGTGAGTATGAATTTGTATATTGTAGGCATACCATTTATTATGGTTTTATGGGGGACAATCCCGTTATAGTAGGTTAGAAACTTGTCTAGTTTAAATAAACAGGTGCAGCTCATTAATAAAATTATGTTTTAATATTTTGGTTTTTGCGACCCGACGGAAATAAATATTGACGAAAATAGTGAAAGAACTGACAATGGTTCGTTATTTATTATATAAAATGTAGATTTACAAGTTTTGTTTATATTTCCAGGACCATCAACTGGAATGGAATTAATGATTTTTGTTCAAGGCAAAATACAGACAAAGAAGAGACAGAGAAACAGGATGATCAAGACACTCGACAAGAGAAACATTTAGAAAAATGACTACATTTCTACGAAATGTAACAAAAGTAATTAGTACAAACATAAAAACGTACATAAATTCATGCCTTCTTCATTCTTCATGCCAAGGGGCAGGCAAATAGGTACTATAAAAAAAAAAAAACAACCGACTTAAAAAAAAACACTACAAAGTGAAAAATAACTTTAATTTTCGGAATTCGGTGGCAAAAAACCTAAAATACAAATCCAAAGGCAACGACTTCAAAAAAAGTTTTTTATTCAAACACCATGTCACCTTCCACATACCTTATTCACATTTCCTGCCACCTACCACCTTCGTCTTATTCACATTTATATTCATCCCATTCATCTTATATGCGTCATCCATCACAGTCACTATGTCTTGCAGCTGTTCTGCTGACGCTGCAAGTAGAACTTGATCATCTGCGTAAAGAAGGCATTTGACAACCCACTCATTAATTCTCTATCCACACTCACCCTCTTCTAAATCTATCAGACAACTATCCATATACAAGTTGAACAGCCACGGTGACGCCACACAACCTTGTCTAACACCCCTTAACATGCAGAACCAGTCTGTATATGCCCCATTTATCCTAACACAAGCATTGGAATCCTTGGATAAAGATATCAGTGCTCGTACCAAGCGCCAGTCCACACTATACATGGATAGTGTTGACCACAGTTCTTTTCTCCACACTGTCATAGGCATTTTCTAAATCAACGAAAGTACAGTAGACTTTCTTGAGCTTTGCCAGATGTTTTCGGCTATGCACCTTAAGGAGAAGATCTGTCCATACAGCCCATTCCCTCTCTAAATCCTGCCTGCACATATCATATTTTCTCATCTGTCACAAAAGAAATGAATTGTTTTATTTTGGAATTAAAGGTGAACGGCAGATTTCGTACCGCTTACTTTTTCCGTTGTTTTGAGAATTTGTACCACATAATGAGGCAACTAAGCTATTTATTTTCATGTAAGTGTACTATTTTTAGAAGTTCGGATTAATTAATAATATAAAAAAAAAGATTTTTATAACTACACGTAATTTAGTCGTAAACTTAACGCAGTTATGTTGGTATTTAAGCTATGCTCGCCATGAGGGTATTACCCGACCTGCCCCCTTCTTAGATGAAGTAATATTAAGAATTAATTATAAATAAATAATGTACTTATTAAAACTATTTAGGGTATTGTTTTATTTACCTACACTTAAAACCCCATCAGGACTTCATCATTATCAAACTGTTGCAGTCAGCTACTGGACATAGGTATCTCCTAATGCAATCCGCTGAGTAGGTGCGATCCACATCTCAATTTACCTACTTGATAGTAGGTAAAACACTACAAAAATAGCGACGACCAATCTAGAACATATACTTTGTTACGGAAACAATGTTTATGTGCCTTTAAGTAACAATCTAAACTGGTACACTAGTAAATAACTGTTTTAACGTCCCAAGTTCTAAAAATCCAAGAATTTAAAAAGGGCTTGTCTATAATATTAACTACCAATTAAAACAAAAAATATCCCAGAACATGAAATTTTACTAACGGTACGAAATTCCCATACATGCCTGCCGTTCGCCTTTGTTTATTTAGATTTTTGGCTTTTTATGTGAAATAAAAAGCCAAAAATCTGTATATTGTTTCTATAGCTAAGAAGCTCGTTAGTCGCATCACAGGCGCACGGGCCAATCAATTAGGTTAAGCTGTTCTTGCTGCAGTTGTTCCGTGCATGGGTGACCATCTTTACGTACCGAGACTCATCCGTGCCTCGTAAAGTTGCGAAAAAAAAAATTGCTGTTCCCTACACTTACGTTCGCTTAACTCGTCAAAATGTAGGGAACAGCTGTTTTTTTTTTTCGCGATTTCATGTTTAGTTCCATAGTAAAAGTTGTTTATAATGATGAGTACAATGACCCCTTAAGAGGTTGATGGTGTTTAAAATTACACCCTGTAAATGCAAACTATTAAAATAATATAATATATTACAATGTTATTTTATTATCTGAATATTACCTCATTTATTAACACTACATAAAAAAAAATTGGATGATGATAAAAAATTAGCCAGGACAGTCCTCACCAACTGAAACGTATGGTTACCCTACGTTACGTGCGTATGGTTGCCGGGTCGCGGGGGGTGACGCAAGCTCCTCCCACCCACTCAAGGTCGCTGGTATTTACCGTCCTCTTAAACAGTTCAGCCTTTTTAGGACCGTATCTTAATTAGCGTTTTCATCTTTTCTCTTGATAATGTAGTAATTTTTTCAAGGCATTTGTTCTCTTATTTTTATTTTTATAATCTTTGTTTGTTACTTGCTATAGGCACTCTAATTCCTTGTACTTTTCAATAAATGTGGTGGTTTTTGCGCCCGGACATTTTTACATCCGTCTCACTGCACTGAACATACTGGAACGCAAAATGTATGTGGGTTCGCAAACTCACCGGCCGCACGGCGTGATGCCACCCATGCCTCACGGATTTCACACTCACAGACAAATGGCGCGACGCCAAACGGAGTGAGGCTGTGGATTACGGCGCGCACGGAAAATCCGTGATTTGATAGCGCGCCATAATTTGGATTGAAGAATCGACACGCACGATTAAATTTTGGATGTACACGCGATGACCGTGAATGAGCTTTACGTAGACTATTTTTTAGCCCCAAATCATATAAATTACATTATTTTTGTGTTTTATTCAAGCAGAAATCGCACTTACTTACCTAAGTGAGATTTCAAGCACTGCAAAAAACAGATTTTTATTCACATAGTTTTTCGGCACTTCCGGCATTGTTGAAGAATTTTGAGTTTGCGTTCCGTTCCACAAAAAAAACGCAGTTCATAAAATAATGAATTGTAAAAGAAGTAATGCATTCAAAATGTGAAAAATTTGTAATGTGTTTCTTGACTCCTACACAATTTATATATTTAAATAATGGATAAGTTTTGAACTACGTGCATATTCCCCATTACTTTTTTTCATAAATATGACGGAGAAGGTACGTCTCGCTCGTTATCATCAGCCATATTTTAACTACTGTGAGCGTACAATGGGAAGTGTTGGTTATTGCACAATAGAAAAACCGTTTGCAGTTTAAATGAAATTATAATTTACGATCAAACAATCACACTGGCTATTCACACACTGTAGGTATACGACACAACTATACGGAACGCGCGACAGTTTCTAAACGTATTCACTTCTTGACCGCCTCCGACCAATTCAACTTATATCCGGTCAAGAGTTATGTTGTAGACTCTGTCGAGCGCCGCTTGGTGGCCATGGCGTCCAGTCAAACGAGTGGCTAACGTATTTCCGAAAAATATATAATGTTCAGTTTTGTCTTCGTTACTATTTTATTATGATGAGGAAAAGTCATCTGAGCCGTGTGCTCGATAGCATTTCCCATCGGCAAAAATGACGAACTTCCATACAAACTTTCATCCCCTATTTAGTGCCTTCAGGGGGCGTATTTTCAAAAATCCTTAGTGCTCACTATCTATAAGGAACTCTTGTGCAAAATTGTATGCTTCTAGACACAGCCTAAACCGCTCAAAGAATAAATGATTAAATTCAAGAATTTTATTAAGTAGATTATGTGCAAGATAAAAGTTAAACTTTAAAGTGGTAAAGACCAATGTAATCCTCGATTGCCAATGCATTATTTTAAGACTGCAAATTTACACATAATTACTCGTACAACCAAACCAAACATTAAAAGCTCGTGCAGACTAGCGCGATATCGCGGGCGATATCGGCGCAGTCTGCGGGAGCCTTAATGCGGCCTTCAACTTTACGCATAATTAATAGTACAGCCAAACCAAACATTAATGCGGCCTGCAGCTTTACGCATAATTACTCGTACAACCAAACCAAACATTAATACGGCCTGCAACTTTACCCTTAATTACTCGTACAACCAAACCAAACATTAAAGCGGGCTGCGACTTTACACAAAATTACTCGTACAACCAAACCGAACATAAATGTGGCTTGCAACTTTACACATCATTACTCGTACGACAAAACCAAACATAAATGTGGCCTGCAACTTTACACATAATTACTCATACAACCAAACCCAACATAAATGTGGCCTGCAACATTACACATAATTACTCGTTCACCAAACCAAACATTAATGCGGCCTGCAAAATCTTGGAACAACCCAAATAGAAAAGAGATACAAGTAAATACAAAGCAAACAAGTACCTACCTCTCGCCCTGTTGACAGTATAAAGACCTATGTAAACATCGGATGCTGGAGCGAGCACCGACCGTGCGGTTGGGGCAGGACACGGCAGCTGCAGGCCAAGGTGGATCGTCTGCAGGCGGAGGTCAGCCAGCTACACCAGAAGCTGGCTGAGGCCACAGCTAGGCCTGCCCAATTTGCCCCAGGTCCGGTGGTACGAGGCTGCTCCTCCTCCCCTGCCAGCCTCGATGCAACAATCTGCGGAGTTGTCATGGAGGAGAGGGCCTTCATAAGAGCCTGATTTGCAGGCATCGAGGACCGGCTCTTGCCGGAAATGCGGCTCCACCCGCCGCTAGCGGCGGACAAGAGTCCACCGCCGAGGGAGCCGGAACCTGAATCTCTAGCAGCCCCGGTAACGAAGGGCAAGGGCAAAGGCAAGAGGACCAAGGCGGGTCCTCATACCCCCAGCACAAGTGCGGAAGGAGCGTCTGGGTCGTTTGCTACTCCAGCGGCAGGCCCCCAGAACTCGCAGGAGGAAGACGCCCTCCTTCCCTCCACCTCCCCGTCCAACCAGTCGTGGACGGAAGTGGTCAGGAGAGGTAAAGGGAAAAAGGGGAAAAGGTCGGCCCCCAAGCCCGCTGCGACTGGTCCTGCAGCAAAAAAGGCTCCAGCCGGTAGGAGAAAGCTGGTTGCTCCCAAAACCACGGTCGTCGTGGTGACCGTCACCCCGGAGGCCGTGAGGCGGGGTGAGACGTATGAGTCCGTCCTAAGACGGGCTCGTACCAATGCCTATCTCTCCCGGCTGGGGATCAGAAACATAACGTGCCGCCGAACCCTAACCGGGGCTCGAATTTACGAGTCCTCGGGGGAAGAGCGCGGCACAAATGCGGACCTCTTCGCAACAAAGTTGCAAGAGGTCATCGCGGATGCGGCAACGGTTGTCAGGCCTGTTAAGACCGCAGCCTTGGAGGTGGCCGATCTGGATGATTCGGTCACCAAAGAGGATGTGGTGGCGGCCGTTGCGGCGGCTGGAGGCTGCGACGCTGACGCGGTGAAGAGTGGAACCATCAGGCTCGGACGCCGCGGCTGGGGCCGTCCTTGCTGCGACCAAGGGACGGCTGCTCGTGGGGTTCAGCTCGGCTCTGGTCCGGCCACTTGAAGACCAGCCTGTTCGCTGCTTCAAGTGCTTCGCGTTTGGCCACACCCGAGCCACGTGTCCCTCCAAGTTCGACTGGGGAGACACGTGCTTCCAGTGCGGGCAGGAGGGACACAAGAGTACCACCTGCCGCGCCGCCACCACCAGGCCACACTGCGTGTCGTGTGCCGCCAGTGGCCACCCCACGGACCACAGAATGACGAGCAGGAGCTGCAAGCCCTCCGTGAGGAAGGGCATAGTGCGGGCGCAGGTTCGCCCTGTTGCTACCGCCACCACCGCCGTCGTTGCCGCTGTAGCTCCAGCGGCGATTGCTGAGGGGACCGGTTCGATGTCGAAATAATGGTATCCAAGTACCGCATCCTCCAGACGAACACCAACCACTGCAGAGCGGCCCAGGACCTGGTAGTGCAGGTTATGGCCGAGTGGTTGGTGAACGTAGCGGTGGTCGCCGAGCCATACTCGATCCCCGGCTGCTGGCTGGGTGACGAGGACGACTCGGTGGCACTAGCGGCGTGGTCTTCTACAGACTCCCCTCCCCTCTCGCTATTAGAGAGGGGACCGGGATACGTGGCCGCCGCGTGGGGAGACTTAGCCCTTGTGGGCGTTTATTTCTCCCCAAACCACCCTCTTCAGGACTTTGAGAAATATCTCGGTGTCCTGGCCTCCGTAGTCGGCAGGGTGGCGCCGCGTCAGGTCTCCGTACTGGGAGACCTGAATGCCAAGTCGGTGACCTGGGGCAACCCGGCCACCAACGCAAGCGGGCGGGCAGTGGAGATGTGGGCAGCCTTCTCTGGACCCTCCCTCTTGAACAGAGGTAGCGTCCAGACATGCGTGCGGCGGCAAGGTGGCTCAATAGTGGACGTAACTTTCGCCCTGCGTTGGCCGTGCGCGTGTTGAACTGGCGGGTGGACTTGGTGGAGATTATGTCGGACCACCGCTACGTGCAGTTCGACATCTTCACCAGTGGCCCCGGAGAGACGCGGCCCCTCTCGGCGCGATCACCGTTCCCACGGTAGGCTCTCGCCCGCCTGGACAGAGAGGCAGCGGTGGAGGCGGCGTTCGTCCAGGACTGGCTTTCGCCGCCTTCCGCTGGCTCGGATGTGGACACCGTGGCGGGGCACCTAAGGCAGTCTCTGACCGAGGTATGCAACTCCAGCATGCCCCGGTCTCACCGACCACTACCCAAACGCGCCGTGTACTGGTGGTCGGTGGAGCTGGCGGGGCTTCGAGCAGCCTATGTGGAGGCCAGGAAGGCCTACACGCGGAGCCGGCGGCGGCGTATACGGGACCTTGCCGACGAGGACCTCTATGAGGTGTACATGGAGGCAAAAATAGTCCTCGATCGGGCTATCGCCGCCGCCAGAGACTCGTCCAGAGCAGAGCTGCTGGAGGGTCTCGACAACGATCCCTACGGGAGACCATATAAGGCGGCGCGCAACAAACTGCGCCCCTTTGGTCCACCGGTGGCCGAGACCCTGGAGCCCTCATTTCTGGATGGGGTGGTTCAGTCCCTGTTCTCGTGCAGGGACAACTTCACCCCTCCAGTGATGGGCCTACCGCGGGGGATAGCTCCGCCAGCTGAGGAAAGAGGAGGTCCCTCCTGTCACGGAGTCAGAACTTGGCGCAGCTATTCTCCATATCCGCGCCAAGAAGACAGCTCCGGGCACCGACGGCGTTCCGGCAAGAGTGGTGGCGATCGCTGCCACTCAAATGGAGGAGGGGTTTCAGAACCTCTTGAGCGCATGCCTTGCGTCTGGAAGGTTCCCGAAACCATGGAAGGAGGGCCAGTTGTGCCTCCTTCGCAAGGAGGGCCGCCCCGCAGACTCCCCCTCGGCATACCGGCCCATCGTTCTGCTCGATGAAGTCGGCAAAATGTTTGAGGGGATAATCGCTGCCCGCCTAAAGGGCCATCTACGCAGTATCGGGCCGGACTTGTCGGACGCTTAGTTCGGTTTTTGGGCTGAGCGTTCCACGGTGGACGCGCTGGCCTGCCTTAAGAGTCAGGTGAAGGAGGCGATGGAAGCGGGGGACGGATTGTTGGCTGTGTCATTCGACATAGCCAATGCCTTCAACTCCGTTCCCCACTCCACCATCCTAGAGGCGCTCCGATTCCACGGAGTGCTTCTATACATGCACAGGCTGCTGGCCAGCTACCCGGAGGATGGCGCGATCCTCCTGGTAAATAGGACTGGCCAAGTCCGGCGGTACGCCGTTGAGGCCGGCGTTCCACAGGGGTCAGTCTTAGGACCTCTCCTCTGGAACGTCGGCTATGATTGGCTCCTGCGGGGAACTCTCCTCCGAGGCACGAGTGTCGTCTGCTATGCGAATTACACTCTCCTCTCCACCCGGGGGAGGAGTTTCAGGGAAGCGGCCATTTTGGCCTCGGCGGGCGGATCCTTGGTGGCAAGGAGGATCCGCCGCCTAGGGATAACGGTGGCGCTGCACAAGACCGAGGCCGTGTTCTTCCACCGCCCTCGGCAGCGCCTCTTACCTGACGCCCACATCTTCGTGGAGGGCGTCAGAATTGAGGTGAAGGCTAAGATGAAATATATGGGCCTTGTACCCGACAGCAGGTGGCGCTTCGGTCCGTATTTTAGCGGGCTGTCGTCGCGCCTGCTAAAGGCCGCTGGTGCGCTCTCGTGGCTGCTCCCGAACTTGGGGGGGCCCAGCGCGCGATGCCGGCAACTTTACGCCGGCATCTTGAGGAGTATGGCCCTCTACGGGGCTTCTATCTCGGAGGACTCACTCCACAGGAGGGAGAACGCCGCTGCCTTGCGGGCACCCCAAAGGGCCATACCTCAGCGGGTGGCACGGGCCCACCGCACGGTGGGCTTTGCGGCAGCATGTGCTCTGGCCGACACCCCTCCTTGGGAACTCGAGGCGTGGGTGCTTGCCAGAGTGTATGGATGGACGGCAGGACGGAGGGCGAGAGGAGAGTGCCCAGCCCCGGAAGAGCAGGCAGCCGTCCGGCGGGAGGCGAGGGACGCCATCGTCGTCCATTGGACGGGGGAACTTGTCACAGCAGTTTTTGGCCACCGAACCCTCGATGCGATTGGGCCAGTCCTGCGAGACTGGCTCGAGCGGTCGCATGGGTTCCTCTGCTTCCGTCTGGTGCAGGTGCTGTCCGGACACGGTTGTTTCGGATCGTACGTGGTCCGAGCCGCGACGCAGTCTCATCGCGGTGATCGGACCGGACCTCTCACTCCCCGGCTTGGTCAACGCCATGCTGAGGGATGAGAGGTCCTGGGCAGCAGTCGCCTCCTTCTGCGAACACGTCCTAGAAGGAGGCAGCGGAGCGCGCGCGTGAGGACGATCCTAACGCGGCGCCACTCCGAAGGCGGAGGAGGGGTCGAAGAAGACGTCAGTTTGAAAGTCATCTCCGACTCCTCCCAGGTGGAGGCCTGCAGGCAACGGGTGCGGGGGCACCCTTGCCTGTATTGCACAGGCCTCCAACAGTGTCGAACGGGAATGGCCAGGTGTTCCCTGCCATTCCTGTAGCGCCCCAGCCTGGGAGGCATGCGGGGCCGGCCAGCTAGGCGGGCATGCGCCGGGAGGGTTGTGGATGTAAAGGCTGAGCCGGTTTCCCATGGCCCCCCCATCACGGCGATGTGGGATCACCGATAAGTTTTAGTGGGTATACTGTGATTGCCGACAGGAGTCCCACATACCCCGACTCGTCCCCCACGAGCGGGGATGTGTAATGCATTTCTCAGCGATAAAAAAAAGGCCAAATGTTTGTAATACCTAGCTCGGTTGGTTTCTACGTAGTCTAGATGTATATGTTAGGTTTTGTTGCCTTATTTTAACAAAGCTCCTGGGGTTTTACTGAGGCTAACAATACTTCAACTCACTGAGGCACGAACATACAGGTTTATTTTACTCATCCTATTTGTATACGTTGACAGTCCCCACTCAATTTATAATGATCCCGTTTTATTATGCTAATGATCCTTACATATCCATATAATTCTATTTCCATTTCTACCATCCATATTTATATCTGAATCTTATTTATATCTCAATTTTTTATGGTGTACATAATAAAGGGATTTTTTTCTATATAGATTCAATATTTTTCTACCCTTTAAGCGTAAAACAAACAGACTCACGTGCCTGCACTCATATTTAATCGGTCTATCCTTTTGAGAGTAACGATGCCGCAGACGCACAATGGATTTAAACTTTGAACAGCGCTATTTTTACTTAGGAGTAAAAGATAATGATGCATGGATTAGTTTACCAACTAGGAATTAGGGTCAAAGAGCTAAGGCGCTCTAACCAGCCTTGAAGAAAAAAGGTTCCACGTAATTAAGGTCAGTTTAGACAAAAGGAGCGATTGCACATTCTATCCCCACTCTACCTAATTCTTTTGAGACAGAGCATCCTTTCGTTGGTCCATCCAGTATCCAGAAATAAATGCTCTTGATCTTGCCCTGTTTCTATGTTCGTTTCATCATCATTATCATCCCCAATCTGACGTCACCCACGGCGTAGGCCTCTCTTTTCTTATGCCAATTCCCACGGTTTTGTCCCAGCCTCATCCAGGTTCTACCCCCGATGGCAACAATCTATTCCACCCATCTCGTCATTTGTTCAAACTAAACCCAAGCTATACATCAAATTAATCTTACCTTGGTGAAGCCATCGCATGATACGGAACATCTCTGCCTATAAGCTCGTTGGCACCCTCGACTATGCCCCAAGGTGATAGCACCTTGGTCAGAGCTGTTCTTGCTGACCACTCAGCCTGCTCGCTGACCGCTGACCGCTCCAGCTGTAACGCGTCAACTACTTGGCGGGTGACACCTGTGGAAGTTTGCCACCTATTTATTAGTGGCTTTTGTGGACAGGATAATTAAGACTTGTTACAGTTGTAATGGCAAACATGTAATTTAGTTTAAATAGGTTTTTATTATTTTATTAATATTTTACATAGATTATTTTATATTTTGTGAATGTGAGAACGTAGTAGGCTTGATAGACTAGATTTGTAGATCATTTATTTTAATAAAGTACCTGGTACTTCTTGACAGGCCGACACTGTCCTCCCATACCTATTAACACTGTAATTTCAAAACATCGTAAAAGCCAATTATTTTTAAAAGAGTAACTGTGGAGTTTCTTGCCGGCTGTTCTCCATAGAAAACGACCAATTGGAACCGTACAACTAGATTCTGACGTTTCATAAGTGCTCATGTAGGTTGATGTGAAATAAAATATTTTGATTTTGAAGGAGATTGGATTAGTATTACAGTACTTTAGTGCTATAGGGTAATAATCTCACCGTGAAATCTTACGTGAAGTGAGCTTGAAGTGAGATGTCAAAAGTGTCAATTCCTTGCCATCCACAGCATCAGGTGGAATGACATCTCACTTATATCTCACTTCACCCAGATTTCACGGTGAGAGTCTTACAGAATAGACCGGCTGGTATATCTTTGGAACACTTTGATGTGTAAAGTGCCGAAATTCGGTCTGTATAGTCAACCGCACGACGGTAGTAACAGTTTGAGATCGATATCGCTTTTATGTCGAGGTGTATGGGGATAGTACGGTATTGGAGACAACTAGGTCTTCTTGTTTCCATCTTTTTTAAAGTTCACTTTTTACGCAGTCAGGTTCATTGAATTTTTAAATTTACTTTTTTATAGTTTGGAATAAATGTAATGATTATCTACAAATCTTAGTTATTATGAATATATCACCTATACATGTCATTTCATTAGGATGATGAAGTCATCAGTCTTGTTTACCTATTTTGACAATTTCCAGTTTATCATTTAAATTCAAAAGGAAGTTCAATTTATAAGGCAGCCCACAAAAACACAAAAATAATGGAATAAAAGCAATAGCTATGCCAAAATAATTTAACACAAACAGACAATGTTTTCATACAATTGAAACTGAAAACCACTTCCACTGCAGGGAAAAGTTGTAGACAAATTATAACATAGTTTCGTTTCATCTGTTGAATATAACAATGCGAATGCAATGCTACGAACTTCGACTCAGTTGTGTTAAGGCGCTGACAAGACCCAATTGACCAAAATAGGCTTCGCTTAAGAAAAAAAATTGCCAAATCTGTATAGTTGGTGGTAACGGAAAAAATATATGTTAATTTTGACCATATTTCCCAGAACTTGGTTGTTACCAAAACACGTTTTGAAAACAAAATCTCGATACAAACTAACGTTAAACTAACCTCTTACTTTGAGTTCTAATCCAAAATATCTCTATCAAATATCAACATACGTTACGTATTTAATTGATAACAAGAACGTCTTATTTGAATGCAGAACTTGGTTGTTTTTTATTTTCGATTACTCAACTCAATTTTGAGTAAATAGATAATTACTTCATATTTTGCAATAAATTACAAGCGTTGTGTCATCGCGCTTCTCTTTCTTTTCTATGGAATTTGACAGTGACCGCGGTTTAGGTGTTGTCAGCGTCTTAAGGTAGAATGTTATAATATTATAGAGAACTTTTGTACAAAACATCATTGTTACTTTTGATAAACGACTTAGCAGGATGTTTTTCGCATAGTAATAATAAACACTTAAAATTGTCAAAGGGACCTCTGCCAGTTGGCTTCAGCCCCTCGTACACCTTCCAAAGGCCCGGGACCCCCAGGGTCCCAAGATATGTCAAAATATAATAATAATATCAACCTATTATTAGCCCACTGCCGGGAAAAGCACTCTTCTAATACCGAGAAGGCACAACCATAGAAATTTGGAGAATCTTCATTGGAATTTTAATGAGACAAGGCAGGAGCGAGCGAAGTCACCAAGAAAGGAGAATCCTGACTCGAATAGGTTAAGCTGTCATTGTTATTTAACTAAGAGAATTGAAAATTGGAGCATCCTGACTCGTACATCAGATTTTCTGTGTGATTTTAAATGAATAACCTGAGAGTTGACCCTGCTTTAGCTTGAAGCCTTAGTAAGCCATAAACAAATTACGTTAATTTTTATATTTTCATTAGGTATTCATTCATAAGAATTACTCATCTATAATAATTTGAGATTTTGGATAAAACTGTACGAATTTTTGCTTACACACCTGGGGGCCCCTGAAGCTTGGGGGCCCTGTATCATTGATACGGCTGATATGGCAATAGCTACGCCCCTGCCGAGCACCATGTATTAATCACCACCTCGCCTACATTGCAGTTGACTAAACCCATTCTATTAATTATCCTTTAGCTAGAATTTGGACAGCTAACAATACACAAACTGCATTACGTTTGACAGGCTGTAGGTGCCAAAGTGCACCCCTATGTAGGCAACTAATGTTATTACAGTGCTTCAACAGATAATGAATTTAACGATGGCGCGTTGCTAACTTGTCTGCACTAAGAGGTAATTAAACTTTTGGGGATGAACAGAAGTAAGTATTTGTCATTACGGAACTCGATATTCTATGATAAACGAGACTTATATTAGATTTTATCATAAATCGCACGATATTTCAAATTTGTGTTCAAATCTAGCAAAAACTAATACTATAAAATGTCTGACCAGCTTGTTATGTTCGTTATACAAAGTTAATGCTGTACTTATTTCTATTGATTTTGTACAATATAATTATACCGCTTATTACTTATTATACCGCTGTCTGATCCGAAACGGGCACATAGGTACACACAACTACAATGTATAGCTTGATATGTATATCAAGCTATACATTTCCAGTATAAGGTGACCTCTCATTGTACAGAAATCCTATACAATGCAAAATCTTCATAAACTGGAAATATATAGCTTGATATGTAGCCGTGTGTACTGCAATAAAATTGCAAAAACAGACTTATTATTATTTATGATAAAAAAGTTATTGCTATTAAAATTCACGATTTTAGTACAAAAATTACCCTAATTCAAATCAACAGAGGTCTAATAATAATATCAATAAGGTGTGATCGTAGATACCCGCTACACGACAGGCACTCGCATTTTTTTTCTTTTTTTCTGTAAATGACCACATGAATGGACTCTTATTGAAATATCTTTACGGCTCGGACAGCGTTTTTTGACATCTTGTAGACAGTATTTGCATTTTGCTATTACAACTTCGAATAGCTTTTATTAAGTTGGCAAATGATTCAGTACTAAAAAGTACCATAATTTTACTTTTTATTAGGACAGAAGATAATAACATAACATCACGCCTTGTTTCCCCTAAGGGTTGGGCAGAGGTGTACCTATAGTACACCCACATTTCACCAGTTATGTTTTAAGTCCCATGTAATAGGAGGCGAGCCTATTGCCATCAGCCGGGCACAAATCCAGACTCCGGGCTGCTACTGAGAAATTCCAGATGGAAAAACCCAATAATAACACTTTGCCCGACCCGGGAATCGAACCCGGGACCTAGATTAGTAGATTGTAGACAAAAATATAGGAACATGCATGGGGCATGAGGAACAGGGTGTAAAGTTTTCTCATCCTTTACAGAAAAGGGAGGATCCTCCGACCAGACGGGGGTTGTGTCTGGTGGCCTACTGCCCGACGATTGATGTCGGGATTTTGTATATATGCTAGTCGCTTGCAACTAACTCTGCTTGTGCGATGCAGGATTTTTCGTAACGTCAGTGGGATGCGTGGTTCGCATGTGGTGATGCAGATGCTGCCACAATTACATTATTTCGTCAGAACATGTTAAAGTTCAATATAAAAGCTCAGGTGAGGATCAATCATAGAAAGGGGTATTGCTTTTGGTGTTATGGAGAATACCCCCGCTGTAGAATGTTGGATTTGGGCGCCACATTTACGATATTATTTAATGTGCTTTTAATGAAATTGCATGAGTTTAGATCAAGTAGATTATGAAACTGCGCATAACTGAGTATGTAAAACACGCCTTTAATACTGTTACACACTTACACCACAGGGTCAGAAAGTGAATCCGAGCACTTTTGAAGCTAAAGTATGATATTTTAGATATCGGCTTTTGCCCTCGGCTTCGCCCGCGTGGATGTCGGAAAATATCCCACGGAAAATAACGTGCTACCGAGCAGGCCACATAAAACTGGTCGTGTTAGAAGCAATCCCCTCTAATATCAATTCCCGCTGTTTTCAGTGACTGACCCTGAAACGTATTAATCGTCATTGCGAAACACACCTTAAAGGGGAACTGCAGCCTTTTAAACTCGAATGGGTACTCCAACGGTATTAATGGTACCTACACCGATTCACCTCCAGCACAGCCAGTTAATACAGTGCATATAACAATAGTTTGCCCGCTTTCTCGCACTGCTTATACATATAGTATCCGAGGAGCGGCGCGCAAACTGAAATGAAATGAAATGAAATGATGACAAATGAAACACTTTTACACGTCAATCATATTTAGAAAAAAAAAAACTAGATGAGCTCGGCGTTTCCTATCTGACTACTCTGAGAAGAAAGGCCGAAACAAACTCAGACGTCACAGTTTCTCTTAAAGTCCAGACATAATCTTGGTCAGATCATGTGAAGACCATGTAGATTGGTGTCTGAAATGGTCTTTTGAGGAAAGAACCACACAGAATGAGTGGACCTATCCAGTCAGTGCACGCATTGTCAGTAATCGTGCAGCTCAACTAAGAACTCAAGGAGCTCAACGATTCGACGAACAATACCAAAGAAAGGACTTTTGGGTAGGCCGCTTAAATGACTCAAACTGCCAGACCAAGATTGAAACTAAATGAGAAAAAAGAAAACAATGACCTACATAGTCTTCACATTCAGAATAATTGAAAACAATAGAATACTTTACAAGTAAATATTAAATTCCACACAATATATTAAGGTCCACAAAGTAAATATGTCATTAAAAGAGGTCCCTACTGTTAAAAAGCTTCTAGAAGACAGAAATAAATTACACAAATTAATTAAAAAAATCTCAATCCAATCGGAAGGTTCTTAGGGAGCGTAATGAAATATCAGCTTGGAGAGCTAAGTACTTGCATGCAGTGGATAAAAATAACAAATCTCCCCAGCCCCGGCCCATAATTTATTTAAATGAGACCTATATTCACTCTTCGCATACATCGGGTAAATGTTGACAAGGAGAGGGTGAAGACGGAGTATTGGAGCCTGTATCGAAAGGGCAAAGATATATTATTGTTCATGCGGATACAATTAACTGTCTCGTTCGAGTGTATCGGTCGAGTTGAGTGGCGAGTCGAGTATCGATTTGGTCGAGTTAATCGTTCCAAATCAAGTTCTCAGTACAATGTACTGTCTCGGTCGAGTGGAGAGGTGAGTAGATTATCAATTATTGGGCATTCTATACCACTATCGGCAGCGAGGCGCACTCGCCAGTACAATGTACTGTCTCGGTCGAGTGGAGAGGTGAGTAGATTATCAATTATTGGGCATTCTATACCACTATCGGCAGCGAGGCGCACTCGCCAGTACAATGTACTGTCTCGGTCGAGTGGAGAGGTGAGTAGATTATCAATTATTGGGCATTCTATACCACTATCGGCAGCGAGGCGCACTCGCCGAGCAACTTGCCGATAGTGGTATAGAATGCCCAATAATATACTACTTATGAGGAATAATTCAGTGTCATCATAATTGAGGTCCAAAAGGAGTGCCCGTACAGTTTTTTTTACAATTGTAGAATGGAAGATCGGGCATTTTGCATTAATTTTAATATAGAGAGTTGGAGCAAAATGTAAAGAGAATCGTTTCACGAAAGAGGTACGTGGAGGTGGGATAGTGCACATTAAGTCTTTCCGACGTTTAGAGATATATATGTATGGTGTTCTGGAATGTTGGAGTAAAACAATATGTAAAATGTACTGTTGTCGAACATTTAAAACGTTCCAGGATTCATAAAGTTCGGTCTTTGGAAATAAGATAGGGCGAAAGGTGGCAACTTTAAGTATGGCTCTGTGAGCGATCTCTAGAGGCTTCATCACTGTCTTTGCAGCTCCGCCCCAGCAGGAAATACAGTAGGTGAGTAGTGATTGGCAAAGAGCGAAGTATACATTCCGGATAACTGAAGCGTGTGCTACATGTCGCAGTGTTTTAAAGATGTAAATAAGTTTTCGTACACGGCCGGATAGGGTATTAATGTGTGATTTGAAGATTAAGTGTTGGTCAATGATGATACCAAGATATTTTATTTGATCTACTGAAGTAAGTGATGGGTACTGGCAGGCCTGCTGCGAGATAGAACTACACGAGTGAGCTTTTAGGGACATAGAGAAATTTGGTTGGGAATTTGAATTTATTGAGAAGGTAATAAAATTCGTTTTGGCGGTATTCAGGGTCAAAGAGTGTGTGTAAAGCCATTTTAGTTTGGAGTTAAATCCTTTTTGTGCAATTAACTGTAGTTCCAACCATGAGTTAGTGGTGAAAGTTATTGCGGTGTCATCTGCATAAGAAACTATTTGAGCATTTGGTATATTTAGGTTGCAGAGGTCGTTAAAGAATACAAAGAACAAAGTGGGCCCCAAAATACTTCCCTGCGGCACACCGAATTCGATAGCATCTGTATCGCTATGGTAGTTGTCCATAGTCACAAATTGTGACCGGTTTGTAAGGTAACTTTTAAATAAATTAAGTGGTGGGCCCCTTACACCTATACATTGAAGCTTGAATAAAAGGGGCGGAATGGGCACTTTTTATTATTGTCTAAATTCTTCACTATGTGTTCAATCAATTTGTGTATTGCGTCATTAATTTGTTACGAAAGCCTATTTGTAGTGGTGACAAAATATTATAATGCTGTGATAGTGCATTCACTATAACAACATTATAATATTTTGTCACCACAATGATAGAGAATGAGTCTTTGATTCATTAAACGTTCGAGTATTTTTGATAAAGTACTAAGTACCGCTCTGGGGTGGTAGTTATTTACTATGCACCCATGAGAATGGGATGAATGGCTGCCTTTTTGAACGAAGTAGGACAAATGCCTACTGGTGACTGACAAGAGCTTATCTCAGTAAACGAAAGAGTAACTGTGTAGCTGAATGATTGTATTCCAAAATAGATTTGGAGAACCAAATTCGAAATATTGTAGATTCAAGAATGATACTAAGTATACTATTTATCAAATACACACATACAAACATACACATTGACCATAATCTCACTTAAATTAGGCTGCAATTACTCAAATCACTTGATTCAGAAGTTAATTGGACTGAGACGACTCGATTCATTGAACTTCAAGACAGAATGGGCCCATACCCGGGCCTAAAATAACAGTAACCCAGAAACATAATCAACAGAACTTACTCATATACACAGAAATTAGTTCCATATGAAATACTTAGCATGTGGATTGAAGGAAATACACGGACATTATGAGATTTCATAATATTTTACAGAAGAAATATACCTAGTTGAAAAGCATCCTTTAACATTAAAATTAGAACAATGGCACCATTTGCACGGAGAGAAATTCTCACCCATTTTATGGCGAGAACGTGCATGGGCGCGATAACCGTCAGGTTCTTAATGCACTCATGGGTTTATCAACAGGATGAGAGCCAACATGAACATTCATTAGTACTGTTTCACAGCTATTTGAATATTTCCGACAGGATAATTTGAGTTTTTCTAAAAAGCTTTGTTGCCATTAAAATCAGAATGATCATGTCAAATTATTATTCTTTGTCTTCCAGGTGTAAACGTAGCCGCAAATTTGCGCAATCTTCCAGGAAACGTCAGGATTCTGGCAGAGAAGCTGATCAATGATGTGCTGTACCAAGATCAGACAAACGGACTGACAAATGCTACCTTTATCACAACCCCCGATCCCTTTAAATAGAGTCAACGAGCGAATCACTAGACGGATGAAAATCGAAACAAAGAAAAGAGAAAAAAAAATATTTAAGCGCAGAGCCGAATCAAATCAAAGTGGCAGTAAATAAACCAGAAGTTTGTTGAACTCACGTATACGCAAGGCTCTGAAGCCATGCTGCCTATCATAATCTGCACTGATGTGCTTTTGACCCTAAGGTCTCATCTCCGTGGACGCTATTCCGAAATGATGTAATCTGCATTTATGTAAATATCCAAGTGAATGTTGCAAGGTATCTTTTAAGCCCAATACATTTACAAGATGGCATATTATTTTGAAATATTTGTGTAGTTTTTTTTAATACTTGTATAACAATCTAAAAAATAAGGATCTATTCTTCTTAATTTTATAAGAAGAATAGATCCTTATTTTTAGGGTTCCGTAGTAAACAAGGAACCCGTATAGTTTCGCCATGTCCGTCTATCTGTCTGTCTGTCCCCGCTGTAGCTCAGAGACACTTAGTTCTAGAAAGCTGTAATTCAACATAGTATACATATTAATTACGCCGACAAAGTGCTACAATAAAATCTTGAAAAAGTTTTTTAGGGTACCTCCCTTGCACGTAATGTGGGGATAATATTTTTTTTCTCGCCCACTTGTTGTGGGGTATCGTTGGATAGGTCGTTCAAAAATATTGCTGTAGACAACACTTATGATTCAAGGATCCGATTGCATAATATTCATTAAAGTGCTCATTTTTGTTAGAGTCCAGTGTCCCCCTCCCCCCCCCCCCTGCCAGCTAAATGGTTGTTTATGGAGATGTGAAAAAAAATCATGGCAGTAGTACATAATTAAAATGAAATCAGCTAAGTGGGCTTTACAAGTTAACGAGTAATAGTCGACCAAGTTGAAGAATTGATTGTGGCATGTATCGATGTATGGGAGAACATGTTTTTAAACTACAATGTTAAATTTGTTTTTGGGATAAATTCATACCAACTTGCCAACTACGGAACCCTTAATTGTGCGTGGTCCGACACGCACTTGACCGGTTTTAATAAACTAATTGACTTCACATTTACTAGCTGATGGTCTCAATCAACATATTGGGCCATCTACCAATTCAGTCACTTCCTGTCCCAAATAAAGGAAAACTAAACTATTTACATTCCACACCTTTTACATACTAACATATAAACACCAACCGCCAACCCTTATTATGAACACAGTGAGAAATAAAGAGGAAACGTGGACAAAATGGTCCATCTCAGCTGTAGTGTGTGTAAATTCTTTTGCAGAAATTGCTAACGTGATACGAATCTCGAATGTTCAATGATTTTTGCGGATATTCCCTGTTAAAGGATCTCATAGTGCCTCCTTATTTGTCAATGGGTTCTCCTATCACAAATAGGATTTTTATTATTGAGCTGTCTGGAGCAGGCAAATATCACCCAGTAAGCCAAGTCCAGTTTAGTTTTAAGTAATACTAGTGTTTGCCCGCGACATCACCCGTATTTGTCGTCGGAAAATATACCACGGGAACGTAGGTACTGCCGACATTAAAAGTACCATATGTGTTATTCCAGGTTATAAACTTGGTATCTGTGTGCCAAATTTCATCCAAAACCGTTCAGCCGTCTTTGCGCCAATCTGGAACAAGCATCCAGCAGATAAACGAAGAAATTTATAAAAAATATATTTTCGTGAAGACTTATCCTACACCTCGTAGCAAGGGAATACGCATGTTATTTTTTTCACTAAATCATTAAAATACAGTACCTAATATAAACACAAGGAAAGTATTAAAAGTGAAATTCAACTACTGCTTGTTGCTCCAAAAAATTATGAAACTCCAACACCTATCTTTGTACCTACAGTTCAAACGTGCGTTTCTGTCGCGAGCATGATATGACGTCATTTACCACGAAATTGCTTTGTTTAAGTTGGGCATACACGCTCAGTCTATTTGGATTAAATCAAATGGATGAAATCAAATGAATGAAATCAAATGGATGAAATCAAAAGGATGAAATCAAATGGATGAAATCAAATGGATGGACGCCAGTAGTTTAGGCCACTCACGGCTTCAGTCCAAATTACTTTCATTTATCGATGACAGGGACGCATACAGACTTATGATGAAGTAATAGAAAATGGATTTAGACTCCGAAGAAGAATTTTTTACTTTTTGGGATTGCTATTTGTTGCCATTTGTTAAACAAGAAAACCAAAAATAAAATGGTCGAAAAAGTAGTTGAAAAAAAGAGATAAATTATCACACGTCAATTTAATGAATGCATTAACATTTTATTGTGCTCTTTATTAAAAGTACTTCTTAAGGCGCAGATATATGATTTTAGTGACTTTTAAATCTGTTATTATGCCTTCAATGAATGCAAGTAAGTTACGCAAAAAATGTATGTTAAACTAGACCGCATACACATCAATTCTATCTGTGAATATTTTAGTATTGTAGTAAAATACTTTATGAAATAAATTCAGGAAGTAATGTCTACCCAAATATAAAAATCGAAATTTCTTCCAAACTACTAAAGATATTTTCATGGTTTTTGTTTGTATGAATAGACTATTTTGTTATCTATAATTCTATCTGTGATTTTTTTCAAATATTCATACTTTTATTACTAAAAATAAATATTCCCTATAAAATCGAACGGAACGGCATGCGGCGCTCTGCGCGGCAGTGTACCGCTGACCACTGTCACGGGTAGACGCTGACACTTTGCGCGACCGCTGAACTTACGTATTTTTTCGACAATATGCGTAAAACAACTAAAGGTCTGAAAGAGAAATGACGTATACATGAAAGAAACATGATACTGTGGGAAGTTTCTCATATATTATTATAATATAATGAGGTTAGCTAAATGTTATTTTGATAATAATTTGTGCGCGAGTATATCCATTATTTATTTACGAGTAATTACAAACATAACTTCAGATCCGTATCAATTTTTTTTTTAGTAGGTTAGGAAATAATACAGATTCCCGAAACGAAAATGCGGAGAGCAAGTAAGTACAAGTATTGTACCTAATAAATTGTAGATTACCATTTATTATGGTTTTTTGAGGACAATCCCGTTACAGCAGGTTTGAAACTTACCTAGCTTAAAAAAAACAGGTGTAGTACATTAATACGATTATGTTTTAATATTTTAGTTGTTGCGACCCGACGGAAATAAATAATGATAAAAATAATGAAAGAACTAACAATGATTCCCAACATGAAAATGCGGAGACAAAGTGAGTATGAATTTGTATATTGTAGGCATACCATTTATTATGGTTTTATGGGGGACAATCCCGTTATAGTAGGTTAGAAACTTGTCTAGTTTAAATAAACAGGTGCAGCTCATTAATAAAATTATGTTTTAATATTTTGGTTTTTGCGACCCGACGGAAATAAATATTGACGAAAATAGTGAAAGAACTGACAATGGTTCGTTATTTATTATATAAAATGTAGATTTACAAGTTTTGTTTATATTTCCAGGACCATCAACTGGAATGGAATTAATGATTTTTGTTCAAGGCAAAATACAGACAAAGAAGAGACAGAGAAACAGGATGATCAAGACACTCGACAAGAGAAACATTTAGAAAAATGACTACATTTCTACGAAATGTAACAAAAGTAATTAGTACAAACATAAAAACGTACATAAATTCATGCCTTCTTCATTCTTCATGCCAAGGGGCAGGCAAATAGGTACTATAAAAAAAAAAAACAACCGACTTAAAAAAAAACACTACAAAGTGAAAAATAACTTTAATTTTCGGAATTCGGTGGCAAAAAACCTAAAATACAAATCCAAAGGCAACGACTTCAAAAAAAGTTTTTTATTCAAACACCATGTCACCTTCCACATACCTTATTCACATTTCCTGCCACCTACCACCTTCGTCTTATTCACATTTATATTCATCCCATTCATCTTATATGCGTCATCCATCACAGTCACTATGTCTTGCAGCTGTTCTGCTGACGCTGCAAGTAGAACTTGATCATCTGCGTAAAGAAGGCATTTGACAACCCACTCATTAATTCTCTATCCACACTCACCCTCTTCTAAATCTATCAGACAACTATCCATATACAAGTTGAACAGCCACGGTGACGCCACACAACCTTGTCTAACACCCCTTAACATGCAGAACCAGTCTGTATATGCCCCATTTATCCTAACACAAGCATTGGAATCCTTGGATAAAGATATCAGTGCTCGTACCAAGCGCCAGTCCACACTATACATGGATAGTGTTGACCACAGTTCTTTTCTCCACACTGTCATAGGCATTTTCTAAATCAACGAAAGTACAGTAGACTTTCTTGAGCTTTGCCAGATGTTTTCGGCTATGCACCTTAAGGAGAAGATCTGTCCATACAGCCCATTCCCTCTCTAAATCCTGCCTGCACATATCATATTTTCTCATCTGTCACAAAAGAAATGAATTGTTTTATTTTGGAATTAAAGGTGAACGGCAGATTTCGTACCGCTTACTTTTTCCGTTGTTTTGAGAATTTGTACCACATAATGAGGCAACTAAGCTATTTATTTTCATGTAAGTGTACTATTTTTAGAAGTTCGGATTAATTAATAATATAAAAAAAAAGATTTTTATAACTACACGTAATTTAGTCGTAAACTTAACGCAGTTATGTTGGTATTTAAGCTATGCTCGCCATGAGGGTATTACCCGACCTGCCCCCTTCTTAGATGAAGTAATATTAAGAATTAATTATAAATAAATAATGTACTTATTAAAACTATTTAGGGTATTGTTTTATTTACCTACACTTAAAACCCCATCAGGACTTCATCATTATCAAACTGTTGCAGTCAGCTACTGGACATAGGTATCTCCTAATGCAATCCGCTGAGTAGGTGCGATCCACATCTCAATTTACCTACTTGATAGTAGGTAAAACACTACAAAAATAGCGACGACCAATCTAGAACATATACTTTGTTACGGAAACAATGTTTATGTGCCTTTAAGTAACAATCTAAACTGGTACACTAGTAAATAACTGTTTTAACGTCCCAAGTTCTAAAAATCCAAGAATTTAAAAAGGGCTTGTCTATAATATTAACTACCAATTAAAACAAAAAATATCCCAGAACATGAAATTTTACTAACGGTACGAAATTCCCATACATGCCTGCCGTTCGCCTTTGTTTATTTAGATTTTTGGCTTTTTATGTGAAATAAAAAGCCAAAAATCTGTATATTGTTTCTATAGCTAAGAAGCTCGTTAGTCGCATCACAGGCGCACGGGCCAATCAATTAGGTTAAGCTGTTCTTGCTGCAGTTGTTCCGTGCATGGGTGACCATCTTTACGTACCGAGACTCATCCGTGCCTCGTAAAGTTGCGAAAAAAAAAATTGCTGTTCCCTACACTTACGTTCGCTTAACTCGTCAAAATGTAGGGAACAGCTGTTTTTTTTTTTCGCGATTTCATGTTTAGTTCCATAGTAAAAGTTGTTTATAATGATGAGTACAATGACCCCTTAAGAGGTTGATGGTGTTTAAAATTACACCCTGTAAATGCAAACTATTAAAATAATATAATATATTACAATGTTATTTTATTATCTGAATATTACCTCATTTATTAACACTACATAAAAAAAAATTGGATGATGATAAAAAATTAGCCAGGACAGTCCTCACCAACTGAAACGTATGGTTACCCTACGTTACGTGCGTATGGTTGCCGGGTCGCGGGGGGTGACGCAAGCTCCTCCCACCCACTCAAGGTCGCTGGTATTTACCGTCCTCTTAAACAGTTCAGCCTTTTTAGGACCGTATCTTAATTAGCGTTTTCATCTTTTCTCTTGATAATGTAGTAATTTTTTCAAGGCATTTGTTCTCTTATTTTTATTTTTATAATCTTTGTTTGTTACTTGCTATAGGCACTCTAATTCCTTGTACTTTTCAATAAATGTGGTGGTTTTTGCGCCCGGACATTTTTACATCCGTCTCACTGCACTGAACATACTGGAACGCAAAATGTATGTGGGTTCGCAAACTCACCGGCCGCACGGCGTGATGCCACCCATGCCTCACGGATTTCACACTCACAGACAAATGGCGCGACGCCAAACGGAGTGAGGCTGTGGATTACGGCGCGCACGGAAAATCCGTGATTTGATAGCGCGCCATAATTTGGATTGAAGAATCGACACGCACGATTAAATTTTGGATGTACACGCGATGACCGTGAATGAGCTTTACGTAGACTATTTTTTAGCCCCAAATCATATAAATTACATTATTTTTGTGTTTTATTCAAGCAGAAATCGCACTTACTTACCTAAGTGAGATTTCAAGCACTGCAAAAAACAGATTTTTATTCACATAGTTTTTCGGCACTTCCGGCATTGTTGAAGAATTTTGAGTTTGCGTTCCGTTCCACAAAAAAAACGCAGTTCATAAAATAATGAATTGTAAAAGAAGTAATGCATTCAAAATGTGAAAAATTTGTAATTTGTTTCTTGACTCCTACACAATTTATATATTTAAATAATGGATAAGTTTTGAACTACGTGCATATTCCCCATTACTTTTTTTCATAAATATGACGGAGAAGGTACGTCTCGCTCGTTATCATCAGCCATATTTTAACTACTGTGAGCGTACAATGGGAAGTGTTGGTTATTGCACAATAGAAAAACCGTTTGCAGTTTAAATGAAATTATAATTTACGATCAAACAATCACACTGGCTATTCACACACTGTAGGTATACGACACAACTATACGGAACGCGCGACAGTTTCTAAACGTATTCACTTCTTGACCGCCTCCGACCAATTCAACTTATATCCGGTCAAGAGTTATGTTGTAGACTCTGTCGAGCGCCGCTTGGTGGCCATGGCGTCCAGTCAAACGAGTGGCTAACGTATTTCCGAAAAATATATAATGTTCAGTTTTGTCTTCGTTACTATTTTATTATGATGAGGAAAAGTCATCTGAGCCGTGTGCTCGATAGCATTTCCCATCGGCAAAAATGACGAACTTCCATACAAACTTTCATCCCCTATTTAGTGCCTTCAGGGGGCGTATTTTCAAAAATCCTTAGTGCTCACTATCTATAAGGAACTCTTGTGCAAAATTGTATGCTTCTAGACACAGCCTAAACCGCTCAAAGAATAAATGATTAAATTCAAGAATTTTATTAAGTAGATTATGTGCAAGATAAAAGTTAAACTTTAAAGTGGTAAAGACCAATGTAATCCTCGATTGCCAATGCATTATTTTAAGACTGCAAATTTACACATAATTACTCGTACAACCAAACCAAACATTAAAAGCTCGTGCAGACTAGCGCGATATCGCGGGCGATATCGGCGCAGTCTGCGGGAGCCTTAATGCGGCCTTCAACTTTACGCATAATTAATAGTACAGCCAAACCAAACATTAATGCGGCCTGCAGCTTTACGCATAATTACTCGTACAACCAAACCAAACATTAATACGGCCTGCAACTTTACCCTTAATTACTCGTACAACCAAACCAAACATTAAAGCGGGCTGCGACTTTACACAAAATTACTCGTACAACCAAACCAAACATTACTGTGGCCTGCAACTTTACACATAATTACTCGTACAACCAAACCAAACATAAATGTGGCCTGCAACTTTACACATAATTACTCGTACAACCAAACCGAACATAAATGTGGCTTGCAACTTTACACATCATTACTCGTACGACAAAACCAAACATAAATGTGGCCTGCAACTTTACACATAATTACTCATACAACCAAACCTAACATAAATGTGGCTTGCAACATTACACATAATTACTCGTTCACCAAACCAAACATTAATGCGGCCTGCAAAATCTTGGAACAACCCAAATAGAAAAGAGATACAAGTAAATACAAAGCAAACAAGTACCTACCTCTCGCCCTGTTGACAGTATAAAGACCTATGTAAACATCGGATGCTGGAGCGAGCACCGACCGTGCGGTTGGGGCAGGACACGGCAGCTGCAGGCCAAGGTGGATCGTCTGCAGGCGGAGGTCAGCCAGCTACACCAGAAGCTGGCTGAGGCCACAGCTAGGCCTGCCCAATTTGCCCCAGGTCCGGTGGTACGAGGCTGCTCCTCCTCCCCTGCCAGCCTCGATGCAACAATCTGCGGAGTTGTCATGGAGGAGAGGGCCTTCATAAGAGCCTGATTTGCAGGCATCGAGGACCGGCTCTTGCCGGAAATGCGGCTCCACCCGCCGCTAGCGGCGGACAAGAGTCCACCGCCGAGGGAGCCGGAACCTGAATCTCTAGCAGCCCCGGTAACGAAGGGCAAGGGCAAAGGCAAGAGGACCAAGGCGGGTCCTCATACCCCCACCACAAGTGCGGAAGGAGCGTCTGGGTCGTTTGCTACTCCAGCGGCAGGCCCCCAGAACTCGCAGGAGGAAGACGCCCTCCTTCCCTCCACCTCCCCGTCCAACCAGTCGTGGACGGAAGTGGTCAGGAGAGGTAAAGGGAAAAAGGGGAAAAGGTCGGCCCCCAAGCCCGCTGCGACTGGTCCTGCAGCAAAAAAGGCTCCAGCCGGTAGGAGAAAGCTGGTTGCTCCCAAAACCACGGTCGTCGTGGTGACCGTCACCCCGGAGGCCGTGAGGCGGGGTGAGACGTATGAGTCCGTCCTAAGACGGGCTCGTACCAATGCCTATCTCTCCCGGCTGGGGATCAGAAACATAACGTGCCGCCGAACCCTAACCGGGGCTCGAATTTACGAGTCCTCGGGGGAAGAGCGCGGCACAAATGCGGACCTCTTCGCAACAAAGTTGCAAGAGGTCATCGCGGATGCGGCAACGGTTGTCAGGCCTGTTAAGACCGCAGCCTTGGAGGTGGCCGATCTGGATGATTCGGTCACCAAAGAGGATGTGGTGGCGGCCGTTGCGGCGGCTGGAGGCTGCGACGCTGACGCGGTGAAGAGTGGAACCATCAGGCTCGGACGCCGCGGCTGGGGCCGTCCTTGCTGCGACCAAGGGACGGCTGCTCGTGGGGTTCAGCTCGGCTCTGGTCCGGCCACTTGAAGACCAGCCTGTTCGCTGCTTCAAGTGCTTCGCGTTTGGCCACACCCGAGCCACGTGTCCCTCCAAGTTCGACTGGGGAGACACGTGCTTCCAGTGCGGGCAGGAGGGACACAAGAGTACCACCTGCCGCGCCGCCACCACCAGGCCACACTGCGTGTCGTGTGCCGCCAGTGGCCACCCCACGGACCACAGAATGACGAGCAGGAGCTGCAAGCCCTCCGTGAGGAAGGGCATAGTGCGGGCGCAGGTTCGCCCTGTTGCTACCGCCACCACCGCCGTCGTTGCCGCTGTAGCTCCAGCGGCGATTGCTGAGGGGACCGGTTCGATGTCGAAATAATGGTATCCAAGTACCGCATCCTCCAGACGAACACCAACCACTGCAGAGCGGCCCAGGACCTGGTAGTGCAGGTTATGGCCGAGTGGTTGGTGAACGTAGCGGTGGTCGCCGAGCCATACTCGATCCCCGGCTGCTGGCTGGGTGACGAGGACGACTCGGTGGCACTAGCGGCGTGGTCTTCTACAGACTCCCCTCCCCTCTCGCTATTAGAGAGGGGACCGGGATACGTGGCCGCCGCGTGGGGAGACTTAGCCCTTGTGGGCGTTTATTTCTCCCCAAACCACCCTCTTCAGGACTTTGAGAAATATCTCGGTGTCCTGGCCTCCGTAGTCGGCAGGGTGGCGCCGCGTCAGGTCTCCGTACTGGGAGACCTGAATGCCAAGTCGGTGACCTGGGGCAACCCGGCCACTAACGCAAGCGGGCGGGCAGTGGAGATGTGGGCAGCCTTCTCTGGACCCTCCCTCTTGAACAGAGGTAGCGTCCAGACATGCGTGCGGCGGCAAGGTGGCTCAATAGTGGACGTAACTTTCGCCCTGCGTTGGCCGTGCGCGTGTTGAACTGGCGGGTGGACTTGGTGGAGATTATGTCGGACCACCGCTACGTGCAGTTCGACATCTTCACCAGTGGCCCCGGAGAGACGCGGCCCCTCTCGGCGCGATCACCGTTCCCACGGTAGGCTCTCGCCCGCCTGGACAGAGAGGCAGCGGTGGAGGCGGCGTTCGTCCAGGACTGGCTTTCGCCGCCTTCCGCTGGCTCGGATGTGGACACCGTGGCGGGGCACCTAAGGCAGTCTCTGACCGAGGTATGCAACTCCAGCATGCCCCGGTCTCACCGACCACTACCCAAACGCGCCGTGTACTGGTGGTCGGTGGAGCTGGCGGGGCTTCGAGCAGCCTATGTGGAGGCCAGGAAGGCCTACACGCGGAGCCGGCGGCGGCGTATACGGGACCTTGCCGACGAGGACCTCTATGAGGTGTACATGGAGGCAAAAATAGTCCTCGATCGGGCTATCGCCGCCGCCAGAGACTCGTCCAGAGCAGAGCTGCTGGAGGGTCTCGACAACGATCCCTACGGGAGACCATATAAGGCGGCGCGCAACAAACTGCGCCCCTTTGGTCCACCGGTGGCCGAGACCCTGGAGCCCTCATTTCTGGATGGGGTGGTTCAGTCCCTGTTCTCGTGCAGGGACAACTTCACCCCTCCAGTGATGGGCCTACCGCGGGGGATAGCTCCGCCAGCTGAGGAAAGAGGAGGTCCCTCCTGTCACGGAGTCAGAACTTGGCGCAGCTATTCTCCATATCCGCGCCAAGAAGACAGCTCCGGGCACCGACGGCGTTCCGGCAAGAGTGGTGGCGATCGCTGCCACTCAAATGGAGGAGGGGTTTCAGAACCTCTTGAGCGCATGCCTTGCGTCTGGAAGGTTCCCGAAACCATGGAAGGAGGGCCAGTTGTGCCTCCTTCGCAAGGAGGGCCGCCCCGCAGACTCCCCCTCGGCATACCGGCCCATCGTTCTGCTCGATGAAGTCGGCAAAATGTTTGAGGGGATAATCGCTGCCCGCCTAAAGGGCCATCTACGCAGTATCGGGCCGGACTTGTCGGACGCTTAGTTCGGTTTTTGGGCTGAGCGTTCCACGGTGGACGCGCTGGCCTGCCTTAAGAGTCAGGTGAAGGAGGCGATGGAAGCGGGGGACGGATTGTTGGCTGTGTCATTCGACATAGCCAATGCCTTCAACTCCGTTCCCCACTCCACCATCCTAGAGGCGCTCCGATTCCACGGAGTGCTTCTATACATGCACAGGCTGCTGGCCAGCTACCCGGAGGATGGCGCGATCCTCCTGGTAAATAGGACTGGCCAAGTCCGGCGGTACGCCGTTGAGGCCGGCGTTCCACAGGGGTCAGTCTTAGGACCTCTCCTCTGGAACGTCGGCTATGATTGGCTCCTGCGGGGAACTCTCCTCCGAGGCACGAGTGTCGTCTGCTATGCGAATTACACTCTCCTCTCCACCCGGGGGAGGAGTTTCAGGGAAGCGGCCATTTTGGCCTCGGCGGGCGGATCCTTGGTGGCAAGGAGGATCCGCCGCCTAGGGATAACGGTGGCGCTGCACAAGACCGAGGCCGTGTTCTTCCACCGCCCTCGGCAGCGCCTCTTACCTGACGCCCACATCTTCGTGGAGGGCGTCAGAATTGAGGTGAAGGCTAAGATGAAATATATGGGCCTTGTACCCGACAGCAGGTGGCGCTTCGGTCCGTATTTTAGCGGGCTGTCGTCGCGCCTGCTAAAGGCCGCTGGTGCGCTCTCGTGGCTGCTCCCGAACTTGGGGGGGCCCAGCGCGCGATGCCGGCAACTTTACGCCGGCATCTTGAGGAGTATGGCCCTCTACGGGGCTTCTATCTCGGAGGACTCACTCCACAGGAGGGAGAACGCCGCTGCCTTGCGGGCACCCCAAAGGGCCATACCTCAGCGGGTGGCACGGGCCCACCGCACGGTGGGCTTTGCGGCAGCATGTGCTCTGGCCGACACCCCTCCTTGGGAACTCGAGGCGTGGGTGCTTGCCAGAGTGTATGGATGGACGGCAGGACGGAGGGCGAGAGGAGAGTGCCCAGCCCCGGAAGAGCAGGCAGCCGTCCGGCGGGAGGCGAGGGACGCCATCGTCGTCCATTGGACGGGGGAACTTGTCACAGCAGTTTTTGGCCACCGAACCCTCGATGCGATTGGGCCAGTCCTGCGAGACTGGCTCGAGCGGTCGCATGGGTTCCTCTGCTTCCGTCTGGTGCAGGTGCTGTCCGGACACGGTTGTTTCGGATCGTACGTGGTCCGAGCCGCGACGCAGTCTCATCGCGGTGATCGGACCGGACCTCTCACTCCCCGGCTTGGTCAACGCCATGCTGAGGGATGAGAGGTCCTGGGCAGCAGTCGCCTCCTTCTGCGAACACGTCCTAGAAGGAGGCAGCGGAGCGCGCGCGTGAGGACGATCCTAACGCGGCGCCACTCCGAAGGCGGAGGAGGGGTCGAAGAAGACGTCAGTTTGAAAGTCATCTCCGACTCCTCCCAGGTGGAGGCCTGCAGGCAACGGGTGCGGGGGCACCCTTGCCTGTATTGCACAGGCCTCCAACAGTGTCGAACGGGAATGGCCAGGTGTTCCCTGCCATTCCTGTAGCGCCCCAGCCTGGGAGGCATGCGGGGCCGGCCAGCTAGGCGGGCATGCGCCGGGAGGGTTGTGGATGTAAAGGCTGAGCCGGTTTCCCATGGCCCCCCCATCACGGCGATGTGGGATCACCGATAAGTTTTAGTGGGTATACTGTGATTGCCGACAGGAGTCCCACATACCCCGACTCGTCCCCCACGAGCGGGGATGTGTAATGCATTTCTCAGCGATAAAAAAAAGGCCAAATGTTTGTAATACCTAGCTCGGTTGGTTTCTACGTAGTCTAGATGTATATGTTAGGTTTTGTTGCCTTATTTTAACAAAGCTCCTGGGGTTTTACTGAGGCTAACAATACTTCAACTCACTGAGGCACGAACATACAGGTTTATTTTACTCATCCTATTTGTATACGTTGACAGTCCCCACTCAATTTATAATGATCCCGTTTTATTATGCTAATGATCCTTACATATCCATATAATTCTATTTCCATTTCTACCATGCATATTTATATCTGAATCTTATTTATATCTCAATTTTTTATGGTGTACATAATAAAGGGATTTTTTTCTATATAGATTCAATATTTTTCTACCCTTTAAGCGTAAAACAAACAGACTCACGTGCCTGCACTCATATTTAATCGGTCTATCCTTTTGAGAGTAACGATGCCGCAGACGCACAATGGATTTAAACTTTGAACAGCGCTATTTTTACTTAGGAGTAAAAGATAATGATGCATGGATTAGTTTACCAACTAGGAATTAGGGTCAAAGAGCTAAGGCGCTCTAACCAGCCTTGAAGAAAAAAGGTTCCACGTAATTAAGGTCAGTTTAGACAAAAGGAGCGATTGCACATTCTATCCCCACTCTACCTAATTATTTTGAGACAGAGCATTCTTTCGTTGGTCCATCCAGTATCCAGAAATAAATGCTCTTGATCTTGCCCTGTTTCTATGTTCGTTTCATCATCATTATCATCCCCAATCTGACGTCACCCACGGCGTAGGCCTCTCTTTTCTTATGCCAATTCCCACGGTTTTGTCCCAGCCTCATCCAGGTTCTACCCCCGATGGCAACAATCTATTCCACCCATCTCGTCATTTGTTCAAACTAAACCCAAGCTATACATCAAATTAATCTTACCTTGGTGAAGCCATCGCATGATACGGAACATCTCTGCCTCTGCCTATAAGCTCGTTGGCACCCTCGACTATGCCCCAAGGTGATAGCACCTTGGTCAGAGCTGTTCTTGCTGACCACTCAGCCTGCTCGCTGACCGCTGACCGCTCCAGCTGTAACGCGTCAACTACTTGGCGGGTGACACCTGTGGAAGTTTGCCACCTATTTATTAGTGGCTTTTGTGGACAGGATAATTAAGACTTGTTACAGTTGTAATGGCAAACATGTAATTTAGTTTAAATAGGTTTTTATTATTTTATTAATATTTTACATAGATTATTTTATATTTTGTGAATGTGAGAACGTAGTAGGCTTGATAGACTAGATTTGTAGATCATTTATTTTAATAAAGTACCTGGTACTTCTTGACAGGCCGACACTGTCCTCCCATACCTATTAACACTGTAATTTCAAAACATCGTAAAAGCCAATTATTTTTAAAAGAGTAACTGTGGAGTTTCTTGCCGGCTGTTCTCCATAGAAAACGACCAATTGGAACCGTACAACTAGATTCTGACGTTTCATAAGTGCTCATGTAGGTTGATGTGAAATAAAATATTTTGATTTTGAAGGAGATTGGATTAGTATTACAGTACTTTAGTGCTATAGGGTAATAATCTCACCGTGAAATCTTACGTGAAGTGAGCTTGAAGTGAGATGTCAAAAGTGTCAATTCCTTGCCATCCACAGCATCAGGTGGAATGACATCTCACTTATATCTCACTTCACCCAGATTTCACGGTGAGAGTCTTACAGAATAGACCGGCTGGTATATCTTTGGAACACTTTGATGTGTAAAGTGCCGAAATTCGGTCTGTATAGTCAACCGCACGACGGTAGTAACAGTTTGAGATCGATATCGCTTTTATGTCGAGGTGTATGGGGATAGTACGGTATTGGAGACAACTAGGTCTTCTTGTTTCCATCTTTTTTAAAGTTCACTTTTTACGCAGTCAGGTTCATTGAATTTTTAAATTTACTTTTTTATAGTTTGGAATAAATGTAATGATTATCTACAAATCTTAGTTATTATGAATATATCACCTATACATGTCATTTCATTAGGATGATGAAGTCATCAGTCTTGTTTACCTATTTTGACAATTTCCAGTTTATCATTTAAATTCAAAAGGAAGTTCAATTTATAAGGCAGCCCACAAAAACACAAAAATAATGGAATAAAAGCAATAGCTATGCCAAAATAATTTAACACAAACAGACAATGTTTTCATACAATTGAAACTGAAAACCACTTCCACTGCAGGGAAAAGTTGTAGACAAATTATAACATAGTTTCGTTTCATCTGTTGAATATAACAATGCGAATGCAATGCTACGAACTTCGACTCAGTTGTGTTAAGGTAGAATGTTATAATATTATAGAGAACTTTTGTACAAAACATCATTGTTACTTTTGATAAACGACTTAGCAGGATGTTTTTCGCATAGTAATAATAAACACTTAAAATTGTCAAAGGGACCTCTGCCAGTTGGCTTCAGCCCCTCGTACGCCTTCCAAAGGCCCGGGACCCCCAGGGTCCCAAGATATGTCAAAATATAATAATAATATCAACCTATTATTAGCCCACTGCCGGGAAAAGCACTCTTCTAATACCGAGAAGGCACAACCATAGAAATTTGGAGAATCTTCATTGGAATTTTAATGAGACAAGGCAGGAGCGAGCGAAGTCACCAAGAAATTTGGAGAATCTTCATTGGAATTTTAATGAGACAAAGCAGGAGCGAGCGAAGTCACCAAGAAAGGAGAATCCTGACTCGAATAGGTTAAGCTGTCATTGTTATTTAACTAAGAGAATTGAAAATTGGAGCATCCTGACTCGTACATCAGATTTTCTGTGTGATTTTAAATGAATAACCTGAGAGTTGACCCTGCTTTAGCTTGAAGCCTTAGTAAGCCATAAACAAATTACGTTAATTTTTATATTTTCATTAGGTATTCATTCATAAGAATTACTCATCTATAATAATTTGAGATTTTGGATAAAACTGTACGAATTTTTGCTTACACACCTGGGGGCCCCTGAAGCTTGGGGGCCCTGTATCATTGATACGGCTGATATGGCAATAGCTACGCCCCTGCCGAGCACCATGTATTAATCACCACCTCGCCTACATTGCAGTTGACTAAACCCATTCTATTAATTATCCTTTAGCTAGAATTTGGACAGCTAACAATACACAAACTGCATTACGTTTGACAGGCTGTAGGTGCCAAAGTGCACCCCTATGTAGGCAACTAATGTTATTACAGTGCTTCAACAGATAATGAATTTAACGATGGCGCGTTGCTAACTTGTCTGCACTAAGAGGTAATTAAACTTTTGGGGATGAACAGAAGTAAGTATTTGTCATTACGGAACTCGATATTCTATGATAAACGAGACTTATATTAGATTTTATCATAAATCGCACGATATTTCAAATTTGTGTTCAAATCTAGCAAAAACTAATACTATAAAATGTCTGACCAGCTTGTTATGTTCGTTATACAAAGTTAATGCTGTACTTATTTCTATTGATTTTGTACAATATAATTATACCGCTTATTACTTATTATACCGCTGTCTGATCCGAAACGGGCACATAGGTACACACAACTACAATGTATAGCTTGATATGTATATCAAGCTATACATTTCCAGTATAAGGTGACCTCTCATTGTACAGAAATCCTATACAATGCAAAATCTTCATAAACTGGAAATATATAGCTTGATATGTAGCCGTGTGTACTGCAATAAAATTGCAAAAACAGACTTATTATTATTTATGATAAAAAAAGTTATTGCTATTAAAATTCACGATTTTAGTACAAAAATTACCCTAATTCAAATCAACAGAGGTCTAATAATAATATCAATAAGGTGTGATCGTAGATACCCGCTACACGACAGGCACTCGCATTTTTTTTCTTTTTTTCTGTAAATGACCACATGAATGGACTCTTATTGAAATATCTTTACGGCTCGGACAGCGTTTTTTGACATCTTGTAGACAGTATTTGCATTTTGCTATTACAACTTCGAATAGCTTTTATTAAGTTGGCAAATGATTCAGTACTAAAAAGTACCATAATTTTACTTTTTATTAGGACAGAAGATAATAACATAACATCACGCCTTGTTTCCCCTAAGGGTTGGGCAGAGGTGTACCTATAGTACACCCACATTTCACCAGTTATGTTTTAAGTCCCATGTAATAGGAGGCGAGCCTATTGCCATCAGCCGGGCACAAATCCAGACTCCGGGCTGCTACTGATAAATTCCAGATGGAAAAACCCAATAATAACACTTTGCCCGACCCGGGAATCGAACCCGGGACCTAGATTAGTAGATTGTAGACAAAAATATAGGAACATGCATGGGGCATGAGGAACAGGGTGTAAAGTTTTCTCATCCTTTACAGAAAAGGGAGGATCCTCCGACCAGACGGGGGTTGTGTCTGGTGGCCTACTGCCCGACGATTGATGTCGGGATTTTGTATATACGAGTATGCTAGTCGCTTGCAACTAACTCTGCTTGTGCGATGCAGGATTTTTCGTAACGTCAGTGGGATGCGTGGTTCGCATGTGGTGATGCAGATGCTGCCACAATTACATTATTTCGTCAGAACATGTTAAAGTTCAATATAAAAGGGGAAAGCCTATTGCCACTATAGGGCATAAATTTAGACCAACCGCTAACAGCTTTTCCTAATGTCATAAAACTTAGGTAAGTTTTCACATCCTGTGGATCGAACCCCAGGACCCACAACCCAGAACTCACATCACATGTTCTTTCACCATTGGCGGTGAGGAATATAGCGTAATGTAATATTATTAGAAGGTTTCATGGTTGTTCAGTTTCCGTGAAACTAACTCTTTTTAAGGCCTACTACCAAAAATTTTACACCAGCAGCTTTTGGGACAACCGTACCCTAAAAGCAGACAATGCCCAGCGCATTCAATGCCTTCAGGGCGCTGTTGAGGCTTCCCCCTTACTGTAGTGCATCAGGTATGTTCGCTGATGCGCACACTGACGATTACTTTGCGATAATGCAACAGAAAGTTGCCTCAGTAATATCCCGAGTGAGGGGAAGCAGCAACAGCATTCTGAAGGTGTTTGCAGAGAGGCTGGATGGGCTTACAATGGAGAGGTTTACCAAGGTACCTGTTGGTAACAAAGCCTGTTAAACCTTCCTGTGACTGTGATTATATTTTTATTTTTGGTGTTCTTACATGTTACTAATATAGTTTTTAAGTAAGATGTAAATACTAACAGCCTATGGGTCTTGATGCCTGACAAGATATATTTTTTTTTACTTTTTGTATTTTATTAGTTACCTGTATTAGTGCCTCCAGTAAATATCCACGCTCCAGTAGTCTTCGCGGCTTTCAGCAGTCCTTTTCTTAACACCTTCTTTAGCTTCGGCTGCAGGTCGAAGTTTGCCTTGCCACCCTGTATGGTGATGAGGAGCTTTGGTCGGTCGAGGGCCCATTCTCTTACCAGCAGTTGCCATCGCCAAAGACACTTTAGTAATTCAGAGAACAATAACTTTACTAAAAGATCAAAAGAGTAATAATATTTAAATTTTCCTTATTTCCGCACCGGTAATTATTTAGGTAACTATTTCTTTTGAAATTCCCACGGGATTGGGAATATTAGTACATTATTACAAAGGCCGTGAAATAGGCAATTGCAGGTCGTGTATGAGTTTGAAGGCCGAGCCGTAGGCGAGGACTTCACTAACATGAGACAGGCAATTGCCATTTCCGCCGAGGCATATATAGTGCTTTTCTCAAAAGAATGCAGGGAAATAAAACATACTTTTTATTAAAAAAAAACGATTTTTTGCTTTTGAATCCGGTCGATTGCCGTTTAAGAAAGTAGTTAATTTTCCATAATCTTTCAAGCAGTGCTATTCTGTAACCTTCTCACCGTGAAAACTTAAGTGAAGTGAACGTGGAGTGAATTGTCAGTGTCATTCCACCGGATACTAGGGATGGACCAAGGATTACATTTACAATCATAATCGAGATTTTAATAATATTTTTATGCTAATTCTATTGATCATAATCAGATAACTGATTAAATAAACGCAATTCTATGACCCAATTGCGATGTGTTTTAACTGATTAAATAAACGCAATCCCATGACCCAACTGCGATGTGTTTTGAAGAAGCGATAGTGGATTGAGTCGACTAAAGCCTGTGCGACGTTATTCAGTGTTGTTATTAACCCAAATCTTTTCAATAAGAAGAGATAACCGACTGTGTCAAGTGATCGAGTGCTAAAAGTGTGCCTGGCTGACGGACCATAGAATTTATCACCTCACAAACTATGTGGAAACCTAACTACACGATGCGTGTGTCTGTATACATAAGCCATTTGAATAAAAAACGTGCGGGTTATTTAATAAGTACCTTTCTAATATTTTATTTTAGGTAGGTAAATTTATACCGACCTACGCGTGGTCAATAATAAAATAATATTCATAAAATCACCGTCATCAATACTCTAACAAAATTCAACAGTTCAACTGACACTCGCGCAGCGCGCGCACCGGCCGGAGGGCGGCTAGGCTCACTTCACCCAGCCCAAGTGAAATGATGTTGCTATGGCAACCAGAATCGAGTGAAGTGATAAGATCACGACACTCGCGCGTCGCGCTTACCGACTCACTTCACCTAGCCGGCGCAAGTGGTTACTATGGTTACGAGAATCGGGTGAAGTGATAAGATCACGCCGCGCTTGCGCGTGAGGAGTTGTTAATAATGTCAAGTTGAGTTTTTTTTTATTTGCCATTTTTTATTTTTAAATGTGCAACAAACAAAAATTTGGTTTTACCAAACTACAAAATGGCGGCTACAAACATTTTTTATAGTTTTCATGGTTTTCGGAGGTGTTAAATCCGATAGTGAGGTCAAAACTAAAAAGCAAGATGGCGGCTGCGAAAATGTTCAGATTTTTCATCATGGGTGTCGTTTTCATTGTTTTCGGGGGTGCTAAAGCCGATAGTGAGGTCAAATCTAAAAAGTAAGATGGCGGCTGCAAAAATTACCAATCCTTTTGGAATAAAAAAAAACAAATTGAGTTTCTGACTGAATTTCTGTTTTGCTATTTTATTTAAAAAAAACCCTAAATAGTAAGGTTTCAGCGCTTAAATACTAATTTTGAAATAATATAAAATTATCAATAGAATTAGCATAAAAATATTATTAAAATCTCGATTATGATTATAAATGTAATGCTTGGTCACTCCCTAGCATCAGTGGGATGACACTAACAGCTCACTCCACGCGAGTTTTCACGGTGAGATTTTTACAGAATCGACATGAAGTTAATGCCGTTTTTAACATGAACTGTACATTTCAGCATGGAATAAATTGCCTATAAAGTAGATGGCTTTTTAGTTTTTAGCAATCTCATTAAAATACGCAAAAAATAATGTTTCAGAGAAAAAGTTAACCTTTTTCTCGTTTTTCCAACTCATAAAATTTTCACATAGGTACTTTCATGTATTTTTCTTTTGACTTCGCTGGAAGCAGGATTTCCGTAGCCAATTTGGCTTCTGATCTTAAATCTGGTGGAGTACAATCAATCTCCATTTCACCCTCTGAACCGTTGGAACTCATTTTAATTATTAAATTCATATTTATTAAGTATGTAAATAACTAATAAAAATGAATTTTCAGCTTTGCCGCCAAGTTCTTTATTTATCACCTGTGTCCAGGTCGAAAGGCAAACGTATTTATCTATACAGCCACATGAACGCAATTTGTACTACAGTCCTACCAACTTATCTGTGAACTGAAAGAGGACGGCACCGTCGATTCAGTGTTGCTAATTAATATAAGGTGCCCAAAATTGAGTAAGTTTTCAAGAAGGAAATTTCACATTAAACATAATCGTTTAATAAGAATTACAGTTTTTTTTTCAAATTAAAAACAATGATACCTATATACAAATAATAAAATAAATAAAAAGAATTTGATAATTTACAGTTACGTAGGTACGCTAACAGTTTAGTCTCTCAGGAATAAACAATAGCTTTATCTAAAAAGTAATCCAATGAAGTGGAAATTCAGCAGATAAAATGTTCCACGAGGGGCGTACACCTTTCATTTAATGCGAAGTTAAGTAGGTACCTACCTACCCTGCATGAGGTACCTTGATGTCTAGCATTTAGTAATGACCGTACCTAACCCCTAACACCAGATTTGACTAATTATAATTAGCAGTGGTACCTAGTGGTAGTGTAGTGTAATAAAAAAAACAAATTGCTTTACAATAATTTATTGAAAACCAGGATTACAGTAATTGTGATCTTTAGATGAACCTGCATACACAACTTCATCCTGGTTGTGAGGCCATACTGCACTTATTTCCGTACCACTATCATCATTATCACTATCGCTTTCGGTTTCAGTGTCACTTACCACTTCTATAATAAAAGGTTTATCTAAATACAAATCATGTTTTAAGTGCTCTCCTTCTAACCTGCGAACGTGTTTACAATGCTGTGCCCACTCATGAACTGTAATATCGTCAAAAGCTTCTCTAACTAGGCGGGGAATTTCAGCAATATTTACAATAGCAACTTTTCTTATCATTGTGCGCCATATGAGTTCAATGGGATTGAGATCACAGTGATAAGGTGGTAAATATAAGCATTTGTGTCTATTATCTTCTAAATTTTTTTCAATCTCATATACAGGTTCAGGCTTGTTTCTCTTAATTATTTCTAAAAGCTGAGGTTTAGTCAAATCCTCTCCGTAGTGTATTTTGTTTTGGGTCAACCTTAATTGCATATCTTTTTTTAAGGAATTCGTATTTGGGACTTTATTCACACAAATACGGTGATAAGAACCATTATCCATCACTATTATGGATGGCTCTCGTAAATTAGGGACAAGTTTTTCAATAACCCACTTTTTAAAGTTGCTACTATTCATCTCGTCATGATAATCACCACTTGTTGTGTTTGATTGAAACACAAGTAGTGCATTTGTAACAAATCCAGTATCTCCTCCCGCATGAACAATAATATATCTTTGCCCTTTCGATACAGGCTCCAATACTCCGTCTTCACCCTCTCCTTGTCAACATTTACCCGATGTATGCGAAGAGTGAATATAGGTCTCATTTAAATAAATTATGGGCCGGGGCTGGGGAGATTTGTTATTTTTATCCACTGCATGCAAGTACTTAGCTCTCCAAGCTGATATTTCATTACGCTCCCTAAGAACCTTCCGATTGGATTGAGATTTTTTTAATTAATTTGTGTAATTTATTTCTGTCTTCTAGAAGCTTTTTAACAGTAGGGACCTCTTTTAATGACATATTTACTTTGTGGACCTTAATATATTGTGTGGAATTTAATATTTACTTGTAAAGTATTCTATTGTTTTCAATTATTCTGAATGTGAAGACTATGTAGGTCATTGTTTTCTTTTTTCTCATTTAGTTTCAATCTTGGTCTGGCAGTTTGAGTCATTTAAGCGGCCTACCCAAAAGTCCTTTCTTTGGTATTGTTCGTCGAATCGTTGAGCTCCTTGAGTTCTTAGTTGAGCTGCACGATTACTGACAATGCGTGCACTGACTGGATAGGTCCACTCATTCTGTGTGGTTCTTTCCTCAAAAGACCATTTCAGACACCAATCTACATGGTCTTCACATGATCTGACCAAGATTATGTCTGGACTTTAAGAGAAACTGTGACGTCTGAGTTTGTTTCGGCCTTTCTTCTCAGAGTAGTCAGATAGGAAACGCCGAGCTCATCTAGTTTTTTTTTTTCTAAATATGATTGACGTGTAAAAGTGTTTCATTTGTCATCATTTCATTTCATTTCATTTCAGTTTGCGCGCCGCTCCTCGGATACTATATGTATAAGCAGTGCGAGAAAGCGGGCAAACTATTGTTATATGCACTGTATTAACTGGCTGTGCTGGAGGTGAATCGGTGTAGGTACCATTAATACCGTTGGAGTACCCATTCGAGTTTAAAAGGCTGCAGTTCCCCTTTAAGGTGTGTTTCGCAATGACGATTAATACGTTTCAGGGTCAGTCACTGAAAACAGCGGGAATTGATATTAGAGGGGATTGCTTCTAACACGACCAGTTTTATGTGGCCTGCTCGGTAGCACGTTATTTTCCGTGGGATATTTTCCGACATCCACGCGGGCGAAGCCGAGGGCAAAAGCCGATATTTAAAATATCATACTTTAGCTTCAAAAGTGCTCGGATTCACTTTCTGACCCTATGGTGTAAGTGTGTAACAGTATTAAACGCATGTTTTACATACCCAGTTATGCGCAGTTTCATAATCTACTTGATCTAAACTCATGCAATTTCATTAAACGCACATTAAATAATATCGTAAATGTGGCGCCCAAATCCAACATCCTACAGCGAGGGTATTCTCCATAACAGCAAAAGCAATACCCCTTTCTATGATTGATCCTCACCTGAGCTTTAGTTGGATGCGGTCCACCCTGGAACTCTACAGTTCCGTAGGCGTCAGTCGGAGCTGACTGCGTATGCCGTGCTGGTACGCATGCTTCCCCAGTATTGGCAGTCTGAGTGTTAGAGCTATGAGCTGTCTTGCTTAGCCCGCACCAGCATCTGTAAAAGAAATGGATTGATAATGTACTGATTGATCTTGTACTGCATTATAATAAGGTAGATTTTTGACATTCTTTACTTTTCATTAGGTTCATTAGGTCAACGAAACGCTGGCGCGATGACTTAGATTCGTTCACGGGAGATGGGCAAGAGAAGGCAACACACAAGGAACGGTGGAAAGTTATAGGAGAAATCTTTGCCCAGCAGTGGGACAATACAATCCAGATAATGAAAAAAAAACACATGTATGCCTAGAATATTTTTTTTTTGCTTGATCTGTGCCCAGAATCAAAGTAAACTTCATCATCTTCACACAATTAGTTGTTCAATAATATAAAGTAGTCTGTGTACTATCGGCCAAAGTTCCGCATGCTCACCTCTAAGGCGATAATCGTATAGCACGGCTCACGACTCGATCGCCCGATGCAAGCGTTTTGACCAATGGGATGCACGAAGCCTATTTTAGTCGTGTTCGTATTAGTGTAATTATGTATAGAAGTGTGACACTCACACTAGGCGCGGGCTATGCTCACTTGTTTGTGAGATATTTTTTTAATAGGCACGGCCAGCGAGAGCTCTATGAATTATTATTGTTGACAAGAAGTAATTTCGTACTAATATCTTCCGTTTGGTTTAGAAAATGTATTATTGGTATTGCTATATTTAATTAGTATCAATAATAAAATATTTCCATAAAAAATATAATAATTTGGAATAAGGAATGTCAAACAACAAATTATGTCTATTCTATACACTTTGATATTTACCTCTCTCCGACACATGGCTATGCTCGGTCGGGTATATAAATTTAGTTATTTATCATTACTTTCACTGCCTCTCCAATTTTCGCGATGTCCTATGCGATGCCGGCAAACAAATCGCAGCGAACGCGCTAGGTGCGTTAACCGACACTGCATAAAGGTATAAAATGTTTATATTGACATTTTTGTGTTTTATCAGCGTGCGACTTGTTACTTGTGCAGTGCTATTGGAAAGTAAATAACTGCATTTAAATGTGTTTAAACTTGGGAACTTAAAGCTTAATATCACGCATATCGATCCCTGAATCGAAAAATTGCTTTGAAAATCAGCAATATTCTTGAACGGCCAATCGAATGATACACCTATGGGATAGGATAAAAAAGTTATCATCGCCACTTTACGTGCAAAGGACGTACCCTAAAAAAATGTTTTTCAAGATTTTAGTTTAAGTACTACTTTGTTGGCGTGATTAATATGTATACCCATGCCAAATTACAGTATTCTAGTAGTAAGAGTCTGTGAGCTAAGCCAGGGACAGACAGACAGACGGACAATGCGAAACTTTAAGGGTTCCTTGTTGACTACGGAACCCTAAAAAGGAGCAAGTTACGTAGTTTTGTTAGAAATTGACAACATTTGGTATATTTTTCTTTTATTGCTCTGTTTTGATTGAAATAGCAAAATTACAGTAGTGTTTGAACCAATAGTTGACGCAGTTTTTCAGAGATTTTTGTTTATTGCTGTCGCAACTTTTGCAACTGCAATAAAAATAAGTTCATTATCTAAGTACCATTGTTATTGGTCGACAACCGGTTAAACAATAGGACGGCTTAATAGAAGGGCCATAAAATACGGTCATAAAAAATGACAAAATATTTCTTCAACACACTTGCTTGTAAAGTGACTCTTATAGCAACGCATTTAGGTTCATAATTCAGCGTTTATTACACTAGTATTTTTACTTTACAGTTATTTTTCTCAATCTCCGCAAAGAGTTTTTATATCTAAAAACAATGAATATTTTTGAGAATAAATAAACTATTTTAGGATACATTTATGATAAATCAATCATCAAAATTATTATCATTTCTTCAAATGATATATTTTTCACTACGAATTTACCGTAATTTGCGTATTCAAAACTTTATTTTGTTTTTATTATATTTTTATATGGGCTGTTCAGCGGTTTTGCCGTGCCTTTATTTACACCTGGACGCGCATCGCTAGCGTGGCGCGCGGAAGAAACGAAACCAGCACGCCATTTTCTATAAATACTCGTTAACGTTTTCGTTGTGTGGTTAATTATTATCAAAAATGTTGACTTCAAGTAGGGAAGAAGAGCGAAGAGCAACACGTAGATTTGACCACCCCCGGAAATTAAATCGAGGCACGAAACGCGAGTGACACGCCTTTTGCCACCAAAATCTAGAGAGAAATACCTAGCGGCCTACGAAACTATAATAACAATACAAGTCTGTTTTTTCCTCTCAAGTTGAAAACCATCGTATGAAACGCGTGTGTATTGATAATTACTCACTCGGCGCCCTTATCGCGCTCGTCTTCGGCTCGCGCGAACAATACCGGTTCAAGTGTAGTTAGTTACCAACATCACACACTTGTATCATAATGTACTAGTATGTCTGTTGTTATTTTTTGTTACCCGCCCAATACTCACACAAATGCATATTGCCTCTAATTGGACGAAACCAGGAAGAGGTGTGGTCTGTCACTAGCTGCGCTTGCCGCAGAAATATTTTCTTAAGTGAGCATGCTTAAGTTTTGCCGATAGTACATGTAAGTCTATGGGGCTTGGTGACCCACAACACAGGTATTTTATGCGTTTTCGAGCACCAGTCACTTACAAATATTAATGTTACGTGATCTTACGTGACTTTATGTATGTATGTATGCATGTTAAGTACACATACATACATACATAAATTCACGCCTTCTTTCCATGGGAGTAGGCAGAACCTATAGAACACCACCTGCTCTGCTCCTTACATACTCCTTTTGCTTCACCTGCGTTCATACATCTGGTCATACACGCACGCTGGTTGCGCGTACTACGCACCTGACCTTTCTGAGGAACATCACCAATTAGGTCACTTTATGTCCTCCTAAGGCGTCTCTTCCCGGCGTTTCCACTCACCTCATCTTTGTAAACACCTTTTGTCAGACGCCATTCATTAAACGATGCCTTTTATTTAAGTTCTTCGACATATCTTTGGAAGGTGTACGAGGGACCGTAGCCAACTGCCGCAGAGGCCCGTTAAGACGCTTTAAATGAAAGAGGCACCAACTGACGATTATTCCTGTACATACTATGCAAGTGCACCCAAAGACAACCCCGGTTGGTGTAGGACTATTGCGGGATATGGAAACAAAGATATTGGAATATGTTTTTCGATGGCTAAATTGGACTGGTTACCAGAACTTTGGAAGGATTATGGACCTTGCCTGATCAATGTTTTATTATATACACGGAAAAAATAGCAGAGGGCGACTTGCACACTCAATAATAGGCCCCCTGAAACTATTGCTAGCACTTAGTGACATAGTAACAAGGGAGCAACATATCCTGAGGTGCTTGAGGACTGGAGAGGTATTCCACGGCTATCAGAATAATCTCAGAGCCCGGAGGATGGTTAAGATCGCTACCAGCACTTACTGAATACTTCCTTCTTCCAAGCACGATGGCTCTTCCGCATCTCCACTCAAGCTGGGATATAAAGGCAAGAATGAGGTGGGAGCTCTGTTCCTCGTCAGTGTTCACTCCAACCGGCCAATAAAGGCAAGCCAGAGATTAGGAACAAGACTTCTCCCGGGAGATAGGGACCGTGGGGTCGCTACTGTCAAACAGCTCGCCACAAGCTACCCTGCAGGTTTCTTTATCTCTCTTGATCTGGCTCCTTATCCTAGACCTGTTCGGGCAAAGTAAACTCTACCGGCACCTAGGTCTGTGCCGGTAGAGTTTACTTTAGAGTAGCGCGACGTCAACGTAGAGATACGGCGGTGAAATTATTATTATTATTATTCCTGTGTAATTCGTAACTATGTATAGGCCTTTGGCCCATGGGTTTCATATAAAGTGACATTAGTTCGTTGAAAAAGTTTATTGACGTATTCAGTATTGATACCAACGAGCAAGGAAAAAATGGAGGCGCCGCGTTATTCTATAAATACATTAGCTTATTTATATGCATATGCAAATATGAGTGAAATACGATACAGAATGTGAAATATCGTTTTGTCTCATTATTTTTAATAAAATAATAGCATTGGATAAAAGAGACAATAATATTTAAGTTGATGCTCATTATCAGTGATAGGAATAGGTAGTGCCTATTTGCCTAAACTTCGAAGAACAGAGACAAGAAACGGAGACTTCCTTAGGACTAACTTTTTTTCCGAGACATCTGTCCCGAAATTTCGAGACAACACATAAATACATTTAAAAAAAATGTTATTCGGAATAAGTTATTCGTCTATATTTACCTAAAGTTTGCGACTAGATATATCATAATAAATAACATACACAGTCGTTACAACCATAAAATTTTCTGAAATTTTTTTTGGAGAACATTTTGTAAATGACTTGTTGATCGTAATACACAATGAATCACAATGTTTGAATAAGAAGCCGTACACGTTTCGAAGTAAATATCTTCTTTCTAGCTCACTCTCGGCTACGTTTAATGAGATTTCTAAAGTTCAAGTGTAAAAAAGGCATTATATGTAACACATAATATGATTTAAAAGAGTGTCCATGGAGTTTCTTGCACGTTCTTCTCCATAGAGACCTACTCTTTGGAACGTGCTTCACTTTTCTTGGACTATTTGAATGGTCTATTTGAAATAAATGCTTTGATTTTGATTTTATCGGTATTTATAATAAATAAATAATTCATTTATTTGCCAGAATGTAGGTATACAAAGTGGTATGATCTTAATATTAATGAGGTCCCTTTACATTCTACCGTTATACATGATGTGCAAATATTTAGTTACAAATGAAAATACAAATACCATTTTTTCTTTCATCTTAATGAAATATATTTCTAAAGTATATTTAAAAATGTGCATGATATTAAAATAATTGCATAATAATGGTATCACATTATCACATTTTACGGCAGCGCGTTTCGTTATCTATTCTTAGAAATTACAAAAGGTAACCGCCATGGTCGCATACCTGTGCGGCGCGGGGAGGGTCTACATACCCCCTCCCCCCCTACTCCTAACCGCCCCGCGTGCGCGCAGGTTAAATTCACTTCAATCCTGTACTTCGGTTTGTTAAGTGCGCATCTTCCTGTATTGTTTTTGTGAATATTGTTTTTCACCCTCGCTCGTTTTTTGGTTCATTGGATCTTCTTAATACGACTACTTTGGCTTGAATTTATGGATTACGATTTGCTGCAATAACATTGTTCCTGTCTGTCTACATCAAATAATACGGTAAGTCAACATTTATTACTTTTTAATGTTTTGGCTAAAGTTATTTATTTTATTTCTTGTAGGGAAACAAACAGTAAGTTAGATATAAAGAAGAACATTAATGTATATATTATTTTATCTTAAACTAGCAATTTGACAGTCTAGATTGATATGCAATTGTATGAACTTGATATTTTTTAGTGGAGTTTTTAAGATAATTATTGTGTATAAAACGTAGTTAAAGAAAAAAAACATACGCATTTAACTTTTGGTTCAAATATAAAAGTGAACTTCAATACTACCAAGCATAGTAATGTTATATCTTTGGTGTCATAAAGAATTGCTAAGGTGGACGAATTCTATCAAAATATATTATTTTTCTGGCCGGTTCTTTTAATATTTGAACCAAAAAGGAATATGTCTATTGCGCATTGACTAAAATGCGAAAAAAAAAATCAATAACAATGATGTTACGCGTGTTCATATTATCTAACCGTTTTTCTTTATTAGAGCGTAAAATGAAAGAATAAAATCTTTAAATCGATACAATCGATGCACCTAGCTGGAATGCGCGCACCTCTCCCGCTTTCCTTTCCACCTCCCTGTATCTATAAAGGTTCGTTATTCCTTTTGAGGCATGGAAAACTTAAAATTTTATTTTATTTTAGGTACTTGCCATCGTACATCTTTTTGGAGACCAGTAAGATTGGAGATGGCGAACAAGCCTAAGAAAGCAACAGTACAAAGTTGGATTGGACTTCATCCTGAATTATATTACGACCCGGCCAGTAATTTGATTTACTGTTCCAAGAGCGAGAGCAGTATAACAGCTAAACTTAGTAGTGTCAAGAGGCACGTTAAAGGTCCGAAACACAAAGGGACAAGTAAAAAACCAAATGAAGAATTTTATTTGGACCTAGTACAATTTCTCATATTATGTAATATACCTTGGATTCAAGTAAACAACCCCGCTTTCAAAAAATTCTTCCATAAATATATTTGCTGCAATTGTACAAATCGACAAAAGCTTCCCGAGCAATCATTGCTGAGAAAAGTTTATTTAGATAAGATTTTTAAAACTAAAATTGACTCGATTTATGAACAAATTGCAAATCAAAAGCTGTGGGTATCTTTAGACGAGACAACTGATTTTTTAGGCAGATACATGGTACATTTACTTGTAAAACCTTTAAATGCGATCACACAAAAACCAGTTTTAGTTGCTTGCAAAGTACTAGAAATTGTTAATGGGAGCACAATTGCCCAATTTGTAATAGACTGCTTTGAAAATTTGTGGTGCGATTTGTATGAATCCAAAGTAGGAGACGTTGCTGTATTATGCACTGATAGTGTAGCATATATGCTAAAAGCGGGACGTGTGCTGAAAAATTATTTGCCCAACATGATACACGGCACTTGCTTAGCACATGCACTGAATCTCGTGGCAGAAAAAATACGATACGAATACTCAGATGTAGATGAATTAATTTCAAACGTAAAAAAAATATTTTTAAAATCACCTAATAGAGTGCGCTTGTTAAAAAACACCTTTCCCCACATGCCGCTTCCTCCAGAACCCGTTATTACAAGATGGGGTACTTGGTTGGAGGCAGTGTCATATTATGCAAAATATTATGATCAAATTAAAACAATTGTAAATCTTTTAAGAAGTTCCGACGCGCTATCTATTAGGTGTGCCAAAAATGTTCTTCAAAAGGAAAACTTGAAATCGGACTTGGACTACATTGAGGAATATTTTAAAGATATACAAATTGGATTAAAGAAATTACAAAAATCGAATTTAACTCTAACGGAATCCTTTGAAATATTTGATCACGTGAGAACTGTGCTTAGCTGGTGTTCATCTGAGCTTATAAAAAATAAACTCGTAAATGTCATGGACAGAAATCCCGGTTTAGATAAAATTAGAGACATATGTGAAGCGATAACAGCAGGAAAGGATGAGCGATCATACTATATGTACGCGCCTTTAACCTCAGTTGATGTTGAAAGGTAATTTTCAACTTATAAATGGATTCTTAACATAAAAAGAAATCGCCTGACAGTTGAAAATATAGAAAAAATTATGATTGTGTATTTCAACTTAGATGACTCATCTGACAAAGAAAATTTCGGTTCTGATACTGAACTTGACGAATCGAATCACGATGATTAAATTAAAATCGTTCTTTATTTTTTATGGTACACAAATAAAGATTTTCAAATTCTTAGCAATTTTTGATGCATCAAGTTCTTTATCAAAACCGAACAGTTAGTAGTTCAGTATTAAAACTGATTGTCCTAAATGCTTCAAATATTAATTTGTAAACTTCAAAGGTTAATTTGTACTTTGATTTGAGTAAAAATTGCATCCCTCAACGTCAGTAAAATAAATATGACATAGATATTTAAAGATAGATAAACATAAATTTGTTTCTTAAATCTTTCCTTCTGTACATTTTGTTTCATGGTTTCCAATTACGTCATATTTTAAAATAATATAAATATAAATATATTTGTTACAACAATATTCTATGTGTTTTATTTTTCCTTTAGAGCCCATTAATTATTTAATGAACCTAGAGCGATATCGACCGGCGATTTTTGAGCATTTTTTCTTTCGTTTTTTTTTTTGCATAGAAATCTCCAAAAATCGCCAGACAATATCGGTGGTGTGAAAGGACCCTTACGTTTTTTTTTTTAACTAGTTAATGCCCGCGGCTTTTCCCGCGTGTACTATTGTTTTTGTATCCCATGGGAACTATACTTTTTTTTTAATAGGAAGTAGCATATGTGCTATTCCACACCTTAATCTATATCACTACCAAAATCAGTATTTTCAGTGGCATTGAGTAATGGACATCCATACAAACTATCACATTTATAGACAAACTTTAGATAACTATAGACGAATTACTTATTCCAAATAACACATTTTTTTAAATGAATTTAAGTGTTGTCTCGAAATTTCGAGACAGATGTGCCGGAAAAAATTTAGTCCTAAGGAAGTCTCCGTTTCTTGTCTCTGTTCTTCGAAGTTTAGGCTAATAGGCACTACCTATTCCTATCACTGCTCATTATGGTCACATTTTGTCGTGACATAGTGACAGTTGTAGGTAAGTGGCATATCAGCCATTTTATGCGACAAGTTTCATGGTAGTTTTGCTGTCAAATGGTTGTTTATTTTTTGTATTATTGAGGTTTGCGAGAAAAATACGAGGAGTTTACCTTTAAAACTGCATGTAAATGTTGGAAAACAGCCATTCAACATGCCTGAGTGTTGTTTTGTGAAGTGTAGTGCAAGAAAGAATGAAAATCAACCTCAATTGTCTTTACACAGGTTACTAGGTAGCCAATGAAAAAATTGTTACGCGATCATGAATTTGTGGCTAAAGTATTGATATTTGGGTTTATTTCCGTAGAACAGACCGTTTTAATATTTATTATTTCATTCGTTTATTTACAATTATATGTCATAGTGGAATAGTGTTGTACCGTTTCGAGGCGACGCCGTACCGTAATAGTTTCCGAAACTAGTTCCTCCGCTGAAACGATATCGGTTATAATCTGCGATGTTAATATAAATCATTCTGCGTGTCTTAATCGGTCCGAGTGACCTTGTTAGGTCCAGCCCGAGGTTCACAGCACCGAGAGACCGTCGCACAGAGTTATAACGTTATAAGTGATCCTAAAACAGACGTCAGCATTTAGTTATTGTTTAGTACCATAATAACCGCTCTAACCAAAATGGATTATTGATAAAACTACTTGCCTATTTTATAGATTTCCTAAAAATAAAGGATTAAAGAGAAGGTGGTTAGAGGCTATTGGTGAAAAAAATATTAATACCCGAAATAAAGAATGGTACCTACCTGTGTTCACTTCACTTTGAAGAAAGCTGTTTCAATAGAAGATTTGGTTTAACGATGATTACATAATAACTCTGTTCCCACAGTATTTTCGGTGAGTGTGTATTAAAATGATTGATTAATAATAGCCTGGCCCTTTGGCCTGAAATAAATAAATAGATACATATATTGAATACCTCAATTTAAAAAATATCAAGTGTGGTCATCATGATATTAGTGGGTACCAAATTGTTTCAGGTGCTAAAATACAATATCAAGAGTCATCTGTTTTTTGTGAAACAAGCAACATTCAAAAATCGATGTTTCTGGTACATCTACTGTAATACCGCTATTGCAGTTACCCCATCGAATTATGGACGCGGTGCACATTTCAAATTTCCTTGCAAATGTATTGAAAAACGTCGTATGAAACGGGTGTGTAATGATCATTACACACTTGTATCATAATGTACTAGTGTAAGCCTACTTTTCTAATCAAACGTTATACTATAATCATTATCACACCAATAAACAAAGGTAAAACAATCATATTTTTTTTTATCCACTACTCATTAGCACATAATATAAACATTATCTTCTCCCCTGTGATTATCATGTTTTTCACTAGGCTCCGCATACCTAACAGAAGCTACTGCGCTCTTTCAACGGATCTACTTCTTCCTGCTGTTTTCCTTCTCCTAAATACGTAAACGTGATGCAATTAAAAAGCGTTTTTTTAATCCTGTATAACACGACATAAATTTATTCTCAGATAACAGAACGTAAGTAAACCTACTCATGTTTTTCTGTTACAACGGACTAGTATGTAATTATGATCCAAACGTGATTTCTAGTAAGACTAGTATCGATACTAGTTATAATAACACCCATGGTCCTAGATTGATACAACCCTAGCAACGGCAGCCATTTTATGCAACAATATCGAGTTGTAGGTATGCACCTTTTTTTTGTAGGTGTTTCCAGTCCATATATTTATATGTCTATGATTGCTACTAACAATTCGTTGCGATGGCTAATCCATCAACCGAGAATGGGTTTTTTGCTAGCTTTTTAATTATTTTTTTTAAACATTAGACTCCGTAAACATTTCCATACTAATTAAAACTCAGCACATGCTGGTTTTATTGTTTCATTTTCACAATTGGAGGTCAATTTCACAATTTATATACGAAAGGCCGAAAGAACTTTTCGAAACTTCCGGTGTAGGTACTGGTGCGGGCGGTGCGGTGACGCTGTCTGAGTGGCATTACAAAACATGGCAGTGCAATGCGGTGTGACGCGGTTACACCGAGTATTAGTTAGTACCGTTCAATGCAACTGCAACTCTTGTAGCTACTACGAGGGCGGCACTGAAAATTTCGGGAATCAAGGAAGTGACACAACATTACTATTTAAAAATGTATTTATTGCTTTTCGAAGTATTCTCCGCAAAATTTGACACATTTTTCCATACGATGGAACCAATTATTGAAGCAACCATTCCATTCGGAAGTTGGGGTCTCCAAAATGGCCGTTTTGTAGGCGTCCACAGCTTCTTCAGGTGATGAAAATCTCTGTCCACGCAATTTATTCTTTATTTTAGGGAAAGTATAGAAATCATTAGGGCTTAGGTCGGGGCTGTACGGCGGATGGTCTAATAATTCTATGTTTTCTTGCTCTAAAATCTCTTTTGTTCCGTGCGCGGTGTGAGAACTCGCATTGTCGTGATGGAGGATGATGCGGCGGTTGCAGTTCTCTTTACGGAGTTCAGAAATGACCTGTGGCAATCAAATGCTAGCATACCATTCTGCATTAACCGTTCTTGTCCCTCAAGAGGAATAGTCGTAACATGGCCGGTTTTGGAGACAAACGTGGCCACTTTTTGCAACACTCCGTGAACGAACAATTTTTGTTGGCTTTAACTCATTTTCGAACACCCAAACTCGTGACTGGTTTTTTGTTTCGAGTTCGTACGCGTATACCCAGGATTCGTCACCTGATACGATGTTGTATACAGCATTTGAGGATCCTGCGTGGAATATTCCAAGAGTTCTGACGCGCCAAGTAACGCGAGCCGCTTTTTGCTCTTCACAGAGCGAATGCGGTATCCATCGGGAAAACAACTTTTTTACACCTAATTGTTCATGCAAGATTATTTGTAATTGACTCATGCCAATGTCTAAATTTGCCTGAATTTTGCGGTATGTCACATGTCGATCTTCCTCAATCAGCTTACGCACAGCATCAACGTTTTCTTGGGTGACTGCATTTTTTGGGCGACCTTGACCGGGATCATCACTGAGCTTGACACGTCCACGTTGAAATCCAGCAAACCAGCGATAAATTGTGGTTTTGGATGGGGCTTTATCACCAAATGCAGAAATCATCCGGTCAACACACTGTTTTTGTGTTAAACCACTTTGAAAGTCATAATAAATCATCGCTCTTGAATTTTCTCGAGTCAATTCCATTTTCTCAACGACTAAACAAGTTTGACAAAACCTAGTGACAAGACCGAGAATCTTTTTTTAAATAAATAAATGGTATTCGATTTTTAAAACCAAGGAGTTTTCAATTAAAAAGATTTTAATATGACAGGAACAGTGGAAATATTCCATTCCCGATACTTTTAGTGCAGCCCTCGTACTTACATTCAGTGTCTCGAACGACAAAATGCGAAATCAATAGAGCTGCCCACAAATATCGATAGATTTCTACCCAAAATCGTTATGAAAAACAAAACTATTATAATAAACATTAGCTTTGTTAATTGTTAAAAACATAGGAATTTCTTAACAAGAACTTATGATTTCCATATTAATAATAAAGCTGAAAAGATTGTTCGTTTGAACGCGCTAATCTCTGGAACAAAAAAAAAATTAAAAAAATCTTCTTTTGAGCAAAAAAATAAATATCAGGAGCACGGTACGTGAAAACGAAGGAAACGTGCGGGCGGGCCATGCAATGCGGTGGGACACTGTGGGTTGGGGAAAAAGAAATTTCACGCGGACGAAGTCGAGGCCAAAAGCTAGTATTATTTATTTAATACTTTAACCACACAAATGTACAGGAGCTGGATGCCGTAATTCCGTAGGCATTTTCTACCAGTCAACCTTTAGGTGATGCAGAGACAAACAGTGGTAGGTGCAATAGCGAAAACTGTGGAATAAAGTTATTTATATAGGTATAAGGATATACATAAATATACCTATTAAAAACTTTAAATATATATACCTAATTATACCGGTCGGGGTAGTGTTATTATATAGGTAGACAACACTCAACAACTTATAAAAAGCTTGGTGCATAAACACACTTAAATCAATTTCAAACCTTATGAGGATTAATCATATCAATTAGTCATAGTAGTAATCATATTAGAATTAATTTCAAAATTATAACAGCATCCCCTAAAACTAGTATAAAAGGGTATTTCCACGAAAATAACTACTTCTGTCAAAAGTTGGCGGGAATATACCCGTGAAACATACACAAAACGAAATGGTTCGCCGGTTCAGAAATGTAAAATCGTTATAAACAGAAAGAATTTGACTGTACGCAGAAAACGTGATTTTTTTTTAGATTTCGGTATTCGATTCGATTTCGATCAGACAGTCCCCATATCGGAAGAAATACTGAAAAATAGGTAGGTTCGATACCACAGACTACATTGAAATGGCTAAGGTGAGTAATAATAACGCTAACACCGCGCATACGCATGTAAACGACCATGTCTACATAAGTTCCATGTCATGTGCTCTTTTCCTAAGTTCAATTGTCTTTTCTTGACCTCAAAAATCTTGTCGTAATGGTTTGTCATTCCAACTTTTTTCTGTCATTAAACAATTTTTCACTCTGATACACCTAAAAAGAATAAATAAAAACAAGTGAGCATTTGGCTGTGACTTTTGACAGGCAATCTAATCTAATTTCTATGTGAGGTTTTTATTTTAAAATACAAAATTACCAGTTATTTTTGGAAGCTATTGGCAATGGCAGATGAAACTAAGAAAGAAGAGAACCAGCCTTCCACAAGTAAGAAAGATAGTCAGAGGACGAATTCTGGTAATGAATTATATGATGAAAGGGGACGCGATGAAGTTGGGTCGAACAGTGAATCATCGGTATCGGTCACTTACTCCGCAAGGAGTCGAGTGGATATGGTGGATGCCCGACCAGAACCTCCCAAACCCGTTCCCGGTAAAAGGGAAGCCAAGGCTCCTGAGAGAAAAAAGAGAGCGAGAAGAAGTGGAAGAATAGAAAAGAGAGGACGATCATATAATCGGCGTCAGGTAAGAAAAACCCCCCTGCGGAGAAAGCAAGTAGTACGCCATCCCAGAGGGGAGGACAGAAAAGTCCGCGAGCAGCATTCAAATTCAACAGTATTCACCAGGCTGTCTTCTCGGAGCGGCTCCAGAACTCCTGGCTGCGCTCATTGTGGACACCGCTGCTGCCGCAGAAGGTAGACAAATTAGTTTTGAAATGTAAAGTAGATTTTTAAATTATTTGAAATAAACCGTTTTATTTTTAAATAATTTGTTTAATTTAAACTTCCTGAGTTAGAGCGAAGCGATTTGTCATCAGATATGAATATAAAGTCGTGAGATGCGAATATACAAGGTTGAGATGCACGTGCCGAAGACACAGAAGTAGAAGAATGCCCAAACAGAAGATTGTGGGGGCTAAAAAGTTTAACAAAAAGCCGGGGGTAAATTTTTTTTTTCGCGCGCCGTCTTCCAGGTTAGGATACTAAAAATAACATAACATTACAACATTACAACAACATAATATTATCCAGAACGGGCCTGTAATAAGCCCGCTACTGACCACATCTTTGATCGCCTGTCAAAACATTGTTTGAGCCTGTTTGAGCTAGTGCCTATTAGCATCGTGTTTGATGGTCCTTTGTTCTCAGTATTTATACTCTGGTGCCAAAAGGTATCAGTTTGTGAAAATGGAAGCTCAAATAAACTCAATGATGTAGATCTCGTATTATAGCAAAGAAAAGCCGTAATGTATGGCTTAGTGGCTCATTGTGCATCAAAAGGATTGATGGGGTATTGAATTGTGTGATAGTTAAAAATCAACAAAGGTTTAGTCACAAATATTGTTTTGGTGAGAGCAATTATTGTATAATATTTCTGTTCCTGTAAGTAATAAAAATTGATGTGGGCGTTGCAGATAAACCTTTTAGACCCATCAAATGAGTAACTTTAAAGCTATATTGGTAATATTTACAGCTGTTTCAAAGCGGATTCAGACCGGCTCACGCAGCCTCTATTCATAAAAACGAACTCCACTCTGGAAGCAGTGGTGATCCTGCCAACGGAAATGCATTGTGAGGTAAGCATTATTCAAAGCAATAAGAATCTTCAAACTAGTCCCGCGATTTGTCATGCTGACTGTATAATATTTTTACTACGACATGTTTGCCAATTTAAAAGAATTCTGGATCAAAGGTTTTATAATAATATTTTATGTTGGGCCTCTGCGGCCAGTGACTTCTTCCACGATTAATACAGTTACATTATGGGGCTACCGGCCAGCGCATACAAAGTTTGTTGCTGACCCAAGGCCGCACGGCGGGCTTTAGACTTTGGGCATGGTCTGATCTGGTCAAAGCTAGATGAGGTCGGCATTTCCTATCTGACCACTCTGAGAAGAAAGGCCGAAACAAACTCAGAGGTCACAGTCTCCTTTAAAGTCCAGACATAATTGCCCAGTCTCTGCAAATAGCCAGTGTAAGTGTCCCAATATTAAAAAGACAGATAAAATAAAATACCTGGGTATAATAATAGATGATACCCTATCCTTTAAACAACACATGGAAGCACTAAATAATAGAATTCGTAAGCTGATATACGTATTCAAAAAGCTACGATTTATTGCAAATCCAAAAATAATTAGGCAAGTGTACTTTGCTCTTTGTCAGTCAATTTTGACTCATTGTTACTTCATGGGGTGGGGCAACTAAAACTTTGCTATTGCCCATTGAAAGAGCTCAAAGAGCAAGGTGGCTACTTGCCGACCTTTCCTATTCCCCACTAACCTCCTGTATCTTGTGAAGTACTAACAGTTCGACAGTTATTTATAATGAGCACGGTACTAAAACAACACGCAGCACTTCCATACAGCACTGAATTTACTAAAAAGAGACGGAAAGATATAGTTTGCCCTCAAAAAAGTACAAAACATGCTTTCACAGCCAAATTTTATATGTACCTCGGTCCGCTACTCTATAACAGGCTAAATCAAAAACGAAACATCTACTCCTTAAATCATAGGAACTGCAAGAAAATCCTTAAGGAAACTCTTCAAACTATGTCCTATGACGATACAGAGAATTTATTAGGTACTAGTGCTAAAGTAAAATATTGTTTGTATTATTGTTATTTAGTTAGTTTTTAATTAGTTAGTTCGGTCAAAATACTATAATTTTAGACACCATTTTACATTTATGTACCAATAAGATTAATATGATATGTGATTATTTAATCAATTAATGTTACCTCCAATCGCCTGAAATACAGGATTACCTAGTTCAGGCACAAATCATGGGTGAACTTGACATAGATTTAAGAAAAACTGTTATTTAACGTTGTACCTTATATTTTTGAATATATTATTATTATTATTATTATTTCGTTTATTTATTTTTTTACATATAAAATATATTTTTAAATATTTCTTGAAGTATAAAAAAAAAACATTTAAAAATATAAAAAATAGTGGTCCGCCGGTGTCGGGAGCAGAGTCCAAGCTACCGGTGATTAGGACTCCAGAGACAGGAACCTCCTCACAATGCGGGCCGTATCAAGGAGTACTGCCTTCTGAATCAGGCCCTTGATCCAGCCGCCTAACGAGAGCCTCGAGAGATGATGGTTGAGGCTTTCAGCCATCAGGCCATTGGCCGTAACGACAATCGGCACAATGACAGCCGAGTCAACATTCCACATGTCAACAACCTCGTGTGCTAAGTCGAGATATTTTATTTGCTTCTCTTTCTCAGCTTTCACGAGGTTTTCGTCATGTGGAATGGTAACATCGACTATCATTGCGCGGCGCGCTAATCGATCTAGCACCACTATATCAGGCTTATTGGCGACAATAGTCCTGTCAGTAATGATAGACCGATCCCAGTACAACGTGACATGGTCATTTTCGAGAACTGGGTCGGGCGCATACTTGTAATACGGTACCTCAGAGTTCACAAGTTTATATTTCAAAGCAAGTTGCTGGTGAATAATCCTAGCCACTTGGTTATGTCTGTGCAAGTACTCGCCGTTAGCCAGACGAGAACAACCAGAGATAATATGTCTGATAGACTCACCCGGACGGTGGCATGCCCGACACACGTCAACCGTCCCGTCCTTCATAATATGTCTCCGGTAGTTATTCGTCAAGATAACTTCGTCCATAATTGCACAGACGAAACCTTCAGTTTCCCCGAAAAGGTCCCCAAAGCGTAGCCAGGATACGGACGCTAAAAAATCTACATCGGGCTCATGAAGAGCCCGATAGAAGCGCCCGTGTAGCTCCTTGTTTTGCCATACCTCCTTGCGGTCATCCGTTGTAAGTATTACAGGTTTGCACCAGTTCTCTTTAGCCATGGAAAGTGGGGTGAGTCCTTTGTCCACTGCGACCACATCACGGTGCATACCCACTTCGGTTTTCAGAAAATATTCCCTGAGACTGCATATCTCGCGGTTGTGGAGGGTCTTCGCATTTAAAAAGCCTCGACCCCCGCACTTCCGCGGGATGTACAGTCTCATCACCGATGATCGTGGGTGATGCATCCGGTTTGCGGTCAACAGTGTACGGACCCTCCTATCCAGGGCGTCGAGTTCGGTCTGAGTCCATTTGAGTATGCCGAAAGAGTACATCAAAACCGGCATGACCCAACCGTTGAAGGCACGCACCTTGTTTCCGCCTGAAAGAGGACTAATCAATACCTTCTTCAGACGGCCAAAAAAGCGCTCCTTCAATGATTGCTTCATGTCAGTAACGTTGATGCCTAACGCTTCCGACATACCCAAATACTTATAGCTTTCGGGTGAGGAGAGGGATCTAAGGTGTATGGAATCCGAAAGTTGAATTCCCTCGGATTCCATTATCTCCCCTCGCTTTACATGCATGACTGCACATTTGTCCACACCAAACTCCATTCTGATGGCGCTACTGAAAGTTTCAGTTACCTTCAGTAGCTCCATCAGTTGCAATTTGTTGGGGGCAAAGATTTTCAAGTCATCCATGTAGAGGAGGTGAGATATGACCTGACCACCTCTCCTCAACCGATAGCCTAGACCTGAATCCTCCAGCAGCGTGCTTAGAGGATTCAGGGCTAAGCAGAACCAAAGTGGACTTAAACTGTCACCCTGAAATATTCCCCGTTTAATCCATACAGGCTCATCATTCCCCTGGATCTGTCGACACCCTGGATAGCGAAGGACTGTCCTCCATTGCCCCATACACGATTCAAGGAAGGTGCGTAGAGTTGTATCTATTTTGTAGAACTCCAGCACCCTCATGAGCCATGTATGTGGCACCGAGTCGTAGGCCTTCTTATAATCTATCCAGCAAGTCGACAGATCCTTGCGGAATCGACGAACCTGTTGGCTAATGGCCATGTCGATGAGAAGTAGCTCCTTAGTGCCACGGGACTCGTTCCTACATCCATTTTGAGAGGCTGACATAATCGAATTACTGTCAATGTGTGTGTTAATTTTCGCTCTCAAAATGGATGTAAGAAGTTTATAGACCGTCGATAAACACGTGATCGGTCCATAATTCTTGGGTTCCGCGGGACTACCTGACTTATGGAGCAGGTGGGTAATGCCTGTCGTCAGAAACTGTGGTAGCGACCCAGACTCTAAGGATGACTGGAACTGAGATGCCAGGCAAGTGTGTGAACTAGTTAGCCATTTCAGCCAAAAGTTGTGCAGTCCGTCCGGTCCTGGTGATTTCCAATTCGGTAACGGACGGACCGCTCTAGCTATATCTGATGGCGTGATAATGACTACTTCCATTTCTGGTATAGTTTCACACACTCGCTCGACATCCCGCATCCAGTCAGCCTCAGCATGGCAGACAGGTACCGACCAGATGCTGCGCCAGAACGCAGTCGTGGTGGCATCATCGGGGCGGCACACGTCTGTCTCGTTTTGTTCAGGTCGCTCCCAAGCTCTATATACCCACCTCTCATCGCTCTGGAACATGCGATTTTGCGTGTATCGATCAACCCGCCGCTTATACCGCCGAATACGGCTCGCCCATGCACAAACTTTCTGCTTCAGGAAGTCGATGCGCTCCGTGACACGAGACATGTATTCTCGAGGGCTGATTCCAGTCCCCGAGAATGCCCGCCTTTATTATTATTAATATTATTATTAATCTTGGTCAGATCATGTGAAGGCCAAGTAGATTGGTGTCTGAAATGGTCGTTTTGAGGAAAGAACCACACAGATTGAGTGGACCTGTCCAGTCAGTGCACGCATTTGTTAGTAATCGAGCAGATCAACTCAGAACTTAAGGAGCTCAACGATGCGACGAACAATACCAAAGAACGAACAATCTTAGGCGAACAATCTTAGAGCAGTTAAATATTATTTGTATAAAACAAAACAAAGAGTTAACAAGAAGTTAACAAATAACAAAAGAAGAGAATAAGGAAATGAGCGCTCTAAAATGTTTTTATTATAACCTGCGAGACAAATGATCAAGAAGTTTAGATCGGAATCGACCAAGTGAACCCATATGTACATGTACTAGGTCACTACACGAATGTTGATTGAAATATCATTTACCGTCACGTTATACAACATCATCAGCAGAAAAACAACAAAAACCTCAATCATTTTATCTAGATTTACCTATTAATTATTATTTTCATAGAACAATAAACTATTAATAACGTTATTATAGTATCAAACAAAGTCATAAACTCTGTTGGAGACTTGTAGAAGTTTTGAATTAAGCGTCTTCCGACAGAAGTAAACTTAATCGTTTGACGCTGCATGGCGCACGCTAATTGTCTGGGGACCTAAAAAACAAACTCCTCAAAGAAAACTGCCCTTTGTATAAAAGCGTAGAGAGTTGAAATTTAAATGGCTATGTTCGGAGTATCAATTAGATTTGAGAGAGCCTTGCAATGCAAGATATCTGTATGATAAGTACTTGTGTAGCTAAAAGTGGCTCTTTGCTGTGATTGGCTGAGGTCAGGCGATCTGTTCGAATGGTACTTCTTGTACTCTTGTAGAATGTATTTCTCGAAATGAATGTAAACTAAAAGATCTTAGTTAGGGAGTAAACAAGGTCGTAAAGGGTGAATTATATGTGTGTTGTTTCAGTTGGAAGCTAAAAGAAATGTTTATAACTGGCTTACAACCTATATTTTTTTATTACAACAATAACAGCATGGTATAGCCTAAAGGAAAGCATAAATAGATGACGTTCTGGTATTCCTACACAAATTGCAATTAGAAACTGTTCTATGTCAATTGCCTTAAACTATTACAGACAAAATTTCTTGTTGCCTCCACCCACTACGTCGCATTGCATCGCCCGCCCAGCGCGGGCAGGCGATTTCTTCGTTCCGCATAGCGTTCTTTCTGACTTTTTGTCTTTTTGCTCGCCTCCATAAGGTCGTCGCGTGATAACTTTAAATAATTCTATTAATTATACTGACACCAAATGCTAATTATCCAGAATTTTTTTTTTGGGTATGAAATTATCTCCGCCCAGGAGGGTGTGTCAGACTCTTACTGACTAAAACCCACCCGTGTTCCTTCCGTTGCCTGTGTTGCCAGGGGCTTCGGTATCCCTTTCGGACTTTCCCGCGACTCCGGCAGGTATCGGCCATTAAACCCATACACTTGAACTCACGACATCTCTTTGAGGCGCGTGTGAAACACAATGCGCCGTCGACTCGCCCTTGGTCCTTATCGGACGGCGAGCTACCCGTTGCTCACCGTCCGCAAGCCCGTATCTACGTGTGTACGTGGCCGGAAATCCGCTCGGGATTCCCGACGCCCAGAGCGTCTCCTGCGGCGGGGAGGGGCGTTAGGGCGTGAAATTTGCCTTAGCCTCAATCGTCCCGCCTTCTCCTTCGCGAGTATTACTGCTTCGCAGAAGGAGGTGACGGCTGCCCATGCCCTCTCGCTCCGTACCATGGTCTGGACCAGGGCCGGACGCGAGAGATCTCCGCTGCCGACCGCCTCCACGACACGGACACGGCGGTGCTCTACCCTAGCCGGGCAGACCTCCACCGTATGTACACCGTGTCCTCCGGACGTTCCACACAGTGGTGACCCCCGGGCGTTTCCTCACGCCTTATCTGACACAGGAACCTCTCGAAGCTGCCGTGTCCCGTGAGGACCTGCGTCAGGCGGAAGGTGAGGACGCCGCGGCGCCTCTATGCTCCACCGTGTATTAGCCAGACTCTTGAGAATGAGACTACTTATTTCATATTTAACTCATGAAATAACGCTAAATTAATCTTACAAACGAAACAGAAAGCCGACATTGAACAGTTGTTATTGAATTCAAACGATTTATTATTAGACTTCCTATATGTTTGACATTCGAGGAATATTTCTGAAAAACTAATTAATAATCCGCGCGATACTGAGAAGTTTGGTAATCGTTAATTAGAGATAATACAATTGAGATTAATAAGGTCTTTGGGGTAAGGTTTTAGGAGACGGATAGTGAGATTGGTGATTATATTAATATTGATTTATTACCTTCGAATCAGAATGCAATTATTTGTAGATAAGGTGGATTTTATAAACAGAAGGAATTCAACGAATTACAAACAGTTTATTGGAAACCTTTTTAATGGTTAACTCTCAAATTACAGGTATAATCCTAGTTCGGGAGGTCGGGGAACTATGTATAAACTTTAAGGTCAACCCCTGCAGAGTTATAATTTATTTTGTTTTTATGAGAAAATTGACTTTTTTTAACTAATTCTTATTAAAATTCGAAAAAATCTACATCCTGTATCTTTTTTATAATTTTCACTAGATTGGTACTGACGAGTCCTTGCGTTAGACTTGCTATTTATGGTTGCTATATTGGGTGTGTTGAAGATAATATTAAGTTTTACGATTTTTTTTTTCTCAATTCATAACTGTTTATTTACTTCGGACCCCACTGTGAAAAAAAAATACTCTAGCGAAAAGTGACCCTGTATTACATGTTTTGGCGCATTTAATAGGGATTATGAATAGGTATTACACATGGCTATGCGTTGCTTTGATATCTTTCAAGGACGATTATTCGTAGCAAGGCCAAAGTTAACCCAACCATAAAACTCGGTTAGGCTTATTTAAAAATAAACTGGAACTAATACAATTAATGACAAAGACTCTCTGCCTCTCTTTTACACTAACCATTTAATCCTTTGTCAATAAAAGGCCGGTTCGCCCGTCAGTTCAGGTAGCGATATCTTTTCTAGGAAACAAAACGTCGGGCCGGCCAGGGCATGGGGCCGGGCGATGCGCGTGAGCATGTTTCTTTAGAATGTTTAGTGTTCTTTAGTGACTCACTTCCTGCCTGTGAGTACGCACGTGTTCTTTTTCTCGGTTTTACGACGACTTGTGATCAGTTTCTTTCCTTTGACCTACGCTTTGTTTTTCGGACTTGTGATAGATTGCCTACCTGTGACCAGTGCTGTGTGAATCGGAATCGGACGGATTGGCTACAAAAGTGGACAGATGGCTGCTGCGAGGAGAGAATACACCCAACGGGAGTATGCAGAAATGCATTACCTGTATGGCTTTTGCGACGGTAATGCCCGGGCTGCTGCCAGGGAATATCGTCAACGCTACCCTAACCGTGATCGTTTTCCAGACTACAGGGTCTTTGTGTCTTTATTTTGAATAAAAAAATAACTTGGGTAACGTTATCCCTCACTTTTCATAACTAATCCTACTTATTTTTTTAACTTAGCAAATTATGTGCCACCGATCTATAAATAATGGTCAGAAGATAAAAACTCCAGTACAACCAATAATTTCCTTCAATAAAGCAAAGTTTTTGCTTTTCCTACCCATCTTTACAAATCCCGTCTTTCCCCGCTAATAAGGAAGAACACAGAAAAAAATTGCAATAAGTTTATCATCCCGAATAGAAAGCGAATTATTAAGCCGTGGATCACACCTGAGCTCCTTATAAGTATTCGCAACTGGGATAAACTGTACCTTGAAACTAAGAAAGACGCTTAAGACAATGTATAATAGATATAAAAAATACTGCAATAACTTATTTAAAAAACTAAAAAGAGAATATGAACGTAATGAGTTTGAAAAACATCGTAACAATCCAAAGGCTACCTGGAAACTTATAAAAACTATCTCCAATCTTCAAACGAATAAGACTTCTGCTAGTGAACTGCTGTCCCTTACCCCTGATTTATCTCAATCGCTTGATTTGGTTAACGATTATTTCGCGAATGTGGGGATGTAATTGGCATCTGACATCAGGAATTCCTCAAATTATGACTCGACAACCACTGACGCTGGTTCGGTTGATGTCCACTCCAGTTCAATGGCCATCTTAAACACAGACAACGAAGAAATCCAATGACTAATTAAGCCTTAAGCTTAATAGCGCTGTGGGATGGGATGGTATCCCGGCTACTGTGATATTTAATGCCAGAAACACCAGTCATCTGTCACGTTTTTAACCTTGCCCTTTCATCTGGAATATTTCCAACTGCTTTTAAAAAAGCCGTAGTGCAACCTATTCATAAGAGTGGTGATAGAGGCAGTGTCAACAACTACAGACCCATATCGGTTTTATCTATCCTATCTAAACTCCTAGAAAAAATAATAAATAAACGCTTGCTTGACTACCTCAACTCTCAAAATATTCTGGCTGATAACCAATTTGGGTTTAGATCTGGAAAAAAGACGGAAGATGCTATACTAAAATTACTGGGTACAGTAGCCCAAAACACTAATAATAAAGATAAGATCATAGCTATCTTCCTTGATCTCTCCAAAGCTTTTGACACTGTCTCTGTTCTCCTCTTTATTACAAAAATGGAAAGGGTTGGCATAAGAGCCTTATCGCTGGATATTTTCAGGAGTTAGCTTAGTGGTCATTCTCAAGTAGTAAAAATTGAAAACCACTCCAGCAAAGAAGCATTTCTCTCCTACGGTGTCCCACAGGGTAGTGTTCTAGGACCCACCCTGTTCTTAATATATATTAATGAGCTCTGTAAACTTAGGCTTGTCAATCAAAATAATTACCTACGCTGATGACACCGTAATCCTGGTTAATGGCAGTGACTGGACCGAAGCTTGCAAATTTTCGGAGTCTGCACTACGTACCATCATGTCGTGGTTAACGCAAAACTTACTCACACTTAATCTGCATAAGACTAGGTTCATCACATTTAGTCCGAGGAAAGCATCACAGCCAGCTCCAACTTACAGTCCTGATTGCACATGTTTGCGGTACAATAAATAATATTGGTTGTGATTGTACCAAAGTTCTTATTGACAGTGCGCTGACATGGAGTGAGCAGATAAGTTTGCTGGTCTCTAGAGTAAGAAAGTAAATTTTGTGTGTTGTTAAAAATTTAAGTTTGTTCTTAAAAATCTTAGAACCTCTGCCAATTTTTCTGCCCTGAGAACAGTTTACTTTGCTCTTGCTCACTCCATTTTAACGTACTGTATATCGACATAGGGTGGAGCTGGATAGTGTTTGTGTTTTGTATGTTTCCCTACACATGACTTATATCAGCTATGGAAATTACCTACTGTTAGACACTCTAACCTGCTGTTTAACCGTGATTTGAGCAGACAACAACAACGCAGGACTGCCAAAGTCTGCCAAACAATTCCGGCTAGACTTGAAATTGTCCGGCGACAATACCTTTTCTTTGGTCCTGTGTTATACAATCGGGTAAATGAACAACTCATTATTTATTCTTCCTCTTCCCGGGATTGAAGACAAGAAATTAACTAATGATTGGCTTTGCACCCTCACCTACGACGAGTTGGAGACTTTAGTTAAGCCATAAGAATTTCCTGTGTTAGACTTTTCTTCCGTAACAGATATGCACATCACACACACCTCCGCACAAACTCACGCTTCATGCACACACACACACGCCCACACACACCACACCTAGGTACACACCTTCTATCTACACATCATACATGCACTCACACTGCTCATACAAACTCTACATACGATCTCTTTAGTTTTATTTAGTTCAGTTTTTAGTTTTGTTTTATTTTATTTTATTTTGTAAATAAAAATTCTAGTAGTTATAGAATTAAATATCTGGAACACTGTCGTCTTCCTCACGGAGGTGGGCGTTAATAGCTGGGACACAGTTTATAACTAATGTGGCTATTATCGTACGCAATAAATTGTAATTGTACTGTTTTTTGTTCCAATAAAGATTATTATTATTATTATTATTTCTTATTCAAATATTCCTTCACGGGAAAATTCTACTTTTGTTCGTTGGTGGAGCGTCCCACATTAATGTTTAAAGTTCGCTTACTCATGCCAAGTCTTGGGCTTAAAATACAGAAGGTCGGCTCCATTCACCGAGCAAAAAAATGCCCATGGCAATTACAAACGAATGCTGGACGCGAGTGCGCTTGCACTCGTACGTGAAGCGTGTCTATGCGTGCGTATTCGCGCGTTGTATGAAACCGACCTTCCGTACCTATCTATTTCGTGACTTGGAGGGGTTGAAGTAACAGAGGGAGGGGCGAAGGGTACAATATGGTACACGGAGGTGGCACAAAGAGCCACTTGAGTGCCAAGCTCGTATTTTCAGAACGTTCGCGCACTGAAAACAGAAAAGTCGGCCATTTTAGGGGTATTAGCATTCGCTGTGAACGTTCCCTCGTTGTTTGATGGAATAAGGTTTGATAAATTGATCTATCCGAAAAAATATGTTTTAAAGACACCGTTCTACAAATGACTAATTTCTGCCAGTGGCTTCGCCCGCGTTCATGTCAAAAATCATCCCACGGGAATGTACTATCGCGATAAAAAGTATCCTATGTCCTAATCCAGGGCCATGGTCTACCCGTGACCCAAATTTCACCCTAATCCCTTCAGCCGTTTTGTGTGTGTGTGTAATAAATACACTCATTTTCTCATTTATTATAAAGTTAGGATTAGGATTAAGATTCTCACCATATCAGAATAATTGTCTAGGATTTTTTGATGCGAAAAATGCTCAAAGAAATTAAGTTAATCAAAGCTTTTCCGTTTCTTTTAGAGAAACTATCCAGTGAATAATGTGGAGCATGAGCTGCTTATCGAATTATAGAATAGAATAGCTTCTATTGTTGGTGAGGTTTGTCACTTAAAACAACACTTTCATAGCTCAAAGCTGGTCATAGAATGTTCATACGGGCCTTTAGAAACAGTTCGAATATTAATCACACATAAATATCTTCCGCGAAACACGACTGGGATCCCCTTTGAAAGCGAACGATAGGTGCCGATTGGACCCAATAATATTTATTATTTCTTTCTCAATGCAGTGACCCACATACACCGATTTTCTGACTGCTACGGCATGGGGAAAGTGACAAATGACATTCGTAACTAAATACTTATTTTTTAAACATGTCTTATAATAAACCAAGGTTTATCTTTAGTACCGGGTTTAAACCATCGAGCCCTTTTTGAATTTCGAACTTTATTCCAACAACGATAAAGTTCTTAATACAAAAACTGATTTTTAACCCGAGTCTAAGTACCTAATCAATTTCATAAAAAGAACTTTACTACGGTCATAATAAGATTCGAAATACAATAACCGGCTCGAAGGTTTAAGCTTGGACCAAAGTTAGAACTCGTTATGAGACGGAAGAAGTTAACATGACTTCACTTTGATATTGTCTCTCCCAAAACATTGCAGTTGTTACCAAAAAACCGCAAAATTTGGGAGTCCTGTGTGGAATTTACACAAATTTTCAGATTAAGTGGCTCTTGAGGGAACTCCATGACAACCAAGGAGAGGGAGAATTAACGCCAATATGTTATTCCCAAAGCTGTTGATATCCGGACATTTCTTGTTAGTTTATCTTTGTTATAGACCTACTTATTGGCACTGTGGGTGTCTACATCTCCACCTAACAATTTGAGAAAAACACAGGCCGTTTAATCTTTTTAATTAAAATCGTAAAAAAACCCCTTACCCTCCCACTATATAACTAAAATTATATTACATATAATATTTTTGTGTCGCATTTTATGTGCAGCTCAACTATTCCTTATCCATCCAAAAACTGTCTTTAAAAGCTTTTAGCGATAAAACCGCCTATTGTGTTGTGTCACCTCATGTAAAATTTCTACATTTAAGCTGTTGTCTTCTAGGGTACGCAAACTTATCTACGTCTTCAAAAATATTAGGTACGTCACAGATGCGACTCCATTAAAAAATATTTACCTTGCTTTGTGGCAGTCCATAATTTCATACTGCATATTATCCTGGGGGGGCTTGTGGCTAAGTAATAACAGCCGCACGGGTCGATCGATCAGGTTAAGCTACGCTTGCCGCAGTTGGTCCGTGGATGGGTGACCATCTTTACATACCAAGACCCCTCCGTGCCTCGGAAAGCACGTTAAGCCGTTGGTCCCGGCTGTCATTTGTAGATCTTTGACAGTCGTTACGGGTCGTCAGAAGCTCGAAAGTCTGACAACCAGTCTTACCAAGGGGTATCGTGTTACCCAGCAACTGGGTTATGGAGGTCAGATAGGCAGTTGCTCCATGTAAAATACTGGTATTCAGCTGTATCCGGTAAGACTGGAAGCCGACCCCAACATAGTTGGGAAAAGGCTAGGCAGATGATGATGATATTATCCTGGGGTGGAGCTCCTAAAACCACCATCAAGAGCTTAGAAATTGCTCAACGAGCGATACTGAAAGTGAGCAATTTCAAACCGATATTGTTCCCGACAAGAACACTTTATCAGGGGGGTAACCATCACCTCTTATAGCAGTATTATTATAATATTACTTCACAGTGGGAAAGTGATGGAGCTATACAGGACTTATAGCTCCATCTCTTTCTCACGCTAAGTGATATTATAATAATACTGTTATAAGAGGTGATGGTTACCCCCAGTACCGCCAAGTCTCTATTGTTAGGGAATTGTTCATAGAAAGAATTGTTTTGAAGAAACACAGCGAACTCGTTTATGACCCAATACTGACGAACCAGCGACGAAAGCACGAGGTATGTACACGATCCTATGAGCGAAAAACATCTTTCATAAGAAGAGTTTAGTGTTAATGCTCCCTATCTTTACAATAAAATAAACAGAGAACTCAATATAAGGTGCTATAAAAATATCTGCCACGGCTGCAATGGAAGACAGAATTGTGTTTATAGATTACAATACTAAAGATAAATTATTGATCATTTCTCATATTTTTTTCATAGAAAAAATTGTACGTACGATAAGCTGTTGCCAAACCGCAGTGAATACAATTCAATCGTTTCGCAAAACGCCGGCGACCTTCGTACACTGTTGCCATTCTTATCAAACAATGCCGCTGCGCGCAGGCTCTCGTCGGTCGTAAAAGCGCAGCTCGCGCAGCCCCGCGCGCCCCCACCCTCACCCGCACTACCCCGTTCGTCGCACGCGCCAGTCGACCGCCCGCTCGCCAGTCGCCTCCCGCCCGCTCGGAAGTAAGTTTTAGCTGTTAGCGACGGGAAAATCGCTCGCGCTTCCTTTAAAAATGCCTCCCAGACGACGGTATTCCAATCAAGAATATCTTGAAATGGTATTGTGCTACCGCGAGTGTAACTCCATAACTGCGCATGCAGTAAAGTTATACCAGCAGAGGTTTGGTGTGCGAGTGAGTCATCATACCATTCTGGATGCCGTGTACAGATTTAGTGAACACGGCTGCTTTGACCCGCCTCCGGTAGACGCAGGCAGGCCTCCATATTCTGCCGAACTCGAAGAGGAAGTGTTGGACTTCTTCCGGCGTCATCCTCTTGCGAGCACCAGGGATGCTGCTCGAGTCTTCGACGTGAGCAACAACACTTTTAAATCGGGAAGGGCTCCATCCTTACCACTTCACAAGAGTACAGGAATTGCATCCACATGACTACGCGGCTCGCCTCGCGTTTTGTAATTGGATACGAGAAGAACGCCGCAACATTCTGTGGACTGACGAGTCCACATTCACACGGGTTGGTATGTTCAACATACACAATGCGCATTATTGGACTGAGGCGAATCCTCGTGTTGTGCGGCCTGACCACTTTCAGACTCGGTTTAGTGATAATGTGTGGGCCGGGATACTGGGCAACAGAATTCTAGGACCAGTGTTCTTGGACAGACTGAACGGAGACACGTATCTGCGCTTACTGCGAACCCGTGCGAGAAGAATGTTGGAACGTATTCCTCTTGAAGAGATAAGAGGGCTGCACTTTCAACATGATGGAGCACCACCTCATTTCGCCATCAGCGTACGGGAATTTTTAAACGGTGTGTGGTACGGCGGTGAAAGGTGGCCGAGGAGGGCCAGTGCCGAGGCCTCCTCGCTCGCCGGATTTAACCCTCTAGACTTTTTTTTGTGGGGTCGTGTAAAGGACCTTGTGGTGGGCCAAACCGGACATGACACTAGAAGTGTGGAAGAACTAAAAAGGCGCATCAAACGCGCATTTAGGCAAGTAAAAAGTGAAACGGACACATTAAATAAAGTGAAGAGACATGTACGTAAGCGTGCCTACATTTGTTTGCAACGCGAAGGCGGACTTGTGCAACAGTTTTGTAAATAAGTAGGTAGGGAGTGTGTAAATAACTGTAAATACGATGCAATTATTGTAAATAAGATGATTAACTTTTAAACACGCCAAGTTACTGTAATTTATTGTTATTTGATATCAATAGATTGATATCAAATAACAATAAATTACAGTAACTAATAAACACACAGTAACTAGTAAACTTGTATGGAGTAGTGACAGGCGCTGATTAATTTGACAGGACTAAACTAAAATTTATCTTCTGTCCTTTTCTTAAAGAAATAGAAAGAAAAAGATGCACTGAACTTAAATTTAGTTTAGTTTGTGAACAAGGGAATCGGCACCAGTCTTCGTCTTATTTACGTCAGTTTTTTGAGAAGAATGAAGAATGCGGTAGCTGGTAAGTAATTGCACTTTTAAAACACTTTTTTGCCTGCGTATTATTGCGTACCTAGTAGGTTAGATAGTGACGAACTAGTCAGCTGATTTCAATTTTCATTCACAGAACAGTTAGAAAGAGATAGCAGTTGTTTTCATTGACTAAGCGACACGTCGTGCGTAATTTGTGAACCACGTTATGCAGAGTAGAGTAAAGGCTCCTACATACTGGCGCGACTTGTCGCGCGACGCGACACGACACAAAGACACCGCGTGTAGCGCTACAAGCGGTGCCTTTGTGTCGCGACGCGTCGCGCGACAAGTCGCGCCAGTATGTAGGAGCCTTCAATGTGTATTAAACTACTTTATTTTCTCAAATGGAATTAACTATTCTGGGGTACGAAAGTTCTTCTCTATTGTAATCTTTAAACACAATACTACCTCCCATTAAAGCCGTGGCAGATATTTTTATAGCACCTTATATTTATCCGCTCAATAAATCTTTATGTAAGAAAATGGTGCAAAACTACCTAACTGCCCTTTCCTATGAGGAAACAGAGAGCCTATTCATTATTCAGAGATAGTTAATGCTTTTATTAAATAAACAATTTTAATTTTATTTTATTTTATTTTTCGGTAAGACGTATTTAAACTACCCAATACCTGGGGGTATTTGCATCTTTCACTACCCAACACTTATACAAAATCACGCATATACACACACATACAGACACACTCATTTTTGTATTCTTAATTTTTTTGTTTACGAACATTAATTATTGATGCTTCTTTTTGCATGTCTATGGGCTAATATGTATTCTTGTCAGTTTTGAGGGGTCTGGCACTGTATGCCGAGACACAGGACTCGTCCTAGTTCGGCTACAGATACTCCCATATTATATACTCCCTATTACTAGCCTATAAGTATGTGTAATCCGTAGTATTGTATGGTAAAAAAAAAAATTTAAAGTTTTTGTATATTTTTATGGTGTACAGTATATAATAAAGAATATTCCCCGAAGGGTTGGGCAGAGGTGTATCTATAATACTCCCACATATCCCCACTTATGTTTATGTCTCATGTAAGGGCGAACCTATTGCCATCAACCGGGCAGAAATCCAGACTCCGGGCTGCTACTGAGAAAATCCAGATGAGAAATCCAATAACACTTTTGCCCGACACTGGAATTGAACCCTGGACCTCGTGCTCAGAAATGTAGTCACTTATTTAGCTTCGAACATGTAACACCTCGTGATGTAGTTAATCTTTTTAACACACTTAAGTCTAAAAACACTGGTGATATCTGGGGTATCTCCATTAAGCTATTAAGCAATATAATAGAAGTCGTAGCCCCCTATCTAAGGAAGGAATACGGGTGGGTTTTAGTCAGTAAGAGTCTGACACACCCTCTCCGCTCCGCCCAGAGCGGGGGAAGTTACTTGATGATTTCCCAACCAAAAAAAAAAAAAAAAAATTTAATAAATGTGTTGATTTGGGCTCTTTTCCTGACCTCATGAAGAGTAGTAAAGTCATACCTTTATTTAAATCAGGTAATAAAAATGACGTTGGCAATTTCGGACCTATTTCTATCTTACCTGCATTTAGCAAAATATTTGAAAAGTTAATACTCAAGCAATTGCTAAGACATTTTAATTTAAACAGCCTCCTTCATAATGAACAATATGGCTTTACAAAAGGTCGTTAGACTACAGATGCGGGTGTTGCACTGCTGAAGCACATATTTGACGCAAGGGAGAACTCGCAAAATGCTATTGGAGTTTTCTGTGATCTCTCCAAAGCATTTGATTGCGTGGGCCATGACACGCTTTTGCGTAAACTGTGTCATTATAGTGTCCAAAATGAAGCTCTCAAAGTAATAAATTCTTATTTACATACGAGGTTCCAATGTGTAGATGTGAATGGTGTAAAATGTTCCGGGTTACCAGTTCAGTTAGGTGTACCTCAAGGCTCAATACTGGGTCCATTCTTATTCTTAGTGTATATTAATGACTTGCCATTTTATTTAAAGGGTGTCTGTGACGTTGTATTGTTTGCAGATGACACCTCACTTCTTTTTAAAGTAAAGAGGAATAGACAAGATTTTGATGACGTAAACAGTGTACTCTCAATGGTTACGGATTGGTTTACGACGAATAACCTAGTTCTCAATGCCAAGAAAACGAAATGTATAAAGTTTGCCTTGCCAAATGTTAGGAATCTAGGTCCCAACATCGTCTTAGATAATGGGGTGCTTAAAACTGTAGACTCGGCAGTTTTTCTTGGTATAACAGTAGATGCCAAACTTCAGTGGGGCCCCCATATATCAAGCCTAGCGGGCAGGCTCAGTTCGGCCGCCTACGCCGTCAGAAAAGTAAGACAATACACTCACGTTGATACAGCTCGATTAGTTTATTTTAGTTATTTTCATAGCGTTATGTCCTACGGTATTCTGCTGTGGGGCAAAGCCGCTGACATTCAAAATATATTCGTTCTTCAAAAGCGAGCTGTTCGAGCTATTTACCAGCTTGGTGCTAGAGTTTCTCTGAGAGATTTTTTTAAAGATGTTGGTATTCTCACGGTGGCATCACAATTCATCTTCGCCAACATCTTATATATTAGGCAAAATATACACTTATACACTAAAAATAGTGATATTCACAATATTAACACCAGAAAGAATAAGGACAAATTACGAGCTCCATTTCACCGGCTTCATAAGGTACATAACTCATTTGTTGGGCTTGGTATAACTTTTTATAACATGCTGCCCTATTCTTTGCTAGATTTGTCTTTTAATGCGTTTAAAACTAAAGTAAAATCCACCCTTTGTTCAAAGACATACTATTGTATCAATGACTACTTAAACGATAAAATTAATTGGTCGCTGTGATTAACTCAAGACAATGTGTATGTTCTTAATTACTTTGCATACGATTTGTATAGAATCAAGTTTATATAACTAAACAGACAGACGTGCTGCTGGGGAGTTTGTTCCACCACTTCTTCTTCCTAGCTAAAGCACTAGGAAGTGGTGACGGGTGGGCATTTTTGGGGGACTGTCCTATGTAACTTTGACGTTCGAAAAGTGCTGATTTTCAGCCTAGTTTGAATAAATGGCTTTTGATTTTGATTTTGAAATATCCATAGTATGCCACACGGAGCATTCGGGCGTCGTTCGTTCATTATATTGACATTCGATCAAATGTTTATTATTTCGGAGGAGTTGAGTTAAGCTATTAATTCGTTCTGAAACAGTGTTTCTGGACCATGTTTGATACCGCAGAGTTTCGATATCCCAGTAGTATCATAAGAATCTACATACAATTACAAAAATCAAATCCGAAGGTTCTTGAGCACTACGGAAAAGAGATGCTGCTAAATGATTCTCGTAATTCCTATACTAATGGAAGCTTTATTATTGTTTATTATCTTAATTTTGCTTCAATCTTAAATGAATGGTACCAAAAGAGAGAAGGTTGAAAAGCTATATAACTATTTTACCCTGTAACAAACATACAGCGCCATCTAGTATAACATATCCTAAGCACTGTGATGAGCGGCTTCATTTTTGTGTTACTAACAGTATATGGACTACGTCTGAAATAAATGTCTTATTATTATTATAAACTAGAAGACAGCAACTACGAACGATTTCCGTAGACAAGTGACGCCATCTACAATCTTTGTGTGCAGCAATCTGCGCCAGCGCCACCCGGCTAGTTATCTGCACCACAACTACAGACGACTACGTGCAGCTATTGCGCACACATGTGAACTATCCGCCTTTATAAGCAGAGCTGTCTTCGAACAAATGTGATTCACTAGCTAGAGCCCGATAGCCACGCAGCCAGCTCTGATCCTTAGTACGACTAGTTCCTGCTTCGATAGCCTAGCGGTCTTCAGGAAACTTGTCAGCTAGGGGAGGTCTGAAGGGCGATAACCACGCAGTCCCTTTCATCCCTCCACTTAGGGTTGCCACATGATTTAATGTAACGAAATATAAGTTAAGTTGCCAATAAATCATCATCAAGTTCAACGGGGCTTTAATTTCACAACCAGCAACCCTACAACCCTTAATATCACCCCTCCTTTCGATCAGACATTTATTTATTTACTAGCTGCGCTCTGTGTTTTCACCCGCCACGTCTTGATCCAGTGGGAATATGGAGACAAAAGTCCTATGTTCTAATCACGGTCATGGTCTACTTATGTGCCAAATTTCATCCAAATCCGTTCAGCCGTTAAAGCGTGAAAGTGTAACAAACAAACAAACTCACTTTCGCATTTATAATATTAAATTAGGATTTATTTAACCATTTATACTAACACATACTCGTATAAACAAACAAGATGAAAGGAACAGAAAAATACGTGAAGGTGAAAATAAGGTGATGCTTATTTCTAAAAAAATCTCTTCTAGCATATCTGTTGTTTACTTAAATGTCTGTTAAAGGAATTTACAACGCTCATACAAATTTCGGTCCAAGGCCGAATATAACAAGATTTTAAAGTTATGTATGTGTCAGTCGTCTTTATCGCTCTAAATTCCATAATATAGAAAAGAATTTAATTACGAAGCAAATTCAGTAAAACGAAAAATTTCGCGGAAATACCAATACGGAATCATTTTCATTTCACGCTTGGTAATAAATTATTCCGTTTCACGTTCGGCGCTCCTGTCTCCAGGGGATTGTCAATTTTTTGACACGAGTAGCTGATATTCTGACCTAATGGAAATTACTGTCAGTCTGCAAAAATATCAGGAAAGTTTCACCATTTTTTTTTCCTCTTAGTAAAATTACACCTGGGAAATATACCCGCATCAATTTGTGATTTTAATTTTAAAAGTGACTATAGTCTATTATTTCTCGTATGGCTTTTTTTTTTGGTTGGGAAATTATCATACAACTGGTCCCGCTCTGGGTAGAGCTTAGGTTTTTATTTTATTTTATTTATTATGGGACAATAAACAGCTACAATATAAAATGTTTACAAATAACAATAATATAGGCTCATAAGTAGTATTAACAGTATTGCAGCCCACTACATTATCCGCATGTTAGCAAAATTAAGATAAGGCAAAAAGTGGCACTAGATTGGCATTACCCAGATATTTAAAATAAAAAAAATAATTGATCAAAATACAATACAATTAAATAATTATTAAATACGAATTATAAAATAAAAATATATACATTCTTGGATAAAATAAAAAAAAATGGGATTGTCCAGTGTGGATTGAAATAAGAATTAAGACTAAAAATAAAAAAGGAAATGACAGGCCAATACAATTCATTAATACAAATAATTAAAACGGTTGAAATATATTCAATTTAGAATATAGGACTCACACTATTTCTTATTATCATTAGATAAGATTTGAAAACATTGGACTTAAATTTAGATTTGGAACATACGAAAATATCAACATCAATGAAGTTGCGATTATCAGATTCCACTATACGACGAACAGGACAACGCAATCCTGAATTAGTCCGACAGCTTTTTAAAGTGAACAATGTACCTGCATGGACACTACGCTTATTTACAGCGCGGGGGACCACATAACATAATTTACTCGTGATATCAATGGAATCGAAGTGATTATGAACAATACCATGTAGTGTGTTGGCTTCTAGAAACATACGTCTAGATTATAATGTTAACATATTATATTTAATTAGTAATTGTGAATACGACAAACACCTTTTAAAGCACCTATAGTATATGGCGCAAGAAATTTACGCCGGACTTTCTCGATCATATCTATACAGGGTTACTGGTAACTCGACGTATTCCTTGCAGGACGTCATAGTAGGGTTAAAATGCAACAAATTAAGCCACCAAATGTTCTACCGAAATTCAGTAGTTTTTGAATTAATTAAGTTTTAGTTTTTTAATGAAAAATCCCAGATTAAACCATTTGAAACCAATTTAAAAATGATTTACGGCGCGACTGTACTGAAATTTAAGTTATTATCATAGTTGACGCCGTAGCAGACCTTTGTTAATAATTAAAAGTTCAATAATGCCTAAAACTTTGGCAAATATCACTAACAAAACATTTAATTTTTTGTAATTTTTGCTATTACTTCATAAAAAATGTAGTCTAGTGCAAAAAAAATACTACACCTGGTGTACAAATTACTAAGAAAATATCCTTGTCTTATCAGCTATCCAAAAAGGTATGAAAGTTAATACAAAATCATGGACTACATTATGAAAATCGTTTTTGATTTAGTACAGGCGTGCGTTTCACAAAAAGGTGATTATTCGAAAATCAAAAACAAAATCGTGAACATTATTATTCTTTTTAATCAATATTAAAAACTTTAATTACACACATTTCACACGTTTTGTTCGATTTGCTGCCCTCGGTTTCGAATACATGTTCTTATTCGCTTCCTTACTTCGGTTTTTGTTATTCTTGAGGTGATTGTTGCCCTCATCTGGTCCGCCGCATTTGTAATTCTCTCCCTTAGTTCTTCAATTGAATTTACTGGGGTCACATAATCTAGATCTTTCATATGACCCCAGACGTAAAAGTCTAGCGGCGTCAGATCAGGGCTTCGTGCAGGCCACGGAATCGGCCCACCGCGCCCTATCCATCGCTGGGATGCGGTTGGTTTCAGTTTTTTAGGGTTTGCTTCTGCTTTCGGTGCCCAGTAATGTAAGTTGTGGTAATTTGTGATACCATCACGATCAAAACATGACTCATCGGTCCACAGAATGTTTTTTAAAAAGTTTTCGCTGTCGGCGTCGGCACTTAGCATAAAACGACAAAATTCAAGCCGTCTCGGCGGATCTCCTTCTTCTAATGACTGGACTGGTTGGTAATGGTATGGATGTCGGCCTGACAAGTGAACTACAGACCAGACTTTCCACTGTGACATACCAAGCTCACGCGCTACGATGTTTGTCGATGTGTTAGGATCGTCAATAAAACGTTGAAGAATAAGCTCCTCGTCCTCAGCCGTGTATCTCCGGGAACGTGTATGTATGTCAGCGTATTCAGGATTAGAATATGCAGTCATAGTCAGCACTTATGAAGGCACAGCACAGCACAAGAGCAAGATACGCAGCAACAGTTACGGAAATAGCCAGTAACAAAACACGAGCTTGCGCGACGTAGAGTTGAAACTAACTAACGCTGACGACCAAATTTTGCAAAATCGCACCCCCTCTCATGCCGAGAAAACAATAGCGACCAATCACAAAGCTCCCCGAGTGGTTGGAGTTCAAGCGCAGGTAAAAACTACGAATAATACGAATACGAAACAATAGGTTGACCGTCTCGCAATTTTACCTGCCCCCCATAAAACTCTTCTCTTCCCTGGCACACATGCAAAACTATTGACAATCATACCTTCCTGAATAACTGATAAGACAAGGATATTTTCCTAGTAACTTGTACACCAGGTGTAGTATTTTTTTTTTTGCACTAGACTACATTTTTTATGAAGTAATAGCAAAAATTACAAAAAATTAAATGTTTGGTTAGTGATATTTGCCAAAGTTTTAGGCATTATTGAACTTTTAATTATTAACAAAGGTCTGCTACGGCGTCAACTATGATAATAACTTAAATTTCAGTACAGTCGCGCCGTAAATCATTTTTAAATTGGTTTCAAATGATTTAATCTGGGATTTTTCATAAAAAAACTAAAACTCTTAACTAATTCAAAAACTACTGAATTTCGGTAGAACATTTGGTGGCTTAATTTGTTGCATTTTAACCCTACTATGACGTCCTGCAAGGAATACGTCGAGTTACCAGTAACCCTGTATATAAGTAATGTTCTTGCACTTGTAAACCTTGAGATGAGCACAACTAATTATAGATAAGATCACTTAATCTATTTTTAATAATTATTCCAATACGGAGCGTTGTAAGAAGAAAACTTATGACTTTCCCGCTACCCCGGCAGGCATCGGCCCTAGTGGACCCCTAAACTTGTGCTGACATCTCTTTGAGGCGCACGTGGAACACAACGTCCAGTCGGACCCGAGCCTGGTTCTCGTATGGCTGATCTGGTTTATTACAAAAATAAGCTACCCTTATGCTAAGGTACCGCTATACTAAGCTACACCACTATTGTTTCGCTTTTATAGTTAAGAAGGCAACTGTCAAAATGGCGCCGTCGTAGCTAGTTCCCGACATAAGCTAATACAAGACGTGAGGTTGTTTTATCTTATTTTTGCGAAAATGACGCGTTGTTGTGTTCCTTAATACTCTGAAACACCATACAATTAGAAAATTGTGACTTAAAGCTATTCTTAGAGATTTTCAAAAAATAAACAGACATCGATTGTATGTCGGAAACATTTTAAAGAAAGTGATTACAAGGAAATTTGCTTAAATGTGAAAAGATATGATAAAATAATCAGAAATATATATTTAAAACACGTGAAACAAATGACACAACGATTACTTACTCAAAACATGTTAAAAACGAAGGGGGTTTTATGATAATAAATTCGCAAGTCACATAATTATTAATAAGTCTATTATCCAGCTGTTTTATCGTCAGGAACAGGTGTAGGGTTTTTGAGTACCGGTGAATGCAGGTGTGTTGCTTTCGAGAATAGCCACATTATCAATGGGACCAGACTCGTAGCTCATAGTATTGTAAGCAGGAATAGTTATGTCCTTCTGACAAGTATTGGCAGGGATACTTCTTTCAATATCATACGGACTACAAGATCCAGCCGTATTATGAGCAGAGGCAGGTGTATAGCATTCGACAACAGGAGCATCGGTGGATGTAGTTGTGTTGCTTTTGAGTATAGTCGCATTATTAATGGGTAGTATTATAACTTATAGTCATGCCGCTCTCAAACACACCAGTATCGGCAAGGATACCACTGCCCATATCGTATGGACTAGGAGTACTTTGTGGTGTCATTACAGAACTGCTTCCTGACATTGAATAATTTATATTTTGCATATCCATCTCCATGATAACTTGCATTAATCCAGTCTGAAACATCATTTACTGGTAATTTGTAAATCTCTTAAGAGTAGGCTGTAATGATTGAAAAAAGGCTAAATCTTCACTTTCTAACTCTAGCTGGTTACTTTTTAAATATTCAAGTAAAGTTTTTTCAAAAACAGATGTTGCCTCTTCCTCTTTTGTGTTGGTGGTGCTGATGCTGGGATGGATTGCTGGTTCCTCGAAGCCAACGTAAACGGCAGCGGTGTAAAGGGTGCTGGACTAGACGGTGACGGCAGTGCCGTCATAGGCAAATATGGGGTAACCATATCATCAGCTTCAGGTAGCGAATCATCAAAAATTCAAAATATCTTTATTGTATAAAATATTTTTAATATTTAAAATATTTTTTTTGTGTATATGTTTGTTATAGGTCTTAACAATAAATTAGTGTTACAATATGTCCTGCCTAATAGGCATACAATAATTATGTATTAGCATTAAATTTAAAATTATTTTACATGTCAAATTTAGTTATTATAAATGTCAAAATATGAAAATACAGTGAAATTATTATATGGTCAACAAAAATAAAAATCAATAAATCAAGAAATCTTGGATTGTGTAATAAGCTTTATCAATTAGAAAGTTTCGTAATTTATTCTTAAATACTGGAAGTTTCTTAGTGCTCAGAATGTCAATAGGTATTTTGTTGTATATTTTTGATGCAATGCCAAAGAAGCTTTTGTTAAATAGAGCCGTTTTATGTGCTATATTAGAAATTTTAAACATATATCTTTTCGATTTGACCATATCAAATAGATTTTCATTGGTTTTTATAAATACAGCTACTTCATAAATGTAAATTGCAGGAAATGTCAATATTTTAAATTTTTTGAAATATGGTTCACATGAATCAGGAACACGGATACCAGCAATCGCACGTACACATCGTTTTTGTGCTTTAAACACTAAATCCCTATTAGTGGCATTTCCCCAATATATGACTGCATATCTCAGTGTCAACGAAACATAAGCATATTATGCGGTCAGAAGAACTGATTGATCAACAATTTTAGATAATTTATATAAAGCATATGAATACTGATTAAGTTTATTGCATATTGTGTCAATGTGTGTTTGCCAAGTCAAATCGTTATCTATCCAAAGCCCCAGAAATTTAACGCAGGTGACTTGTTCAATGTTCGTCCCATTATAATTAATATTGATGTTGTTATGTTTATTGTTACGCCCAAAATTTACTAATTTAGTTTTTTCTAAATTGATAATTAAGTTATTATCCGTCAGCCAGTTAATTATATTGCGAAGAGTGGAATTTATGTCATTTTCAAAAGTATCAGTATTTTGACCTGTAAAGATGGCTGTGTTGTCATCAGCAAAAAGGATCATGGGATGCTGTGAAACTTTAGGTAGATCATTAATGTAAATCAAAAATAGCGGTGGGCCCAACACACTACCTTGCGGCACTCCATAGAGAACTTTTTTGGGCATGGATTTATGTTTTTGTTCGGTATTATTTAAGAGATTAATATTATTTATAAGATTCTAGAAGTTTATGGACGTTACCCCTTATTCCATAACAGTACAATTTATTTAAAAGTGTTCCATGGTGCACATAATCGAACGCTTTTGTCATATCCATAAACATTGTAGAGACAGGAACATGTTTATCAATATTAGTAAAAACTGGTTTTAAAAGATCATAAATTGCTAAATTAATTGACTTATTTTTTCTAAAACCTGTGGGACTAACGTCCACATACTTACGTCAGCGCCCACTGGAACATTCGCCGCGCCAACGGTGGCGTCGGTAATATTTATAGTGTGCGTGCAGGCGACGCTATACGCCACACGCGTGCTAGAGTGAGATGGGTGCCGTACATCGTGGAACGTTAGTTTTAAGTTTTAATAATGTAGTAAATTCGTTTCTGTTCTCCTATTGGTTGTTTGAATTTTGGATACCGTAGCATAGGAACAATTTGCAGGACCCAAAATGGTACGTAAGGCTGGATTAAATTATAAATAAAACAATTACTAACTACGAGATTCAAGTATCATTTACCAACCGTTAAGTCCCCAACAAACCTTTTTGTTCTTTAGCAAATAGATTGAACTTCTCTAAGTGAGTATTAATTGCATTATATATAATTTATTATTTATTTATTTATCTAATACTTTACGCACACAAATGTACAGAGGCGGACTTAATGCCATAGGCATTTTCTACCAGTTAACCTTTGGGTGATGCAGAGACAGACAGCGGTTAGGTGCAATAACGAAAACTGTGAAATAAATATTTATTAAAATATAAGTATATACATACATATACCTATTAAAAACATTATATATAATAGATATACCTAATTATACATAAATATAAGACCAAATAAATACACGAATATACTAAACAGTAAGACAAACAATGGGAAAACATTACCGTTGTGATGATACTGCCAGCTTCTTACGAATGTGCTCGCGAACTTTAACTTTAAAGGATAATCGGTTTGGTTGCCATCCTGGTTTCCTGGGGGAGCGCATTCCACAGAGAGATAGACTGAACGAAGAAGGAAGAGTGAATAAAGTCAGTGCGGTGAGTGGGACATTGAAGAAGACGATTATGTGATGAACGTAGATTTTTACTATGGTTCGCGCAAATGTACTGAAAGTGGGGGGCGAGATAACTAGGGGAAGAGGGAGAGTCAAGAAATGAAAACAAGGTGGTCAGCGCCCTTTGCTCTCTGCGCTGGCGTATGGGCAACCACTTTAGAAGCAATCGTTGCGCAGAGACATGATCATATTTACGCAGATTGAAAACGAATCGAATGCAGTTATTGAGAAGACGGTCTAGCTTGTCGAGGAGGTCTGCATTCAGGTCATAGTAGCACACATCACCATAATCGATTATAGGGAAAATTAAGGACTGCACAAGCATTGTCTTGTTTTCAGTCGATATAAAGCCCGCAGAGTTCCAGTAACCTTCTGGCTCACCCTAGCGACTTGAGTACGCCAATTCAGGGTACAGTCGATGTGCAAGCCTAGGTCTTTCACGTCAGTACTAAACGGAACAATCGTTCCATTGAAGAGAACAGGTGGCAAGGTTGAACCATCCACACTACCAATACTACGATGACTCCCAATGATGATCGCCTGACACTTATTAGGGTTTACTGCAACACCAAATCTATCAGACCAGGTTTTAATGGCTGTCAAGTCCCTATTTAACTTCACCCCTTCCCTATTTAATTTTTTCAAATATTTTTGAAAAAATGGGGATGAATGCTATTGGTCTATAATAATAATAATAATAATAATTTAATTCAGAACAAAATCCATATAAAGTTATTAGTAAGGCTTAAAAACTATGTTAACTTAAACTATAACATGCCATGTCTTCCTTGTTATTTTTCTTAAAAAGTGGCTTCACTATAGACTTTTTAAGTTTAGTCGGAAACACACCATGTTCAATACATAAGTTTAATATATGACTTAGTACTGGGCTGATAATGGGAGCAACTTCCTTTATTGAGGATGTTGTAATGTCATCATATCCAGCACTTCTAGTATTAAACTGTTCCTTATCACTACTCTTCATCGACTGTGCAACAAGGAACAGTTTCAACAATGTCGCGGCGATGTCGTCCGACGTCGCCCGACATCGCCCGATGTCACCGGGGACACATGTCGTTCGACAAATGTTGCTAGTGGGGTCGAGGCTTTATTTGGGATGAACTATCAAAAGAACGTATTCCAAAACTAAATTGCACTCAATGGAAAAATATTGCAGATATTTTTTTTGCCCACGCACATGTTCCCAATTGTCAAAGTGTGTATTGGCGCAATATATGGTCAGCATGAACGCATGTTACAACCAGTACAGAACGGATCATTATATTTTAATTACAAGAAGTATTTTTCTCTTCTTCTATTAGCGATGTGATTCATAATTTTACATTATATTAATGTAGGCTCGTATGGTAGTCATTCTGACTCGGCTATCATCCAGCAAAGACAACTATTTATTTATTTAATACTTTAAGCACACAAATGTACAGAGGCGGACTTAATGCCGTAGGCATTTTCTACCAGTCAACCTTTAACTATAACTATAACCTTTAACTATATACTCAGTTGGCACGTGTTGTAAGCAGTGGCTTACAACACGTGCTCCACCATCAGATTGGCTGCCACTATTCGTGCAACGGGCCACGATATGTCCTGGTTTCCCACACTTTAAGCACACGAAGGGCTTCGCAGACGGCTGCGGGGCTGCTTGGCTCGATACTGAAAACATCGTAGCTCTTCCTCTGCTGTCAATCGGCTTGCTTCTGTGCTCCTGTGACCGACGTCATCAGGCTACGCATAGGCAACAAGGGTCTCCTTGCAGTCAATTTTCAGTAAAACAAATCAGCTGACGCGCACCATGATCGCGCATCTGTGGCTACCTTGTTTGGGTTGAACTCAGTGAGATCCACACGATTGTTGGTTTTAAGCACTTACAGGACTTCGATCGGCGCTCGCATGTTTGCATTTATTGTTTAAACATTGCACGCCAACGGTTACTTTCAGCGTTTTCATTTTGCGCCTGAACCAACACGTATCCCACTTCTGATGACGGAGAAGGTACGTCTCGCTCGTTATGATCAGCCATATTTTAACTACTGTGGGCAGACAATGGGAAGTGTTGGTTATTGCACAATAGAAAAACCGTTTGCACTTTAAATCAAATTATAATTTACGATCAAATAATCGCACTAGCTATTCACACACTGTAGGTACACGACACAACTATACGGAACGCACGACAGTTTCTAAACGTATTCACCCCTTGACCGCCTCCGACAAACTCCGCTTATCTCCGGTCAAACGTTATGTTGTAGACTCTGTCGAGCGCTGCTTGGTGGCGCTGGCGTCCCGATTAGTCAAACGAGTGACCAACGTATTTCCGACATATAGATTATTATTAGCCAATCCAAAATTCACTAGGAAGGTTATACTCGTACGTCCGTCTCCGTTAAAGCGCAAACAAGAAGTGTAAGAATGATGGTGTAGAAGCAGGTTTCCGTTTTTCCTTTTAAGAGCCCGTATACGAAAGTTTGCAGATTTTGCTGATTTACGTGATTTTACAGACGTGATTTTACAGTCAAAATACAGTATTTCTATAATTTTTAATGCACAACATGTAAGATCATTTCAATTATGATCTAATGAATGGGCAAGTTTTCTATTTTTAATATTAAAATGTATTGTTGTGAAAGTTGTCTATAGAATGTATGCACCACTTTTTACAATTTTCATATAAAAATGTTGAGTAAAAAAATATTTAACTTAGTCAAATTTTACAGAAAATAGGCAATGTATTGCTTTTGATTTTGGCTACTTAGAACTCTTGTACAACAAAATTAAAACAACAGAAATAAACTTCAGTTCAACATCAATCCATTTCCTGAAAAAATAAAAAAATGGCAATAAATTTCTATAATTTTTAATGCACAACATGTAAGATCATTTCAATTATGATCTAATGAATGGGCAAGTTTTCTATTTTTAATATTAAAATATATTGTTGTGAAAGTTGTCTATAGAATGTATGCACCACTTTTTACAATTTTCATATAAAAATGTTGAGTAAAAAAATATTTAACTTAGTCAAATTTTACAGAAAATAGGCAATGTATTGCTTTTGATTTTGGCTACTTAGAACTCTTGTACAACAAAATTAAAACAACAGAAATAAACTTCAGTTCAACATCAATCCATTTCCTGAAAAAATAAAAAAATGGCAATAAATTTCTATAAGTTTTAATGCACAACATGTAAGATCATTTCAATTATGATCTAATGAATGGGCATGTGTTCTATTTTTAATATTAAAATGTATTGTTGTGAAAGTTGTCTATAGAATGTATGCACCACTTTTTACAATTTTCATATAAAAATGTTGAGTAAAAAAATATTTAAATTAGTCAAATTTTACAGAAAATAGGCAAAGTATTGCTTTTGATTTCGGCTACTTAGAACTCTCGTACAACAAAATTAAAACAACAGAAATAAACTTCAGTTCAACATCAATCCATTTCCTGAAAAAATAAAAAAATGGCAATAAATTTCTATAAGTTTTAATGCACAACATGTAAGATCATTTCAATTATGATCTAATGAATGGGCATGTTTTCTATTTTTAATATTAAAATGTATTGTTGTGAAAGTTGTCTATAGAATGTATGCACCACTTTTTACAATTTTCATATAAAAATGTTGAGTAAAAAAATATTTAAATTAGTCAAATTTTACAGAAAATAGGCAAAGTATTGCTTTTGATTTCGGCTACTTAGAACTCTCGTACAACAAAATTAAAACAACAGAAATAAACTTCAGTTCAACATCAATCCATTTCCTGAAAAAAAAAAGCAAAAAATAAAAAAAAATGGCAATAAAAATATTTTAAGCAGTCCGCGCCGAGCGCTTCCAGCGGGTGGACATATCGCTCTGCGCTCCGAAACTCACACATTCACACCGAGTCGACACGCAATGAACGACGCACCGGTGTGCGGTGCCGCCGGCTACAGACGAATATAGCGCGACGTAAGTTTTTGATATTTTGGTGAGATAATATTTTGTGATTATTTTAATATGCTTTTTAAATACAACAAGTAATAGTGTATTTTGGTATTATTATAATTTTAAGTATCTTGTTTCGTTTCATGTATTTTGATATAAATACCTACAAAAATTACGTACTATTTTTCAATAGTAATATTATAAATGCGACAGTAATTCTGTTTGTGTGTTACCTTCCCACGCAACGAGTGTTATCATTTATTATTAGTATATTTTTTTAAACTATTAAGCTTAATAATGGTATCTAAACATTTATTGTGAAATTAACATACATTCACACCAGTTAAATTTATTGGACTGAAAGAGTTCTATAGTGTTAAGCTCGCCGTTGCTTCTTCTGGGTAAGCTCGCTCCATCGTCGACTTTGTTTCTGTCACCTCTGACATAGACTAAGGTCAAGAGCAAAGCCATCAAAAATAAAAAATAAAAAAAAATAAAAAAAAACATGTTTGTTTTAATATTTTTTTTGGATTGACTAAAATGAAGAATTTCATATTCACAGATTCAAGTATTGCCGGAAAGAGCAAGAATTTGAAAGCATTTCTGGGAAACAAAAATTAAAAATCGGCTTGTAGATTTTTATTTCAAGTGCATGAAAGAAATTATCGACCCTCGAAAATGCCTATCTATGGAACTCAGAACTTGTTTATATTAATTAATAAATGCTTAATTTTATACTACCAGACTTTTTATTTCATTTGACAAAAACCACGAGAGTAAAAGACACGTAAAAAATATCAAAGGATCAAAAGCGGTTAATCGCCGTAGTGGCCATCGACTACTTCAGACTCACGCACACACGCGACCGTGCGCTCTCGCGTGTGTGCATGTCAAATACCTAATTTTGCTTATCTCGATTTCGTATACGGGCTCTTAAATAACTACCTACGATATATCAATTATTACAGAATCGATTAAATATTGATTTTTGTAAATATTTAAATCAAATAAATCGACAGGGAACTAGACCTATTTCTCTAGCGACCATGGTCGCTAAGGTCCTTGATGGTCTGCTTGATACACAATTAAACGAACGTCTTATGCTGCACGACAATCAGTTCAGGTTTCGGCCAGGACTTTCTACAGAAAGTGCAGTTTTGTGTCTCAAGCAGGCCTTCAGGTACTACACAAAAAGAACACATGTTTTCGGTTGTTTCCTCTGTTGGCTTTTGATCTGGTTTCCTACGATATATTATGGAAGAAACTTGAAGCTATAAGCTTGCACTATCGAGCTTACAAGTTTAGTATCTTCAAGCATTGGTATGGAAACATTGTTCGGTGGGCAGGTGTGCTGTTGGAGCCTTATCAATTGGAGTATGGAGTGAGACAGGGAGAGTTGACCTCCCCTGCCCTCTTCAATTTGTATATGAATGCCCTGATTGAGGCGCTTAGCGGTCATCATGTCGGTTGTCATATTCACAGTGTCTGTGTCAATAATTTAAGTTACGCGGACGACATGGTGCTGCTGAGCGCCTTCACTCGGCGGTATTAGGACACTGTTGACCACATGTGAGCGTTATGCAACTGAACATGGGTTATTGTATAATGTTCAGAAAAGTCAGTACATTGTTTTTGAGGCGGGGACCAAATACCATCTCGATGTGCCTCGGCTAAACGGTGTTCGTCTTGAGCGAGTGGAACAATATAAATATCTAGGTCACGTGGTCACCACTGACCTTAGAGACAATGCTGACATTGAAAGGGAACGGAGGGCTCTTTCTGTGCGTGCAGAATGATAGCCCGCAGGTTTGCACGTTGTACTGCAGACGTAAAGGTCTTTAGAGCATTCACGTATTTAGAGCATTCTGTACCACCTTCTACACATGCAGCTTGTGGGATACATATTCGCGGGCGTCGTATGGAGCCCTTCGTGTCCAATTTAACAATGCGTTCAGAAAACTGATGGGGTTGCCATGGCGTTGCAGTGCGTCAGGAATGTTTGCAGCGGCGCGTGTAGATTGCTTTTACACAATAATGCGCAAGCGCGCAGCCTCCATGGTGGCTCGAGTCATGGCCAGCCCAGCGGGTTCTGAAAATGATTGCTGACAGAGTGGACTGTCCATATGTTATTCCATCCATATGTCCATATTGTGTTATTAACTAAAACTTAGTTTTCAGAGCAATGTTATTAACCCTATATGAGTCTTCACTCGAAATAAAGATTTTGAATTTGATTTTGAATTTAACCCCCAACAAAAAAAGGGGTGTTATAAGTTTGTTGTGTGTATCTGTTACATCATAGCGCCTGAACGGATGAACACTGGGTTGCGACAATCGCACTCTCCATGTCGCCATGACATCCCGCCGGAGCTCTGTTTGCTGTGCCGCGATTTCTCGCGGCGGCGGAGTTACGCCCCGGCGTTTCGCCTCCTCGCGCCACTCCCATACGTACGCGAGGACTTTTGCCTCCAGATTCCATGGCGGCAATCCGGTAAGGAGGCTCGCCGCCTCACCGGTGACCGTGCGGTATCCCCGAACCAGCCGGATGGCCATGACCCTTTGGGCTGCGCTCAACCGGCGGGCTGGCCGCAGCGCTAGGGAACGCGCCTACACAGGAGCTCCGTAAAGGGCCATAGACCGCATGACCCCCGCGTAGAGCCTCCGGCAGGAGGCGTTTGAACCCCCTAGATTGGGCAGGAGCCGCTTCAAGGCAGCCCCGGCCCGCTCCAGTTTGGGAGCCAAACGTCGGAAATGCTCCACGAAGTTCCACCGGCTGTCGAGAACGAGTCCCAGGTACTTCATCATCAACTCGACGCCAATATGAACCCCTCCTACAGTTATTTGGGATCCCGACGGTGGCGCGTTCCGAACATGAAAACACATGGCCTCGGACTTGTGCAAGGCAAACTCGAGTCCCAATTGCCGGATCCTTTCGACGATTGTCGCAATTCCGCGTGCCGCTACTTCGGCCGCCGTCTGGTGCGACCTCCCTTGCGCCAGGTCCAACAGGTTGTCAGCGTAGCACATTCACTGACGCTGCTAGAGAGGTCGCCGCGCAGCACCCAGTCGTATCCGATGTCCCACAGATGCGGCCCCAGGACCGATCCCTGTGGGACACCGCAAGACATCTCTTGCCGATTCCACAATCCCTGTTGACCGGAGGAGATGACGGCCCTATCCGTCAGATAAGCCTCGACCACACAACAGAGGTAGGTCGGCATCCAGTGGTACCGGAGTGAGCAGGGGACACTTGACTCTAACCAAAATTAGCACTTAACGGTTTTCACAGTCCCGCAATAATTTTTAATGGCCTTTCCAAGGACATCCCACATCATGGGATAGACGAGAAAAAAAAAACAACAAAATACCATCCCCTCTTTGTGTGCCTGACAAAAAAAAACAAGAATTTGTTTTATCACTTTGTCGGCGTGATTAATATGTATACCCATGCCAAATTACAGCTTTCTGGTACTCAGAGTCTCTGAGCTAAGCCGCGGGCATCCAGACATACAGACGGACATGGGGAAAATATAAGGGTTCCTTGTTGACTACGGAACCCTAAGGGTGTCTAGTAGACCTAAATCTAGAACACTATAAAACAAATCAATTTTAGCTACTTATTTGAGTTATTCGTTTTTTAATATCCTTAGTTAACTCCTCAACGACTCCTTCGCAAATTGTTTAAAACTAGCCGAAAGCCGTGGCATTTAAACTTGTTAGTTACCGTTAACGCTACAACGATATTGAGCATAACTCAGTAACTAGTTGACGACTAACTCCCTCAGCCATACACGCTAAACTAGTTACTAGTTCGGAAATTATCGTCTTGTTAAATTCTGGAGTAATAGTTTCCTGTTGGAATTAATTCTTGCAGAGAGAGCGAGACGATAATTATATAACATAGACCTAGAGTCTATTAGGGCTGATTGAAGTCGATTTTTATTATTACCACAGTTAGTGGGAGGAAGAAAAATTTTTGCTAGGAAATCAAATAGATTTATAGGGTTCCGTACCTCAAAAGGTAAAACGGAACCCTTATAGGGTTACTAGTGTGTCTTATTATCCGTCTGTCACAGCCATATTGCTCCGAATCTACTGGGCTGAATAAGTTGAAATTTGGTATATGAATTTCTGTGACCCAAACACGAACGTGTAACGTCAATAAATGAATTCTGATTATGGTGGTCACTTTTAGGGGGCAATTTATAAAATTTCAAAAATGTTTTGCAAACTGTACCGTGTGAAAGGGCTTATTGTGAGGGTCTCAATTTGTTTTATATAATTTTAAATTACATAGTTTTAAAGTTATTTAAGAAGATAGATGAATATAATGACCATTCTCCTTATCTCCGAAACTACTGAACCCACAAATTTTGAATAAAATACAAAAAATAGTTATTTACTTATTTTTGATTACCTATAGGAAAACCTGCAGTCAATGGTGTTAAATAACTTTGTAAATCTCTAAATAATTGTGCGTACAAACTTACATTTGCAGTTGGATATATGGGGGAACATGCTTTTCAATCACAATGTTAAGTTTGTAGTTTGGATAAATTCGTCCCACCTACGGAAACCTTCCTTAGTTTTTTTCTATATTTTTGGTGTCTACAAACTGAAACACTTGCTTTTGCTTTAGAGACTCATATCTACTTTTATACATTAACTAAATTAAATTAAAACTAGTTAAGCCTAAAAAAGGCCCTCGGGGTATTGTACCGAGGATGCTGGCGGCATTTCCTCGCTGAATTGCAATGCTGATGTATTGCGCGAGAAAGCCGCCAGCTCTGCGGTCACCAGTTACATCAACTAGACGTTTCGCGATTTCCGCAAATAACTTATGCGCACTGGGACCCCACGGACCGAGGGTCTCGACGCCAAAGGGCACAAAGTTGTACTCTCTGCCAAGGCCTCCATATTTAATAACTTTCAGATTTTCGGCATTTTCTGCCGCTGCGTCCGCTTTAGAAGTAGTCCGTTGGAGGTGGGACGGTGCCAGTGTGTCTACTCAGGTAGCGACACAAGCATCCGTCCCGAACTTCACGGGACCGAAGACACACCATCAGGTCTTTTGCCATCATCTCTGATAATGCCAGTCGGCTCAAGAAGAGCAGGCACATTGATGCTGGCAAAAGACCGGCGGATTATGTCATTAAGTGTCGCATGTCCTGAAAAGCGGCCTGCACTTTTTTGACAACAAAGTCCGTGGTGACCCAGTCGGTTCACGTCCGTGCCACAAGGGCATTTGTGTGGAGTGCATACCGTGACCCCAAGCCGCAGACCATTCGCTAGACGAAGCGACGTCGGATCCAGGAAGGTACCGGTATATGGAGAAGGATGGGCATATAGCCAATGACCGGCCTCTCTGGCTCCGACCGCCAAAAGTCTTGCGCGATCCGGACCTGAACTGCGGCTGAGAATCGATTTGTATGATAAACGCAATAAATATCGTCCCAACTCCTTTGAGATTTTAGGTTGTCTGGAAATGATTTACCCGGGCAAGCAAGAAAAGCATTCTTAGCATCCGCTAAGCCCGCAGTCTCGTAGTTTGTGGGCAAAGCCCTTAGGACATTACCTTTTATACCGATCGACTTCTTATTATTGTCCCACTGCTGGGAAAATGCGTCTCATACAGAGAATAAAAGCCGACCCCAACACGATTGTAAAAGGCTAGGCAGATGATGACAGAGAATAAAAGAATATCCCAAAACTCAAAAAACGGGGTACACTCAGAGTTGCCTGACGTCCCGGTTTTGGCCCAAAATTAAATGGCCGGCGTGGATCAGGGTTAGTCCCGATTTTGGGGAATAAAAAAAGAGTAATTCATAAGTAATGTATTACTTATATATATTAAATCCCTCTGAAAACTCTCACTATCTTATAGAGAAAACCAGACAATTATTGTTATTACTACAGTAAAGTATTTTCATAAAAATAAATGTTTGTGGCTATCTATCATCATTGTAAACTTAATTTGAAACTCAAATATAAGAATAAGTATTCTTATAATTGAGTTTTAAATTAAGTAATAAATTAAATACTACTGATTATTTATGTTTTTTTTTATTATGTTCCCGCTTTCGACGAAAGAATCCCGCATTTTTAAGGTTCCGTAGTAAACAAGGAACCCTTATAGTTTCGCCAAGTCCGTCTGTCTGTCTGTCTGTCCCCGCTGTAGCTCAGAAACGCTAAGTACTAGAAAGCTATAATTTGGCATAGCTATATTTTAATCACGCCGAGAAAGTGCTTTTAGGGTTCCTCCTTTACACGTAAAGCGGGGATGATATATTTTTTCTCGTGTATCCCATGGTGTGGGGTATCGTTGGATAGGCCGTTCAAAAATATTGGGGGCCTGTAAACACCTCGATTCAAGGATCCCTTTGCGTAATATTAACCATTAAAGTACATTTTTTGTTAGAATCTAGTCCCCCTCTAATCCCCCCTGCCAGCTAAATGGTTGTTTATGAGATGTGAAAAAAATCATGGCAGTAGTACATAATTATAATGAAATTAAAAGGAAATATCGATGTATGGTAGAACATGTTCATCAACAACAATGTTAAGTTTGTTTTTGGGATAAATTCATCCCAACTTCCCAACGAACCCTTCATCGTGCGTGGTCACGCACTTGGCTGGCTTTTTTTTTTATTTCCCGCTTTCGACGAAAGAATCCGGCATTTTTTACTCAACATTTCGGCAGCAAAAAGTTCGGCATCTACCCTCGCTTAATCATGTTTGGGTCGGCTCAGCACAATTAGAGCTAAGCCGAGCGGCTTTTTCCCAAAATATATGTATTTATGTGGAATGAGGATAATTTCTTAAGGAAAGTTTTGAGTATGAATGTGGATGGCTATAAGAGAAGGGGAAAACCAAAGAAACGATGGATGGACTGTGTGAAAGATGATGTACCTAGAAAGGGGATGACTACCGTGATGACAACTAATAGAGAAGTATGGAAGACAAAGACAGTTGTGCCGACCCAAAATGGCCCCGACCCTGTATGTACTTTTTTCGAATCATGCCGAGCCGAACATACGAACCACCCCTTAGTAAATAATAATTTTACCATGGCGTGAAAAATTCTTAGTGAACTCATTTATTTATTGGATCTCCAACAGAGGCTATACAATTACATGCAAGTATACATAGAACAGGGACAAGTGTGCGCTTCCAATTATAGAAGACCACATCATTTAATTTTAATCTAGGTACAGTAAGTTTGACAAGGTAAAAAATTAAAATAAATCAAAATATATATCACGAAAATCAAACAAAGGAAACAAAGTAAATTACATAACCAATTAATAATAATAATACAAACGAATAAGAAAAAAATAATAACCATAAAAGACAACAAACAAAAATATTACGACTTGAATAACTACAATGATTTTTGTCTTTTTTGAACTTTGATAATTTGCATGTAATATCCAATTCATTATGCTTAGATATTACGTTATACTGCCTACGGAGCCTTGGCAAAACGGCGAAGTATCCGAGGTTTGTTTTGGATCCCGGCACAAAGAAAAAGATATAGTTACAAAGCGACGATGAAGTGACAAAAACTCCTTACTGACATTTTGCCTGACTTAACTTTTTATTTTTTTGTACGTATATAGACCAAATAATCGTTTACGTGAGCTGGCAAAAGCAGCTAACTTTAAATCTTATTTTCTAACGGGTATAATTGACAATAACTATTAAGCAACTGTATACTGTACGTATAAAACGTTTTTTTTTTTCATTTCCTGTAATAGTAGATTGTACAACTAGAAAGAAAGAAAGAAGCCATTTTATCCCGAAATGTTTATATCTACCCGAGCCGCAGGCGAGGGTGGATAGTTAAGTCGAGGGGTAAAATGGCTCGTTCATGCCCGAATTATACACTCTGTTTTTCACTTCCATTGCGAGAAAAATAAACAGGCATAAAAAAATATTTACAGTATTTACTTGTTTGTCTGATCTCCAACGCATGAAATTGTCGTATGCGTTGAGATAAAGTTGCTTGGATTTCGGCGGTAATATTTCTTCAACCACGTTTTTGGCATTCCCTTAGGCGTGTTAGTATATCAACAGGGAATTCGTTAGATGTTCGCTTATATATATTTATAGCCGAATTATTATTACTGCTACATTAAATTATTCGTGTATTTGCGTGTACATTATGATAATAATGTACACGCATGTAATTGGCTCTGTGTAGCATATACAATTGTTATCCATTCGTTATAGCTGTTGGTTTTTTTTTTTTGTTGGTAAAAGACTCGTAAAGGAACATTACTTGTCGCTGTGAGCTTGTTCTCGTAACTGTAATTATCTATAGTCTTCATTTATTTTCGTTGCTTATACATTTGATATGTATGTATTTATGTATATATTTTTTAGGTTATATATATATATATATATATATATATATCTGTGTATCAATTTTAGTATATTGTATTTATTTATTTTTTACACCAACGACAGCCCCACTTTATGTCCAGGCAAATCACTGTCCATCCTATGGTTGCCTGGAAGAGATCGCAGAAAGCGATAAGGCCGCCCATTGTATATTTTGTAGTGTTTGATTTATTTTTTGTCATGTATTTTTTGTGGTGTACAATAAAGTATATATTGTAGTGATACAAGTACCAAGGAACCACAAACCTTACCAGATACCAAGAACCTTACCAGATACCAAGAACCATACCGTTACGTTATTGACACTCTGACAAGAAACAAGAAACAGACCGTCTTGAAAAAGACGCGTTCACGACACTGGCAAGAAACAAGAGAACGCTCTGAAAAGAGCGGTTGGTACTCAAGGCTGACGACGTGCGTGAAAATCATGAGGCAGCAGAGGTGGACACACGGTGACACGCAGAGATCTTCACGCAACGACGGCAGCCCGAGAAAAGGATCGACGCGCTTTTTTTTTTTTTTTTTTTTTTTAGTGTGGCATCTCGTAGTTGACCTTGAGAGGTCGTGACTACTTAACCGGACTTTCCTGTGGCTGCCTTAAGCGAACTCAAAGCCTCCAGCCAGGGGCGAATTTCTTATATTACTAAGCGACTGCACGCTAAGGGCACCCCCTGTGGGGTACGGACCTCGGCTTAGGGCGTCGCTGGGGGGAGGACAGCAAGATGGGACAGGCTGGATCTGGTTAATATTATTATTATTAATCGGGGAATTTAAAGCTACAGGCTCAGCTGCGGCGCGGGCTGGCACTTCTTCGAGCAAGGGTCGGGGGGGACAATTACGTCGGGGTTTACGCGAGGGACCTCGGCGGCGAGGTCGGAACGTAGGTCGTCGGTGTGTTTTGTGCACTGTACTCGTTGCCCTATTGCTTTCCTGGAGGAGGGTAATGGGGTCATCGGGGTCGGAGAGGGTATGCCTTGGACGGCGAATAGAACTAATGGTGGAGGGCCTATAACTGGCGGCCTGCACAACCAGAGGGTTGCGGTGGGTGGTGGCGGAGTCGAAGAAGCGCTTCGTGATGCGCTTCATGAACTGCTTGATGGTGGGGATTCTAAGATCGAGATGGAGGATCTCGTTTCGAACGAACCAGGGGGCTCCCGTTGCCTTTCGGAGGAAACGGTTTTGGAGGGACTGCATCCTGTGGATGTGGTGGGGTTTAGCGTGTGCGAAGACTGCACAGGCATAAGTCATGATGGGGCGGATGCACGCTGTGTAAATACGCAATTTGCCCTTAAGGGACAATTTGCTGCGCGCATTTAGGACGGAGTGAAGTCTACCGAGAGCGAAAGCGGCACGCGAACGCACCTGCTTGATGTGCTCTGAGAACGAGAGATGGTGGTCAAGGGTCACGCCTAGGTATTTGGCTCGCTTCTCCCAAGGGATAGGCTTGCCGAACATGGTGAGCGGTCGGGGGGCGATGAGGTTTTTACGCTGTTTGGTGAAGAGAACAGCCTGACTTTTGTCGGGATTGACCTCGATTCTCCACTTTCTAAACCAAGCGCCAAGCTTGTTGACCTCGGTCTGGAGAGTGCGAGATATGTGGTCGTGGACTAACCCGGTGTAGTAGATGGCCGTGTCGTCTGCGAACAGAGCCAACTGCGCCTTTCTACTTTTCGGGATGTCGCTGGTGAAGAGAGTGAAAATGAGAGGGGATAGTACAGAGCCCTGAGGGACGCCTGCACGGATAGGGTGAGGGGAGGATAGCGCTCCTTCGATGCGATAGCGGAAGGTGCGGTTCGACAAGAAGTCTCGTAAGATGAGCACGAGACGATCGGGCACACCGAGTTTGTAGAGCTTATATAATAAGCCGTTGTGCCAGACCTTGTCGAACGCTTTCGCTATATCGAAGAATACAGCACCGGTCGTAAGACCACGTTGAAAGCCGTAGCTTATGTGTTCAACGATGCGGTGGACCTGTTGGACGCAAGAATGTTGGGCTCTAAAGCCGAACTGCTGGTCGGGGATGAGGCCCTTTGTTTCCGCAAAATCTCTGAGGCGCTTTAAGATAAGCCTCTCATAGATTTTGCCGAAGACATTGAGCAGACTGATGGGCCGGTAGCTGGTGGGCTCCGTTTTCGGCTTACCGGGCTTCGGTATGCCGATGACGGTGGCCTTCTTCCACTCTTGTGGGAAGATGTTATTGCTCAGGGCTCCATTGAAGATGGTGGCCATGAGCATTATGAGGTGAGCGGGGAACAGTTGGAGCACCCTATTGGTGATTCCGTCTGAGCCGGGGGCTTTGCGAGGTTTTAGACCCTTGATGATATCATGCACTTCGTCTGGAGTGACGGGAGGCAGAGGATAGTCAGGGTCTTCAACGGGCGGGAGGGAGGCTCTACGTTCGACTTCCGCGTCGACCTGGGACAGGTGAGCTTGGTCTACTGGTTGAGAGCTAGGTGAGCATTGAGCCTCAAGACTATCGGCTAGGCATTCTGCCTTGTCGACGTCATCGAAAGCGATGGTCTTGTCGGGGCGCACCAGGGGGGGCATTGAGACGACTTCGTCGGATTTGAGTTTCCTCTGAAGGTCCCAGAACGCTCGGTGAGTGGGCTCTAGCTCGCTCAGCATCTTGTCCCATCCAGCGTCACGCAGCTCCGATAGGCGTGTCTTTACAGATCTCTGTAAATAGCGCATATGGGCTTTGTTCGCATGGTTGGGAAAGTTACTGTACGCACGGACAGCCGCGTTCTTCTCATTCAGCAGTTCGCGTACATCGTCCGGGAGCTTCCAGCGATGGTCGTCCATCGCCGGAACCTCCCTTGAACAGTCGTTCAGGACTGATTGTACGTGCACTGTGAATGAGTCAATCGCGGCTGTCGTGTCAGCGATAGAGTCGAAGTGGTCGGGAATGGAGTCTAGTCGGGGACCTAACGTGGTGGATTTCAGGCAGTCGCTTACTTTCCTCCAGTCTGTAACTAACTTGGTGAGAGGGGGTCTATCAGGGTCATGGAGACCTAGGCGTGGTGCCAGCTTTACAACAACTGGACGGTGGTCAGAGGAGAGTTCGTCAAGCGCCTCTATAGAGTCCAACCGTAGGTTGATACTCTTCAGAAGCGCTATGTCAAGTACGTCGGGGGTTTGGTTAGGGTCGTGGGGAAAGTGTGTGGGAGTCATCGGGGCGATGATGTCGAAGTTGAGGATGGGACATAGGTCAAACAGGTGTCTGCCTCTGGTGGAGATCCTGGTGCTGTTCCAAGCATGATGTTTGGCGTTGAGATCGCCCGCTATGATAACGGAGTCACTCAGGCCAAGTAGGATGGAAAGGTCGTCAGAGAGGGGGGGAAGGGCTAACTCCGATGAGGAACAGGGGGGAACATAGGCCGATACAATGGTGATCGGTTGATGGCCAGTCATGCCTAGCTTGCATATGGACACTTCTAAACGCGAGAGAGGGGGCGGGTCCATTGGGATGCAGTGGAGGGTTGATCTGAAATAAATTAGGGTGCCGCCCCTGTGACATCTAGTCCTGTCATTGCGAACTATGCGATAGTTGGCAATTGACGGGTTTCGACGGCTGGGCTTTAAGAATGTTTCCTGTAATAGGAGAATATCAATTTGGTGGTCGCGGAGGAAAGCAGCGATTTCATCTCGCTGGTTAATCATGCCATTGGCATTGAAGAAACCTAACTTTAGGGATCGGGGTTTGGTACGTGCTTTTGGATGTAAATCCATTATTTGGGTTTCGCGAAGTTCTCCAGGGCTTGCGTAATCTCTGGATACGCGTGGAAGATACGCTGTATCTGAGCGAGATCGCAGGAATTACGGGCGGCAACGAGCTCGTTGGCCATTTTGCGCGCGCGGGGTGTGAAAAATAACGAAAAAGTCCCAGAGATCACACTGAATGGATCAATTGGGATGGACGGGCCGACCACCGGGGTGGTTGAAGCGGCGACGGGCCGTGGCGCAGCGGTTGCGGCAGCGGCCATGGGAGCGGGGGCGGGTATCGCGGGTTGAATAGGCGCGGAAACGCGGATGCGGGGGTCCATCAGCGGTCTGATGGGAGGCGGGGTGGGTCTGGGCTGAACCATAGCAGGGAACGCCTGCTGATGGTTCATCGCATTCCATGGGCTAGGCCTTTGCGGGCTTAACCTCAGGGGGAGTTGAGGGAATGACTGTGATGGGGGGGGGAAGAACCCATAAGATGGGCACTCTCTCTGCTGGCGGGCGTCTGAACGTTTCACCAGTTTTGATGAGGACGTCTTGGGGGCCATACGACAGCCCCGGTAGTTTGCCGGGTGTCCAGCCTCACCGCACAGTACGCAGCTGGGCGGCTCGGTGCACAGAGACCGGTCTTTAGGGCGGGGGCAGTCCGAAGTGCCATGCTCCCCCAGGCACTTGACGCACCTGGGAGTCGCATGGCAGTTCTTCTGCGCATGCCCGTATAACTGGCAACGGTGACATTGCCCGACGACGCCGCTCTTCCGGGGCTTCTCGATGACGAGGCCCGTGAGATGGCAAATAGAGGAAACTTTGTGGATAGGGTGATGCCCTTCGAACGGGGGGCATACGACAAGGATCATGTCGTAAGCCGAGCCCCCCCTGGCGCGGTGCATGCGGTGCACCTCGTCCACGGGGACGCCTTGAGATTCAAGGTCGGCCTTGATGTCGGCTGTGGGGATTTCTTTCGGGATCCTACGGATCACCACGCGGATCTGTCGTTCCTCGGGGAGCGAGTAGGTGTGGTATGACACACCTCTCGCCCGGAGGACTCTGGTTAGGTCCCTATAATCGCGGGACGTAGGGACTGTAATCTTAATTCCCTGTTGGGTCGCGGTGGCTTTAGAGAAGCCGATTTTTTGTTCGACGCACCATTTTGATACGTCCAACCATCTTGTTTTGTCCTGCAAGATTACAGGAGGGGGAGGGGGGGTCTTTTTAGGGGCCGGAGTGGCCGGAGTGTCCTTAGCGGACGAAGCGGTCGGGGTGGGGATAGCAGTGGAGGGCGCCACAGATACAGGGGGAGTGGGGGCAGAGAGAACCTCCGTGGCGGCTATTTTAGTCGCCTGCGAGGACGTCGCCTTCCTCTGTTTCCTCTTTTTCCCCTTTCCGGAGACGGCCACGAAGCCGTCGTCCTCGGAAGAGGGAGTAGAGTGGGCAGAAGAAGAGTCGACTGACTCTACGTCAGAGTAGGAGAAAGGGGTCGGGCACCTCTTGTCTTGCGACAAGGGCTCCTCGATGTCCATGGACACTGAGGGGCTAGGAGGGATCACGGTCGCGGTCGCGGTCGATGCGGGGGTCAGCGCATCGCTGAAATCAGCGATGGAGTCGGTTGATAGCGGCTGGCTAAGAGCCGCAAACCTAGCGCCATATCTGGCGAGGAAGTCTGGGTCCTTGAGGAGGACCTCTTTGAAGAACGCCGCTATTAGGGCGTCCTTCATGACGGGGGAGAGGGGAATTACGGGGGCGAAATCTTGGAATCTAAATTCCTCCTAACATAGACCTAACGGCCCTAAACCTAACTCCCCGGGTGGATGGGCCCGGGGATGAGTCGCCCTCCCTGTCGGGTGCAGACAGGGAGGTGAGTACCTAATTGTGAGCCCTAAGCTTGTAACCCTTTGCCAGTCTTAATGTGCAAAGGGGCCCTGAACCAGTCTAGCGCGAAGGGTGTAGACACACCCTAGAGACGCTAGGTGAGTAGCTGAAAAGGAAATCAGTGCACCAGAGCCGACTAGGAGATCCCCCAAGGCCGGTTAGCTCTGGGACCCTTCCAATTAACTGCCTAGCCCTGAAGGGGTTCGGCGGGTGTATTGGGACAACAACACCCCACTCGGTTTCGTTGGCACCGTCAGGTATCCACCGAGGACCACGAAACAGTGGATTTAGCCCAGAGGGGGCCTATGAGCTACTCTGACACTTTTTCTGTTAGAGAAATACCTGCCTTGAAAAAGGCACTTTTTGAGATCAATACGGCCGATTAATAAAATTAATCGACCGTGGATCGGTAGTAGTCGGCGACTACTGAGAGTTACGGCAGCGTAACGAGATCCGGAATTCGAGAGCGCAGTGATCGAGTGCAGCGAGCGGGAGCGGCAGCACGTCCGTTCACGGCGGGTGTCGAGCGCGGAATGGATCGACGCGCGCGCGCTCTCGCGTTTTATAGTGTCGCGAGTACTTGCCCTGCGCGGACGACCTCTCCCGCGCGCCCCGCGGCGCGGCGGATCGAGCGCCCTCTTGTGATTGGTGGGTTGTAAATCGTAAACACTGTAGGCTAAGAAATACTTGTAATATAATAAAAACGAATATCAATAGGCATAATTCCAAATAAAATTTAACCATCAGAACTACAATCGACTTTTATTAGTTACCTCAAGAAGCACCTCACACGCAACTAAACTGGTGACCCCGACGTGATTTGAACACGCAAATTAATGTCAGACGAAGCACTCAAAGTCATGTGGCTCAATCAGCTGCCCACGCAAATTCGCGCCATTATCTCAGTGAACACGGAATCCACGCTTGATGTCCTAGCTGCAATGGCCGACAAAATTATGGAGCACTACGAACCAGCATCAGTCGCCGCAATCACCACAGCAAATACGTCAAGCTGCGGAAATCATCACTCACCGTCAGCCATCATGAATTTGGAGGTACAAATGCTGTCAAAACAAATAGAAAAGTTATCGCTCGAAATCGCCGAGCTACGCACCAGCCAACAACAGCGCGACTCTCGTCCCCGTTACCGCTACCCGTCATCTTCGCGCCGACGCAGCAATTCGCGTCAAAATTCCCGCGGATCAAGCAAACCGGGCGACGCTGATTGGCTGTGTTATTATCACTACCGATTTGGTGACAACGCACGCAAATGCGAATCACCTTGTTCGAAAATCAAGAAGGAAAACTAGAACGTACGTCGACTGTGGCGGAAGTCGATGTAAGCCAACGAAGCCACCGCCTCTGCATCATCGATACCAAGAATCGAGAAAAGTTCCTTGTCGACACCGGAGCCGACATATCAGTTTTAGCAGCAAGAAACACGAAATATGCAAGACCAGCAGACAGTACCTACAAACTATTCGCAGCAAACGGCACACAGATACGTACCTACGGAGAACGTACACTCGAACTCAACTTAGGTTTACGTAGAAGCTTCAAATGGACATTCGTCGTCGCCGACATCAAGACATCGATACTGGGCGCAGACTTCCTCGTACATCACAAATTACTAGTCGACTTGCATCAAAGGAAACTCATCGACCGCGTTACCAACATCACAGTAAACGCCGTAAAAATTCAAGCTACAGAAGAAATCGTCTATTTAATCGACCGCAACCACGTATACCACGACATATTGAAACAGTATCCAGACGTTTTGCGACCAATCTCACTCAAGACTCCCGCAAAACACGACGTGAAACATCACATCGAAACAACAGGCCAACCGATTTACTCAAGGCCACGCCCACTTCCTCCCGACAAGTACAACGCAGCAAAACTAGAGTTCGAGAAGATGATGGACATGGGTATTTGTAAACCATCGAAAAGCCCATGGGCCAGTCCATTACACGTTGTTAAGAAAAAAGATGGCTCACTACGTGTATGCGGAGACTACCGAAGACTAAACGCTGTGACAATACCCGACCGCTACCCAATTCCGAGAATGCAAGACTTTACGTACCAATTACACGGGAAGAAAATCTTTTCAAAACTCGATATGAAAATGGCCTATTATTCCATACCAAACGAAGAAGAAGACGCTGCGAAGACCGCCATTATAACACCATTCGGTCTCTTTGAGTTTACCTGCATGCCGTTTGGCCTACGCAACTCAGGCCAAACGTTCCAACGATTCATGCATGAAGTACTACACGGACTCGACAACATCGTATATTGTTTCGTCGACGATTTGCTCATCTACTCGAATAATGAAGAAGAACATCAGCACCACTTACATCAAGTACTCGAGCGATTGAATAAGTACGGAATTACCCTCAACATTCAAAAATGCGAGTTCGGCACGAACAAAATACAGTTTCTCGGATACGAAGTTACGCAGGATGGAATCAAACCCACACAAGATCGCATCGAAGCCATACTTAACTATCCAAAACCAACAACAATACAAGAACTACGAAGATTTTTGGGCATGATAAACTTTTACCGCAGCTGCCTACCTCATCAAGCCGAACATCAAAACCTACTCAACAAATACCTTCATAATAGCAAAAAGAACGACAAATCACCAATCACCTGGACGCCGGAAGCCGAAGAAGCATTTGAGACATGCCGCCAAAGCATACTCGAGGCAACCACGCTAACGCACCCGATACCCAACGCACCGCTGTGTTTGTTTACCGACGCATCGAACACTAGCATCGGTGCCGTCCTGCAACAGAAAATCGACAACGTGTGGAAACTCTCGCATTCTATTCAAAAACTATGAGCGAGACGCAGCGACGCTACAGCGTGTACGATCGCGAATTATTAGCAATGTACACCGCTGTGCAACATCTACGTCGGCTAATAGAAGGCAACGATCTCACAATATTCACGGATCACAAACCTCTTACGTACGCACTGACAAGAACGCCGAACAGCAGTGATACACCGAGAAGAGAGAGACAACTTCACTACATAAGCCAGTTCTGCTCAATCATAAAGTATATTCACGGCGATAAGAACGAAGCAGCTGACGCGTTATCACGAATCGAAGAAATCGAACTACTGAACTCGACAATTGACTACAACCAACTTATTCAAGAATATGAAAACGACTCCGAACTGCAGTCGTGTCTGAACAACCCCAAACTCAAGTTCACCCGCATAGCTATACCTGGAGTTCAGCGGCCGATACTGTGCGAAACGTCAACAAACAACATTCGACCGTATGTACCGCCGACCTACCGTTTTGCCGCCTTCAAAGCGCAACACGATTTGAGTCACCCCGGAGTTCGAACGTCAAGAAAAATTATCGCAACAAAATACTTCTGGCCTTCCATGAACAAAGACGTAGCTACGTGGGCGAAGTCTTGTATCAGCTGTCAACGCGCGAAAGTTCAACGACACGTGAAGAGCCCGCTCAGTGAATTTCAAGAATCAGCACGCTTCGAACACATACACGTTGACATCGTCGGACCACTACCTCCCTCAGGTGACTACAGATACCTCGTCACGATGATAGATCGTTACACCAAGTGGCCCGAAGCGATACCCACACATGACATCACCGCCGAGACAGTAGCAAAAGCCGTGTACGACGGGTGGATTTCACGTTTCGGATGCCCGCTACGGCTCACAACGGATCAAGGACGACAGTTTGAATCTGCGCTATTCACATCACTGATGAAGAAGTTCGGTATCACACGCATTCGCACCACTGCATTTCACCCGCAAGCGAACGGTCAAGTCGAGCGATGGCACCGCTCACTAAAGGCCGCACTGATGGCGAGAGCAGCCGCAACACGCTGGAGCGAGGAATTACCCACAGTTCTTCTAGGACTACGTACCGCACTTCGTGAAGACACCTCCGTCAGCGCAGCCCTAATGACGTACGGTACCACTTTACGTATTCCGTCCGACTTCTTCGTGCCTACAACGCCGAAAATTGAAGACGCCGAATTCGTTCGACAGCTGAGCGAAACAATGACCTCGCTATCGCCGGTAAGAAGAACGCACACATCAAACACGAACACATTCGTGTACAAGGACCTCGCTACGTGTACGCATGTGTTCGTACGTAACGACACTGTGCGCCCCCCACTCACACCACCTTACGACGGCCCGTTCGAAGTATTACAACGCAGTGAAGACGGGAAGTTGTTTACGTTGCGGTTACCTCTTCGCACCGCCATTATATCAGTCGACAGATTGAAGCCGGCGTACATGTACAATGAAGACACAGAAACATCAAGCTTGTCGTCATCTCCGACGCATACGCCGACTCAAGGTCAACACAACGCAACAACCGAACCGCCTACACCGACCGCAGCGAGTAAGAAACATACCTACGTCACTAGAACCGGCCGCACAGTGAAACCGAACGTATGTTTCACTTAGGGGGGAGTAATGTAGTGATACAAGTACCAAGGAACCACAAACCTTACCAGATACCAAGAACCTTACCAGATACCAAGAACCATACCGTTACGTTATTGACACTCTGACAAGAAACAAGAAACAGACCGTCTTGAAAAAGACGCGTTCACGACACTGGCAAGAAACAAGAGAACGCTCTGAAAAGAGCGGTTGGTACTCAAGGCTGACGACGTGCGTGAAAATCATGAGGCAGCAGAGGTGGACACACGGTGACACGCAGAGATCTTCACGCAACGACGGCAGCCCGAGAAAAGGATCGACGCTATTGGGAAGTCGCTACGCCCCCGTCAGGGGGCGCGGCTAGCGGAACCGGGGCGTCGCCCCTCGACCGCGGGAGCAATTCGTTGGCCCGTAACTACGGGCCCCTCATTGAGTTTGTCAACAATGTGACGCCTAGATGATTGGGCGCGTTAACTAATAACGCGCCCATGTGAGTGGTTGCTATTGTGTTACTGTAGGCGCATCACGACGCTAATACTGTTAGCGCCGCTTTCTTCACGACACCCCGGCGGTCAACCCCCGCCAGGTGAGACCCCCGGTTGCCCGGGGGAGGCCCAGTGAAGGCGACCAGCGACGTAGGTGCCGACTCGACGCTCCTACAGTATAGGTGTTTAGTTCCCGCCCGCCCCGCTTTCAGATCAAGCCGATTACGGTCCGGGCTAAGGAACTGTCGTGTGTGTGTGGGCGGCATTGTAATTGCGTAACACCGCCTAGTGTCTACACATATCGCTTAGCCCGCGCTACGCGTATGTGTGTGAGTTAGATGTCTGTTTAGTGATGAATGTCTGTGTTAATTGCGTGACGCGCCTATATTAACTTAGCACACGCCACGCAATAGATGTATGTTATCTGTAGAGTACTATTGAAACGAGTAAGCCGCGTGTAACCTGGATGCAGCTTACTCGTGGCGTCCAGTCCGGTGCGATGGGGTCAGTCGTCCGCTACCAGGTCGCGGGGCAGGGGTCTCGCGTCAGGGGGGCGCGTATGCCATGGCGCTATCTGCTTGATATGAGGCCAAGCAGACGCGTCGGCACGCGCGAACATCCCTTTCGCGAGACGCCGCACATACTCATCCAGGCTCTCAATCCCGAGGTCCCTCTGGATGATGTCGTTCCTCACGAAGTGAGGGGCGGCAACTATGGTCCGCAGCGCCAGACTCTGTTGCGCGCGGAGCAGCCTGCGGTTCGTCTCACTCGTGAGGGCGAACCATGCCGGGGCGGCGTACGTCAGAATGGGGCGTATGTACAGCTTGTACACGCCCAACTTGACGCGCGCCGGTATGCGGGATGAGAGCACCGGCCTGAGTAGGTTGCGGGCTACCCTACCTTGTGCGGTGACCTTGCGGACGTGTGTCCCCATCGAGAGCCGACGGTCGATAGTGACTCCCAGGTACTTTACCCGGGGCGACCATTCGACGTCGGCTCCTTGAAGCTTCAAGGGTGGTGGGAGGGGCGCGGATCCAGTGACCAGCGCCTGCGTCTTACCCACGTTAACCGACAGCCGCCACTTTGACAGCCACTCGGGAAGTAGGTCGAGGGCGCGCTGCATCTTGACGGCCGCGTACTTTGCGTTCAGCGAGGTGGTAATGTACGCGGCGTCGTCAGCGTACAGCGCGAGCGTCGAGTCTGTCGTGGTGGGGATGTCGTCGGTGTAACGTGAGTAGCACGCCGGCGATATGCAGCTGCCCTGCGGCACGCCGGCCAGCACCGGGCGGGCGCTAGATAGCGCCCCATCGACCACCACCCTAAATGTCCTATGGGAAAGAAAAGTAGAGACCACTTGTACAACGCGACGGGGCGCATCGGACGTGGCCAATTTATAAATTAGGCCCTCGTGCCATACACGGTCGAAGGCCTTCTCCATGTCGAGGAATACTGCCACCGAGTACTCCTTCTTGTTCAGCGCGGCTGTGAGGTGGTGCAGTACCCTCGACAGCTGGAGCGTCGTGCTGTGCTCCGCCCGGAACCCAAACTGCTCAGGACGCGGCGCTATGTGGGGCTGGAGATGTCGCAGCAGGAGTGCTTCGAACACCTTGGAGACTGTCGGCAGCAGCGTGATCGGCCGATAGCTCTCCGGCTTCAGGATGTTCTTCCCCGCCTTGGGCAGCATTATGACGCGCCCTTCCTTCCACGAAGCGGGGAAGGCCCCCGTGCGCAGTATCGCCGTATACAGGCGCGCCAGCGCCGCGACCATACGGTGCGGCAAGTGGCGCAGCGCTGTGTTGGTGATACCGTCAGCACCGGGGGCCCTCCTAGGCTTCGTTCTTAGGATGGCGCGTCTGACTGCGCCAGGCGAGAAGAAGATCGGGTCCTCATCGGGAGCTATCGGCGTTGCGAAATAGTCCCCTAGGTGTTGCTCGACTGCTGCGACATGTTCGGTGTCAACAGTCGGGTTGGGGCGGAACTGACGCTCCAGGTGTTCGGCGAAGACCTCCGCCCGGTCCTCCGCTACAAACTTAAGCGCCCCGTCGCTGTTGAGTATAGGGCGCACCGGGGCTGGGGTATTCGTCAGTTGGTGGCACAGCTTGTGAATCGACGGCCAACTGTCCGTAGTGGCGTCGATTCGGTCCTCCCAGCCCGCGGCGGTGTGCGCCTGTAGTTCGGCCTTCACCTTCTCCGCGAGACGGTTGAGCTGCGTCTTTAGAGTGGGGCATCTCAGCTGTTGCCACTGCTTGCGTAGGCGCCTCTTCGCGGCGATCATTGCACTGATGCGGGCCGGCAGGGGCGGCAATAGCCCTCTCCCCTGCGGCTGCATGATGCTAGTCGCCGCTTCCAGGGCGCTTTGGATGCAAGCAGTGACGTCATTCGCCGTCTGGTCAACGTCCGCGGCGGTGGCAATAGGCCGAGTCGGCGCGGTGGTCTCTACTTTTTCCCGGAAGGAGTCCCAGTCCGTGGATCGACGTGGCGCTAGGGGCTTCAGTCGGGTCGGCATACCCGATAGGACGACGAGTACAGGTTGGTGGTCCGACTGTAACTCGTCGTCTATAACTTGCTGTGTAGTCTGGCAGTGTAGCCCTCGGTGGACTACGATGTCCAGCACATCCGGCATGTACCGGGTGGCCTCAGGGTAGTGGGTGGGCGTCTCCGGGCCGGACACCGTATAGCCGAAGGCTTCCGCGTCCGCAAAGAGTCGTCTCCCCTCGGTATTCGTACCGTACGAGTTCCACGCTGGGTGTTTACAATTAAAATCACCGGCGAGGAGTGTTGCTTGCGTCGAGTTGTTTAACAAGGCCCGCAGCTCTGTCAGGTCCAGGTGGGCCGCGGGCGGCTTGTAACAGGCGTAGATGTTCATGTCCTCGCCGGCTACATGTAGCTGAACACCCAGCGCGTAAAAAGAGCTGAGAGACGGCAAGGGGACTTCCTGATGGACGACCCTTCGCTTCACTAGTACCGCCAGACCACGGTATCTAATGTTTAGAGCCGACCGTTCATCCTTCCTATAAACGAGATATCCCGGGAACCTAATCCTGTCCTCGGGACCCAGGAGAGTCTCGCTTATGAGCGCCACGTCGATATTTTGTTCCCGAAGGAGATGGCGGAGGGGGGCGACCTTATCCCTAAGGCCGCGGGCGTTCCAATGGATCACCCTTAACGACCTAGCCATGGTAAAGCGTTAATAGTGTGGCCAGGCCGTCAAGGATGACCGTCTCTATATCCTGGCCCTGCCTGATGGCCTTTATAAGGTCCATCAGTAGTTGGATGGCGCAGGCTGTAAATTCACTTTTGTTTTGTTTTTGGAATTTACTTTGTTTCGACGATTGGGCGCCGGTAGCGCCGCCACACGTCTTGTCGGGGAACTTTTTTAGTTCCGCCTGTTGTCGCCGCGCTGAGTCGGCGCTAGCGTCGACAGGCGGTATTTTGTTTTCCCGCGGCGCTATGCCGGCGCCAGCGGTAGCTCCCCCGCTACTCTTTTTAGCCTGCGCCTTGTCGGTGGCAGGGCCGGCCTTAGGGGTATCTTCTTCTAGGTTCGCCTGGGGGGGGGTTTCTTCCGTTTTCCCTTCCCCCCGCGCTTCGTCTTCCTCCGCCCCGAGGAGGTGGCTTGCCTGTCTGTAGGCCCATTGGCTGCCGCCATCAGCGTCATGCCATCGGCCTCGGCTTCGATGTTGGTCCCCTGTGACCTCTCAGCGGCCATTTGGGGCCGGCGTGTTGCGGCCGTGATGGCGACAGTCCCCGCTCGCCTGTTCCTGATCTCCGTCTGAAACACGGGGCACTTAACGTTGCACGCGGGGTGAGGGCCACCGCAGTTTGCGCATGTGGCTGGCTCCTCCCGCGGGCGTGGGCAGTCTCGTGCCGCGTGCTCCCCGCCGCATCTGACACAGGCGAGCGGTCGGTGGCACTGGTGCGAGCTGTGCCTAAAACGCTGGCACCGGTGACACTGGGCGGGCCCACGTTTTCCTCGCCAAGCCTCAATCTTGACACCACGCATGTACATGAACACGGTGGTGTCAAAGATGGCCCGGACGTCTGGTGTCTTCTTCAATATGGCGTGGAATACACAGCCGGGTCGTCCTTGTGCGCCCTTAATGTGGCGCACATACTCCGGCTGGTATCCCAGCGTCCGGAGCTCCTCCTCGATCTCCTTGGGGTCTGTGTCTGCTGGCAGCCCCCTGATGGCGATCTTCAGATTCTTATCCGCCGGCAGCGAATAGGCGAACCAAGAGACGCCGCTGTCCTTTTCCAGGCCAGTCAGGTACCTCTGGACCAGCCTGTACTCCTCTTCGCTGTCGGGAGTGAAGCGAACCCCACTCCCGTATGGTCGAGCGTTCGGAGGCCGGCCCAGTTTGGCACTGATGGCCCTAAAGTGGGCGGCCCAATTGGGCAGCCTTTCCACCACCAGCGGTGGGAAACGCAGTTTTTTCCTCTTGTTCCCCGGCTTCTGCTTACCTGGAGACGACGTTGTCGCTGCTGAAGCGGTGCCGGGGGTGGCCACAGGGGGCGCGGTAGTAGCAGAGGGGGCAGGGGGTAGGTGGGTGGTACTTACTCCCGCAGTCGTCTGCTGAGTTGGTGGCGGCGAGCGGCGCGCCGCGTCGGCAAAGGTAGGCGATGCAGGCACCCCCCGACCCCGCGGCGCGCTTTCGCGCTGGGGCCGCGGTGAGTCGAGACAGTGCCGCTTCGCTTCCTCAGCCACGGCGTCGCCTGAGCTCCTCCTGCGCCGCTGGGGTCTGGCCTCGAGAGCGAACTCAAAACCGAACCCCAGCGACGGTGTTGGTGATGCCGGCGACATTAGCTCGGCGTCCTCACCCACTCCCACGTTGGGCCGCTGACCGGATCGCGGGGTCGTGTCCGGGGACACGTCATCGTGACCGGACGCGGCCGAGCCCACCGAGGCCAGCGACACGCTCGACCCCACACGGGAGGAGCATGCCGACAGCATGGCGGGTGAATCATACGCGGAGGTGCGGGGGGGCGCCGGCGAGGCGGGCACCCTAGGCATCGTGTGAGTTTGCCGGGTGGATGGGCCGGCACTTACTGGCCGCTCCTGCTCAGCTGTCTCCGGTCCCGCCAGCGAGCGGCTGGGAGCGGAGCTGGCGGTGCTCGGAGCTGGCACAGCATGTTGTTTCGCTTGCGTCTGCACGGCCGCAGCCCTGGAGGGCGCGGGCGGTGACGCAAACCGCGGCGGAGGCGCGGTGGTGCGGGTTGGGGGCGCGCGGGGGCGCGCGGGGGCGCGCGGATGGCGCCAGTGGGCGCGTTGGTTGTGCGGCAGCGGGCCGCGTCCGTGACGCGTCAGCGCGCGCAGTGGGCGCAGCTGGTGGGCGCGCCGGCGGCGCTAGGGCGCGCGCATGCGGCGCGCGGCCCGGCAGGCTGGCAGTTGGTTCCGGTGCCTGAATTGGCACCGGACGAAACGCAGCGGGGCGGATAGGTACCGCGTGCTGCCGGCTCGACGACGGCGTCGGCGCAACGCGCGCAGGCGCCGGTGTCATCGGAGGGCCGGCAGCTACAGCGGTCCCCCCTCCCCCTCCTCTTCTGTCCTCGTGGTGGCGGCGATCTCCCTCTTTCTTCGTGGGTGGAGGCCTGACCGGCGTTGCACCGGACGACCCGGACGACGCGTCACCAATGTTAGGCAGCGACGTCGCCCGGTCCAGCGCCGGACGGTCCTCCGGCGACCCGGCATCGCGGCCCAGAGAGCCGCGCTTGCCGAGTTTCGGCATCTTGACGGGGGCGTGGCCTCCGCGACCGCTTCGGTGGGGCTCCACCGGGCGGCACGGCAGGCTCCCCCTGTGTCGGCACGGCAGGATCGACGCGCGCGCGCTCTCGCGTTTTATAGTGTCGCGAGTACTTGCCCTGCGCGGACGACCTCTCCCGCGCGCCCCGCGGCGCGGCGGATCGAGCGCCCTCTTGTGATTGGTGGGTTGTAAATCGTAAACACTGTAGGCTAAGAAATACTTGTAATATAATAAAAACGAATATCAATAGGCATAATTCCAAATAAAATTTAACCATCAGAACTACAATCGACTTTTATTAGTTACCTCAAGAAGCACCTCACACGCAACTAAAATATAAATAAATAAATAAATAAATAAATAAACTAATATCTAACAGTTATGTATCATTCTTGTTTGAATACGACATAGAATGGCACTGAGTTGTGAATAATATTATCAGCTTCTACCTTTATTAGTCGTGTTCCTTCCACAGACAGGCGGCAAAGGTTTTCCTATAGACACCCATAGCAAATATTTTATATTTAAATTTTAAGAAGGCAGACTAATAACATTATATCTATAGAATGCCTCGTTGGTCCGCTCATTGGTTGCGCTTGCGACCACTAGGTCGCAAGCGCAACTGCTGAGCATGATCCTGAGACGTCTGAGAGTCTGAGAGAGTCTGCATTTGTGCCCGGTTGATGGCAATATGCTCGCATCCAATTACATGGGAATTTAAACATAACTGGCGAAATTACGTTATTTAAAATCACGCTACGATCTTTAGGAGCCGAGCAAAAAGAAAAAAGTCAGAAAGAACGCTAAGCGAAAACGAAGTAATAACGCGGGCGGGCGACGCGATGCGACGCGGTGGTTCGGAGGCCGAGGAAATTTTATAAAAATATAGCTGTTAATTTAGTATATAATGTATCTTACGACTTCCATGCGAACGAAGTCGCGAGCAGAAGCTATAGTTAACAATAATATAACTGGATTGCTAATTTGGTTCACAGATCGTTTCAGCGATACATTCTTAGCCAAAGTAACTCTAGTCTGTCTGTCGTTAGGTCTGCCTGTCCGTCACCGTCTGTCTGTTTCCGACTGCCACGCTGACGAAGCAAAAGCTTTAATAATAATAAAAAATATATGTGAGTTCGATGTTGATGACGCGTTCTTAACAGTTCAGTTATTTTCTTATTTACGTAATTCGTCTTGTATTATGCTTACATTTAAGAGTTGGCGACTTTAAATTTGTGTAAAAATGTTTTTTAATCTGTGGTTTGTTAGAACAGACAGAATGATTGACAGCTGTCGGTTTAAGTTTGTACCAAAATCCGCCATTGTCTACAGGATTTTTGTGCGCCATCTTTATTATAGGAAAAATATAAATCTGCATCTCGACCTGAAAATCTGTTTTCATCCATCCTGTACTCTCCCAACAACTACACTCGAATTATAAGCGCACAACGAATAAACAGACATACATTTAAACAATGTAATAAGTTTAACTTGAAACTCAATAAATGCACACTGAACACATTTGCCAATTGCTAGTAGGTATCCGCGCTCACGTTTCATCAGTGTTTCACGCCAAGCCGCCAGATGTCGCACACTGCCATCGCACTACATTTAAAGACTTAATACACCATGCTGAAAACTGTTCAGACACTGCATTATTTATTTTAGGGTCTCGCCGAAGGTTGTCTTTAAAAGATTGCCTTTAAAAGATTGCTTTTAGCGATATGACCGCCCATTGTGTTACCCTATGTAAAATGTCTATATAGCTATCTGTCATTTTTATGGTGTACATAATAAAGAGTATTCTATGTTATTCTATTATTGGCTCATCTAGCAAGGTGGTGTTAGGCTTTCATAGACAAAGTTAGATTTGTGCAAAGAACTATGAGAAAAAGACAACGCTATCGCAGCTCAATTTATGCTATGCTGTTATGCTGTAGCTCAGTCTGTGTGTGCCATGCTGTGCGTGCTACGCTGTAGATTATTCAGTGTGTGCTACGCTGTAGCTCAGCCAGTGTATGCTATGCTGTGCGTGCTACGCTGTAGCTTGCTGTGCTTGCAACGTAGCACAGTTTACAAGTTACGATGTAGCTTACCACGTTCCGTAGTATAAACCTACAATATACATGTATTTATTTAAAAAAAAACGTATTTTTTCTGCATATAAAATTTGAACTAGCAAATTTTACTAAGCTTGCAATTAATCTGTTCATAGCTGTTTATTCAAAACTCAAAGAGCGACTTTTATAATGTGTCTAATTTAGGCACATTGTGTATTTTAATTTCAAATTTTATTTTATTTTATTTGGGAAAATAAACGGTTACACATTACAATGTTATGGTATAGAACTTAAAACTAAGTTATGAGTATAAATAACCAACAACATTTTCCACATAATATAAAAAAAAAAGTTAAACAAACACGAACGGCGTGCGATATAAATTACCCACAATGGTTAAAATTAAATATAAAAAGTAAAACTAAATTGAAACATATACAGGAATAAATAATAATAATAGAAAAAAGATATATAATATAGTATTTAAAATAGAAATTATGATTTTAGAATTGTTGTGTACTTAATTCTGCTATGATTTTAAGCGCAATACTTCTAAATTTTCCAGTGGAAACAGCAAAGAACTCAATATCCTGGAAAATCCTATTGAACTGAGTAGTAATACGCCGTAGGGGTGCTCGCGATCCTGCGTTTGATCGACAAGATGTTCAGCAAACAGCGGCCGCGCACGCACACCTCGACACATAGTAGTTCTGGGTACTACATAACTTATTCTATTGCATAAGTCTATACAATCATATGAGTTGTTACATAAATCAAACAGAAACGTCGATTCTAGCATTATACGTCTAGATTTAAGGTTTTGAAGCTTATATCTATTAAGTAAGTCGCTGTAAGATGCATACGTACGAAAACAACGGAAATGCATGGCCTTTAAAAATTTGCGTTGTACTCTTTCTATCATGTTAGAATATTTTTCATAGAAGGGATTCCACACCGGGACCGCATATTCCAACTGAGACCTAACCAAAGTTTTATAAAGGTATAAATAAGTACCAGGGCGTTTAAATTCCCGAGCCGATCTCATCACAAAACCGTACATACGAAAAGCAGTGTTCACAATTTTAGCAACATGAGCATCAAGATGGAGTTTATCATCCAACAATACACCAAGATCACGGACCACTGTTTCTCTTGTCAGATCTATGTTAATCAACGAATAAGCATATTTAAATACGTTTTTATTTTTAGTAAAACTAATGCAATGGCATTTGGATATGCTCAATTTAAGCTTATTCTTTACACAATATGCAGAGAATCTATTTAAATCTTCCTGCAAAAGTAAACAGTCACGCAAATTATTAATCGGCTTAAAAAATTTTAGATCATCTGCATATAGTAATACTTTTGAATTTTGAAAACACGTAACTATATCATTAATAAACATAATAAACAAAAGAGGACCCAGTATAGAGCCCTTTTTTTTTGTTTTTTTTTTTTTTTTAGCGTGGGAAATCATCAAATAACTTCTCCCGCTCTGGGCGGAGCGGGAGGGTGTGTCAATTAATATTTACGACGAGTTGTTTAGAAGGTAATTAACGTTAATTGAAGATTGATTAACAGCTTATGGGGTTGGGTTATCTGGAGGCGAAAGCCCCATCTGGAGGCAAAAGCCCTATCTGGAGGCAAAAGCCCTCGCGCACGTATGGGAGTGGCGCGAGGAGGCGAAACGCCGGGGCGTAAGTCCGCTGCCGCGAGAAATCGCGGCACAGCGGACGGAGCTCCGGCGGGATCTTATGGCGTCATGGAAAGTACGGTTGTCGCAACCCAGTGCTGGGCACGCCACGATTGCGGCGATAAGTCCCCTCTTTGAGGAGTGGCTGGAGAGGCGCCACGGCGTCCTCAGCTTCCGCCTGACGCAGGTCCTCACCGGACACGGCAGCTTCGGGAGGTTCCTGTGTCGGATAAGGCGGGAGGAAACGTCCGGGTGTCACCACTGTGTGGATCGCCCGGAGGACACGGTGGAGCATACGGTGGAGGTCTGCCCGGCTTGGGCAGAGCACCGCCGTGTCCTCGTGGAGGCGATCGGCGGCAGAGACCTCTCGCGTCCGGCCCTGGTACAGGCCATGGTACGGAGCGAGAGGGCATGGGCAGCCGTCACCTCCTTCTGCGAAGCAGTAATGCTCGCGAAGGAGGAGGCGGGACGGTTGAGGGAAAGGCACGTTTCACGCCCTCTCGCCCCTAGCCGCCGCAGGAGACGCCCAGGGCGTCGGGAATCCCGGGCGGATTTCCGGCCACCGTAGGCGCGGGCTTGCGGACGGTGAGCAATGGGTAGCTCACCGTCCGGTAAGGACCAGGCCCGGGTCGACGGCGCGTCGTATTCCACGCGCGCCTCAAAGAGATGTCGTCAGCACAAAGTAGGGGTCCACTAGGGCCGATGCCTGCCGGGGTCGCGGGAAGGTACTTATGGGTCACCGAGGCCCCCGCAACACAGGCAACAAGAAGGAATACGGGTATACGGGTGGGTTTTAGTCAGTAAGAGTCTGACACACCCTCCCGCTCCGCCCAGAGCGGGAGAAGTTATTTGATGATTTCCCACCCTCAAAAAAAAAAAAAAAAATGGGGTTGGGTTCTGTGGTTAGGATTAAAGCTTCATATTTTGGGAGAGTAATGAAGAGATTTATTAAAATAACATCTGTTAACCAATAAAAAATGAGATTTTAAATTGCAAATTACCTTTATTTTTGTTAATAATAAATCGCGTGCGTCTGTCTTTTTCTGACAAATACTTTGTCTTTTTAGTTGGGTATTGACTTGGTAAGTCCTTCATCTTGGATGACCGTAACAACACGAACAGCGCAACACTGCCGCCTCGCGCGGAATCAGCGTGGCAGGCAGCACTGCTGCGAGCAGCTGGGATCGGAATCATACCTTAAGCCTATCTCGTATAGAAAAATAAATAAACACAGCTTAGTGTTCGTCCCATAAATTAATTGAAACAAAGTTTTTACTTATGCAAGTTTGACAGGTCACTCAATGAGTTTGCTGTACAGACCGGGGGATATATTTTTAAGATTTTGAGAAGAATACGATTAGTAGCACCGACTATAATAGTGGCACTATACGATGGCTTATTACTACAGATGCGAAGCCGGTTGACTACGTTGTCAACCGAGCGGTATAACGGCATTTTTGATGACAACCGTTGTCTATCATTTTCAACGGGTTGAAATGGATAAAAACTTCTTTTTTTTTTTGGAATCAGTTTTTACTTTTAGGTAATGGATAGAATAAATAGCCTCCTCTTCACGTTAATCGATAGGCTGATTATGCTATGCTTACATAGCATTATCAGCCTATAATGTTCCCACTGCTGGGACACAGGCCTCCTCTTTCTGTGAGAGGAAGTGGGCCATAATCCATCACGCGGGCCGAGTGCGGGTTTGTGGTCGTTTCCCTACGATGTTTTCCTTCACCGTTTTGAAATCAGTGGTGATGAAATAATTTACATAAATTAAGTGCCTTCATGGTATCGAACCGACTTGGTTTCGACCTACAACTCTTAAGTCACGGCCATTACCACTGGGCCACCACTGATTTTTGGCAGGAGGTCACAGTCCTGACAATATTGTCGAATGTATCTTTTCAATACGGTATAACCTTTTGTTTTCCAATTTGTAGTACTACACCATGAGCTATCCTTAAGGCGCTTCTCCACAGCAGCCCACGGTTACGGTACGCGTGTGTACTTAGCTTTCCTTTCTCAGACAATGTCGGCAGGATCGTGCACTGCGCCCCACGGCCTTACATAACATACATAATCAGCCTATAATGTTCCCATTACTTGGACACAGGCCTCCTCTCTGTGAGAGGGAGTAGGCTGTAATCCACCACGCGGGCCCAGTGCAATGCGGGTTGGTGGATGTCACATGTCTTCTAATTTTTGGTTCTAGGACATGCATGGTTTCCTCACAAAGTTTTCCTTCACCGTTTTGAGAGCAGTGGTTATGAAATTATTTACACATAGTAAAGCATCTGTCAGGGTTCTAACCTGCGACCTACAACTAGTACGAGTAAGTCGCGATTGTTACCACTAGGCCACCACTGCCCCACGGCCATGTTACGAACAAATGCGTGGCTAGAAAACAAATGAACCGCACAACTAACGTGCTTTCTGTGGAAATCCTAAATAGCAGTGGACGATCGACGTTATACTTTCCTACCCATGTTTAGTATCATCTGCCTAGCCTTTTCCCAACTATGTTGGGGTCAGCTTCCAGTCTAACCGGATGCAGCTGAATACCATTATTTTACAAGGAGAGACTGTCTATCTGACCTCCACAACCCAGTTACTGGGTCCTCACCTTCCGCCTGACGCAGGTCCTCACGGTAAACGGCAGCTTCGGGAGGTTCCTGTGTCGGATAAGGCAGGAGGAAACGCCCGGGTGTCACAACTGTGTGGATTGCCGCCCGGAGGACACGGTGGAGCATACGATGGAGGTCTACCGGCTTGGGCAGAGCACCGCAGTGTCCTCGTGGAGGCGATCGGTGGCAGAGATCTCTCGCGTCCGGCCCTGGTTCAGGCCATGGTACGGAGCGAGAGGGCATGGGCAGCCGTCACCTCCTTCTGCAGCAGTAATGCTCGCGAAGGAGGAGGCGAGACGGTTAAGGAAAAGGCAAATTTCGCGCCCTCTGGCCCCTAGCCGCCGCAGGAGACGCCCTGGGCGTCGGCAATCCCGGGCGGATTTCCGGCCACCGTAGGCGCGGGCTTGCAGACGGTGCGCAATGGGTAGCTCACCGTCTGGTAAGGACCAGGCCCGGGTCAACGGCGCGTTGTGTTACACGCGCGCCTCAAAGAGATGTCGTCAGCACAAGTGTCCAGGGGTCCACTAGGGCCTATGCCTGCCGGGATCGCGAGAAGGTACAAAAGGGTTACCGAGGCCCCTAGCAACACAGACAACGGAAGGAATACGGGTGGGTTTTAGTCAGTAAGAGTCTGACACACCCTCCCGCACCGCCTAGAGCGGGAGAAGTTAGTTAGTAGGAGGAGTTATTTGATAATTTCCCACCCAAAAAAAAAAAACCCATCCGATGGTATATATGTATGGTTTCCGTCGGCTATGCATATGAGTAATATTTAGACACCGCAGGTTAGTTGCCTACCCTAGGCCATTGTCCTCATTCGTGAGTTCTAAGAGTAGAAACATTATAGGCTAGATTATGGCATAGGCCACTTAGACAGATCCATAGCGCATTCCTATCCAGAATAACTTCAGATGTGTTTAATTTTACTTATACAGTAAAAATATTGGCTCTAAGAAAGATAGGCGCTCGTAAAGCGTTTTATCTCTATTCCCACAAAAAGAAACAATATACACGTTCTAATTTGCAATTTTCGGTCACCGGAACTTAATATCTCCACTAAATTCCTCCGAGCGAGCGTTGTAAATTGTTTTATTACTAGCTTTCGCCTACAATTCGGGATGAAAAGAAGGCTGTATCTTTATCCTACCTATCTGTCAAATTCCTTATCGATCGATTCAGTGGTTTACGCGTGAAAAGGTAACAGACAGACCGACAGCTTCCTTTTGATTGTCAATTTCCTAACACGCTAAGATCGCTGACGTCATCAATACATATAATGTACTGTTCTAAATGTACTGTTGTATTACTTAAAAAGTAAGGGGAAATCAGGTGTAGATAGTATTGCGTGATTTTATAGAAACTGATGAAAAACTATGCTTCGACTTTGAACAGTCGCAGAAAATATAGAAACTCATGGTCCTTCGAGCCGTATGATTAATCTTAAACTAGATAAACTGCTCCGTCGCAAGTCGCCAGAAGAATCAGTACCTAGTAATAACTTAACTTTAACGCACCCGTCTTTATTACCGACACAACTCATCCACACCCTTTCCCACAAAAAGCGAGAATATTCAAGACAATAAAAAGCACAATACATTGCCGGTCCATAAAACAGATCCTATTTCACGGATTCAATATGAAAGACAATGAATACTTTACATCGCGCAATATTGTAGCAATGGGTCAAGCACACGGTGCAGAATATTTGGGACATAAATATTGTATGTTTAAATTAAGTTAACGGTATGCGAGGACAGTCACAATAGAATATTAAACATTTCAATTGATTTGTTTCAAACTTTTTACATACTCAAGGCTCGTGCACAGTGGGCCGACTTGTTTTACGACGCGACACCAGTTGATCAATTTCTATGAAAACTTCCACCTGTGTCGCGTCGCGCGACATGTCGCGCCTGTTTGCGCCAGGAGCCTTTATGCATTATGGATGAAAAATATTTTGTTTTGTATTGGATGAAAACGGTATGGGATAATTAAATGAAAGCAATCGTAATTTAAATGCGAAAGTTAAAAAAACAATACCTCAAAAACAGAAAAACATAATGTAGCGTCAAAAATGTGCTACAGAATTTTTGGGCCTTCGGATATTATTTGCCATGGTCATTTTCCATTGCTCAAAATCTACTCATTTAAAGTCCTGAATAAAATATTGAAATCCCAAAAAATACCCGAGAAAAAAATCGTTGAACAGTATTATCGTGTGATAACCAACAGCGTAGGCGCGTAAAGAATAAAAGATTGTGAAAGTAATCTCTTTAATTTCCCAATTCTGAGAGTTTTCCCTACAAACTGATAATAGCCTATTATGTTACGATATTTTATAAAAAAAAGTTAGAAGGGAGTTCATTCCGTTCCAAAATAAAAGGGTCCATTACTTTGTCAAAGTTTTTAATTTGACCCAAGATGGACTATTTTGGGGTCGAAGTTAGTTGATTCAGACTTTACTACACGGACTAAATTAAAATATTTTACACAGAACATCTGCTATTGAGTACAATCTATTACTTATTGTCCAGACCCATTAAATAATATCATAGGTACTGCTACTTCTGTATCCCTCTGGCCCAACGGGTTCACGTGTTTTCCAAGGCAAAGTGAGAATTTATATTTGAATTATGCCACCTCGCAGATGGATCGATATTCGCGAGTATCATATTTATTATTCACATTCAAACTATTGTTTCCAAAAGCACTCAAACAGTGTTGTTACAGTTCCCATGTCAACGGTGACACAATAAGGCTCTGACGGTAACACGACAGTGTGAAGCGATTTTGGTGGAACAATGTCCACGAAGTTTTCATAGAAATTGTTCTAATAGAGTCGCGTCGCGCCTGTCTGCGGGAGCCTTGATGATCACTATACCTACTTTACTATTTAACATAGCATAACATCACGCCTTGTTCCCCGAAGGGTTAGGCAGAGGTGTATACTACGCCCACATTTCGCCAGTTATGTTTAAGTCCCATGTAATAGGAGACGAGCCTATTGCCATCAACCGGGCACAAAAACAGACTTCAGGCTGCTTTAAAGAAATTTCAGATATAAAACCCAATAACAATTACTATTTGGTCTGCTAAAAGGTATCATCAAGAGTATCATTACAAAAACATGATCTTTGAAAACAAGTATTTTGTCATTAATTTTCAGATTAATAGGTATCAGTAGCCTTTCTCCCTTCGTGGGTCGTTCGGTGGACGTTGAATGAACAGACGTATCGATAGTCCTCCGTCAAATTTCCAAAAATATTTTTACTATACGCAGCGTGCGCGCCACATGGTGTAAATTTGAGCGTGACCGCCGTCAAAATCGATTAGTGCTTTTTGTTTTTTGCTGTGTGTGTGTCGTTAAATAAATCGCTAGAGCTGTGCAAAGGTAGGGCGGACTAGGCCTATAAGCACTCCTGATCTCAGGCGAGAGATCCAGTGCATACGAAGGATGATCCAGGCCCCGTCCAAGCTAATCTGGTGAGATCTTTCCATATCTTTTAGAGATCTGCTGAACAGTTCCGCTTAAACTATAATACGTGTGTGTCAATTTAATACTCTTTAATATTCCTTAATCTTTCAACACTCAACACTTACCCTGGGCAGTCGATGGATGATAATATAACTGAACAAGTCGAATTTTAAACAAAAATGAAAGCGCCAAACACAAGGAACAAAAGCAACCGCAAGCCGTATATTAAAAAAAATATTAATAAAAGCACCAAACTACCAAGTTACCAAGCTGCCTTTTTAACAATAGGCCAACCCACAGAGGACCACATTCGTACGCTTAAAAGGGTCTTGGACGAAGAACGGCGTGCAGGAAATAGAATTTATGTATGGACCTTCGGCCAGATAACAAACAATAAACATACCACGGGCACGCGCAGAGTCAACTTAGGTACCGGGTGGCCTGGGTATCCTACCAAGTGTTGGCGTTTGGCAGATTGTTAGGTCGGACACTTTAAGTTTAATATTATGTGCAATGCAGTGTTATATTATAGTGTCCCAAAATCGTTCATTTTTGTGACGGCCCAATGTAATTTAAGGCAATGTCGTAGACGAGCTTCAAGTGCGCAGGTAGCCCGTAGTACTCAGCACATTGCAAAAAAAGGGGCCGTGAGGATAGAACTAAGGCGAAAGACGTTATTATAGGTTGCTACATGCGAAGTCTACGCAATGTTTTCGTCTTACTGAGGATACCATCTTGGCGATATTCGGATTATCGTAGACTCCACGGAAGTATGAACGCGCTTTTCATTACGTGCCGATTTCTACCAGTCAACTCCTACCGCAAGTTGCGTCAAAAAACTTCGTTTTTTGTAAAAAACAAAAAATCTGTCTTTTATTTTGGGGTGGAAAATCTTCATTGATGTCCTCCGCCCTGGGATGGGCGGAGGGGTCTGTCAAATAGAATAGAATAGAATAGAATAGAATAGATTTATTTGCAAGAAGCATGGTACAGAAAGATCTTAAAGCTAAACAGTGAACTTCACACTTCGCCAAATATAAATGGCATGCAAAAATTTATCATGAGGCGGGTACATACTAATAAAATACCAATTACATGCGCAGAATAATTAAACAATTGAATGTCAAAAACACAAGAAATACAAACTGACATACCAGTAGAAAAATTAATATTAACATAGTAGTCAAGTTATTATGAAAGTCAAGTTTACAAAGTATACAACAAATGTCTATATTTTATTATTCAATGTCAAAAATTATAGTAGATTACAATGTCACCTTAAGAAGTCATTCAAGTTGTAAAAACTCTGTTCTATTAGCCACCTATAAAGTTTAGTTTTAAACCGATTCAAAGGCAGCTCTCTAATACATCTTGGAATTTTGTTAAATATTTTTACGGTCATTATAGAACAGTTCTTTTTACAGTAGGCTGTCTTACATGGTGGCATCAATAGAAGAGTGGGGTCTCTTTTTTTTACAATCGAGTTTAATTTATCGGACATTTGTGGGAAGAGCCTACGCTGTTCTTTGACAAATATACCAGCTTGCAGAATGTATAGACCAGTTAAAGTGAGTAACTTAAGTTTTTTGAATAGTGGTCTACATGATACTAGGGGTCCCACTCCACATATTGCTCTTATACATTTTTTTTGAATAATGAACGCTCGTTTAATATCAGTTGAATTTCCCCACAAAAGAAGTCCATACCTTAAAGAAGAGGCAACAAAACCATGATACGCTAATAATGCAGTTTTTTGTGATGAAGTCAGTTTTAACCTTTTTAATGCAAATACAAATTTGTTTATTTTTTTACCTATGTGGTTAATATGTGCCTTCCAGTTACAATGGTTGTCCAATACAATGCCGAGAAACTTCATTTCATTAACTATGCCCCCGGCATGTTAAACTTGAAACACCCTGGCTTGTTTTTGAATTATTATAGTTTGAAAAGTTCATGTATTTCGTTTTGGAGAGGTTGACGCATAATTTATTGCTATCCAACCAATTCAGTACAGATTCCACCGCAGGCTTTAACCGAGCCTTTTGAGTGATTGCATTGGAGTTGTGTTTCACAACAAGGGATATATCATCAGCAAACAGTACGCATTGATGATTGGAAGCTTTAGGCAGGTCATTTATGAATAGCAGAAAGAGTAAAGGTCCTAGAATGCTGCCTTGAGGTACCCCGGTTTTATTGGGTTGAAACTCAGACCTATACGCACTTAACTTGGAGTCTTTATCAATTCTTTTAATCTCTACACATTGTTTCCGTCCTATCAGGTAGCTTTTTAGCCAGTATTAGAGGACCTGCATTAGCAGGTCCTCTAATACCATACAGTTCACATTTATTTATTAAAATGTCGTGGTTAACAAAATCGAAAGCACGGGTCATGTCAAAGAATATAACTGAAACAGGGATTCGTTTATCGATAGTCTGCGTTATGTTTTTGATTAAGTTAAAGGCTGCTAAAGTAGTTGACTTTTTCCTTTGAAAACCGTTTTGTTCTTCTTTTATAACGTTATGTTTGTCAAGAAAACCTGTAAGAAGTTTGTGCATGGCCTTTTCAAATATTTTAGATGTAATGTTTATGAGGGTTATTGGGCGATAATTTTTTATTTCCTGTTTGCAGTTCTTTTTGTGTAGCGGTCTGACTATAGATACTTTAAGTTGCTCCGGAAATGTTCCCTCTGTAAATGACAGGTTAATTAAGTGTGTAAGGATGGGTGAAAGTGTGCTAGCACAATATTTTAATACGTGTGTTGATATACCATCTAACCCTACAGATCTTGTGTTATTTAGTGAATATATTATTTTAAATACTTCTTCTTCAGCCATTGGTCTTAAAAATACACTAGAGCTTACGCGGTCTATTTTGCTTAGTTGCAGGCTACCTACATGGGTATTTTGTGAGTTCGCTTTTTCCGTCTCAATGAAACAGCTATTAAAAGCATTGGCAATTGCTAAAGGGTCTGTAACCAGACAGTTATTTACGTTGATACATTCAATTTCGTCATGTAATTTTACAGAGTCGCTTTCATTTTTGATTATTTGCCATGTAGCCTTACACTTATTTTTTGCTCGTGACACGAAGTCATGATTCATGTTTGCTTGTGATTGAATGATACATCTTCTTAATATAGTACTGTATTTTTTATATGTCCGTTTATTTCGTGAATTTTTGCATTTATAGTACCCATGTCTAAGTTCTCTCTTTCTTCTACAAGATCTTTTAATTCCTTTTGTTATCCACTTAGGGGATTTTACACTGGAGTCTATTTTTTTTGTATCAATCGGAAAACATAGGTTGTAAAATAATTTAATGGTGTCATAAAATGTATCGAAGGCCATATTTACGTTATTTTCCTTTAACACCTCCGACCATGTAAGTGCTTCAATGCAGTTTTTGAATTTAATCATATTTTCTTCGCAATAGTTTCTAGAATCCATGTAATAATAATTTAAAAGTTCCTTTTTTGATGTTACAGGAATAGTTAGTGTTTGTCCAGTATTATGGTCGGAAAGATATAGTTGATGTACCTTACCTTCTCCATCATCATAATTACTAATTATATTATCTATGCAGGTTGCTTGTCGCGTACATTCATTAATATGGAATTTAAGATTATAGTTTAATAACAAGTTGTCAAAATTAATATTTATGTTGAAGTCACCTGCTATAACAATTTTATATTTTTTTTTTATCGTGAGTTTATGTAACAGCAAGTCCAGATTTTGTAGAAATATTTCAGTTCTACTACCAGGCGTACGATATGCGCATAAGACAAAGCAATTTATGGCCGGTATTTGTATGCCACAGCACTCGAAAGACTTTTCAATCGACAATTCTTTACAGAGGGGTATTTCACTATACTCTATTGACTTTTGAACCAAGATACAAACTCCTCCCCTTTTTTCCCTTTGTCGACAAAAATGTGTAGCTAGTTTAAAACCTTTTAAGTAAATATTCATTTCACTACCTGATTTAACAAATGATTCACTAAAGCATATAATATCCACCATTTCTTTTTTCTGTCTAAACTCATTCAAACATAATTCGACATTTTCAAGTTTATTCAATAGTCCAGCAATGTTCTGGTGGAATATTGTAAGAGTATTAGTAGATGTTTTAGTTGGACTGAAAAAACTGCTGTGTTATTGCATTATTATCATTTTGAATTACTATCTCAGATAAGGGCTTAAAATAATAAAATATGGTACCCCTTTTATTGATGGTTTTATATTCCGTTTTGTCCCTATCATTTAAAAACTTATTTCGACCAGTCAAGAAAACCTTACTATAATATTTGGAGTCGATTATAAAGTTTATCTTCTTACATATTTCCATGAAGTAATAATATTTATTGGAGCTATAGGAGTCAACCTTAACAAATGAGCAATTTTTGAAATTTTTACAAATTAAATTAATGCTATTATTGATCATGTTTATATTTAGATGTTTGTTATGTAAAATGTTGAATACTAGTACATTAGTTTTTGGCATATTTTTCAAAAGAGATATTAACTCTATAATAATCCTATTGGGATTCGTGTCATTTTCACCCACACACACAATTAGGTAGTTATCACTAGAGTCTGTAAGTTCACAGCTTGACTTTAGGATTTCTTCGGTTAAAGCTTGTGATTTTGTAGTCGCTGAGATACGGTACTTTTCATAGTTCGAGTCTGCTCTAGAATGGATAAGTTGTGAAGCTAAACCAGTAAATTGTTGCCCCCCTAGTATGTTTAACTGGGGTCTAACTCCTTTTTTTTTGTCCAACCTGTCAATTTCATTTTGCGAATTGGGCATAGCGCCATCGCTTGTGTTATGGTCGTTTCTATTGGTGCTAGGGCAGTACTGATTAGGTGCGCAATTATTATTAGGTGGGTTTAGTACAACGCCATCTATCTTATTATTATCTAAACTGCTTGTAGCACCATCTGTTGCAAGAACGTTGTATTTTTTACTGTCGTTATCTAGGCTAACTGTGTCCTGATTTTGTTCCGGATTCAACTCAGCAGCGCCATCCGCCGCATTACTATCACACTTTGTTGGCTCAAGATCGATATTACTTTGATTAAGACATAGTTTCTGTTTAGTTAATGTCTTGTTCTGTACCTTTAGGCCTCTTTTTTTCGTAGTCGAATTTTTTTTTAAAGTTGTTGTTGGGGTGCTGCATAACTTTTTCAGTTGTGATATAATATTTTCTTGTTCCTTATTTTGTTGTTTTAAAGTGCTATTTTCCAAAATAAGGTTGTCGATTTCATTGTTGGCAGTGGTTAATTTTAACTTCATTTGTTCAATTTCTTGTATTAGTTTTTCGATATCTTCATTGCAGACGGTAGACAGGTCCGGTAGACTTCTTGCGCGGTAGTCAGAATTAGTGGATTCGAAAGAAGAACCCAATGATTCATTCGTTGATAAAATAGTTTTGTTTCTTCTTAACGTGATGTTTTCAAATTCCATGTTATTTATTTTATTTTATATAATATATTCTCCAAAATGCAGAAATATTTAAGATCGGGAAATAGAAATCCAAACGTAAACGTAAAGTAAAACCAAAAAGCCAAAAAGTCCGCACATAGATTTGATCCGCCGACACGGTGTTTGTCAGTCGATCACTTCCTGACTGTGTTACGCTGTCTGATAATCCTCATCCGTAATTAGTGTTCTAGTTGGACTGTAATAATTTTTAAATCAAACAAAGTCGTTACAGTGATTCATTCCATAACAATTTTTTCCCGCATTTTTGCACGTAGTCACCAAAACACCAATCTTTTTGTTTTTGCACTTTATTTATGGTTTCTCGATGTTCTTTTTAATGTTTACAGGTTTATTACACTATCACTATTGTTGTAAGTAATTTGTTTGTTTTAGTAAGGTTGATTTAACTTGGTTTGTTGTTTGTAGATTAGTTATTGATTTTGCACACTCATTTGCCGAAACTGTCACTAGATAACACTTCCACAAGTATGTTCAAGACTTATGATTAATTTCAATAACTTTTAAGCTTATAAAACGAAAACTTATATTTTAGTTTAATTTATAAATACGGAGCCGAGCTTCTCGTGGCAACTAGCGCCATCTTCAACTCTTAAGGGCACGTCTTCCTGACCATAACCGCGCCCACCGGTCTACTCTTTGATATGCAATGGTCTCTGTCTAATGAAACATGAAGCTCCAGGGACTCGTGCGAATCCTTGGGGTCGGTGCATTTCATTCATTCATTTATTTATCAGTAGCCTTTCTCTCTTCGTGTTATCACTCTTTATAAATAATAGGCGTACGATGAATCACGTCGGGCCCGTAATTTGCGCCCCCTGACAAATGACGACCCCTAACAGCTCGTTTACCTTCGTATAATCACTCGCTGAAGCGATATTGATGACGTAATTGATAGATTAATAAGGCAACAAGTCGATACGAATTGGGAAGCGAGAATTTAATATTTTGCAAAATATTGCGTACATTATTTTAATCGCTTTGAAAGCAATGATTTAAATCGTTAGATTCACCCTATCGCGTCAAAAGATAGCGGCGTTAATGTTTACTTTTGACACCTCTGGACACACAATGACGCAGTGAAGTCACTGCTTCACTTCACAAGTCACAGACTTCATTGTCATGGAAACGCTGTTTAATAATGTGTGAGCTTACGCTTCTCAGTGTGACACTTTTTTGCGTGTCTAAGTACTGTTAGGGCAAATTTAGCGATGTAAATCTTTTTTGAAAGGCAAGCCCTTTCAAAAAAGATTTAAATCGCTCCGAAGAAGTTCTATCCACTAATCTTACGCGCAAAACCACTCTTCTTCAGGACAAATCAACCATTCATAAGGTCACAGCCAATATTCTTAAGGTCAAAGCAAGAATTCTAAAGCTCAAAGCCAATATTCTTAAGGTCAAAGCCAGAATTCTAAAGCTCAAAGCCACCATACTTAAGGTCAAGGCCAGAATTCTTAAGGTTGTTCAATTACTTTCTGATTACAAAAGGCAAACCAAAAAACAAAACATTTTAATAAGTAAAATGTATTATCTTTTCAAACAGAGTGTTGACAACCCTATTCCACAGGGCTGTGGAATAGGGTTGTCAAGCATGACATTAGCGTATATAATATATATAAAAGATTAATAAACTAAAGAACTCTTTATGAAACCCTTGAGATTTTGTCAAAAAGATATACTGGTTTATAGAATTACCCGTCTGTCTGTCTAACGCTTTATCTTGAAAGAGTTTCGTTTATAGCTCTTTCGATTGTTTCTGTATTTGATGCCGTACCAAGTGACAATGTGATAAAGAACATGTGGTATTAAGTTTTTCCATCTGGAATTTCTCAGTGGCAGCCCGGTAACTGGATTTGTGCGGCGGTTGCATAATTTAACATCAAACTTGTATTCCTCTTATTGTTAGGTAGAGGTGTACCTTGGTACACCATTTTATAAGTTATGATTTAAATCCCATGTAATAGGGGGGCGAGCCTATTGCCATCAACCAAGCAGAAACCCAATCTCCGGGCTGCCACTGAGAAATTCTTGATGAAAAATAGCAACAACACTTTGGGAATCGAAGCCAGGACCCTATGCTTAGCAGAAGCGCTTGCAACGACTAGACTAACGCGATATTCGAGTAGAATTATATTTTGCAATATACTTTTAGCCAAACTCTCAAGCTGGATCCACAAGCTGGATCTCAGTAAAATAAGGTACAATGACAACTTATTTGGCGGCAATGGCCACACTACGAGTATTACGCGTACATTACAACTTGGCAACTTTTCATCTAAAACTTTTCACCAAAAACCAAGACATAGCGCCGCTGTCAACAGTGACGTGAAGCTGGTTTCGCATATAATAATATGTGTGCACTTAGTGAGGTGAAGTTTGGTTGGAATGGGTTGTAAATGTGTGCGTGTGAGCGTGTATGCACAGAGCGAGGTGTAGTTTTGGCATTTGCTTCACTGTATTGTTCCCAGCGCTATGTCTTGGTTTTTTATCTGTCTGAGCTCGCCATCTGGCTATTTTGCCTCTGACAACTTTCAGGAGTACCTAACTCGATTTTAAATAACACTTCTACAATACACTCTCGGAAAACAATTTGAAATCCTTTGGACTTTAAGATTAATCCGGAGATTGTCGCTTAGAGTAAGTGGAACTGAGTTAGGGAAGCTGAGCTATATAAAGTGTGGGAAAAGTGACGATATAGTTTCCATATTTTTTTTATTAAGATATTTTTCTATTTTGACCTTAACAAGAAAAGTCAAATTGGGATCAAGTTTTCGTAAGAGGAATGTAGGAAATTGGTTAGGAAAAAAACTGAAGCAATTTTTCGATTAAAATGTTTTGACCTTGACAAAGTTCATCATGGTGATTTTTTGTGCGTTTTAGTTGAGTCAGTGTTTATTTAGACAACGCGGGAGTTTTTAATACCCTTTGTTGTTTTTTAGGAACTAATTTTCATGTAATAAGTTCATCTTGTGTGGTTTTTATTGAAAAATAAATACAGAATGACGCATAATGAGATTACCTATACAAATAATCAAAATTTACAATTTGCGGGAGAAAAAATGTGCTTAAACATCCTTATTATACAATTATTGCGATATATAATTACTGGGTTTTTTCCAACTTGCAATGGAATCGACATAAATCTATCTACACTTTAATTTTTTTCTGGGGCAAAGTGTAGTTAACAAAATTACTCGATCAATAAAAATGTTAATAGGATTTATGACTCTCAAATTCTAAGTACGAGTCATAATGACGTGAATCTAGTTAGAGAGTTGCATGTACTACTGAACTCGGAAACCATTACTGTTAACCATATTCAACGAACTGCATGAATATTTCTATGAAGAAACTTTTCAGTGTTGTGTTAGTTTTTTCCTGTGTATTTTCTATAAATTGCGACATCATTTTCCTAATAAGGAACTCTGTATTATTTGTGTCGCTGAAATAGATAATATGTATACGTATACTTTTGGGTACTTTGTATTTTGTCTATTTTTTTTGTAATGTTTATGCAGAATAAACAATTTTTCTTTGTTTTTTCTGTCTTTTTAGAATTCTGTAGTAAACAAGGAACCTTTATAGTTTCGCCATGTCCGTCCGTCTGTCCACTGTAGCTCAGAGACGCTTAGTACTAGAAAGCTGTAATTTAGTAAAGGTATACAGACGCTGACAACACCTAAACCGCGGTCACTATCAGATTGCATAGAAAAGAAAGAGAAGCGCGATGACACAACGCTTGTAATTTATTGCAAAATATGAAGCAATTATCTATTTACTCAAAACTTAGTTGAGTAATCGAAAATAAAAAACAACCAAGTTCTGCATTCAAATAAGACGTTCTTGTTATTAATTAAATACGTAACGTATGTTAATATTTAATACAGATATTTTGGATTAGAACTCAAGGTAAGAGGTTAGTTTAACGTTAGTTTGTATCGAGATTTTTTTTTCAAACCGTGTTTTGGTAACAACCAAGTTCTGGGAAATATGTTTAAAATTAACATATATTTTTTCCGCTACCGCAAACTACACAGATTTGGCAATCTTTTTTCTTAAGAGAAGCCTATTTTGGTCAATTGGGTCTTGTCAGCGCCTTAATCACACCGGCGACGTGGTAAAATTAAATCATGAAAATATTTTTTTAACCGACTTCCAAAAGGAGGAGGTTATCAATTCGACATGCTTATTTGTTGATTTGTTGACGCGACATCAGAGATTTGTGTACCATGAACAGCGATCTAAAGCGATAGACTTATTTTTGTTGGTTTATAACATTATTGTTTAAAGTTTTTGTTTAATTGTCTTCCGCCAGCGGCTTTGCCCGCGTCCTATCAATTACTTGCTGTTGTCGGCGACTTCGTTTGCAATCCAGGATTAAAAGTAGCCTATATCCTTCTCCAGGTCTATGTACCAAATTTCATCCAAATCCGTTCAGCCGTTTTAGGGTGAAAGCGTAAGAAGCTCACTTTCGCATTTATAATAGTAAGGACAGCCTATGTTACTCGGTGTAATATAACAATCTACTGGTGAAAGATTTTTTGAAATCGGTCCAGTATTGTTTGAGTTCATTCATTACAAACAAAAATAAAAATACTTACAAATCTTTGCTCTTTGTAATATTAGAGTAGCCACAAACAAGAGCATTTAGGTACCTATGTAAAATAAGTCATAGCAGTCGCGATGCTAGACGTAAAGTTACATTCATTCATTATTTTTTTCATTTCAGCCGAAAGACCACTGCTGGACATAGGCCTCCCCCAAGCACCGCCACTTCGACCAGTTTTGTGCTTCCCGTATCCAGCGGATTCCTGCGGCCTTCACAAGGTCATCGGTCCAACTTGTAGGAGGCCTTCCAAAGCTACGTCTTCCGGTACGCGGTCGCCACTCCAGAACCTTTCGGCCCCATCGGCCATCTGTTCTGTGAGAAATGTGCCCTGCCCACTGTCACTTTTTTTTTGGGTTGTATTTTATCAAACAACTTCTCCCACACTGGGCGGAGCGGGAGGGTGTGTCAGACTGACTAAAACCCATCCGTGTCCCTTCCGTTGCCTGTGTTGCCAGGGGCCTTGGTAGGCAGGGCAGGCATCGGCCCTAGTGGACCCCTACACTTGTGCTGACGACATCTCTTTGGGGCGCGCGTGGACCACAATGCGCCGTCGACCAGGGCCTGGTCCTTACCGGATGGTGAGCTACTCATTGCTCACTATCCGCAAGCCCGCGCCTACGGTGGCCGGAAATCCACTCGGGATTCTCGACGCCCAGGGAGTCTCCTGCGGCGGCTAGGGGCGAGAGGGCGCGAAATTTTCCTTTCCCTCAACCGTCCCGCCTCCTCCTTCGCGAGCATTTCTGCTTCGCAGAAGGAGGTGACGGCAGCCCATGCCCTCTCGCTCCGTACCATGGCCTAAACCAGGGCCGGACGCGAGAGATCTCTGCCTCCACGAGGACTCGGCGGTGCTCTGCCCAAGACTATCTGACATCCACAACCCAGTTACTGGGTAACACGGTAAGACTGGTTATCAGACTTTTAGGACTTCTTACTGTCCGTAAAAGATTTATGAATGACAGTCGGGACCAACGGCTACGAAGGACAACGAAGGGCAAAGAAGGGTTCAGTACCATCGTACAATATTTAACTCTACATTATTTTTTTATACTTTCGTTTAAAAAACCGCCAAAAAATGTTTTTTGCTATAATAGAACATACTCTGTGAACATTTCAACCTACGATAAAGGATACAGCCCTGTGACAGACGGACGAACAGACTGCGGAGCCTAGGTAACAGGGTTCCGTTAGCCCCCTTTGGGTATGGAACCCTAAAAACATCCACTGATCAGTCAATTACTATTCCAAGTGAAACTAGAAAAGTTTCTTATGGGTACCTACAAATTTTAGTCACATTTTACAGATACCTTCCCAATTTAGAAAATAACAACGAGTTATTGTTATCAAGGCAGTATTCCACCTGGATTTAAGTATCCAGATAATTAATATTAGTATTTAAACTTCCTTTGTATTTAGCACTCCAAGAAACTAATTAACTTCATCAAACATCCCAGTGTCAACTTATCCTTACTTCTCAATCAACTCAGTAAATATTCAACTTATACCCACAAAAGCCCTTCATTTCATTGCTACCCGACTTCGCAAAATATCCTGAAACTTTTCAATCAAATGTAAACTTGTTACAATTGACGCAAGCTCTTTATTTGCTTGAAGTTATCTACGAAGTTGGTTCAGCCGTTGTAAGGGAAATGTGATTATGTTATGTGAGATATAATCTGTTTGTTTTACGTGAGAGCTTGTTTTATGACGGAGTAGTTTTAAATGTGGACTTACAGTTTTGAAGTTGAGATTTGACTGAAACGTCAGGCTTTGCACTAATATACTCACCTACGGTTACGTCAGTAGAAATGGCTGAATGAAAATACTGACTTTAAGTACGTATATTCCATTGGTTTAGGTACTTGTAACTAACTAAACAAATCGTAAAAAGGTTTTTTTTTTTGTAAATGACACTTTCTTCTTTAAAAATACTTTGTAACCAAATTAAATTTATTTTCGATTTCTACGATGGTTTCCTCTTTTATTAATGTATGTTAAGTTTTATCGTTTATTCCTAACCTAAACTACTATTCGTAGATGTAACTTCTTAAGCACATTTTTTTTATTAGATTTATAATAATAATATAATATTTTGTAAACTGTCTATAGTTAAGAGCCCAAACAGACAAGTTCTCTAAACCTCAACAAATTATACCGTTCCTAGATTGAAGAGTACAAATGTGACGTAGCATGAAAACTGAAGTGACAGGTATTACGTTACGTCGGTTAACCAGACGCCATTGACAGCTCTCATGACACGTGTTTTTTTTTGTTTACCTTTAGTTAAATACCTAAACCAATGGAATATAGGTACGAGTATAGTTACAAACCTTTATAACACCAGTTTATGGCAGCTCTAACTTTGGCTTTGGCTTATGGCTTTTCAAACATTTCCGTTACCAAACAATTGACAAACTATTTCTTAGTCACATCCAACTTGGCATAATATTTTCCACAAACTAACACAGCAAAAATATCTTCACAATATTCCCTAAATAAAAAAAAAACAAAAATAAGCCTCACAAGGGTTCATCAAACATGAGTGATAAATACCTCTCGCAAGTCATACAGGATATAAAATATTATAACATCGGTACAACCCTTTGCGGATGCGGATAGCTCCCTTCATGTTTTATTGATGGATAAACAGAAAATTGGGGAAATTAGGTTATATGCTGAAACGGAATGAAGTCTTTCTATTGGTGGAAATATTGAGTTTCACTTTACTTTTGAGTTTTATCTATTTTTCGTGCTGTTACTTTTTTTTGTTTTTTATTTTTCATATGGAACTTGGAAAAATATTACGTACAATTCACGGTCTTATTTGTGATAACAAGTAGCATTGCCAATCAACGTGGCAATGCTGCCAGTCTTCTGGGCACGTTTCAGGATGACAGCGATGCGGACGAGTAGATATTTCCTAAAGGCTCTTACATACTGGCGCGACTTGTAACGCGACGTGTCGCGTGGCAATTCTGCAATATTATCGCCACGCAACACCTTTCACACTAGCGCGATATCGCGGGCGCGACTCAAAGGAACATTTAGTATGGCGTCGCGCTAGCGACGTGTTGTCGCGGCGATATCATGGCTATACCATAAAATAGTGTTCCTTTTGTATAGCTTCATGGCGATAGCAAGAGAGTATAAAAAGCGGTGCAAACCGAGCTGAGCTCATTCCCTCCCGACCCTTGCTCGATGAAGCGCCAGCCCGCGCCGCAGCTGAGCCTGTAGTTTCAAATCCCCCGTATAATAATAATACAGTTCAGATCCAGCCTCGTAATGTAAGTATTTCGCCCCTGGCTGGAGGCTTTGAGTCCGCTTAAGGCAACCACAGGATAGTCCGGTTGAGTAGTGACGACCTCTCAAGGTCAACTACGAGACGCTATACACAAAAAAAAAAAAACAAAGCTGAGCTCAGTAGTCGATCTTCGTCAGAGGACGAAGACACAGGACTGTGTGTGTTTCCTGTATGACGTTAGGTTCGATTTCCCGGTCGGTCGACATAACCCAACCTAACCTAAGTAGGTACCTAAGCTTGACCACACAAGCACGATGACGAAACTGGCGAATTCAGACGTGACACGTATTTATTTTAAAATTAAGTTTTTTTAATTACTTAGGTATATTAGGTATTTAAGTGGAAAACAGGAAGTCCGTAAAGAGTACCTTAAACTTTTTACGGACTTCCTGTTTTCCAATTTATCTGATTTAGGAAAAATAACTTATTTCGTTTTTATGGCTTTTTTATGAGTACTCACTTATCATTTTGATATCATCATAATTTACACACCCGTAAAGTTGATTTTTCTTTAAGTGGAAACTACGACTAGGTATATTTGAACTAACCTAGGTACGTACTTTTAATTTACTTTTTAAACTAATTCCGTATCTCCCTGGAACATGTCGACCTCAACGCACTGCGAGATATTTTAATACAACGAACTAACAAACCACTAACCAACAGGATAATCAAAGTTTGCATGAATGAACGAACATGCATAAAATGGTGTGGCCAGCCAAGCAGCTGGATTATCAAAGGAAGGGGACTCAAACAAGGTTGCCCGTTGTCCCCTCGTCTCTTTACAATGGTCATGGATGAGGTCCTTAGATCCCTTGAAGAGGAAACTCAATTAATCAAACTGGATCAGGATCGTGCAATCTCACTCCTCCTGGTATTATCATTTGCGGACGACCTTATCTTCATTACAGATGACATTGAACGGCTAGAAGAAATCCTTTACCATATTAAACCCCTCCTTGCTAGTGTCGGCCTCCAAATAAATGAAACAAAAACAAAAATACTAATTAGAGACCCCATAGCTACAAAGAAAACGGCCCATGTGACCATTAATGGAATAAATCTACCTACAGTCGATGAAATTAAATACCTAGGCACACACATAATATCTGCATTGAGCAGGAAAAGCACAATTAAAATACGCTGCGAACAGGCCACTAGAAACGCAAAATCACTATTACCATTCATAACAAACTCAAAGATGGATTGGAAATTAGCCAAACTCATGTATCGAATGGTGATCGTGCCATGTATGATACACGGTTTGAAAGTATCGGCACTCACTAACGCTAACAGGGCAAGATTGAGAAGGTATGAGAGTTTTATCATGAGAGACTTGATTAACCACGCTAGGAATAAATCAAAGGAAAAGAAAATGCATGAAATCTTGGACGGAAAAACTGTAACCAAACGCATCAAGAACCACGGGATGTGCTATCTCGCACATGTGCACAGGCGCCGCGAAAATATCTGTTACATGCAGCAATGCAGTATAAGGTCAAATCCAAGAAAGTCGGCCGACCTATTTACACCTGGAATGACAACCTAAAGCAGGACATGAAGTACTTCGACATGGAAATCAACTTTTGGATGGACACGGCCGAAGATCAAGATAAGATCAGGAAGGCTGCTAGCGTGATTTACAAGAAATCAGAAACGGATAGTAGCGGGACCTCAGAGGAAGACATTGGAAACAGCAACGTGCAACACAGCATAGCAGTGACACAGAAAAGACTCGAGAAATCAACTGGACCTGAGCCAACCTGGCAGCGACGTTGTTAAAAGATGCCCTCCCATAGATAAATTACCCGTCTCTCCACTATTCCATTGCTTGCTCAAGGATGCATATCCGGTAGGCTCTAATAATCCTTCCTATCCTAAGGGCACGTCTTCCTGACCATTACCGCGCCCCCCGGTCTACTCTTTGATATACAATGGTCTCTGTAGTCTCATGAAACATGAGGCTTCAAGGACTAGTGCGAATCCTTGGGTTCATTCGAGCAATCGAGTCTGGTTTAACTACGCTGGGGTCGGTGCATTTCATTCATTCATTCATTCATTCATAAACTAATTCCGTATCTCCGTGAGTTATTTTGTAATAAAAATTATGCTCATTAAGTATAATACGCTAACTGGCAAAATGCGGGTGTACTATAGATACAGACACATCTGCCTAAACAACGTCGAACGGGCCTCTGAGCTGCGAGTTGGCTTCGGCCCCTCGTACGCCTTCTAAAGGTCTGGGACCCAGGATCCCGAGATATGTCAAATGCAAATAATAATAATATTATAAAGAGAAAAGATTTTTTTTTTGTTTGTAATGGATAAACTCAAAAACTTAAGAGGGGCTTATCACAATTTTTCTCGTATTTGAGCGTTTGACTCGAGTTTTGATGTGTGATTATAAAACCCACAAAATAAAATAAACAATATGCCCGAGAACGTTTGATTATTTCTCTTGGAAGTAGTTTAAATAAATATTTCAATTTGTTTAAATACATCATTTAAAACCTTATCTATGTAAAGGATGTTTCATCAAATTTTACTTTTGGGCATCTTGTGACGCTTTAAGATATAATAATTTAATCAATTATAAAAATATCTATGGTACAGCAGTACCTTGTACTTGGGAATGCCTAATTCAATTTATTAAGTTTTGTACAGTAATATACCAAATATAATTCTTTAAAACAGAGTTACTGGTAATTTTAGTCCGGAATTATATTTTTTATCTATGAATATATAATCCAAATTCAAACAGAAAATATTGAATAACAAAGGTTACTATTGTTACCTTTAGCGAAAAAAAAAAATATCCATTTAAAAGTTAAATAATATTTTTAAACAATTGTTGTATGTAATGCAATAAATCATTATACATCTCGAGACGCGCGGTGTAAGCTTTAGTAAACATACTGAAGCCGGAGAGCTATCGGCCCATTACGCTGCTGCTGACGGTCTCCAAGGTGTTCGAAGCATTCCTGCTGCGACATCTCCAGCCACACGTCGCCCCGCACCCGGAACAGTTCGGGTTTAAGGTAGAGCACAGCACGACGCTCCAGCTGTCGAGGGTACTGCACAACCTCGCCGCTGCACACAATAAGAAGGAATACTCGGTGGCAGTATTCTTCGACATGGAGAAGGCCTTCGACTGTGTGTGGCACGACGACCTTATATTTATATAAGTGAGCCACTACGGACACGCCCCGTCGCGTTGTAATGGTGGTCTCTAGCTTTTTATCCAACAGGACCTTCAGGGTGGTGGTCGACGGCGTGCTGTCTAGCACGCGACCGGTGCTGGCAGGTGTGACGCAGGGCAGCTGTGTGTCGCAGACGAGTTACTCACGTTACACCGACGACATCTCCACCACTCCCGACGCGATGCTCGCGCTGTATGTCGACGACGCCGCATACATCACTACATCACTTAATGCGAAGTATGCGGCGGTCAAAATGCAGCGCGCGCTCGAGCTGCTTCCCGAGTGGCTGTCGAAGTGGCGGCTGTCGTTCGCCCCGGGTCAAATACCTGGGTGTTACCATCGACCGTCGGCTCACAATGGGGTCACATGTCTGCAAGGTCACCGCGCAGGGTAGGGTCGCCCGTAACCTGCTCAAACTGCTGTGCTCTCGTCCCGCATCCCGGCGCGCGTCAAGCTGGGCGTGTACAAATTGTATGGGCGCCCAATCTTGACGTACGCCGCCCCCTCTTGGTTCGCCCTCACAAGCGAGTCGAGCCGAAAGCTGCTTTGCGCGCAAGAATGATTTCATCCAGCTGGACCTCGGGATCGAGAGCCTGGATTAAACGGCAGACGCGTTTATAAAACGCGTCTGCCGTTTAATCGCTGTATTGGCGCATAAAAAGAAGGGCTCGTGTCAACGAGCTACCGTAGACCCTCGCGGCCAGGGTGCGAAGCTCCGGTCCCGCATGGCGCGCCCCCTTATGGGGCGCAGCGACATCTCGACATTTAGCTTTAGTCCGCGCCAAGCGCTTACCAAGGGAGGATGTATCGCTCGTTGTTGCCACTTTGTGCGCCACGTTATATCGCCAATTCGCCAAAAATATAGTGCAAGCAACGCTTCTTGATACGAGTATTTTTTTTTTTAATTAGTTATGATCTGGTTGTAATGTATCTATACATTTAAGTATTTTCTTAGGATAATCTAATGCTAATATACTATGGAAAAGAAACATATACGTAAATATAGTTGTTAGTTTTCTTATTGTATCTCCAAGGTAATACCATTTTTGTTTATTTGTAGTTTCTGGAACCAGAAAATGTTGCCAGAATTAATAAATGTTTATGAGGAGTGCGTTCTTCCCGAAATGATAGATTCGAGGAAAGCACGGTCTAAGCCACTTCGGAAAATATTATTTTAATTTATTTTACATTTGGGGTTCCGTTTCCGGTCTTTGAGGTGCCAAAATGTCTGTGCTGTTCGTTGTCAATAAAACACTTACTAAAAATAGTTAAAGTTACACTTTGGCGTAATGTTACACACATCAACAAAACAACACCGGAAGACATAGAAGAAATAATCCTTGAATATTCTCAAGATTCACTCATTAAAAGTGAAGCTCGTACATCCAAAATTGAGATTAGAATAAACGACGACATCTATTTTAACGTCAACTAGACAGCCGGTAAAATAAACAACAGTACCTGAACTGTCAGTCGGCTAGGCTGACAACTACCTTGAGTGTTGCCATCACAAACAAATAATTTACGTTTCGTTTCACACAATTCCATTCGACAACATGGTTGAGCAATTTCAATTATTATTTGATAAAATGAAGATAGAAATGCAGAAACAGACAAATGATCTAAAAGAATCTCTTACGAAGAATATAATGGATAAGATAGATGAAAAACTAACTCCTATGATTGAATAATATGAAAAATTAAAACAAAAAACTTGTAACCTGGAGAACGAGATTGAATATTTAAAAAAGCGAAGAAAAGTAACAACGTCGTTATTTATGGATTGGAAGAGAGCGAAGGACATCTTTAAAAGAGACTTAAAATCTGTGGAAGAAAATGAAGTGAACAGACTATACCGTTTAGGAAAAAATAAAGTCGATAACAAACATAGACCAGTGCTATTCTCATTTACATACGGGTGGAATAAGATCAAATTATAAAGAATAAAAAAAGTTTAAAGGGAATCTATGTATATATCGCAAGACTATTCTAGTTATAGAAAAGAGAAAAGCTTTGCTACCACAACTACTAGAGGAGAAGAAAAAGGGAAATATTGCTTTTCTGAATTATGATAAACTAGTAGTTAAAGGACCCAACTCCGACAAAAGGAAAAGAGAACTATCTACCTCACTACAGTCGACATCAAAAAAACTTAAAAAGCAACAAATGGGAAGTTCTAATAAAACTAACAGGACAAACGCCTTCGATTTGATGAGACCAAACTCTCTCACCCTTACACTTAAAAACCAATAGCAATTAATAACCAGCAAACGGACAATCCAACCAAATAACGAAAACCAAACAAAAGGAATAACACAATCTCCCCCAAGCCGACTGGTCCTCGTGGGGGATAGAGACTACAACCCTCCAACAACACAAGAAAAATGTGTGAAAACAGAAAATCAAAAATCCATCTTGCAGCCCTCAATGTACTTACACTTAGAACCGATGAAAACCTTACAGAATTAACATATGCGTTAAAAGAGATCAAATGGGACATCGTCGGTCTGAGTGAAGTAAGGCGAATGGGAGAAAGAATTATTTCCTACCCTGACTTCCTTCTATACCATATAGAAACGACCCCAGGTCATCATGGGGTTGGTTTTATTATCAAAAAACACCTCACAAATTATATGGAGAGCTTTATAGGAGTATCAGAGCGTATAGCAGTGATGAATCTTAAGTTACCGGAGTACAAAGATCCATAGTCCATCATACAAATATACTCGCCTACGGAACAATCCGATACAGAATCAATAGACTCATTCTACCTAGAGATAAATAAAACAATCCAAGACCATACTCACAAAAACCTTGTTGTGATAGGAGACTTCAATGGCGAAATTGGTGAATGACAACCGATAGATGACACAGTCCTGGGACCATTCGTATATGGAAAAAGGCCAGAAGCAGGAACGGGGAGAATCTTGTAAACTTTGCACAGGAGAATGGCTTGAGAGTCATAAACACTTTGTTCAAGAAGAAAGGAAGTAAGATGTGGACCTGGATATCACCAGACGGGAAAAACAAAACGAAATAGATTTCATAATGACTAATAAAAATATATACTTCTCGAATATGAAAGTGATAAGTAATCTAAACTTCAATACCAACCATCGAATGATTCGAGCAGAACAGTTGACAACTCCACAAAAAACCCAAGACCAAGAAATAATATGATGAATACAAAAGCTACCCAATACCAAACAGCCCAAATAGCCAATTCCATAACGACAAAACTTAGGGATTACAAAAAAGAGACAACAAACATGGAACCGCAAGAAAAATATAACTGGTTAGAAGGAACAATCAAAACATCTATTCAACAAGGGACTAATAGCAAAGACCTATCCAACAACTGGATGACTGCTAAAAACATTTACCTTCTTAACCAAAGAGCTGACCTAATCCATGGAAATAATACTAACGACAGTCGAAAGCAAATAGCAAAATTCAGCAAAGAAATAAAAGGAAGTATTAGAGAAGATAAAACTCAGAGAAGAATGAAAACAATAGAGAGACACATTTTACAGACAGGAGGAATAAAAAAGGCATATAAGGAATTAACTAACAAAAAATACTGGATCGTACAGATGAAAAATAATAATAGAATGAAGGAGACCCGGAGACAAGGAATATAAGGAATTGCTACATCCTACTACAAGAAACTATATGAAAGTACCATAGCGGAAAAGAAATAGGATTGTTAGAAATCTCATCCGTACCCAGCATCATGCAGGAGGAAATAGAATTCGCTCTAAAAACACAAAGAGACGATAAAGCTCCAGGACCAGACGGAATAAGCAACGAAGTGCTAAAACAAACGAAACAGACTATAACACCTATTCTCAAAGAAATCTTCAATGATATCATCAACACAGAAACGATTCCACAGCAATGGACTAAATCTAATATAATCCTTCTGTACAAAAAAGGTGATCAGTACGATATCAGAAACTACCGGCCCATCAGTTTGATGTCCAACCTGTACAAAATATTTGCAAAGATCCTACTCAAGAGAGTGGAAGGAAAACTCAATGAATAACAGCCAATAGAACAGGCAGGTTTTAGATGAGACTACTCGGTACTTGATCGTATCCATGCTGTTAGGCAAATCATCGAGAAATATGCGGAATATCAACTCATAAACTATCTGGCATTTGTCGATTATAACAAGGCATTTGACTCGTTAATACATACAAACATCTGGGAGGCGTTAAGAGAACAAGGGATAGAACAAAAATATATAAGATTGATTAGAAATGTATACAAAAACAGCTCGGCGTACATTCAGCTAGAAAAGAAAGGAGATTCATTTAAGATACAAAAAAGAGTAAGACAAGGAGATCCTCTCTCTCCAAAACTCTTCTCCGCTGTTTTGGAAATGATCTTCAGAAGCTTTGATTGGGAAAATCTGGGTTTAAATATCGACAGCCGCACACTAATACATTTAAGATTTGCCGATGATATTGTGCTATTTGCAAAAAAGCCAGAAGACCTAAGCAGAATGTTAAACGAACTAGCATCAGAGAGTGGAAAAGTAGGGCTAACATTAAATCCCGAATAAACAAAAATAATGACAAACGGAAATAAAAGCAGCATAAATGTAGGCGAGACACAAATCGGCTATGTCAAAGATTATATATATCTCGGACAACTGATATCACCTAAAGATAACATAAAAAAAGAAATGGAAAGAAGGATAGCAAACAGTTGGAAAAGGTATTGGGGCTTAAGGGAAGTAATGAAAGACAAAAACCTTCATATAACAACAAAGAGCAAACTATTTAATGTCTGCATTCTACCAATCTTAATGTACGGAAGCCAAAAATGGGCCATAACAAAAAACACAACCAATAGAATGGCCATTTGCCAACGAGCAATGGAGAAAAGTATGCTAGGAGTAAAGAAGCGAGATAGAATAAGATCAACCAACCAAACTAACCAAAATACAAGACGTAACCGTAAAAACAAAAAGGCTAAAATGGAAGTGGTCGGAACACATGATCAGAGGAAAGGACAAATGGAGCAAAATAATAACACAATGGTTCCCAAAGGAAGATAAAACAAAAAGAGGTAGACAACAAAACAGATGGGAAGATGATATCAGGCAGGTTGCAGACATAACATGGAGTAGAGTAGTCAGAGAGAGATGAGAATGGAATAGGTTGAAGGAGGCCTTTGCCAACTGGCAAACGGACTTACAGAGAATAAAGAAGCACCAAATACGCGAATAATTTTAATTGTAAAATAATATAATAATATAAATTTAATAATAATTGTGTAATATATAACAGTGCAGTAGTATAAGAAATGTAATTGTAATGTAATTATCTACTAATAAAAAGGCTGATGATGACCAATCGATAAAATAATAAGTTATCAGGATTGCATCAATATATATAGTGATGAAGTCTTTAAATGCGCATATTTCATATAACTACCTACTAACCTACCTTTTTTAACACATAGTATGCATTTTATACTACTATCCAAACTGTAAACAACATTATTCAAAATGTGGAAACAACATCACATTGCATTAATTTCTATAAGATTGTTTGCATTTATTATCTGTCTGTCTGTTTGATTGAACGAAATGAAATCTTTTATTTCCAGATATAGAAATCTATATGTAATATCTCTAATAAATAAATACAAAGATGTCTACCTACCTACTGATAAAACATCGTAAAAATGTAGGTACATATTTACAAAAAGTATTTCTTTTGTAGTAGTGCGATTCCTGTCTTGAGGCTGACAACGTGCAAATAATACTTCTGGCACTGAAAGCGACAATAGGCTGCGGTCACTGCTTACCATCAGGTGGGCCGCATGCTAGTGTGCCACGATAGTGGTATAAAATATTTAAAAAAAATGATAAAATTTTAAAAAAGAAGCCATAAAGCATAAAGCCATATGACATTCATCGGTACAAATAATATTTCACGAACTAAAATAACAGTAATTTGATTTATTTCAGAACCAAAGTGGCAAAGGCTTATGTTGGTTGGTTCCTGGCGTCCAACGCATAGCGGTTTGCATGTGTGCGTAGCATTCTTCACTAGACGCACCTGCGCGCATCCGCTGCCGCGCGCCGTCATAATTTACCTAAAACTGAGCACTTCGATTTTGTAATAGCCGGTACTACACAAATTATACCGAAAACATAACGTCAGGTCCGTAATATTTTCTTGAGCCTTGTTTTAATAATAATAATAACTCTTTATTTCAGATTACAGGATCCATAATGTGTTAGTATTGCCTTAACCTATTGTTAGTGAAAAATAAATTAAAACAAAAGTGACATCACAAATAAAAAAAAAATAAAAAAAAAACTGGTACAGTCAGCCATGTTTTGGTAAAACAAATTGTACAGTATGTTTTCTACCTATACGGCGGATACAATGGTAAGAAAAACGTTTCTTAACAATAAAATGGTTCCTTATCCGTGTATAATCTTTTTACTGACTGTACAACAAATTTGTGTTCTTCCTAGTATTTATATTATGGATATCACTCTTTTTTTAACAACTTTATATTTTTATGGGCATCTATAAGATTTAAAAAAATATGCTGAGAAGGCACAGTCAATACATTAATCTATTTAAATAACTCTTAGTGTATCTGTATTGAACAGCTCTTTTCTGCATAACAAAGATAATCTGAATGTCGGCGGCATTTCCCCACAACAATACCGTACGACACTACAGTATGAAAATAGCTAAAGTGCACTAAACGGGCTGCCATGTTTTATAGCAAGAGTTAGAGAACCCTATAAGAGAACCTAAAACACGGTTCGGTGTTCCTAAATCATGTAAATCCTTAATTTAATTTGTCTTAGCGAATAAAATACAACTTCTGCCTTGCCGTGAATGGTTCTGAGCAATTGTTTACTTTCAGTGCATTAGGTAAACACGATTTTTTTTTAAACAGAGATTATTTTTGGGGGTCATTGACCGCTAGATTTGTTGTTACTAGAAGTATGAGTTGAAAAAAGCTATTTTATTTTGTTTTATCGTGTTTAGATAGGTACCCATAACGTCTATGAAGTTCACACAAAAAATAACTGTTTTTTAAGCTTATATTTCAAATGATTAAACATAATGCGGTCAATGACCCAATAAAAATAAAAATAAAATCTTTTTGTTTTATCATGCTCATGACGTCTGCAGTTTGGCTAGCTAATTTGACCCTATATAAAGGCTGTATAGCTTATAATTATGCGACGTGCTGAAAATTGGGTACAGATTACTGTAAATAATTATGTACAGCACGTCGCATAATTAAAAATAATTACGGTATCGCCAATGACGCAGATGTTGACCCAATCCAATAAATTATTGTAAGTAAAATCGAGCGGCTTTGACGAGAAGCAATAAACTGCCGATAAATACCGATACTGATGATCAGAAAATATAACGATATTTACCCTTTTATCGTATTATTTATTGGATCACAAAAATTGACGTAATTTACTGAGAGACAGTAAAGAGATTACTACAAATGGGAAACAATAAAACAAACAAGCTGTAATATCACAAATATAACATTTATTTTACCATTGTACCTAATGTATATAAGTCAGATGAATTAGTTTTTATCACTCTGAAAAATTATAATGAATTGAGTCTAGAATAAAATATCCCAATAAGGACAAGTCGTTTCTCTTGAATAATCAAAACGTTGTGCCAAAGATAAAGATGATTTTCAAAGATTTAAAAATTATTATTTTTACATTTAACTTTAACATTTACACATTATGTACAATTACATTATTCGTTATTCTCAGTAAAACATATCTTATTAATAAACTATATGGAATATAATTGGACTATTCGGAACATGTAACTTGACGTCTCAATTCCTCGGTTGTACGAATCTCGATAAATAATTATGGTGTCATATGGGTATTATGTAACAATAACATTTTCCCCAGTAAAATGTAATGGAAACAACAATAATTAATTTTCAGTTACTGGTTTCTTCACTTTAATTGCTTTTGATTTTCTTTGTCTAAAGTAGCTGGAATAGGACTTTTGAGGTTTCTTGCATCAGAGTTTGAAACAATCAAATCCTTTTATTAAAGTAGTCAATCAATATTTATTTTATACGCATTTTGTTTCCAACGCACTCACTGGTCTCCCAGAAGAAATTAAGAGCCATTACACACTTTCGACTGGTCGCCCGAGTGACGAGACTGGGCGACTCGCCGCATAAGCGACTGGCCGGTCGCCACGACCAATAGTACCACGGATGTATATGGGAGCGTTCACATGACAGTGACTTTTAAGGCGATCAGACGGAATTTCTTCGAAGTCCATACTGCACTAGTATACAAAAACACTTCTTAAATTCAGTCGCACGGCTTGTTTTCTCAGCTTAAAAGCCAATGTTTTAGTCGCCGAGAAATCAAGTCGACAGTGCGCAATGGCTCTAAGCAAATTTATCTGGTTTTGGAAAAGTAAATAGTCCACAGAGATATATGTAGGTAATAGGAGCTAGTGTGAGCGTCGTGGCCGTTTTCTGCTCTGTTATTTCCTAATCTACGCATTGTCTCCCGCAAAGTTTCCCCGACTAACTGAACAGAAAATATTTCGTTGGATACCGTGAGCACACGTACTCTCAAACGGTCGTCCAGGTAAACGACAATAGAAATTCATGCTTCACTTGACTGACAATCTAATACATATTACTAAATCATTGTAACTTTTTCTGCACTTACAAAGCTATGGCTTTTTTTTTCCAAAAATATTGCTCCATTAATATCGCCCGACCAAACGCGATTGTAAGATATGATAAAACCCCTATTCATTGTCTACTAAAGAGTAAAATAATGTATTGCATCTATTCACCTTACCAATACATCGATGCTTAATGATATTGTAATTATCAGTATATTATAACCTCCTATTAAATATATTATAATTACCTTCATATTATTTCTTGTTTTTACAATTTTATACGAAGATGCATTTTATTTCATTGGACTGCAAATATAGTAGAAAGGTAAAGTTTGCACAAAATATTTGGTATAATTGAATACATTGTGATGACCGTTATTTGTCGAGGGATTCAAAATAATTAAAATACAGACTATTGATAGCTTTATTATTTCTTGTTCGTCAACGCCGTCATCCCATTGTCGGAATTATTCAAACTATATTTTACTAATCATTTGATTATAACAGTATTTCAAGTGTATAAAATTATTAAAATGCGTTGTACATTCATATAAATTGGTCAACAATTAGTCAAATAAAATGAAAGAATTCTAAATGAAATACGCAAGTATAAAACGAACAATCTACGTACCTAATGTTACGTTTCAGAACATAAAAATCCTTATTTTAGTAATTGTGTCTGATATGTTCAAAGTGGTAGAAAGTGGTACTTAAAACAATTGAGATGCGCTTGTTAGTGCGCTTATTAGTGCTCATTGATTCGTTAAGCATTGAAGAAGCGTAAACTCTTAAGTTTCAACATGTTCATATTTAAGGTTCCGAATGTTATAACTACTATGTCCTAATTTATAAACCTCAGTACCTTTTATTAAGTCCTTTAATTCTGACAACAGTATTTACAACGTGAGCACTAGTATTGTCGTTTATCTTTCCCCTAGTTCTTATTTCTGAACCGTTTATATTCTGTATAAAATTTTAATAAACCTATGTATGTCCCATTTTAGTACAATTTAAAATAAATCGACGTAATTCACAGTCTTCGTCATTGAAGCGTCGCGATAAATGTTTTTCATAAAGATCTGAATGATCTGTTATAAAATGACCTAATATATATTTTGTGAACAATATTTTTTTTATTTTTAAGTGTTTTTTTAGCAACTTATTTATAAGTTACGCCACTACAATGAATATTGCTTATGGATATAAAATACAAACATAAGTATCATGAGCGACTAACGTGTTTCTCTAAGTTGAAATTGTATGAACCGATTCGTATTTAGTTTGTCACAACAAAAAAAAACGAACTTTACAAAATGTGTAGTAACTGAAACGGTCCGATATGATTAGGTAGTTTTATAATTTAGTTCAATTCAATCTGTTAGCATCACGCAGGAGACGAGAGTATCAAGTATCAACTAGGTAACATTGAAAAGGATCCCAAAAGGCCTACAAAGGGCTCTACAAGTCGTCAAAACTCTAACGTTAAGTATTTGGTGTTAACAATTATTATGGGTAAAATACTTCACAAGGTCAGTCCTTCACTGTTGTTCTGTAATTTACAAATTTATTTGGTTGTCACCTTGAAGAGCTGGATTTCTTTGGAGTTGTGACTGTTGTTTTGTTGTTGACTGCAAGAAGAGAATGCTATTTATTAGACTGATTGGTGTTGGATTAAGTAGGACGGAAAAGGGGAGGCCTGTGGCGGCATCTATATCGCCGCATGTGAACTACGCAACACACTGAGGTCACGCAAAAGCCTGCATCGCGCAAGCAGAGTTTACCGCGCAAGTAGGATATATACAACGTCCCGACCTCAACCGTCGGGCAGTTGCTCACCAGACACGACACCCATCTGATCGGAGGATCCTCCCTTTTCTATAGAAGATGAGTGAACTTTACATCCTGTTCCTCATGCCTCTATAGGTTTTTCCACTGCAGGGAGACAAAGACTAAAAAAAATGCAGGCGTGGTTAAGGGTTCGTTTTTCGAGAAAGTGACGAAGGTCGGTAACAATATTTTATTTTAATTCTTGGCCAATGCTATCCACACCCTTTTCCATATATATTGAGCATATTAAGTCCTGCTATTTTAAAGAAAAAACACTAAAAATTAAAAAAAAAAAAACTAATACTTTTTGCACGCAAAAAGTATTAGTTCTTATGAATTTTTAGTGTTTTTTCTTTACAAACCAAATTCATTTATGTGAGTTATATGGTGAAGAAATCATTTATTTTTTTCTGTCATATGACGTTATCGCGTTAAATTTTGCAGCCTCTACATTTTCAGTACAGTAGAGAAACTACCATACAACCGGACAACAGCACACAGACGTAAATATGAATCATCGGGCTTTTGAAAAAAACTGTCATTCAGGTGTGCGTCAGAGACACTCAAATACGAGTAGAATCTTTTTCTAAAACTCGGAAGCGCCATATTTACGGCTTATTTAATGTTTACCAGGGTCTAGCACATGGGTCTCTGGGCGCCAGGTCGGCGGAGCGCTGGCGCGGCAGCTGCGACGAGTCCAGCACGATGGAGGGTCGCTACGGGAGGTTCTCGCTGCCCATGTGCGACAGAGATAGCTCGCTTGAGGCGATCGTGTCACTTGGACAAATAAATAGTTTAAAGTGAGGAAAAACAGCATTAAGGCGCTGACAAAAGGCAGATAAACTAAGAAGGCTTGTCTTTAAAAAAATATCTATAAAGTATGTGGTTGCCGAAAAAATATATGTTAATTGGTAAAGGACGGCTAATGAGACAGAATTAATTGTCTACTGTTTGACTCCGAATCGGTGTCGCGCGGGGCTAATCTTGAACATATTTCTCAGAACTTGGTTGTAACCAAAATACCTTTTGAAGAAAAATCTAGATAGAAATTAACGGTAAACTAACCTTTTACTTTGAATTCCAATCCAAAATATCTGTAATAAATATCAACGTACGTTGGGTATTTGATTAATTAAAAACAAGAACGTCTAATTTGAATGCAGAACTTTGTTGTTTTTTTATTATCGATTGCTCAATTAATTTGTGAGTAAACAGATAATTACTTCATATTTTGCAATACATTACAAGCGTTGTGTCGTCGCACTTCTCTTTCTTTTCTATGTAGTCCGATAGTGACCGCGCTTTAGCTGTTGTCAGCGCCTTAAGACCCGCTTGCACCACAAGCCACTTTTACGCCTGTGTCGGATAAGGCTCCCAGGAAACGCCCGGGTGTCACCACTGTGTGGATCGCCCGGAGGACACGGTAGAGCATACGGTCGGAGGTCTGCCCGGCTTGGGCAGAGAACCGCCGTGTCGTCGTGGAGGCGATCGGCGGCAGAGACCTCTCGCGTCCGGCCCTGGTTCAGGCCATGGTACGGAGCGAGAGGCATCGGGGGGCACGGTGACCCATAAGTACCTACTTATGGGTCACCAAGGCCCCCGCAACACAGGCAACGGAAGGAATACGGGTGGGTTTTAGTCAGTAAGAGTCTGACACACCCTCCCGCTCCGCCCAGAGCGGGAGAAGTTATTTTATGATTTCCCATCCAAAAAAGAAAAGCCACTTTTACGATAACGCTAAAGTTGTCAAAAAATAAAAGGCCCGTTTTGAAATTTGAGAAAGGCCGTAGAATGTAACTTGGAACGAAACTGAAAGAAACAATAAAATAATAATTAATTACATAAAGTGTTATAAAAATACATACACGTTTTTGGCGCGTTAAATAATATGATGGAACATATTGCGAGTATTCTTTTCACGCTTACGTTATAGTTGCATGTAATTTCAAATTAATACGAAAGGTCTCAAAAACAGTTATGTTCTCAGTCTTTCTTTTTTTAATACTAGTGTTGTAACTAATCAATTACTGAATTTCACCAGCTTCATTCGATTTTAATAATATTTAAATATTGTGTCGTGATCTTTTCTGAAAAGAATGAGCTTGGCGCTCAACGCCGTTAATAAAATTTTGAAATGGTGACACTGGTTTCTATAGAATGGCTTGTCTCTGATCAAGCGGCACGTGACTTAGAAATTGTTGAAAGCTGAATTGCTGGAACTGGCAAAAAACCTGCGAAACTAAAATATAAAATTGATGAATTGACACTTCAGCATGGACACAAAGTGATAAGAACGCCGCCGTACCATTGTCAGTATAATGCTATTGAGTTGATCTGGGCTCAAGTCAAAGGATACGCAGCTCGCCACAATACAAAGCCGCCATTCTTCACTAAGAAAATGATGAAATTGCTCAAAAGAAGCTTGTGCCAAAATCACTAAAGAAGACTTGGCAATAGTGGTAGAAAAAACTCGAAAATAATAAAGGAAGATTTTGACAGAGACTACTAGATATTGATAATAAAATTGAAAATGAAATAATTATATTTACAGGTGACGATAGCTCGACTGACGATTTTGGCTCATCATCCGAAGAAAATGGTTGAATAAAGATTTCGCTTTTTCTTGATTTTTTTTGTGATTGAGTAATAATCAAATGATCAAATACTTATACAAACTTGAATCAATTTATCGTGAGTATCGAGTACCGGGTCGTATGCTTACTTCACTAGTTACGTCGCGATGACAAATATCAAAACGGGCCTTTTATTTTTTGACAACTTTAACACTTTTAATGCTGAACATATTTCAAACATCATTCCCTCTCTGTCATCTTCAAACAATTTATAGAAACAGAACGATGTTTTAAATGCGTTTAGCTCTAAACTAATGTAATAGTAGATTGTGTCATAAGGGACCAAAATAATGTATTGAGGGCGAGAGCGATTGTTTGAATCCAGAGCGAAGCGAAGGATTCTAGAGTAGAATCCTAAGCGTAGCGAGGGATTCAAAGTACGTAGCTCGAGGTCTAATAATTTTGGTACTGTGTGACACACTCTGTTTTTTACCCACCTCTATGAGAAAAATAAATAAGAGATGCTTTTAGTAGTGACGAATTTTTACATAACCAAATTACAAATTTATATTAATATCAAATTAAAATTGTCTGTAGTATTTTGACAAAAAGTAATGAAAAAACAAATAAGAAGTTCCCGCGTATTTTTCTTATTTGGTTATCCAATGCCGCATCGGCAGCCGCGTGCTTTTTTTATTACCGACCAGGACTTCATCGAAGTGAATTGTGTTCAAACTTTTTAATTATGTTCTGTTCCAAATTCAAAAGTCATTTCGTCATTGTTATTAAGTGCGCCGGAATGACCCATTTTGCGCGCACTTATAGAGACCCCTTCACCTCTTTTCGAATCGATGGGACACACAGAGAAAAAAAATATGTTTTAAATACTTTTAACGCGAAACGCATTTAGTGATTTGTAGTGCAATTGGGCTTAAAGGGGATGCGCTGACGTAGTCAAATTTCAGATTTTTGGAATTTGTAGGTGTGTGTTAGGTTGTATGTATGTTTATCTAAATTAGATTCGCGACTAAAACAAATGTGTATTTATAGAATTAAAATCATTAAACTCATCGATACAACAGAACTCTCTAAGTAAGAATTGACCTAAGCTGTCATGATTTCATGTAAAAGTCACAATGGTTAAGATCCTGTAAAACATATTTGTAACGGTCGCGAATCATAACTGTGATCAACCAGGATGGAACCTGCAAATGGCAAAAATCGTAAGAAAACCTGATATCCGCGGGCCCTCCTTTAGCACCTTAACCTGTTAAGCCCCGCGCGACACCGATTCGGAGTCAAACAATAGAAAATCAATTGTGTCTCATTAGCCGTCCTTGACCAATTAAGATAATCTTAAATTGATGCTCATAGCACGAACAAAATAAAAAATAAAACGAAACATATTAAACTAGTAGAATCATTTTAATTGTTTAGGTTATACGAGGTGAAAAACTTTCTGACAAGGATGCGTGAACTTTCTTTTTAGGGGGATCCGTCAAAGTAGCTCTCGAAAATACATTTTCTGGAAATCGTCACATTTTCATCACAAAATAGTTTTACTTCCTGCGTTTATTAACTCGAGAGCTATATTGATGTTTTAAATGATTATAATTAAGTTATTATTTTATCATGAATTGAATTTTGATCAACATATAACGTATAGCTGCGCCGCGTTTTGCAAGAAAAGAAATAAATGTTAAATTTTGCGGCGTACTTGAAAGAATTAAATTAAGATAAAACATTAAAGCAAAACCTTCTATTTCAAAAAAAAAATTTAGAAATAAAATTCTATATGCTAAAAATATAAGGTTTCAGCACTTACCAGAAGGTTCCCTCGGCACAGGCAGCAGCACTTCTCCGCATGCATCGTCGTCTAACAACGGCTGCAGTGGTGACGGCAGCTCACGACTGTCGATAGCTGACGATCTTCTTAGCGAGTGTCTGTAGTTACGAGAAGTTAACATTATTCAGGAGGTAGATATAGTAGAGGAAATGACAAATACAATATAAATCTTAGTTTTAGAAAGAATTGAAGAAAACAATGAAGATATTCAAGAACTCAAATTAGATTAGGTACAGGAAGAAAGACAATTTATTATGAATAATTGTTAAGGAATAACAAAATTACGTGAGTGAATATTCAAAGAAAGTGTTATTGTCCACAAAGTGAATTTACCAGGAAGAGAGGATAGAATAGATGAGAATTTATTTAGAACACACAATCAGTAATCCTGAAAACTGGTAAATTGATAAAAAAACTCGTTAAAAACACAAAAGGTCACACAGCCCATACCTCTGGTGCGGCAAGCGCCGGTCGCCCACCGTGAGGTGCGAGCTCGCCTGCGGCAGCGCGGCCGGCGGCGGCGCGGCGCTGTTGACACACACGCTGATGCTGATGCCGCTGACGCCACCCTCGGCCCCGTCAGCCCCCGAGCCCTCCTCCTCCTCGTATCTGCCACCCATTTCTAGGCTGGTGAGTAAGGATCGAACCGCCGCGTCCTGAACTCGATCCTTGCCTTGCTGGTGCAGTTCCGTTCTGCAGTCGAATGAGTCCGTAGGGTTAAAAATAGGGTAAAAAATAGATTTATTTAATAAAAGAACCGAATTACAGTGTTTACAGCGCGAAGTCTCAGAACAGAATCATCTTAAAAATAAAATATTACTTCTAAAGTTAGTGGAAACAAAGGGCGTCATATAACATATTGCGCAGGAAGTAAGTTAGTGCATCAGCATAATTTATTCTAGAACATTCGATTGTATTTTGCAATATTTTATACATGTGTAAAGTAAGTGCTGAGTCAGACCCCTTCAACTTGTTGCTATGCTCTATTTGGGCTGACGAAGCATATATCTACAGGATGAGCATCCTTAACTCCTCCCCCCCTTAGAGAGAAATCAGCTGGAGGCAATTCTTTTGGGTCCAGATGATTTCGTTGTAACACAATCATTTTCTTAAAGACTTTGAATTTAACAACAAAAAATGCTAGTGTAAATACAGACATTATTACTATAATACTTATTGTCCATACACTTATGTCCTGAGTTACCAAAATTTCACTTTCCTTAACACTTTCACTGTTATATTTTGCACTGTTTAAAATGTCCTTGATGTCATTGAGGTCCACGCCGCGAAGATCTACTTGACTGCCTTCCATCTTGATTTCATGTTGCAGCTCAGGCAAGGCTACAGGTCTCAACAGCAAACTCGTCTGGAGTGTCCTTGTTTCAGCTACCTTACTGATGATTTTGTCTCCAATTTGTGTCTCACAGTTTTGATTAGGGAATATCAGAAATGTTCCCTTCAGGTTGTACTTCATGACTTCATTGTTGCAGTTTTCGGTAAGTACTAACTTTTTCTTCGTGAAAAGTAACCATATTCCGTCGGCTATGATGTGGCTTCTTGCATCTTCTATTTGGATAAAATTCTTATGACACGCAGAATAGTTTTTAAGTAGCATTATTTGTTCTATACACGTTGTATCAGCGTATTGCACGATATTATCTTCCTTACAGAGGACTCGATCATCTTCAATCTGCTCGCACGGGATAGACACGGGTCTGTATTTCAATCCATTCACCATAAGGTAGGGATACTTAGGAATTATGATAGAGGTTTTTAATGAACTTGGATTGTATATAGGTATAGGAATAATCTTGTAATAATTATATGTGACCGTGTCTAATAAGGGAACTTCTAAAACAAAAACTAACTTCTTATTATCAGAGAAAGATTTAAGAGCTATAGTACTTTCTAATTTTGTAAGGTTGTCCTTACCTACCGTATATACTAATCTATGATGTTTCTCTATTTCTAATAAAATATGAAAAAGTTCTGTAGAATTAATTATTGATTGATGAAGTATATGTATTCTGCTGAAAGCTATTGCCGTTTCTGTATCTTGAATTACATTATAAATAGTACGAAAGTTATTTAAGATTTGATATAGACTATTCATTTGACTTATTATATTATGTATTTTAGACTGATTATACTGTAATGCTTGTAGTTGCGAGGTTCTAATATTCAATTGAATTAAGTTGTATTTTAAGTTATCTGAAATATTAACTAATTTATCGAAAGCCTTTTGCATAAGTGTCAGTTTTCTTTCTACTGAATGTTCTTTATTTTTAAGCTGGCTAATCTCCGAATTGTATCTCCTGGCGTCATCGTTATCTAGATTGCCTGAAATTAATTTTACAATGGAACCTAACGGGTTTATTAGGCCCCTTCTGAACCTTTTACTAGGCATTATTTGTTTCAATCTATCTTTAGTAAGTTCCATAAAGGATTCTATTTGAAAGACTAATCCTAAAAGTTCACTAAGTATGCGATTCATTTTGTGAGTAAATCATATCTCTTAATCTAAAATATTGTTCAATATTATTATCTAAGTACCTAACTATAGTTTCTAGACCTAACGTCTTAAAAATAGTCCAGTGACTATTCTGAATCACTGCTGCACTTATCCGTATCGGCGCTATTCCAGGATTCTGAGTCATATCCTGGAGGTTTACGCTGCTTGCTGATTCCGCTAGGGCCAGGAGCGTCAGGATTGCTTGCCACCACCTGTGGAGGGCGTTTTACGTTTTTTATTGCCACTTTCGTATTTCTTTTTCTCAGTTTTACCGGTACAATATTCCTATCTACTTTCCCTATAACCTTCGCTTTCTCATATCGTGGCACTTCTTTAGCTTTCCTATTCCTAGTAGTTTTCATAAAAACTTCGTCACCTTCCCTTATTTCCGGTGGGTTTTCACCGCCTTTCCTTTCTGCAACTTTATATTTATTTTCCTTAATTTTATCACTAACATATTCGTATAAAACTTTAAGCCTTTTTCTATGATCCTGAACTAGTTTCTGTAAAAGATTTTTATCTCTATCTATATCAAATGCATTTCCTGACTCTGTATGTCCAAATACCATTTCAAAAGGTGTGAAATTTGTCGCACTATGAATGGTGTTATTGTATGCCATAATGGCGTAGGTCATTACCGATGCTGCATCTTGATCGCTTTTTTCATATTTTGCTAACCTATAAATTTCAAGTATTGTTGAGTGGAAACGTTCCACTACAGCCATTGAGTTAGGGTTATTTGGTGTCCCTACATGCATTTCAATTTTGTATAGGCTCAGTAGTTCTTTAACAAGGTTATTATTAAATTCGGTACCGGGGTCACTACTTATTTTTTTTGGTACCCCATAGATACTATAATATTTTATTAATGCCTTAACAATTTCTGGTGTACTTCTATTGGGTACATTAAAAGCTTGCGCTAATTTACTGAACGCATCTACTATGGTTAAGTAATAATTATTTTCTATGTACAAAAGGTCCATGAAAACTTCTTCAAATGGCATGCTCTGTGTTTGAGTAAGTTGTATTAAAGGTTTTATTGGTTTCCTGTCATATTTCATTTTTCTGCATTGTTCGCATGCATTAATAATGGCAGAAATTGTGTCCTTCATGTTAGACCACCAATAATGTCTTCTCAACTTTGTGAGTGTTTCCCGAATACCTCGATGAACAGTTTTTCCCTCATGATACTTTATAATAATCTCTCTTTGCTCTTCTTCGTTTGTGACATTAACTACTCTCTCTTTACATTCTATTAGATTTTGCGAACCTTTTTTATATAATGCTGTCACTACGTTGTTAAATACTTTTCTAAATACTTCTGTTTCAAAATAAATGAAATATTTCTGCTTGAAATCTACGTACTCTTTCAAAAACTGCTTAACTAATTGTTCATTATTAACAGCTGGCATGTGTACCTCAATTATTCTTTGACTGCTATTAGAAATGTCTTTTACATGAATATCATTTTTATACCAAATATAGACAAGTATTTGTCTAGGTTTGGTATCTACTGCTTCATTTAAAATTGGTATACCTTCATGCTCCCTATTTGATATTGAATGAGCAGTAGCTCCGTCGTCTGATTCAGATATATCAAGGACAGGAGCCTCCTTTTTATCTACGCTTAACTTTACTTCATCAGAATCCGACTCTGATATGCAGATTATTTCTTCGATTTCATTATTATCTTCTAATTTTGTAACAACTTCCTCATTGTCTACATTTACTTGCATAGACTCAATATCGTTATCTAATATATTAACTTTTATCTCCCTAATTTTGCTACCATTTAAGCTAACTACAATATTATTATTACCTGCACTTAAGCTATTTATTTTTACTCGAGACAATGCGTCTGCATTAGAGTTCTGCGACCCTTTCTTATAATTGATTTCGAAGTCATACTCCTCAAGTCTAAGGCGCCATCTAGTAAGCTTACTATTTGGTTCGTTAAGCGAATAGAGCCAGGCCAAAGGTCTATGATCCGTATAGATGTAAAACTTTTTACCCCATAAATACGGTCTAAAGTGTTTTACTGCCCATATAACTGCCAAAAGCTCCTTTTCTATGGTGCTATATCTCGACTCGGTATCGCTTAGAGTTCTGCTAGCATAGGCTACTGGTTTGTCCGAGCCTATGGTGCCCTGCGAAAGTACTGCCCCTATTGCAAAGTTTGATGCATCCGTGGTCAGAATAAATGGTTTATTAAAATCCGGAAATTGTAATAATGGAGCATTTGTGAGAAGTTTCTTGCATGTTTCAAAACTTTCTATATATTCCTCATTTAAATCTATAATTTTACCTTTTTTTAAACAAACTGTAAGTGGTCTAGTTATTTTCGCGAAATCCCTAATAAATTTTCTATAATAACCTATGAGACCAAGAAAACTTTTGATTTCAGTCGTCGTTTTGGGTATAGGATACTTTAACACTGCTTCTATTTTATCATTATTAGGTTTTAAACCTTCACTGGTTATGGTGTGGCCTAAATAAAGTACTTCCTTCCTTAAGAATTGGGATTTATCTAACTGCACCTTTAAATTGGTTTCACGAAATCTTTCAAAGACTGCCCTAAGTTTTTCATTATGTTCCTGAATACTTCTCGCAAAAATTATGACGTCATCAAGGTATACGAGGCAATGGATACCTTGTAAGCCTCTTAAGACGTTATCCATTGCGCGCTGGAATGTTGCCGGTGCCGTTTTTAGGCCAAACGGCATCCGATTAAATTCATAATGTCCAAAAGGTGTACTAAAACCTGTCTTTGCTCTGTCTTCCTTTTCTACTTCTATCTGATGGTACCCACTTGCTAAATCTAAGGTAGTAAAGTACATACTCTTACCTAACATATCAAAAAGATCATTGATATTAGGTAAAGGGTATTTATCATCTATTGTGATTTCATTGAGGCGTCTGTAATCGATGACCATCCTCCATTTTTGTTTACCAGAATTATCTAATTTTTTTGGTACCAAATGAACCGGTGCACTCCAAGGTGAAAACGATTTTTGGATAACATTATCTTTGAGCATTTTCTCTATCTGATTCCTAACTTCTGCCGTTTGTGTAGGTGGTAACCTATGAGCTTTAATATGTATTGGGTCTTCGGTTTTAGTTCTAATGTTATGCTTTACCTCATTTGTGAACGAAAGAGGTACGTCCTCACAATAAAAGATATCTTTAAACTCTTTGCAAATATTAATTACCGATTGTTTCTCCTCCTCATTCATATGATCGACTCTTAACTTAGAGAGATTATCCGTTAACAGCTGATCTAACCTATGACTATCCTTATCAGTAAAATTCAAGTTAACCCTATCATGTACTAAAGTATTTCCTAAGTATGGTTCGACCTTAAACGGGCTAGTCACTAACAATTCCATCTGCTCGGATCTAGAATTCTGAATGACTGTTGTCGCATAGCCATGTACACAGTTAACTAAAGCCGTCGGCATTCTAACTCCATCCGTAAATTGGGTAAAGTTTATTATGGCCTCACCGTGTAACAAATTAACTGGAAGTTTGACCCTTAATTCGCTACGCGGGGGTAACACATAAAATTCACGTATTGGCGGGTTATAATTAATTGGTATGCAAGTATCCTTAGTAAATAACTTTCTATTTTTCATATCAATATTCGCATGAAGTTGCATCAATAAATCGCTTCCAATTAAGCCATCATATTTGTCGTCCACACAATAAATATAGAATTTGTGCCACTCATAACTTCTAAATGTCCTAGGTAAAGGTATGTACACAACCTCATTATGTTTACTACTAGCGTGGGTGCTAACTACTTCAAAGTTTTCGTTATGCTTAAAGTCGCAAAAATATTGATTCGCTAATTTTAGGTTTAAAAATGAACGTTGACTTCCGGTATCGATCATAAAAATTGCATTAAGTTCTGGTATACGTATATGCGGAAGATTTAAAATACTACAATTTAATTTAATTCGCTCTGGTGTATAGAGGCCTTTATGCAAAAATTTCCTACTTGTTCATTCTCATTATAAGTACTTGGTAACACATTATTTTCATTGTCATCATAATCAGTGTAATTAACACGTCTTGAACTGGCCGTTCGCATGGTCACGTCGGTGTCGCAACCTGATCCGGACGCTGTCGCCGGCTGCACCTGTTGCGAGCCATGCTGTGCGTTGTCAGCAGTTTGCCGACCTGGGAACTGCGGCCTCGCTTGTTCCAATGAATTATAATTATTATAGAACGGATTGTTTTGGTATCTGTTATTGTTTCTAGATGGGAATGAACTATTTGAAAAATTGTTATTACGAACGTTATTTCTATTTTGCGTCTGCGCTACGTTATTCGATGAATTACGATTGGTAGTAATATTGTTAGAACGTTGCATATTTGGTGCACTAGTGCTTGCACTTGGCGACGCTTGTGAATTAAAATTATTATTATAACTGTTTCGTCCCTGTAAGTTTTGATTAAACTTAGGGTTCCGCGACTGTTTCTGGTCGTAAACTTCTTGGAAATATTGTTCCTCTAAAACGGCTTTTAATGCATCTTCCAGTGTCGAAACATTTTTTAGTCGCACCAACCTAACTAAATATTTCGGTAAATTAAACAAGAAAACATTCATAGAAAGATTTGTGTAAATATGTTGCTTAGATAACCTCACAGCTGCATCTTCAACAGACTCATTGATTTTTGCAATTAAAATGCTTCTTAATTGTTGTATTCGGTGACAAAAATCTAAATAACTTTCGCCTCTATTTATTTTTAAGCTCTCTAACTCAAGGACTAGACAGTCTTCTGTCCTGGGATCCCCGAAATGATCCTCTAAAACCTGTTTTAATTCTGCCCAAGAGTGTATCGAATCTCGTTCCCCAATTAAATTTGCAGCTTCCCCACTTAATCTACTAGTTATCACATTAAAAAGATATTCGTTTTGTACTTCGGTCCCCCGATATAGATTAATAATATATTCAGTTTTGCGGATAAATAACGATAAGAGCCTTGTCTCGCCACTGAATACAGGGATTATTTTCAGAACTCCCAGAGGTATGACTACTATTCCTTCCATTTTTTTTTTTTTAATAAAACAACTTAAATGTTTACTAAGCTAACGTGAAATTTTTATCACTTTATCTACTACTATAATGTGCTACGTGCCAGATGGGCGTTTTCTAATCCCTATAAGTACACAAGACACATATAAAGATCACCAGGAAAATTTAAAGGAAAATTTAGAGGACAGTGAAGAGATTTACTCACATGACCCGCAGCTTTTCCGCTCTCCTTCTGTGATCGGTGGATTCGCTCGACTTGCTCCGCACCGTGGCTTCTCTTGACGAATTTATTTGGTTCGTTGACCCGTTGAATCGTTGAAACGAACGTTGGAGTCTTCTCGGCGCCCGAAAATTCGATTCGCGATGGCACAGAGGACCCAAACGACAAGGTCACTTACCGGCTGCGCCAGTCAAGGAATGGATAAACGGTTTTAATAAAAAAATAGATTTATTTAATAAAAGAACCGAATTACAGTGTTTACAGCGCGAAGTCTCAGAACAGAATCATCTTAAAAATAAAATATTACTTCTAAAGTTAGTGGAAACAAAGGGCGTCATATAACATATTGCGCAGGAAGTAAGTTAGTGCATCAGCATAATTTATTCTAGAACATTCGATTGTATTTTGCAATATTTTATACATGTGTAAAGTAAGTGCTGAGTCAGACCCCTTCAACTTGTTGCTATGCTCTATTTGGGCTGACGAAGCATATATCTACAGGATGAGCATCCTTAACTCACGCCACAATTGCGACGATAAGTCGCCTCTTTGAGGAGTGGCTAGAGAGGCGCCACGGCGTCCTCACCTTCCGCCTGACGCAGGTCCTTACCGGACACGGCAGCTTCGGGAGGTTCCTGTGTCGGATAAGGCGGGAGTAAACGCCCGGTTGTCACCACTGTGTGGATCGCCCGGAGGACACGGTGGAGCATACGGTGGAGGCGCGTTGTATTTCACGCGCGCCTCAAAGAGATGTCGTCAGCACAAAGGTAGGGGTCCACTAGGGCCGATGCCTGCCGGGGTCGCGGAAAGGTACTTATGGGTCACCGAGGCCCCCGCAACACAGGCAACAGGAAGGAATACGGGTGGGTTTTAGTCAGTAAGAGTCTGACACACCCTCCCGCTCCGCCCAGAGCGGGAGAAGTTATTTGATGATATCCCACCCTAAAAAAAAAAGACTAGGACTTATTGCGCCTCCAAAAATTAGTAGTAGGCAGTAAATACCTTTATACATAACAATCTTAACAACATAGATTCATAGGTATCACTTTAGCGGCAAGAAAATTGCAGTCCGGAGCTTTATTAAGAATTGTTTCTACGTTAAGGGCCGTTTTGCGTATGTTTCAATATGCACGTTAAATTTTGTTTTAAAGTAGCTTTCAACATTGAGTAAATACTCCACATTGTAGATGATGGCCTCGTCTGTGATAAAACTAAAAAATAAGATAGCAACACCGGTTCCGAAAAACTGCTTGCGCCCTTTGTAAGTTTCCATTCATTGAAGACATGGTTTACATAATCAGCCTATAATGTTCCCACTGCTGGGACACAAGCCTCCTCTCTGTGAGAGGGAGTGGGCCGTAATCCACCACGCGGGCCCAGTGCGGATTGGTAGATGTCACATGTCTTCGAATTTTTGGTTCTAGGACATGCCGGTTTCCTCACGATGTTTTCCTTCACCGTTTTGAGAGCAGTGGTGATGAAATAATTTACACAAAGTAAAGCGCCTGTCTGGGTTCGAACCCGCGACCTACAATTCGTAAGTCGCGGCCGTTGGGCCACTGGGCCACCACCGCTCTACTGGGCCATCACCGTCTCCGAAAAACTGCTTGCGCCCTTTGTAAGTCTCCATTCATTGAAGACTAACTTGTTCAACTCTTTACGCCAGCCACGAAACTTTATTCCCGCTTCCCCGCAAACCCAATAACACTTTTCCCGACCCGGGAATTGAACCCAGGACCTCATGCTCAGCAGTAGCGCTTGCAACCACAAGACCAACGAGGCAGTTAAAAAAATATACACTACAAAATATTTATTTTTTTTTTTTGGATGTGAAATCATCAAATAACTTCTCCCGCTCTGGGCGGAGCGGGAGGGTGTGTCAGACTCTTACTGATTAAAACCCACCCGTATTCCTTCCTGTTGCCTGTGTTGCCAGGGGACTCGGTGACCCATTATGAAATTAAAAGGAAAACTATCACAGCTAAGTAGGCTTTACAAGTTAACGAGTAATAGTCGACCAACTTAAATTTGCAGTGGCAGAATTGACCGTGACGTATATCGATGTATGAGAAAACATGTTTTTCACTTCAGTAGCTCAAACATATAGGTTTTGCTGCCTGAAATCAGTGAGCAAAATGCGATTTTGCTCACTGAGTGAGACCAAGTAACTTTTTAATTTTTTTTTCAGAAAGCTGCTAATTTCTTATTCAGCCTTGAGTTAATCATACAATTCGAAACATTCACGTTCTATCTCTTTCCCGCCATTAGAAAGAGAGAGGCAAAGTCTAGCCCTTTCGAAGTTCCGATTTTGAATTCGACCTCAAAGACAAACACGTTCGGAATTTCGTACTAACCAAAGAAATTTTGCAAAAAGATAATTATGTCTTTTAATGTAATTTATTGTTTTTTTAACTTATTGTTGTATTTAAACGAAAATAAGTATTTACTGTAAATAAAACTGATATTTAACCTGTAAATATTTATTTCTAGTTTCAATAATATTACGTAATATATTTTGAATAATAAAATATCATGGGTGCTATTTTTGAACACGCCTTAATTTAAATAAAAGAGCGGGAATAAAGTTTCGTGGCTGGCGTAAAGAGTTGAACAAGTTAAAAAATATTAAAATAATCGTAAAATATGAGTGATACTAGCGACGAGAACAGTATTTTAACACCGGAAGAGTTAAAATAACAAGTTATTAATGCAGAATTAAGTTTCCTACCAGAGAAGTCTCGCGAGAAATATCTGAAAGCATACCATGTCTTCAATGAATGGAGACTTACAAAGGGCGCAAGCAGTTTTTCGGAGACGGTGTTGCTATCTTATTTTTTAGATTTATCACAGACGAGGCGATCATCTACAATGTGGAGTATTTACTCAATGTTGAAAGCTACTTTAAAAACAAAACATAACGTGCATATTGAAACATACGCAAAACGGCACTAAACATAGGAATTTCTTAATGAAACTCCGGACTGCAATTTTCTTGCCGCTAAAGTAAGTGGTACCTATGAACCTATGTTGTTATGTTGTTAGTTATTAAAATTTGTGAGTAGACTGTTATGTATAAAGGTACTTACTGCCTACTACTATTTTTTGGAGGCGCAATTAATCCTAGTCTGGCTTAGCAATACTGTTAAAATATTTATTACGATATGTATAAGATGCTATAAATGTTAAATTATGCATATTAATTATGTAATATTTTCATTACAGGTTGTACTGATCATAGGAATTAGTGGAGCGTGTCGCAAAAACGAGCTATTACAGCTAACAGTTAATAATATCGAAAAGCATTCAGATAAAATACTGTTAGTAAAATTGGAAAATACGAAGACGAACCTTGACAGGTCTTTTGTTGTACGCGAAGAATATGTAACTATTGTAGAAAAATACCAAAATTTACGTCCAGCCAATATAAAAACCGACTGATTTTTGATACAATACCATAATAATAAATGCTAAAACAGCCTATGGGAGTAAATAAAATAGGTGCTATACCGCGAGAAATTACTGCTTTCTTAAAACTGGATGAGCCTCTGCTATCCACGGGTCACTGCTTTCGGAGAACTTCGGCAACGCTCTTGGCTGATTCCGGAGCCGATCTCACCACTTTAAAACGTCACGGCGGGTGGAAGTCCAATACGGTTGCAGAAGGCTATATTGAAGACTCAATAGAAAATAAGTCGAAAATCTGTAAGCGTATAGTGGAAACAATAAGTCTGAATTCAACCTCGGATCCTTGGTCTCACCCACGCCCAACCACTTCCAACGACGCACAGTGTACTTATACAGAAAGCCGATCAGATTCACCAACGTTCACCGTTGTTCCTACTCAATCCGCCACCGAAACAGAAACCTTAACTCCAGGTAATCAAACTCAACTCAATGCAACTATAACGTTGCCAAATAAACCTGTTACTTTTAATTTGCAGAATTGCAGTAATTTTACTTTTAACTTTTAAAATGTTCCATTTTATTTAATTGGTACCTCTACCTACAATGTTAATTATTTTTATTCACAATAAATAGTTATTTCAATCTATTCTTGTTTATTATTTTATCTCCTAAAGTGTTCTCGCTGCTGAAGTGAAAAGTTATGTGTGTTACACGAGAGCAAAGTTTTTTGCATCTCGTGCCTTTGAATCCCTCGCCACACTCAGGATTCAAAATCAGCACTCGCAGCAAAAAACGACTTTGCTCTCTTGTTGCATAAATAACTATTTCAACTACAATGTTAACTTTACTTTTGGGATAAATTCATCCCAACTACGGAACCCTTCATTGTGCGTGGTCCAACTACATTTACATACATGTACGTGTACAATAAAGTATAAACAAATAAAGTCGCTTTTCGTGTCTGCCTGTGCTACCGCGCTGTGCTTCTAAACTAAGCAACAGATTTTGATGCGGTTTCCACCATCAATTCAAGAATTCACTTCGGAAGATTTATGTGTCTAATGCGTTAACATTAAACTTACCTACATATTAAAGCAATCTTAATGTTTTGCCAAGTCGTAAAGTGTGTGAAGCAGGGACTGGTCGTTAGTTTGTAGAAATATAACTAGAACCAATTTCATATTGTAACATAGTGAATGTACCTTTAATAAGAATGTTGGCGTAAGGCCGCTTCCAAATGAGAACATAAACCTCCTGTATTTAGAGTATATTTGCTGCAAACAGCCAGGTCAGGCGAAACGGAGCGTTTGTCTCGTCACTCGCTTATATACTTTTTATTGTGATAGTGACTGTCTATGCTATTCTAGGTGTTATGGATGTAGGAATAAAGTCTGTTCGGAATAAATTGTGAAAATATTTTGAACAGCGTAAACTTAAATTTTGTTCTAATACTGTAAAAAAAATAGGAACTATTATACGAAAAACCTGTTTTCATTTCTTATACTCGGAAATTTGTGTCTGTTTGATCGGAGTAGCGGGTGGAAGATGCTGCTAGCACCTTTGGGCGAGAAATACTCATAGTAATTGCTTCCCTCTCTAGGGCGTGAATTAATTTAAAAAATTAAACTAAATTTGGTTAGGATCTGTTAAACGAAAAATAATATTTGACTACGAAAAATATCGATTATAATAAAAAAAAATCTGCGGTCTTGTAAGTGTTTATACAGCCAGTGTGAATAAAAAAATACCTATTTAGCGGAACGGCCCATGGCGGTGACGCGGTGTGTTCCTCATTTAAAAAAAAAAAAATATTTAAAAAACAAAAAACCCGACTACAAAACACATAACTGAAAAGAGAAAAACAAGCATATATATATCTATAGAATTTTGATATCGCCGGGGGGACAAACAAAAGTTACACCATATTTCAAGTTATTGGTTTGTTCCCCCGGCGATATCAAAATTCTATAGATATATATGCTTGTTTTTCTCTTTTCAATTATGTGTTTTGCAGTCGGGTTTTTTGTTTTTTTTAAATAATTTATTTTATTTCAAGCTTTTTAGTTTTATTAATATACGAGGGGGCGTTTTTAAGTTCGCGGAATGGAGGGTGAGAAGTGAAAATAAAAATACTAAATTATTTTTCTTTTTCAATATATTCACCTGCTACCCTTATACATTTTTCAGATCTTTCAATTAGCTTATGTATACCTTCATAAAAAAATGTTTTGTCTTTGTCCGAAAAATAAGCTGAAACCGCGTCCTTCACTTCTTCAACAGTTGAAAATTTCTTCCCACGAAGTGCTTTTCTCAGTTTTGGGAAGAGGTAATAATCAATGGGAGCCAGGTCTGGACTGTAGGGTGGATGGTCTAAAATATCGAAGCCCACCTTATGCAGGGCAGGCAACACGGCTCTTGTGAACAGGCGCGTTGTTGTGAAAAAGAAGGACACCTTTGGTCAATTTACCCCTCCTTTTTTCTTTAATGCTTGCTTTCAACCTCTCGAGGATAGAAGCATAGTATTCTCCGGTTATAGAAACGCCTTTATCTTTATAATCGGTCGACAGGATCCCTTCTGAATCCCAAAACACTGTTGCCATGATTTTTCCAGCCGATTGTGAAACTTTAAATTTCTTGGGTGGTGGTGTGCCTTTTTTGTGCCACTGCATTCAAGAGTCGAAACAGGACTCTGGTTCATAATGATGAACCCAAGTTTCATCTCCAGTAACAATTCGACTTAATAGTCCATCCTTATCTTCGTTACAGAGGTCCAAAAATGTGCGATAACACTCCACGCGGTGTTGTTTTTGAGGCGGCGTGAGCATTCTTGGCACCCATCTTGCACTGACCTTTGTCATGCCAAGATGATCGTGTAGAATTTTGAAAATTGTCGTATCCGATACTCCAACCATTTCTGCAAGCTGGTTCTTCTTTAGTCTGGCATCTTCCAATATTATTTTTTCAACTTTTTTAATGATTTCCGGAGTAGTCACCTCGATCGACCGTCCGGGTGCGTGGGTCGTCTTCAAGTGAGGTCCTGCCTTGTTTAAAGAGACTGTGCCACTTGTAAACCATGGTTTTACCTGGGCAAGAGTCCCTGTAAACGGATTCCATCTCTTCCAGTATATTTTGAACTGACTTTCCTTGCTTGGTAAGGAACTTTATTACGGCACGGTACTAGATTTTTTCCATAATTCACACTTTCTTCCCGATTGAGTTGTTTGCTTGACGATAGTTCAAAGACTAATGATCCAATTAAGATAAAACCTCACTAATATTGATTGGCTGAAGTTGTGGCCATCCCGATAATGACCTATTGTTATCCCCTCCCCCCCATTCCGCGAACTTAAAAACGCACCCTCGTATATACATATATAGAATTGACTCATTACTAGCTTTTATTTGATATCAATATTGTTGTAATTTATTTTAAAAAAACCTTCCCCTCCCTTTTTTTTGATTTTCAGATGCATTATATAAATATTGTATAGCATCACTCCCACAATTAAGACGAATCTAACGACACCTCTTATGTTAAAATCCATCAAGCCGTTTAGGCTACAGAGCGTGCCAAAGAAATAGACATACATACATACATACATACTCTCGAAAAACATTACCCTCCTGGGGCAGTCGGGTAATAATTTAAGAAGATTGTATAATTTGGCGGGATAGTAACTCTTAACCTTTTGACCGCCACAGTCATGTATAGATGCCAGAGCAAAATGTGGCCAGCACGCCACGGTCACGACTACATTACATAATTAATTCGTTGCTTGGCGCCTAGGGCACGTCTTTGCTTTTTTGACGTGGCGGTCAATAGGTTAAGCTGTACGGAAATTCAAAATCTCAGTTTTATAGACTAATATTTGTTTAAAAATGATTTCAAGCGATTCTGAGATGTTGACATAACTACTATTTTTTACTTTCCTTATATTCAAAATGAATAATAGAGTTTTTAAGACGGGTGAAAGTCACCAATTTCTTTCGACCCTTGTATAACAATCTACTATTTAACTTTAGTAATTTTGCCTAAAATTTGCTTTTAGGAATCTTATTGTCAATCAAGTCGATCAAGTTAAGCTACGCTTACCGAGGTTAGTACGTGGATGGGTGACCATCTACTTCATATCGAGACCTCTGCGTGCCTCGGAAAGCACGTTAAGCCGTTGGGCCCGGCTGTCCTGTGTAGATCTTGGGCAGTAGTTACGGGTAGTCAGAAGTCAGAAAGTCTGACAACCAGTCTTACCAAAGGGTGTTACCCAGTAACTAGGTTAGTGAGGTCAGATATTGTGTGTGATATAATTGTGAATGTGAAGACGATATTGGTCATAGTTTTTTTTTTCTCTCGGTTTTAATCATTGTCCAAGATCATTTCAGACACCAATCTACATGGCCTTCACATGACCTGACCAATATTATGTCTGGACTTTAAAAGAGACTGCGACATCTGAGTTTGTTTCGGCCTTTCTTTTCAGTTTAAAAAATATGATTGACGTGTAAAAGTGTTTGTACAATACACACACATTTTTGAAAAATGGTGAATGATAATTTATTTATTTATTTAACACTTTACGCACACAAATGTACAGAGGCGGACTTAATGCCATAGGCACTAATTTAATCATTTAATTATTTATCATCATTTATCAGTCACTCCATTTAAAGTACTGGTATCCAACTGCATCCGGTTGAACTGGAAGTTGACCCCAACTTAGTTGGGAAAAGGCAGATGACGATGTGGCGGCATCTACAGCGCCACATACAAAACTACGCATCACACTGACGTCACGCAAAATCCTGCATCGCGCAAGCAGAGTTTACCGCGCAACTAGCATATATACAACATCCCGACATCAACCGTCGGGCAGTTGCCCACCAGACACGACACCCGTCTGGTCGGAGGATCCTCCCTTTTCTATGGAGGATGAATGAACTTTACACCCTGTTCCTCATACCTCCATACTGGTGACCCCGAATATGAACGTCAGCGCAGCCTTCGTGCAACTACTTCAGCGTGACGTCATCATCAACACTTCCTCAAGCTCTCGAGCGGCGAGTCACACAGCCAGCCAGCACCCACGGCTTCAACGGGTATCCTGACCACCAGCATGCAGCGACCGCGCGTACCTGGTCATCACCCTAAGCCTCATCAGCAACCTTGGCACAGCACACTGCACTTTCGGCCGGTCAACAAGCAGAGCTCTTCAACGCTCTCCTGGTCGACGCCAGCAGTCAGCCCTCAACCCGGCGCTGTACCACATCCGACTCACTGGAGCATACCGCAGCGCCACCCCGACTCACTGGGGCATCACCGCAGACAGTTCCGACCCACCGCGAACTATGCGACAACCGGTTCCGACCCACTGGAACCCCACCTGGCACTGGCAAGCATCGCAAGATACACGACTCAGCCCACTATCGACCTCCGGTCTCCGGAGGGGAGTGATGTGGCGGCATCTACAGCGCCACATACGAACTACGCATCACACTGACGTCACGCAAAAATCCTGCATCGCGCAAGCAGAGTTTACCGCGCAACTAGCATATATACAACATCCCGACATCAACCGTCGGGCAGTTGCCCACCAGACACGACACCCGTCTGGTCGGAGGATCCTCCCTTTTCTATGGAGGATGAGTGAACTTTACACCCTGTTCCTCATGCCTCTATAACGACAAAAGCATGAAGCCGAAAAAAAAATTACAAGTTTTTATGCAGTGTTTATAATTGACGTTAATAGAAAAACATATTTTATGACTAGGAAGGAAGTGAACACAAAAATTCCAGCTGAAAGATAAATATTGAAAAAATACAAAACAGTGCCGACCTAAATAAATTTGGATAAAGTGTAGCATCATAAGAGCAGGAAAATAATCATACTTTCTTCTTATAAGCAAAAAATTAAATATTATATACAGGAGACAGTAAACGGATTCTAATAAGCAGTTTCAAAATCAAAATCAAAATCAAAAGTCATTTATTCAAACTAGGCTGAAAATCAGCACTTTTCGAACGTCAAAGTTACATAAGACAGTCCCCCAAAAATTCCCGCCCTTCACCACTTCCTAGTGCTTTAGCTGGGAAGAAGAAGTGGTGGAACAAACTCCCCAGCAGCACGTCTGTCTGTTTAGTTATATAAACTTGATTGTATACAAATCGTATGCAAAGTAATTAGCATTACGAAACATAAATCATTGGATTAAATTACACACTTATCATATGTTAGCTAGCACACGCCAGTATACCAACAACACAATGAACAAACTGTACTCAAGTAGATAAAAATTACAACATAAAAAAACGTAAATAGAACTTAATACCTAAATAAAAGCCTCCAGGCATAAAGGGCGTGCCCGCTTACATAAGGCTATTGCTGTAGCTTGAAGTGAGAAATGATAAATTAGCCCCATCGAAGTAAAATACGTAAACAATTACTAATAACAATTAAAACCATGATCAGCAAGACGACCAGTCACCACAAGCAGCACCCGTTCACGAACATAACGCAAAAATCAGCCATCACCCCCCTCGCCATATTGGAGGGAAGGAGGCAACCTGACCCCCGACGCTACCGCAGGCAGTGACATCTAAGGGAGCATGACGAGCTTGCTGCCGGTTGCTCAGGCAAGAATAGTATAATCAATAGTCAAGGACGCTAGCTAACCACTTATTGCAATACAACTCATAAAACACACATTGTAATGAGTAGATTATGTCACTAATAAATTAAAATTTAACTAAATTAAATTACACTGACTTATACAGTCAAATAAAAAAATAATCAATTATATGAACTCATATGGAGTAACATCTAAAATATTTATATTAAAATCTCCACATAAAATTATACTTTTGTTACTACTTTTTAACCTATTGAGTGAAACCTCCATTACCGATTCGAAAAGAATAAAATCTCCAGAAGGGGGTCGATAAACGCAAATTATAACGTATCGCTCAAGTTCAACACAAGACAACTCAATAGTGCGCGTACGCAGAAAGCCAAGTGAGTAAAGGAATAAGAAAGAGGGATAAGATGTGGATAATAAGTACTAGGATGAAGGGCAAATTATTTAGAATTTATAAATAACAAAGGGATAAAAGTTAAGAAGAGGGTGTAATTTCAATTATGGGATGATACATTAATTAATCACTGATATGTCTTAATTGAGATGGTAATATTATAAAAATAAAAGGGAAAAACAACAAAATTAAGTTTGAAAAATGGTTGGGGGTACTACTGTTTTAGGTGATTGTAAATCCGGTTTTTTACATTAATTTCATGAACTGGCACTAATTCTGTGATTTAACATGACAGAGGCATGTCTAGTAATAAAGTGCAGTGATTTCTATGGGGTCTCTAACGTATTAATGCGATTTTATCTTAATTATGCATAAGCATAATGTCCAGTACAATAAAGAGAAGTATATGGATATTTATTTAGGACGCAGCTCACAGGGACGAGCAATAAACGTAAAACAGGAAAAAGGTGTAATAAGAACTAACTATTTTGATACAAATGTGCTTAAAATTAAAACAAATACTCCCCGGGTTAGATGATTTCAAATCCGTCCGTTAGATGGCAGCTGATACTAAGTAGTTCATTGATTTTTCATTAATTTTGCGGCGAAATTAGTCACAAACACAAAGCCTTAATATTTATAACTAAATCTAGCTAATTTAAACACTTTTATCAATAATTATACACGAAAAATATTAATTTTTAGGCCGTCAAAAGTTTTCGAACACGAAAATTTTTGACGGCCGGCTGCCAGTATTGCCATATGTCAAACTGTTCTCTAAGTAAATCATAAAATGAACTATCAATTTCTGCCAGCGAGGCCGCATTACTCTTGAAGTCTTAGAATTCCTCGGGGATCGTGAGGTATGTGGCTTTGAATTCCTTCGGAGGGATACCACGTTAATTAGATGAACTGAGAACCAATTCTCAGAAACTTGTTGCATGATACATTTTGATACAAATCTACCTACCTACTTCATCTATTCAATACTGTTGTAAACATTAATAGTCCCGGAGTATTTTTTTTGCTATTGTATTGGTCATTGTAGATTACCGTTCTTAACATTCGAAGCTGGAATAAAACTTAGGTCCCCAACAGAATCAGCTATCAACACTAGAGACAGTCAAAATTAGACCGATAAGCATGTGTTTTTACTTCTCATGCTCTAAAGGTTGCTGGTTGCCTGTCAAATGCCTTCTGTACGCAGATGATCAAGTTCTACTTGCATCGTCAGCAGAACAGCTGCAAGACATGGTGACTATGATGGATGAAGCATATAGGATGAAAAGGATGAATATAAATGTGAATAAGACGAAGGTTGAAATATAAGAGAAGGTGTTTGAAATAGAAGAGAATATATCGGTGTGTGATGTGAAAATAAATGATAGAGTGTAGAGCAAGTAAGTGAATTTATATATTTGGGGAGTCTGTTTACAAGGGCTGGAAATGTTGATGAAGATGTGGAAAGGAGAGTAAATGCGGAAAATAAAGTGAATGGTGCTATACATGCGATGGTGACCAACCAGTCGATGCCCAAAGAGGCTCAACTGGCTGTTCATAATGGTGTGCTGATGCCTACACTTATGTATGGAAGTGAATGTTGGGTGTGGCAAAAGAAGCATGAAAGTAGAGTAAATGCTGTGGAAATGCGTTTCTTGAGAAGCATGTATGGTGTGACTATAAATGATAGGCTGAAAAATTATGTGATAAGGCAACGGCGTGGTTTAAAGGAAAATGTAGTGACAAAAATTGAAAAGAGTATGCTTAGATGGTTTGGTCATGTTGAAAGGATGAATGAAAGACGACTAACAAAAGGTATTTACAAGGCAGATGTGAGTGTAAATGCCGGGAGGCGACGCCCCGGAAGGACATATAGTGACCTCGTTAATGATGTTCTTCAAAAAGGTCAGGTGCGTAGTACTCGCAACCGGCGTGCGTGTATGACCAGATATTGTATGAACATAAACAAAGCAAAAGGAGTATGTAAGGAGCGTAGCAGGTGGCGTTCTATAGTTTCTGCCTACCCCCATGGGAATAAGGCGTGAGTTTATGTATGTATGTGATCTAAAAGTGCGTCTTTATGTTGTACGGCGACAAAAAATCACTTTTTATGCTCTAGTGCATAAAGTATTTTTTTTCTAAGACTAAGATAATCAGGCCCAACAGCCACACGCACAATAAAACGTTGCATCCTGGTAAGGAAATATAAGCAATTGATAAGTAATTTTTAGGCACAATTTCAAAACTAAATACGACTGTTGACCGGCGATTCTGACGTTGACAGATTAAAGTCGTTATTTTATTACATTTGTTTTAAATTTTATCACTTTTTTATCGTTAAATTTATAAAACCAGATAAAATAGTTGTCATTTATTATGGCAGTACTCAAGTCCTCGAGTAGTACTCAAGTCAAACATGATGAAAATAAAAAAAAAATAAAAGAATTCGTGTCGGGAATCAGCTATTCTCTTCTTAAATTTTGCAAAAAAATCTGTTATTTACTTGATGCTTGTTTCGCATCGAAGTAAAAAGTAGAGAGTATAACTCGGGCATTAACGAGCCATTTTACCCCTTGACTTAACTATCCAACCCTTGCTAGTTGTACAATCGCTACATCGCACTAGTTGTACAATCTACTATTATCAAGTACTTGTAATAACGGGTACTTCAATAGGTCTTCCCCTACTCTTATAGCCATCCACATTCTTAGACAAAACTACAGAAAAAAGTATTATATATTCCTTTTAGCCTTGTAATTCATTATGGTTTCTGAATCAGCAAGTACTAACATGTATTTAATGGGGAAGGTCGGGCAAAGCAAATTGTAGATGGTAAACACATTACATGGTGGCTTTAGTGTACAATGTACAATGCCATGCTTTGGTACACCAAAGCTAGGCCCCGACCTACGGCCAACAATAAATTTGACATTTCGTTCATTCATTCCAATTCGTGTTCATTCATGAGTTTGGTTATAAGTCACTAATTTGTTATTTCAATATCAATCAATTGTTATTTCAATTTGTTATTAAAATTTGTTATTTCAATGTCAATATTATAACTCAAGTATTTGACATGGAAAGTGTCAGAATTTGAAACCTTTTGACCGCCACAGCCATGTATAGATGACAAACCAAAATGTGCCCAGCACGGCACGGTCACGACTACATGACAGATTTATAAGGACTAATACGTAGCTCGTCGCCGAGGGCACGTTTTTGCATTTTTGACGTGGCGGTCCAAGGGTTAAATATTTCCTTGTAATCACTTTCTTTAAAATGATTCCGACATAACATTTCTGAAGAAATCTGTTTATTTTTTGAAAATCTCTAAGAATAGCTTTAAGTCACAATCTTCTAATTTTATGGTGTTTCAGAGTATTTAGGAACACAACAACGCGTCATTTTCGCAAAAATAAAATAAAACAACCTCACGTCTTGTATTAGCTTATGTCGGGAACTAGCTACGACGGCGCCATTTTGACAGTTTCCTTCTTCACTTGAAAAGCGAAACAATAGTAGTGTAGCTTAGTATAGCGGTACCTTAGCATAAGGGTAGCTTTTTTTTGTAATAAACCAGATCAGGCATACGAGAACCAGGGTCAACCGAACCGGGTCGACGGGACGTTGAGTTCCACGCGCGCCTCAAAGAGATGTCAGCACAAGTGTAGGGGTCCACTAGGGTCGATGCCTGCCGGGGTCGCGGGAAAGTCCGAAAGGGTTACCGAGGCCCCTGGCAACACAGGCAACGGACGGAATACGGGTGGGTTTTAGTCAGTAGAAGTCTGACACACCCTCCCGCTTCGCCCAGAGCGGGAGAAGTTATAAGATAATTTACCAATAAAAGAAAACAGCTATACGAGAAATGATTAACTAATATCACTTTTAAAATTAAAATCACAAATTGATGTGGGTATATTTCCCAGGTGTAAATTAACTTAGGGGTAAAAAGAATGGTGAAACTTTCCTGATATTTGCAGACTGACAGTAATTTCCATTAGGTCCTCGTGTTAAAAAATTAACAAACTCCTGGAAACAGGAGTGCCGAACGTGAAACGGAATAATTTATTACCAAGCGTGAAATGAAAATGATTGGTATTTCCGCGAATATTTTCACGTTTTACCTTCGTTATTAAATTTAAAAAAAATAACGAAAAGAGCTATAAAGATCATAAACGCATAAATACCTTAACCTTGTTGTATTCGGCCTTGGACCGAAATTTGTATGAGCGTTATAAATTCCTTGAACAGACATTTAAGTAAACAACAGATATGCTGGGAGAGATTTCTTTAGAAACAAGCATGACCTTATTTTCACCTTCACGTATTTTTCTGTTCCTTTCATCTTGTCTGTTTATATGTGTTTGCATAAATTGTTAAATAAAATGCGAAAGTTAGTTTGTTTGTTTGTTACGCTTTCACGCTTTAACGGCTGAACGGATTTGGATGAAATTTGGCACATAAGTAGACCATGACCTGGATTAGAACTTAAGATACTTTTATCTTGATATTCCCACTGCGCCCAGTGGTTTCACACGCCTTAGTCTCAACTAAGGCGTGTGAAACCACCGGGCGCAGCTAGTAAATAAATAAATCTCTTGTAGAAAGGAGGGGTGATATTAAAGGTAAAAAAGGTATATAGTTTTTCAACCCTGTCTATCGTTTGCCATTCATTTAAGATTGAAGCAAAATTAAGGTATTAAACAATAATAAAGTTTCCAGTAGTATAGGAATTACGAGAATCATTTAGTAGCATCTCTTGTCCGTAGTGCTCAAGAACCACAGAATTTTATTTTTGTAATTTTATGTAGATTCTTATGATACTACTGGAATATCAAGACTCAGCGGTATCAACCGTGGTCTGGAAACACTACTTCAGAACTAATTAACAGCTTAATTCTACTCTTCCGATTAATAAACATTTAATCGAATGTCAATATAATGAACTGAACGAACAAAGTAGGTAATGAAAGCTAGCTAGTAATAATAATTCATCAGTTATAACCAGTCTTCACTGAATTCGACCCCTTTTCTTGTGTCCGACGGCAATTCGGATCTCTCTTTTGGAAGACTCTGAAAAGAAAATATTGGATAAACTATTATTCAAGCAGAGAGCAGTGGTGGGTCAGTGGTAACGGCCGCGACTTACGAGTTGTAGGTCGTAGATTCGAACCCAGACAGGTGCTTTACTTTGTTTAGGTATATTATTTCATCACTACTGCTGTCAAAACATTGAAGGAAAACATCGTGAGGAAACCGGGATGTTTTAGAACCAAAACATGGCCAAACCAAGGCATGTGACATCTACCAACCCGCACTGGGCCCGCGTGGTAGATTACAGCCCACTCCCGCTCAGAGAGGAGGCCAGTTTCCCACCAGTGGGAAAATTATAGGCTGATTATGTAAGCAGATTATGTGAAGCCAGATAAATATGTTATAATGTTTGATATAGATTCTTAAATGTGACTTTTAAAGCTTCTTTTTTAAAACCGTTAAACCTACTGAAAAAGCGACACAAAGAAAAGTGAAAAGCTATAGGGGAGATGTTTGTCCAGAAGTGGGACAGAAAGAGCCTGATCACACGATGCGTTGCGGCGCCGCGTCGCAACGATTTCGCCGCATTGATAGTCACACGGGCGTTGCGTCGCCGTAACTTTATTCTGCCGCAGCGGAGCCGCACCGCAAAGATTTCGCCCTTTCTTCTGCCGCACAAACAACTGAGCGGTGCCGCTCCGGCGTCGCAACGCGTATACCACCTCCCCGTCTCGTTTCGCGGGTTGTAAGTCCGGTTTACGTGCAGTGCGACGCCCAAACGCACCGTGTGGCATACCATGGATATTTGTATGTAGGACGCCGCAGCGACACCGCATCGCCGCAACGCATCTGCCCTAATGCTGGTTGACCATAAAGTCGACGTCCACTGCTAGATGGATACCTCGTGGGATGTGCAGCATTGTGCACGAAGAGGTTACCCACGTTAGCTGCGTGGTTCATTCGTTTTTCAGCCACGCATTCGCAAGTAGCGTAGTCGTGGATCGCAGTGGGTGATCCCGCCTACATTTTCAAACAAAATAAAGCAAGTATGCGTAGGTCTTCCGTCGGTCGCTTCCCTCTTTAGTATAGGACGGAGTGTGTCGGCGTAGGCTTTTCAAAAGAGCGTCACATGGTTGGCGGTAAGCTTGCGTTGATCCAGCTTTCCGGCCAGCGACCAGAGGTCCTCGTTCGTCTGAATCACGAAGCCTTGGCAAAAAAGTTATTTATTTATTTATAAAGGTTCACCAACAGCTTCTGTATACAAAATATCAAATAATAATAATAATAGGTAACAGCCGGTCCTTCCCCGTAGTCAAACTATTTTGTCCAACTGATTTGACTACAAGGAATAATTTTCCCAGTGGTCAAACTTTATGCCATGGGCTTATACAGTTGCCAATAACAGGTGAACCAACATTCTCAAATGCGGCGATAACCTAAGGCAAAACTGATTTAGATATATAATTCACTTTGCCTCCTGGATTCTCCCATCTTTGAAGAATCTTTTCCTGATTATATTACTAACACTATTTCCAAATTCCAAAGTCACGCAAATTGTTTACTCGAAATCAGTCCTCATTATGCTCTTGTAATTCTAAAGTTTTGCCTTTTTGTCCCTAAATTTACTTATGTGCTTCGCTGTAGCCCTTTTTGGAAACATCTAACTTTGCTTTCACCAATAGATGATTTAGTCAAAACTAGTATAGAAATGATTTTAAATATTGAGCTCAATGAACCATCTTGGTTACAAGCATTATATTCGGTTTGGCGGCTTAAGATTTCGCAAAATTTCGAGTGTTGCTTCCCCAGCCTTTTTGTCGTCCACCCATAGCACTTCACGTCTCATAGGTAATGTCCTAAGGACTTTGCCCACAAACTATGAGACTGCGGGCTTGGAGGATGACAAGAATGCTTTTGAAATTGCTTGCCCGGGTAAAGAATTTTCATACAACCCAAAATCTCAAAGGAGCTGGGACGATATATATTGCGATTTATCATACAAATCGATTCTGAGCCGCAGTTCAGTCCGGATCGCGCAAGATTTTTGGCGGTCGGAGCCAGAGAGCATGCCCATCCTTCTCCATATACCGGTACCTTCCTGGATCCAACCTGGCTTCGTCTGGCGACTGGTCTGCGGCTTGGGGTCACGGTATGCACTCCACACACATGCCCTTGTGACACGGACGTGGACCGACTGGGTCACCACGGACTTTGTTGTCAAAAAAAGTGCAGGCCGCTTTTCAAGACATGCAACACTTAATGACATAATCCGCCGGTCTCTTGCCAGCATCAATGTGCCTGCTCTTCTTGAGCCAACTGGCATTGTCAGAGATGATGGCAAAAGACCTGATGGTGTGTCTTTGGTCCCGTGGAGTTTGGGACGGATGCTTGTGTGGGACGCTACCTGTGTAGACACACTGGCACCGTCCCACCTCCAACAGACTACTTCTAAAGCGGGTGCAGCGGCAGAAAATGCCGAAAATTTGAAAGTTATTAAATATTGAAGCCTTGGCAGAGAGTACCACTTTGTGCCCTTTGGCGTCGAGACCCTCGGTTCGTGGGGTCCCAGTGCGCATAAGTAATTTGCGGAAATCGCGAAACGTCTAGTTGATGTAACTGGTGACCGAAAAGCTGGCGGCTTTCTCGCGCAACGCATCAGCATTGCAATTCAGCGAGGAAATGCCGCCAGCATCCTCAATACAATGCCCCGAGGGCCTTTTTTAGGCTTAACTTAGTTTTAATTTAATTTAGTTAATGTTAATAATCATCTTGTAATTTGGTTATGTAAATAAATTCCACTTTATTCATACAGTAAAAAAAAATGTAAAAATGTAGTGGTTACAAACTATACAAACAGAAGAATACAAAATTACATAAGTAATAAGCTACAGAGGTTGCAAGAAACACCTTTATACACAATGAATCTTAGCTCGAGTGGGTTGCGAAGCTTTGGGACCTTAAAACTGGTCTTCAATACGTTTCATTAATTAAATCTTGACGTTACACACAGCCAATCACAACACGCGGTGGCCAGCTCCAGTCGCAGTAGTTACGCCCATAATTTAAAACATGTCAACCATGTGTGCTGTTCATACTCACGAAAAAATACACCAGTGTGCGTAAATTCACCAATGGGAATTAGCGTTGTTGGTAGGGTAGGCTATGCCGAATTGCCTCTATGGATGGCACGCCCCTGGTTCAATTCCCGGGTCGGGCAAAAGTGTTATTAGATTGTTCCTTCTGGATTTTCTCAGTAGCAGCCCGGAGCCTGCATTTGTGTCCGGTTGATGGTAATAGGCTCGCCCCCCTATTACATGGGACATAAACATAACTGGCGAAATGTAGGTGTACTATAGGTACACCTCTGCCCAATCCTTCGGGGAATACGTGCGTGTTACTATATGTAAATGTGTGATGGTGATGATGTAAAGGAAGAATGATAAAGTTGAGAATGTCATCTCACTGCTTAATAGAATAGAATAGAATAGAATACTCTTTATTACGTATATACCATAAAAATGACAGACATAAATGTAGTTTTAGATAGGGTGACACAACACAATGGGTGGTCTTATCGCTGAAAGCGGTCTTTTAAAGACAACCTTGCACATAAATAATAATAATAATGCACAAATGAAAGCAGAGAACTGCTAAGGATTGTTGAACAACAATATGGATCTGTATTAAGACAGTGTGCATCTATACAGGGTCAAGTTAAATTAGCTAGAGGAACTACGCAGACGTGATGGGTATCGATATCTGAACATCATCAATTAAATAAGAAATTATTTTGAATAGTTTTTTTTTGGAGTCATACCTAAACCGCAGTATACACAAAAAAAAAGTTTTATTTTTTGTATACTTGACAGACGTGATAGGTATCGATATCTTAACATGATAAAACAAAAGAAAACAGACTTTCTTTACTCATAATTCAAGTAACAAAACTAACAGAAATTGTTGACGCAAAAAAAAAAAATTTTTTTTGTGTTTTTATTTATCGACACCCGTCATGTCTCCGGAGTTTCGCTAGCAAATTTAATTTGACCCTGTATAATAAAACCAGCCAAGTGCGTGTCGGACCGCGCACACTGAAGGGTTCTGTAGTTGGGATGTATTTATCCCAAGAACAAACTTAACATTGTAGTTGAAACACATGTTCTCACATTCCAACCGCAAATGTAAGTTGGTCGACTATCATAGTTTTCCTTTTATCTTCGTTTCATGTAGATACTACTGCAGTGAAGTTTTTCACATATTCAAAAACAACCATTTAGGTGGCTGGGGGTTACATTCAAACGACCCCCCCATTTGACTGTAACAATAATTTGCACTTTAAAGCTTAATCGGTCAAGGACAGCTAATGAGACACAATTCTACTCCCTAAGCACTAAATCCGTATTTTCGGCCGAAGTTACGGACGTTTCCTACTTCGTATCACCGGACAGACATAAGATTACTTCGGAGCCCGAACTGAGAAATTATAATTTAGTATGGTACCAAAATACAATAAAGCGTAGAACGTTTGGCCCATATGAGATTCATGCCATACATTTGCTACACGTTAACAATAGGCTATACAGGGTGTCCAGTAAATAGCACGACATACTGCAGGGGGTGATAGCTAGGGTCACTACCTATCAATACAACACAATATATGTTCAGCAAAATCTTACGGATTTACAGTTTTACAAAATTTTCCGAAATACCGAAAAATCTCTACCTTGAAACAGATTTTTAAGCATCTCGTAATGAAAAATTCCTTTTCTAGTACTTTTTTTTACATCAAATTATTCGTGAATAGTTACTTTACTCATTGATAAGTCTTTTTTCTCAAAGACAAGAATGTTTTCAAGAAATACTATTTTTTGTTTAAATTTGCACAGAACTATTTTCTTATCACTTAAGTTTAACCTACAGTGGTGAAAAAAAAATGTATGTGGCAGTTTTGTACAACAAACTTAAAAAATAGCTTGTTTAATGGTGATTTTGGAAAGATACAATACTAGTACATTTTCATTTAAAAAAATACGTAAAATAAGCTATTTTAGTTAATAAGAGCATTTTATTTTAAATGCAAATAATTTGACTTTGAATTCGAATCGTTGTAAGGTCGTACTACGGTTCGAATTACATAATAATTAATCTACAGCCGACCGGCCGGCCGGTCTGTAAATGACATCTTGAAGGATAAGGTGATAGTAAAAAAAACAGAGGAGTTAACTTTAATAAACATTTATTTAAATAAATTACAATAAATGCTCAAATTGCTTCCCTTGTGCCCTAATACACGCTCGGCATCTTCTTAAAAATGAGCTTTTGAGTCTTCTCAGGCTTATTTCCGATATTTTTCTTACTGCAATGTTAACCCTTGCTATCAATTCATTGCCATTTTGGATCGGTTTTTCATAGACTTTGTCCTTCATGGCACCCCAATAAAAAAAATCCAGGGGGTTTAGGTCCGGAGACCTAGGTGGCCATAATATCGGTCCCAGTCGCCCAATCCACCTGCCTGGATAAGCTTCATCTAAGTAGGCTCTTACTTCCCGGCCATAATGAGCAGGGCACCCATCATTTTGAAGCCACATCACCTCTCTTAGCTCACTCGGAACATTTTCAAGGAGCGTGGGTAGGGTTTCTCGTAAAAACTCCAAGTAATTATTGGCATTTAATGTAGGTGGAAGCTCGACGGGACCCACAATCTGGCCATTAAAAATCCCACACCATAAATTTATTTTGAATTGGTACTGGGACCTGTCTTCTCTTGACACATACGGATTTTCTAATTGCCAACTATGTAAATTATGCAAATTCAAGTAGCCGTCCTTTCTGCAGGCTGACTCATTACTCCATAAAACCTTATTAAAAAAGTTTGGGTCCTCCCGATGCATTTCAAGCAGCGGCAGAATTCAACTCTCGGCAGGTAGTCTCTAGTTAAAAGAGTTTGCACGCGTCGTACGTGAAATGGATGGTATCCATACCTCTTAAGTACTGAATGAACAGTGGACTTCGGTATCCCTGTGCGCCGTTGTATCGCCCTAACCGAAGTTGTCGGGTCTTGTTCTCGTTCCTGAAGCACTATGTCTTCGTCAACAACTTGAGGCCGTCCACCGCCACGTTGACCAGGGAGTCTGCCTTCCATGTAGGAGTTATGCACTCTGGTAAACATTTCATGGTGTGGATGTCTCCTATCGGGAAACCTTTCCCTGTAGAGGGTGGCAGCAGCTCGGGAACTTTGGCCAGCTTCTCCGTAAATAAGGTGCATCTCAGCATACTCTCGCTGCGTATAACCAGGAAAAACGCGGCGGTTGGCCATGTTATAAAACACAAAAGTCCAGGTGGTCGCCAAGTCGTCGTAGTGATCACAATAAAAAATCCAAATCGTAAGGCAAACAAAGTCCGGGGTCCAAGGCACAAAACAGTCGTCAGTACGAAACAATAATTTGTGAACACAGAGATGCGTTGCGCACGGTTTAAGGTAGCGTACTGACAAGTGTCGCAAATAAGGTTGAGAGTGAGACACAAAATCACAATGCAAGAAAGAGCGGGATAGCACATGCGCTTCTTTTGTTAGACAGTAACCGGTCGGGTCGGGTCGGTCGGCGAGCAGGTAAAAACCTTTAGTCATTACGCGTGCACGTCGCATTTTACGTGTCACAACTAGTTTTATAATAATTCGCGTAAATGAGCAGCTATTACTTATTCTCATAGTGGTTTTTGTCAAAATTACGTTAATTACATTTTCAACAAAATCAGCTTCTCTGGAACTAAAATAGCATTTTTTTGTATTTTTTTAATGAAAATGCACTAGTATTGTATCTTTCCTAAATCACCATTAAACAGGTTATCTTTTAAGTTTATTGTACAAACATTTTTTTTTCACCACTGTAGGTTAAACTTATGCGAAAAGAAAATCGTTCTGTGAAAATTTTAACAAAAAAAACTATTTCTTCAAAACTTTCTTGTTTTTGATAAAAAAAAACTTACTTATAATGAGTAGAGTAACCTATTCACGAATAATTTGATGTAAAAAAAGTTCTAGAAAAGGATTTTTTCATTACGAGATACTTAAAAATCTGTTTCAAGGTAGAGATTTTTCGATATTTCGGAAAATTTTGTAAAACTGTAAATCCGTAAGATTTTGCTGAACATATTTTGTGTTGTATAGATAGGTAGTGACCCAAGCTATCACCCCCTGCAGTATGTCGTGCTATTTACTGGACACCCTGTATATTGCATTCAGATATCATGGCAATGCATGCTCCATTCGATCCACGTACCTATTGCTCTAACATGTTGATATTAAAAGTTGCAATCATGCATAGATAAAGCATGTTACCTTTCAGATCGATCTCGCTTCTGAAAGATATACAGGGTGATTCATTGAGGTAGGTCAATATAAGGCCTGAAACTAGAAACAGAGAACACTATCGGCCTTGTAACAAAACAAGATTCATCCTTAGACTCATGTTACTCAAGTAGTAGTTGACTGAAGCCATTTTCGAATTTGAACTTTAATTAGACTATTTTAAAACTTTCAAATACATAATCTAATTTGAAAACCCCAGTTTTCAATTTTATATTTTGAACTTTTAATCTTAATAAGGTTTAAAATACAAAAACTGGATAGCTTGGACCAATGTAAGAACTCGTTTTGTAATACAACACTATATCTTTTTTTTAAGAAAATGGAATTAAACAGGGGCACCTGTTTCATTCCGTTTTCATTCATTTGTTCTTTGAATGCAGTCAAAAAATCAAAATCAAAAGTCATTTATTCAAACTAGGCTGAGAATCAGCACTTTTCGAAGGTCAAAATTACGAGTACATAAGACAGTCCCCCAAAAACGTCCGCCTTTCACCACTTCGTAGTGCTTTAGCTGGGAAAAGAAAGTGGCGCAACAAACTCCCCTGCAGCACAACTGTCTGTTTAGTTATTTATTTATTTATTTATAGGAAAACCAACAGCTATAACGAATGGATAACAATTGTATATGCTACACAGAGCCAATTACAGGTTGTCACGGGTAAATACAGAGAAATTAGTAGAAATCTTAGGATCACTAACAAGCACGATAGAAAATAATATAAATAAGGTACATTAAGCACTATGCACTTTTAAAAAAGTCAGCATTCAGCTGAGCGCGTGCAGAATACGTTTTGATGGTAAATGGGTCAAATGAGAACTCTTTACAGGATAATTAAGGACATTAAAGTCCTTACTCGCTCGCACTATGTATGAGTTTTGCCTGTAGTTAGAAGAAAAAGGAATGGAGATAGGTGGATTAAATCGAACTGATCTCTGGGGGACATTGAAACGCAATTTATGAAGGAGATCAAAACAGTCAATCTCGTTAGATATAATTTTTAAAAGGAAAGTGCAAACTGCTAGTCGACGACGATTTATAAGTGGCTGTAAATGTTTCTTGCAAAGATTCATGTAATTATCAGAATGGTATGGTATACGCAGCCGAAAACATAGAAATCGAATAAATCTTTTTTGTATATTTTCAATACGATCAATGTATTTGCCATAACACGGGTTCCAAATTTGCGACGCATATTCAAGATGACTTCTCACAAAAGAGCAATAAAGAATCTTAAGGGTTTTGGCTTTCTTGAAACACCAAGTAACATGAGTGGAGACAGTGGAGTTTAGAACCAAAAATCACTCTAGTTTTGTTAAAAGTTGGCATCACACACATGTGTGAGTCTCTTTAAAAAAAACTCTAATTCAGAACCTCTTCTTCCTAATCTCTGAAATCCAGCTTAAATATGAGATTGTTGGGTTGTGTGGACTTTAGATGACACGGTTAGAAACAAATTGAACTAACCCGTATATATTCTATGATGAGAGCAGTCTGGACATCTTGCTTCTATAAGTTGAGGAAAGACAGGTATTCGAAGATGCATCTCCGGAGACACCTAGAAGCAGAATATACCTAGATAAATTACTTATGAAGTTATGAATTAATAACCATATAGAGGCATGAGGAACAGGGTGTAAAGTTCACTCATCCTCCATGGAAAAGGGAGGATCCTCCGACCAGACGGGTGTCGTGTCTGGTGGGCAACTGCCCGACGGTTGATGTCGGGATGTTGTATATATGCTAGTTGCGCGGTAAACTCTGCTTGCGAGATGCAGGATTTTGCGTGACGTCAGTGTGCTGCGTAGTTCGCATGTGGCGATGTAGATGCCGCCACAACCATATTTCCATGTGCAGACAACTCGACTCTGCTGCTAAAAAATTCCTGATGGAAAAACCCACGAAACTCAGTAAGTTTGCCCGACCTGAGAATCGAACCCGAGGATTCGCGGCCTTCAGACCAAAGCCCAAAGCTCGCCGTGCGGCCATGGGTCAGCGACCAACTTTGTATGCGCGGGCCGGTAGCCCCATAATGTGCGCTCTTGTACTCGTATTAATCGTGGAAGAAACCACTGGCCGCTGATGCTGAGGTTATTTTAAAACCATTGATCCAGAATTCTTTTAAATTGGCAAACAATATGTCGTAGTAAAAATATTATACAGTCAGCATGACAAATCCCGGGACTAGTTTAATTGGTCAAGGACAGCTAATGAGACAATTGATTTTCTATTGTTTGACTCCGAATCAGTTTCGCGCGGGGCTTAAGACGCTGACAACACTGAAACCGCGGTCAGATTGCATATTCAAATTCAAATTCAAATTCAAAATTGTTTATTTCTTCAACAAGATTACAACAATTAGTTTGTGATTGGAGCCTTCTTTTAAGCAAACAATGCCTGTATTAGAAGACACCGCTCTTCCATAACAAAAGTAAGAAAAGTATTAATAACAAATTTAACATAGGTAAGTAGACAAGATTGGCATAAGTATAGTTTGTGTGTGTGAGTGAGTATGAGGGTGCGTGTGTACGAGTTTGTGTGTGTGTTGTATGTTAGTGTGCATGTGTAAGAGTATAGGTTATATCGTTGGTTTCAAGAGCTCTTCCGTTTCCTTATAAGTTAGCGGTTTGATCCATTTCAGTATATCTTTTTGCATTCATAATATTGGTTTTTATAGATACATATTTCTTTATTTATTCTATTATATAACCGAGCAGACCGTGAATTAAATTGCATGGAGGCAAACAAAGTTTTTGTTTGGGGGACTTCTTCAATATCATGCTTTCTTCGCTTTGCTAGCTTAGATGCATCGTAAGGTAGGGTCTTGTGTTTCTTTAATATAGTTTGAACTATGTATAGTTTTCTTACTGAGAGTAATTCGCTTAAGTTATGAAGACTATCTGTGGGATATCTAATTCTCTTAAAATACATAGTTTGTATCAGGGCACGTTGTGCACGCTCTACTTCTATGAATTTAGTTTTAGCTGACCCTCCCCAGTTAGGAATACAGTACACCAAGACAGACTGAGCCAAAGCGACGTATATCTCATTAATTAAGGAGATTTCTAGAAGTGTTATTACGACTAATTATATTTTTTGGCACAATATATCTTAGTGTACTAAATAACCAACACAATTTTCTAACCCTGTTAGCAACCTGTTCGATATGGGGATACCAAGATAATCTCTGGTCTACTACTACCCCTAAATATTTGGTTTGTTTTACTTTATTTATTTTTGGGCAAGTACAATTTTTATTCTTGAAGTCCTCACATTCGTGTATTTTAATTTTAAAATCATCCGTCGATTCAGTCCGTGCACTAATACTGAAACACACGAAATTAGTTTTACATGTAAGGTAAGCACATTTTTTTTCAACCATTTGGCTATCCTAGCCATGCCTATTTCAGCTGTGTACTCAACGTCTTCCCAAGAGATACCAGAAAAGACGATAGCCGTATCATCGGCATAAGAAAAAATTTTGGCGTTTTTTATATTTAAATTGCAGAGATCGTTAATATATATTAAAAAACAATGGTGGCCCGGTGGTAACGGCCGCGACTTACGAGTTGTAGGTCGTAGGTTCGAACCCGGACAGGCGCTTTACTTTGTGTAAATAATTTCATCACCACTGCTCTCAAAACGGTGAAGGAAAACATCGTGAGGAAACCGGCATATCCTAGAACCAAAAATTCAAAGACATGTGACATCTACCAACCCGCACTGGGCCCGCGTGGTGGATTACGGCCCTCTCCCACTCACAGAGAGGAGGCCTGTGTCCCAGCAGTGGGAACATTATAGGCTGATTATGTGTGTGTTATGTGAATGTTGGACCCAATACGCTTCCTTGCGGTACGCCGTAAGTTACATCCGCATAGTCACTGGTGTAATTTCCAATCCTAACGCTCTGCCTTCTATTATATAGATAGTTTTTTAAAAGAGAAAGCGGAGTTCCTCTTATTCCGTATTTTTCTAATTTACTCACTAGGGTTGGAACAGAGACGGTGTCAAACGCTTTTTTTTAGGTCTAAGAAGACAGTTACACATTTGTTGCCACTATCCATAGTATCAGGTACTAGCGATGTTAGGGCGGTTACTGCATCCTCGGTTGATACACCTTGTCTGAACCCAAATTGTGTAGGCGACAGTAAGTCGTATTTACTTAGGTAGTTAATTAGCCTATTATTTATTAGTTTCTCAACAATTTTGGAAATTGCTGGTAGGACTGATATTGGTCTATAGTTGTTGACATCTTCCCTGTTCCCTCCCTTGTGTACAGGTGTAATAATAGATATTTTTAGTTCTTCCGGAAAGACGCCTTTACTGAAGCACAGGTTAGTCATATCATAGAACAGCTACCATTTTTATATATTTGAGTAATTTGGTAGTTACTTTATCCCAGCCGGGGGTACTATCAGTTTTTAAGCTCATTAGAATTCTATCCACTTCATCACAGTCAGTATCTTGGAGTACAAAGGAATGAGAAACAGAAGATTGATTTCCAATTAGGTTTTGGGGGTCAGTGTCTAAGTCAGGTTGAATTGTCTGGGCCACTTGCTTACCAATGTTAACGAAAAAATTGTTGACATGATTAACTGACTCGGTAGGGGATGGCATTAAGTTTAATAATTCCGTATTTCCAGTTTTACTTTTATTAGAATAGGTAACATTTCTTATATTTTTCCAAAGTAATTTAATGTTTGTCACAGAGTTGGCTAATAATTCCTTTTGATATTTCCTTTTCAATTTTTTTTATGAGGTTATTGCAATAATTTCTATACCTATTATATGTAATTTTTTAAATTTCATTGCTAGGATCCCTTTTAAGCGTTTTTTGCATTTTATTACGATTGTTTATACATTTTAATATACCTTGAGTTATCCACGGCTTAATTATTCTTTTTTTGTTAGGGATTTTTACAGTGGTAGTATTATTATTTATAGAGTTAGTTAGTTTCTGTATGAAAATATTAATAAGTTCAAGCGGATCATTACAAAAGAGTAGTTCCGCTATATTATTTTCCTGTAAGTGTTTCAGCGCCCCTTCAAGATTCAGACTAGTTTTAGTTTTTGGGGCAACCTGTTTAATTTTTATTTTAGATAGAGATAAGAATGTTGTAAAGTGATCAGTAATTGTAGTGTGTAGTACTCCAACAAAAACTGATTTCTTGTTGTTATTAATCTTGAGCATAAAATGATCCAAGCAGTTTATTCCTCGCGTGGGAAGTATATGGCCAGGTAGTATGCCATAAGTTGATAGCATAGTAAGATAATTAACTCTATTTTTACGCTCATAGGATTGTTCTGTATCTTTCGGTTTAATATTAATATTTATGTCACCCGCTATAATAATACTCTTCTGCGTACCTAGAGCATTAAGTTCTGTACTGAGTGATTCTGTAAAACTGTCACTATTTGTATGCGATGGAGAACGGTAAATACATAGAATAATATTGTCAAGAATGTCTAGTTGTAGGCAGGATGCCTGGACTAAGTTTATTTCCTTAACTTTGGGCATAAGAGAGTTTTTTATGTAGACAACTACCCCGTCATTTTGATTTAAATGTCGTGTTGTCTTATGGGAAGTGTAGTTTATGAGTTGCGGAATAGATTTTTCATCACTTATTCTACACTCAGTGAATATTATGATGTCAGTTTCAAATGAGAAAGTGGATATAGTTGCTATGAAATTGTCAAAATTACAATAAATGCTCCTTATATTTTGGGAAAATATTGTCAAATCGTTAGTATTTATCTTTATGTGTTTGATAAGGTCAGACGGGTCACAATCAACAGATCGTGCAATTTTAATATTGTCTATGTCAGCTAGTGTTTTTAAAGTATCACTATTCATAATTTATTATTAAGTTGAATTAATGTAATTTCTAGATAAGGGTAAAAATATTTTAGTATTAAATTGAGATAAGTCTTAGTAATAGTAGCATAAAAAAATAAGTAGCTTGTAGAATGATAATATCTAACAAATAAGCTCCTTATGGTACTGCTGCCAGTACTGGATGTATATTTTTGGTTAGTTATGTTGTATGTTATGTATAGTTTGTGAATGGAGAGTGTGTGGTTGGCATTTGGAGTGTAAATTTGTAAATATGTTCGTGTATGTAACTGTGTGAGTTGGTTTACAAAACAGTAGCATGCAAAACAACTTAAATGGGTAGGACAATTATGAAATAAGTTAAATGTTCTATAAAAAACAGTAAACAATAATACCAAATAACAGGTTCGCGGTTGACAGTTCATTTTGTGGCGTGAGTGACGTATCACTAGTCATTTTCCTTGCATAAGTTGATGAACTTGGGCCTCAGATTTAATCATTATTGTCGGTGATTGTTCATCTTTTTTTAGATAAACTTTGCCATATGCAGTCCAGCAGAACTTGTATGCACCAGATTTGGATAGATCACGAGCAAGAAAATGTAGACGGGACGCTTTTGGGGTCAAATGCTCAGCTATAAAGATGGGAGTATCCTCTTGAACTTTAAAGCCTAGGTGTTTAGCGCATAGTTTCGTTGTATGCTTTATATTAAAAGACTTCCCCATTTTAAGTATTTCTGTTTACAAAAGAGTAGAACTGCTCTCCACAACTATCGGCATATTCTGGCTCTCATTATTCTTGCCCCGTACTCTATAGATATCCTTGACGTCGTATTTTCCGATTTTATATAAAAGAAAGAGAAGCACGATGACACAACGCATGTAATTTACTGCAAAATATGAAGCAATTATCTATTTACTCAAAATTGAGTTGAGTAATCGAAAATAAAAAACAACCAAGTTCTGCATTCAACTATGACGTTCTTGTTATTAATTAGATACGTAACGTATGTTGATATTATTTTGGATTAGAACTCAAGGTAAGAGGTTAGTTTAACGTTAGTTTGTATCGAGATTTTTATCTAAACGTGTTTTGGTAACAACCAAGTTCTGGGAAATATGTTCTAAATTGACATATATTTTTTCCGCTACCACAAACTATAAGGATTTGGCAATATTTTTTTTCTTAAGAGAAGCCTATTTTGGTGAATTGAGTCTTGCCAGCGCCTTAACAGGTTAGCCACTTATTGCTTTGAATAACGCTTTACCTCACAATGCACTTGCGTTGGCAGGATCACCTCTGCTTCCGGAGTGGAGTTCGTTTTTATGAATAGAGTCGAAAACATGTGGCTGTGGGAGCTGGTCTGAATCCGCTTTGAAACAGCTGTAAATAATACCAAAATACGAGTAGCTTGATTAGCTTAAAGTGATTCATGTGATGGGTCTAAAAGGTTTAACTGCAACGCCCACATCAATTTTTATTACTATAGAGGAACAGAAATATTATATTCCTCTCACCGAAACAATGGTGCCGATTCCCTTGTTCACAAACTAAACTAAATTTAAGTTCAGTGCATCCTTTTCTTTCTATTTCTTTAAGAAAAGGACAGAAGATCAATTTTAGTTTAGTTCTGTCAAACTAATCAGCGCTTGACGTAAATTGACGTAATTTTAGTAGGAAAGTTTTTAATCACGTCTAAACTTGTATGGGGTAGTGACAGGCGCTGATTAATTTGACAGGACTAAACTAAAATTTATCTTCTGTCCTCTTCTTAATGAAATAGAAAGAAAAAGATGCACTGAACTTAAATTTAGTTTAGTTTGTGAACAAGGGAATCGGCGCCAATATTTGTGGGGACTAAACCTTTGTTGATATGTAACTAGCACACAATTCAACACCCCATCAATCTTTTTGATGCACAATGAGCCACTAAGCCATACATTACGGCTTTTCTCAGCTATTATACGAGATCTACATCATTCGAGTTTGAGATTCCATTTTCACAAACTGATACCTTTTGGCACCTGAGTATAAATACTAAGAACATCAAACACGATGCTAATAGGCACTAGCTCAATGTTTTGACAGGTGGTCAAAGATGTGGTCTGTGGCGGGGTTGTTACAGTTCTGGATAATGTTATTTTTAGTATCCTTTATAACCTGGAAGCCAGCGCGCGAAATGTTTCCCTCGGTTTTTTCTTTAACTTTTTAGCGCCCACAATGTTCTTTTTGGGCATTCTTCTACTTCTGTGTCTTCGGCACGTGCATTTCATCCTTGTATACTCGTATCTCACGACTTTATATTCGTATCTGATGACAAATTGCTTCGCTCTAACTCAGGGAGTTTAAATTAAACCAAGTATTTAAAAATAAAACGAAACGAAAATAAAATAAAACGGTTTATTTCAAATAATTAAAAATCTACTTTACATTTCAAAACAAATCTGTCTACCTTCTGCGGCAGCAGCGGTGTCCACAATGTGCGCAGCCAGGAGTTCTGGAGCCGCTCCGAGAAGACAGCCTGGTAAATATTGTTGAATTTGAATGCTGCTCGCGGACTTTTCTGTCCTCCCCTCTGGGATGGCGTACTACTTGCTTTCTCCGCAGGGGGGATTTTCTTACCTGACGTCGATTATATGATCGTCGTCTTTTTTCTATTCTTCCACTTCTTCTTGCTCTCTTTTTTCTCTCAAGAGCTTTGGCTTCCCTTTTACCGGGAGCGGGTTTGGGAGGTTCTGGTCGAGCATCCACCATATCCACTCGACTCCTCGCGGAGTAAGTGGCCGATACCGATGTTTCACTGTTCGACCCAACTTCACCGCGTCCCCTTTCATCATATAAGTCATTACCAGAATTCGTCCTCTGACTATCTTTCTTACTTGTGGAAGGCTGGTTCTCTTCTTTCTTAGTTTCATCTGCCATTGCCAATAGCCTCAAAAATAACTGGTAATTTTGTATTTTAAAATAAAAACCTCACATAGAAATTACCTGTCAAAAGATTATATATAGATTGCCTGTCAAAAGTCACAGCCAAATCCTCCCTTGTTTTTATTTATTCTTTTTAGGTGTATCAGAATGAAAAATTGTTTAATGACAGAAAAAAGTTGGAATGACAAACATTTATGACAAGTTTTTTGAGGTTAAGAGAATACACTTGAACTTAGAAAAAGAGCACATGACATGGAACTTATGTAGACATTGTAGTTTACATGCGTATGCGTGGTGTTAGCGTTATTGTTACTCAACTGTGGTCTAGTATGTGGCAAGCTGTTGGGCAGTAGTGACCCCACGGTCCCTATCTCTCGGGAGAAGTCTTATTCTTAATCTCTGGCTTGCCTTTATTGGCCGGCTGGAGTGAACACTGACGAGGAACAGAGCTCCGACCTCATTCTTGCCTTTATTTCCCAGCTTGAGTGGAGATTCGGAAGAGCAAACGTGCTTGGGGGAAGGAAGTATTTTATTAAGCGCTGGTAGGGATCTTGACCATCTTCGGGGCTCTGGGATTATTCTGATAGCCGTGGAATACCTCTCCAGTCCTCAAGCACCTCAGGATATGTTGCTCCCTTGTTACTACGTCACTAAGTGCTAGCAATAGTTTCAGGGGGCCTATTATTGAGTGTGCAAGTCGCCCTTTGCTATTTTTTCCGTGTATATAAAAAACATTGCTCAAGCAGGGTCCATAATCCATCCATACTTCTGGTAACCAGTCCAATTTAGCCATCCAAGATAGATATGATAGATATGTCGAAGAACTTAAATAAAAGACATCGTTTAATGAAAGGCGTCTGACAAAAAGTGTTTACGAAGTGGTGAGTGGAAACGCCGGGAAAAGTCGCCCTAGGAGGACATAAAGGGACCTAATTGGTGATGTTCCTCAGAAAGGTTAGGTGCGTAGTACTCGCAACCAGTGTGCGTGTATGATCAGATGTATGAACGCAGGCGAAGCAAAAGGAGTATGTAAGGAGCGGAGCAGGTGGCGTTCTATAGGTTCTGCCTACTCCCATGGGAAGAAGGCGTGAGTTTATGTATGTGTACTTAAACAATAATAATAAGCTGGCTAACCCTAACGTCAACAAAACGTCGCGAAACTTTTTTCTGTTATTTTCATTAATTTTATCAGTGTAAATATTTTTTGATGCAGTTTTATCGCTTTTAAGTATTAATAAGAAACCAGAAACAAGCCTGAAATACCATCATTGACATAAAAATATATGGACTAGAAATACCTACAAAAAAAAAAGGTGCATACCTACAACTCGATATTGGCGCATAAAATGGCTGCCGTTGCTAGGGTTGTGTCAATCAAGGAACATGGGTGTTACTATAACTAGTATCGGTACTAGTCTTACTAGATATCACGTTTGGATCATAATTACATACTTATAGTCCGTTGTAACAGAAAAACATGAGTAGGTTAACTTACGGTCTGTTACCTGAGAATAAAATTTATGTCGTGTTGTTTTCTGCACAGAAATAAAATACGCTTTTTAATTGCATCACGTTTACGTAATTAAGTAAACAGCAGGATGAGATAGATCAGTTGGAAGGCCATAGCCCAGTAGCTTCTGTTAGATATGCGGAGCCTAATAAAAAACAAGAAAATCTAGTGATTATCATGTTTTTCATTAGGCTTCGGCTTTCATTATCTTCTCCCTGGTGGGAGATTTCCATGGGGTAACTGCAATAGAGGCATTACAGTAGATGTACCAGAAACATCAGATTTTTAATGTTGCTTGTTTCACAAAAAACAGATGACTCTTGATATTGTATTTTAGCGGGCACCTGAAAAAATTTGGTACCTACTAATATTATGATAATCACATATATTTATTTCAGGCCAAAGGGCCGCGCTATTATTAATCAATCATTTTAATACACACTTACCGATAAACTGTGGAAACAGAGTTATTATGTAATATCATTACACCAAGTGTTCTATTGAAACAGCTTTCTTCAAAGTGAAGTGAACACAGGTAGGTACCATTCTTTATTTCGGGGATTAATATTTTCTTCACCAATAGCCTCTAGCCACTTTTTATTTAACCCTTTATTTTTAGGAAAGCTATAAAAAAGGCAAGTATTTTTATCAATAATTTATTTTGGTTAGAGCTGCGGAACTAAACAAATAACAAAATGCTGATGTCTTGTTTTAGGATCACTTATAACTCTGTGGGACGGCCTCTCAGACCGTAAACCACGGGCCGGACCTAACAAAGTCACGCGGACCGATTAAGACACGCAGAATAATTTCTGTTAAGAGGCCGACAACACCTAAAGCGCGGTCACTGTCGGACTGCATAGAAAAGAAAGAGAAGCGCGATGACACAACGCTGGTAATTTATTGCAAAATATGAAGCAATTATCGATTTACAAAAAAGCTGTAGATTGTATAAAAAAAATAAAACACTATTATGCTAATATGTTGCTTGTAGAATAATCTGACAAAAATCAGAATGATTGCATGTATTTTAGTATAGTTTTTAATCGTTAAAAGAAATTTTTAGAGGTATCTTCGTGATTTTTTTCTATCGTATCAAATTTGTTATATTATTTTTTCAACACACTATTTACCTAGCATATATCCTTAAGAATATCATATGTTTTTCTGATTTTGTTTACTGCAGTGGATCATATACTTTAAAGCATTAAAAAACTTATAAAAGTTTTAGGTCCTGTAGTCCCCTTAACATCGCAGATTATAACCGATATCGTTTCAGCGGAGGAACTAGTTTCGGAAAGTATTATGGTACGGCGTATCAGTACAACACTATTCCACTATGACATATTATTGTAAACAAACGAATGAAATAATAAATATTAAAAAAGTCTGGTATAGGGAAATAAACCCAAATATCAATACTTTAGCAATAAATTCATGTTCCTGTAACATTTTTTTCATGAAATGTGTATTATTGTAAGTACTATTGCATGAAAACCGGCTACTAACCTGTGTAAAGATAATCGACGTTGATTTTCATTCTTTCTTGCACTACACTTCACAAAACAACACACAGGCATGTTGAATTGCTGTTTTCCAACATTCACATGCAGTTTTAATGTTAAACTCCTCGTAATTTTCTCGCAAATCTCAATAATACAAACAGTAAACAACCATTTGACAACAAAGCTACCACGAAACGTGGCGCATAAAAACAAGGCGTGATGTTATGTTTTATGTGTTGTGTCCTAATTTTGCATGAAATAAAGTCATATGTTCTAAGTATTGTATTATATAATGTGTATTATTCCGATTGTTAATTTATAATAAAATTGTTAGTCCTAAAACATTTGCAAAAAAAAGGTTTTAGTGACAAAAACGAATCGCTGTAAATCCGACTCCACGCAGTCTTGTCTGCGGGTAGGGCACCTTTTTTTGTTTTTGTGTGGGAATTTATCAAATAACTTCTCCCATTCTGGGCGGAGCGGGAAGGTGTGTCAGATTCTTACTGACTACAACGCACCCGTGATCCTTCCGTTGGCTGTGTTGCTAGAAGCCATGGTATCGCTTTCGGACTTAGCTTCGACCCCGGCAGGGTCTGCCCTACACCTAGAGTGTAATTTAGAATCACGTAGGCACGGAGGGGAGAGGTGGCCCGCGAGTTGAGGAGCCGGTGGTTGTAACGTTCGCCGCCGCAGCTGAGGAGGCAAGACGTAGCTGCGAAGAAGACTGAAGACTTTAATTTTCCTAACGGAAAATATCCCATGGGAACAAGCTACCGAGCAGGCCACGTAAAACTGGTCGTGTAAGAAGCAGTCCCCTCTAATATCAATTCCCGCTGTTTTCAGTGACTGCCCTGAAACGTATTTTCTGGGGAACTGCAGCCTTTTAAACTCGAATGGGGAACTCTAACGATATTAGTGGTATCCGGGGTATATACCTACACCGGTTCACCTTCAGCACAGCCAGTAAATACAGTGGCCTAATAGTAATAGTTTGCCCGCTTTCTCGCACTGCTTATATATGTAGTAACCGAGGAACGGCGCGCGGAGTGATACGTGTATATACGATTGCTAGAGGATAAACATCCTAAAACCTAACAATAGTAACGGAATTAACGGAACGGAAGACCTTCTTGGAAGGCACTTTTAAAGCGAAAATATAAATACTTTTTTCTCAAACATGCATGGAAATATTTTCATTATTTTCGAGAAAAAAACACACGAAGTATCGAATTTACGGACAAAGAAAATCAAATCCATTGCTGGAGCGTTTTTTGAATTTGGAACATTACAACGCTCCAGCAATGTTGTATGAAACGGCGTGCTGGGGTTATTAAATACTCTTTGATTGGATCTCTTTTATCATTCTTGGCATACCAAAGTAAGTCTCTTTGCTTAGTACAAATTGCGTTCACGTGGCTGTATAGATAAATTCGTTTGCCTTTCGACACAGGTGATAAATAAAAAATTGGCGGCAAAGCTGAAAATTCATCTTGATTTGTTATTTACATACTTAATAATTATAAATTTAATAATTACAATGAGTTCCGACGGTTCAGAGGGTGAAATGGAGATTGATCTACCAGATTTAAGATCAGAAGCCAAATTGGCAATGGAAAACCTGCTTCTAGCGAAGTCAAAAGAAAAATACATGAAAGTATATGAAAGTATTATGAGTTATACATGAAAGTATTATGAGTTGGAAAAACGAGAAAAAGTGAAACAGTATTTTTGGCGTAGGTACTTTAATGAGATTGCTAAAACTAAAAGCCATCTACATTATGGGCAATTTATTCCATGCTGAAATGTACAGTTTCATGTTAAAAACGGCATTAACCTGAAATATTATGGAAATTTAACTACTTTTCTTCAACGACAATCGACAGGATTCAAAAGCAAAAACTCGAACATTTTTTATAAAAAGTATGTTTTATTTCCCTGCGTTCTTTTGAAAAAAGCACTAAATATGCCTCGGCGGAAATGGCAATTGCCTATTTCACGGCCTTTGTAATGTACTAATATTCCCAATCCCGTGGGAACTTCAAAAGAAATAGTTACGTAAATAATTACCGGTGCGGAAATAAGGAAAATATTATTACTCATTTGATCTCTTAGTAAAGTTATTGTTCTTCTGAAGTTATTGTTAGTCTGGCTGAGCGATTACCTACGGGTTTCCCATACAAACTTTCATCTCCTATTTTACCCCCTTAGGAAATCATTTTACTAAAACGTTGAAACACGTGGTTTTTAATTTTTAATCCGAATGCAAAATACTAATTTCCATAATGTAAACTTCAAAACTGACTATTTTCCATACAAACTGTCATCCCCTATTTTACTCCTATAAGGGGTTAAATTTCAAAAAATTGTTTCCTTGTCTACATTATAAAGGAAACCTCTGTGCAAAATTTCAGCTTTCTAGGTCCAAGGGTTTGGACTGGGCGGTGATGAGTCCCAGTGGTAACGACCGCGACTTACGAGCTGTACGCTGGAACCCAGACAGCCGCTTTACTTTGTGTAAATTATTACATCACCACTGCTCTCAAAACGGTGAAGTATTTTTTTAATTCCACCATGAAAGGTCCCAACTACCTGTCTTTCTTGAGCGAAGAGCTAAGTGAAGAGTTCGATGATTTAGGCATCAATTTGCATCGCTTAATGTGGTTTCTCAAAACGGTGAAGGAAAACATCGTGAGGAAACCGACATGTCCTAGAACCAAAAATTCGAAGACATGTGAAATCTACCAACCCGTACGGGGCCCGCGTGGTGGATTACGGCCCACTCCCTCTCACAGAGAGGAGGCCTGTGTCCTAGCAGTGGGAACATTATAGGCTAATTATGTTGATGAGTCAGTCGGTCAGTCAGGATTTTTCTTCTTCAAGGACATTCCAAGTTTTGAATTCAAGCCCATTTCTATTGTCACTATTAAGAGGGCATTCAAAAGTCTTAACATAAAGAAAACTGAAGACTTATGGGGGATTTCCGTTAAGGTTCTTGGAGATATCATTGACAAAATAGCCCCTGTTCTAACAGGCATATTTAATCAATGTTTAGACAGCGGTACGTTTCCTGATTTAATGAAACATAGTAAAGTAGTACCAATTTTCAAATCGGGTAGTAAGAGTGATCCCTCTAATTATAGACCTATATCTGTGCTACCAGCATTGAGTAAAATATATGAAAAAATCATGCTAGATGCTGTCACAGATGCTGTCACATTTCAATTCTAATGGGATTTTACATAGTCGCCAGTTTGGTTTCACGAAAGTTAGGTCGACGACTGACGCAGGAGTAAAACTCATCAGTCATATTTTGGAATCCTGGGAGAAATCCCAGGATGCCATTGGCATTTTCTGTGACCTCTCAAAAGCGTTTGACTGCGTTGACCACAATACACTGACCTGTAAATTACACCACTACGGAATTCGTGGACAAGCTGCTGATCTTGTTCTGTCCTATTTATCAAACAGGCAGCAAAAAGTAAACGTTAACGGGGCGACGTCCTCGGGGTCTCTAGTAAAGATGGGCGTGCCCCAAGGTTCAATTCTTGGCCCTTTCCTATTTCTAGTTTATATTAATGATCTTCCTTACATGATGGCAAACTTATCGGATATAATTCTATTCGCTGACGATACTTCTCTCATTTTTAAAATAGATAGAAAAAATCCGGATGTCTTACACGTCAACGATAGTCTGGATATTCTTTCGAAATGGTTCGCAGCTAATAATCTCTTACTTAATGCGAACAAAACAAAATGTATTAACTTCTCACTACCAAATGTACCCCAAGTGGCTCTAAATTTAAAACTTGATGGTAAGAGACTAGATGCTATTACAGAAACTATATTTCTAGGAATTACTCTAGATTCAAAATTGCAATGGGGAGCCCACATTAGAGCTCTTTCAGGTAGATTAAGTTCAGCTGCATATGCAGTAAGAAAAATTAGACAGTTGACTGATATAGCCACAGCTAGGTTAGTATACTTTGCTTATTTCCACAGTATTATGTCTTATGGCGTTCTGCTGTGTGGATCGGCAGCTGATGTAGATTCAATTTTTAACTTACAAAAGAGGGCAATCCGCGCAGTCTATAGAATGGGTCCTCGTGAGTCCCTTAGAAATAAATTCAAAGAAATGAATGTACTAACTCTGCCTTTTCTTTATATCTTAGAAAGTATTTTGTATGTTCGCAAGAACTTATGTCTTTTCAAAACAAGAAGTGATTTCCATAATATAAATACACGTAGTAAACATGAAATTGTGATACCCGAATTTAGATTAACAAAAACAAGCAAATCATTTGTTATCAACAGTATCCGCTTTTATAACGAGTTGCCAAAGTCAGTTACAGAACTTAGCGATGGAAAGTTCAAAACCCACATCAAACGTGTCCTTATCAAAAACGCATATTACAAGATTAAAGACTACGTTGAAGTCAAGGAAGTTTGGCAATAATTCCTTCTACACATGTGGCTTCCCTGGTACATCAGTAACGGCATAACTATGGAAATATCTGTAAACTGCTTCCAAATTACGATGTTTATTATTATTATTTTTTAGACATACTTTTTTGACATTATATTTTCACTATTTGACATTATATACCTACAATTTATATTTCAGACTTAATATTATTAATATTATTTTACATGGATTCTTGTGTACGTTGTGAATGTGAGAACGTTGTAGGCTTAATAGACTAGATCTTTTTTTCTTTAGACCGTTTCCTTTTCTCTTTTTTTTGTTAAGTACTTCTCGACAGGCCTAAACTGTTCTCCCATACCTAATTTGTGCAATTTGAAAACATTGTAATAGCCAATTATTTTTAAAAGAGTAACCGTTGAGTTTCTTGCCGGCTCTTCTCCATAGGAAACGACCAATTGGAACCGTGCACCTAGCTTTTGACGTTTCATAAGTGCCCATGTAGGTTTATGTGAAATAAAAATATTTTGATTTTGATTTTTGATTTTGATTTCTTATTATTTATATAGATAGAAGATAAATAGAAGATAGATAGATGACCAAAAATGTACGGTAGATAATATTATTAAGATGATAATGTGGAAAGTTTTAAGGCCTGATAGTACCTACTCATGAATATCAATAAATAACAAACTATAATATTGTGCACGTTTAACCGCTTCATCGTCGTAGCAATGGGCATGCCACGATTGCGGCGATAAGTCCCCTCTTTGAGGAGTGGCTAGAGAGGCGCCACGGCGTCCTTACCTTCCGCCTGACGCAGGTCCTCACCGGACACGGCAGCTTCGGGAGGTTCCTGTGTCGGATAAGGCGGGAGGAAACGCCCGGGTGTCACCACTGTGTGGATCGCCCGGAGGACACGGTGGAGCATACGGTAGAGGTCTTCCCGGCTTGGGCAGAGCACCGCCGTGTCCTCGTGGAGGCGATCGGCGGCAGAGATCTCTCGCGTCCGGCCCTGGTTCAGGCCATGGTACGGAGCGAGACGGCATGGGCAGCCGTCACCTCCTACTGCGAAGCAGTAATGCTCGCGAAGGAGAAGGCGGGATGGTTGAGTCAAAGGCAAATTTCGCGCCCTTTCGCCCCTAGCCGCCGCAGGAGACGCCTTGGGCGTCGGGAATCCCGGGCGGATTTCCGGCCACCGTAGGCGCGGGCTTGCGGACGGTGAGCAATGGGTAGCTCACCGTCCGGTAAGGACCAGGCCCGGGTTGACGGCGCGTTGTATCGCGCGCGCCTCAAAGAGATGTCGTCAGCACAAAGGTAGGGGTCCACTAGGGCCGATGCCTGCCGGGGTCGCGGGAAGGTACTTATGGGTCACCGCGGCCCCCGCAACACAGGCAACAGGAAGGAATACGAGTGGGTTTTAGTCAGCAAGAGTCTGACACACCCTCCCGCTCCGCCCAGAGCGGGAGAAGTTATTTGATGATTTCGCACCCTAAAAAAAAAATCGTCGTAGCAAGTAAAAATATTCCAAAAAGGTTAACAAGTTTGTTGTAAATAATTATTGAAATAAAAAAGTTTCAGATTTATCTTTTCTTCTATTTACTGACACAAAACAAAGGTTGCTAGGCACCACAATGAAGGCGCCAAAAAACTAGTCAAAAACCACAAATTATAGTTTGCTTTCAATGAACTCTTAAATAGTTTTCTAACAAAAGAAAATCTCCTGAATGAAAGCAAACTAATAAACTTATCCAATAAAGCCAAAAAAAAAAATATCAAGAATTCAACAAACAAAACACACGAGTATTTTTTGCGGCCTAGCCAAATGTCCTTTCATTGGTATTGTTCGTTGAATCGTTGAGCTCCTTAAGTTCTGAGTTGAGCCCTGACTCGACACGTCCACTCAATCTGTGTGGTTCTTTCATCAAAATACCATATCAGACACCAATCGACATGGTCTTCACATGATCTGACCAAGATTATGTCTGGACTTTAAAAGAGACTGTGTCCTCTCAGTTTGTTACGGCCTTTCTTCTCAGAGTAGTCAGATATGAAACGCCGACCTTATCTAGTTTAAAAAAATATGATTGACGTGTAAAAGTGACCATCCCCACATAACTTGCAAGGGAGGCCCTTAAAAAAAATTTTTTTTCGAGATTTTATTTTAGCACTTTGTCGGTGTAATTAATACAAGGTGTTTGTTGTTTTGAACCTGCAAAACATTTCAGAAGGTTGTTATGAAACTCGTAAATAATCGTATAACAATACGATACCAAGTCAATAATCAATAATACTTTTTATTTTAGATTTTTAAATTTTATCTTTTCTTTTTATTTTATTTTTTTAATTATTTTTTAATTTTTTTTTTTAATTTTTTTTAATTTTTTTTTTTTTTTTTGTTGATTCGGGTCGAGAATCACTAACATAATTACCTCCTAAAATGTTTTGCAGGTCCAAAACAACACCTTGTATGTATACCTATGTCGAATTACAGTTTTCTAGTACTAAGCGTCTCTGAGCTACAGCGGGGACAGACAGACAGACATTGCGAAACTATAAGGGTTCCTTGTTTACTACGGAACCCTAAAAATAAGGATCTATTCTTCATATTTTTTTAGATTGTTATACAACAACTATTAAAAAAACTACACTAATATTTAAAAATAATAATATGCCATCTTTTAAATGTATTGGTCTTAAAAGATACCTGGCAACATTCACTTGGATATTTACATAAGATTGCAGATTAGATCATTTTCGGAATAGCGTCCATGGAGATTGAGATGATACCTTAGGGTCAAAGTACCTCAGTGCAGATTATGATAGGCAGCATGGCTTCTTGCATATACGTGAGTTCAACAAACTTCTAGTTTATGTTACTGACGCTTTGATTTGTTTCGGCTCTGCGCTTAAATGTTTTCTTTTTCTCTCTTTTCTTTGCTTCAATTTTCATCTGTCTGGTGATTCGCTCGTTGACTCTATTTAAAGGGATCGGGTGTTGTGATAAAAGTAGCATTTGTCAGTCCGTTTGTCTGAGCTTGGTACAGCACATCATTGATCAGCTTCTCTGCCAGAATCCTCATATTTCCTGGAAGATTGCGCAATTTTGCGGCTACGTTTACACCTGGAAGACAAAAAATAATAATTTAACATGATCATCATGATTTTAATGGCAACAGAGCTTTTTATAAAAACTCAAATTATCCTGTCGGAAATATTCAAATAGCATTGTGAAATAGTACTAATGAATGTTCAGTTTGACTCTCATCCTGTTGATAAAACCATGAGTGCATTAAGAACCTGACGGTTATCGCGCCTATGCACGTTCTCGCCAAGAAATATGTGAGAATTTCTCTTTTTTTAAATGGTGCCATTATTCTAATTTTATTGTTTAAAGATGTTTGGGATGCTTTTCAACTAGGTATATTTCTGCTGTAAAATATTATGAAATCTCATAATGTCTGAAGCTAAAGAATCAAGAACGTATTTTCTTCAATTCACATGCTATTTCATATGGAACTAATTTATGTGTACATGAGTAAGTTCTGGGTTACTGTTATTTTAGGCCCGGGTATGGGTCCATTCTATCTTGAAGTTCATTGAACCGAGTCGTCTCAGTCCAATTAACTACTGAATCAAGTGATTGGAGTAATTGCAGCCTAATTTATGGGAGATTATGGTCAATGTGTATATTTGTATGTGTGTACTTGATAAATAGTATACTTAGTATCATTCTTGAATCAACAATGTTTCGAGTTTGATGCTCCAAATCTATTTTGGAATATAATCATTCAGCTACACAGTTACTCTTTCTTTTACTGAGATAAGCTCTTGTCAGTCACCTTTCACCTTCTTATTAAAGCGCAGATATATGATTTAAGTGACTTTTAAATCCTAGCACGACTTCATACAATGCAAGTAGTTATGCAAAAAATGTATGGTAAACTAGAACGCATACACATCAATTCTATATGTGAATATTAAAGTATTTTAGTAAAATACAATATTAAAGTATTTTAGTAAAATACTTTATGAAATAAATTCAGGAAGTAATGTCGACCCAAAGCATAAAAAGCGATATTACTTTCAAACTACTTACTTAAGATATTTTCATGATATTTTTTTTGTATGAACACATTATTTTATTATCTATAATTCTAATTTTCAAATATTCATATTTTCGTTACTAAAAACAAATATTCCCTATGAAACCGACCGGAGGCACGGCGTGAGTGCGACGCCAAATTGTATGGCCAAGGTCAACGGCGATTACCCGAGTCTCAAGGGCCACCTCCTATACGCCGTGACTTATACTTAGTTTCTTTATTTGAGCTATGCAACTTAACTAAGTCGTTCTTTCTCTCTCACTTTCCTTTCTGCAGTGTAACTTGGCGCAGTTACATAGTTACCCCGTATAACTCTGACCTCATTATCATCTGCCTAGTCTTTTCCCAACTACGTTGGAGTCGGCTATGGTATGGTATTCAGCTGCATCCGGTTGACTGGAAGCCTTAGCCCAGAAGTATTTTATGTGGAGCGACTGCCCATCTGACCTCAACAACCTAGTTACTGGGTAATACGCAGCGGCGTGCAGAAAAAAATAATCTTACCAAAATACTGCATGCTGGTTTTGGTTCATCGTCTTGTCGATTAAATAAAGATATAGGTAATTGCCACCTCACATATCCTTTATAGATTTACTGATTTTTATCAAATATAATATATTGACATTGCCGAGTGTCTACATTTATGAGATTGCTAGCTTCGCAAGAACTAACAAAAATCTTTTTGTTAAGTACAGAAGTAAGCGGCATAGTGATAAAATTTGTTGTAAATCTAGCAAGACGGCCTTATATACCAAAAGCATTTTCAGTATGGCACCGCGTATATACAATCACTTACCAAAGTCTCTACTAGAAACTCCATCCATTGATGAATTTAAAAAGAAATTAAAAAGATTCTTGCTCTTTAAATGTTATTATAGTATTCAGGATTATTTAATAGAGGATGTAAGGACATATTGTTGTCAGTAATATTGTTGTTGATGTGACATGTGATTAATGCACTAATTAATTAGCCATTATTATAATTTTGACATTTCTGGACATGAGAAGCATCATGTCGGATGTGTAAAATGCTACCTTTTCAGGAGAGCAAAAACAAAACTGACAAAAGTTTTTTCTTCATAAATATTGAACGTTAGGTATTTAAGTCAGTATTTTTTTTTTTATATTTGGTAGGCAATAGTACCTTTTGATTTTAATTACAAGCATTACCCTAACTGTTAAAATGAAATTAATATATTTTTTAATCTACTTGATCCTCTACATCAAACTTTATGCCTGAAATATAATAGATGAGTGCTTAAAACTGCAAGCCTATGTTCACATCCGACGATATGCTTGCAATTTTAGGCAATAACTTTTTCTTTTATATTGAAATGTAGGATTATGATCTTAGATATAGAACAATTACCTAGAGTCTGATCTGTTGATATTGCTGTATACTTCATAGATACTTGTTACTTTTAATTTCAAGCAAAAGGACGGAAGTCCTCATAAAACTACATACACCAGACAACGTATACACAGGAAAAAAAAACAAATTTTCAAATTAAATCAAAATCTTTACTTCTAATAAACATTTATTTTTTATCATAATAAAAGTATTAAACATAACAAAAAAATGAGCTTAGTGGCAAGCTTGGTAACTTAGTTTAAAAATAATTAAAAAATAAAATGAATCTAATCAGTCTCTGGAAAATCAGGCTCATTTTCGTTATGTTTCAAATTTCTATAAAAACCGTGAAATTCTACCGGCACCCATTCCAAAAGTGTAATCAAATCTTTATATTTTGCAGAAGATATTGGTTTCTCTTCTTTTCGTATATTTGGTAAGTCACCGGGAAACCGTATACCTTTAGCCAAATTCCGTACGAATGAAATCTCAAAAAAATCTGATGAAAAAACTGTTTTGTAAAACAGTGTGCCCGGCTGATCTTTCTTTAACTGAAGCCAAACACATTCTGAGATTTTGAATTCCTGGCCATCTTTGTTCTTTTTCGCGTTACTAAGGGCCCATTCTTTTTATACAAGGCAGTGACGTCTTTGAAATGCCTCAGTTCCATATCAAACACTTCAAAAGGTTTTCTTCCTCCACATGTCCTTATGAATTGGGACCAATCCCTAGGAATGGCTATTTGCATAGTCTTCAGCTGTTTTTTTTCTTTTCTATTATTGAATGTATTTGGTCTACCTCCATATGAGTGTGGCCTTTTAGCAAGTATTTGTGATTTATCACTTTTAAGTTCGAAAATTTGTGCAGTAACCAAATATAAGCCATTACTATCATCAAATTTCTGTTCTGGCCTGCGCAATTATCTGACCAAAATGTCAATTCTTCAACAGTTTCAATTTTTGTTTTGTTTTCCTCTGCCCAACGAATGACACAGGAGACTATTTCATTGCCTCCTCTCCCTCCTACGTTCTCAGACCATATTATATTTGTAGCAACGTTACTCGTTGCGTCATATATAGTTAAGTTTAAAGTCCATAGCTTACGCAAATAGAACGATTTGGTATTGGTTAAATTTGTTCTGTTTCATCTATAGCGTCTTTTAATTTTCTTTCAAAAGCATCACAATCGTCACATGTGTCAACTGATGGTAGTTTAAAACTTAGGTTAAATTTTGTATTAAAAACATTACGGTAAATCCATTCTTTTGCGATGAGATTTTCAGGTGTTTCTTCTTGTATCATGAGTTCTTTGTAATGATGGTACATGGTAGCAATGTTTAAGTCCGATCCTAAATATTTTTTCCCACTTTTTTGGCGTGAATAATGGCTCTCATAGCAGGGATAGGAGTTGATATGATCCATTATTCTTTTATCATTGGTTCAGGAGACTTGTTTCCTGGGACATGTTTTCCCCTCTGGTCTCCAATTGTTAGCCCACCCTCCAGTTTTTTTTCCACGCTTAGTTTTACAAATCTTTCTCCAATCGAGAGAGTATTCAAGAACATGACCTTGCATACCCTTACTCTGCAACAGTCTATAGTTAGAGTATAGGTGTAAGAGAACTTTCTCCTATCAACCTCTATGTCCCCACCTGTCCTCATAACACGCTTAATTTCTTTTGTTACATTGTTAACAATAAATTGTCGACGCTGATCCCAATTAAGACATTTTTTCCAAAACTGGTTAAAGATCAGCAGTCTTTTTTCAGGTGATATCTTCGTGTAACATTTGAATTTGCAAGAACATGGAGGTTTTAACATGCGACCCTCTACGTTAGGGGTCTTCCTGGCCACTGTTGAGTGATATGGAGATCCTTTCAATCTCGCAGCTTTGGAAACATTGCGTTTCCATTTTGCTGGATTTCTTATTAATTTCTTTACTTTTTGTGTTGATGGTACTTGTTCATGATTTAAGTACACAACTCCATTAACGTCAACAAGCATCGTGGGGTAGGAAATTGGCGTATTGATCAAATCGGATATTACTTTTTTATTGCAAACCACAGCTTTTGAAATGTTTGGTTTCGTAGGCAAACATAAAGTTTCGTCTATGCATTGTGTATCGGAGTCATCACTTAATTCACCTATTTCATCAACATAAACCATTGGTCCATCTAAACGCGATTTTTTCTTGAGAGGTGAATAAAAGCACTTGTCTAAATCCGTTAAATTTGTCTGAATGTCATGGTTTCCATCATATAACTTTTGCGGTCCCAAAAGATCTTCTACTGTTATTAAGTCAGAAGTCTGAGTGTTTTTTGCATGTATTTGACCTTCAGTTGTTTTCTTATTCAGTGATGATTTAAGTCTTTTCATAGGAATATTGCATTTTTGTTTGATATAATCATTAGTGCACTTGTCTGGTGAGAATAGTCGTCTTTTTACGTGCACTTGGGAAATTTTTATGACCCTCAAATTAGGAGAATTACTTATGTCACTACAACTGGAGTCATAGTCTTCATGCGGTTCATAATTTTTGTCTTTGACACTGTCATCACTGCCGTAATCAAAATTTAATTCTTCGCCATCATCCAAATTACAGCCGTGGACAAAACTGTTTTCTTCTTTTGAAAAACTCTCAGTGTTTCTAGGTACCATTGCACAAGGTAGTTCATTTTCTTTAACATCAAATTCTTTTTTCTCACGATGCTGAATAACTTTTTCGCGTAGATTAGCAAGCCTTCGTCGTCTTTCAAATAATTCTTCGTACAACGACAAATTGTTCTGTAAGAATAATACAACGAGTAAGTGACAAAGTATTTTTTTATAACAAACTACTGGCTCTCATCTGATGGTAAGCGGTTACTGCTGCATAAAGGCGCTTTCAAAACTAGATGTGTTAGTAAGGCGTACTAATTCATTCATTTATGGAGAAATTTACATTCACATTAAGAGGAAAACACAACGTGTTAAATCGCTCCAACCATTTCGAAGCTATGACAAGTATGTCCATACGTAGACGTACAGACCATACCAAGCAATACAGACAAGCAGAGATTTCAAACTTTAATCGGGTAATCAAGGTTCTTTCCGTCGGGAGTTAAAATAGATTGGAATTATTAGGTATCAATCACACCCTGTAGGTTCTGTCCCAGTTTCGAGTTCAATATCACATTTTAGGTGTCTCTGTTGCACTGCATTGCATATCACATAAAAATTAAACGGCAAGTGCCAACAGACGCAAGAGTAAAATTTATTGTAGGCTAATACTTACTTTATTGGTGTTGTCCTCCATTATTGCTATATTTTATCAAACACAAACACAGTATAATAATATCACTCTATCCATTTACCACTGTTTTTCGTAAAATCAATCGGATTAACTAAAAACACAGGTGATAACTGATGCAACCGTGCGCTGCGTGCCGACTGAATGATAATGTTTACAACTGGCGCCGAGCGTGCGACGCGACGCGACAGGCGGCTCGTGGTACACGCGTTTCTCTCGCTCACTCTTATTATAATAAGCTATAATGCTGTCGCACGCCATTCGAAGAAAAGCCACGTGAGGTCCGTACCACTCGATGTAATACGACTTTATCCGAACTATCTTGAGTACCGACGAAGTACGATTTTCGTATTATTTTTTGGAGCCATAAGGCTGAAACTCTTTGAACGTACACAATATTACACACAAAACGTTATTATTATAACAATAAAGTTCTTTATGAATAAAAGACTTTATGCCTTTGTAGCGTTTTGCAACATTTTTTTAAGCATAACGCTATATTTGAAGATACGCACTATGATTTGATTGTAAACTTTAGAGGCATAAATGCGTATCTGCTGTTGCTACCAGCATGTTAGACAAAACATTTTTAATTCATAATAGCTTAAGTTGAGATACGGCTCAAAAAACTATTAATAATTTGATGCATAAAGATGCAAGTAAATAAAAAAGGTTATGGCTCTAAGGTCTTTGAAAATGTCTTTAAATCCGACATTATGCATAAGTGTATCTTTATAAGGATAAGAGATAGAAATACCAGGGTCAGATAGTTAGAAAGAGCAACAAAATTATAATATCGTTATACTAAAAAGTAATTTTGGTTCTATCTGCAAATCCGACATGATGCTTCTGAGGTCGAGATTTATTTCTTGACATTCTCATTTTAATACATGAGTTTTTAATATTATTTTTCTGACATTTTTTATTTCTGAAGTTTCTCATTACTAATTGCCACGGTGAAATTACCAAAATTGTCTTGTTAATTATGCAGGGTGGAATTTTGTAATGCCACCTGGAGGGAAAGTACTCTTAATACTGCAGATAGAAAATTTTACTCAAAGGAAACATTCCTTTATTTTTGAATAGAAAACAAACTGCATTCAAACATTTTCGAAAATTCTCTTCTACCACACCCGGGAATCGAACCGGCTAAAATCTGAAAAAATGATACCCTGTACTTTTATTGCATCGATCGTTAGGGTCAATTATAAGGATGAAATCTCTCTAACAAACATGATAAATTAAATGAAAGGAAAACCAGGAAATCTGAAGTTACAAATTCAATGAGTCAAGTTAAAGCTCTTTAACTAACATCCATCTTTTGTAATGCAGACTCCTTTGCGACATACTCGTAGCTGCGTGTATGAGGTAATTTAAATATGGAATGTTAGATTAAAATTTGAAAATTAGATTGTCATAGTTGTTATTCACATTTGATTGTTTTTACAACTCATTTCACATTTTGTCTCACGGTGAAAATGGCTTATCAAGAACAGTTTGATTTAATGGAAGCTTATTTTTTAAATAACAAAAACGTGAATCTAGCTCTGCGGTGGTATGGAGAGAGATATCAAGACCGACAGGCACAAACTCGGTTCGTATTGAAAAGAATGGTAGAAAATTTAAAGAATACGGGTGGTTTCAAGAAGAGACGGCAAACTATTCAGCAAAACTATTTCGATTTTGAACTAGATGTTTTAACATACTTTGAATCATTTCCAAAGGCTTCAAGTAGGTAGAGATGCTGCCGATGAATTAGGAACAACCCACACTCGCGTACTTAAAGTGCTGAAAAAGTATAAGTATAAATGCTATCGTGAAGGTCGGTTGGTGCAAAAATTGCATATTGGGGATCGTGACAGACGATTACAATTTTGTGAAAACATGCTTGGAGGAATTGACCGAAACCCTAATTGTTTGAGTCACATTGTATGGTCTGACGAAACCAACTTCAGCAATAATGGCATGTACAATCGCCGCAATAACCATTATTGGTCTCGAGTGAATCCTGTTCGTGTTCATGAAACTAACAATCAAGTAAGATTTTCTTTCAACGTTTGGTGCGGAATTATGAGAAATAATGTAGTGTTAGCCCACGTGTACGAAAGTCATTTAAACACTGTCAAGTATATTGAAATACTGGATCTCTTAAGAAACGAGTTAAATGGTTTCCCCGAAAAGAGCGAAACCAAATAACTCTACAGCAAGATGGTGCTCCAGCACATAACAGCAGAATCACTACTGCCTACATTAATAACCATTTTAATACCTGGATTGGTACAAACGGCACAATCAGATGGCCTGCGAGATCGCCAGATCTCACCCCATTAGATTTTTTTTGTGGGGATATGTAAGAAATCAAATTTACATGAAATCTTATGCGAATGACAACGAGTTGAGAGTTGAAGTTCAGAATACGATTTATAATATTCACCACAACACTTTATTAAAGGTTACTAGAAATGAATTCGTTAAAAGAATAAATTTGTGTATCCAACAGAATGGAGCCCATTTCGAGCAACTAATTAGTTAGTTTACCATTTTTTGTAAATAATTAAATTAAAATAAGATTTCCTGGTTTTCCTTTCATTTAATTTATGTTTGTTAGAGAGATTTCATCCTTATAATTGACCCTAACGATCGATGCAATAAAAGTACAGGGTATATTTTTTTCAGATTTTAGCCGGTTCGATTCCCGGGTGTGGGAGAAGAGAATTTTCGAAAATCTTTGAATGCAGTTTGCTTTCTATTCAAAAATAAAGGAATGTTTCCTTTGAGTAAAACTTTCTATCTGAAGTATTAAGAGTACTTTCCCTCCAGGTGGCATTACAAAATTCCACCCTGTATATAATTGTTGTATGTAATTGCCTAATAGTGTTGTTATACAGTCAAAACTTGAGATTTGCATGCCTCAAGGCGTAATATGGTTGACTATACTCTATTTTTAACAACTTCATGTAATTACCCATATTAGCAAATAAATGATTTTTGAATTTTGAATTTTTGATTTTATAGACATATCAATTTACTGATATTCGGGGTGGCCTTTCAGTCAGCTTTTGCAAATCTTCTTTTCGTGTCGATTGACTCAAATGAAAATAATATAAAATAATAGCAGTGAAAATATGGTGGTGTGTATACGGATCTACCTACAAACTTATTTTAAGATTTTATTTTATTTATATATTAAATTTACACGTCTATCTTTCTGTAAGAAGGTCTGCAATATGGAATCAGCAGGTTTTTTTTCTATTGAAATCATGGAAAAATCTGTAAGTCGTCGCTGTCCTTGGGTATTTCTTAAATATGTGTGTATACGTTTTAGTGACGAGAATGACCTTTCGGTTGAAGCACTACTCGCGCGAACTGTAAAATTAATTTTGCCAAACGCAGTACTTCGGGAAAAACTGTATTTATTGGATTTTCGTAAAAATGTTCTTTATTATTGTAAATGCATAAAAACGTTTTTGAATTCGACAGATTTATAAACACATTTGAGCTCATTGATAGGGCGGTCTAAATTAAAGTCGTGTCACGTGTGATTTACAAACATTTACGAATTGCGTTCTCTTTCAGATATTTATAACGGTTGCGACATTTGTTAGATACATTGTCTATAATTCCAATAAAAATCCGTTCATAATTGATTTTTGCGTCCACCATTACGTTTTCGTTTTGGCGGTCCTGTTGTTCTTTTAACGCCTTCAAAAATGTAATCAATAGATCAGTTTTATAAAACGATTTTCCAAAAACGATTCAATATCCTTAATTTTTTGAAGCAATATATCACATCGGACGTCTTTTTTTTGCATAATTTCGTAAAGCACATCAGTTTGTGTGAATATTTCGCTAAACACATGAAGTAAAAACTGGAATTCACTTAAATTATATAACAAAGACGAAACTTGACATAACGTTTCGCCGTCCCAGAAGTCTTCGCTTTCAGCCATATCCTCAAATAAATCAATTAAATGCGAAAAAGAATTTTAAATCACATTTACAGTACGCGAATTTAATTGAATTGAATTGTAAGTCAACCGAGATTCAGAAACACGAGGCATTTTTTTCATATATGCCATTTTATTGTAGTGGTTTTGCATTTTGGTACTATTATTAAAGAAATTGGCTAATGTTTTTATGAGATTGAAAAAACGTTTAGTTCAGGAATACGTTCGCAGGACTTGGAAAGTACCAAATTAAGGATATGGGCGGAACACCAAACGTATTCGGCAAGAGGACATTGCTGGCGAACCAACGACTGAACGCTGTTTAGTTCAGATGACAACACAGCAGCACCGTCGTATGTCTGAGCTATTAATTTCGACAAACAGTTAAATTCTGATAGAATCTGCAGTATGATGGCACTTAAAGTTTTCGCGGTAGTTTTACCAGTACCAGTTGCTCTTTTCCGCTTACGTCTGGTGTTTCATCGACCATCACAGCAACAAAATCTGTGGAAGCGATTTGTTGTTTTGAGCTAGTGGAATTTTGTGTGTAGTTTTCCAAAGCTCCGTCGTATTTGGAAAGCAAGTCAACCGTCTCTAAATAATTTCCCTTATTCCCTGACGAAGCAGATTCATTATGTTCACGAAAAGCGAGCTCTTGTTTCCCCAAAAAGCAAACAATGTCAATAAGTCGCTGAAAAATATTTCAGTTCCGATCGACTTTCGCGTTATGTCTATCAATGTTGATTTGTATCTGAAAATTTAAACGTTTCAATAGGATTTTTTCCAAAGGTGTGATATTTAAGCAAAGCTTCTAAGTGTTTTTCAGATTGATCGCGTTTTTTTGCTGCCGTAGGAAAATTATGAATATCGGTGTAACCGGTGTCGTTCCAGACGGTTTTATTGTTTGAAAATAGTAGACAAGGGAAGCAGGACAACCGATTACTGTGTATATAACCTGTGAGCCAATAATATGAATCATTGGTTCGTATTGAATTTACGATTGACTTTACCTTTAGTTTGTTTTAACGACCTTTCACGATCACTTGTTTTTTGATTCCGAAAGATAGTTTTGAAAACGCATCATATTTATTTTCTCTATACACCCACCACTTGAACAACTTTCATAGTGAATATTATTATTTTTTCACAATATTATCAACGTTAAAATCTTTAATAACTGATAGCAAAGCTCACAACCAAATCAAAACAAACAAAATAATGGCGGCTCGATTCAGTATAAAAAATATGACAAAAACAATGGTACTCTATGTAGCGAAAATTTAATGAAACAATGCTACTTTTAAAATAGTTGCATAGCTAACTTCGGATCGGAAAACTTCGGTAAGTGTCGTAATTTGTCGTGTTGTAAAAAACACAGTGTCTACTATTTGCGGTTGTGTGCATTATCTGTGACATTGTGTGTCTCGTATCTATAGGAATGCACACTCATTAAATCTGTATGACCACAAGAGCACACATATACATGTGTATATGTGTGCTCTTGTGGTCATAGCCACGAATAGTTTGTCTTTTTCGTGGTACTCAGCGGCGCTAGCGCTGCGAGATGCGAAATTACGGCAAATTGTACGAACGAGCTAGCTACTTTGTATCGATGTTACCCGACACTCGAAAGGTGGCGCTGATTTATGAATTAAGATTTTTTGGTACTCGTAGATAAAATAATATTAGATATCAGAACAAGATTATAAATATTTATCTGAGTTAGGTAGGGTAGGCAGTGTATTTATGTCTTTATGAAATGCACGCCACTGGTAATACGATAATCCTTGGTAAGACTGTTGTTGTCAGATTTTCGGGCTTCTGACGACCCGCTACGGCTGTCAAAGTTCCAAGAATGACAAAATCAAAATCAAAAGTCATTTATTCAAACCAGGCTGAAAATCAGCACTTTTCGAACGTCAAAGTTACATAAGACAGTCCCCCAAAAATACCCGCCCTTCACCACTTCCTAGTGCTTTAGCTGGGAAGAAGTAGTGGTGGAACAAACTCCCCAGCAGCACATCTGTCTGTTTAGTTATACAAACTTGATTCTATACAAATCGTATGCAAAGTAATTAACATTACGAAACACAAAACATTGGATTAAATTACACACTTGCCATATGTTAGCTAGCACACGCAAGTATACCAACAAAACATGCCTTTGAAGAAAGGGTGGATTTTACTTTATTTTTAAACGCATTAAAAGGCAAATCTAGCAAAGAAGAGGGCAGCATGTTATAAAAAGTTATACCAAGCCCAACAAATGAGTTATGTACCTTATGAAGCCGGTGAAATGGAGCTCGTAATTTCCCTTATTTCTGGTGTCAATATTGTTAATATCACTATTTTTAGTGATAAGTGTATATTTTGCCTAATATATAAGATGTTGGCGAAGAAGAATTGTGATGCCACCGTGAGAATACAAACATCTTTAAAAAAATCTCTCAGAGATACTCTGGCACCAAGCTGGTAAATAGCTCGAATAGCTCGTTTTTGAAGAACGAATATATTTTGAATGTCAGCGGCTTTGCCCCACAGCAGAATACCGTAGGACATAACGCTATGAAAATAACTAAAATAAACTAATCGAGCTGTATCAACGTCAGTGTATTGCCTTACTTTTCTGTAGGCGTAGGCGTAGGCGTAGGCGGCCGAGCTAAGCCTGCCCGCTAGGCTTGATATATGAAGGCTCCACTGAAGTTTGGCATCTACTGTTATACCAAGAAAAACTGCCGAGTCTACAGTTTCAAGCACCCTATTATCTAAGACGATGTTGGGACCTAGATTTGGCAAGGCAAACTTTATACATTTCGTATTCTTGGCATTGAGAACTAGGTTATTCGTCGTAAACCAATCCGTAACCATTGAGAGTGCACTGTTTACGTCATCAAAATCTTGTCTATTCCTGTTTACTTTAAAAAGAAGTGAGGTGTCATCTGCAAACAATACAATGTCACAGATACCCTTTAAATAAAATGGTATGTCATTAATATACACTAAGAATAAGAATGGACCCAGTATTGAGCCTTGAGGTACACCTAACTGAACTGGTAACCCAGAAGATTTTACACCATTCACATCTACACATTGGAACCTATTATGTAAATAACAATTTATTACTTTGAGAGCTTCATTTTGGACACCATAATGACATAGTTTACGCAAAAGCGTGTCATGGTCCACGCAATCAAAGGCTTTGGAGAGATCACAGAAAACTCCAATAGCATTTTGCGAGTTCTCTCATGCGTCAAATATGTGTTTCAGCAGAGCAACACCCGCATCTGTAGTCGAACGACCTTTTGTAAAGCCATATTGTCCTGAATATTGTTGTATTGATATTGTTGTGTTGTTATGAAGGAGGCTGTTTAAATTAAAATGTCTTAGCAATTGCTTGAGTATTAACTTTTCAAATATCTTGCTAAATGCAGGTAAAATATAAATAGGTCTGAAATTGCTGACGTCATTTTTATTACCTGATTTAAATAAAGGTATGACTTTACTACTCTTCATGAGGTCAGGAAAAGAGCCCGAATCAACACATTTATTAAAAGTAACAGATAGATAGGGGGCTACGATTTCCATTATATTGCTTAATAGTTTAATGGAGATACCCCAGATATCACCAGTGTTTTTAGACTTAAGTGTGTTAAAAAGATTAACTACATCACGAGGTGTTACATGTTCGAAGCTAAATAAGCGACTACAATTAGGCACACTACGACAACCGGGACCAACGGCTTAACGTTCTTTCCGAGGCACGGAGGGGTCTTGTATATTAAGATGGTCACCCATCTATGGACCAACCGCGTCAAGCACATAAAGCACAGGATATGCTGAGATGGTCTTTTTAGCGCGCTTTTTCGATCCTACGCGTGCTAACTTTAGTTGGAAGTTATTCTACTAACGAGAAATCTGAGGACTTACCAATGGCATCATATTCATCATCAACTTCAGTACAATGCCGTTTATTCTTATCTTCATCCAAGAATCTCTTGGACGAGGTTTGGGCAGGACCGCAGGTACTCTCGGGCACCTCGACTATGTTGCTGGCGATACTGAAGGCAGCTGATGTGTAGTTGTCGTCTATAGAACCCTCGAAAGATGCATCATCGTCATCCCCCAGGGGTTCTTCTGCCGGATCATCGGGATCTGATTCCTGAGATTAAGAGAAGATTTTATTACTAGATATTGCAGTAGCAGACAAAAGAGCAAAAAGCTCACCCCCTATTAAATGAGACTGAAACATAGCTGGCATAATGTGGGAGTTCTTATTAATCGACTGTTTGGTATCCAGAATCTTTTGGAGACAATCATCAATATAGATGAATGACGTACATAACAAAGGCTTATGTCAAGAAGATGAGTGGCAGGGTCTTCTTGTTTATCCACATAAAATATAATTACCAATCAATGTTTTTAGAGTCTTCCCTGTCCGCACTCTAGGTAATAAGCGAGTTATTTACGTTGATTGGTTAATCCTTTTAGCTCGACCGCAATCCAAAATCGACCATTGAAACACAAGGAGGAAGAATTATATATAGCTTCCAAATGTTAACTAAAATAAACAGACATAGCAACCTTTGTCTGTTTATTGTAGTTGACATTTTAAAGCTCCTTTTTATGAGATTTAAGTAACGAATTAAATATTTCAATAACTTTTTCCGTAAAAAGAATACAGGTAATATATAGGTATGTAAAGTGAGAGAACAAATTGATACCAATTTAAATTGTATGTAGGTATATTGAAATCATAATTGTCATTCTTTGACAGTTGCATAAAATGGCCATAACACGGCAAATTAACGTAGGGTGTCAATTGGGTGAACAATTAATTTTCCTAGCGGAACATTGCACTACTGTTTAAATATGTCCATTCTCATTACACTACCCTTTGAATATGGAATATCACTCCAGTTCGAAATTCTGTTCACCTTCTATAAGATAAAACGGTTCAAAGATAACAAAGCGGCTACGTATAAAGGATCAATTAATCTGCCTAGCCTTTTCCCAACTCTCTTACGCTATCCGGATGCAGCTGAATACCAGTACTTTACATGGAGCGACTGCTTGTCTGACCTCCAGAACCCAATTACTCGGTAACACGATGGCCCTTGACGACCCGTAACGACTATCAAAAAGCTACGTGTCATTCGTAGCTTTCGCCGGGACCAACGGCTTAGGGTGCGTTCCCACTGACGTGGAGCTGAGCGGAGTAGAGAGGAGCGGACCGTGTATTGGCCGATCACAGTGCTCGAAATCTGCGGAGTGAAAATTTCGAGAAGTGAAGAAGTAAAGACTTCCCGACATCAATCTTCGGGCAGTTGCCCCAGACACAACACCCGTCTGGTCCGGGGATCCTCCCGTTTCTATGAAGGATGTGTTTTTTTTTTTGTTTTTGAGGGTGGGAAATCATCAAATAACTTCTCCCGCTCTGGGCGGAGCGGGAGGGTGTGTCAGACTCTTACTAACCAAAACCCACCCGTATTCCTTGCTGTTGCCTGTGTTGCGGGGGCCTCGGTGACCCATAAGTACCCTCCCGCGACCCCAGCAGGCATCGGCCCTAGTGGACCCCTACTATATGTGCTGACGACATCTCTTTGAGGCGCGCGTGGAATACAACGCGCCGTCGACCCGGGCCTGGTCCTTACCGGACGGTGAGCTACCCATTGCTCACCGTCCATGAAGGATGTGTGAACTTTACACCCTGTTTCCTCATGCCTCTAAAGATTTAAAGAATTGGAATTTAGTCACATTTTGCCAGTTGTATTTACGTCCCACAGAATAAGGGGACAATGGACTCGTTATTGTCACTAATCGGGCACACATCCAGGCTCCGGGCTACTACTTAGAAATTCCCGATGGAATAACCCAGGACCCCATGCTCAGCAATTGCGATTGCGACCACCGTACCAACGATAATATAAATCAGGGATTCCCAAACTATTTTGGGCAAGAGACCCCTTTTCCAAAATGAACTGATTGATACCTCAGACGCCCAAAGCCAATTTATTTTCATCTTGTACCAACTTGTGCACGCTTATCGACTTGTTGAGTTTTTTAAAAGTACAACAATGATACTTCCTACTAAAATATTAGTCATTCTTGTATCAAGTTGGCACTCGTACAATAACACAACTTATACAGTATCTTGATAGTTTCAAATAAGAACTTGTGTTAATTAATATGGGTCGATTTTAAGACCTTGTTGACCCCTAAAATCAGTTTTCGTTTAACCCTTTTTTTTAGGTGGGAAATTATCAAATAACTTCTCCCGCTTTGGGCGGAGCGGGAGGGTGTGTCAGACTCTTACTGACTAAAACCCATCCGTGTTCCTTCCGTTGCCAGTGTTGCTAGGGTCCACGGTATCCCTTTCGGACTTTCCCGCGACCCCGGCAGGCATCGGCCCTAACGGACCCTTACACTTGTGCTGACATCACTTTGAGGCGCGTTTCCCAGGGGTAAAAAGGGATGTTCCACTCCCTTTTTACCCCTGGGAAACCGATTTCGACCCCAAGGGATCGATATCAGAAAATACAAACAGTCAGATAATACAATCATCAGACTTATAAACATCTTTTGGTTATAGGCCGTGTTCAAACGCGAGCAAACGGATTCCAAAAGACATTACAGGAAATAATAAAAGTGTTGCAGCTGATGTATTATTCTTAAAATCCTAGCGGACAGACGGACAAAGGGAAAAGTCCCTAGATAAAAAGATTACAGTAGAAACCGTTTTTCATCTCGTGATTGTTTTCTTGAGCATTCAAAGTGAAACATTTATTAACGTCATGCGAGCTACCTGAGTAGGGACTTACTTACTTTCCAAAGGTATTTTTATTCAAAAGTGTTTTGCAGTTGCACTTAGATTTACAAAATGAAAACAGTATTAAGTTGGGAAAATAATGTAACGATTGAAGGAAATCTTATATAAAAATCTCAGTAACAGGCAAAATTACGAAATTTGTATATTTTATATTTTTCTGCTCGCGACATCGTTCGCGTGGAAGTCGTAATTAACACACCACAATATATTAGTTGTTTTGGTCTAGTGGTCGCAAGCGCTACTGTTGAGCAAGAGGTCCTCGGTTCAATTCCCGGGTCAGGCAGCGTTATTGGTAAAATTTTAACAGAATCTATCGGGTAGAATTTGCGTGATGTTGCAGTACACATTCAGATAAATAGAAAAAAAAATGCAAAGATCTATATTTTCGGCATTACAATCGATCCCACACCTCGTAGCAATTACTTTCTTTCAAAAATATTCAATGAACAATTTTGACTTCGCTACGATTTTATTATATACATATATTATTATTATTATGTATAAATAAAATATGGTAAATCTCAGTGTAGTTACAGCAGAATAGAATATTTTATTTGTGAAACATAGTTACATACAAAGATCTTCAAAAAAATTGGGAGTGCGCTATGTTTTGGCAACAATGACAAACAAATGATTAATTATTTAAAACTATTGAATAGTACTTTTTCGGGTGACCACTGAATATCAGTGGTAGAAGGCTTGGCTTGCACTGAGCATGATGCTGTGCTATGGGGTGCCACAGCCCATCATGCTTAGTGGAAGTCTTCCTGTCACGGTCATGACGTGCAGCTGTCGACTAATTCTGTTTTGTGCTCGTGATTATAATGTAGATGTATTTTATTCTCGTTTTTTTTTTACCTAATCTAGTTAATAAGGTATCTTTTTGAATGCCCGTGTATCTGTGACAAATATCCCTAGTTTTCTTTATTTCTTTCATAAAATTAAAATGTTGATTATTGTGATAATCGCAGGAGAACGTATTGCTGTGTGTTTGGGTGTCTTAATAATTCATCGATTCCAGAATTGTCTCTGTTCAGATTACCTATTGAACAGGAAAAGGTAAGCAAGTCACTTATTCTAGCATATAATTTTTACTTGATGATGGGAGGATAATTTATGATGGATTACCTACTTACTTATTTTTTGTTGTATTAGTTTTCTATCAGACAGAGGAAGTAGGTAGGCCTACTTTCCCACTAGAATGTATTAGGTACTTTTGATCTGTCAATTGATTTGCCGCTATTGCTTTGTTTACGTTTAGTCATGCCGATTTCTCAGTATTGTAGATAGTAACTGAGTACCTACTTACAGTTATAAAATCGTAATAAAAAATATTATAACCAGCCTATAATGTTCCCACTGCTGGGACACAGGCTTCCTCTCTGTGAGAGGGAGTGGGCCGTAATCCAACACGCGGGCCCAGTGCGGGTTGGTGGATGTCACATATCTTCGAATTTTTGGTTCTAGGACATGCCGGTTTCCTCACGATGTTTTCCTTCACCGTTTTGAGACATAATTTACACAAAGTAAAGCGCCTGTCCGGGTTCGAACCTACGACCTACAACTCGTAAGTCGCGGCCGTTACCATTGGGCCACCACTGCTCTGATAATAAAAAATATGTAATTGACTAATTGTGAATCAGATTAATAGAGCAAAGTTCGAATCATAATAACAGAACAAAAATTTGATTATAGTCTAAGAGACAGGCGTTAGTTTTTTTATGTTGTTTTACGATGTTTTTTTTCATCATCGTTTAGGTAAAACCGACCTCACAAACCCTGTACCCAGACAATACAAGTAAAAAATACAACTTCCCGACCCTTGCCAATTTATAGGCACTGAATTAAAATTTAGCTAAAAGTGACAACCCTGAGACAGTAGGCAATTATATCGCGGATTGGGCCGGAGATAGCCTACTTACTCTCTTTATACTATGATCAAGGTATATTACTAACAAACAATGTAGTAGAATATTATTCTTTTCTATCAACCAATACTCCGCTTATTTATCTAAAATCTAATTAAACGTGTGCATTAGTAAGCTGGCGGCTTTCTCGCGCAACGCATCAGCATTGCAATTCAGCGAGGAAATGCCGCCAGCATCCTCGGTACAATGCTTCGAGGGCCTTTCTTAGGTTTAACTTGGTTTTAATTTAATTTAGTTAATGTAAATAATCGTCTTGTAATTTGGTTATGTTAATTAAATGTACCAAGGTCAAAGTTCACATTAGAAACCCGGTATCATTACCCGAAGTACCCTTTCTGTTTACAAAATGGCCATAATTATCTTAAACGTATTTAATTTAGGTGAAATGTCACACAATGAAATTGCAATTTCCCAATAACAGTCGTAACATTAACTTAGTCGTGTTTATACCATTGTACCCACAGTTTAGGTCGTTAATTGTAATTAATCTGGGAATTCTGAGAACATAAGGCCAATATGACTTGCCCTTTGTAATTGTTACTAAGCTCTATTTAACGACGTCTACACACCAAGGGATTTAATAACCCTTGGTGTGTAGACGTCGTTGGATTGAAACTAGGCTGACGGGTGTCGAAAATACGTAATTAAAATTAACCACGTATTTACTTATACGAAAAAAAACAATGATTAATATCTGAAATAAATGTTTCTTTTTTATCGTGCGTCCTGAAGACGTTATAATTTTATTTATATTATGGAGGCATAAGGAACAGGGTGTTAAAGTTCACTCATCCTCCATAGAAAAGGGAGGATCCTCCGACCAGACGGGTGTCGTGTCTGGTCGACTGCCCGACGGTTGATGTCGGGATGTTGTACATGCATATGCTATTTGCGCGGTAAACTCTGCTTGCGCGATGCGATGTGTATTGCGTAGTTCGCATGTGGCGATGTAGATGCCGCACCAATATTAATTTTCGAATTTATTTTAACATGTAATTTAAGTATATATTTTGGCAGTGAAAGTTGCACAGCGCTTCGCTTCGCCCGTTCTGCATCGGCTTTTACGCTAGAGATGCACATTTTTGCCCTAAATACACTTCATTATTCCAGCCGTTTTCTGCCCCTACAAAAACCATTTGATTTAGATTTCACCTAATTACTCCGTGTAAAAAAAAAAGAAAAAAAAAACACAATCTTCCCAAGTATGTGGTTTTAGATCTTCGGAAACTTGTCTGCTAATGTGTACGGGCTAATCGCGGAACTTTTTTTTTCTTAACTTTTGCAAGGAGAAATGGTTGGATTTTTGGTATCATATGGCTCTCCCTAAATAATAGCATATTAAAATCATCTCTCGTGTAAAGTTCAGTCTTAGTCAAGTTTTTACCTCCTGTCCTGTCTGACCATTTTTGGATTCCGTATTTATGAGTAGGTCCAGCTCTGCCTTTCCTTTATTCCAAGCCTCAATTTTGAGTGATTGCAAAATATGTATAACCATGCTAAATTACAGCTTTCTAGTACTCAGAGGGGACTGGCAGCAGACAGACAGACAGACGGACATAGCGAAACTATAAGGGTTCCTTGTTGACTACGGAACCCTAAAAATGGTTACTGTTTTTCAGCTATTTTAAACGTGAGCTTATCTGTCTGTTAGTTTGCCTTAACTTCAAATGCACCTCCAAAATGAATAGCAACACAACGTATATTACGAGTATAAGGGCCCGTGCAGGAAATCGACAGATTTTAGTAAATTTTGTTCATTATTTGTGAGAAAGGGAATAAGAATTTGTACAAAATTATTTGTGATTTGAAAAGCCGAGTTCTTTGTCTTGCATGTGGCTGAAAGGGATTTTTTAAATAAATTAAATGTTCATGGAACATCACTAAAATTCGCAACAAGTATTCCTAAAAATGACGCGAGACTGACGTTTGATCATCATTTTACAAGAAACTACTATTGGTATTGAGCATTAAAAAATGTCACACATTTTTTAATGAGTGACATTCATAACATTAAATGTTCTACATGCACGAGACCATTTATTCAACTTCGATGCAAAATTTAGTAGAAAAATAATTTTGAAAACAAATGATTAATTGTTAAAAGCTATTGAATAAGTAGGTACTTTTTTGGGTGACCACTGAAAATCAGCGGTAGAAGGCTTTTTTTTTGGATGGGAAATCATCAAATATCTTCTCCCGCTCTGGGCGGAGCGGGAGGGTGTGTCAGACTCTTACTGACTAAAACCCACCCGTATTCCTTCCTGTTGCCTGTGTTGCCAGGGGCCTCGGTGACCCTTTAGTACCTTCCCGCGACCCCGGCAGGCATCGGCCCTAGTGGACCCTTACACTTGTGCTGACGACATCTCTTTGAGGCGACCCGGGCCTGGTTCTTACCAGACGGTGAGCTACCCATTGCTCACCGTCCGCCCGTTCTGCATCGGCTTTTACGCTAGAGATGCACATTTTTGCCCTAAATACACTTCATTATTCCAGCCGTTTTCTGCCCCTACAAAAACCATTTGATTTAGATTTCACCTAATTACCTACTCCGTGTAAAAAAAAAGAAAAAAAACACAATCTTCCCAAGTATGTGGTTTTAGATCTTCGGAAACTTGTCTGCTAATGTGTACGGGCTAATCGCGGAACTTTTTTTTTCAAAACTTTTGCAAGGAGAAATAGTTGGATTTTTGGTATCACATGGCTCTCCATATATAATAGCATATTAAAATCATCTCTCGTGAAAAATTCAGTCTCAGTCAAGTTTTTACCTCCTGTCCTGTCTGACCATTATTAGTGTTCCGTATTTTTGAGTAGGTCCAGCTCTGCCTTTCCTTTATTCCAAGTCTCAATTTTGAGTGATTGCAAAATATGTATAACCATGCTAAATTACAGCTTTCTAGTACTCAGAGGGGACTGGCAGCAGACAGACAGACAGACGGACATAGCGAAACTATAAGGGTTCCTTGTTGACTACGGAACCTTAAAAATGGTTACTGTTTTTCAGCTATTTTAAACGTGAGCTTATCTGTCTGTTAGTTTGCCTTAACTTCAAATGCACCTCCAAAATGAATAGCAACACAACGCATAGTACGAGTATAAGGGCCCGTGCAGGAAATCGACAGATTTGAGTAAATTTTGTTCATTATTTGTGAGAAAGGGAATAAGAATTTGTACAAAATTATTTGTGATTTGAAAAGCCGAGTTCTTTGTCTTGCATGTGGCTGAAAGGGATTTTTTAAATAAATTAAATGTTCATGGAACATCACTAAAATTCGCAACAAGTATTCCTAAAAATGACGCGAGACTGACGTTTGATCATCATTTTACAAGAAACTACTATTGGTATTGAGCATTAAAAAATGTCACACATTTTTTAATGAGTGACATTCATAACATTAAATGTTCTACATGCACGAGACCATTTATTCAACTTCGATGCAAAATTTAGTAGAAAAATATTTTTTTGAAAACTTTCTTTTTTTTTGTATGTATTTTTACCTAATATTTAGCAAGCCATTTAAACAAATGTAAAAATCACACATTAATATTCAGCTATCCTTGCAATAAAATCAAAATTTTATTTTATGATCATAAATTCACCTTCATTAGGTAAATCAATGGCGAAATAAACTATATTTTCGAGAGTGCAAAAATGATGACACTATTAACAGGTGCTGTGACTGACACGAATGGTTTAGCGCCACGAAAACTGTACTTTTATAGTCAGTGTACACAGACTTAATGTTCAATTTTTTTCGAGCTTTCCCACAATTAGATGAAATTAAGTAAACACAAAAACACGAGGCATGCCTTTTATGTTTTGTTGTTTGAAGAAAAAAACACAACTAGAACCTTAGAGTACTTTTTATTGTTTTTCAAAGTATTCACCACGTAACTTTTCCATTCGCTCAAACCAGTTATTATAACATTTATTCCACTCTAAAGTGGGGGTGTTCAAATGGCTGACTTGAAAGCGTCGACTGCTTCTTCACTGGACTGGAACCTTTGACCACGAAGACTTTTCATAATTTTAGGAAATGTAAAAATATCGTTAGGGCTTAGGTCAGGACTTTATGGAGGATGGTCAAGAATTTCTACTTTTTCCTGCTTCAAATACTCAATCGTTTGACGAGCGCTGTGTGAGCTTGCGTTGTTGTGGTGCAGGATGATGCGTTGCTTTGAGTTAGATTTTCGAAGTTCGGCGATGACTTGTGGTAAACAAACTGTGGTATACCACTGCGTTAACCGTTCTACGATCTTCAAGTGCAATAAATAGTCGCAACATGGCCGGTTTTTCCAACGAACGTGGCCACCATCTTCTTTGAAGTGCTTCGAGAACGAACAACTTTAGTCGGCTTTGGCTCGTCTTGAAAGACCCAGATTGTAGATTGTTGTTTGAAATCAGGATCGTAGGCATAGATCCAAGATTCCAAGATTCGTCACCACTGATGACGTCGTAGACGTGATTTGACTCTCCGTCCGGGTTGAACCTTTGCAGAGTTTTCTTACACCTTCTGACGCGGGCCGCCTTGTGATCGTCGGAAAGCAGATGCAGTATCGAACGGCAAACTAGCTTTCTCACACCAAGCGCTTCACGCAAGATCTGAATGGTTGTCCCTGGGATGCCTAATCGAGCCTCTATCTCTCAATACGTGGCATGACGATCTTCGAGAACTAGTTGTATCACAGCAATGATGTTATCTTCAGTGAAGGCGGATTTTGGGCGTCCTTCGCGAGATTTGTCACTAACACTAGTATGTTCACGCTGGAATTCTAAATACCAGCGTTCGACAGTCTGCAGACATGGGGCTGCATCACTGAACACAGATGTTAGCTCTTCAAAACACTGAACTGAAACTCTTCTAAAGTTGTAGAAAATTATTGCACGAACATTTTCCTTAGAAAGATTCATTTTCGTACGTAACCTGACAGATTCCAATCGACGCTGTGACGAAACAATAGCATTAATCCTACTACTTTCAACTGTTTTGAGATTCAAAATTAAAACACATTCGAATATAGAACAGTTCCAAATTCAAAATTGCAGGGAAATATGGAAACGACAGAACTTAAAAGGCATGCCTCGTACACATACCATCATGCCCGTAATCCCCGAAGGGCTAGGCCGAGGTGTACCTATAGTAAGTACACCCACATTTCGCGAGTTATGTGTAAGTCCCATGTAGTTGGGGACGACCCTATTGCCATCAACCGGGCACAAATCCAGGCTGCTACCAAGAAATTCCTGTTGGATAAACCCAATAACACTGCCCGACCTGGGAATCGAACCCAGGACCTCATGCTCAGAAGTAGCGCTTGCGACGACTAGACCAACAAGGCTGTCTAAAATTGCACGGAGCCGTAATAAAAACTACAAAGTTTTAGTTAATGATTTGCTCCTTGCAATTACGATGAACATCACATCAGATACGCGCAGTGTGAACAATTAACAGTTTAAAACTAGGCCAGGCAAATTACCAATACGCAGTAAAAAACTCTACTTTCAAAGATGAACCAACTTTTCTTTCGCAGCTAAAAATAAATGTCCAAAAATAAAGACCAACTCTTTATCTAAAACTTTGTCCTTTTCACGTTGAAGCAGATTCACATTTACATCTTGATGGTCTAAATGAATTTCAGCTTTGTCCTCAAAGTTGGGCAGGACCTTTCAAAATGAATGCACACATCTGGCTGTAAGCCCTCAAGATTGTTGGTCTACTAAAACTTTAGGGATTATATTTACTGAGGTGAATTTAGGCAGAATTATGAGAGTCGAAATCTGGTCAGTTAACCTGGAAAAATTTAAATGTTAAATCGAGGAAAATTGATTTAATGAGATCTTCTAGTTTTATGTTGAGCTTTGGGATCACCGATGGTCCTTCATTTTCTACCCGACTACGGCAAAGTTAAAGGAGGGTTATGATTTTAACAAGCTATGTATGTATTGAGGCGTAATTAAATAAAAAATCATCATTAGGTACGTCACTTGTAATATATATAATTAATAAAAAAGACAAATATGGAGAAAAAACAAAAATGAAGAAATATATATTTTGTGATGTAAATAGGCAACACCAGATGCTGTTAAAAACTATAAAACAAGTACGATTTAAGGTGGATGGTAAATATGGTCCCTGTTCGGGCGCCATATTTACCATCCACAAGACTGGTGACATAATGACGATTTTTTTATTTCATTACGCCACAGTGTGTATGTTCATCTGTTCCCTCATAATTCCTAAACTACTGTATTTTGTCAAACGAGGTAACGTTGCACGTTGAAAGCGACATGTTGTGCCGCGGGTTATAGGATATATAATATGACGTCACAAAAAAACCAACATTGCGGCTTATAACGGATGTAAAGAGTAATATATCATGTTTGGTATCAAAAAAGAATATACAGGGTTGTAACACCACAACATCAGCGTCGCATCGATAAAACTCCGGTGCGAGCTGAGCGACCGCGTGCGTCCTCTCCGCCCCGCCGCACACGCCACCGAGTCCCTCGGCGCCTTTAAAAGCTCGAGCGCCAGCCAGTTCAAGCAGTTTTCCCGGCCCAATTAATTGTCCTTTTGACAGCAATCTTCAACACTCTGTTGAACAACAATCTCTTTCCACAAATATGGAAAGAAGCCGTAGTTATAGGCTTTCACAAACCTGGCAAACCTAAAGCTGAACCGTCCAGTTACCGTCCCATCAGTCTCCTCAACACAATGGGGAATCTATATGAACGAATAATCGTTAAAAGATTAATGGATTTTGCCGAATCCAATAAACTCTTACACCAATGAGCAGTTTGGATTCCGACCCAAACATTGCTGTGTCCGCCAAGTCCATCGCATAATCGAACATATAAGCGTAGGATACCAAAACGGCAACAAGACTGGCGCACTCTTCCTTGATGTAGCGAGAGCATTTGATAAAGTTTGGCACAATGGCTTAATCTATAAGCTATATACACTTAATGTGCCTGACCGTCTCATGCTCATCATACGGGACTATTTATCAAATCGTACCTGTCGCTACCTAATAGGAGAGTCCCTTTCATCCCCCCACCCGATTCGAGCTGGTGTTCCACAAGGCTCCGTTCTCTCCCCTCCCTCTTCTCGCTCTACACAAGCGACATCCCCAAGCATAACAAGTGTCAATTGGCCCTATTCGCTGACGACACTGCAATTTATTACTCAAGTCGCAGCACTGAGTACATCCATAGACACCTCCAATCAGCAGCCAACGCTCTAGAGCAATGGTGGATAGAAATTAATGCATCAAAAAGTACAGCAGTACTTTTTGTAAAACAAGGCAAAACAAACAGTCACTTACACACCCATACCCGACCCATCACTATGTCAGGCCAACAGATCCCTTGGGACCTAAAGGCCAAATATCTAGGGGTAACTCTCGACCACTACCTCCGCTTCAACGAGCACGTAAAGACAGTACGCAACCGTGCTGCCTTCGCGCTCGGTCGCCTCCACTATCTTATTAATACACGTAGTAAACTAGCCCTTAAGTCACAGGTGCGAATTTACACCACGTGTATTCGCCCCATTATGACATATGCGGGCGTCGTGTTCGCACACGCCAAGCCGTAACTACAAAAAAAAATGCAAGTCCTTCAAAATCGATTCATGCGAAAAGCCACGGGTAGCCCCTGGTTTGTACGCAATGATCAATTACATTTCGTCGATTTAAAATTGCCAACCATCAGGCAATTTCTTAAAAAAACAAGCAAACGCTTTTTCGATTCTGCTACCACGCACACTAATCCACTAGTGGCAGCAGCTGCCAGTTACACTCCCTCACGCACACGACGTCCTAAACATGCATTAACCGACAAAGATGACGACATCACTCTCTACCAAGAGAGTATCAAGTTAGCTCAACATCAACAAAAACACACCACACTGACCTCCCGCACTCGACGGCGAGTACCTCCGCGTGCTAGATTAAAAAGACACTCCCCCCGACCCTTGAACCCGCCCGCCCGCGCGGAGCAAGTTAATTCAAATAATATCCCCAATAATAATATAACACAGATACAAGTCCCCGCTTGCTCAGTAACCGGTAGCGCCCTAAGCCGAGGTTCGAGTCCTACTATGGGACGCTCTTAGCTGTGCTACCTAAACTCAAATTTAAATAGGTGAGGGCCGCTCTGGCCCCACCGAAGCCCGGTAAAGCAGTCGAGGACCCCCGCGGGACCACTGCATAAAAGCCAGTACCAAAAAAAAAAAACAGTTCAAGCAGTCAGCGTTCGGTACGGTCCGGGTGCACTACTCCGCATCGACTTAGGTCGGTCACCTCCCCGGCCTCGCATCTTATCGGATACTGGCTGAGCAGCGTATATTATTTGTTGATTGTGTTGACTTCGTTAGCGAAACCGCATCATCAACTTATAATGTACGCTATTAGGGATTTAGATAAGGACACTTGCATTGTGATTTAGAATCAGTTAATGTTTATAAATATACCGTTGTTACTACTTGAATTACGCGTTTAGCTTATCTCCCCACACATTACCCCCGTTACAGGGTCAAAATAAATTAGCTAGAGTAACTCCGCAGACGGGTATCGATATCTAAACACGAAAAAAATCAAAATAAAAACGACCGCTGGTAGTGTTATTACTGGAAGTATGAGTTGGAGTTGAGAATTTCTGTTTATTTTTATTTTATACATACGTACATAAACTCACGCCTTCTTCCCATGGGGGTAGGCAGAAACTATAGAACGCCACCTGCTACGCTCCTTACATACTCCTTTTGCTAAGTTTACTTTCATACATCTGCAGACTTAGCATACATAATCAGCCTATAATGTTCCCACTGCTGGGACACAGGTCTCCTCTCTGTGCGAGGGAGTGGGCCGTAATCCACCACGCGGCCCCAGTGCGGATTGGTAGATGTCACATGTCTTCGAATTCTTTGGTTCTAAGACATGCCGGTTTCCTCACAATGTTTTCCTTCACCGTTTTGAGAGCAGTGGTGATGAAATAATGTACACAAAGTAAAGCGCCTGCCTGGATTCGAACCCACGATCAACAACTCGTAAGTCGCGGCTGTTACCACTGAGCCACCACTGCTCTCAGGCTTAGCATGACACTCTATTTCTTCGAAAAATAGACACGGCTCTTTCTACACAAAGTGACGTTTCGTTTCTCAGTTTTTGACATCTCACCGTAGAAATCCTTCTACAATCTGTCATCTTGTCTTTCGTTTCCAACGACCTTTGTTTAAGTCCTTTTTTATGTAGAAAGATTTCTACGGTGGGATGTCAAAAAAGGAGAAACGAAATGTCACTTTGTATGGAAAGAGCCGTGTCTATTCTTCGAAGAAATAGAGAGTGTCATGCTAAGCCTGCTGGTCATACACGCACGCCAGTTGCGAGTACCAACTACGCACCTGACCTTTTTGAAGAACATCACAAATGAGGTTACTACATGTCTTTCTGGGGCGTCCCCTCCCGGCGTTTCCACGCACATCTGCCTTGTAAATACCTTTTGTTAGTCGCCTTTCATTAATTTTATTTTATCCTGTTTAGTTATCGATTTCCATCACGTCTGTGAAGTTTACATAAAAGAAACGATTTTTTAAACCTATATTTCAAGTGACTACACTACCGGCGGTTAATGACCCCAAAAAACTCATCAAATTAATTTCTGTTTTTTTTATCATGGTTAGATATCAATAGAAATCACACATCAATTTAATTGAACTCTGTATTGGTTATGTGCATAATTATACATACATTTTAATTTAAACCCCAATCAAGAGTAAAACAGTTACGTTTCACTCCTGACTGTTTTCCCAAAATATATGAAGATGAAAAAAAACCAGCTATTGAGAGAGAGACAGAGTTCCGTAGTTGGGATGAATTTATCCCAAGAACAAACTTAACATTGTAGTTGAAAAAAATGTTCTCCCATACATTCCAACTGCACATGTAAGTTGGTCGACTTTTACTCGTTAACTTGTAAAGCGTACTTAGCTGCGATAGTTTTCTATATCTTTGTCAGCGTGATTATTAGGTATATATACCTACCCATGGCAAATTGCAGCTTTCTAGTACAGACAGACAGACATGCGAACATGGCGAAACTATAAGGGTTCCTTGTTGACTAAGGAACCCTATAAAAGTTAAAAACTAAAACCCGACTACGACAAAAAGGCCAACCAAAAACGTATAAAACATCGATATCGTTTTGACAGTCACAATTAAGGCTTCTGCAGACTGGGGCGATATCGCGGGCGTGACAAACATATTGCTGCATGTCGCGCCCGCGATACCGCCCCAGTCTGTAGAAGCCTTTAAGATGCTGATAACACCTAAACCGCCGTCACTGTCAGATTGCATAGAAAAGAAAGAGAAGCGCAATGACACAACGCTTGTAATTTATTACAAAATATGAAGTCATTGTCTATTTACTCAAAATTGAGTTGAGTTATCGAAAATAAAAAACAACCAAGTTCTGCATCCAAATAAGACGGTCTTGTTATAAATTAAATACGTAACGTATGTTGATATTTAATACAGATATTTTGGATTGGAACTCAAGGTAAGAGGTTAGTTTAAAGTTAGTTTGTAACGAGTTCTTTTTTCAAAACGTGTTTTGGTAACAACCAAGTTCTGGTAAATATGTTAAAAATTAACATATATTTTTACCGCTACCACAAACTATACAGATTTGGCAAACTTTTTTCTTAAGACAAGCCTATTTTGTTCATTTGCCTCTTGTCAGCGCCTTGATTAAAAAACGAAATTGGGTTTCTTGTAGCCGGAGTCACACGCAATAAGGGGGTCTACTCCCTAATCACGGTATTCGTAGTTTCGGCTGAAGCTACGGGCGTTTTCTACTCCGTATCACCTACGGACGATTTAATTTGATTTGATTAGTTCGGGGCCCGAACTAATCAAATTAACATTATAACAAATTAACTTTATATAATTAACACCTGAGTCACATCTCTAAAAAGAGTTGTACGTCGTACCCAAAACACACTGCGCTGCAAGTCGTCCCAATCTTTCTCAAACGTACTCTGCGACACAGGTGTTAATGTAAGTAGGGTAGTTTTTATTCCGTGTTGAATCTACATTATATTTATTTATTAGGTATCGGTTTTGAGTCTACTCAGATGCGGGATGCGGGCAATTAGTGTTTTACTTTGGAATACCTGTGAAGTACTGATTACCCGTACTGCTTGCTAACTCCTGTGACCAAACCCGTGGCCTACCCGTCATTTGAGGCTTTAAATTACAGATAAGAATAATTTGTTCCGGAAAGAAAAGAAACGATGGAAGGATTTTGTGAAAGATGGTAATAATGGCTGGATAGGAATTGAATATTGAGATGATGGCAGAGAGATGTGTGGAAAACAAAAAAAATCAACCGACTTCCAAATAAAAAACACTACAACGTGAAAAAGTAACTTTTATTTCGGAAGTCGGTGTCTTTGGTTTTGTATTTTCGTTTTTTGCCACCGGCTTAATAAAGTTATTTTTCGCTTTGTTGTCTTTTTTTTAAGTCGGTTGATTTTTTCTGTTAAAAAGTTTTTATGTTTCACTTTTTAGTTGTGGTACTTACCCCCACACATATTCGTATACCAGTAATTGCTAATTAAATAATTATCAGTGACAGGAAGTTATTATAACATCATCAACATACACCAGGTGGCAAAAATACGTATTATTGAAGCTAACTCAAAAACCACTCAAAAGAACTTACCAAATTTATATGGAACCAACTCAGGAGTATACTCCTGAGTTGGTTCCATTTCAAAAAATTATATAAATTAAAAATTGGTTCAGAAATGACGGAGTCCTGAAGCAACAATTTCTTCTTTCAAGTCGGAAGTCGGTTAAAAAGACATACTGCGCCAACCCTATACAAGGTGTTGTTTTGAACCTGCAAAACATTTCAGGAGGTTGTTATGAAACTCGTAAATAATCGTATAACAATACGATACCAAGTCAATAATCAATAATACTTTTTATTTTAGATTTTTAAATTTTATCTTTTATTTTTATTATTTTTTTTTAATTACATTATTACCTCATAAAATGTTTTGCAGGTCCAAAACAACACCTTGTATACTGATGTAAGGGCATGACGAATACGACAATAATACGTCTGTTCAAGACAGGTTGCATGACATATACTGGGTGAATATCTACTTATATTGAGAGCTTGAGCATGACATAAATGGAAAGTGTTTATTCGACATCGATTGTTTACCACAACTCGTTGCTATCGATGTAGATGCTTCGTAAAACGTGGGAAAAGTTATTTTTGGATACACATACATAAACTCACACCTACTTCCCATGGGGGTAGGCAGAAACTAAAGAGCCTGCTACGATCCTTACGTACTCTTTTTGCTTCGTTTACGTTCCTACATCAGCAGGTAATTCCGTAACACACTATCAGTAGCAAGGGGTTTCATTTTGACAGTTCAACAACATTCATTGCGTTATTTACATTGTTGAGCAGACACATTTTTCGAATATATAAAGCAATGGATCAGCAATATACCTACTTACTATAATATACTACAATCATTCAAATTGTGATTGATTGTGTGTTACCCAATTAGGGCGCTGGTCATAAACGCAAGCCGGTTGCGAGTACTACGCACCTGACCTGTCTGAAGAACACCACCAAAAAGGTCACTATATCATGACCTTTACGGCGTTCCCTCCCGGCGTTTCCACTCACATCTGCCTTGTAAATACCTTTTGTTAGTCGCCTTACATTCGTCCTCTCAACATGACCTAAGCTAGCTAGCTAGTTATTTTTGGATGTGTCACACAAACCACCATTATTATATTAAGCATTATAATAGACGTTCGAATCCAAATGGTAATCTTAACTTAATCTAGTTTTAAACCGAGACTTCTACCATACGGGCCTTAGTAAGTTTCTTCTGACTTTGTTATGTAAAACTAAAATGCATACACGTCAATTCTATATGTGAATATGTATTGTAGTAAATACTTTATGAAATAAATTCAGAAAGTAAAGTTCAAACTCCTTAAGATGTTTTCATGATTTTGTTTTGTATGAACATACCATTTTATTGTGTATAATTTTATCTTTTATTTTTTTCCAAATATTCATGTTTTCGTTACTAAATATAAATATTCCCTATCAAACCAAACGGCGCGGCGCGGGCGTGAGCGTGACGCACTTTTGTATGGCCAAGGTCAACGGCGATTACCCGACCCTTTATATGATATAAATGATAAATGATTTATTTTCTGTAAGTAGGTTTGTACAAACACTTTTACACGTCAATCATATTTTTAAAATAAAGCTAGATGAGGTCGGCGTTTCCTATCTGACTACTCTGAGAAGAAAGGCCGAAACAACCTCAGAGGTCACAGTCTCTTTTAAAGTCCAGACATAATCTTGGTCAGATCATATGAAGGCCATGTGGATTGGTGTCTGAAATGGTCCTTTTGAGGAAAGAACCACACAGATTGAGTGGACCTGTCCAGTCAGTGCACGCATTTGTCAGTAATCGTGCAACTCAACTCAGAACTTAAGGAGCTCAACGATTCGACGAACAATACCAAAGAAAGAACATTTGGGTAGGCCGCATAAATTACTCAAACTGCCAGACCATGATTAATACTAAACGAGAAAAAAAAAATAAAAAAATAAAACGATAATGAACCACTTATGCTTCACATTCACAATAATTGAAAACAATATAATACTTTACAAGTAAATATTAAGTTCCAAACAGTATATTGAACTCCACAAAGTAAATATGTCACAATGGTATATAAATAAAATAAAATGAAAGTTTCAGTATATTAGCTGGAGTATGTATGTTATATGCATATGTATGTTAACTGGAGTATGAAGTTAAGTTTAAGAAGAAAATACTTTATGAAATGAATTCAGGAAGTAATATCTACCGTAAATATAATAACTATATTATTACCTATACATAATTCTATTTGATTTTTTTTTCAAATATTCATATTTTCTTTACTAAAATGAAATATTGGTGGCAATACGTGGCCGCGAGGGGTTAGGGAAATGCACCGCCCTGTCGAACAAGGTCACCAGCACTTACCGTCCGCTTAACGTCATTAATGACAGATGTACAGAGACGAAACATGACGCTGATAAACTCAAACCCGCAGTCCAGCTCTCTACATCCGGACTTACCGCCGATGAACGCAACAAGCGCGAACCTCGGATCGTCGTTGTAGATGTTCCGACTGCTTTGGCTAAAACTGAAGTCTTCACGTGCATTTACGAACAGAACGTAGGCGCCAAGTTTCCAGAAATGTCGATGGAGTCCTTTTTGACTTTGGTTAAATTAAGCCACAAAGGGAAGAAGGATGCGTCGACCTGTAAATACGTTATTGAAGTTACAGCTAATATACGTAAGCCCTATTATCCCAATCAAGGCTTTTTATAAATTGGACGTCCTGCCCTGTCAGGGATTGGTTGGCATTTGTAGCATCTGGATGCTACAAACGCCAACAATATGGTCACGAAGCAAAAACATGCAGAGAGTTGAAATCTACGTGTGGCCACTGCGGTGAAGAAGGACACTCGATGTCAGAGTGCACAAAGAAAGTTGACACACCGAAATGTGCATCTTGCTCACGCTTTAAAAAGCCCAATAACCACAGAAAGGGAGGTGCTTAGTGTCCTGCTAGGAAAATTGCGGAATACAAGTACATCAACTCTATCGACTACGAGGGCGCCTAGAGCGTCATTCTCAAGGCCAGACTACCGTATTTAATGCCTGCTGCTGACTCAACAAAACACTGCATTGGGCTACAAAACCTCGATTTTGTTGATGTCTAAGTATATTAGTCGCGCGTAGCAAAAATCCAATATACACATAGCCTCGAACGTGATATGTTTGTGCAACATTGACTTACCAATTCTGCTGACGCAAAATTATATCATGTGTTTAGATTATAAAGTGCAAGAAACTATTTTACGCAAACTAAATAAGAACTTAAGGCCTATGTCCAGCAGTGGACTGCTATAGGCTGAGTTGATTGATTGATTGAAATAAGAACTTACGTTTATAAAACATTTTGTTGTTTTTATTTTTAAGGTAAATAGTAGTTTTTTTTAAGTAAACTGGGTATAAAATATTGAATTAATTACATTTTGTCACTATTTCAAGAATTGTTATGTTAAATATTATTAAGAATTATCGTCCTATAATTAGCATAAAGTAAGAGCTCATACCGCCTGTGATACAGGTTTATCCTAGTACAGGCATCTAACATCATAATACCTTTGTAAATTATTTCGAAGATTTTATGTTAATATTTTACCAATTGTAATACTGAATAACTATTTATTATTATTATTATTCATCAATCGTAAAATTTATTTTAGAACACAGTCTTTTAATACCTAATACCAGCCTATTACTGTGCCACAGCAGAGCAGAGGCATCTTCTCATACAGAGAAGGCACGAACAATGATAACCGCGCTTGCTTAAGACAGGTTGGCGATTTCAGACTTATACGAGTATATACCAGCTTAATATTATAAATGCGAAAGTAAGTTTGTTTGTTACGCTTTCACGCTAAAACGGCTGAACGGATTTGGATGAAATTTAACACACAGGTAGACCATGCCCTGGAGTACTTTTGAACCTGCATCGCAGACGACGTCGCGGGCAACAACTAGTTAACTATAAGTCCAGGTTCCCTTCACCGTTGTCAATAATGTCCAAGATAAACTTAGTATTATCTATTGCTTCAAAACACAGCATTTATTTATTTATTTAATACTTTACGCACACAAATGTACAAAGGCGGACTTAATGCCATAGGCATTTTCTACCAGTCAACCTTTGGGTGATGCAGAGACAGACAGCGGTAGGTGCAATAACGAAAACTGTGGAATAAATATTTTTTAAATATAAGTATATACATACATATACCTATTAAAAACATTATATATAATACATATACCTAATTATACATAAATATAAGACTAAATAAATACACGAATATACTAAACAGATAAGACAAACAATTTATTATTCATCCTTCCGTTTTACTCTATTTTACTTGATCGTTGAATGAATGAATGAATGAATGAAATGCACCGACCCCAGCGTGGTTAAACCAGACTCGATTGCTCGAATGAACCCAAGGATTCGCACTAGTCCCTGGAGCCTCATGTTTCATGGGACTACAGAGACCATTGCATATCAAAGAGTAGACCGGGGGGCGCGGTAATGGTCAGGAAGACGTGCCCTTAGGATAGGAAGGATTATTAGAGCCTACCGGATATGCATCCTTGAGCAAGCAATAGAATAGTGGAGAGACGGGTAATTTATCTATGGTACTCAAATTCTAACCCTGTTTTTCTGTGTCGCTTTCCTTTGTGCGAGATTAACGTGAAATCTATTGTAACTATTCAATCTTGCTTTAATTAATTAAAAAACAAATGAATTGACATTCAATCTTTCAGTATTCGCCTTACTTAGTGAATTTGTTAATGTTAATTTCTTGTCATTTTTCTTCATTTGCTTTCCCTTTGTTCAGTTGAGTATAAATATTTTCTATGTCCTATGATATAACTTCAGCTCGTAAGCTGGTACAAGTTTGAAACAATATTACGTGGATTTATTCGGTCTTGTACTCTTGCCCTACTTATGTAGGCTTTCGACTGGATTTACGATGTCGTCTGTAATTCAAAATTTGCTACATATTGTTTTATGGATTCATCTCAAGAAGTTTCTATTTGTAAAACTTTGTTAATATGCTGACTTACTATTGTTTTTGGGAATGTCATCTCGCATGTCAACCTAAGAGGTTGTCGGCTGCTTAATCGGTCTGACCTGTGGATGCCTTGATAAATTAAGGCCTCCAGCCAGGGCATAAAGCTTATAAACTAAGCTGCTACGAGTACATGCTAAAAGCCGTTTATTGCCCGTGGTTCGATCGCGTAGTTCTACTAGTAGGACTAAGGTTATTTTTCTTTTCACCCCCTGTGGGGTACGGACCTCAGCTTAGGGCGTAAATAAGCTGACCTCGCTGATCTTGCTACTAGAAAAATATTATACTTTTTACTCTACCGTTAATTGTAATGGTCCGTACTATTGATAAGCTACGATTAAGTCTTCTAGTAGGTACATACTAATTAGTAGGTATTAGTAGGTATACGTTATTTCATTCAACATTATTTTTATCAGTTTACATATTTCATAAATACAATATCGGATATACTTATATGCAAGTAGATGCTATAAGTATGTGTGTATTTATTGTATATGTAAATGGTACACCACTGACTACCTGCAGTATTGTGTCTCCTTCTCCCTTTAATCCATCAAAAAGTTGTCTGTAAAAGATCGCTTTTAGCGATAAGACCGCCCATTGTGTCACCCTTGTAAAATTTCAACATTTATATCTGTATTTTTTATGGTGTACATAATAAACAGTATTCTATTCTATTATATTCTCGTATTCCATCATTTTGAAAAACTAAAATAAACAAAAGAACTCATTCACGGATGTTTTTCAGAGTTTCCTGTGCATCAGACATGTCACTGTACCACATACACTGAATATATCCATATCGCTGGCTTTTAGTTTTTGCAGCACTGTGTGAGGATTTCCTTTTGAATGGTATTAAATAGAACTGATAAACAGCAAATACGCTGGCCGGTTTTGGAATACCTATGTGTTTTACTAAAAATAAAAGAACCGCTGCACAATAAGTGCAGTGGTTCTGCAGTGCAATAGTGCAGTAGTTGTTTCAGGGGCATTAGCCCCTTTATCTGAAAGAACTTGTTACCGCACATGCGCGTGCGTAGTTGTAACATACCGCTATATCAATCGGCCGACCGCGTACGAGTTTACTTACCCCTACAGCTGGCTGAGGCGAAGAAGTGTGTGGTTTCGTTTTATCATAATCCTCATTCATCTCATCAGTCTGGAACATGAACGAGAACAAGTCGTAATACCATAGATGTGGAGTGTAGATATCTGCCTCATTCTCCGCAATCTTCTTACTGTGTTGCACTCTCTTATGTTCCCTCCTCACACAAGCCCTCAGACTCTCTATTTTCCTCAAAACGTGCACTCTTGTAGCACTGGGGTCGTATTCTTGAACAAGCTGCGTCAATTTCGTGATCGCTTCGTGTCGCTTGTGCTTCATTTTGTAAGAAATGCAGTGTTTGTCCCACAGGCATGGTAGATTCTGGTATAGGGTTATGAATTCCTTGACTAGTTTGCGCGGGAACACAACGCTTACTGCATCGGCCATTTTGTTGGCGCTTGACACGTTCGGCGAGCGGCGCGGCGCGCAGGTCACTGAGCGTGTTGGATGGGGATGGGGTACTGCGCAGATTTGCCTCCCGCACCCCGCCTCCGGTGCGTCCCCCCGCTGTAGTCTGTCTGACTGTTGGCTATACAAGGTACATTTTGTGCGCCAACATGTTTGTATGCACGGTCGATACGCGTGCTGGGCTGACTGGATAGCCGATAATATTTGCGGAAGCGAACGAACTTATGTTTTGGAATGATTCGCGAAGATCAAAACTTAGGTGTTGTTTTATATCTTGGCATTTTTATCTATGGCTTGCTCTGAAACTACTTAAATGAAAACACTCTTCCCTAATTTCACCGAACTAATTAAGTACCTACATTTTTTAAACATAGTCTTATTGATACATCTTAAAAGTCAACTGAAAATACAATGAAAACTCAGAACTCCCTTTCTCAAAACCACAACAACCCTGACTTAAAAAAGTTAAAGTAGGCAAGGAGGTCGGACATACCTAAATATTTAAATCATTAGGACCCACCCTGTTCTTGGGTACAAAGCATGCAATTTGCAAGCATTTTAACGAGGGATCCTTTGCTGTTGAAATTTTTCGGATGCTGGCATAATTACTTAGTATTTTATGAAAAAAAAATGTTGGCTCGAGTGGCGTGGCGAGTACCGACGGTTTGTTCCAAAGAGAATTTTGGTTTGTTCCAAAGAATAAAACCATATTATTTAATATGCATTGAGCGATGATACGGTAATAAAGAAAGATAACCAGGTATTTCAGTTTCTACCTCTCTCATCACCTGCAGCATCCTTTAAATGTAGTCTGATCACGCAATTAAATGATTGCAGCTGTTTTGACGTAAACCCTAAATCGCGTATTATGTACGTCACCCAGGGGCCCAACGGGGTCCTCCAGAAACATTATTATTATTATTTGATAAGACATATTCGAAACTAATTTTATTAGCAGATGTTTGTATTTCAAATAGCATAAAGTAATTTAATATGTCCAGTTGCAACTCAACTCAGCTGTGACAACTCAATTAGGCAAGAATTGCTTCAAAGGCTTTTTCTGTAAATTTAGATGTTTATTTAAAGAAATACAATACAAAATAATATATAACCACAGTACTGTCGAATTATTAATTCATTAACTATTGACACAAGCTCATTTATCCATCGCGATTTTCTGCAATCGACGTCATGTCAGCGCGTCGGCCGCATCCACATCAGTCGTGTCTAGAGGGACGGCTGCGGATAACTTGTCTATTAGTTTTAAATGTATGCATTGTGCCGCAAATGCAAATGCTAGGTGCACGGATTATGGAGATGATGATTCTTTATCTTAGCCAACCCATCACTACGCTAAAGGGCATATTCCAGCGGTCAGCGGCTCCAAGATGTTTTACAAAGACTCCGTCAACGGATGCAACAATGGTGAAGGTCGCATGTCGCATTTCACAAGCGTTTGACTTTTTCTTTGATAAACTTTCCCATATCTTTAGGGAAACATGGAAAGCATTTCCTATGAATAGGTACAACTATGACACACATTAACTTCCACTAAAAAGGGCACACGGCATTATTGTCATTACCCTAAAAGGTAATGCTGTGTGAATTAGGCTTAAAACAAAAGATTTAAGCTACATGTCATGTGTAACATTTATTTATTTGTATAGTCACTCATCATCACTATCATTACAGGAATTTCCTAATTTAATTACCGTTTTATTATTTACCGTAGCATAGTATGTACATTGTGGTTTCCGTGAACTCACTCAGAGAACAAGTAAAAACATCTATGCTGTCTGGTACGTCATTAAGTACTCGCAAGGTACGTCGGAATCTCGGGCGGATTTCCGGCCACCGTAGGTGCGGGCTTGCGGACGGTGAGCAATGGGTAGCTCACCGTCCGGTAAGGACCAGGCCCGGGTCGACGGCGCGTTGTATTCCACGCGCGCCTCAAAGAGATGTCGTCAGCACAAGTGTAGGGTTCCACTAGGGCCGATACCTGCTAGAGTCGTGGGAAGGTACTAAAGGGTTACTGAGTCTTGGGTTTGATTCCCACGTCAGACAAAGTGTTATTGGGTTTTTCCATCAGAAATTTCTCAGTAGCAGCCCGGAGTCTGGATTTGTGCCCGGTTGATGGCAATAAACTCACCCCCATTACATGGGACTTAAACATTAAGGTACACCTTTGCCTAGCCGGGCTTCAGGTATTTCATGCGTGATGTTTTGTTATGTTACATGATTTTATGTACCTATGTTAACTGGTCGTTTACACAGCATGCTTTATTATTCTGTATTTTGCCTAGCCGAGCTTCAGGTATTTCAGGCGTGATATTTGTTATATTAAATGATTTTATGTATGTTAACTGGTCGTTCACACAGCATGCTTTATTATTCTGTATTTTGCCTAGCCGAGCTTCAGGTATTTCAGGCGTGATATTTGTTATATTAAATGATTTTATGTATGTTAACTGGTCGTTCACACAGCATGCTTTATTATTCTGTATTTTGCCTAGCCGAGCTTCAGGTATTTCAGGCGTGATATTTGTTATATTAAATGATTTTATGTAAGTTAACTGGTCGTTCACACAGCATGTTTTATTATATTATATATTACACGGTATAACTTCGGCACTTTATTTTAGTTGATATTAAGTTTAAGCGTATCAACAGCGGGATGATGCCTGGTGGTATTCATTTATGTAAGCAGTTTTGTCTTGGGTCTTGTATTTTCTGGTTTCTATCATTAAAATTTGGAGAGTAATTCAAGGCATAATAATATAATTACTCGTACGTTAGAATGCAGTAGGTTTTCAGTTGTTTTATTTTATTGCTTAGACAACCCTATTATTATTTAAATATTTTAACCTAAATCAAAGAATAACAATGGTTAACAGAATTCCAGTCCCTTTCAAGAATAAGATGGAAAATAATAAAAAATTGCAGACACAAGAATGCACACTTTAGCCGCAAGAGGTGGTGTTCCAAGGCACCAACCGACTATTATCCCTCTACGCACTATGTAAATGTGGGTGCAGGACAAACACCGGTTGGTGTAGGACTATTGCAGGAATATGGAAACAAAGATATTGGAATATGTGTTGGGATGTGTTACTAAGTGAACTGGTTACTTAAACTATGAAAGGACTTCGGCCCCTGCCTGATCAATGTTTTATTATACACACGTAAAAAATGGCAGGAGGTGACTTGCATACTCAATAACGGGCCCCTGGAAACTGTCGCTAACGCTTAGTGACGTAGCGACAAGGGGGCAATATATCCTGAGGTGCTTGAGGAAGGGAGAGGTAGTCCACGGCTATCAGAACAATCCCAGAGCCCGGAAGATGGTCAATCAATCAATCAAATCAATCAAAATCAATCAATCAAAAGTCATTTATTCAAACTAGGCTGAGGATCAGCACTTTTCGAACGTCAAAATTACATAAGACAGTCCCCCAAAACGCCCAACCTTCGCCACTTCCTAGTGCTTTAGCTGGGAAGAAGAAGTGGCCAACAAACTCCCCAGCAGCACAGCTGTCTGTTCAGTTAGAGAAAATAATGGATTCTATACAATAGTATGCAAAACAATTTACACCACGTGAAACACAAAACATTAAATTATTAGCCATATGTCAGCTAGCACACCACTATACCAACAAAAAAAAAAAAAGAAAAGAAAAAGACCGAAAACTATTCCCAAGCAGAGATAAAAACGTAAACAGAACTTAAAACCTAAGTAAAAGCCTTCAAGTATAAAGGGCGTGCCCGCTTACATATACAGCCGTAACAGTCACAAATGATGAACTAGGACCATCAAATTAAAATAAATAAACAGTTAATTACTAATAACAAAACAAAACAAGATCCTTACCAGCACTTACTGGAATACTTCCTTCCTCCGAGCACGTTTGCTCTTGCGAATCTCCACTCAAGCCGGCCAATAAAGGCAAGAATGAGGTGGGAGCTCTGGTCCTCATCGGTGTTCACTCCAGCCGGTCAATAAACGAAAGCCAAACATGAGGAACAGGACTTCTTCCGAGAGATAGGGACCGTGGGGTCACTACTGCCCAACAGCTCGCCACAAGCTACCCTGCGGGTTTCTGTATCTTTCTTGATCTGGCTCCTGATCCTAGGCCTGTTCCGGAAAAGTAAACTCTACCGGCACATTCCCAGAGTTCCGAACGCGCGTGAGTCATTCACTAATTCTATGCTATTAAAAAGTACTTACTTATTCCATGCTCAAGCTGCACTTTCTGTCTTTCTTCAAGTCGTGTTTTTGTGTCAAACGCATGGTAGTGTGTGTAATATGTTTTTTTATTAATTTAATTTATTTCTAATGCATATTATATAAAAATGTTAGCGTTCTGCACTCCTCCTCCATATAAACTTTAACTGTGCATTTCATACTCCTCCGTCCGCGTAATTTTCGTAAAAAGGGGGACAAAGTTTTCGCTTCACGTATTAATTAATGATTATAGGAATGTTATTACGATCTCGAAAATTTTCACAAGAAGTTTGAAATAGTAAAACTTTGTAAATAATAAGAAATTCTTACGCAAGCTTGTCTAATAACCTTTAGATAATCTCGAGAAGGAGGAGTTATACCTACTTGTGTCTGCACGGTACTTTCTTACACCATTGTATACCATCATTGCCGTGTTTGCTTATTCAGTCCCATTTATCACCACTTGCAGTTCCATATTTGCGTTGGCAGATAGAAAGAGTTAAATTTTTCATCATTCAATTGTTGTTTATAAAGAAGGAGGATATCAACAAGACTTACCTAATACTTTTGATGAATATCGTCAGACAAAGACGTCATCTGATATACTTCTGAGGTTCTTCAACGTATCTTGATTAAAAAACATAATAGGTACTCACGACGCGAGGGTCTTTAGCCAAATCCGTGAGGCTCACTTAGGTGCTGACCGGGCATGGTTGCTTCGTTGAGTACCTGAACAAGATTGGGCGAGAGGCCACGGCAAAATGCCACCATTGCGGAGGTGGCTTAGATTCTGAACAGCACACGCTCGAAGAGTGCCCTGCGTGGGCTTCTGAAAGACGGGTCCTGGTCGCCAGGATCGGGCAAGATTTGTCTCTGCCAGCAGTAGTTGGGTCTATGCTAGCGGAGTTCCACACTCCCTGGTATTATCCCCAAATATCCCCCTATATTCAACAGAGCGTAAGGTATCGCTACCCTAAAAGTAACGGCCATAATGAAATATTTAAGGTTTACTTCTTTGTGTGCCGAAATTGATAAAATTCCGATCAGGCAACATTAAAACTTCGGCAATAGTTATATTACAAAATATATTTCTATCACAAGGATACCTAAGAAATCATACTGTCGGGTTCACAAGTAAATCTAACTTTAGAATGCCTGGAGACGTAGAAGTGTCTTTTCACTGGTATTTAGTGTAATATTTCTGGACTCTACTCGGATACGGAATATCAAAATACGGTTTCTTCTACTAGTAGCCTTTTTCCTAATCCTTTTTTGGGTTCCGTAGTAAACAAGGAACCCTTATAGTTTCGCCATGTCCCACAGTGGAACGAATGTATGGGAGCGGTTGGACGTAGACATGTCCGAAAAAAAAGAGTAAAATTATGCCAAACTAATGATGCCATCTTATTCGATTACTTAATGCCTTCATAACTTGTGGTGATGAATTTCTTCATAACTCCCATATTTCGGGAGTAATTTGAGAAAATGTGAAATTTTACTATGAAAATGAGTGTATCGAGCTCTCTCCCTCCTGATTCCGGGCTTGTTTCAAGTAGCGGTCTCTAATATCATAATGCTAATACTAAGAGCTATATTTAATACTAAGACACATAGTGCGCCAAATGTGCACTTTCTGGGATAAAGAGTGATGTTTATTTTATAACACAATTTTTTTATTTTTTGTTTATTTTGTTGATTAAAACCGTTTTTCTAAAGGTTTACCTTATTACAATAACATTTCTGAGCAGCCAATTAGAGAAGATATAAGCTAATTAGGATATATAATTAGGGACTTAAGGTTTACATATAAAACTGATGCACTAATGATTACTGATAAGAACATTGCTATTATTTAATTACTAAATGGCTCTTAATACACTAATTTAGCATGCATCATTTACTAATTATCACAATAACTAATTACCTTGCAATATTTAACAAAGGATACCTGGGATACCTGGATTTTATATAAATAGGTCACTATTAGTAACTTTAAAATCAGTGTTGATTTACACCTCGTTGTATCCAAGCTAATCTCGCAATGTATTTTCCAAATTTTAATACAAATCTTGATATTCACGTTGCTTTATGCGCACGCGCACATAAAGATTTACGCGACTTTAACTATTTGTTCAGTGTTTTAAAAGATAACAGTTGTGTTCAGTTATGTGAAAGTGCTGAAACAAGTTTAAAAGACTGGTGTCGTCGATTTTGCTACCGCATTTATGCAAAATGGACACAGTCTGGAAGAAGCACAGATAAGTTTCGGAAGAAACATGAGATTTGGCTACAGGCTGCAATTCAATGGCCGGAATTACAGAATGAAAATATGGAACCTTCTACAGAAAATATAAGTGACGTCATCGAGCCCATAATTTCTCCTGCTAAATCTGATGCTTCAACTTGTACACATCCTAGTCCTCGTAAATCTTTTGAGGACCTTAGTAACCGGCAAAAAAGAAGACGCACTGAAGATAGTCTTTCATGCAGCAGTAGCAGCGCTGAAATTATGTTTTCGGCCGAAAGGGCGCTTCAAAAGGCAGGACAAAGCGATACAGCTTATGTTATGAAATACTTGACGGAGAATCCAGAAGAGGCCTCAAAAATCAAAGCCTTCATTGAAGGTAAATCAATTCAGGTACGGGAAATATCCCCTTTGAAGGCATTGGCTCTTTATGTATCGATGAACTTATCGAAATGGCGCTATAACACTCTTCGGGATTTCAACACTCAAGAAGGAGCTCTTCAATACCCGAGTTACTACATGTTGGTTAAAGAAAAAATTAAGTGCTATCCGGCCAAAGAAGATCTCACAGTTACAGAGAGCTCTGCAAAAATCAAATTACAAGCCTTGATGGATTTAACCTCAAGAAGACTTATTAGGTCGTTAGAAACCCCTGTTGATCCCAATCAACAGCTCGTATTGACCAGCAAATGGGGTTTTGACGGATCATCTAGCCAAAGCATTTATCATCAAAGGACGAGTGAAGATGAGCAAATCGATCTTGCTAGTAATTTTATGATTAGTCTTGTACCACTGCGGCTCGTCTCAAAAGGTGTAACAATTTGGGAAAACGAGCGACCATCTTCCACTTCATTTTGCCGGCCAATATTGTTTAAGTTTATAAAGGAAACCAAAGAAAATGTGCAGAGAGAGATGGCTGAAATCGAAGCAGAGATTGAAGCCTTAACTCCATCCACCATCACTGATGGAATTAGTGTCAAACACCAACTGCTGTTGACAATGATTGATGGTAAAATTCATTCCATTATATCCAATACAGCAGCTTCAGTGTGTGACATATGCAAGGCTTGTCCTAAAGAAATGAATAATTTAGAGTTAATCAAAGATAAACACGCAAACGAGGACATGTATAAATATAGCTTAAGCACCCTTCACGCTTGGATTCGCTCAATGGAATGCTTATTACACATTTCCTACAAATTAGACATAAAATCATGGCAAGTAAGGGGTGATATAGCAAAAAGGCAAGTTGATGACAGGAAGAAAAGAGTTCAAGAGGCTGTAAGAAGAGAAACGGGCTTACTTCTCGATGTTGTGAAACAAGGCAGTGGATCCACCAACAATGGCAACTCGGCAAGGAGATTTTTTGAAAACTACACTAAATCTGCTGAACTGACCGGAATAGATGCTATGCTTTTAAGAAAAATCTGTGTGATCTTGCAGTGTATTTCATCAGGAGAGAAGATCAACGTAACTAAATTCCGAGAGTTCTGCTTTGATACTGCTAAGCTTTACGTGGAGTTATACCCATGGTATTATATGCCTTCTTCACTTCATAAAATTTTAATGCATGGGCCAGACATAGTTCAGAACATGTCAATTGTGCCCATTGGTTTTCTATCCGAAGAGGCATCTGAGGCTAGAAATAAAGATTTTAGAAAATATAGAGAGGGGCATTCTCGAAAGCATAGCAGTATCTCATGCAATGAAGATATTATGCACAATCTTTTACTGTCTTCTGATCCACTTGTTACAAGTATCCGTCCAAAAGGAAATAAGTTTGTAAAAAAATCTTCTTTTAAGGAATTTTATGAGCTTACGGATTCTGAGAAAAGTGATATCGAATTTGTTAACATAAATGATTTAGCGGACATCGATTCTGAATTTGAATTAATTGATGATGATGATGATGACGAAGATAATTAAATGATGTTATTGTTTTAAAATGTGTAACTTAGTAAATTAGAGCTTACATCTTAATTATTTATTGTACTTTTAATGAAACTAGGTAATTTATTATCAACTTACTTAAAAGTCATACTCTCATCAGTTCTTGTGAATATTTTTGTTAATATATATTTCTGTATATATATAATATATTTATAGACCTCTTAATAAGTCTGTCTGCGGTTTAAAGTAAATACAAATGGGGAAAAAACGTTTTTTTTTTTAAATTTTCATTTCCTTTTATCCCAGAAAGTGCACATTTGGCGCACTATGTGTCTTAGTATTAAATATAGCTCTTAGTAATAGCATTACGATATTAGAGACCGCTACTTGAAACAAGCCCGGAATCAGGAGGGAGAGAGCTCGATACACTCATTTTCATAGTAAAATTTCACATTTTCTCAAATTACTCCCGAAATATGGGAGTTATGAAGAAATTCATCACCACAATTTATGAAGGCATTAAGTAATCGAATAAGATGGCATCATTAGTTTGTCATAATTTTACTCTTATTTTTCGGACATGTCTACGTCCAACCGCTCCCATACATTCGTTCCACTGTGTGTCCGTCTGTCTGTCTGTCCCCGCTGTAGCTCAAAAAAAACGCTTAGTACTAGAAAGCTGTAATTTGGTATAGGTATACATATTAATCACGCCGAAAACTACTTGGCGACGTCAGACGTGCAATTACTGGGTCACCCGCCCTATAGCCCCGACCTCACACCTTGCGAAGCAGCAGTGGCGCAACAAACTCCCCAGCAGCACATCTGTCTGTTTACTAAGAAAAACTTGATTATCAAATCGTATGCAAAGTAATTAATTAACATTACGAAATACAAACCTTAAATTAAATTACTTGGTTCCACAAGCGGTCTTGGTTTTCTACGTGTCATCGCCTGCACTTGGTCATCGTGAACGTCGATACGGCATCAGCCGTCTTTATCGAGTTCAAACCAACGGGCTGTGCAAGAAAATATCGTTGAGACTGTAGTGGTTAGAACGATTAGTTTCTTAATTATATCTCTTAAAAGCTAATTGTAAACACTACACACAACACATTACATAACCTAACATAATTCCTCGTTCGACATGTCAGCTGTCATATTTACGTTTTGTTCGTCATAGACAACAAACGAGGAATTATTGTCTATACCATGGTTAGCACATTATATATTATTCACAACAATTACTTATTTACTATATTTATAACACACAAAATATCTATGGACATATTTCTATATATATTACAATTATTATTACACACAGTTATTTACACTCCACAACTTTATATATGTAAAACGAATGCACGTCCAGATTGGGGAACGAAACACACATTCGGGCACGGTCGGAAATCTTCGGAACCGATCGTGGCCGGACCGTGATGTGCATTATTTTGAACCCACTGGGAGAGGTCAACGACCCCAGTGTTCGACCTTGCCTCAAGGCGAATGCGCGCTCGGTATAGCGACACGCATAGCTTCCAGAACTTTTGAGAACGCTAGTCTCACCCAGTCAGCTCCAACTATTTTATATGTTCTGTTTTACTTGTGCAAATTGTCCATAGTCCTTATTGTTGTTTTTGTACCTGTAATTGTTTTAAAGAAGTGCCGTGGTAGGCAGTAATACAAGTCGTTTTACTAAATAATAGTTTATTATTTAATCTACCCCGTAACACTTCATTGGTGACCCCGAGAAGAACACAGAAGCCTGACGATACAATCATCATGTCAACCGGAGCAGCAGAAGCGACGACTGGAGGAGCGTCGGCAGAGAAACAGGACGTCTGCAGAGTGAGCGTCAGATTGCCGCCATTCTGGCCAGAGGAGCCAGCACTTTGGTTCGCCCAGGTTGAAGGTCAGTTCACGATCGCCGGTATTACCGCCGACAGCACCAAATTTTATACCGTCGTGGGCCAGCTTGATCACCGATATATGGTCGAGGCGAGGGACATTATCGAAAACCCGCCAGCCCAAGACAAGTACGTAAAGCTGAAGGCCGAGCTAATACGTAGGCTCTCTGACTCACGGGAAAAAAGGGTGCAACAGATCCTCACCCACGAGGAGCTAGGCGACCGTAAACCCTCTCAATTTTTACGGCACCTTCAAACCCTGGCTGGACCAAATGTGCCAGAGGCGTTTCTGTCCACTTTGTGGGCGAGTAGGCTCCCAACCAACATCCAGACAGTTATCGCGTCACAGCCTAATCTTGCCCTCCAGTCTGTCGCAGATTTAGCCGATCGCGTGCACGAGATCGCGCCTGCGCCCGCCCCGGCGCTCACATCACCTCCCGCCGTGGCAAGCACGAACACCTGCAGCGAGATCAGCGAGCTGAAACAATGCATAGCTGGGTTAACAAAACAGGTAGCGGCGCTTCAAACAAGTGGTCAGGTACATCACCGATCCTCTGATAGGTTCAGGCGTGGTGGCAGACAACGGACCCCTAGTCGGCGCGGCCGCTCGCGCTCTAGAGGCCCGTGGAACGACGATCACTGCTGGTACCACAATAGTTTTAGAGACAAGGCCACGCGGTGCACAACGCCGTGTACGTTCGCGGGAAATGCCACCGGCAGCCGGAAGTAGCGGCAAATGGCTGCCCCAACAAACCACGCCGCCTATTTGTCACAGATCGGTCCACTAAAACCACATTTCTAGTGGACACAGGGTCCGATCTTTGTGTGTACCCACGTACAGCACTACAGCAGCGGCGCAGCAAGACGACGTACCAACTTTACGCGGCCAACGGAACCGCCATCAACACATACGGTTGGGTCGAGCTCCATTTAAACTTAGGGCTCCGCCGTGTGTACTCATGGAAGTTCGTGGTCGCTGACGTCACAAAACCCATCATAGGCGCCGATTTTCTGGCGCATTATAACATATTGGTCGATTTAAATCATTACCGCCTCATCGACGGGCTAACCCAGCTGTCCTCCACGGCGTCTCTAGCAACCGGTTCGGCAGCTGACATTGCCTCAGTGAAGTCGGTTGGTGGCAACACGAAGTACCATGAGCTTCTTCGGCAGTACCCGGAGATCACACGGCCTGCGGGAAAACAAAGGCAGGTTAGTCACGGTACTGTGCACCACATCCGCACCACACCAGGGCCGCCCATTTTCAGTCGCCCTCGCCGTCTCGCACCAGACAAGCTCAAGGTCGCTCAGAAGGAGTTCGAGGCGATGCTAGCGAGCGGCACGGCACGACCATCTGAGAGTTCATGGTCCTCACCGCTTCACCTCGCTCCCAAGAAGGACAACAGCTGGAGGCCTTGTGGAGACTACAGAGCACTGAATGCCCGCACTGTCCCGGACAGATACCCCATCCCGCACATACAGGACTTCTCACATCAGCTGGCTGGCAGCAGAATATACAGTAAAATTGACCTAATTAAAGCGTACAACCAAATACCTGTCCAGTCAGCTGATATCCAAAAGACAGCGATCACCACTCCGTTCGGGCTGTATGAATTCCCATATATGACGTTTGGTCTCAGGAACGCAGCACAGACATTCCAGCGTTTCATGGATGAGGTGCTCCGTGGAATGCCGTTCTGCTACTGTTATTTAGATGACATTCTCCTGTTCTCAGAGACGGCAGCCCAGCACACCGAGCATCTGCACCAGCTCCTGAAGCGGTTATCTGTCTACGGCATCCTAGTTAACTCTGCGAAGTGTGAGTTTGGCAAGACCTCCATCACCTTTCTAGGGCATGAGTTGTCCGCAGAAGGTATTCGTCCCCTGCCGGAGAAGGTGCAGGCGATCCAGGACTATCCAGCTCCCAAGACCGTCAAGGAGATGCGTCGCTTCCTGGGTATGTTCAATTTTTATCGCCGCTTTGTACCAGAAGCCGCTCGCTTGCAGTCGCCGCTAAACATTGTCCTCTCAGGGCCTAAAACCAAAGGAAATCAGCCAATTAGCTTGTCGGAAGAAATGCTACATGCTTTTAATGCTTGCAAACATGGTTTGTCCCAGGCTGCCTTGCTAGCACACCCAGACCCCAATGCTGAGCTTGCTATATTTACAGACGCATCAGATACCTCAATAGGCGCAGTACTACAGCAGAAGGCAGGTAATTCATGGCGACCACTAGCATTTTTCTCCAGGCGTTTGTCCGCATCGCAGAAAAAGTACAGCCCGTATGACAGGGAGCTCTTAGCCATCTACGACGCAGTCCGATACTTCCGGCACATGGTTGAAGGTAGACACTTCACCATTTACACGGATCACAAACCCCTGTCATACGCGTACGCGCACAGTAGGGAGAATTGCTCACCGAGGCAGTTTCGTTACCTGGACTACATAGCCCAGTTCACCACGGACATCCAGTTTGTAGCAGGCAAGGACAATGTTGTGGCGGATGCACTGTCACGAGTAGAGGCGATAACACTTCCAACACTTGATTACACGGCTCTGGCACATTCCCAGGAAAGCGATCCTGAGCTTCAAGGCCTCCTGGCAAGCAACAGCACATCGCTCAAGATGGAAAGAGTGCGCTTCCCCGACTCAGGGGCGGAGCTGCACTGCGATGTCTCCACCAGTAACACCCGCCCTTATGTTACAGAACCCTTCAGAAGGCAGGTGTTCCAGAAGCTTCATCAGCTGAGCCACCCTGGCAGGCAGGCCACGGTCAAATTGATTTCCGCACGCTTCGTTTGGCCTGGCCTGAAGAAGGACTGCAGGGCCTGGACCAGAGAGTGTATAGAGTGCCAGAGAAACAAGATCACGCGGCACATATCCTCTCCCACCTCTCCTTTCCCTGTTCCTTCCCAACGTTTTTCCCATGTCCACATGGACATAGTAGGGCCACTAACAGTATCTAATAATTTCAGGTATTGCCTCACCGTCATCGACCGCTTTACTCGCTGGCCTGAGGCATATCCTATCACCGACATCACGGCTGAGACATGCGCCCGCACCTTCATCGCTGGCTGGGTGTCTCGCTTCGGCTGCCCACATCGCATCACTACCGACAGGGGCAAGCAGTTTGAGAGCAAGCTGTTCAGCTCCATCGCAGCACTCCTCGGTAGCCAGCATCGGCCAACCACGGCGTACCACCCAGCCTGCAATGGCATGGTCGAACGCCTACACCGCCAGATGAAGGCGGCAATCCGATGCCACACGGACACCAACTGGTCCGAGGCTCTTCCTCTGGTGCTGCTGGGCATCCGCAGCGCCTGGAAGGAGGACATAAAGGGGTCAGCAGCCGAGTTAGTTTACGGGGAGCCCCTCAGACTCCCAGGGGAGTTCATAAGCCCTTCACTCACCGGCACCGTAGACTACACCGACTTCGCGGCGCGACTCCGACTTCTGATGGCGAAGCTGTCACCAGAACCGGCGAGTCGACACGGCGAGAAGCCGTTCTATGTGCCCAGCAGTCTAGCTGCGGCAACCCACGTCTTCCTTCGTCATGACGCCGTGCGCCGACCACTCGACCCACCTTACACCGGGCCATTCAAGGTGCTAAAAAGGGGCGACAAAACTTTTAAAATTGAGGTTAAGGGGAGAGAGACAACAGTCACTGTAGATAGGTTGAAGCCCGCTTACCTCAACAACGACATCAACAGCACTCCCAGCTCGACGACAACATCAACGGGGGCAAACACGCTTCCGCCGCCAAACATCACCGTCGAGAAAAAAAACCCGCACCGGTCGCACTGTACGATTTCCTGATTACTATCGCCCGTAATTAGTAACCACGGTCTCAGGGGGGGAGTAGTGTAGTGGTTAGAACGATTAGTTTCTTAATTATATCTCTTAAAAGCTAATTGTAAACACTACACACAACACATTACATAACCTAACATAATTCCTCGTTCGACATGTCAGCTGTCATATTTACGTTTTGTTCGTCATAGACAACAAACGAGGAATTATTGTCTATACCATGGTTAGCACATTATATATTATTCACAACAATTACTTATTTACTATATTTATAACACACAAAATATCTATGGACATATTTCTATATATATTACAATTATTATTACACACAGTTATTTACACTCCACAACTTTATATATGTAAAACGAATGCACGTCCAGATTGGGGAACGAAACACACATTCGGGCACGGTCGGAAATCTTCGGAACCGATCGTGGCCGGACCGTGATGTGCATTATTTTGAACCCACTGGGAGAGGTCAACGACCCCAGTGTTCGACCTTGCCTCAAGGCGAATGCGCGCTCGGTATAGCGACACGCATAGCTTCCAGAACTTTTGAGAACGCTAGTCTCACCCAGTCAGCTCCAACTATTTTATATGTTCTGTTTTACTTGTGCAAATTGTCCATAGTCCTTATTGTTGTTTTTGTACCTGTAATTGTTTTAAAGAAGTGCCGTGGTAGGCAGTAATACAAGTCGTTTTACTAAATAATAGTTTATTATTTAATCTACCCCGTAACACTTCACTTCGTTTTAGATAAGACACTTACATACAATAGTGATTTTAATGTATATAATGTTTTTTATTTTTTTTTAGTTTGCAAATCACAATTCAATAATTTCAATTATTAGTTATGACAATTTTAATCTGATTCATATTTATAACAATTTACAATCAATATCGTTGTTAATTCCATTTCATTGAATTATTTTTTTGTGTAAAGAAAACATTTCATCATTCGCTTTAGCATTAGGTACTCAGCAAATGCGATCGGAAACGCCTAACGCTTTTGAAATAGCAATCACATTTCCTTCAGCTTATAGCTCTCGTGCCTACTTCGCAACTTGTTGCTAATAGTTTAATTTCAGTAACTTTCGTAAATAATATCTGTTTTATTTTATCTTTTCTTACTTATTGCTACTACTAAATTTTAACTGTCATGGCTGACATGAAAAGCTATATTAAGAGGCGAGCTTCAATTAAAGCCAAGCTTACGCAATTTAATTAATATTTAAATATTTCTAAGTCTTGCGAAAAGTTGAGTGAGGTACAAGTCATCGAAATCGAATATCGACTTAATATATTTCAAAGCTTATACGAGAAATATGATGCATAGACGATCCCAGCGAACAATATGCGGAACGCGAGGAGTTTGAAAAGCTGTACTACGGCTTGGTAGCTTCTGCACGCCAGCTGATCAGCGGCGCAAGAAAGCTTTTTTTTTGAAGGGTACTCCGCAACCGAGCAATGATCGCGACGATAGGTCGTGGTGGAGTTGAAAGAAACGAGTGGACTGTATAACATGTATAATGAATAGATATTGATTAAAAAGAATATTAAATAACAAGGGTGTCGGTTATTTTAAGCCAAACAAGAATTTAAAAATGCCCAAGCGCAGCCGTGCGTACAGGTGTGCAACAGCTGACTGGTGAGGCGCGGGGGCTCGTGCTCGGCCGTGCGGCCGGCTGACACGTCGTTGTCCCCGCACCCCTCGTTCACTGCCGCCAACGCGCGGCGATGTTGAGAGGAGCGGTGTCAACATACTCCCCCCGTTGAAGTGTCTTCAACAGTAGTGACCTCAGGCTGACTTCAGATCAGAACACTACGACGCTGCCTGGAAGTTACTCTGTGAGAGGTATGACAACAAAAGATTGCTTGTCAACAATCATGTGCAAGCACTTTTTAACGTTCAACCTATAGATAGAGAGTCAAGTAAGTCACTACGTTACATAATTGACACAACAAATAAAAATCTTAGAGCTTTGGCAACCCTCGGTCAACCAGTTCAAAACGCTTTCGTTGATGTTCTCATCATCTACATAATGACCAGTAAGGTCGACCACGTTACAAATTGACAGTGGGAAGAGCACAGAAACACTTTTTCCGAACCTCCAACATTATCAGCATTCACCGGCTTCATCAGTAACAGGGCTGACTCATTGGAGACGCTTGAGGAGTCTAAGCCTATAGCAACGGCTAAGGCCTGAAACTGCGTTAAGCGGGCTTCCGCGACAGGCAACCGTCGCGTGTCTACGCGCGTGGTCACGCGGGTGGGCTCCGTGGGAACGCGATGGTCCCCGTCGTGGGGACCTGTCGCGGAGACCGGATTAACGCAGTGCCGCTAGTTCAATTTTAACGGTGTGCATTAGTCGTGTCGATGGAGAACTTAATATATTATTACGTAGCAAAACGACGACTAGCAAAAAAAAAACGACAGCCAGTAAGCCCGTTTATTGAATCTAGGTTGCTGTGCGGGGAATTTGTTGTAAAGTTCAGTAAATTAAGAGAAAATGATAACTCATTTTACAAATATTTTAAAGTTTCGGTACAGTTCTATGACGAATTATTTTCGAAACTGGAACCATATTTCAAGATCAACAATTTAAAAGTAAGATCTGTATCAGTCATATCACCAATGGAAAGGCTGGCAATAACACTGCGGTAAGTAAACAATTATAATTTGTTCTTCATCATCTTTATTTTTGCTTATACTAATTAACATTATTTCTTTGCTCATTAATCACAAATTATAATCACAGTTTTTTACTCGTACATTCTTAATATTATTATTACTAATTAAAATTAAGTATTTCTTTGCTGTTAAATCACTTTTATAATCACAGCTTTTTACTCGTACATTATTACTAATTAACATTATTTCTTTTCTTATGAATCAAAATAACATATTTTTTACTACAATACTAATTTTATCATCTTTTTTTTCTATACAGATAGTGTATACCGAATCACAATGTAATAACATTCTTTTTACTTATTCAGGGTGTCGCATTGAAAGAGGATAATTTTCTTCAGATTAAGTCGATACTTAATGAGGCAAACACATTTTCTAAAGTATCATAAAATTTAGACAAAAAAATGTATTTGTCCCAAAAAGTATCCAGTTTCGATTAACATTACCCACCATCAATGAGACATTCTTTAAAGGTATTATTTATTATTAATACCAGTACTTACTAAAGCAGTCTAGAGCAGTCTTAATCATATTCTTGAAGTCTTCATTCTCATATAATTCTAAATAATCTTCTGTTGTGTCTGTGTTTTGAGTTTCTGTTCCGATATTAAGTGATCTTAAATCAATCGTGCTAATTGTATTTTGCGTTTCTGATAAACCCATATTAATTGATGGTAAATCATCCAGAGTAATAACTGTTTCTTTTTCGATGTCAATCAAAGCTTCTAAGACTGGTTCGAAATAATAATTTTTTAAATGTATTAAATTTTTTGACTGTTGGAATTAAAGATTTAAAAAAATTCAAGTCTTCGTCATCAGCATCAACATTGTTTTGTTTTACACACTGCAACAATTCTTTTTCAAAAGGAGTTGGTGATGATTGGCGTTTACGTTTTCGTGATGATTCTGGCTCTGTATTATTATTTGCACGTTCATGATTTGAATTTCCGGTACTGGTGCTGGGTACTGAGATGTTATTATTTGCATTTGTTGATGAGTCTTGATCTTCACTCTGATTTTCTATAGATTCATCTGCTTCATAACTTGAGTTCGAATCTAAAAAGGTTAACATTTCAAAATAAATGTATTTCTTGCCTGTTTTAGCACCTGAACCTGATTTCAGTTTTTTTTTTTTACTTGCTTTCACTTTCATATATGTGTCCCTTGCAGTTTTCCATCGTGATTGCACTTTTGTGACTGAAACATTAAAAAAAAATTACAGGTACTTAACAAGCGGACATACTTTCGTGGACCTACATCTGGCGTATCAGGCAGGAATAACCACAATCAGAAAAATAGTGAAAGAAGTCTGTCAAATTATAAATGAAAGGTTGAAGGAAGACTGCATGCCATTGTTTTCCCGTGCGCGATGGGAAGAGATAGCAGATGGTTTTTTGACGCACGCTCATTTTCCCAACTGTATTGGTGCAATAGACGGGAAACATATTATACGTATTATAAGACCTCCTCACAGCGGTTCACTTTACTACAATTATAAGCATTATTATTCCATTGTTCTACTTGCAATGTGTAACGCAAATTATGAATTCACCTACATAAATGTGGGGGTACAGGGTAAAGAATCTGATTCTGCAATTTTCACCCAAAGCCGCTTGTTCCAACAAATGAATGATAACTTATTGGATATACCTCCTGCTAAAGCGTTACCCGTGCTACACAACAATAAATCAACCAATACTGCAGCAACCGTACCAATACCCTACGTTGTTGTAGGAGATGAAGCATTTGGGTTGTCTTGCTATGTCATGCGGCCATATGCTCGAGCTCTCAATTTGGACCATAAGAAAAAAATATTTAATTATAGGTTAACAAGAGCGCGACGTTATATTGAATCAACTTTTGGTATCATGGCTAATAAATTTCGAATACTTCATCGTCCTTTAAACGTTTCAAAAGAGAACGCCATTTGTTTTGTTAAAGCGATATGTATTCTGCATAATTTTATTAGATCTAAACAAGATGACAATAATGTCGACGATGTTGTCATTACACCACGTCATATTCGGGACGTCGACTATGGGTTTGGGAACACCCAAAGAGATGCGTATACAATACGCGATAAATTCGCTGATTATTTCGTCACAGATGGTAAGGTGTCGTGGCAAGATCGTAGTATTTTTTGAGACGTCCTCGACCCTCACTGTGTGAAGTAAAGGCACACTTGTTCATCCATCCTTTACTTTAGGTATACAACATTATTTTTAGTATACGCAAAACCTGAATATAGTTTGTTCAGAATAAGTAACTGAATCGATTACAATAATTTTTAAACCATTATATTTTGTCCAAAAAATATTTAAAAAAGGTTAAAAGTTGGACACCGAGCGACACTACCCAAAATCATACGCGTAGGTACGACACAGGTCATAACGGCGCTAGGCGCCGTTCAGTCAGTTCAGTCGCTTTGTACATAGATTCTTAAGGTTACACTAGTCGGTCATTTTTCCATACAAACGTAGTGTGGTCATTACTCCTCTGTTTGACGATGTAGGTTCAAAACTAAAAATAATATCAATTTGTCTCGTCATTATCTAGCCCTGTATGGAAGCAGAATTGGAAAAAAAATATTGGTTTGGAAGTTATGAGCGTCGAAACTTCCATATTTCAACGCTAATTTTAACTCATCTTTGAGCGTAAATAAATACCTTATGTAGGATGAAAATGGCAAAATAAAAACCATACAGGGATAGATAATTTATTCAAAAGTTCAAATAATTTTATTTTGAGTAGATATATTAAGTAGTTTTTTCATTACATCAATACGCCCAAAGGTCTGTTCATAAAATTTTACACGGTCGTTTTCTTTATAAATCATCGTGCATTTCACTGGAATATACCACCCCGCGCGGTGTGCGGAGGGGAGGCGCACGCACACACCCGCGCGCCGGTCGGCTTGTGAGTCGGCTATTGCTTACGTCACGTGTGCTGTGATTGTTACTGACTAGACTACTTGTGTGCTATCTATCGTATCTGTTTACAACATTGACCACTGGCTTGATTTTGGATTCCGATTTTGATACCTTTCACGATTGACTTCGCATGTGTATATTCTTTGAATTTGTCGTGTATCATATTGACATTGAAATTTGGATTTTGATTTTGATACATCGTACGCTCGTAGGTACCAAACGCGTGACGAATGCGAGTATTCTTGGTACTTCAACACGCGATTATTAAACTCGCGTAGTGACAAAGGTCATTGATTAATGATTTGGTATTGAATTTAGCAATATACTAGCTACAATAGCGCACTTTTTTTTTTTTGGTAGGAAATTATCACATAACTTCACTCGCTCTGGCCGGAGCGGGAGGGTGTGTCAGATTCATACTGACTAAAACCCACTCGTATTCCTTCCGTTGCTTGTGTGTTGCCAGAGGCCATGGTATCCCTTTCGGACTTTCCCGCGACCCCGGCAGTCAATTGATTGGTTTACTTGGCGTTTGTATTTGGACATATTGAGTCAGTGAAGTGATCCTTCAGTAGTGCAAGTACAAGAAACAATGGGTAAGTGGAATGTTTTCTTGACTCTTATTATTATACTCGTATATCATTATATTTTCTACAATTCACGGGGGTGCTTGATGTACCTAACTTTTTAACTTAATAGGTACCTAATAAAAACCCACCAAAAACATAAATGTGAAAAACTATTTTTTTAAAACCAACTTCTAAAAACACTAAATAGTACAAAAAAAATTGTCAAGTACAGATTGCAATAAAATAAAAGTTTCAGAAGCCGGCTCCAAGCTATTCTAATGATATGTTATATAATGTGTTGTGTTATTTGAAGTCGGTTTTTATATAGAATAGAAATCTCAAATAAATCGGTAAAAACATCGACGAATCCATAACCTCCTCCTATTTTGAAGTCAGCTAAAAAGCAGTTCAAGTTCGGTATAAATGACGTACGGGGTTGTCTGCATCGTGCGTCATTTGGGTTTCTGGCTGTTCAAGGGTGCCTTATTAGTTATTAGACATGCAAAATTGTAAATATGCAGGTGTAGTGGTTTTCAGGGTTCCGTAGTAAACAAGGAACCCTTATAGTTTCGCCATGTCCGTCTGTCTGTCCCCGCTGTAGCTCAGAGACGCTTAGTACTAGAAAGCTGTAATTTGGCATAGGTATACACATTAATCACGCCGACAAATTAGTAAAATAAAATCTTGAAAATATGTTTTTAGGCCACCTCCCTTGCACGTATGGGATGATATTTTTTTTCTCGTCTATCCCATGGTGTGGGGTATCGTTGGATAGGCCGATCAAAAATATTACGGGTCTGTGAACACCACTTTTCGATTCAAGGAAAAGGCTAATTTTTGTTAGAGTCAAGTCCCCCCCTTGCCAGCTAAATGGTTGTTAATGGAGATGTGAAAAATTTAATGACAGTAGTACATATATTATAATCAAATTAAAAGGAAAACTATCACAGCTAAGTAGGCTTTACAAGTTAACGAGTAATAGTCGACCAACTTAAATTTGCAGTTGGAGAATTGATTGTGGGATATATCGATGTATGGGAGAACATGTTTTGCAACTGCAATGCTAAGTTTGTTTTTGGGATAAATTCAAACCAACTTCTCAACTACGGAACCCTTCATTGTGCGTGGTCCGATACGCACTTGGCCGGTTTTTGAATTATGAATGGTCAAAAGAAGCTCGAAATGGTTCGTGTAATTACACACTGCCGGTGTGTCGCCCTTTTCTTTTCCGAATTTAGTTAACATACTTCTGTTTGTCTAGAGCAAGCACAGGTTTGATTTTTTACAGAATAATTTTAGTCTCTGTCACAATTTAATTATGTTTGGTTTTTGTGCAACAGAGCCCAATAAGGATTGATGGATGAGTAAGAAGACCAGAATATGGCCAAGTATCGCTCGCAAAAAGAAGTTCAGAGTAAAAGGGAGATTTTCAAATACAAATAAAGGAAATGTTCCTGCTGCACTGACTACGTTCGGATCGTAAATATTCCGGTGGTCAATGTGTTCTACGGTAGTACCTACCGTGACTTTTGTTGATTACTATAACTATACTGCAAGACCGTTATAAAACGCCATTGTAAAGAAACAAATTCTATTATCAATAAAATATTTTAAAAATAACTGTATGTTTTATTTGATGAACAAGTTTTATAAGAAATAAAGTAGTAACCCTAACGTATTAGCGCTCACATCGAGTCGTGCTGTTGACAAAGCAAAGCTATCTCGACTACCTACATAGGTATGTGTGTAGTTATGTACGTTTCTTTCACAGGGAACGCTTGGTACACACGGCTATACATCAAGCTATACAGTATAAGCTGATCTCGCATTGTATAGGATTTCCGTACATTGCGAAATCAGCGTAAACTGGAAGTGTATAGCTTGATGTGTAGCCGGGCGTACGTAGGTATTATCTATCTATAAGTCAAAGTCAAATTATTTATTTCAAATAGGCACATAAAAGGCACTTTTGAACGTCATAATTTACAAAAAAAGTAGAATTGATTCTAGTTTCCCTTCCAAAAGGTAGTTTCGTATGGAGAAGAATGGGCAAGAAACTCCACCGTTACGCTTTTAAAATGTTTAACAAAATTTTGTACATTTTAAAATTATACGTGAAGACGATGCACCTAGAATAAAATTACTATACCAAAATACTATAGAAAAATAAAGCAATGACAGATAAATTAATTATGTGATAGGTACATGATGCTCACATATTTACAAACATTGTAAAAGTATACGTTTTGCTAAAAATAATAAATAAAGTAATAGGTCAGTGTGTGAGTTAAAGTAATCACAGAATTTAAATTCAACATTGATTTATTATTTGTATCAAATAATAAATTGTACAATTAAAATAGCAACCAGTTTGACTTTGTCTAGACTCTAGATTGTCCTATGGAGCTGGACCAGCATGTTTCCAAGCATTCTTATCTTGGATATAATCCTCTAATTTGTATTATGTATACTAATAGGTATTATGTATAAAGAGTAAAATTTATTTGTAAGTTTGTATGTATCTCTGGAACTACCAGTCGGATTTGAAGGTTATAGGCTATTCAAAATCACGCTATGACCCTTAGGAGCCGAGCAAAAAGAAAAAAAGTCGGAAAGAAAGATAAGCGAAAACGAAGTAATAGTGCGGGCGGCGGCGGCGGCGGGTGATTGGTGAACAAGAAATTTCACGCGGATGATGTCGCGGGCAGGATCTAGTATTAGAATAAGTTCACTATGCACGTACCTACAAAATTTTCAACTAAGTCGTTTGACCCTACCTAATTGTACCATAAAATATGAGTTGCACAGAGTGACTATCATTTAATTTTGTCATACTTAGGTAGGTTTATGTTTGAATTCAAGCATGTCTGTCATCATCACCGCGCCAAAATATTACGTAGATACAGAATGTTCGCTCCTTTGATCTTGAAGAAAGCCGCCTTGTTACACGACTGCCCAAAAAAAGGACCAACAATATCTGATTTAAAAAATAATATATTTTTAATTTTATTGTATGCGATGTAGGCGCGTCATCGCCGTCCGACCTTCAATGAAATCGCGCATGTGTGCGTCATTAGCGTTGGTAGACTGTATACGGGACTGTGTATCCGTGCGCGCACTAGCTTCTTACTGCTCATCACAGTGTTCGTCCCTTTCGCACATGATGTTGGATGAAATAGCATGCATTTTGACCACGCCCATCAACAAGTTCGAGCCGGCGACAAGTGTGTTCTTAAGGCGCTGACAAGACCCAATTGACCAAAATAGGCTTCTCTTAAGAAAGAAAATTGCCAAATCTGTATAGTTTGTGGTAGCGGAAAAAATATATGTTAATTTTGAACATATTTCCCAGAACTTGGTTGTCACCAAAACACGTTTTGAAAAAAAAATCTCGATACAAACTAACGTTAAACTAACCTCTTACCTTGAGTTCTAATCCAAAATATCTGTATTAAATATCAACATAAATTACGTATTTAATTAATAACAAGTACGTCTTATTATAATGCAGAACTTGGTTGTTTTTTATTTTCGATTACTCAACTCAATTCTGACTAAATAGATAATTACTTCATATTTTGCAATAAATTACAAGCGTTTTGTCGTCGCGCTTCTCTTTCTTTTCTATGCAATCTGACAGTGACCGCGGTTTAGGTGTTGTCAGCGTCTTAACATAAAAATACTAGACACGTGTTTCGGGTTTTGCGTAAGCTAAAACTAATGTTGTATTAGTGGACAAAACTAAACAGGGATGATAGGTATCGAGACATGACACAATAATAATTAATATAATTCTAGCTTAGTCTAAAGTAACCTTGTACAATAAGTATCAATACCTACCCGTAGATTTATTATAATTACACATTGAGAACACAAATAGTATGTAAGTACCTACTTACCTAAAATATATTAGTAAAAAATGTTTACCTGTTGTTTTTTTTTCCGCCTCGCTGAAATTTTCAAAATTTTCAAACAATTCTTTGCAAATTTCTACCCATGCCGCTGTTCGTGCATCTCGGTCTTTATACAGTTCATTCGCCTGGTCCCATATGGCAGGGTGACACTGCACTTCCACAATTACCCTTTCTGTATCGAAAGACATTGTCCTTGTTTTTCTCCGAGCGTGCGTGCGACCCGTATCACCTAGCGTGATTGACTGAACAAGCCCGTGCGTGTTACCGCTGGCGGGCACCGCGCGTGCCCCCGCGACGGGTTCCGTCGCACGGAGGCGGGCCCCGTTGCGTGGCCGCACCCACGCAACAGGGCCCGCCTCCGTGCGACGGACGCCCACGCAGGTCCCCGCCACGGAGCACTTTTGTATGAAACCGCGCGGGCGCCCGCTTAACGCAGTTTCAGGCCTAAGAGTGAATTAACCACTACTGCAACTAAACATAAGAGCAGTAGTGTGCTACCGGAGAAAGCATTAAAGCCTTTGTCATGTCCCATGTGTCATCACAATCATTTTATTTTTGCATGTGAGCAGTTTAAAAGTCTCTCAGTAAAGGCTCGTATTAAAAACGCTCGGGATTCAAAAGTATGTATGAACTGTCTTCGTCCAGGTCATGACATCTCCAAATACAAATTAGGTCATTGTAAATATTGTCATCAAAAACACAACACACTGTTACACATCGATAGTGACAATGTGTTTCCTAGGGCACACAACACTGCATTATCAGCTAGTCAATTATTTACATCTCGAGTAATTTTGCTTTCCACAGCACTCGTGAAGATGACCGACGCTGACGGTAAGCACCATACAGCACGAGTCTTGCTAGACAATGGAAGTACAATAAATTTCATCTCGGAGGACTTTGTTCGTAAGCTACATGTTCCTACCTACATTACCAAGTCCAATGTAACAGGTATCAATTATCAAACATCTAGTTGTACTCAGGGGTGTTCAGTGTCATTATAATCAATTGGTGACAGTGAGTACGAACGGAACATTGAATGTCTCGTATTGCCAAAAGTATCAGCATCAGTTCTTAATACTTATGTTACCTACAACATACGTATACCTACGAACGTGCGCCTTGCTGACCCCACTTATTATGTTCCGTCTTCAATCGACGTCCTTGTTGGTGCGGAAGCATTTTGGGGTATCATAGGCACTGGCCGTATCGCATTAGGTAACCATATGACATTGCTTGAGTCAAGATTAGGTTGGCTCATTTCGGAAGCATATCATCAGTCGGATTCCCCTTCACATGTTTTTATGCACACTAATAACTCACAAATAGATTTAGATCGGTTTTTTACCACATTTTATAGATACCACATATCGTAGTTCTGATGGGCGATTTGTGGTAAGCATTCATTTTAAAGAGTCACTGGACGTATTGGGTTATTCATACATGATGGCTTAGCAGGGATTCCTATCTCTTGAACGTCGTTTGGGTAGAGATCCTCGCCTTAAAAGCCTTTATGTTGATTTTATTAACGAGTATACAGAGCTGGGACACATGTCTGAATCTACTAGGCGCCCACCCGACTCAACATGTTCTAATTATTTACCACATCATGGTGTTCTGAAGGAGTCTAGAACTACCACCAAATTATGGGTCGTTTTTGACGCTTCCGCCAGAATTGCGTCAGGTAAGTCTTAAAACCAAATACAGATGGTTGGTCCCCCTATCCAAGATGATTTGTTGTCAATTTTGCTTCGATTTCGTCGGCATAAAATTATCATAAGCGCGGACATTGAAAAAATGTATCGACAAACTCTTGTTCACGACAGTCAACGTCCTTTACAGAAAATCCTTTGGAGGGCAGAGGTAACTCATCCGTTAAAGGAGTTTAAGCTTAATACTGTGATGTATGGCACTGCATCAGCGCCCTTTTTAGCTAGTATTTACTTCAACTGGCTGAAGAGTGCTCAGATTCATCAACAAGGTTTTCAATAGCACGTGACTGCTATGTGGACGATTTCTTGTCCGGTGGATCATCTGTTTCAGAAACTTTGCAAAAAGGCCGCCGTGTTGACGATGTTCTTCGGTCAGCAAAGTACAGTCTTCGGAAATGGTGGTCCAACTCCAGTCAGGTACCTACTGCAAGCGCTAAGCGGTGAACACGACGTTTCTGATGTTGTTGACCTGAGCGACAGCGAGCAGTCAAAGACTCTGGGGCTTCTGTGGAAGAGCTTAAGTGACACATTTTCTTTTTCTATTAACTTAAACTCCACTGACAAGTCTACTAAACGTCATATCTTGTCAACCATAGCGCAGATCTTTGATCCCATTGGGCTGGTCGTTCCATGCATAGTGGAAGCCAAAATTATCATGCAGCATCTGTGGCTGGCCAAATGTTCTTGGGATGAGCTTGTTCCCACGCATATTCAGTATGCCTGGAATGTCTTTCAAAATGGCCTGCACCTTTTAAACGAGTTCAAGATAAACAACACCCACGTTGTGTGAATCAACATCCTGTCTACAGCTGCATATATTCACAGACGCATCCGAAAAAACTTATGGGGTGTGTGTTTATGTTCGCAGTGTTTCGAAAGACGGCGAGGTTACCGTACATCTCCTTGCCACTAAAAGCAAGGTAGCTCCAATCAAATCCACAACCATACCGCGGCTCGAATTGTGTGGTGCGATGTTGGGTTCAAGGTTGTACTCAAAGGTTCGTCATTCACTTACTTTACATTTTGATGTACTTCACATTGTTGGTGTGATTCCACCATCGTCTTATCTACTTCACCAAATCAGCTAAAGACATTCGTTCGTCATCGTGTGTCTGATATTCAGGAGACTCTAGGAGGAGAGGCTTGGCACTATGTTCCGTCAGCTGAAAACCCCGCAGACCTCGCTTCGCGTGGACTTAGAGCTGACAAATTGTTGTCGTCTTCATTGTGGTGTTCCGGACCACAATTTCTTCGCGAAGATGTCTTCATGGCCTCAGTTCCCTGAATCCCATCGTTATAATTCTGGGTTACCGGAAACAATCTCTTCTTGTCATGTTTCTAATCATGTTATTGAAAGTCCTATTACTGCGTTATTTTCAAAATTTTCAACATTTAGTACATTACAGCGTGTGATGTATGATATGTCATGCGATTCATTTATAAATGTAATAAAAATGTATTGAGTCTGGTTCACTAACTTATACTGAATTTAACGATTCTTTACTATTGTTGTCAAGACTTAGTCAAATGGAATCTTTCCCGGAAGAGTACCACTTACTTAATTCAGGTAAACAGTTACCAGCAAAGAACAAACTACTATATTTGTCTCCTTTCTTTGATACTCTTTCTAATATTATTCGTGTTGGAGAAAGATTAAGGAACTCATTTTATGACTACAATATTAAACATCCAATTTTATTATCTAGCTCTCATATAATTTGTATTATTTTATTCAACATGTTTCATGTACGTCTTTTGCATGCTGGACCACAACTCTTACTTGCCACTATTCGTCATCACTATTATCATATTGGAGGTAGGAACCTGGCTAAAAAGATCACTCAGCAAAGCGTAAAACGTTGCAGGATCAAGGCCACCACTATTCAACCCATCGTGGGTAATCTCCCAGAGCAGCGTCTACATTTAGAATTTCCATTTTTAGACACAGACTTCGCCGGTCCCATCATGATAGCTGACCGGAAAGGTAGAGGATGTAGACTCATCAAATGCTTCATTTGTGTGTTCGTGTGTTTAGCTACAAGAGCCGTTCACCTCGAGCTTGTGTCGCACCTTACGAAGGAAGCTTTCATAGCCGCACTAAACCGTTTTATTGCTCGAAGGGGAAAACCCCGTAAAATCTTTTCCGATAACGGTACAACCTTTGTCGGTGCTTTCAATGAGTTGGCCATCGACCTGGCATAAACTTTTCATTCATACCTGCATATATTCCACACTTCGGAGGCCTATGGGAGTCTGCAGTTAAATCCACCAAGCATCATCTTCGACGCACTTTGGGTTTAACAAACCTATCCTTTGAGGAGATGGTTACTTGTTTAATTCAAGTTGAGGCTATTTTGAATTCAAGGCCCTTAACTCCACTGTCCAACGACCCTTCCGACCTCGCTCCTTTAACCCCGGCACACTTCCATATTGGTCGTTTTCTAATCATACTGCCTCATCCACAGATACAGAACGCCAACGTCAACAGCTTACAACGATTTCGTCGTATAGAATATTTGTATCTGATTTTACAAGTACATCTTTATTTCGCTAAATAGCCTACTAGCTGCCGGCGGCTTTCTTTGAATGCGACAAAAGGTGCCGCCAAAAAGTTCCGCCGCGTATGTCGGCGGGTCGGTACCACGTGCCTACCTATACCGCCGCCCCGCCACCCGTCTCCCTGCGAATAACTTCCTTTAGTCTCCCGCGCACTTTACTTCAGGATGGATGTCATTGTTGACCTACGTAGTGAGTGAATTGTGTTTTGTTTACGTAATCGTTGACAATGTCTTATTCTAACGTAGAATATTTTAATATGTTGATGTGTCTTCGGAAATGTGACTGCAATTATGCAGAAGCACGCAGACTCTACCAAGAACGTTTTGCGATCATTACCGTCGGCGATGGCATTCCAACGTTTGCACATACGTACGTACAATACCGTCAATGTGCACGGGCGAGACCTGACATCGAGCTGACGCAGGCAGACCGAGGACTCGAGACAGAAGTCTTGGACTTGTTTGAGCATGATCCAACGCGAAGTACACGCTCAGTGGGACACGAACTCGGAGTAAATCATATGCGCGATAAGAGAGTACTCGAAGAAGATGGGCGGCACCCATTTCACTATTGTCGTGTCCAATCACTACTTCCCTCCGACTATGAGCCGAGAAGTGTAGAGGTACAAGGTGGTCATATTGAACAGCAACTCCGTGGCCGTCAAGTAGATATCATAATAAATTGATGCATTAAAATGTAAATAGGTACATCAGGTTTTATGTGACAGACGTGTCGAATTTGTTTTTTTAACGTAGTGAAGTTTTAAATGTAGTTTTAACAAATATCAATTGTGCTTAAAAATGCTGTGTAAACCAAGATTTTCAAAGATTAATTCGTTAAAGTGATACTGATAAACAACAGCTGACAAGGTCACGAACTTGTGTAGAAAAATAGGTAGATAATCGGTGGCGACCAAAGAGAGAGCGGGAACGTTCTATCTACTTCTGGTTTCACGTCATCGCTTCATGCAGAATTGCAGAGGTAACAAATCGATTAAACATTACAAATATTAATAATTAAATATATATTTTTTTTTATTGAACAGTTTTTTATAAATGAGTTGCTTTATCGCTTAATAAACCGATTCTTAAAACGTAGGTAGAAGGAACAACAGGGTTTTTGTTACATATTGTATACACGGTTTATGAACGTACTTGAATGAACTTGTATTTTTTACGAACTTGTACCGTAGACCCTAAGCCCCTAAGCTTAGGGTATAGTGGATAGCCAAACAACCAATCATTAATTTAGTTTATATTGTCATGTTAAGGTTGATGGACAGAGCTGTCCATGCTAAACCCGCACCGCTGACGCACCGACCAATGACGAAAGGGCCTAAGAAATACTTTTTACCACGCAGCAATGGATTCAATATAGGTAAGCTGCACCGTATAAGTCCACACGAATTCGATCGCATAAACACTGCGACTACCAGGTCGCCATCATCATTTCAGCCGAAAAACGTCCACTGCTGGTCACAGGCCTCCCTTAAGCACCGCCACTTCGACCGGTTCAGCGGTTTCCTACGGCCTTCACAAGGTGATCGGTCCACCTTGTGGGAGGCCTTCCAACGTTACTTCTCACTACTAACATACACACCAGATAAAATTGCCATCTATATGTATACAGGATGGAATTTTGTAATGCCACCTGGAGGGAAAGTACTCTTAATACTGCAGATAGAAAGTTTTACTCAAAGGAAACATTCCTTTATTTTTGAATAGAAAGCAAACTGCATTCAAAGATTTTCGAAAATTCTCTTCTCCCACACCCGGGCATCGAACCGGCTAAAATCTGAAAAAAATATACCCTGTACTTTTATTGCATCGATCGTTAGGGTCAATTATAAGGATGAAATCTCTCTAACAAACATAAATTAAATGAAAGGAAAACCAGGAAATCTTAAATTAATTTAATTATTTACAAAAAATACACAAATTTATTCTTTTAACGAATTCATTTCTAGTAACCTTAAAGTGTTGTGGTGAATATTATAAATCGTATTCTGAACTTCAACTCTCAACTCGTTGTCATTCGCATAAGATTTCATGTAAATTTGATTTTTTACATATCCCCACAAAAAAAAATCTAATGGGGTGAGATCTGGCGATCTCGCAGGCCATCTGATTGTGCCGTTTGTACCAATCCAGGTATTAAAATGGTTATTAATGTAGGCAGTAGTGATTCTGCTGTTATGTGCTGGAGCACCATCTTGCTGTAGAATTATTTGGTTTCGCTTTTCCTCGGGGAAACCATTTAACTCGTTTCTTAAGAGATCCAGTATTTCAATATACTTGACAGTGTTTAAATGACCTTCGTACACGTGGACTAACACTACATTATTTCTCATAATTCAGCACCAAACGTTGAAAGAAAATCTTACTTGATTGTTAGTTTCATGAACACGAACAGGATTCACTCGAGACCAATAATGGTTATTGCGGCGATTGTACATGCCATTATTGCTGAAGTTGGTTTCGTCAGACCATACAATGTTACTCAAAAAAATAGGGTTTCGGTCAATTTCTCCAAGCATGTTTTCAATTGTAATCGTCTGTCACGATCCCCAATATGCAATTTTTGCACCAACCGACCTTCACGATAGCATTTATACTTATACTTTTTCAGCACTTTAAGTACGCGAGTGTGGGTTGTTCCTAATTCATCGGCAGCATCTCTACTTGAAGCCTTTGGAAATGATTCAAAGTATGTTAAAACATCTAGTTCAAAATCGAAATAGTTTTGCTGAATAGTTTGCCGTCCACCCGTATTCTTTAAATTTTCTACCATTCTTTTCAATACGAACCTAGTTGGTGCCTGTCGGTCTTGATATCTCTCTCCATACCACCGCAGAGCTAGATTCACGTTTTTGTTATTTAAAAAATAAGCTTCCATTAAATCAAACTGTTCTTGATAAGCCATTTTCACCGTGAGACAAAATGTGAAATGAGTTGTAAAAACAATCAAATGTGAATAACAACTATGACAATCTAATTTTCAAATTTTAATCTAACATTCCATATTTAAATTACCTCATACACGCAGCTACGAGTATGTCGCAAAGGAGTCTGCATTACAAAAGATGGATGGTAGTTAAAGAACTTTAACTTGACTCATTGAATTTGTAACTTCAGATTTCCTGGTTTTCTTTTCATTTAATTTATCATGTTTGTTACAGAGATTTCATCCTCATAATTGACCCTAACGATCGATGCAATAAAAGTACAGGGTATAATTTTTTCAGATTTTAGCCGGTTCGATTCCCGGGTGTGGGAGAAGGGAATTTTCGAAAATCTTTGAATGCAGTTTGCTTTCTATTCAAAAATAAAGGAATGTTTCCTTTAAGTAAAATTTTCTATCTGCAGTATTAAGAGTACTTTCCCTCCAGGTGGCATTACAAAATTCCACCCTGTATATGAAAATGAATCCCTGAAATGTAAGAAGAAAAAAAAAACCTCGCGGGCGAAGCCGCTGATAAAAGTTAGTTTCCAATAAATGTAATGAAAATATTGATCTAAGTCGCGAGGGATAATAATTTGAGTAGGTAGCTCACAGTATATAACGAGGACATTGCTCGTAAACTGACGCTTTTATTCGGGTTTATAGGTAAATGATGAACAAATTCCATTCAAAACTGACGCCGCTGAAACTTTGGACAAAAGTTATTTGAGCTATTTATTGAAATTGATTTGCTTGAGATTTAGTCAGAAAAGCCAAACAATATAGAATTAATGGAATAAGTGAATTAACATCTGTTGTTAACTGTGAGCAAATAAATTAGTGTAGTCTGGCTGACACGCCACCCGCGTATTAATCTTGTCATTAATCTAAGGGCTAAGGGGTGCTACTTTCACACTGGTTCGGAACGGACGTTCTGATTTTTTTTTAAACCATCACTAATTTATCCACATTTGGCTCGTTCCGATCGGCAAACACAGTTGCCACATCTTTGATTCGTTCGGGTCGGGTCGACACAATTCGGGCTAAGTCAAGCGGCTTTTTCGCGAAGATAACAATATACCTATTCGATTTTGCCACCCGGCTAAATCATGCCAACCCGAACAAGTGTAGGTAGGTGTAGTGTAGGTAGGCACTACTTACGGAGAGCTGAATACAAAGAAAATTCTTCGCTAAGAGTAAGGCGGTTCTCTTGTTGAGACCGCGATGTCTCAGTCGCCCACTCCCCAGCCTCCGCCCACGCTTTGGGCGGAGCGGGAGGGTGTGTCAGACTCTTACTGACTAAAACCCACCCGTATTCCTTCCTGTTGCCTGTGTTGCGGGGGCCTCGGTGACCCATAAGTACCTTCCCGCGACCCCGGCAGGCATCGGCCCTAGTGGACCCCTACTTTTGTGCTGACGACATCTCTTTGAGGCGCGCGTGGAATACGACGCGCCGTCGACCCGGGCCTGGTCCTTACCGGACGGTGAGCTACCCATTGCTCAACGTCCGCAAGCCCGCGCCTACGGTGGCTGGAAATCCGCCCGAGATTCCCGATGCCCAGGGCGTCTCCTGCGGCGGCTAGGGGCGAGAGGGCGCAAAACGTGCCATTCCCTCAACCGTCCCGCCTCCTCCTTCGCGAGCATTACTGCTTCGCAGAAGGAGGTGACGGCTGCCCATGCCCTCTCGCTCCGTACCATGGCCTGAACCAGGGCCGGACGCGAGAGGTCTCTGCCGCCGATCGCCTCTACGAGGACACGGCGGTGCTCTGCCCAAGCCGGGCAGACCTCCACCGTATGCTCCACCGTGTCCTCCGGGCGATCCACACAGTGGTGACACCCGGACGTTTCCTCCCGCCTTATCCGACACAGGAACCTCCCGAAGCTGCCGTGTCCGGTGAGGACCTGCGTCAGGCGGAAGGTGAGGACGCCGTGGCGCCTCTCCAGCCACTCCTCAAAGAGGGGACTTATCGCCGCAATCGTGGCGTGCCCAGCACTGGGTTGCGACAACCGTACTTTCCATGACGCCATGAGATCCCGCCGGAGCTCCGTCCGCTATGCCGCGGTTTCTCGCGGCAGCGGACTAACGCCCCGGCGTTTCGCCTCCTCGCGCTACTCCCATACGTGCACGAGGACTTTTGCCTCCAGATCCTATGGCGGCAATCCGGCAAGGAGGCTCGCTGCCTCACAGGAGACCGTGCGGTATCCCCGGACCATCCGGATGGCCATGACCCTTTGGGCCGTGCTCAACCGGCGGGCTGGCCACAGCGCCAGAGAGCGCGCCCATACAGGAGCCCCGTAGAGGGCCATGGACCGCACGACCCCCGCGTAGAGCCTCCGGCAGGAGGCGTTTGGACCCCCTAGATTGGGCAGGAGCCGCTTCAATGCAGCGCCCGCCCGCTCCAGTTTGGGAGCCAAACGTCGGATATGCTCCACGAAGTTCCACCGGCTGTCGAGGACGAGTCCCAGGTACTTCATCGTCGACTTACTACATACTTGGAATACCATTTTCAAAAAAAAATGTGAGAGTTGTATAGAAGGGAAAAGTACACGAAGACCATTTTAAACATCTAACACAAGAGAAAGCAAAGAGATAGGAGATCTTCTACACTCAGATTTGTGCGGACCTATCTATTCAATGTCTATAAATGGTGAAAGCTACTTTCAAGTATTGGTAGATGATTATTCTCATTTTGTTATGATATATCTATTAAAAAATAAAAATGAAGCAGAACATAATATTTTTAAACATATACAGCTTATTAAAGCACAATTTGGACTAAAAACAAAGAGATTAAGAATGGTGGAGAATTTACATCAAAAATATTATTTATAATATATATAATATAATATTAGAATATACAAGCCCGTACACGCCACAACAAAATAGCACATCTGAAAGAATGAACAGAACGTTATTAGACAAAGTTAGAGTCAAGTCTGCAGAAACGAAGTTTTTTTTTTTTTTTTTTTTATCCTTTATTAAAAAGAACCAGGTTCTTAATAATTAATTACAATCTAGCCTATAAGACTAATAAGTAATTTAAATCTAACTTAATTTTTTAACGTGATAATTATTTTAAAACTTAGAATAGTGTTGTTTGTACTTTACACAAGTTCGTTCCACTTTCTTAGAGTCTGATATAATAATATAAACACTTTGTTCATGTGTTATATGTGTGTCATTGTCACTAATATGTCTACACTGTTTACACTACACTAACTCAAAAGGTTTTGTTCGTTTTAGTCTTCGCACTATATTTGTTTGGTCTAACAGCTGGATTGCCTCGATGTTCACATGTTGGTGGAGTCGGTGTTCATGGGCCTCAGCAAATTTTTGGATTATGTTGGTGACGGATTCCATTTTTAGGTCACGATGGAGGTCGTCATTTCGTATATACCAGGGAGCATTAACAATACTCCTGAGTACCTTATTCTGGAATGTTTGAATAATTTTGATGTTGGTCGGTTTAGTACAGCCCCACAGTTGGATTCCATAGGTCCATATTGGCATAAGAATATGCTTATATAATAACATTTTGTTATATATCGATAGGCAGGAACCCCGTCCAATCAACCAATACATGTTTTTAAAACGCATGTCTAGTTCCTGTCTTTTCTTTTTAACGTGCGCTTTCCAGCGCAGTTTTGCGTCAAGCGTTATGCCAAGGTATTTAGCTGTATTTGCGTATGGCACTTGCTGGCCATTTATGAAGATTGGGTGGTAATGACAATTCCTGTTGGTGAAATCAATGTGAAGTGACTTCGATTCATTCAATTTGATTCTCCATTTTTGTGCCCAGTCGTGAACTTTATTTACAGCGATTTGTACCTTTGTTATTGCTTCCATATGGCATGACCCTGTAGCCATAATGGCAGTGTCGTCCGCAAAGGTTGCAATAGTATTATTTTCCAGCTCTGGTATATCATACGTGTACAACAGGTAGAGGACTGGGCCCAGCACACTACCTTGGGGCACGCCAGCTTTAATAATTTTTAACGTGGAGAAAGCATCCTCGTGCCTTACTCGAAACATTCTATCTGTAATGTATGATTGCATGATATCGGCAAAATCATTGGGCAGTATAAGTCTTAGCTTGTATATCAAACCCTTATGCCAAACTCTATCAAAAGCTTGTGCCACATCTAAAAATACTGTGGAGCAGACTTCTTTATCTTCAAGCGTTCTTTCAATGATGTTGGTAATTCTATGTACTTGATCTACTGTTGAGTGTTTCTCTCTGAAACCAAACTGATGGTCAGGGATCAGGTTTCTCTCGGTTATGATAGGTTTTAAGCGTTTTAAAAACAATTTTTCAAACAGCTTTGATAATATAGGCAGCAGGGAAATGGGCCTGTATGATGATGCTTCGTGAGGTGGTTTACCGGGCTTTGCAATCATAATCACTTCAGCAACTTTCCATGGCTCTGGAACATGCTTTAGCATGAATGCAGCATTGATGAGTCTAGTAAGCTTAACGATGGCTTTACGCGGCAGATGTTTTAGTATTTCTCCCGTGATAAGGTCATACCCTGGGGATTTTTTTAGGCTAGTGATTTGAATTTCCTTTGCAACTTCTTTCGGGGTCACAAGCTTAATTCTTTGATCTTGCAGAATGTTGTCAAACTGTAGGTTGTCTACAGATCCGTCATTTGGCTGAAAGGTTTCTTCTAAGTAATGTGCAAATTTTAGAGCTTTTTGCTCATTGCTTATGGCCCACTTTCCGTTAACATCTCTGATAGGGGGCATTGGTGTAATTGGCCTTTTAAGTGACTTTGTCGCTTTCCAAAGAGAGTATTGCGTTGTATAATCGCTGGTTAACTGACGTAGGTTAGTATTCAAAACCTCATCTTGAAAGGTTTGTATTTTTCTTTTCAGTCTTTTCGTAAGGTTATTCAAAAGAGTTTTATCTTGCGGGAATCTAGTTTGCTGCCATCTTTTTCTTTGAGTCCTTTTTTCATATAATAAGTCTATTATTTCCTTTGGGTAGGTATTTCCTTTGAATTTTTTTAATAGCTGTGGTGTGTTGTTCCATGCACATTGTTGAATATTGTTGCTAAACTTGTTTACTTCAGAATCAAGCTGATCTTTGTTTTTTAACGTAGTTTTTAGGTCAATAATATTTTGTAGGTCTAAGCTAAAACGTTCCCAATCCGTAAACTTGTTTACTAATGTCAGGTGGTTTTCTCTTAGTAATATTTTGTGACTTAATTGTAATAATATCGGAGAGTGATCGGAGTTCATGTGGTACTCCTCTTCCACACTCAGATAATTGGTCGATATATTTTTGACTATGAAAAAGTCGATAAGATCTGGTAGTTTCTGGTGGTCAGTCGGCCAGTAAGTAGGTTTTCCAGTACTTATGACCTCACAGCGCATGTCTTTCACTGCACTTAGAAGCTGTCTTCCCTTTGTTGAAGTTAATCTTGATCCCCAATGAGTGTTCTTAGCGTTAAAGTCACCGCCTAATATAAATCTCTGTCCAAGGAGTCTGAAGAAGTGTACATATTGTTCTTTGTTTATCATGTGTCTTGGGGGACAGTATACGGCCGCTACTGTAACATTAAATTTATTTGTTTTAACTGATATCGCCACAGCTTGCGTGTCTGGCTCCTCATATTTACACTGTTCGTAATGACAGATATTTTCTCTTATGATAACCGCGCTACCTCCTCGGGCCGTGTTGTTGGGGTGCAGCGAGTGATAAACCTTATAGCCTCTAAACTTTACGAAAGACTGTTTAGTAAAGTGCGTTTCAGAGATCAAACACACATCAATATTTTCTGTATCTAGGACCACTTGCAACTCATGTTGGTGTTGCAGCAGTCCGTTGGAATTCCACGCCATTATTTTTAGTGTGTTATTCATGATTGATTTTTTTGTAGTGCTTGATTCTAATTTTTCTAGTCTCTTGTCAAATGAAGAGATGCACTTCAGGATCTGGTTAAGCTTGTCCTCAAGAGTTGATGGTTGTATGCTTGGTTTTACCACTTGTGCATATGAGGCACTTTTAGATGTTGTAATTTTCGCGGTTGTCTGTGCAGACGGTGCTCTTTGTTTTGTTGTCTGTGTGTCGGTATTACTAACGATTTGCTTAATGGCAAGGTTATTGGGTAAATTATGTTTAGAATTTTTGTTCTTCATCATTTGCATCTCCTTGGCGACTAAACACCCTCTGTAATTAGCTGGGTGAGGTAAGCCACAGTGGACACACTTAGGTTTATCTTGTGCAGGTTTGTTGCAATCAGCTGTGAGGTGTTTACCTGTACATTTAACACACCTTGGCTCTTTTGAGCAATACTTTTGGGTATGACCATAAGCCTGGCATCTCTTACACTGCGGTATTATTTTTGACGTTTTAAGCGGGTTTATTTCAACTTTACACCCTAGGATATGTTTAATGCCGTAAATTTTACTAACATCTTCGTCATTCTTGAACGATAATATAAACATGTTCAGCGGCTCTTTTGTTCTCCAGCTTAACTTGTTAATTGCAGTTTCTATCTGGAATCCCTGTGACGTTAAATCATCTTTAATCCGATCCGGTAGACAGGAAGAATGCAATTTTTTCGCCACTACTCTTATTGGCCTGGTCTGCTTATCCTCGTATGAGTGCCATAAACAGTTATTTTCTGTTAAGCGTCGAGCAATCACTCTGTAGGACTCTTCGGTTTTGGCATTTATTTTGACACTATTACCGCTTAACATTTTGGCGGTAAATGTTTCTACTGACTGGGATTCAGTCAAAAAGTCGTAGAATGTTTGATAATTCTTAACACCGTCCACTACGATTGGAGGCGGTGCTATGATTTTTTTAATGGTTGCCTTCTCTTTGTTGTTGAGTTGCCGCTGCTGAGCGCTAGTTGTAGCTTGTTGTAGTGGTGGTGGAGGAGTGAGGGAGGTGTTTAACTTCCTTTTCTTCCTGTTTTTCGCCCTAATCCACCCAGTCTCTTTGGCCAGTTCATCCTCATCCGTGCAGTACTCAACGTCACTTTTAGTAGGCTGAGCAGGAGTTATGGTCTCACTGACCTGTTTATCTGAGGGTTCTTCTTGTTCCTTTGCCTTTAGGAATTTTAATTGACCTTGAAGATCTTGTACCTGTTCCTGCAAGGTTTGTATGTGGCCGTTCAGTTGACGCACCATTTGTTGCAGGTTTTCTCTGTCCGTTTTCTCCTGGATGTAACAGTCATACAACTGTTTCTCCAGATCAGTTTTTATTTTAACAGACTGTGTTGCAGCCATTATTTAGTTTTAAGGCGAGCGCGATACCTAAACAATTATAATAAATACTTCATGACGATTTCCGCACTTGTAACTGGGTCATCGCGGTGGCCCCGATAGATCGACGTACACTGCGACGACGATGTTGTGATGCGTCTGCAAAATACTCTTAACTAGAGCACGCGCGCGCGATCGGTACGTCCGTTCACAATAGTAGTTAAACACTCACAGAAACGAAGTTACCTAAGGAATTATGGAGCGAATTAATTTGCGCATCAGCTTATGAGCTCAACCGTAGTCCTACTAAAGCACTAAACGGTCAAACACCAGCTTCAAAATGGTACGGTTATAATGATTTATCAAAACTAGTTTATGGTTGGAAGTATATACGAGGGTCATTCAATAAATACTTAGCCTACAAAAAGTAAACGAAAATTTTGGAAAAGTGGCAATTTATTTTTCAACAAAGTCTCCTTTTAGTTCGATACACTTAGCCCAGCGATGCTCCAACTTTTTTAACCCGTCCGAAAAATAGTTTTTTGTCAAACTCTGCAAAATAGGCCTCCGTGGCGGCGATGACCTCCTCATTCGATCCATATCTATTCCCGGCGAGTGATTTTTTCAGATTAGGAAACAGAAAGAAGTCGCAAGAGGACAAATCTGGAGAATACGGTGGATGGGGCAACAATTCGTAACGTAATTCGACCAATTTGGCCATGGCAACGGCAGACGTGTGAATCGGTGCGTTGTCGTGGTGAAACAGCACTTTTTTCTTCGCCAGATGGGGTCGTTTTTTCTTTAATTCGGCGTTGAATCGGCCCAATAAATCGGCATAGTAAAGCCCTGTAATTGTTTTACCATTCTCGAGGTAATCGATGTAGATCACACCTTGTGAATCCCAGAAAACGGTGGCCATAACTTTTCCGGCCGATTTTACAGTTTTCGCCTTCTTTGGAGCACGTTCCCCGGTCTGGATCCATTGTTTTGATTGCTCCTTGGTCTCTGGTGTGTACCAGTGGATCCAGGTTTCATCGACGGTCACAAAACGACGCAAAAACTCTGCTGGATCCCGCTTAAACAGCGCCAAACACGTCTCCGATGTGGTCTCACGGGTGCGCTTGTTTTCTGGTGTGAGTAAACGCGGCACCCATCGCGCCGACAGCTTTCTCATGCCGAGTTCCTCGTGAAGAATATGATGCACTGTGCCTTCTGAAATGCCTACAGTCTCAGCTAGCTCCCGAACCTTCAATCGGCGATCTGCCAATACGAAATCATGGATTTTTTAACGTTTTCCTCCGTAGCAGCTGTTTTCAGTGCACCTGGACGTGGTTCATCAAAAACCGACGTACGGCCACGTGCAAACTCGTTGAACCAATTCTTGACGGTGGCCATCGATGGAGAAGAGTCACCGTACACAGCATCCAAGCGCTCTTTGATTTCGATGCGCGTTTTCCCTTCCAAAAATAGGAATCGAATCACCGAACGATATTCTCTTTTTCCATTTTTGTAAAACCGATCGACACGTTCGCTTCCATAAGTTGTCAAATTAAAACAAATGAAGGGATTGGAATGAAAATTTGAGAAAAGAATTAAAAAAGAATGTGCTACACTGTGGTAAAACTCTTTTGAAACTACAGCGCCCTCTGGCGATGAGGCTAGGTACTTATTGAATGCACCTCGTACTTCCGTTCGGAAGCATGGATTGTAACAATACCAAAACCAAGCAAGCTACAACCAAGAGCTAAACCATTGATAATAGTCGGCTACACTGGTTCAGGCTATAAATTATGGGATCATGAAAGTAATAAAATTGTAACTTCAACAGATGTCATATTTGGCGAATCAAAGATTATTTACCAACCTGAAAAGCAGGAGGAGGTAGTAAAGTATCCCTATGAAAATGTTACAATATTCAATGACGAAGAGGAAGACAAATATAAAAATATACCGACACAAAGACAAGAAAGTAGACAAATAAGAAGCCAGAGGACTTCAAGTAAAAGAAGAAGACTATTTTAATACAAATTATTCACCTCTAGCTAGAATGAGCACAGTAAGAACTTATTTAGCACAAGCGGTACAACAAGATTACATAATTTACCAAATGGACGTACCAACAGCATTTTAAAATGGATATTTAAAAGATGAAGTTTATATCAAAGTACCAAAAGGAGTTAATGTAAATAGAAAGAAAGTATTGAAATTATTGAATAGTAATAGTAATTTATTAAAAAACTTCGGTACAGTACGATTCACGAAAGATGACCATAAATGGCGGCCGTTTGCGCACGTACACTCATGAAGAAAAGACTAAAGACAAAATAATATTTTAATGTTAGTTAAATAATTTGTGTAATGTTGTAAATGCTGGTTATGCAAATAAATCAAACGTAAGTAATTTAAAATGTTTATTAAAATAAATTGAACTAAAAATATTATAAATATGTAAAACACATTAAATTTAGTCGCTATCGCTATTCTCAAGTTCCATGATTCCCTCTATCATGGAACTTGAGGGAATCGTGGAACTTGAGGAACTGGGGCCGGGTTCCATATTAAAGTCTTCCGATTCATCTTCCGATGATTCAGGAAAATCCACATCTGTCGAATCTTCGCTCTCGTCAGATTCTCCCATACGTATAATTAATTCCTCCGTAAGGACACTTTTTATATAGCTTTCTTCTATAGATTTTACTTTGTCACATAGTTTTTTCCATTCCTCTGGTCCCATCAGATTCACTTTTTCTTTAATTAAATCTATAACGCAGCCAATATTCTACTTTACGTTTTTGCTACTCACGTAACCCTATATAGAGGCCCAAGCCATTTCTATCGGATTTAAATCCGGATGGTACGGTGGGAGACGGAGAACATCGTGACCATTTTCCATCAAAATTTTGTCCACTGAGTATTTCTTTAAACGAGATTTGTTATTTTTTATTATGTCGTACAATTGAGGTTTCAACATATTGGAATAAAAGCTGATTCCATTTTTGGTAAGCCACGCTTGCATGTCGGATTTTCGGGAATAAGATGTCGGAGCCATATCATGACGCCCGTGCGACCAGGCCCCTGCCGGATGAGATCCCTAGTTCCCTAGGGAAGGCCCAGCAAGAGCCGATCTAGCAGCGAGGGCGTCGGTTTTTGTTGGCGCTCACCTACAGTGGAGGCTTTCCCCACCCCCTAACAACTTAACCAGGTCTAGCCGGTAGCGTAGCAGGGTGCGGGGCGTTGTAGTGTGTATCGAGTGACTTGAACTGTGTGTACGTCGCTCGTGTGGTAATTGTTTGGGATTTTCAGCGAGTGTGGAGTAATGTGTGTGTGAGCCGCGCGCATGGCGCCTATATTAACTTAGAACGCTTTGTGCGCGGCGAGTGTCGTGTACTTCGTGTGGAGTTCCTTTGTTTGAGTAGGTCGCGTGTGAAGTGAATGCGACCTACTCAGGCGTCAAGTCCGGTGATTCTTGCGACGTCTGCGATGAGATCGCGCGGGAGGGGCTTGTAGTCCGGGGGTCGCGCATACCATGGTGCAATGTTCCTGATGTGGTGCAACTCAGAGGTGTCAGCACGCGCGAACATCCTTCTCGCCACGCTGGTGCTGAAGTCGACAATGCTCTCGACACGCAGGTCCCTGTAGATTACTGAGTACCTCACGAACCGAGGAGCCTTGGTTATTTGGCGCAGCACGAGGTTTTGCTGCGTCCGGAGCTTCTTCCTGTGCGTTTCGGCCGTGAGGGCGAGCCAAGCCGGGGCGGCGTATGTGAGTTGCGGTCTTATGTAGGTCTTGTAGATCCCCAGCTTGACTCGCATGGGGAGGCGTGAAGAGAGCACTGGGCGGAGGAGGTTCCGTGTCACTTTACCCGCGCAACAGTGTCGCAGACGTGCGGGCCCATGGAGAGCCGGCTGTCGAGTGTGACCCCCAGATACTTGGCGGTTCTGGTCCACTTGACTTCGGTCCCCATGAGCTCAAGGCTCGGTGGGTGCGTACAGCCGAGTGCCGTGACGATGATCGCCTGCGTTTTACCTGCGTTCACCGACAGTCTCCATTTGCTGAGCCAGTCGGGAAGGTCGTCCAAGGCGCGCTGCATCTTGATGGCCGCGTGGATAGCCGACAGTGAGGTGGTGATGTACGCGGCGTCATCTGCGTACAGCGCGAGTTTTGCGGTGTGCGTGGCAGGTATGTCGTCGGTGTACACAGAGTACAACGCAGGCGAGACACAGCTCCCCTGAGGCACCCCCACGGTAATGGGGCGTGAGCTGGAGAGTTCGTTCTCCACCGAGACCTTGATGTATCTGTCCTGTAGAAAGGAGGAGACCACCTGAATTAAGCGACGGGGCGCTGTGGTGTGTGTGAGCTTGTAGACTAGGCCGGCGTGCCAGACCCGGTCGAATGCCTTTTCCATGTCGAAGAATACTGCTGCGGCGTATTCCCTCTTGTTCACGACCGCCGTGTGGAGGTGCAGTACCCTCGACAGCTGGAGCGTCGTGGTGTGTTCGGCCCGAAATCCAAACTGTTCTGGGCGTGGTGTCAGGTGCAGTGTCAACTGGCGTAACAGGAGCTTTTCAAACACCTTGGAGGTGGTAGGCAGGAGCGTTATCGGCCGGTAACTCTCCGGCTTCAAAATGTTCTTCCCGGGTTTGGGCAACATGATGACCTTTCCCAGCTTCCAGCAGGAGGGGAAGGCGCCGGTGCGGAGTATGCCGTTGTAAAGGCGAGCTAGTGCCGCCACCGTTCTAGGTGGCAGGTGGCGAAGTGCGACCTACTTGGCCCGGGGAGATGAAGATTGGGTCTTCATCAGGAGCTACCGGCGTCTTGAAATACTCTCCAAGGTATTGCTCGACTTTTGCAACGTGGTCGTGGGCATCCGTTGGGTTAGGCGTGAATTGACGCTCCAGGTGGGCAGCGAATATTTCGGCCCGGTCAGCCGCCGTGTATCGAAGTGCCCCGCCGTTGTTTAACAGCGGGCGCACCGGGGCTGGGGTGTTCTTTAGACGTCGGCAGATCCTATGTACCGACGTCCAGTCGCTGTCTGCGGAGTCAATGTAGCTCTCCCAGCCCTCGGCGGTGTGCGCCTGTATTTCGGTCTTCACCTTGTCCGTGAGCCGGTTGAGCTGATTTTTCTCGGTGGGACACCTTGTCTGTTTCCGCCGCTTGCGTAAACGCCTTTTGTCGGCGATCATGTTTGCGATGTATGCGGGTAGCTTGTGGTAGCGACCCTGTGGCGCGGGTGAGGTGCATGTTGCCGACTCCAAGGCGCTCTGCATGCAAGCGGTGAGCCCCTCAGCCAACTGGTTCACGTGTGTGAGGTTGGTGACAGGCCGAGTGGGCGTGGTGGTCTCCATCCTATCCCTAAAAATGTTCCAGTCTATGTGTCGACGTGGCGCCGAAACTCGGGTTGTGAGGTCAGATAGACGAACGAGCACGGGCTGATGGTCCGATCGCAGCTCGTCGTCTAGCACGTCCTGCGCAATCTGGCAGGTAAGGCCTTTGTCCAGGACATCGGGTGTGATTGTAATGTTATCTGGGTAGTGGGTGGGCGCCTCTGGCCCGGACACGTCGTATCCGCAGGCCTCTGCGTCGGCGAAGAGTCGTCTTCCCGCTGTGTTGGTGCTGCAACAATTCCACGCTGGGTGTTTGCAGTTTAGGTCACCGGCGATAATTGTAGGATGTGGTGACGCGAGCAACGCGTGTATGTCGGCCGCCTCGAACTGGTTGTTTGGTGGCCTGTAGGCCGAAAAAATTCTAATAAACCGACCTTTTTATACCTGCGGCTAAGGGTGCAAGTAGTGACAACGCAAACGCGTGAATTTGGGGAATTCGGTGTACGGTCGGTTTTTGTAAGTTACGTGAAGGTCAATGATTTTAATTTTATGTTTTTGTAAAGCTAAGCTTGTATGCTTTAATTTTGTCTAATGATTTTTACTCAATATCTTTAGATTTTAGAAAACAATCAGTAATAAACCAAATTACAAGGGGTGTGCGATTTTATTGCTCAAGTGTATATATGAATTTACCCGTTTTTTTTCTGACACACCCTCCCGCTCCGCCCAGAGCGTGAGAAGTTATTTGATAGAAAATTATCAAATAACTTCTCCCGCTCTGGGCAGAGCGGGAAGGGTGTGTCAGACTCACACCCAAAAAAAAAAGTCACATAGAACAGCCACTTTTAGAGGTAGCTTTATTTATGCGGCGTCCAAAGTGTAGAATAACCTGCCTATTCGAGCAATTAACACGATCGACACATTTTGAAGATGGCTACGGCAGTACCTCATAGATGCGCAACGGGAGATATGAGCAATTTGAATGTTTCATTGATATGAATTATGATATATTATATAGTATACTGTTATTTATCGACGATAGTCCATTGTTTCTTGTGAAACCATACAATTCCTTTTCATAAACACCACTATGTAATTATCTATAATTATTTTTTCAAACAATTATCCAAGTGATTTTATTATTATTAGCCACACATCTATTTTTTTATTTAAATATTTACACACAGTATAAAACTGATTTACATCCGTAAGACGTCCTCGTAACAAAAGGTCCAGTTGAAAACCAGCGTCAGGCACCAGTTGTCTGGCATTTATGCTGAACTGGGCCTATTTGGCGCAGCCGTGAAGCACACAATACTGATTTAGGTACTTTCTGATTTTTGTTTTTGTACGAATATTGTGAGCCTTAACCTGTGTAAAATAAATTTATTTTCTTTCTTTCTAGATTGGTATATAATTGTTAGCTTGACTTGTTGATGGTACAGGTGTTTTAGGAGGTTTCCCGTCCGATATCAACTTGCGACATTTTTTAACTTTGTGTCCATATAGTCCGCAATATCCATACTTTTTCTTGTTCTTATACTTATTTTGTACAACTAGAGATTGTGCTTCAGTGCTTCTTTGGTCAAAAGTGAACATTTGTAAGCACATGCTTGTGCTGTCAGATTGTCTATATTCCAATATTTTCTTGACATCAACATCCAACTGGACTTGAAAGAAGAGTAATTCTCGTCGGGTAAAGTTTCCAGGATCTTACAGATTAGTAATATCTCGGGAAGGTCATATTTTGTTACACCTTTTTGAAGTTCTACTTTGAAAGTTAACTTTCAATTCATGCCATATATTTTTCAGTTTGGATATATGAATTGACATGTCATGTGAGGGATCATCATACCAGTGTTTAACTACTATTGTGAACGGACGTTCCGATCGCGCGCGCGTGTTCTAGTTAAGAGTATTTTGCAGACACATCACAACACCGTCATCGCAGTGTACATCGATCTATCGGGGCCACCGCGATGACCCAGTTACAAGTGTGGAAATCGTCATGAAGTGTTTATTATAATTGTTTAGGTATCGCGCTCACCTTAAAACTAAATAATGGCTGCAAAACAGTCTATTAAAATAAAAACTGATCTGGAGAAACAGTTGTATGACTGTTACATCCAGGAGAAAACGGACAGAGAAAACCTACAACAAATGGTGCGTCAACTGAACGGCCACATACAAAGCTTGCAGGAACAGGTACAAGATCTTCAAAGTCAATTAAAATTCCTAAAGGCAAAGCAAACAAGAAGAACCCTCAGATAAACAGGTCAGTGAGACCACAACTCCTGCTCAGCCTACTAAAAGTGACGTTGAGTACTGCACGGATGAGGATGAACTGGCCAAAGAGACTGGGTGGATTAGGGCGAAAAACAGGAAGAAAAAGAAGTTAAACACCGGGAGGTGTTTAACTTCTTTTTCTTCCACTCACTTTTTCACTCCTCCACCACCACTACAAGAAGCTACAACTAGCGCTAAGCTGCGGCAACTCAACAACAAAGAGAAGGCAATCATAAAAAAAATCCTAGCACCGCCTCCAATCGTAGTGGACGGTGTTAAGAATTATCAAACATTCTACGACTTTTTGACTGAATCCCAGTCAGTAGAAACATTTTTAACGCCAAAATGTTAAGCGGTGAAAGGGTCAAAATAAATGCCAAAACCGAAGAGTCCTACAGAGTGTTTGCGACGCTTAACAGAAAATAACTTTTTATGGCACTCATACGAGAATAAGCAGACCAGGCCAATAAGAGTAGTGGCGAAAAAATTGCATTCTTCTTGCCTACCGGATCGGATTAAAGATGATTTAACGTCGCAGGGATTCCAGATAGAAACTGCAATTAACAAGTTAAGCTGGAGAACAAAAGAGCCGCTGAATATGTTTATATTATCGTTCAAGAATGACGAATATGTTAGTAAAATTTACGGCATTAAAGATATCCTAGGGTATAAAGCTGAAATAAACCCGCTTAAGACATCAAACATAATACCGCAGTGTAAGAGATGCCAGGCTTATGGTCATACCCAAATGTATTGCTCAAAAGAGCCAGGTTGTGTTAAATGTACAGGTAAAAACCTCACAGCTGATTGCAACAAACCTGCACAAGATAAACCTAAGTGTGTTCATTGTGGCATACCTCACCCAGTTAATTACAGAGGGTGTTTAGTTGCCAAGGAGATGCAAATGATAAATTCAAAACATAATTTACCCAATAATCTTGCCATTAAGCAAATTTTTAGTAACACCGACAAACAGACAACAAAACAAAGAACACCGTCTGCACAGACAACCGCGAAAATTACAACATCTAAAAGTGCCTCATATGCACAAGTGATAAAACCAAGCACACAATCATCAACTCTTGAAGACAAGCTTAACCAGACCTTAAAGTGCATATCTTCATTTGACAAGAGACTAGAAAAATTAGAACACAAGCACTACAAAAATCAATCATGAATAACACACTAAAAATAATGGCGTGGAATTCCAACGGACTGCTGCTACACCAACATGGGTTGCAAGTGGTCCTAGACACAGAAAATATTGATGTATGTTTGATCTCTGAAACGCACTTTACTAAACAGTATTTCGTAAAGTTTAGAGGCTATAAGGTTTATCACTCGCTGCACCCCAACAACACGGCCCGAGGAGGTAGCGCGGTTATCATAAGAGAAAGTATATGTCATTACGAACAGTGTAAATATAGGAGCCAGACACGCAAACTGTGGCGATATCAGTTAAAACAAATAAATTTAATGTTACAGTAGCACGATAAACAAAGAACAATATGTACACTTCTTTAGACTCCTTGGACAGAGATTTATATTAGGCGGTGACTTTAACGCTAAGAACACTTATTGGGGATCAAGATTAACTTCAACTAAGGGAAACCTACTTACTGGCCTACTGACCACCAGAACCTACCAGATCTTATCGACTTTTTCATAGTCAAAAATATATCGACCAATTATCTGAGTGTCGAAGAGGGGTACCACATGAACTCCGATCACTCTCCGATATTATTACAATTAAGTCACAAAATATTACTAAGAGAAAACCACCTGACATTAGTAAAGATGTTTACGGATTAAGAAAGTTTTAGCTCTGTAGGTCTATGCTAGGTTATTCAATAGAGTTTTATATTTTGAGAATCTAGTTTGCTGTCATCTTTTTCTTTGAGTCCTTTTTTCATTTAATAAGTCTATTATTTCCTTTAGGTAGATATTTTCTTTGAATTTGTTTAACAGTTGTGGTGTGTTGTTCCTTGCACATTGTTGGATATTGTTGCTAAACTTTTCTACTTCAGATTCGAGCTGATCAACTCGATTCTGAAGTAAAAAACCGAGAATCGAGCTGATCTTTTATTTTTTTTGGAAGTAATAGACTTATTATATGAAAAAAGGACTCAAAGAAAACTATTTAAAAAACAAAAAACCCGACTGCAAAAACACATAAGTAACTGAAAAGGGAAAAACAAGCATTATAATCTATATAATTGTGGTATCGCAGGCGGGGGACAATCAAAAGTTACACCATATTTCAGGTTATTCGACTGTCCCCGCCTGCAAGACCAAAATTATATAGATTATAATGCTTGTTTTTCCCTTTTCAGTTATGTGTTTTTGCAGTCGGGTTTTTTGTTTTTTAAGTAGTTTATTTTATTTCAAGCTTTTTACTTTTATTAATATATATTTGAAAATTACTCATTAATTAGCTTTTATTTGATACCAATATTGTTGCAATTAATTTAAAAAAAAAACTTCTCCTCATTTTTTTTGTATTTGGAGATGCAATTTATAAATATTATATAGCCTATGTCACTTCCACAATTAAGACGAATCTAAGGACACCTCATATGTTAAAATCCATCAAGCCGTTTAGGCTACAGAGCGTGCCAAAGAAATAGACATACATACATACTCTCGAAAAACATTTCCCTCCTGGGGCAGTTGGGTAAAAAAGATGGCAGCAAACTAGATTCCCGCAAGATAAAAATCTATTGAATAACCTTACGAAAAGACTGAAGAGAAAAAAAAACCTTTCAACATGAGGTTTTGAATACTAACCTACGTCAGTTAACCAGCGATTATACAACGCAATACTATCTTTGGAAAACGACAAAGTCACTTAAAAGGCAATTACACCAATGCCGTGTTATTAGTGATGTTAACGGAAAGTGGGTCATAAGCAATGAGCAAAAAGCTCTAAAATTTGCACATTACTTAGAAGAAACCTTTTAGTCAAATGACGGATTTATAAACAACCTACAGTTTGACAACATTCTGCAAGATCAAAGAATTAAGCTTGTGACCCCAAAAGAAGTTGCCAAGGAAATTCAAATCACTAACCTAAAGATATCCCCAGGGTAGCTACTAGCAGCACCTTATTACGGGAGAAATCCTAAAACATCTGCCGCGTAAAGCCATCGTTAAGCTTACTAGACTCATCAATGCTGCATTCATACTAAAGCATGTTCCAGAGCCATGGAAAGTTGCTGAAGTGATTATGATTGCAAAGCCCGGTAAACCACCTCACCAAGCATCATCATACAGGCCCATTTCCCTGTTGCCGATATTATCAAAGCTGTTTGAAAAATTGTTTTTAAAACGCCTAAAACCTATCATAACCGAGAGAAACCTGATCCCTGACCATCAGTTTGGTTTCAGAGAGAAACACTCAACAGTAGACCAAGTACATAGAATTACCAACACCATTGAAAGGACGCTTCAAGATAAAGAAGTCTGCTCCACAGTATTTTTAAATGTGGCACAAGCCTTTGATAGAGTTTGGCATAAGGGTTTGATATACAAGCTAAAACTTATGCTGCCCAATGATTTTGCCGATATCATGCAATCATACATTACAGATAGAATGTTTCGAGTAAAGCATGAGCATGAGCAGAGGATGCCTTCCCCACGTTAAAAATGATTAAAGCTGGCCTTCCCCAAGGTAGTGTGCTGGGCCCAGTCCTCTACCTGTTGTACACGTATGATATACCAGAGCTGGAAAATAATACTATTGCAACTTTTGCGGACGACACTGCCATTATGGCTACAGGGTTATGCCATATGGAAGCAATAACAAAGGTACAAATCGCTGTAAATAAAGTTCACGACTGGGCACAAAAATGGAGAATCAAATTGAATGAATCGAAGTCACATCACATTGATTTCACCAACAGGAATTGCCATTACCACCCAGGTAATGGCATTTATCTTCATAAATGGCCAGCAAGTGCCATACGCACCCCTCTTTGAGGAGTGGCTGGAGAGGCACCACGGCGTCCTCACCTTCCGCCTGACGCAGGTCCTCACCGGACACGGCAGCTTCGGGAGGTTCCTGTGTCGGATAAGGCGGGAGGAAACGTCCGGGTGTCACCACTGTGTGGATCGCCCGGAGGACACGGTGGAGCATACGGTGGAGGTCTGCCCGGCTTGGGCAGAGCACCGCCGTGTCCTCGTGGAGGCGATCGGCGGCAGAGACCTCTCGCGTCCGGCCCTGGTTCAGGCCATGGTACGGAGCGAGAGGGCATAGGCAGCCGTCACCTCCTTCTGCGAAGCAGTAATGCTCGCGAAGGAGGAGGCGGGACGGTTGAGGGAAAGGCACGTTTCGCGCCCTCTCGCCACTAGCCGCCGCAGGAGACGCCCTGGGCGTCGGGAATCTCGGGCGGATTTCCAGCCACCGTAGGCGCGGGCTTGCGGACGGTGAGCAATGGGTAGCTCACCGTCCGGTAAGGACCAGGCCCGGGTCGACGGCGCGTCGTATTCCACGCGCGCCTCAAAGAGATGTCAGCACAAATGTAGGGGTCCACTAGGGCCGATGCCTGCCGGGGTCGCGGGAAGGTACTTATGGGTCACCGAGTCCCCTGGCAACACAGGCAACAGGAAGGAATACGGGTGGGTTTTAGTCAGTAAGAGTCTGACACACCCTCCCGCTCCGCCCAGAGCGGGAGAAGTTATTTGATGATTTCACAACCTCAAAAAAAAAAAAAAAGTGCCATACGCAAATACAGCTAAATACCTTGGCATAACGCTTGACGCAAAACTCGCGCTGGAAAGCGCACGTTAAAAAGAAAAGACAGGAACTAGACATGCGTTTTAAAAACATGTATTGGTTGATTGGATGGGATTTCTGCCTATCGATACATAACAAAATTTTATTATATAAGCATATTCTTATGCCAATATGGACCTATGGCATCCAACTGTGGGGCTGTACTAAACCGATCAACATCAAAATTATTCAAACATTCCAGAATAAGGTACTCAAGAGTATTGTTCATGCGCCCTGGTATATAAGAAATGATGACCTCCATCGTGACCTAAAAATGGAACCCATTACCAACATAATCCAAAAATTTGCTGAGGCCCATGAACACCGAAATACCGAACATTTTATTAGCCTAAGTTGGATCCTATGGTAGAGTACGTAGTAGTACGGTAGAGTAGTGTGGCATCGTTTTGTACCGGACAAAGGCGAGCCGCATTAATTTATATGTGCCATAGCTTTAATAATTAATAATTTTTATCTTCAAAAACGCAATTACAAAAATTACCACGAGCGAAACTTGTCTGACAAGTACTGGCTGACAGTTTTGTTTTTTAATTTGGTGTTTGGCACGAGCACAACAGACCAATTTTACGGTATTCTACCGAAAATCCACCTAATTGCCAGTGTACAAAAAGTTAAGTAGTGGTTAGTTAAGCAATGCTTAAATATCGTTTATGAATAAGAAATACTTAACTAGTATTTAAGAGTTAATTAGTTACTTAGTTAAGTAATGTTTAAGACGTTGATTAACGATTTTTTATGAATAAGCTTGTTGATGATGACTTGTATGAAGGAAGTGCTGCAGCTGTATCAACGCTATCAACTTGGCACGCAAGACTGTGTCACCAAAATGTTGAGTATGTTAAAAGGGTGCTAAACAGTAACAATATTCAGTATAAAAGCGTGGACTTTCAATGTGAATCATGTTTGCAAGGTAAATCACATAGGTTACCTTTTTCAAAAAAAGTGCAGCACTCCACAAAAACATTAGAAATCGTGCACGCTGATGTTTGCGGCCCGATGGAGGTTGAAAGTGTTGGTGGTTCTAGATATTTTTATTGTTGAGGGATGACTACTCAAATTACTGAATAGTATATTTTCTAAAGAAGAAAGGAAATACTGTTTCTAAATGAAGCAGTTTGTCGCTTGGGCAGAAACACAAACAGAAAATAAAGTGAAAGTGATTCGTACTGACAACGGAGGGGAGTTTGTCAATAAAGATATGCAAAACTTTGTCAAAGAAAAGGGCATACAACAACACCTAACAACTATACCCTATACACCCCAGCAGAACGGCCAGGCAGAGGGATATGCGCACCATAGAAGAGGCAGCACGGTCCATGTTAGGTACCAACTTGTCAAAGGAGTTATGGGCTGAGGCAGTGAACACCGCAGTTTACGTTTTGAATAGGACAACCAAAAGTAGTAAAGAAGGTCAGTCACCCTATGAAATGTTTAATAACCGAAAATTTGATATACAAACTCTGCGTGGAATATTCGGACAAGAGGTGTATGAATATGGGATGTAAAGGGAGAGAAGGCAATATTTGTTAGAAATGATGATTCTAAAGGTATGTACTTCCTTTTTGTCTTCATAATAAAGTATACAGACTTTATTATGAAGACAAAAAGGAAGTAAATACCAAGAGAGATATTATATTCCTAGATTAGTCGAGTTATAAAGAACAGGAAATTGAAAATGTTATTCTACTGGATATGCCAAAGGCGAATGGTGAACAGGATAGCGAGAGTGAAGAAGAGTTTTATGAAATAAATACTGAAAATTAAGAGACAGAACAAGTAAGAAGTAGAAGTGGAAGAATAATAAAAAAAAACAGAATACCTGAGAGATTATAATCTATACCCTGTAGCACCAAAGAATTACAAGGAGGCAATGATGTCATCAGATGCTGAAAATTGGTAGGAAGTCAAAAAGGAACTTGAGCAACTAAAAGAAAAAAAATTGTGGACAAAAGTAGATAAAATACCAGAAGGCAAAGAAGTGATAAGCTCAAAATGGGTCCTGAAAAGACAAGAGGATAGTTACAAAGCTAGATTAGTGACAAGAGGTATCGGACAAGATTGTGTTGATAATCTGTATGCAAAACGAAAAAAAAACTAAACTAAACTTGGGTTAGAGATTAAACAAATGGATGTATGTGGAGCTTTTTTAAATGCGAAACTCGATGAAGAGTTGTACTTAAGTTTACCTGAAGGAACTGAGTCTGTTGAGTACAGCACTTTCAAATTCAAATTCAAAATCTTTATTTCGAGCGAAGACTCATACAGGGTGTGGCGTAAGTAGTGGTCCACCGTTCATGATTCGATGAACCAGATAATTAACTATAACAATTAAAAATTTTAACCATTTTTACCCAAGGGTTACGAAAATATTTCCTTTCTGTCTTTTATTTACGAAATTTCTACCTTTTATTACAAATTTGTTTGTAGTTTAAAAAAAACCATTATTTTTTCATTTTGATTTCTGTTAATTACTGCTGAAAACTAGAGCTATCATGATAAATAATGATTTTTTATGTAAATTTAGCTTTTTTGAAGAAAAAGTTGGTTCTTCTCTAATTTTAACCCTAATTTTTACATACCATTGAAGTTCAAGGGCGATTTTAATAAAAAAAAAACGTACTACACTGTCAGTGCATGGGCACTGACAATGTAGTACTTTTTTTTACAAAAATCGCTCTTGAACTTGAAGGACATAATTTATCATGATAGCTCTAGTATTCAGCAGTAATTAACAGAAATCAAAATGAAAAAATAATGGTTTTTGTTGAAACTACAAACAAATTTGTAAAAAAAGATAGAAATTTCGTAAATAAAAGACAAAAAGGAAATATTTTCGTAACCCTTGGGTAAAAATGGTTAAAATTTTTAATTGTTATAGTTAATTATCTGGTTCATCGAATCCTGAACGGTGGACCACTACTTACGCCACACCCTGTATAGGGTTAATAACATTGCTCTTAAAACTAATTGTTAGTAAACAACACGATACGACGGCACATGTAACTGACAGCAGTGAATAACATAAGGACAGTCCACTCTGTCAGCAATCATTTTCAGAACCCTGTTAGGGCTGCCCATGACTCGAGCCACCATGGATGCTGCGCGCTTGCGCATTATTGTGTAAAAGCAATCTACACGCGCCGCTGCTAACATTCCTGATGCACTGCAACGCCATGGCAACCCCATCAGTTTTCTGAACGCATTATTAAATTGGACACGAAGGGCTCCATACGACGCCCGCGAATATGTCTCCCACAAGCTGCATGTGTAGAAGGCGGTACACAATGCTCTAAATAGCGTCACCTTTACGTCTGCAGTACAACGTGCAAACCTGCGGGCTATCATATTCGCACGTACAGAAAGAGCCCTCCGTTCCCTTTCAATGTCAGCATTGTCTCTAAGGTCAGTGGTGACCACGTGACCAAGATATTTAAATTGTTTCACTCGCTCAAGAGGAATACCGTTTAGCCGTATGGGAGGCACATCGAAATGGTATTTGGTCCCCGCCTCAAAAGCAATGTACTGACTTTTCTGAACATTATACAATAACCCATGTTCAGTTGCATAACGCTCACATGTGGTCACAGTGTCCTAATACCGCTGACTGACGCGCTCAGCAGCACCATGTCGTCCGCGTAACTTAAATTATTGACACAGACACTGTCAATATGACAACCGACATGATGACCGCTAAGCGCCTCAATCAGGGCATTCATATACAAATTGAAGAGGGCAGGGGAGGTCAACCCTCCCTGTCTCACTCCACACTCCAATTGATATGGCTCCGACAGCACATCTGCCCACCGAACATTGTTGACCTGGTTTCCATACCAATGCTTGAAGATACTTATAAGCTCGATAGGCAAAATACTTTACTTTGTGTTATTATTTCATCACCACTGCTCTCAAAACGGTGAAGGAAAACATCGTGTGGAAACCGGCATGTCCTAGAACCAACAATTCGAAGACATGTGACATCTGCCAACCCGCACTGGGCCCGCGTGGTGGATTACGGCCCACTCCCTCTCACAGAGAGGAGGCCTGTGTCCCAGCAGTGGGAACATTATAGGCTGATTATGTATGTATGTATGTATGTTAAATGTTATGTTTATTTTGGTAGTGATAAAGAGGAATTGTATAAGTTAAAGGAAGAGGAATTGTATTATGTAATGAAAATTGAGAAAATGAATGAAATGGGAGTTATAAGTAAATATCTGGGGATAGAAGTTAATCAGAACATACGTAACATATGGACTCACTGTATATTTCTCAAAAAATATACTTACAAAAGTTGCAGACATCCTAACATTAGGGGAATATTATTTTTTTAAAATAGATCTTTTTTAAAGATTAATAATTGTTTTGTTTAACCATTAAGGGAAAGTTAATGTTAAGGGGAGGTTTGTGTGAGAAATATAAGTTTGTTAGAATATTCTATTGAGGGGAGTTGTGAATGTAGCAATAAAATATTCTGGCAACACTTTTGTGTCTATGTTAAGAGCTGCTCTCTCTGTGTGTGTAATGGCGGACGCTTCTTTTCTTTTGTTAATCTGCACGTTGTTCTAAATGCAGTTCTAGAACCAAAATATGTGTCATCATTCCAAGACCAAATAACACACATAATGCTCATACATGTGCTATGCACATGTAATGGAAATGTAATCCTTTAAACGTAAGTAATATTAATTTTGCAAGGTGTAGGTAGATACGAAGATAATTATGTAAGTGAAACGTTGGTCCAGTCAGCTACTGTGAAACTCATCGTTGCAATATTAAGTACATTGCAGGTTTAAGGTCAGTAAATTGAGAGCCGTATGATATTTACTTACTTATGGAAGTACCTGAATCCAAGTGGGTACTTAATATCTTGCCACTCGGGGCAAACTAAATTTGCCGCTCCTCCCCTATTTTCGCAACTAAGCAATATTACAATGGTAGGTTAGGTTAGGACTTGTTTGAATTAAAAAATAAACTTCAACAACCCAATGGGCCGGAATCTCTTTTGCGGTCTGTTGTACCTACAAACATCCTTAGATGCGCGATAGATGGTATACATTAATGATACATTAATTTTCGATTAATGTATACCAAATTATTTACGTAAAGTAGTGCGAAATAGAATTGCAAGATTTGACGTAAATAATTTGGTATACATTAATGATACTCGTACATTAATTTTCGATTAATGTATACCAAATTATTTACGTCAAATCTTGCAATTCTATTTCGAACTACTTTCATTTGTACCACTGTCTTGAAATTTTTCGTAAATATAAGTATCTACCTATTTAGTCCTAATGACACAGTAGGATGACAATACTGTAGGATGACCTGACGCCCCCGCCGGCCGCTCCCTTTATCTGCGCTGACTGGGGCCATAGCCCTCTCGCCCACGCTATTCCACTGGCGATGTGGTGTGGTTGTGGTAAGTGTGGTCATACACGTTTATAAAATAACATCGTCTTATTCCCCGAAGAATTAGGCAGAGCTGTATGGTAACCTAAAGCCACATTTCACCAAGATCCATGCTGATACACAATCTAAAACCTCGACTGCAACTAAAAAGTTCAACCAGCTCACTTTTCAGGCAGTCTGATGATCAAACAGACAGTGCTAACAGCAACTAGCCATAGTGCAGCACTAAACAGTGGTCTTCAGATACAGTTTCACGTGTTCAAATAATATAATCATTTATTATAAATAATTACATTACTAAACAATAATTTCATAAAAGCACTCACATGATATTTTTACTCGAAATTTAAAGGTTTTTATCTTCAATCTGGACGCAATTGTGCCAATTGTGCCGCAATTTGGAGCAGGAATAACTGCAGTGAGGACACGACGCGTTCGAACGACAGGAATCAGACGAGTCATAACGACTGCGGTCGTTCCTGCGCACAATACTTAGAGATTTTGTCTTCAGCCGTCGAGTTTTCTGCTTACGTACTGGTCGCTTTTTCGGTTTATTTTTCCTGATTCTACGCTGAACCAAACTCTTAACCACGGTCCCCTTGGCGATGTTCTGCAGCATTTTGTAAGCCTTGCTCTTTGACTTCCGCGGCAGATGGGGACGGATAACCCTAAACAACTCTTGTATCTCCTTCTTCTTCATGTCATTGCTCACCCTATTATACTTAGACTTGCTTGAGGTCGCCGGTGGAGTACATAAAAGATACTCTTGCATTGGAACTGCTACACCCGCCCTGTAGTGTGGCATCTGTCCCGTAGACATGTCTGTGATGTCTCCTGTAGGAGGCTGTGTCGTTTGAGTGTTCTCAGAAGGCATTTCATTAATTATCTCGTCTTCATTCTCGGTAGGTAGTTCCTCGACTTCCATTTTTTGGAAATCGATAATCAATATAAAAACTTACAAAAAGCAGTTGCCGCTAGGAGTAATAGTGTTCTGTGAGTTGTAAAAATAAGCTGTCAAAATAACAAGAAATGGAATGAACAAAAAAAAATTGTTGTTATAATCAAAGTTGTTGACATGACAATTTGGAATATCAAAAAAGTTTTTCTATTTTATTAAAAGGCTTTTCAACTAGGACTTTTTCATAGTATAAATTTTTTTGGATGAATTAAAATCAGAAGCCAGTTCACAGAAAATGTAAACAGAGGTTTTTTTTTATTCCAACTCGCAAGAATTCAGCATTGCTTTAATGATAATGATCGCGTCCGAGTCTACAAAATTGTACAGTGTCTTCACATACCCTCAGCTACTTACTGCTTTTATGCAGAACTCGGAACATCAGGTTCTGAATAAGGAAGTTCATGTACTCTTCAATTAAAAACTATCGAGTGACCATTGCAATTGACCAAGTTTAATAAGACACCAACCGCACCGACGATTTAATTTCATTAGGACTACGACTTACAAGGAATAATTATGGATGAACATAATTAAAAACAAACAAACTTATAAGTGTCAACTTTATTGCATTACTGTTAAATCTTAAATCTAAAATGAAACGTTTAATAATTCACACGATTTATATACAATCCACATTGTATACAGAAACTCCATACAACTCAATTATTTGAACAACAAACAGATTCTCACTAAAGGTTTTAACGAAACATAGATTCGACAATTTTATTGAATTGTCTCTTTGATTAGTACAAAAATAATAGGTACCCAATGTAAATACACCCGTTTTAATTATTGATGCTTGTTTTGTTTTGATTTGAAAAGTATTTTTATTTATATCTACTGGAAATGTTACAGGATTATTATTGTGTTATTGGCTAAACGTAAACGAAATCGTGGTCTACTTCGAAGTTGTTTCTCGTTGATAGCTCTGTTGCGATGTTTGAAGGTATTTTATCTGTGGATAGAAAATGGTTTTCTGAATAAAAGAAGCACTCAACTTAAATTCACTCCTTCTTAGCGTGTCGATAACAATCAAAATTAAGTCAGCCCAGAATATGGCACCTTCTTCTCCTTCTGGCAGGAGACGCGGGACAAGATATTATAAGTACCCGAATTAAATAAATTAAGGAGGATGCCGATCTGACCCTGATGACCAATAACGACAAACGACATGTCATCATTAGAAGCTATTTTCATATTCTACAACTTTTACTATTTACGATATTAAATAGATGACTTGATAGCCATAAGTAATGGGATTGGTATACCCAGAAAGTATAGTCTTAAGCTAATCCCTGAATACCAATAACTCTGTTATTGGATTTCAGGGATTAGCATAAGACAGCTCTGAAAGAATATTCTATTAACGTCCAGGGCAAATTACTTCGGAAACCCAGGTACTCTCCATGAGATTGCCAGTCACCAAGGCATTGCTGGCCTTGCTTAAAGAGCTGTGGTGGATCTAATAATCAATTTTCCCATCCGTAGGCAAAATACCCACGTAGACGTAGAGCTGCGGACAACAGGTAGTCTTACCAATTAAATACCAATCCTATTAACGTCTTACAAACAATCAAAGGGCAAAGAGAATACCTATGGCTTATCCTGGATGACAATAAATATAAAAACATTCGTAATATAGTTATTTAAAGAACCTACAAGGTTTATAACTCTCTCTTTTATAGGTCTTGATTTCGAACCCAAGCCACGCACCTCTGACTTCTCGGATTCTTGTGCGTATTGTATAATTGTCACTTGCTAAAAAAACAGCGAAAGAAAACATCGTGAGGAACCCATGAGGCATACCTGAGAGATATTTCTCGACGGCATGTGTAGCCAAATCAGAGGCCCATGGGCGGCGTAAAAACTATGACACCAGGTCAGTCACTAACCACACAAAAAAGAAAGAAGAACATTTATAACTAGTATGTGACCATAAACATCAATAGCTTCAGAAAACATTCGTAAGATACCAATAACCACCAATTATGTACCAAGAAAATAATCAGTAATAAAAAGTAAATAGTTGTAATGAATATAATCATAACACCAAAATAACTTACCATTACACCTATACACGAGATTGGACCAGATGATCATCTCCTGCGAGAAGCAGAACACCCCAAGCCTTCCTCCCTTGAGCGTGAAGTCATACACGTTGCCCGAGTCAGCCACCAGGCGGTTGTTCTCGTACACCTGACGATATCAATTACTATGTAAAATATTTTCTACACGGTGTAAAAATCCCTATCACGAAATCTCCATCTATGCATTCTGTACATCAAAGTTACTCACTTTGCGCAAAAATAATAGCGGGAAACAACTTTTATTTTTAGTGCGAAAATTAGCTGTTGACGGTAGTGCGTAATGTAACGCAGATTGTGCTTATGGGTGCATGCAACTGTACAGGAATCTTGGGCGTATTTAAAGTTAAAATAACTCAACATTTTTTTTTTTGAGGGAATGAGGTATAGAACCCCCCCGCGACGTCCAATAGGGGCGCGCGCAAAACACTACGCGCCGCCACCTCGAGTCCTGCTATGTGGGGTCGACGGATGTCCCCGAGTCCGTCGGCTCTGGACCCATTTTCTGGAAGTTGGGGCTGGAAGAAGGAGTTGTCTATCCCTTCTACTGCTGCGGGCAGGGTGACTGGAAGAGATCTCCCGCTCCCTTTCCGCAGCCTCCTTCTGCGACATGACTGTTTCGCAGAAGGATACCACCGCGTTTTAGGACTTCTCGCTGCCGACCGTAAAGTCGACCACGGCTGGTAGCGACAAGTCACTGCCTACTCCTGAGATGAGGACTCGGCGCGGTCATCACGACACAGGTACTTCCCGAGGCAAAGATAACTCTCACCTAACCTAACTTTGACCTTCAATTGGACGAAACACGATTTCCTAAAATCTTTCTCTTATCCATCATGTTGTATAGTTTCCCTATAGTATAAAAATTACCTTCAATCTGATGAGGCCGAGCTTCGGTCGGTGCAGCAGACGCCAGCGGTAGGCGGTCTTCTCACGCCAGCCCACATTGCGAGGGTCTTTCCAAAGTAGTGTCACCTGGGTAGAGAATTGTGAAAATAAGTATTTTGTCACAAACGATTGGTGACGATTAATGCGGCACTGAACAGATTAATGCAGAACATGGACAACGCATTGTGAGGTTTACGTCACCGCTGAGTAGATTAATTGGAAACGAATTAAAAATGATAAATTTGTATGTGAGTTGACATATTAAGATGAAATGAAGGTAGTTTCCGAAGTTTGAGTATTCAAATATTGTATCCCTACCCACATAACACCCTAACAAGCTTTATATAAGTTAATAAACTCAATTATAATAATTATATGTGAAACGTTAATAATCAAGTAGAGCTAGATTCAGTCTTGCCTTTTATTTTCGTTATAAATCTTTATTAAAATACACAAGCTAACACTGAAATATATATAGTATGTACAATTATATAATAAAATAAATAAAAGGGGGAAGAGCTCATTGGGCATCAAAACATTCGTCCACATCGTTGTCAATGGGAAACGTGCCCAAAAGCCTGGCAGATTCTTTGGGCTAAAAATAGGCCAGCCCTCTGGTCACGTGAAGAGTCGACCAACCTCTTGGCGATGTCTCGAAATACTCAAGGAGCACTACATATAGCTCCCAATAAGGTTGTTATTGGGAGCTATATATTTGAGTTATATCTTGCCTACGCATCACAAATAGCAAGCAATCAAACATAAGCTCGTCACGAGCACGGCTCACGGACTCTCTTTACACTGTATTCAATTTCCACACAATTTACATTCCCCATCCGCGTATCACGTATGCTACCGTCCGCGTCCGTCATGTTATTAATTTAGTTTAATTAGTGAATGGGAACAAGCTCATACCTATTTATTAAGTAAGTAAATTAATTTCTGGTCTAACACAAAAGGATACCAGGTACTGTTCAAATTGTTGAAAGTTGTCCATGTTAATTATTATCTGAAAACTTAGATTCTGCAAGCGCAAGATTCCCATGTTTACGTTTTACAATTGAAAGTAATTAATTTTTCAACCACAGAAGTTGACCTAAGAACAACTTTTAAGTTTCTTTTAATAACTAACGAACTGGCTTGTGGCTAAATAATAATAGCCGAACCGGTCGATCTTCGAGGTTAAGCAACGCTTGCCGAGCTTGGTCCATAAATGGTGACCATGCATTACATACCGAGGCCCCTCCGTACCTCGGTAATCACGTTAAAACATTATTCTTAGCTGTCTTACGTAATACTTTGACAGTCGTTACGGGTAATCAGACCAGTCTTACCAAGGGGTACCGTGGTACCCAGTTACTGGGTTGTGGAGCTCAGATAGGCAGCCGCTCCAAGTAAAATAATGGTAATCGGTTGCATCCGGTTAGACTGGAAGTCGACCCCAACATAGTTGGGAAAAGGCTAGGCAGACGATGATAAGGACGCAAACTCATTTTCTTCTGCATACAAGAATTAAGTTTAATTCTACGCTAACTTAGGTAATATAATAAAACTTCATTTTCTTCTTCTAATAAGTATCTCATACCAAGTAGATTACAGTCGAGATGAAAATCCGAAATTACTTTCGTATTTAATAAACCAACCTTAGAAAAAACTTGGGTTTTTCTTTATAACAAATACAGAGTTTATTCATGAAATAAGCTTCTCAGGACCCTACTAATGAAAATTAGTTTCTTTATAAGTTAAACTTAATCAAGCTTAGGATATTATAATAATCTTTTTATGTTTATTGCAATTTGTTCTATGTGTTGGCATTTGTGCTAAAAGTTGTAAAATTAATTGTTTCGCCATTGTAATAATAATAAGCTAAGATTTAGTATTTCATATGAGGATTAGTTGATAAAGTGTCGCTTATGAATGAGGCATCCACATTCAGCATTGTATGTTTTTTCTCACTCATCACCTCTTATGGAAATTGCTGTTTATGGCATAAAGCAACAAAGTATCACTATCAAATCAAGAGCTGCTATATATTACTCACCTGATCAGGAGTAGTATCCGTATTCCACAACGCGTTCCTCAATGTCTTGCCAGGTCCAGTCTTGGAGTTGACCAGCTTCAGTTGTATACCGGGCTCAGCGACTGCCCTAAATGGTGTCGTCTGCCAGTACGTCTGTGTGTTCTTCTTCCACATGACCACGTAGAAACGCTTGTTGTTTTGATAGCTAGGCAAGAGTTTTAACATTCGTTATTAATGTTCCATATAAGGGAAAATTAAAAACACTTATGGGTTCCTAGTGTTCCTTTCAAGTACAGGTTGAAATTGAAGCTAGCAAAAAATCTCCTGCTTCATGCATTTTGTATTGTATTGTATTGCTATTACATTGTGTTATAAAACAGGAAATTTTGTCCTAAAATAAAGTTCATATTCATAATAACTGTCATCCTCTGGACGGACGCCAATGACTTCAAAGTCACCGATCTCTGATTTTAAAACGTATGTTTATTCGTTTGGTTTGACTCTCTAGCAAATTTGACACTTGCTTTCAGGAGCACGTAGTTGAGGCACTTCTATTTAATTGGCACATCTAGACAAACAGACTAACTAGACGATTGCGACTAACAAGATTAATATTTGCGGTCCGATGAGTCTTTAAAGCTACAATATTTGGACGAATTTGTAGAAGTTGTAAATAAATAATACTCTTTACATAGTACAGTACTTGAATTTAAACAACTAATATAAATTCTGCGAGCATAAAAAGATATCACGCTTTTGCATCCATTCTACATTTTTATGGGATAATGAAACAACAATGTCATCTAAATAAATAAAACTAAAAGCGACAGGCAAAAATGACTGAGTTTAAATTAAAACAATTTTACTCATCACGTTTGGTATTAATTTTAATTGAAACGTGAAAGTTTAACGGTTTATGCAGTTTAAGCACAGACCCTCGTCGAATTTATTTGACACAAACCTTTTAGCATGTCAAGCTGATTAAATTCCATTAAATTTTAGATTTCAAATAATTTCAGTACTGCGTGATTTGTTTTATTAAAAAGGGCTCCTCTACTAAACTCTAACAAAGCTGTTGCCATTAGAAAGATAAAGTTACACACGTACATATTTTAAATACATAGTCACGACCCCTTTGCCATTTTTTTGTTTCTTACCAAGAGCTAAGGTAATCATGAATCTCCAGGAAGAAGCTCTTTTTCGTTTTTAAAATTAATCTGGCTTAGTAGGCACCCTAAGTAAAAAACTTACCCAAATATAAATCCAACATAATCGTCATCGATCTGTGTGTCCACAAAAAGCGTCCCTTCAAAGTCGACTCCACTGAAGCTTTCGAAGCCCACAGCTAACCCGGGGTCTGAGTTCAGGGTCTGAAGGATCTCCGCGCCTTGGTTCGCGATCTCCCAGTTAGGATCTTGTTGTGACTCGCCTTCAGGGTCCAGCCGGACTGTCATGTAGTTTCTAGAAAATAATGGAATATTTAATGCAAAAAAGATATATATTCACTTCATATTATAAAATCATGTCGCTTTTCGAGTATGTGCGACCGCGTTGTTCTTTTAAACTCCGCAACGGATTTTGATCTGGTTTGTACCATCAGTTAGAGAATTTATCTGCCGGGGTCGCGGGAAAGTCCGGAAGGGACACGGGTGGGTTTTAGTCAGTAAGAGTCTGACACGCCCTCCCGCTCCGCCCAGAACGGGCGAAGTTATTTGATAATTTCCTAACCAAAAAAAAAATAGTTAGAGAATTTATTCCGGAAGGTTTCCGTAAAAAATATACATTTATTTTAAAAATACCTTTCTCTATTAATCTAAGTCGTAAAACCCGTGCGAAGCAGAGGCGGGTCGCCAGATAGAAGTCTGAACCACGAGCAGACAAGTCATAGCGTCAGCGTCGTGTAACTGATATTTACACAAAATTATTTTGACTTGTGATTTATTTTTTTTCAATTTTCTAACTCGTTGCTCTAGTGGTCGCAAGCGCTACTGCTGAGCATAAGATCTTAGGTTCGATTCCCGGGTCGGGCAAAGTGTTATTGAGTTTTCCATCAGGAATTTCTCAGTAGCAGCCTGGAGTCTGGATTTGTGGCCGGTTGATGGCAATAGGCTCGCCCCCAGGTATTACAGGGAACTTTAACATAACTGGCGAAATTTGGGTGAACTACAGTTACACCTCTGACCAACCCTTCGGGGAAACAAGGTGTGATGTTATGTTAACACCTTTATCTTCAAAAGTGTATATTTATGTATGTACACGACTAAATCCAACTAACTTTATCCACAAATCCCTGACGTTCACTTTTTTGTTTTCGCGCTCGCGTTCTAATTAAACTTTAATCCTTTCCTCGCGCGCAAAACTTCTAGTGAAATGCATTAGATGCATCAGCAAAGCGTTAGTGATTTGTTGCAAAACATTTTCCACTAATCTGCAATCTTCACCGTTAAGTTTGTTTAAATTAGAGATTAACTTCTTCATACCTGGTAAAATATAACTTATAAGCCGTGCGCTTGATGTGATTTTCCATTAGGAAATTAAAGTCTTTATGGAAGTTCGTCATTAAAAAACAATAACCCCTTCAGGGAGGAATTTTTAAAAATCCTTTTTTAGTGCTCACCTACGTTATAAAAGGAGCTCTTGCGCAATATTTCAAGCTTCTAAACCCAGCGGTTTAGGCGTGCGTTGTGCGTGCGTAGTGCGTCGTCTCTCAGTGCACTTATTTTTTTATTAAGTAGAACAATAAAATCTGATTTAAATAGAAAATTCACAATTACAACACGAAACCTTACCTGAAGTCAGTGCGATAAATCTTGGAGTTGTTCGGACAGTTGTCGAGCTCGTTTATCACATTGTCACCGTCGTAATCATTGTCACAGGCATCGCCGATGCCGTCATCTAGTTTTTAGACAAAAATATGATGAATTTTAAAGAACGTATATTTCTGTAATGTATTGGAAGACTTTTCGAACAACCAAATAAAAGCCTTTTACCGAGTGTCTACCTTCGCGAATACAAAATGGCTTATAGCTGTCATAACAATAAAACTACTATTGAGTATATGTAGTTTAGTATCCGAAAAAGTTGTTAACTCTAAGAAAACGCAAACTTTTGACCATTCTCTTCAAAAATTCTTACATCTCACATATACATATATGTATGAACATAAACTCAAGCGCACTAACTATTAGAATCCTTTTGATCCCTATTCTTGATATAAGGACAATTGTCTTCGACGTCGGGCACGCTATCCCCGTCGTCGTCATCATCGCACGCGTCCCCTATGCCGTCCTCGTCCACGTCCAGTTGGTCACTGTTGGGCACGGTCGGACAGTTGTCTATGCCGTCTTGAATACCATCCCTAGAAAAGATTTTAAGGTTAGCACATTTTTTAGTTATTAAAATTGTGTAAACTTCGATACCTTTGTGATGAATTAGCGTGATGTTAAACGAGACACATATTTCATGGTATGTTAGGTTAACACCGGTATTTGGCACAAGAACAAACAACATTTCTTCCTACTTACTTACCCACATTACTTCTATTCCTAGTCAAACATCCATTGTATAAGTATGGGAACTCTTTCTCATTTATTTATCTTACTTTTCCTTAATTTGTACATTTACATTTATATTTATTGATTTTTTATTTTCCGAAACGGGGAAGTTCTTGGCCTTCATCTCACCTGATAGTAAGTGATGATGGCCGCAGGTGGAAGCGAGCTTCGCGAGGAATCCTCAACCACAGAGGAGCTGGCTATCTTACCTCTAACTGCCGAAACCCAACTAAATAATGCTGTTAACATTATTGTTATGGCGACAAACTTAGATAAGATGGTGGTAGCTAGCCAGGCTGACTTAAAACAAACCCAACCACCAACCAAACCGAACAGTAAATGTTGCCCCCGCTGGGAATCGAACCCGGGACCTCCGGGTCTGGGACAGGTAGTCTTACGACTAGAACACATCGGCGGTTCTAGCGCAGTTTGGCTATATAGCCAACACACAGCTGAACCACACATATTCAAGTCAAAATTGCATCAATTTCTACCTGCCGCAAAATTGTTGTAACAGCTGGCTTCGGGCGTATGTCGTCAGGGTTTAATTGTTACTTAATTTGACTACATTCAATTAGACCTACTGAATGTATACTTACTGATCTCTGTCAACATCGCTGTCACAGCTGTCACCCACGCCATCTCTATCAGCGTCTTCCTGCGCAGAGTTCCGTATACGAGGACAGTTGTCACAAGCATCGCCTACGCCGTCGTTGTCCAAGTCTTCTTGAGCCGGGTTGTAGCGACGTGGACAGTTGTCCATTTCGTTTGGTATTCCTGGGTGGACAAAAGACATTTGTAATGAATAAATATTGATGATGTTAAAGGAAATCTAACGCTGAATTAAGGCTAAATGCTTTTAAAACCAAACCATAGGCCCGTAGTGAGAATTAAAAAAAAATAAGGTTATTTTCAAAGATGCTGAAAAAAAAGTAAGAATTTCTTTATCAGTGACTAGTGACCCGCCATTATTTACGGTTTTTACGGTTTCACGACTTGACAAGACATCGAAATTTATTTTTAATTTGCTAATTTAATACTAAATAAACCAGGAATGAGAGAGAGCAGTGGTGGCCCAGTGGTAACGGCCGCGACTTACGAGTTGTAGGTCGTAGGTTCGAACCCAGACAGGCGCTTTACTTTGTGTAAATTATTTCATCACCACTGCTCTCAAAACGGTGAAGGAAAACATCGTGAGGAAACCGGCATGTCCTAGAACCAAAAATTCGAAGACATGTGACATCTACCAACCCGCACTGGGCCCGCGTGGTAGATTACGGCCCACTCCCTCTCACAGAGAGGAGGCCTGTGTCCCAGCAGTGGGAACATTATAGGCTGATTATGTGTAAACCAGGAATAAATTCTCTAAATGATGGTGAAAACCGCATCAAAATTCGTTGTGCAGTTTAGAAGAACAACGCGGTCACACAGACAGACTCGAAATGTGACTTTATAATATATATAGGTTTATGTAGATTCTCCAAATATTCTGCTTTACATAGGCAACGATTTAATTCATTTAGGTATGGCGTTACCAGATAAATCCACTTATGAGCTTCAGGGCCTGAAAACCAATTTGTAAGCAAAACGATTCATAAATTCGATTTTAATGACACCGAAATTATGCCTTCAAAAAGGGTTATATGTAAATACTTAAAAAAATAAGGTAGGTAAGGAATCTAGTGAATTGGTGACTTTTAGGCAAAAGTACTCCATTGACTACCGTAACATCGTTTATCATCATATGAAAAAATGACCAAACGCACGCGTTATCTATGCATATTATAAATTAAAGTCGCTTTTCGTGTCTTTTTTTTTTTGAGGGTGGGAAATCATCAAATAACTTCTCCCGCTCTGGGCGGAGCGGGAGGGTGTGTCAGACTCTTACTGACTAAAACCCACCCGTATTTCTTCCTGTTGCCTGTGTTGCGGGGGCCTCGGTGACCCGTAAGTACCTTCCCGCGACCCCGGCAGACATCGGCCCTAGTGGACCCCTACTATAATGTGCTGACGACATCTCTTTGAGGCGCGCGTGGAATACAACGCGCCGTCGACCCGGGCCTGGTCCTTACCGGACGGTGAGCTACCCATTGCTCACCGTCCGCAAGCCCGCGCCTACGGTGGCCGGAAATCCGCCCGGGATTCCCGACGCCCTGGGCGTCTCCTGCGGCGGCTAGGGGCGAGAGGGCGCGAAACTTGCCTTTCCCTCAACCGTCCCGCCTCCTCCTTTGCGAGCATTACTGCTTCACAGAAGGAGGTGACGGCTGCCCATGCCCTCTCGCTCCGTACCATGGCCTGAACCAGGGCCGGACGCGAGAGGTCTCTGCCGCCGATCGCCTCCACGAGGACACGGCGGTGCTCTGCCCAAGCTGGGCAGACCTCCACCGTATGCTCCACCGTGTCCTCCGGGCGATCCACACAGTGGTGACACCCGGCTTTTCGTGTCTGTGGTCAGTGGCAGCGCTAGACTGGACGTCGGTGACGTCAGCTTTGTGAGGCCTCTCATTTCGCAGTTAGAAAGAACACGTTAAATTGAATGAGCTGAATTCACACTAATGTATGAATATATGAGTTTTATTGTTAATCAAATTACATAAACAAACACATTAAAATAGACGAACTTTTCGGCTTTTGAATTGTTTCAAGATTATAGCGAACACCAGCCGCTATTTCTAATGCAAAAAAGTTTGAGAAGTAGGATGCAATAGCGAGCGTAGCGAACTCGAACATGCCGCCTCGGTTGGTTAAAATTAGGTTGTCTTTTAAACCTCCTTACAGAAATAAGAGATATTTTGTTATGGTATTCAGAAAAGTTTGAGAATTTAAAGAATGTAGGACGCAAGAGTAAGCGTAGCGAATTACAAAATTGTAGTACCCCGCCTCGGAAACGTAAGGTTTTCTTTGGACCGTACATACAGAAATAGGAGATACTTTGTCGTTGTAGATCTATGCAGAAAGGTTTGAGTATGAGAAGAATAAGAATTAAACGAAGCGACCTCAAAAATGTTTGCACCCATTCTGATGAATGAGATGGGTAAAATTTACTTTTGAACAGTTATACATATAGGAGCTATTACTACTATAGTTTGAAAACGAAGAAAATGGACGATAGAAGAGCGAGCAAAGCGAGCTCGAAAATGTTAGCGTGCTACGTTTATATTTTGCATACGTAGAGGGGCCTCCAACTACAAACTGCCTCTTGGCTACTAAACATATTTTTGCCTTGTTTAGGAATCGACTAAAAAGTACTTCTTGACATTTTGGAGCCCCCAGGACCGAGGCAGTGGGAAATGAATACGAATAACTATACTTTTCAAAATTTGGGAAACTTTTTTGCGAGGCCCACTCCCAGCCGCGAAGCCGTTGGCGGTCACCGACACTGCGTTATTCTTCTAAACCACGCAACAGTTATTGTTGTGATTTTCACCATCATTTAGAGAATTTATTTCAGAAGATTTATGTACCATCATCATCATCATTTCAGCTGAAAGACGTCCACTGCTGGACACAGGCCTCCCCCAAGCACCGCCACTTCGACCGTTTCTATTCTCGCGGCGTTCACCAGGTCATCGGTCCACCTTGTGCTCCCACAAGGTAGACCGATAACCTGGTGAACGCCTTCCAATGCTACGTCTTCCGGTACGCGGTCTCCACTCCAGAACCTTTCGGCTCCATCAGCCCTCTGGTGTATATGTATAATACATTAACGTCAACCTTACGTAAAGAAACAAAAAGCTTGATGTTTTGTCAAGTCGTGGCGGGTCGCTAGTCAAATATAAAAAATCTGCCTATTCTTACCATCATTGTCCATGTCAGGATCACAGATGTCTCCGAGCCCATCTCCATCAGTATCCTCTTGTCCAGGGTTGTACTTTCGAGGACAGTTGTCACACGCGTCACCTCGCTTGTCGCTGCGGTCTTCATCACGGTCCAGTTGGTCAGGGTTGGGAGTCAAGGGACAGTTGTCCTAAGAAATACTTTTACGTTAAATCTGATTACAACATGTTTGTGAGGCTTGCAAAAGTATATTGTGTACACAAATTAGTTCTAATACAAATTTTGTTGTCTGCATAGTTCAAAAACAACACGAAATTTACCAACATACACAATTCAACTCAATATACATAATATCATAACATTACGCCTTGTTTTCCCGAAGTGTTGGGCAGAGGTGTACCTGTAGTACACCCACATTTCGCCAGTTATGTTTATATCACACAAATCCTCCGGGCTGCTACTGAGAAATTCCAGACAAAAAACCCCAACATCACTTTGCCCGACCTGGGAATCGAACCCAGGACCTCATGCTCAGCAGTAGCGCTTGCAACCACTACACCAACGAGGCAGTACTCTAATATACCTTTCAGCATAAAGAGCGAGTGCATTTTAAGCTGAACTTAGCAAAAAATGCATCAATGGCAGTTTTCTAAATACTTTACGGCAGTGGTTTAAAAGACTGTTAAAAGTTCTCCAAGTCCATTTACCTACTTAACTATAATTTTTATCGTTCTTTGTATTAGACGGGATACTTTTTGTTTGTAGCACGTAGGAGCGCTACGTGCTACAAACAAAAAGTATTAATTAAATATTCTCATTATGAACAAAACGGCGCGCGGCGGTTATTGTGTCTCCGTAATTAAATCCATTGACTTTTACAATTCTTTTAGCTCCGAGCTTCGTGAAAATAAAGGTAATTTAGTACTGTGATATACTAATATATTGTAAGCCCGGGATTTTATTTGACCACAGTAAGGCCCTTGAGACAATGGTCTCAATTATTAAGATGTAGAGAACAATCCTACAGTCGTCCAGCCATCTGCTGCTTACTAATAATTTAAATAAATAAAAGACGAAATTCTCACGAACATTTTTGAGAAAATGTTTTATACCTTGCTACAAAAAAATAAGAACTTAAAAAATCTTTTGTACAAGTAAACTGTTTCTTCATTATGTTAGGGATTACGGCTAACTTAGCTGCTTAGGAAATATAATCTTACATTTAAGTCGTTTTATGCTATCAGTATTTTTTTATTATAAAGCACAGTACTCCTTCGGAATGAAATGGTTCAAAGTCACATATTACAAGCATATATACAAAATTAGAGGATTATATCCAAGATAAGAAAGAATGCTTGGAAACATGCTGGTCCATAGGACAATCTAGAATCTAGACAAAATCAAACTGGTTGCCATTTTAATTGTATAATTTATTATTTATATGACATTGATTTTACATTCTGCGATTACCTTAACACACACTGACCAATTACTTCATTTTTTTTAGGAAAACGTATACTTTTACAATGTTTGTAAATATGTGAGCACCATGTATTAATTTATGTCATTGCTTCATTTTTAATTCTTTTTACCTATTGTAGTATACTAATTTTATTCTAGGTGCATCGTCTTCACATATAATTATATATTTAATGTACCTATACAAAATATTGTTAAACATTTTAAAAGAGTAACGTTGGAGTTTCTTGCCCATTCTTCTTCATACGAGACTACCTTTTGGAAGAGACGACTAGAGTCAATTCTATGTATTTGTTTTGTAAATTTTGACGGCTTTTTTTGTGCCTATTTGATATAAATAATTTGACTTTGACTTTGTCAAAGAACCCTCACATATTTTAACCTCTTGATTAGGTTTCAAGAAGTTGGAGCTAAATACATAAAGAAACAAAATTGTATTAGTACACCAAGATTTCAATATATTCAACACCATTTTAATCATTGGCCACCGGCAATTTTACGAAACACAATCACCTTTCTCCTAAAGTGCCGCCATCACATTTCGCCCTTAAGTTTGCCTCCTTTCTAAACCTAAGTCACTCACCGGCAGATTAGCAATGCCATCACCATCAGCATCAGGGTTACACGAGTTTCTAATGCCATCGATCGCAACCAGCGACTTCTTGTCTCGACTTGGACACGTCATGACAGTTGTCGGCTTCGCAGCGTGAAGTCTCCTACACTACCTCTATATTTTTTACCCTGAGCTAATAAAACATTAAAACCTAAGTCACTCACCGGCAGATTAGCAATGCCATCACCATCAGCATCAGGGTTACACGAGTTTCTAATGCCATCGATCGCAACCAGCGACTTCTTGTCTCGACTTGGACACGTCATGACAGTTGTCGGCTTCGCAGCGTGAAGTCTCCTACACTACCTCTATATTTTTTACCCTGAGCTAATAAAACATTAAAACCTAAGTCACTCACCGGCAGATTAGCAATGCCATCACCATCAGCATCAGGGTTACACGAATTTACAATATCATCGATCGCCATGAGCGTCTTTTTGTCCCGACTTGGACATGTCATGACAGTTGTCGGCTTCACAGCGAGTAGTCTCCTACACTATCTCTATATTTCTTACCCTGAGCTAATAAAACATTGAAATTTTAGTCACTCACCGGCAGATTAACAATACTTGCACCATCAACATCAAGGTTTTCAGTGCCATCAATCATCGTCAGGTCAGTTGGCGCCTTGCAGCGAGTAGTCTTCTATTTTATCTCTATATTTATTACCCTGAGCGAATAAAACCTTGAAATCTAAGTCACTCACCGGCAGATTAGCAATGGCATCACCATCAGCATCAGGGTCACAAGAGTCTCCAATGCCATCGCCGTCAGCGTCTTCTTGTCCAGAGTTGGAGACGTCAGGACAGTTGTCAGCCTTGCAGCGAGGTTCGGAACAGCCTAACTGGTGGTCTGGGTAGCCGTCCAGGTCCTTGTCGGGACCGCAGACAGTGCCATTTCCTGCCCAGCCGGTCTGGAATAAAATTATCCAGTTAAAATATTTTGGATAAAATGGAGTTTTTCTCCTTAAGATGGAATTGCTTTACCCTGAGAAAATAGATGCGCTGCTGTTAAGTAAAGCAGCGGGGCAATTGTGTAACACACATAAATTCATAATTGATCGTAATTGGTTTCATTTGACAGTTCATCCACGTTCATTGCGTTACTTACGTAGTTGAGCAGATGATTTTTTCAAACCTATGAAGTAATGGATTAGAAATATGCTTCAAAACTCTCGGATTGTGATTCAAACTGTGTTACGCAATTAGGGCGCTGTTGTATTGTGGAAGCTATACTTAATGACACTTTTACGACTTCGTATCCCACCTAATTTCACCGGAAAAGTTGTTTCGCCCAGATGAACGATAATTTGGTAAAGTTGGATATTTATGCCCAAAGTTATCGCTCAGATTGTCTTTAAGATTTAGTACCCAAACACTGTTTTTGGAGGCGGGCTGGTAATCTGTGTGACAGTTTTTCCTAGTGCAGATACCAGTCTCCCACAAGGATTTATTGGATGTTATAATATTCATATTTTTAAGGCGCCTTTGTGGAAGAGAAATAAAATACTTATTTATTATTATTATTTATTTTATATTACATACTATAGCGTGCGGCAGTAATAGAAATTGCTATCATGGCAACCCAGAGTGGTTACCCAGCCGCCCGTCTCAGGGCGTCCGCGTAAGCCCCAGTAAGATTGCATTGTAATCGGCAGTCAAGTACGCTACCCATCAGCGAGCAAATATGCACGCGCTTTAACCTCAGTTCTGTTAGATTGTACGAGTAATGTGTGTGATTATAGTGTAGTTCCTAAGTACATGCATTTCTCTCATACCCATTCCCCGGCTATAATACTATGATATGCGTCAAATAGCAATAAGTTTTCTTTATCGTCGTTGTGTGCCTTATAAACAAAGGGTCGTCATGTTAAACTTGCCCCGACAACGTCGCGTCGCTCGTTGTTATGAAACATTGCCAAACATGTCGAGCGTCACGTTTTGCCCATAAATACTTGACAAATGAATATTACACGGCTTAGCTCTATGTAAAGGTCCGACCTTGTCCGAGGAAGTACTTACTACCTGTTTGGGATGTCATCACTACGAGCATGTGAGGGCAACACTATGGAGCATCAACACAACGGTTGACGGATACAAGAAATCATGGACGACGCTTGCTTGTTTCATTTATATTTAATTTGTAAATCCTGTCTGAACCGAAGTTTCACCAATAATTGTGTATATAGTCTGTTCCAAAAGTATATCTTGAAAGTGTAAACAAACCCTGTTCAGGTATTATTACTTATTTTTGACTCTTAGAATGTATCTTCATAATTTCTTGTTTTTCTTTTTTATTTGCATGCCTGTTTAGTGTTTAGTTTTATCATTATCACACTATGTAATTTAATAGTATTACCAATCTAATTGTAAGCGCACATCGCATTGGTTTTATAATTTGTCTTTATAATACGTGGATTAACATTATTTATTATAATTTAATGATCATCGACGAAAATTGAGGTTATAAAATCAACCTCAATTATTGTCAAATAAAAAACATCTATAAAGTGATATAAAATTACGGGTTAAAGTATTCAAATAATTAAATCAAAGCACTCTGTTGGTAAGTGGCACTACAAATCGTTTTTTGAGGCACTGATTTAAAACGGCAGGTGTTTATTGTAGCTCTGGTAAATAAAAAATTACAAAATGCATGTTTATTAACAAGTACGGCAGTAAAAACTGACCAGTAAACTAAATAAAAATGAATACCTATTTAAAAGGGTAATTAAATAAATATTAAAGAATAAAATTATTGAACGGGCATTTACGTGTGGGCATTAATTTATCAAATCGGAACTTGTCGGTTAGAAAAATCTAACTTGGATGTAGCGTTCGCCGGTCACTGTTGCACCACCGCTCGCTTCGCTCGCTCGGCTCGCGCGCGGTTGGTCACAGTTCTAACCTTTTTTTTTCCCCGGGAGGAAAATACTCGTGGATGTCCTCCGCCCTGGGGCGATTAGAGGGGTCTGTCAGACTATTACTGACTAAAAACCACCCCGGTGTTCCTCTTCCACACTTGCACCGGGGATCATGGGATCTAGTGCGACTATCGCGATCCCCGGCTGGTGCCGGCACGCCATTGCGGGCCACCTCGGGCTCGCGGGGGGTAAAACTCGCCCCGCGACTTTCAATAGGGGCGCGCGTGGTACACTATGCGCCACTAACTCGGGTCCCGCTATGTGGGGGGTGATGTATATCCCCGAGTCCATCGCCCCTGGATCCATTTAAGGGGACTGGAAAAGGGCATTGTCTGCCCTCTGCCGACGCCCGGTGTTCCTGCTACGGTCAGGGTGAGTGGAAGACATCTCCCGCTCCTTTTCCGCAGCCTCCTTCTACAACATGACTGTTTCACAGAAGAATACCACCACGTCCCAGAAATCTTCGCTGCCAAACATGGAGTTGACCACGGCCGGCAGCGACAGGTCACTGCCTACTCCTAAGATGAGGGCGCGGCGCGGCCCCTCCTAACCGGCACATTCTGCCAGCGTATGCCGCGCCGTGTCCTCCCGGCAGTCGACGTAGTGACACCGGGCGTCCGGCTCCCTGTTTATGCAACACAGGTACATCCCGAAGTAACCATACCCCGAGAGCACCTGCGTCACGTGAAACGACAGGGAGCCGTGCCTCTAACGAGGCGGTAGGGCGTGAAAGCCTGTCCCGCCATTCCGGCACCAGGGCTGCGCAAAACTGCGACCGATGCAACTCCATTTGTCACTGCATCAGCCACTCGCCCAGCGCCCTCGCTTCCTTGCGCCACCGATACAGTGACGCGAGTACTTTCGCCTCGAGGTCCCAGGGCGAGGATCAGGCCAGTACACAAGCCGCCTCGTAGGAGATCGTGCGATATCTCCTAATAACTCTGACGGCCACCGCTCCCTGTGGTTTCCGCAGTACAGCGATGCTACTGGCTGTCAGGTCAGCCGCGCAGATCGGGCCATCGATCAGATGATCCCCACGTAGAGCCACTTACAGGCGGAGCTCGGGCACCCCAGATTGGGAAGCAGCGTTGATAGCGCCCAAGCCGCGCCCTACAACTTGGGCGCCAGCCGCCAAAAGTGGGGGCCAAATTCCCATCGGCTGTCGAGCACCAATCCCAGGTACTTCATGGTAGACTCGACAGCGATTCGAGCCCCCCCGAATACGATGTGTGATCCGGGTGGTGGCGCCCCCAAGGTTCATGAAATACCATGGCTTCCGACTTGTTGAGGGCCACCTCCAGGCCTAGGCGCCGTATGCGGCTCACCACCTGTAAGACCGCAGCCATCACCAGCAATACTGCCTCCCTACACGAGCTCCCCCGGGCCGTGACAGCGTGTCGTCCGCATAACACGTCAAGTCCACGCCTGGCTGGAGCACGCCCTGCAGCACCCAGTCATATCCGATGTTCCCCAGGAGCGGGCCCACCGCACGACATGCGGCGCTGGTTCGCTGGCTGGGCCGCCATCACGTCCCGTGTAAGTGACACGACTCTCCGCCAAATAAGATCCAAAGATGCGGTGGAGGTAACGAGGCACCCGATGATACCACAGTGCCTCCCGAATCCAATCAGGGCAGGGTGTTGACAGTTTTGGAGATGTCCAATCACACCGCCAACATCACCCCTTCTTGGGACACCGCGTCCTCCACCAGGGCTCCCACCCGCAATATCGCACGGATGGTGGAGCGCCTGTGCCGAAAGCCGAACTGGCTCTAGGCCAGGTCAGGCCCCTCTCTGTACAAATGGCTGACGAGGCGGGCAGCGATTTTCCACTCCAACAGTTTTCCTAGTCTAACAACACTATGGGCCTATACGCGGACGGTGAGTCCGCCTTCCTGAGCAGGACCAGACGGGCAGATTTCTACAAAGTGGGAAACTGGCCCTGCTCAAGGCACGTTGCGTAGACTCCTCTCAGTTGGAGCCCTAGCACGTTCAGGAGCTAATACGCGGCCATGGATTCCGTCCTGCCCCGGAGCCATGTTCTTAGCCTGGAGCCGTATCACGGCCGCCCCCATCTCTGCCTGTGTCACCTCTGGGACACTGATAGCGCTCTCTTCTGTAGGCCCTGCGGCTGTGGGCAAAGCCACCGGAGGTGGAGTATGCTCCGCTCTTGCCGGGAAGTGGGCTGAGACTACCTTCTCCAGCACCTCGGGTTGGAGACTCTCCGTGAGTGCCGTGGAAGTTTCCCTCGAAACGCTTGATATGGATCCCCGGGGGATAGGGAGCGCCTCCACGGATCCCCGTCAAGGGTCTCCAACATCTCCTCCCTAGCTCGCGTCCTCGCTTCACCGATGGCCAACCACAGAGCCTCCTTCACCGCGCGGTACACCTCATACAGCGCGGCTTCTTCGTCAGGGACCCGACGACGTCTCCTCCGGTATTGGGTGTACTGCTGACCGCCACGCATGCAACACGTAATTGGGCGATCTCGGCAGACCACCAGTACACCTGGCGCCTTGTTGAATGTGTGTGGACGCGGGGCATGCACGCGTCGCAGATTTGCGTCATCGCCCCGCGGAATTACAGCGCCGCCTCTTTGACGTCGATGGGTCCGTTTGTTGCCGAATCACAGTTCTAACCTAACCTATTTGGTCGGGGTGCCCTGGCTTAACAACCTGCTGGAAGCCAAGAAGGCACATTTACAGGTCAAGCAGTACGGTTGTGGAATGCCTTGCCCGTGTCAATAAGGCGTGCTCAATCTCCGTCCATTTTTTAAATTATGGTAAAAAACACTATCTCTCTCCTTAAACATATTTTTTTTCTTTGCTTTTTGCACCTGTTTTGTTCATAACACTAGTTTTATGATTATTACTGAATATATTAAATAGATAATTTTAATATGTTTTATGTATGTATGTATTTATTGTATATATGTAAATAGTACACCACAGACTGTCTGTACACCTGCAGTATTGTCTCTCCTTTCCCCCTAATCCACCCAAAGATTGTCTTTAAAAGATCGCTATAGCGATAAGACCGCCCATTGCGTCACGCTATGTAAAATTTCTACATTTATATGTGTAATTTGTATGGTGTAGGTACATAATAAAGAGTATTCTGTTCTATTTTATTTCTTTGTGTAAATAATTTCATCACCACTGCTCTCAAAACGGTGAAGGAAAACATCGTGAGGAAACCGACATGTCCTAGAACCAAAAATTCGAAGACATATGATATCTACCAACCCGCACCGGGCCCACGTGGTAGATTACAGCCCGCTTCCTCTCGATGAGAGGAGGCTGGTGTCCCAGCAGTGGGAACATTTTAGGCTGATTATGCCCTGGCTTAGCTACTGCGACCAATTCAACTCGCGCGTTGTTGGTCACAGTTAACCAACCTAACCTATAAACTGCCGAACTATTTATTTACATAACTGCCCATTCCAACATTTTTACTGCCCATATTTTTTTCATCTCATCTATTCGAAAAGAGGCGAAGGGTTCCTCGATAAGTGCGAGCAAAATGGGTCATTCAGTCAGTGACGAAATGACTTTTGAATTTGGAACAATATTTAATTTTTTTTTAAATACACGGGACCTTCTTATTCCTTTTTCATTACTTTTTGTCAAAATATTACAGATAATTTTAATTTGATATTAATATAAATTTGTAGTTTGGTTTGGTTTGGTTATGTAAATATAAATATTTGTCACTACTAAAAGCATCTCTTATTTATTTTTCTCATAGAGGGGGATGACAAGCAGAGTGTGCCACACGGTACCAAAATTATTTAACCTCGAGCGACGTACTTTGAATCCCTCGCTACGCTTAAGATTCTACTCTAGAATCCCTCGCTAGGCTCGGGATCCTACTCTAGAATCCTTCGCTTCGCTCTGGATTCAAACAATCGCTCTCGCCCTCAATACATTATTTTGGTCCCTTATGACACAATCTACTATTTTTTTTGTACTGACATTATAGGATGAAATAACAGATTAACCGACCAATTTTCTTTTTATCACCCGACTGCCCCAGAAGGATGGTAATGTTTTTCGAGAGTATGTATGTATGTATGTATGTCTATTTCTTTGGCACGCTCTGTAGCCTAACTGGCCTGGGTTAAATGGATTTTAACATAAGAGGTGTCGTTAGATTCGTCTTCATTGTGGGGGTGACATAGGCTAGGTATATAATTTTTATATATTGCATCTGCAAATACAAAATAAAGGGAGGGAAACGTTTTTTTTTTAATAAATTACAATAATATTGATATCAAATAAAAGCTAGTGATGAGTCAATTCCATATATATTAATAAAACTAAAAAGCTTGAAATAAAACAAATTATTTAAAAACAAAAAACCCGGCTGCAAAAACACATACCTAACTGAAAAGAGAAAAACAAGCATTATAAGCTATAGAAATTTGGTATCGCAGGCGGGGACAAACCAATAACCTGAAATATGGTGTAACTTTTGTTTGTCTCCGCCTGCGATACCAAATTTATATAGCTTATAATGCTTGTTTTTCTCTTTTCAGTTAGGTATGTGTTTTTGCAGTCAGGTTTTTTGTTTTTTAAATATTTTTTTCTGTTCATGTTCTAGTGTCACACAAACAAAACGCCGAAAAATTTAATTACTGCCCGTTAATTTTTTCAACAGATCATAATATTCTCCCTAATGTTTAAATAAAAGTTTTAAAAAATATTACCCATTTTCTTATCAATTTGTTTACATTTTCAACCGATACTTTTGGAATAGACACTAGTAGTGTTCACGTAGTAGCTAACTACAGTATACGTACCGCGCAGACACACTTGTACCCGTAGCCGCACACGGCGTTGTACCGGCGACAGTGCGCGGGGTCGCAGCGCTGCACGAGCTCGCCCGGACCGAAGCACGGCCGCGTCGTGTTCACGTAGTAGCTACCTCCACATGGCACGCACGTGTAGGAACCCTGAAAAGAATTCATATTTACCCTAGAGAAAAGAGTAAAAAGTAGAAATATTATTTTAAAAATAACGATTTCATTAAGTAATCATTGCGTAAAGGCAGTGGAAGCCAACCATACCTATAATCGTTCATATTTTAGATCTTCTCTAAAGCTTACCATTCAGAATAGTTGGAAGTCTTCTGAAGAATTCTCGTTAGTAAAACGTTCGCAATCTCATCTCAGCGACAATCAATGTCAAAAACTTGTCAAAATAGTGGACATTAGAGGTATTTTTGACAGATTGAAGCTAAGATTAAAATGTGAACGTTCTCAATAACACAGAAGTTGCCCCTCTGGTTGGCACTACAGCTAAAAACGTAGGTTGCTGACGCTTAAGAATCTTACCGGAGTATTAACACACAGCCTTCCTCTCGGACAATTGGCTCGCCCGTCAGTACACTCGTCCACATCGACGCACTGTTCCCTTCGCCGTTCGTTGCCGGATCCTCTCCATCCGGAGCTACCCTCGTACCCGGCGGGACAGGCTCCGCAAATGAACCCACCTTCCTCGTTCCGACAGGACACTACTTCGTCACAAGGACGTATGAGGTCGCATTCGTCTATGTCTACGCAAGCAAAACCTGGAAAAAAGGAAGAGGGCTAAGTATTTATTTATTTATTCATTTGCATAATGTACACTCAGTTACAGGCTAGGCTAAAACATATGAGTACATGACTCTGTTAGGGCGCAGCAAGTATTACATTTAACTTATACCTTGGTTAAATATTAGTAGTTAACATTACATTGCATACCTACTAGATAGTAATATCACAACATTAATTATTATTACTAATATTATGATAGCTTATTCTCCTATTTATTTATATTAATTAAAGTAATTTGAACTGTATAGTAACAATAATAAAATAATTTTATACGTAGATACACACACACACATTTATAGTTTGTGCTTTAACTCGTTAACACTATAATAACTTTTTTCTAATAGTAATGACTTAAGTCTAAATTTAAATATGCACAATGTTTTGTGGATCTTATTTGTTCAGGTAACTTATTATATATTTGGATACTACGGTAATCTGGGCTATTCTTGTACATCTCTAGTCTAGGTGCTGGTAGAATTAATTTAGTTTTGCGGCGCTCGTTCTTATCAAATTTAAAGAGTTATATATTCTTTTTTACAAATGTGGCTATTTCCAGAATATAAATTGAGGGTCAATCAACAATCAACTCAGCCTATAGCAGTCCACTGCTGGACATAGGCCTCTCCCAGACTGCGCCACAACACCCTGTCCTCCGCCTTCCGCATCCAGTCTGTCCCAGCCACCTTTTTAAGGTCATCGGTCCATCTAGCTGGGGGGCGTCCCACACTACGCTTGCCGATACGCGGTCTCCACTCCAGGACTCGTCTGCTCCACCGGCCATCGGTCCTTCGACACACATGGCCAGCCCACTGCCACTGCAGCTTGCTGACTCTGCAGGCTATGTCGGTAACTCCGGTTCTCTTCCGGATAACTTCATTTCTGATCTTATCCTTCAAAGAAACTCCGAGCATAGCCCGCTCCATGGCGCGCTGAGCGACCTTTAATTTGTGGGCCAGCCCGACTGTCAGTGTCCACGTTTCGGCACCGTATGTAATAAAGGGCAGGACGCACTGGTTGAAGACCTTAGTCTTTAAACACTGCGGGATTGGCGACGAGAAGACTTGACGAAGTTTTCCAAACGCTGCCCAACCCAATCGGATCCTCCTGTCGGCTTCTTTCTCAAAGTTGTGTCTACCGAGCTGGATAACTTATCCTAGGTAGACGTACTCCTTCACAACTTCGAGAAGCGACCCTTCGATGTAGATTGGACTCGGCAAATTGAGGGTAACGTTAGGATTTTTTCCTTGATGAAGTAGGGTTTGCAGCTATCTCTAGGTTTTATGTGATATATTATTCGTAGACATTTCCTTTGGGCAATAAATAGGTCTTTAGCATCTACACTGTGTCCCCACAGGATGATTCCATAACGTAGGCATACGCATAGTATGCAGTAAGAGCACAGTCTTTTTTTGTGTTTGATTTGAGCACACTAAGACCATACGAAAATTGTGATAGTTTTGTTTTAATTTTGTCTACGTGTTTTTTCCAATTTAAATGAGTATCCAGAGTAATACCTAATACGAGTAGATTAAATTCATCGACTTCTTCAATTTTGATATTATTGGTTATGGTTTTTAATTAACTTAAAAACCATAACCAATAATATCAAAAAATTGTATTATTTTGGTTTTCTTATTGTTTACTTGTAGATTATGGCTCTGTAACCAGGATTTTATTTGATTAAATGTTTTAATTATATGAGTATTATGTTCTGAGCTGTTTGTAGGGCTTTTAAAGAGTATGGAGATATCATCAGCGAATAACACACATAGATGATCGCATATCTTTGGCAGGTCATTGATGTATATAAGGAAAAGTATGCATCCTATCACACTACCTTGAGGGATAGACCAATTGGTGATTATTATATCCGAGCGCACGTTTTGTAACTCACAAGTGTCGCCATCCAGGTGTTCGATCTGTACATACTGTTTCCTGTCAGCAAGATACGATTTGAGCCAATCGAGTGCGAGTGCTCCTCTGATGCCAACTCCGTTTAATTTGGTTAACAAGATTGAGTGTGATACCTTATCATAGGCTTTAGTGATGTCGAGCAAGAGGCCTATTGCGTTATTTTTGTCTTTGATATATGTAAGGATTTCCTGTGTGTATTTGTAGACTGCTAGGGTTGTCGATCGGTTTGTTCGGAATCCAAATTGATTATTGTCGAGTAAGTTATATTTTTTCAGGAATTCACACATACGGTTAGTGACTACTTTTTCAAATATTTTTGAGAATGCTGGAAGAAGTGCTATTGGTCTGTATTGACTAGGGTCATCGGATTTTCCATCTTTTTAGGTATAGGTTTAATTTTAATCGAGACGGGAATGTTTTTTCCTCAAGGGATTGATTTACAAGGTAAGTTAGCGGGGGAGTTAGTTCCAGGATACTCGACTTTATTAATGTAGGGGGTATCTCGTCGATGCCACAGCTGCGTTTGTCAGGGATGTTCTGAATAATATCAAATATCTCTTTTTCTGTAACAGGCTCTAGGAACCTAGAATTAATGGCAGGCGTAATTACTGTATGATCGATGGGTGCTTGTGAGCTGTTATTCTGCATGTTTGGGGAACCTACGGGCGCAAAGTATTGGTTGAATGTGTTAGCAATAGTGTAGGGACAATTTGTTAGGTTGTTATTTATGTTTATTTTTAGATTTTCACTGTAAATGTTTTTGGGTTTTTGAGTTATACGTTTTATTATCTGCCACATTTTTTTCGTTTTATTTTTGGATTTTTCCATTTCTTGTGAATAGTTTTGTTTTTTAGAAACCTTCACACATTTTTTGAGAATTTTTGAGAAAATTTTGTAGTGTTTTTTTAATACTTTATTTTTAGATTGATTAACTAGTGTTTTTAGAAGTCGTTTATGTTTACATGATTTACTTAATCCTTTCGTTATATAGTTATGGGTTTTAAAAATAGATAATATTTTTATTCGTTTAAGTGGGATGGTGGCGTCTAAAAGTTCTTTTAATTTGTGTTCGAAGAGGTTGTAGTTATTGTTTACATTATTTTCTGACATTAAGATGTTATCCCAAGCAATTTGTCTCAGTTGGAGTTTAAAAGGTATGAAATACTTTGGATTGTTTGTTAGACGGACTTTTTTGTAGATGGGTTTATTTTGCGACCTAGAATACAGTTCAAAACCGTACGTTACGCATTTGTTGTTAGAAATTCCTTTATCATTAACAGATACCGAGAAGTTTTTATTATTTGTGAAGATTAGGTCTATGCAGGTTGATGACGTGGGCGTTTCTCTAGTCGGCTCTTTGACAACCTGGTATAGGTTATATTCAAGCATTGTTGCCATTAGTTTTTTTATAGTGATTTGATCTTTGAATTGCATTTATATTAAAGTCACCTCCAATGATGACATGTTTCTTATAGTGATAAGTCTTTAGTTTAATGAGTAACAGTTCGAGAAAGGTAAAAAATAGGTCTATTTTACGGTCCGTTCGGTACAAAATAATGCTAAGTATATTAGGTTTAATTTCTACCGCACAACATTCGATGACATATTCTATTGTTAACTCTATTCTATTCTATTTTTTTTTCTCTATGGTAATGGTGCCGATGTCGACAATTCTGCCAATGTCAATGTGTTGAGAAAACGTGCAGAAAAAAAAAAAATGAATATCTATGAATTTGTTTTATAATTAATTATTGGATTTAGTGTGAAACTTGTTGACGAGTATTAGTACACTGGTAAGGTCTGACCTCTCGTAAACGTTGTTCCGGTTGGCAGCAGAATGGCGACGCCTCCGCCGCGACGCTTTTGACGACAATATGCTGCGGCAATCTTGTAGCCGTCGATTTGCACAAAGGGGCGTTGTTTTTCAGTTATCCAAGTTTCTGTTAGGCATACAGCTTGGCATTGTTGTTCTTGCAGTAGGTTTTCTAGTAAGTGAGTCTTGATTTTTATGCTTTGTACATTTTGTAGTATGATATTGTATTTAGTTTCGAAAGGAATGCTTTTGGAGTTTTGGGTTGTGTTGTCCCTGAAGGAGTTGTTGAAATCATTTCTGGTGTTAATCGGCGTCATAGGTGTCATATTTTTTTCAAAGTGTACTTGATTTTTCCCGGGAAGAACCGTGGTTGGTGTGTTTTGTAGGTTGTTTCCGGTGTCTTCATTTTCAATGTTACTGTATATTTTACCGTTTATTATAAGTTGATTATTTCTGATCACCGCATAGTGTCCTTCTTTTCTTGCTTCATATAGCAATTTCCTTAGTTCGTTTCGTTTTTGAAGTGCCTCATTTTCTAGGTACTCGCCAATCATAACTCCAGATCCCACAAGAAGTTTTCTATTTTGAAGGACGTGTCTAGTCATTTGTTTGCTAATTAACTCTATTACGATTGATCTGCGGTATCCTTGCCTTCCTAGTCGTGTTTGGTCTTCAATATATCCTTCTAAGTTCACGTTCATATTATCATAAAAGATATTTAGTATGCAATCATAGAGCTGGTCTTCTGTCTCCCAGTTGGATTCTTCTAGAAGAGAGAACTAGTTTTTTTGAGTTGTTGCTGCTATTGTAGCTTGGTTGATGTTTAGAGCTGCAGAGGTTTTGTAGCGATTTTATTTCAGTGTTTAGACGATTACATTCTTTTTCTAGATTATTTATTTTCCCTGACAAGCTTTGTACATCACCGAGTAGTTTATGTTGTTCAGTGGTTACATTATTCAGTTTGTTTGTTATTTCAGTGCTTAAATTCGCCATAAAATTGTTAATTTCCTCTTGTATGAGAGATTTTAGCTCAGTCTTTATCAATGAAACTATTTTATTTTCGTTTTTCTGCAGTTTATTGTCCAAAAGTTGGCTGAGTTGGTAAAGTGTAAATGTGGGTGCGGATGCCTGTTCTTGGGTTGGTAGTACGGCCTGGGTGTTTATCGTGTCTCCCAAGAAGCTCTCATCAAAGTTGAATATATTATATAATGACGAGTCGTCATTTTCTTTCCGTCCGACTGATAGTTGCCTGCCGGATAGGTTTTTTGGGAAATTGTTTCGGTGTTTTCTATGGAAGAAGAACAAGCTGGCATATTCTTATTGTCCATTTTAGGTTTTTTGGCTGTGCAAACAGGACACTTCCATATCTTCTTGAGATCAGCAAATACTAGAAAGCCGTTTTTTTGATATGTTCGCACATTCTAGATCGTAATTTTGACCACATTCACTGCATTCTATAAAGCTTTCATTAGAAATATACTGGTGGCATCCCTCGCACAATAATATATTTCCATATCGGTTTTCCATTTTATTATTTTGACGAGTAACTACTGGTGCTGTTTTATGCACTGTTTATCGTGCCTTTTTTTTTTTGGGTGGGATATCATCAAATAACTTCTCCCGCTCTGGGCGGAGCGGGAGGGTGTGTCAGACTCTTACTGACTAAAACCCACACGTATTCCTTCCTGTTGCCTGTGTTGCGGGGGCCTCGGTGACCCATTAGTACCTTCCCGCGACGTTTATCGTGACTTAGTTGTTGATCCGATTGCAGTACAAGCTAAAGTGCTAACTAATGTTTAAGCACTTGTCATGTTTAATCACAGTAAATAACAATAATTTCACATTTATTTGTTTGCATGTTCTTCGCACTTCAACAGTTTTTATAGATAAGTAATTCGTTTCCATTTATTAATTTGACAGTTTCAATGTGACTGTATAGAATGCACTAATAAGGTGAGGTTTTTGGGCACTTTTCTTGGGTATAACGTTTAGATAACACTTGCACTTGTTTATTAGTAGATTTATTCCATATTTCACTGTTTATTATCAGCGTATCTTTGTTAACAGTATAGACAAATAAAATACGTGGAGCTGATGTAATGTGTGGCACTAGCGCCATCATTTAATTTTGAAGACATGTTGAAAGTAGCAATTCAAGCAATTCAATATTATTATAAATTATTAGATGTGTTGTGTAATTGGTTGTATGATTATGTATATATTATTAGGTTTGAATGTATAGGTATAGTACATAATACTTATTTTTAATTTATGTATTTCATAAGAATAATGTAGGTAATTATTATGAATTCTTAGAAGTATTTTCATTATTATTATATTATGTTATTATTTATGTATTCATATTTTCGTATTTATATTTGATTTTCTATAATTATTTATTATATATTATTATTTATATTGATTCATTGCTGGTTGTAACTTTTATAGCGTCTAATTCACAATCCAGCGCAATTCAAGCATCTGGAAATTGATGCACATTGTCGCGAGTGTATGCAGCTGAACTGGTTTTGCTTTTAGTCTCACCATGATTATTATCATCTTTACCTAACATTGCTCCCAAGTGATGACTTTTACAGACAGCTTATCAGAACATCATCAGTATATATTAGTATGTAACAGTCTCACTTACCATTCCAATCAAATCCTTTAGGACATCCTTCACATTCATAGTACGGACTGCTGGACTTGGGGCTGCACCGTCTAGTTCCGCAGGGTTTGTGGCTGTCACAGATGTGCTGACACTGTTGTCCATTGCCGTTGTACCCGGCAGGACAGGTGCCACAGCGGGGACCTGATGCTGTATCCGTGCATTCTACACCTGATAATTTGAAATGGGAAATTATTGCCTATGATTTCAGTATCAATGCATCTATAGAAACATGAGGAACATGGTGTAAAGTTCACTCATCCTCCATAGAAAAGGGTGTCATGTCTGGTGGGCAACTGCCCGACGGTTGATGTCGGGATGTTGTATACATGCTAGTTGCGCGTTAAACTCTGCTTGCGCGATGCAAGATTTTAGTTCACATGTGGGGATGTAGATGCCGCCAAACATCTAAAGGACTGAGCTTTCAATAGCTGCGCAAAAACGGCTCATAAAATTATTACAGCAGTAGGTACTTCATAATACCTGCTTACCTTGGTAGCAAGAACTCTGGCGACACGACTCTCTGTAGCATTTCTCTCCATTTCCATGGTAACCCTCTGGACAAGAGGCACACCGGTAGGTACCATCCGGCAAGTCCTGACATTGTACACCTTTCAAAAGAAAAAACAGTTCTCTTTACATACATACAGATGTAAACTCACGCCTTCTTCCCATAGGGGTAGACAGGTATATTCTTTACATATATTTTTTTTATCCTACCGTAACAGCCATTTAGAAAAGAACAGTTAGTACTCACGTCCACCGAAGCAAGGATTGGCACTGCAGGCGGTGCGACATGTTTGCCCATCGCTAGTCAATCGTCCCGGACATCTCTCACATCGGTAACCCTGGTCCGAGTCCACGCAGCGTTCCACTGGAGAACAGATGAAACTCATCAACCTTATCATGTTTAATCATGACAAGTTCCAACTAATACGTCTTATCATCAAGGCATATGTTACTTACCACGTCCTGCTGCTTATCATCTCCGTAACTTACCAACTCTTGGGTCTAGTAACCAGCACTATTCATAAGACTTCATAAGAGCATAAGCATAATCAGCCTATAATGTTTTTGCTGGGCCTCTTCTTTCTGTGAGAGGCAGTGGATCATAATTAACCACGCGGGCACAGAGCGAGTTGATGCATGTCACATGTCTTCGAAGTTTTGGTTCTAGGTGTAATAGTAAAGTGCAAGCAGACACTTTGTGTAAATTCAACACCACTGCTCTCAAAACGGTGAAGGAAAACATCGTGAGGAAATGCGGCATGCGGCACCCGTAAGTCACGGCCATTACCATTGTGCCACCAGTAATTTAAGCTGCTCTTCATAAGAGATAATTATTGTCACAATGTATCTTAATTATGCTAAAATGCTTTTTACTTCGTAAACTTTTTCTGCACTTATAACTAGGGGTAGGTAGGAACAGTACGCACATTGTTTTGTTGATAAAGTGATATACTGATCCACATTTTAGCTCATTAAATGACATCGGGTATCTTACAATAATGGCAGTTAATGGTTCTTTGAACCTAATGTCACAACTGCCAGTTGGCATCTGGACTTGGAGTTTTGCCAAAACTCAGTGACGATATACATAAGTATAACTCCATAAAACCATGCCTTTTTGTGATCCTGACTACAGGATCACATAGATTTGCGTACCAATCTGATAAATCAATTGTTCATTTTCTTTGGCGAACCGAAACGGTCTCATTTCGTTAGTTGAGTAAAAGACTCTTATAAGCATCATCATCATTTCAAGCAAGCAAAAAATGTATTCAAACTTTTTCTTTACAGATAATATTCATATTTGTATTGACGACAAAGTCTAGTACTCGTATATCAATGTAAGTGGCAGTTACCTTGTGAACAGGGTCGTCTGCTGCAGCTGATGGGTCTACATCTCTTGCCGTCGCCTTCCATGCCTTGCGGACAGGAGCCGCAGTCATGCCCAGTGGCTGTGTTACGGCATTCCACGCCTGTATCATACGATTGTATCGATAACATGGTTCGAAAAGATTTCATCACCATGATGTTAGAGGCACGTGGCGTTTTGTAGGTTCTACCTACCCTCATTTTTTCAAATGGCCTTAATATGATAGCCAAAGTTGACAATCTTAGTATGTGTCTGTCTATGTGTGTATTATTCACTATGGTCAATTTATTTTAAAAAGATTGTTTCTTATAGCTGCATTTTTCAGTTAAGTGTAAAAACTTAATACATTTTCAATATATTCTAAGTAAGTAAAACATTGATAACAACGCCACTAAACTTCTGATTAAATACTGATTTACGACTATAATGTCTTGATCAAATTAATATCTTTCTTTTCCAACTTCTAAATAATATAGAGCTTCGATAACAGTTTTTTAAGAGATCGAATTTAATAGTTTCGAAAATCAAACCTGACAAATAGCATCAAGTCCACCACTATTGATTTCCAAAACCCAAACAAAAAGTTATTTATAAATAACTTTTTGTTTGAAAACAAAAGCAAAATTGACTGGCTTCGATTACCTAAATTACCTTACACTAGGAACATCGTTACACTTTCGCCTACAGAGCCACCAATCATCCCGACATCATTATAATTGACAAATCTAGTTATTCATTCACAATTATGAATAAGGTTAATCAAGCAACTTGATATTAGGTGGGCGAGACTCGCAACTCTGTAGGCAGACAATGTTCTGACACATATGGACTAGTACACACGACGATATACCTAGCTATATATTTCCAGAATTAGCCAACCTCGCATTGTACAGGCATTCTTTACAATGCAAGATCAGCTTATACTAGAAATGTATAGCTTGATATATAGTCGAGTATTATATGAAATAAAACGCGATTTTAAAAGAACACTTTTAATAAAAACCCACACTTTTAAAAAAAAGTTGCTTGATACACCTTCAATTAGATGAGGTTGTGATACGGCAAGAACTAGATGATGTTACTACAGTTAATGAAGCCAACATTATAAATGATTGTAATGAGGATGAAGATATAGGATACGTTTTAATTCATTCTAAAGTACAAAATATTAATGTTATGAAAGACGATTAATGAGATTCGTTCATTATTACTGCTACACTGTGCAAATTCAAAACAAAACTATGGAAGATCCTAAAAGTAATTTCTAAATATACTACTCTGTACTTAACTGACAGTTATAAAACAAACTTTACACAAAAACAAAAACCTTTTTTTTTTCAATACTTCTTTGACAACACGCGAAAACCTAGAATTTCGATAAATGCCAAACTGAGAGCTCATGAATATTTTTAATAACCTACTCGCCATAATCTAAAACTGGCAAGACTATTATTACTGATTGAATATATAGTTTTTCAGAGTCATATTTAATAACCAGGATAGCATGAAGATCCAGTGCATCTGTCAACAGGTGGCGGAGTGGGCACGCGGTTGCAGCACTGACGCAGTTGAGTGCGCAGGTTGTCGATGATACCCTTCTGTTCAACGACCTCGCGCCGAAGGAGCTCGATCGTTTGCCGAAGGAGAGTCAGCTGACGGATTACTTCGTCTGCAAGATGAAACAGAATATATAAGTCATTAGCGGAGTGTTTGAGATTCCATTAATAGACATTATTGTGACGATGCTTGGGGAAGGACTAAGCCCAGCAGTAGTTGACTTTTGAAGAATAATGTTGATGATGAATTCAATGCTCATGGATAAAAGCGTGGATCCAAAAAGTATGGTTGAAGTTCCAATTGTAGTTTCTTTCGTTTCAGGCATAGATCATCGGCAACGTCTTATTGATTTTAAATAAACAAAGATATATAAATCAACGGTACTTCGAGGCCTAAGTATCCTTTTGTTTTGTATGTATTTTAGTACCTAGTGTAAATAGTTAGTTAAATAATCATTTACGATTGTATGCGTTGTACCTGTTGATTAAAGAAGAAAATAAAAAATACACAAAACATTTAGAATCATAATTACCATCACAAGATTCAATAGCGTTCGAAGGTATATCTCCTCTGTTTGGAACTGGCTGCGGGAGATTAATGTTAGGATCAATATAGTTTCCTCTGTAATCATCTCCTTGCATCTGTTCCTCTCGCTTCCTTCTTGCTTCTTTCGCCATGAAGTCTCTAACTTCTTCGAAGTCAGTTTCCTCTACCGTCGTGAGAGCTGGAGGCCTCATAGTATCTTCGTGGTGGTCACAGTTAAGAGAGTCCAATACTGCTCTTTCACTGTTGTATACTTCTACGGGAGCATTTTCTTCGTGGTACTGTAAGAATAATGACATAGGTAATTGCTTTAAAAAAAATCTCACTTTCACTCACCTTTTCATTATTTGAATATGCCAAAATAAGTTTTCCGCTTTCATGGTTCTCCATTTATTATTAGGGTTAAATAAGATTTTAAATGAAGTCCTTGAAATTTTCAAGCACACTCTACAATATCGTGAGATTGGGCTTTGCTCAAAGGGTGCTTGAAAATAAAACGCTGGCCACTCAAGTATTTGAAACTGATTTATTTAGGTACTCGAGACTCTCACTTGCTGATAAAATAATCAGAAAATTTTGATTTTCTCTTCAAAATAATTTAGCAATTGACATGGTTATGAACGTTCTATTACAAAAGAGTTGAAGGCAGTAACTTTTAGAAAAGAAAATTAAAAACTTAACTATTTAAAATATCACCTACTTGTTTCGAACTTAGTACATCTACCTGCTCATCATTTGTTTATATTATTGGACTTTTCGAATAATACGATATATACGACAATAGCCTATTAATAAAAGGCTGTTACTTACCAGTTTCATCTTCTGACTAGACAACATCGCCAACATATCGTGTCTGCCGGACATGGTGTGCCAGTGCAGGGGTTTGCAGCCCGCGACCAGCTTCACTCTGCTGGGAGCAATGACCAGGGCCAGGGTGCTTCGGGGGTGCTCGCCCAAGCCCCAAGATACCGACTTTAGGTGACCACCGTGGAGGCTCTCCAAGGATACTAGAAAAGTCGAAAATATTTAAAACCTGTTACAAGTCAAAGTCATATAGTGAATATTCTTCTATTACACACTATCCAGAAAGGCGCTATCTACACGAGTTTAGAAATTTCACAAGAATTGTGTGAAATTATCTGCCAAACCTAATATATGAGGCGCTGAAATGGGCCATGAATAATGAGGGAGAGTATATCGGTTTGAATATAAACTTAAAACCTATTAGTGAAACGATTAGGTATTTAAACCGGTCATTTACCTATTTAATTGAAGTAAATTGAGTTAATTATCTGACAAGATTTAACCGACTTGCATTTATTTATTTGCATAATGTACAGTCAGTTACAGGCTAGGCTAAACCGTATGAGTACATGACCCTGTTAGGGCGCAGCAAGTATTGTTTTAATTAACTTATATCTAGGTTAAATATTTAGAAGTTAACATTACATTGCATACCTACTAGATATTAATATCACAACATTAATTATTATTACTAAAATATAATAATCTCTTTCTAACATGTTTAATTTAATTTATATTAATTAAAGTCATTTCAACTATACATATAACAATACGAGTAATTAAATAATTTTATACGTAGATATATAACATGTATGCTTTATTTTAGCTTCTTATCTTCCATAAACTCGTTAATACTATAATAATGCTGATATAGCTGAATGCAACTTCAATCAGATTTACGACATAACTTTTTCCTCATAGCGATGGCATAAATGCATTTCGCTTTTCAGATCTATGAATTCAAAGATATCAAATGACACTTTTTGAAGACGATAAACACCGAGGGAGCATCACCATTCTATTTGAATATTTAAAATCCCACTTTAAGCTCTGTTTGCCCAATGAACAAGTATAAAAGTAGTTGAACTGAGTGGTTTTATTCGTTATGGCACATACGTTGTGGCAGTTTAAGCACAAAATGTGGCCATTTAGCACATTATGTGGCCGCTCTAACAGTAATGCCTTTAAGCGTTACTACCTACACCATTGTACTCTGTTCTTTCTCACCCAAGCGGTAGTTCAGACTGAAATTGACTATATTTTTCTTTTTGAAGTATTTATAACGGTTTTATCTTGGTTAATGGCACACCTGAAGAAATACTTGTACGTAACGTAGGAAGCCATTTACAGTAGAACGATGAATCCATTGTAATATAAATTGAAAATGGCTTATTTGTTCATTCTAAGATAAAATGTATCCTGTTTCCTTTGCGTATAAGCAAATTCATACCGTTTTGAGGAAGTGTTTAAGTTACCATTTCCTCCGTATTTATTAACATTTTAGATAGCAATCCATTCTCACGCTTTCTCACAATATTGATAGGTACTTTGATATTAACGTGGGTTCGGGTTTATATCATAATCAACTTGACTCTCCTGCATCTTCTAATACCATGTATACCAGCCGGTCTATTATGTCAAAATCCCGCCGTGATGATGGTGAAGTGAAATTTAAGTGAACTGTCATCTCACCTGACGCCAGGATTTGGATTGATAGCTCACTTCAAACTCACTTCAGCTAAGTTTTCACGGTGAGTTTTTTACTGAATCGCACTGCTGAACTTTTCCCTACAGCTTCTTTACAGTCTATAAAGAGATACGATCATCCATCCGCATGATACAGACTCTAATAGCATATGGATGGATGGCCATATCTATTGATCGAAGCCTTGTATTGTCGCTCTGTCTTACTCACCCTTATTGCTCTTCCCATTGTAATAGAGCGAGATGGCAACATCCTCAGCTCCCTTTGCGTGAAGCAACTGTTCCCGCTGGGCACTGCCGTGAAGACCTCGCACCAGGATGGCCAGCTCTCCCCCGTCGCGGGCGTTCGCAGCAGCTGCTATTACGCTGCCTGTTGCATCTGGAAATAAGTTTGGAGGAATTTACTTTACATAGGACATATACATAATAACACGCGTCTGCTTATCGAAGGGTTAGGCAGAAGTGTACTTATCGTACACCCACATTTCGCCAGTTATGTTTAATTCCCATGTAGGTAGTAGGGCGTGAGCCTATTGCCATCAACCGGGCACAAATTCAGACTCCGGGCTGCTGCTGAGAAATTCGAAATGGAAAAACCCAGCAACACTTTGGCCGACCCAGGATTCGAAACCTGGACCTCACGCTCAGCAGTAGAAACAGTGTAGTTTTCTATGTAGAAATTAATCGTATTTCATTCTTTGGTATTTGGTATTCTTTGGTATGCAAAGAACAGGAAAGGGCCCAAATGGAGACGTCCAACACTTTTCCTGTCTCCGCTCGTACTAGTAAAACTCGTTATCGAAACTCGAAACCCATTAAACCTGAGCCATAACATCGTTTGACAGTGCCAGCAAACTGTAGGCGAATCTCCAGTAATTACCGAAAATAAATAATATTTTACCTAACTACTAAATCCGTGGTAATTAGTCATGGCTATAAAATGTAACTCCACTTAACATGATTGACGATAGCCATTAAAATCTATGTTACATTTTTCTCGCTACAGTATCATTTCTAATCGTTAGGGTGAATAATTTTTAAGCAGATTGGCACCCTACGAGTGAAACTTCAAGAGTAATTCAAAAGTAATGGCTCTCGTACTTATTGTTCTTATTGAAAACGCTTCTCAAAAAATCGTTCGAATCGTTTAGTTAACTCAGCAGATTTGCTTCTAATGGGCTTTCGTGTCACGAATCACTGACTACGCGTAATTGGATTATTATTGGAGGATTCATTCACCTTACTCGATATATAATTAATGATTTCTGTTATTGTTTATTTTTCAGTCTGTGTTTCTAAAAGAGACTGATCTCTGGAAACACTGACCTCGTCTAGTTTGAGAACATAAGTTATTTTAGACGTGTAAAAGTGTTTTTTTTTAACTAATTTACAGCAATAAATATAATTTATCATTTATAACTGATATATATATATATATCATTTATAATGAGATTTATATCATTTATAAAGGAATAGAAAGTTGCCTGTGCTTTTCACTTGTTCATTGTAAGTAGATACGAAAACGTCGCATACCAACTAATAAGTCAATGACTCCTAACCCTAATAAACTCTTATTGAAATCATGGGAACTTATTGATATTAAAAATCGAAAAGTTAAAAATAAATTATTTAATTAATTCGCTTGGTTTGATAACAAAGAACTTTTGTACCACCCAGTACTACACGATACATTTAATTTTATTAATGTAAAAGAATGTAAAAGAACTGTCAGTTTAGCGATAACTTTGAAAATAACACGGTCTTCAAATTATTCAGCAAAACTCTAGTGATCCACATATATTCGCAGTACTTTATTCGGAACAAAAAATCTCTGAGAAAAAGTAATTCGTAAAACAGAGCAAAGTGTTCTGCTAAAGCAAGATAACAAATCTGAAATCTTATTTAAACTGAGCGAGCAGGATTGGCAGAATAAATAGACTTTTTCGACAAAAGAAGCCCACGAAATGACCCAAGTATAAATTCGTTGAAATTGTCACAAAGATCACAAGTTCAGTAGATAAGAGGTCCTACCTATTGTGTAGATTGTATTGGATTCGTGGTTACGAACGATAACAGCTCGTCAACCCATTGAACCGAGAGATAGGCGGATATGGTTGCTAAATCGATAGTGAGTATAAAACGATATTTCTTAATTTAGCATTACGACCCTATTACAACTTATAAATTATAAGAACTTAGTAAATCATAAATTTGTTACCTTTAAATTACCTACAAAGCTCTAAATGACTTAAACGTCTTTACATACAAAACCGTACCGTACTATTTCAACGTTAAAATCCATTTTAAAGTTTTGTCCCGATTCACCCCTGCATCCCTATTTACCCCATTTTACGGCATATAAAAAATTAAAGTAGATTTTCATGTCTGTCTGTGTGACCACGTTGTTCTTCTAAACTGCCCAACGGATTACGAGTATGTGTAATACATTAACAATAATCTCTATAGCCGTATCCTTACTAGTATTATAAATGCGAAAGTGAGTTTGTTTGTTACGCTTTCACGCTAAAACGGCTGAACTCATTTGGATGAAATTTGGCACATGGGTAGACCACCTGGGTTAGGACATAGAATTTTTTTTCCCGATGTTCTTACGGGATCGAGAATTACGCGGGAAATCACGGGGCGCAGCTACTAGTAAATAAATAAATATCGATGTTTTATCAAGTCGTAAAAACGGTGCGAAGCAAGGGCACGTCGCTGGTTAATTTTATAAATTAGAAATAGGTGGGTACTATTAGGGACTGAAACATTCTAACTTGGTGTTTAGGTATAACGCCTAAGTGCTGAAAACATAAATCAGTACCACCTGTCACCTAGACCTGGATTAACAGTGAGTTATTAATACAAACACCTGGTTCTAGGCATTTACTGCGATGAAAAATATAGCCAATAATTCATCTTAGTTGTTGCTACCACACTTACCTTTACTCGCACATTTCGTTATTGAATAACTTTTAATATTACTGAGATTTGAATCAGAATCTGTTTTAAAACTTAATCTTAATCCAAGACCCTTGAGGTGCCAACTTATACGTATAAAGTGGCTTTCATTCCGTACCAGATTTGGAGCCATAATGTTAAATATTTGAAAGACATTAGTCTTGTTTGAATTAAATTAGTCATTTCGATGACAGTGGCAGGATCTTGAAAACATTAAAACACATGTATTTTAAAAGCAACAAGAGCAAGATAGGCAGTTCCAATAAAACGGTTGTCGTTGTCGGTCGCTCCCAAGAAAGTTATTCTGGACCGTATGACACAACCGTTGACTCACACGAGACGGATCACTGTTTTTACTTGTTTCTTAGTTATTTACTTAACTATCGTGTACTCCAGTACCATAAAAGTCTTTATCTACACCCATGCTATAAATCCTCTACAAAAGTTTCTGAAACAGTTAGCTTATTGCCAACATTAAAACAGCCAGTGTCATAGTACCCATAATATCATCCAAACGAGTGTTATAATGTTGTACTAAATTTCATTATGCAACTCCTTTTCATAAAAAAGAACATTGTCATGCACGCGGCGCGTTTCATTGCCACAGCGCCATAATTAAAAAAAATACTTATAGGTTATTCGAATTCCCGTCGTATACCGCCATTTTTGTTCGATATTAGTATTGCGAAATTTTGATTACTTTGTTGTTTACAAAAATGAATGATACAAGCTTTGACAACACACCACCAGATGTTTCTAATGCAGCAAAGGACATTTCTAACCAATGATTACCAGAAACTTTCCATGAATTTACATAGTTCTTACAACACTGTACAAGACCCTATGGTTTCAGCACCTTTTAAAGAGGATTCATTATGATCATGTGTATACATAGATAAAGTCTTTTATGCAACTATACATAATTAGGTATCAAAGCAGTTGCATAAATAACTATTAACTATGCTATTCCTTAACAAGACTGCTTACAACAATGTAGAAATGTAAAGATGAGTAATAGGTAGATGATATCGTAGATCCTATTACACCTCGTTAGCAAAAAAAATTTAGAAATCAGCGTACGCAATTTGGTTGTCCAAAGAAAAAATATCATCATAAATTGTCCCATATCTAAGAAATAACACAGATTATTGAGTGAGGTAAGGTAACTTTTTACAAGCTTTATATTAAGTTGCTTCGTTCGTAGTGTGTTTTAATATGACAAACGATCCATCAAAGTCTACATACATTTTGACATATTGATGGACAAGTAGAACAGAAACTGTTCTCAATAATGCTTAAACAGTTGATCTTGTTGTTTATTTATATACGTTTTATTGTTTACTTAGTAATAAAATAAAGAATGTGCTATTTTAAACGTTTGAATATGGAATTTATTGTTTCATACGTTAACTTGTTGCTTTCCTTGAATCTATTAAGCTGAAAATCAGCAGTCCAGACAGCAAAAAATCCGATACATAATAATCAGTTTATAGAGGCATGAGGAACAGGGTGTAAAGTTCACTCATCCTCCATAGAAAAGGGAGGATCCTCCGACCAGACGGGTGTCGTGTCTGGTGGGCAACTGCCCAACGGTTGATGTCGGGATGTTGTATATATGCTAGTTGCGCGGTAAACTCTGCTTGCGCGACGCAGGATTTTTGCGTGACGTCAGTGTAATGCGTAGTTCGTATGTGGCGCTGTAGATGCCGCCACAAGTTGATCCAAAATGATTACGGAGAATCAGCTTCTAATAACCGAAGTCCCGCAATAGGCAATGCCATTGATTTTGAGGCCATAAAGTCAGCGGTGTTCGGAAAAGTCCAAGAAGACTACGATGACTGTATTAAATTCGTAAAATATACAAAGCTAGGCAGTCAACACATAATGTTGAGTTTTGGACAAATACATTAACAAAAAAATTATGGACCAGCACATGATCACGAGTCGAAAAAAGAGTAAAAAGTACGTGGAAAAAGAGGAGTCGTAAAGAAAAAGGTACTCAAAAGTGGTATGTCTATAAAAAATAAGAAAGAGTCATGGCAGAATATAAAAATAAGGAATATAAAAAATAAGAAAGAGTCACCATAAAATCATTAATAATTATTAAAATAAAATGGAACAATGTAAATAAATAATCATCATAATTTTAACACTTATTTAAAAATCAATCAATACTACATATTTAATAATAGAAAAGTAATTTGTTTTTTATTGTGATAATTATTTGTAAAGTTTAATAAGTTAAAATAATGTTATAATAAGAATTGGAATGTATATTGCATATATGCATATTGCATACAGTATAAATTTATTATATTTTGTAATTCAACCAGCAAGAAATAAAAGGTTGAATAATCTGGATAAAAAGCTTACATGAATTAACAACCCAGTTACTCATTCGAAGCCATTTCAGGATCAAAGAAGTTCCCGTTACTCGATAAAGCTGTCCGCGATTCTCAAAGCCTCGCACAGTTAGTAATTGTGGCGACATAGTGATGTCACAGAGGAACCGATGGCGTAACGGTACGAGATAAAAAGTAAACTCGCATCGCCTTGTAGGGCCTTCCTGCTGAGTACGCCGCGCGATCCTGACCCCGATGCAATACCATAGCGTTATGCTTTTTTTCTTTGAAGACTTGTTTATGGTATGGCTTATGTTGTGTTGTGGACAGCTAGGGTGTTTGTTTTATCTAGTTACAGCCATGTCCGTAGCCACTTCTTACTGTCACAGATACAAGTCGGTGCCACAGGTATATTCAAAATCAAATCAAATCAAATCTTTTTATTGTGGGCATAACTCAATAGTTAAGGATTTAGTAAGAAACAGAAAAAGTAGCAAAGATTATATAAATTCCTTCTAAATCCTTCACACCCATTCTGGCTGATTACAAGACATGAACAGTGTAAGTAGGTACTTTGATCGTTTTTAAGGAATCTAATGCATAAGGAAACTTAATTGCTCGTCAAGTGTCGTCAATCAAAGTCGGTAGTGTTTATCGGTCCATCCGATAGCGTCTAAGTTTACCGACAAGTTGTTACTGTAATTAACTGAGCTGTTGCTCGACATTACTCCTTACTGGCCCTACAGTGTATGTATCCTGGTGTAGGAGAAGGTCATATCATACGAGTTTCATAATTCGGTATAATGGAAGGCGTGATATAGCTATCCTATATAGAGAAGCCGATACCATATGTATGCAGATGACTATAGTAATCAGTGACTGTGAATGATCCTCAGACTCAAATCTCATCAGCTAGCACAATGGTCCAAATATTTAGCAACTGGGATTCCTGCACACCCAAAAACGAATACTACAGTTCACAATAATCTTGTTTGGCCATTTTTTATGGCGGTCATAGTTAATTGCTAGTCTAGTCAGCTGCTGTATTTAATAAATGATATCATTTCCGTATGTATTTGTTATTTCTAACAGGAAATCTCTATACAAAACCACATAGTATACGAAGGTAGTGCTCGTATATTTGTCACAAGGCTCATGGACAGTGAAGGCGGTACAAATTAGTCTATCAAAGCGGCGCGTGGGCAGTGTTAGGGTCCGCCTTACCTAATACAGTAACGAAGCTTGGCGGATGCATAATCAGCTGTTCAGACCGGTTCTTGGGACATTTGGGCTGATTTTTATGAGATAAGAATAAGAAGTTTGATGAAGTCGGAGTCTTTATGAAATTAGTCCTATTTCAGGTGACCCTGAGTGAGCATTCGCTACTTTGTATTATTTTATCATCATCATCACCTGCCAAGCCTTTTCCCAACTATGTTGAAGTCGGCTTCCAGTCTTACTGGTTGCAGCCGAATACTAGTATTTTACACGGAGCGACTGCCTATCTGACCTCCACAACCCTGTTACTAGGTAATACGATACCCCTTAGTCAGTTAGTTAGTTAGGACTGGTTGTCCGACTTTCGGGCTTCTGACGACCCGTAACGATTTTTAAAGATCCACGAATGACAGCCGGAACCAACGGCTTAACGTGCTTTCCGAGGCACGGAAAGGCCGTTTAATTTTGTTTATGCAAAACGTGCGTGTTATTTGTCCAGGATAAAATTTTCTTTCCCTTGTTTATTTTTTTCTTTCGCACCCATAAATTGGATTTTGTCAGTGTCATGTGTTTGTTAGCGACCTACCGACTACCGCCAACTTCCTTGGGTAAAAGTTCTGCTGAGGTATCTTGAACATCAAAATGTCAGCAGAAAACAAATTCTTTTTTATGTCAGTGAAATGAAAAAACATATAAATATTAGTTCAAAACTGTCACTATAAGGCGATACCATAATAAATTGGAGGCTTTTTCATAGGTAACTATTTATTTCACTATTACAGCATGTATTTTATTTTATTAACTATTTGATTATATAGTCTGACTAAAGGAAAACGCAATTGGGTTAAATTTTCTCGATAGAATTTAATTCCGAAAAGACCTCGACGTTTTTATAAACTGTTTCTGTAATTCTAAACTCCTATATAATTTAATTACAAAATTGTATTAAAAATGTGCGTATTAGGTAATTGAAAACGGCTGAAAAACTTTTTGATAATTATATACCTTAATTTATTTTTAAACATTTTTTTATTTGGTTTGGCGCTCTCGTGTTGTTTTATTTAGGTTCCAGCGTATTGTTGCGCTCTCTTTTTCCGCATGTGGAAGTAATTGACTGCAGTCATGTCACTTTCTTATTTGCGCCCAGTTTGCTGGTTTATTTTTTTTTACGTATCACCATAATGAATGATTACGTGTCGTAGGCACGTTGCTTAGTTGCAAGCTAGTTTTGTTAGCAGAATTCCAATTGATGATAAAGGCCTTCAATGTTCAGAAGAACGGTAAGTAGAAAAGTCTTTATACAATGGAATTCAAATTCTAAGACTGCCCGAATTATTAACAAACAGGGTTCAAGGCACAAACGACGATTCGATCAAGCGATCCCCGAGATAAAAATGTCTTATAACATTATTTTCTTTAATATCTTCGGAGGCCTTCCATGGCATTTGAATTTAGGAAGAAATTATAATAACAGATTGTATAATAACCGGCTGTTCCGAAGTAAAAATGTATTTTTAAAACAAAGAGTATGGAAATTATCGGAGAGTATTAAAATGAAGAGAATACGAAAGTTATTACTTTACATAAGTTATTGGTACTTTTTATATTGACTATTTTCTACATCGCAATTTTTAAAACACTTCATGCAATTTCATTAACATAACTCTTGCAAAATAATTAGAGAAGTAATGTAAAACTATGGGATGTACGAAAAATCGTCGATCCTTGTGTAGCAGCAGTTTGTTCCGGCAGTTACTCAACAGAACCGAGCGCCCAGCGCATCCTGGACAGTCAAACCCAATACCTTTTATGACTGGCCAATTCTTCCCTTACAGTGGTAGGGCTAACGCCTGCCTGATTCGCAACCACCCTCCCCACCGGAGTCCGGAGTCAAGCAACCTGCTGTGTTTTGTTGATGCGTGGGGGTACCAGTGCCTTAGAGAAATTGAAAGTTGGAGAGCAGTTGCGTTGTCCAAGGCTAGTCTCAGCCTAGGAGTGAACCTCCTCATGGCAACTCACTCTGGAGGGCAGCGGGATCCGAAGCACGGTCTTGCAGTTGGCCAACCGCAAGTTAGGGGCCCAACTAGCACGCTAGCCTCGTGTGAAAGGCTGCCTCGCCACCTCGCGAAAATTCCCGTAATGTTCCGCTGTACAAGTCGGCGACTGGAAGGGAGGACCCGGTGGGTATCTTCGGGGGCTTCGGGCGTCCCCGCAGTCTCCAGGTGAGTTTATTTTTTTAGTGTAATTAAACTCGTGGGAGTTGTTTAGCCAATTGGACTCGCCTCGCTTTCTCTCTAAATTCGAAACCCTTAAAAGCCTAGTAAGCGCAAAAATAAAAATAATAACTTTAAACAACGGTGGCACTTCCTCCCGCTAAAAGTGCAATTCACTTACATCCGTGAATTACACTTAAATATCAATCCTGTCCATCACCACCTTGAAACCGAGAAGCCGCACTAATTGTTCTTTTTGACTGAGTCGAAGATACTTTTTTTTTTGGGTGGGAAATCATCAAATAACTTCTCCCGCTCTGGGCGGAGCGGGAGGGTGTGTCAGACTCTTACTGACTAAAACCCACCCGTATTCCTTCCTGTTGCCTGTGTTGCCAGGGGCCTCGGTGACCCATAAGTACCTTCCCACGACCCCGGCAGGGAGTCGAAGATACTGACCTCGTTAGACGTGGCGTACTTCAAATACCTGAGCATAAGTTTAAGAAACAGGGTGGGGTCTGTGTGTACGTCCACGATGACATATATGCTGTCAACGTCTCCGCTGCTATGAGGTTGTGGGTCTTTCCACTCTGTGGGTGCTGGTGGACACCGGCTTTCATAAAACAATTGATGGCGGTGTTTACAGGTCGCACAGCGCTGATCAGGAGACGACAAGACTCTTTGACCATCATACAGAGGCAGCCGAATCGGCCCGACAGCGGAGCTTATTTTTCTGGGGGATTTTAATGCTTATCATAAGGAATGGTTGTTCCCATACCAGAAAACTGACCATGCTGGAAGAGAGGCGCGTATGTTTGTGATATCGCTAGATCTCCACACACTGTTTGACCAAGCCACCCGCGCTCCAGAAGTTGATGGCCACACACCCAACTGCTTAGACCTTCTTCTGACAGCAGATCCGCACAGGCACTCTATATCGGTCTGGGCTCCACTCGGGTCGTCTGACCACTGTCTGGTGAAATCCTAAAACTTAAATCTGGAGGAGAACAGGAAGACACGCCTGTTCTCCTCCAGATTTAAGCTCTAGAAGCACGAGGCGAGTGGAATAATAATACATACCCTATATATTATATAATAATATGGAGGCCTTGGCAGAGAGTACAACTTTGTGCCCTTTGGCGTCGAGACCCTTGTTCCATGGGGTCCCAGTGCGCATAAGTTATTTGCGGAAATCGCGAAACGTCTAGTTGATGTAACTGGTGACCGAAAAGCTGGCGGCTTTCTCGCGCAACGCATCAGCATTGCAATTCAGCGAGGAAATGCCGCCAGCATCCTCGGTACAATGCCCCGAGGACCTTTTTTAGGCTTAACTTAGTTTTAATTTAATTTAGTTAACGTTAATAATCATCTTGTAATGTGGTTATGTAAATAAATATTTATTTAATATAAAAATACATAATAAATAATGTACGGGTCAGCAGACTGGGATGAGATGCGGAATTTCTTTGCATTTTACCCATGGCGATGAACTTGCTTCTGTTCGCGCAACCCTTCCGATTGCGCTGAGGCAAATGTTGGCATGGTACTTCAGGTAATGGAATATTTTATCGCATTCTCCTACGTTCCACTTGGCAGCGTGGCTCAGCCGCAAAGAGCAGGCATACCAGGCTTGGGCTTCGGCCCGCAATGGCAGGTGTGACAGTCAGGTGTTCGCGCAATGAAAAGAACCTAGGACGAATTGGGGCCAAGTTGGCGTCCTACCCTTAGGGTAGCAAGGAGTTCTGGTCCCTTTCTACATCGGTCGAGACGAACTTCTGCCGTCCTTCAATGCCTCCAATACTGGTCTGATAAAACCCTGGCTCATACCGCGTACGAGAAGGCAAATTTTGCCGAAAATTCATGACTTGACACGGCTTGGCTCTTACATACCTCACTGTGTTTTCGCAATGCCGGAGATCTCAATTCACCAAAAAGAGGTCCGTAAGGCTCTTTGCAGTGTGGATCTGAATAAAGCCAGCGAACCTGACAAAATACCCGCAAGAGTCCTGAAAAGCTGTGCTCCAAAGTTGTCTCCTGTCTTGACGCGCTTGTATCGCCTCTTTCTAAAAACCGAAGTGGTGTTGGAGTCTTGGAAGCTTGCTAATGTGCAGCTAATGCCCTAAAAGGGCAACCGTGCTGATCCTGTGAACTATAGACCAATCGTCACAACCTCCATACTGTGTAAAGTGTTGGAAAGGGTATTTATCAATAAGCTGCTAGCATACCTGGACGACAATGAGCTCCTCAGTGACCACCAGTAAGGCTTCCGCCATGAGAATCTTCTTGTGTGTGTTTGCGCATTGCTGGGGCGATGCCATTGAGAGACATCTCAAAGGCCTTTGACAAGGTCTGGCATGCTAGCCTGTTAGGTAAGCTTCCCACATTCGGCATCCCTGCTGACTTTTGCAACTGGATTTCCGACTTCTTGAGTGAGAGATCGATCAGAGTGGTCATAGATGGCTGCTCATCAGATCATATGGCTGTATGTTCCTCAGGGGTCTCTTATTTCTGCGATTCGATTTCTGCTGCACATTAATGACCTGCTACAGCTTGGTGCTATCAGGTACGCAGATGACAGCATAGTCTTAGAAAGATATCTGTCGAGTGCAAGAGCCAGCAGAGAGGAAACAGCTACTCTTAGAGAGGCCATGGTGCAACGAATGAATTTGAACTCAAATCTCGTTTCCCAGTGGGGCGACTAAAATCTGGTCAAATTAAATGCTCTGAAAACACAGGCGTATTTTCACTGCCAAAAAGGACACAGTTTCAGTTATCTCCTACTTTCCGAAGTGTATATGTAGAAGTGTCCAGTTGCCGCCCGCCTAGAGTTTTTGGGCATGGAGTTGACGTCTGATTTCAACATCGGCCCAACCACAGACAGTCAAAGACCACAGAGTGTCAAAGGCACAGACTACAGCCAAGAAGCTAGATATCCTAAATAAGGTGCACCGATACTTCATATCTGGACAGTTTTTAAGTCTGTACAAAGCACAGGGCCGTTCCTATATTTTTTTTTTGGGTGGGAAGTCATCAAATAACTTCTCCCGCTCTGGGTGGAGCGGGAGGGTGTGTCAGACTCTTACTGACTAAACCCCACCCGTACTCCTTCCATTGCATGTGTTGCCAGGGGCCTCGGTGACCCTTTAGTACCTTTCCGCGACCCCGGCAGGCATCGGCCCTAGTGGACCCCTACATTAGTGCTGACGACATCTCTTTGAGGCGCGCGTAGAATACAACGCGCCGTCGACCCGGGCCTGGTCCTTACCGGACGGTGAGCTATAAATTGCTCACCGTCCGCAGGCCCGCGCCTACGGTGGCTGGAAATCCGGCCGGGATTCCCGACGCCCGAGAGATCTCTACCGCCGATCGCCTCCACTAGGACACGGCGGTGCTCTGCCCAAGCCGGGCAGACCTCCACCGTATGCTCCACCGAGTGCCGTTCCTGTATGGAGTATTATTTATTTCTTTATTTCATTCTTTGGGAAAACCAACAGTTACACAAACGTTCCTTAATTAATAATCCTTAGTATCTAAATTAATAGTGTATGCGTAACTCACAACACAGCCATTTATGGGATTACCCAGCACAATACCAGCATGCCTCGGTGGAACGCAGAGCAAAAAGGCTTATAGGCGACGAGACGTTGGTGGCTAGGCTTCACAGTTTGGCTCATCGGCGTGATGATGATGCTTGCTTGTCAGTATTCTACAGTCTTCGGAGAGTGTGCGCAGGAGTTCCACGTCATGATCCCACCATCGCCCTTTTACAACCAGACGTACTGCAGGGTTGCCATCCGCAGTTCGTTGACATCACAACCAGGCGTACTCAGCGCTTCTCCTCCACATTTATTATGCGTACAGCCAAAGTGTAGAACTCCCTGTCAACGTCTGTGTTCCCTTTCACATAATTCGTCTACCTTCAAAGCAAGAGTGAACATGCATCTTCTAGGCAAGCATGTTCCAACGACCTCCTACGTCGGTTTCCATCAGGCGTGATCGAGATCAAGGCAAGGCAAGGCAGGCCCAATCAACAATAAAAAATAAAGTGATAACTCAGGTATTATATATTTATAGTTAAAATAATTGATATACCTACTAAAATATAGAGAATATCCCGTAAAAAGTATACTAAAACACCAGTTTCAGTTTTCCTCAAAAGGAGCCTAGCAAAAACATTTTATTCCTAAACTTTGTTTGGCCGGAGATTAAACATATAGTCGTCCTCAGAAGCTGGCTCGCTGCTTCTTTAATTAAATACTTATCTATAAATCATTCGATCAGTAGGTAATAAGAGCTTCCGAACATTGTCTAAAGATCCATAATAACATACCAATCATAATTCGCTGCCCACATACCTAGATGATTTCATATTCCAATTTCATAACAGTTCATTGATGCATGATACATTAGTTAAGTGCTAAAATAGCTAATTCAATTATGATGTCATTCTTAACAAGTACCTATTACAACTTCATTCAACCTCAATTTGGTATTTGGATTTCCGTATCTCAAAACTAAGATCTTTTTGATACCAATAATACATAGTACACCCACATTTCGCCAGTGTCCCATGTAATAGGAGGCGACCGTATTGCCATCAACCGGGCACTAATTCAGACTCTAGGCTGCTACTGAGAAATTCCTCAGTGTTGACCTACAAAAGTATAGACACTAGCGCAATTATTCCAAATGGTATAAGCTCACTTATGACGCTGCTAAAGTTCCGATTCCGATGTACCTACCTAAGTAGGTATACAGGGGCCATCAGCTGATTACTGTCACATTGACATTGCGAAGTTAACCGAGGAACTGGCTACGCCACTTGCAAGTGATGTACAATCAACGTCTGCACGACTTTCTACCATTTTAAAGAAAGGCGCTTCTGATTAACGCATAAGGATAATAAAATACTTAAAAGTCTGAAAAAAAGGATAATTTAAAAGTCTGTAAAAACTTAGCATCTGGCGGAATAAAACCCCAAGAACCTACCAGTATTCCACAGAAATAAATAAATACAAAACATAAATAGAAACAAATTGTACACTTTATCAATAATTCAAGGAACAATAACTCTTAGGCTACATAATTAAACTTGTAAACCCAATTCCCGACGAGATGCGTAGGCGCAGGATCGTAACTAACCGCGCCGGTGAGGTCATTGTTGCAACCTGCTCACTGCTGCATTTTATTAGCGTACATAAATACGTATTTGGTCAAAGATATGTTGCCATCCCAAACACACATATGATACCATCGTAAATAAAATTAACTTAGAAGTGAATATCATTTTGATTTTTGGTTAGTTTCGAGAGCATCTTCCTTTTACCAAGTTTAAGGAAATGAGACATAAACGAATTGACGTAGCGTTAATAATTTAATTCTTAGTAAGCGGGTGACGGTTGGTATTTAGACATGACTAGAATAATGACAGATTTATTAGAATATTAGATCATCACATAATTAATCACCAATAATATTAGGTCATTGTCCAGCGTTGACTCAAGTTTCCTAGATTCCTAGAATAACACTTGGTTTCTGAAAGGCTAGCTAGTCAACGTCGAGGTTTGCTGTGTGAAGTTTTTATGTTGAGTCGAGTTGTCGGAGTTGAGTTGTCGAGGTCAAGTGGTCGGGGTCGAGTTGTCGGGGTCGAGTTGTCCGGGTCGAGTTGTCCTGAGGTTGAATTGTCATATATTTTATTGCCCTATTGAAATTAAATATAAAAATGTTTATTTAGATTAATCGGACGGAACGGAGATTGACTTCAAGCAAGCGATTTCTTATGGTTTGATCGCTTTCGATTTTCGATTAAAATCCCTGAGTAGCTATGAAGCCTCGTAACTAACATCATCGCGGTCATTGTACGATTTCGTCGAGCAGTAATTTCTATGTATCTTGTCTGCGCGTGGTGATGCGAGCTCGTCCTCCATATCGCTCTGCCACTTTGCCAATGATGCGGTAACGTGTCCAAAATCGACTTACAACACTCTGCGTAGTGCCCAAAGGATTGCCACAGCACGTTGCAGAGAACCAGCTTCCAACATTCCCACTGCTCTCATCATTTCTTCTCGGCTCAAATGACTCTCCATAATAATGTCCTTTTGTATTGAAGCCACTCAGAAGTACGGCAGTTATTTTACTGATTTGGCCCCAAACCCGTTGCAGGATTATGTAGGTATACGACTTGGCAGGAGATTTTAAACAATAACTATTCCCATTTCAAATTACGAAATATCCATAGTAGTTACAAAAGATATAATTAAAAAACCGGCCAAGTGCGTGTCAGACCACGCACAATGAAGAGTTCCGTAGTTGGGATTGGGATGAATTTATCACAAAAACAAACTTAACATTTTAGTTGAAAAACATGTTCTCCCATACATCGACACACGTCACTTCTCGTACTGCAAATTTAAGTCGGTCGACTATTACTCGTTATCTTGTAAAGCCTACTTAGCTGTGATAGATTTTTTTTTTTTAATTTCATTATTACTACTGCCATGATTTCTTTCACATCTCCATAAACCACCATTTAGTTGGCAGGGGGGGGGGGACACTTGACTCTAACAAAAATTAGCAATTTAAAGCTTAGTACGAGTATAACGCAAACGGATTCTTGTACCGATAAATAGTGTTCACGGGCCCGCAATATTTTTGAGGTACACCGCCCGGAGGACACGGTGAAGCATACGGTGGAGGTCTGCCCGGCTTGGGCAGAGCACCGCCGTGTCCTCGTGGAGGCGATTGGCGGCAGAGACCTCTCGCATCCGGCCCTGGTTCAGGCCATAGTACGGAGCGAGAGGGCATGGGCAGCCGTCACCGCCTTCTGCGAAGCAGTAATGCTCGCGAAGGAGGAGGCGGGACGGTTGAGGAAAAGGCAAGTTTCGCGCCCTCTCGCCCCTAGCCGCCGCAGGAGACGCCCAGAGCGTCGGGAATCCCGGGCGGATTTCCGGCCACCGTAGGCGCGGGCTTGCGGACGATGAGCAATGGGTAGCTCACCGTCCGGTAAGGACCAGGCCCGGGTCGACGGCGCGTTGTATTCCACGCGCGCCTCAAAGAGATGTCGTCAGCACATAGGTAGGGGTCCACTAGGGCCGATGCCTGCCAGGGTCGCGGGAAGGTACTAATGGGTCACCGAGGCCCCCGCAACACAGGCAACAGGAAGGAATACGGGTGGGTTTTAGTGAGTAAGAGTCTGACACACCCTCCCGCTCCGCCCAGAGCGGGAGAAGTTATTTGATGATTTCCCACCCTTAAAAAAAAAAAAAAAAATGATTTTTTGGTGTACCTCACACCAAAAAACCATTTTTTTTTTCTAGATTTTATTTTACCACTTTGTCGGCGTGATTAATATGTACATCTATGCTAAATCACAGATTTCTAGTACTAAGCGTCTCTGAGCTACAGCGGGGACGGACTGACAAACAAACAGACAGACAGACAGACATGGTGAAACTATAAGGGTTCCTTGTTTACTACGGAACCCTAAAAACCCTAACTAGCAAAAACGTGCTTGATCCCTACATTACACACTTTTGGTGTGTGTAAACACAAGACTTAAGGCTCGTGCAGACTGGCGCGACTTGTCGCGCGACGCGACACCAGTAGCACAATTTCTATCAAAACTTCATGGAAATTGTTCTACCGGTGTCGCGTCGCGCGAGTTGTTGCGCCAGTTTGCAGAAGCCTTAAGTCTCGTGTTTTGAACACAATGCTTACGTAACCCAGGACCAGAGGTAAACAAATCTTTTTCATGTAAAAAGGACCAAATTAGGCTGCTTACAAATTTGTAAGCAGCATGTTGCATAATTTGGTCCCTTCTGGAGAAACCTCAATAGGTATTTTGGGCAACGAATTTTTACAGATATTAAAATTGTAGGAACAGTCGTTTGTTCAATATCTCAAATATTCGGAGAAGAATAAAATGTCCTTTTGAAACATTTTTATAAAAATATTCAGGAAAGTTTAGTCTCCACTTTACATGTCTGCTTTCATGAAAGTGTATGGTAAATGTTCTGTCTGTGGACCCAAACTAGAACAATATCTTGAAGTAGATACTTGTGAAGGCCGCAGGAATCCGCTGAGTACGGGAAGCACAAAACCGGTCGAAGTGGCGGTGCTTGGGAGGCCTATGTCCAGCAGTGGATGTCTTTCGGCTGAAATAATGATGATACTCCTTTGACTTCAAGATAAAAAAGAAAAGTATTTAAGCGAATATTTTTTAAATGGATGCTTTAATTCGTAAGATATGTAGGTGTGATAATGATGACATAATCCGCCGGTCTCTTGCCAGCATCAATGTGCCTGCTCTTCTTGAGCCGACTGGCATTGTCAGAGATGATGGCAAAAGACCTGATGGTGTGTCTTTGGTCCCGTGGAGTTTGGGACGGATGCTTGTGTGGGACGCTACCTGTGTAGACACACTGGCACCGTCCCACCTCCAACGGACTACTTCTAAAGCGGGTGCAGCGGCAGAAAATGCCGAAAATCTGAAAGTTATTAAATATGGAGGCCTTGGCAGAGAGTACAACTTTGTGCCCTTTGGCGTCGAGACCCTCGGTCCGTGGGGTCCCAGTGCGCATAAGTTATTTGCGGAAATCGCGAAACGTCTAGTTGATGTAACTGGTGACCGAAAAGCTGGCGGCTTTCTCGCGCAACGCATCAGCATTGCAATTCAGCGAGGAAATGCCGCCAGCATCCTCGGTACAATGCCCCGAGGGCCTTTTTTAAGCTTAACTTAGTTTTAATTTAATTTAGTTAATGTTAATAGTCATCTTGTAATTTGGTGTGATTAAATAAATGGTGATCGGCAGATTTTGTACGCCCACGATAAGCCTCGCTGCCATATTAAATAATAATAATATGTTTATCTTGCAAATAGAAATTCATCACAAGCTAATTTATTTAAAAAATAACAATGGGATCAAAAGACTTTCCGTAACTATACCTACTATCAAACTAGGTTAATTATCTAATGTGCGCTTTTCCTCACGTGACGATATTATCTGGAACGTCTACGTCCATAAAATTTATTAAAATACGTTCACGTTATAACGTTATCGTGGACGGAAATTTAAAAGCGTCTTCATATATTTCTTAAGATACCTACGTTTAACTTCCCTGTGTCATCGTGGCGCCCTGGACGTCCACGATAATATCGTCACATTAGAAATCATAAATTCGCAAAATGTCTGCTTCAATCTTTACCTGGGCAACACGACCCTTTTTTTATGGATGGGAAATCATCAAATAACTTCTCCCGCTCTGGGCGGAGCGGGAGGGTGTGTCAGACTGACTAAAACCCACCCGTATTCCTTCCTGTTGCCTGTGTTGCCATGGGCCTCCGTGACCCTTTAGTACCTTCCCGCGACCCCGGCAGGCATCGGCCCTAGTGGACCCCTACCTTTGTGGTGACGACATCTCTTTGAGGCGCGCGTGGAATACAACGCGCCGTCGACCCGGGCCTGGTCCTTACCGGACGGTGAGCTACCCATTGCTCACCGTCCGCAATCCCGCGCCGGTGGCCGGAAATCCGCCCGGGATTCCCGACGCCCAGGGCGTCTCCTGCGGCGGCTAGGGGCGAGCGGGCGCGAAATTTGCCTTTCCCTCAACCGTCCCGCCTCCTCCTTCGCGAGCATTACTGCTTCGCAAAAGGAGGTGACGGCTGCCCATGCCCTCTCGCTCCGTACTATGGCCTGAACCAGGGCCGGACGCGAGAGAGGGCAACATGACACTTGGCAACAGATTTTATTCTATCTAAATCTGCACTCATAACTGATAAAACCATTGTGTTCCACATCTGTGAACCTAATCAAATGCTAGTTCACATAGAACGCCATACTGTTAACATTTCGTAAGTTCTAATTTATGTGGCTCTGTAAACAAATAAGGAGCCTAATAAATTATGTATAATGTACCCACCAGATGTGTTGCTATAGCCAGCTGAAGCGTTTTGAACTTGAATTTAGGTTCGCTGACATTGGGAATCAAATATGTAACCGAATTGTCAAGACCTAGACCTAAGTGTAGAGCGCCCTTGGGCCTCTCATAAGATATAAGGAAAATATATCTTTGTTAACCTCCAGCCATAGAATTCTAAGAAAATGGTGACTACTAAATGGTGCATAATTTATACAATACTACACAGCTTCTACAGCCAATCTATTCTGCACAGCTTAAACAGCCAATCTATTCTACACAGCTTATACAGCCAATCTATTCTGCACAGCTTATACAGCCAATCTATTCTGCACAGCTTATACAGCCAATCTATTTTGCACAGCTTATACAGCCAATCTATTCTGCACAGCTTATACAGCCAATCTATTCTGCACAGCTTATACAGCCAATCTATTCTGCACAGCTTATACAGCCAATCTATTCTGCCAAAATCTCACCGTGAAAATTTAAGTGAAGTGTGCTTGAAGTGAGCTGTCAATAGTGTCAATCACATCAGGTAAAATATCGGCACTTGGGAAGTATTTCTTAGCACAATTTAAACGCATTGCTAATTTAATTTCACATCAAAATAAGAAGAACGATCCTGTGCTATATCATCTTGGCGTCGGAATCACGTACTTACATAATTGAATTATTTACAAGCAAAACTAAACACTATATGTATAGCTCTCATGATATAGGTATCGACTTAAGGACGTTGAATTAATTAAGGTATCAAGTCTGTAACATCCCTTTGAAGTCGGAAGTTTTTAATGAAGCTGTCGCTTATAAGAATCCTTAGAAATTCATCATGATATCCGCCACTCCATCTGTCACTTATAATTCCTTCTACTTTAAACTTTCCCACCTTTTAAAATATTCTTATATGAATACACTTTTAACTTAACGAGTTATACATATTTGAGTATTTTAAACAAGTCTTCAAATAAGTTCAGATTATGATGATGATTGATTGGCCAGACAGCAACTCTAATCGTCCTCGTTTCGTAAGATGTAATTTAATTAATTTATGAAGTGAGCACATTGTGTAACGTATAGGCATAGCATCTGTTAAGCCATTGTGTTACGCTGTTAAAAATACAGTTGACGATGAAATAAATCGTCGGAAGAAAAATCTCCATCTACCTCCACCCTCTTCTATCCTAAGTTATAAGCGGTGCTTGGGGGAGGCCTATGTCCAGCAGTGGACGTCTTTCGGCTGAAATGATGAAGCGGTGATTGCTATAAAATAATATATTTAGAGGTTCAGTCAGCAAATACGCATAAATGCAACACTCAGTATAAAAATAGCTCTACGGTGTTTAAATGGTAACAAGCTATTTCCACTAGAGTAGAACAGAATAATCAGTCTCCATTAGTAGAGTCACAAAATGCAAGCGTTGACTGATGACTGCATAGATACTTCCAGGAATCAGGGTCCACCTAATATATGATTGACTACGTAGCCATACATATGAAGAAACCCATTTTCAGTCTCTTGGATGCCATCATCTTATTGGTTCCAAATATCAATTCTAATTCTTCACATATTAGAGAACTAGAGTTGTAGGCATTTCCATATTTTCTGAAAATAGGGCCCTATAGAGCCTAGGAAAGACCCTTTCGCAATTATGACGGATGGATGAGACACATGAAGTATCTGACAATACCAATAAGTTGTAACAAAAACCCTGTCCGGTCCGAAAGGGGCATATAGATACTACAATAAAATTACCAAAATGTAATAAAAAATGTTATTGTTTATAAAATAAAAACGTTATCGCTATTTTAAATTCTCATTTTTTGTACTAAAATTATCCCAATTCCATTAAAAACTAGCAAATTTTCAACAGGGGTCATAAGTTATCACTTGTAGACACTCGCTAAAGGACGCCCGCCCCCGCATTACCCCAATATAATAAATAACCCGGTAAAATTCACCCTTGAAAAAGAATGCGGAGTATTTTTAGGGTTCCGTACCCAAAGGGTAAAACGGGACCCTATAACTAAGACTCCGCTGTCCGTCTGTCTGTCTGTCTGTCTGTCCGTCTGTCACCAGGCTGTTATCTCATGAACCGTGATAGTTAGACAGTTGAAAATTTCACAGATGTATTTCTGCTGCCGCTATAACAACAAATACTAAACAACAGAATAAAATAAATAGTTTTGTTGTAAGGGGGCTCCCATACAACAGGGGGGTAACCATCACCTCTTATAGCAGTATTATTTCAATATTACTTTGGCGTGAGAAAGAGATGGAGCTATAAGTCCTGAATAGCTCCATCACTTTCCCACTGTGAAGTAATATTATAATAATACTGCTATAAGAGGTGATGGTTACCCCCAGACATGATTTTTTTTCTATTTTTATAGATAATGGTACAGAACCCTTCGTGCGCGAGTCCAACTCTTTTTTTCTTTTTTCCTGAGAATTACCACATAAATAGACTCTCAGTACTATACTTAACACAACACCCTCATGGATCAGCAGGGTTTTTTTGATGTAACATCCAAATAGGTACTTATAAGTAAAGGTAGCAGTTTTTCCTGAACAGTAAATAAATTCCAGTAATTTTGACTCACAGCAAGATTACGACACCCACAACAATATCGTAACCCACAAGAGTAAACATTATGATGCGCTTGAGCATTGTTATGTTCCCTATATGGGCTACCATATGTCCCTTGACCTGATTATTGTGATTCTTCTACTTTATTCGGACTTTAAATATAATTTTGTATTACTTTGCGTATGGATGCTGGTGAGATTAAAGGACAGTAACATAAAGTTTGAACGTTACGAAACAGTTTCCTAAAAAAACGATTCTGCGCTATATGTATTATAAATAGAATGTGATGTGGAAGAATAAAGATACTAATATTACTCGTAGTCAAAAGTATTTCTGAGTACCTACTGATGATTGATGATTTTTTTGTAAGAAAAGAGCCTGTCAGATGGACGAAGGCAGAAAATTAAAACGAGATGGCAACTGGTAAGACGTATGAAAGAAAAATCATAAATCGTCGACCCCAATAAACTTTGAAAAGGGCAAGAGGATACTGATCAATATAACATCGAGGACCAAGGTGTCACATAAACTTATCTCTACCAACCTTACCTAGGGACATTTTGTAGGTATTTCTCTTACACCAGAGTATGTTCGTCCATGTTAACATCATTTAATCCTGAGGTCACTCGACGCAGCTCCGACTAAGTGTGACAAATAGATTATGTGACGGTTTGTTTACCTCGCCGGGTAAATTCGGTAATTTTGTCTATCATAATAACGTGTCGTTGGCGCTTCAGAGACTAGGGGTATTTTTAGTACCAAATCATACTGATACAGGGGAAGGTTTGTTACTACACGCTTAGAGGTGTTATCATTCTACTAGCGACCCGGCTCAGGGGGTCTACTCTCTAAGTCCGTCAACGAGTGGAGGTCTGCCCGGCTTGGGCAGAGCACCGCCGTGTCCTCGTGGAGGCGATCGGCGGCAGAGACCTCTCGCGTCCGGCCCTGGTTCAGGCCATGGTACGGAGCGAGAGGGCATGGGCAGCCGTCACCTCCTTCTGCGAAGCAGTAATGCACGCGAAGGAGGAGGCGGGATGGTTGAGGGAAAGGCAAGTTTCGCGCCCTCTCGCCCCTAGCCGCCGCAGAAGACGCCCAGGGCGTCGGGAATCCCGGGCGGATTTCCGGCCACCGTAGGCGCGGGCTTGCGGACGGTGAGCAATGGGTAGCTCACCGTCCGGTAAGGACCAGGCCCGGGTCGACGGCGCGTTGTATTCCACGCGCGCCTCAAAGAGATGTCATCAGCACATAGGTAGGGGTCCACTAGGGCCGATGCCTGCCGAGGTCGCGGGAAGGTACTTATGGGTCACCGAGGAGGAATACGGGTGGGTTTTTGTCAGTAAGAGTCTGACACACCCTCCCGCTCCGCCCAGATCGGGAGAAGTTATTTGATGATATCCAACCCACAAAAAAAAAAAAAAAGTCCGTCAACGAAGATACGGCCGAAACTACGGACGGTTTTAACGTCTTGACAAAACATCAACATTTCTTCATTCTGCGGAAACACATAAACCTTCCGAAATAAATTAATTACGGCTACATTGTCGCGATAAAGCGTAAAGGTGAGAGAGCGCGCGAAGTGTAGTTCGCCGTATCGCAGCGCTTGACGTAAATTGCCGTAATTTTAGTAGGCAAGTTTTTAATCACGTCTAAACTTGTATGGAGTGGTGACAGGCGCTGATTAATTTGACAGGACTAAACTAAAATTTATCTTCTGTCCTTTTCTTAATGAAATGGAAAGAAAAAGATGCACTGAACTTAAATTTAGTTTAGTTTGTAAACAAGGGAATCGGCACCACTGTGTTACGCAATTATGGTGCCGAGTCTGACACTTGAGGAAATGCAGAAAATAATCAATATACAACCCATCGGACATAATTTCCAAACCTACGTTAGGTATGTAGTATAAACCTAAACTACATAGGAATAAGAACCAACTACAAAACAGCCAACTGAATCAGAATAATCTGCATATCTATAGCGCTCAAAATCAAAATATTTTATTTAACATAAGTGCCCGTGTAGGTTACATGGGCACTTATGAAACGTCAGAAGCTAGGCGTACAGTTCCAATTGGTCGTTTCCTATGGAGAAGAGCAGGCAAGAAACTCCACGGTTACTCTTTTAAAAATAATTGGCTATTACAATGTTTTCAAATTACAATGTTAATAGGTATGGGAGGACAGTGTAGGCCTGTCAAGAAGTACCAGGTACTTAACAAAAAATAAAAGGTCTACAAATCTAGTCTATTAAGCTTACAACGTTCTCGCATTCACAAAAGGATCTATGTAAACTAAACTAAAATAAAATAATCAAAATAAAAACCTATTTAAACCAAATGACATGTTTGCCATTACAACTGTAACAAGTCTGAATTAATATTCTGTCAACTAATAAATATTTTGATATCAAAATTGTAGGTATAATATAATGTCTAATAATTAAAATATTATGTCAAAAAAGTATGCATAAAAAATAAATATCGTAATTTGGCAGCAGTTAATATACATTTACATAGTTATGCCGTTTATGAGGTACCAGGGAAGCCACATATGCAGAAGGAATGATTGCCAAACTTCCTTGTCTTCAACGTAGTCTTTAATCTTATAATATACGTTTTGATAAGGACGCGCTAGCAACATAGGCTAGCTTGTAAAACTGAATCTGTTGCAGTTCGTAAGTCCGGTCGTTGAACTTCCAGCTCATATCCTAAGAAAATGCTTGAACTTCCGTTCCATATAATTATGCCATTCTGTGTGTGTACATTCGTTCTATTTCGCTTCGGCTACTAATGACTCCGAGAATAGAATCGCGGCTGTCCTAATGGGAATTTATGTTTATTTTGACTGATGTATTTCTGTGCCTGGGGGTGAACATTTCAATTTTTAAAACGTAAAAAGCCTGTAGATGAATGAGGAAAGTGTGTAGAGAGGTGGGATGCTGTTATGAGAATCTAGTGAGTCAAAATGTTAATATAACATTTTTTTTCAAAATCAATCTTTGGGTTAACGACTATTTCAAACAATCACAGAATCGTAGGTACTTGCGTGGTAATTGCGTAACACACTTGCAGGAATAATGGCTTTCATTTTGACAGTTCAACAACATTCATTGCATTATTTATGTTGGTGAGCAGACAATTTTTTCGAACATATGAAGCAACGGATTAGCAGTATCCATCAAAATCATTCAAATTGTGATTGAAAGTGTATTACGCAATTAGGGTGCTGCCCTTAATCTTTAGTAGTAATTACTTAGGGATATGTAACAAATTAATATTGATTCATTTTCTCGTTCACTGTTTAAAAAAAAATACCTATCCATATTAAAGTTTTAAAATCTATTAAAACATCGTAAATTAAATAAATAATTGCATGCAAACCAATAAAAAGAGCTAGGCCGCCTACTGTCTTCGAGTACGGTATAATAGTAGTTTAGTTACCTACCTACTATTTGTAGTCAGATTCCTTCAACTGACTCCTACGCCTACACCTAGTGATAAGATGCGGACTCGCATTGCTTATTTTTAGTAAGTAGGTACATTTTCTATCTTAACGACCTCTACCCTTTCAGATTGAGCAAAATTCCAACAAAATCGACTTTTATTAACTTATTATCATAAATTAAATATTGCGTAAGTCCAGCTTCGTAGAACTGTCCAAAGTTAAATTAACGTTGCTCAATTGTTTTGGTGTATTTAATTACTTACAAAAAGTGAACTTGTTCGTAAAAATTAAATAAAAACCCTCCTCCCTTTTTTGAAGTCGGTTAAAAAATAACAAATTTCATTCGATAGACCAGGTATGGATCACTTTTACTACGAAATCTTTCAAAACAAGCCACTGCCATTACCTACCTGCCGCAATTGATTTTAGTCAATATCTCGTTGTTTAAATTGTTGATTATTTAGGACAATAGAGATAAATAAAAATAATTGTTGATCTATCACATCTGTGATAACGTGGTGATGGAAAAGTTAACGAGTATTCGACCTTGTTAAGAGGTGCTAATTTTATACTTAATAGCTAAAATGCATGGGAATTACCTTCATCCATGGTGAGTGATTGTGCGACCACCACCACAGCAAGCAGCGCCAAGGCTCGCGCGCACATGGCTGAAGAAGCCATGTCTGCTGAAACACCATATTTGTTTGTAGCAAATATAAAAAGTTAAAACATTATTAATGAAACAAAATGTTAAATCATAAATTAAAACAATTGTATGTAATGTATCACAATTAAATGTTTTTTTTTATATTAATAAAAAAACAACCATAGTGATTTTTTTATTACTAGCAGTTTCTTTTTACAAATAAATTACTGATGAACGATAGCTTTTTTACACGTAAAATTAGAAAAAAAAAAGCAGTAAATAAGTAATATTCTACTAATCTTTAAATTATAATAAAATCTGTGAAAATATAATTTCCAATTTTATTTATCGCGATTTTATAAGTTATATGAGAACACTATATTCCCTTTTTTTTAAATCACTATGGTTGTTTTTTTTATTAATATAAAAAAACAACCATAGTGATTTTTTAATTACTAGCAGTTTCTTTTTACAAATAAATCACTGATAAACGATAGCTTTTCATACGTAAAATCAGAAAAAGCAATAAATAAGTAATATTCTACTAATCTTTAAATTATAATAAAATCTGTGACAATATAATTTCCAATTTTATTTACCGCGATTTTATAAGTTTTATGAGAACACTATTTTCCCGCGTAAAGTTTTCGATTGTGTGCAAGCTCGGGTGGACAAATGCGCGTGCGCGAGCCGCTTACGCGCTTTTCAACTGCCGCGATCTCGGGTCAAACGCACTTAGCACTGTCTCATATTGAACGAGTTATCATTTTTTTACAGCTGTACAGAATCATACACGTAGGTGCCTAAGTAACTGACTAGGTACTTGAAATAAATGAAAATACCAAGAATACGGTGAATACAAACGAGTGAAATGGCACAAGCGAGAATGCGAGCATTCAAAATCAAAATCAAAATATTTTTCTATCAAAATCAAAATATTTTTATTTCACATAAACCTACATGGGCACTTATGAAACGTCAGAAGCTAGGTGCACGGTTCCAATTGGTCGTTTCCTATGGAGAAGAGCCGGCAAGAAACTCCACGGTTACTCTTTTAAAAATAATTGGCTTTTACAGTGTTCTCAAATTACAGTGTTATTAGGTATGGAAGGACAGTGTAGGCCTGTCGAGAAGTACTTAACAAAAAAAAGAAAGAAAAAGGTCTACAAAAGATCTAGTCTACAACGTTCTCACATTCACAAAGTACACACAGTGGATTCTTATCCATGTAAAATAATATTAAAATAATAAAAATAAACCAAATGACACATGATGACCTATTTAAACCAAATGACATGTTTGCCACTACAACAAGTCTGAAATCAAAATTGTAGGTAAGTATGTCAAATAATGAAAATATAATGTCAAAAAAGTAGGTATGTCTAAAAAATAATAATAATAAACATCGTAATTTGGGAGCAGTTAATAGACATTGACGCCTAAGTGTCCTTTTGTTGTTTGTATTAATTTGTATATATAGTTGGTAATTTAATTTATTGTCTACCTAGTGTAAATAGTTAGTAGCATCAATATTGTATATTTACAAAATGGTTCAATAAATAATTATTTGATACATAGACATTTACATAGTTATGCCGTTTCTGATGTACCAGTGAAGCAACATGTGCAGAAGGAATTTTTGCCAAACTTCCTTGTCTTCAACGTAGTCTTTAATCTTATAATATGCGTTTTTGATAAGGACACGTTTGATGTGGGTTTTGAACTTTCCATCGCTAAGTTTTGTAACTGACTTCGGCAACTTGTTATAAAATCGATTCGTGAAAATACATTAAAAGATGTACAGGGTGAACTGTAATTCGATGCATTCCTTCTTTGATGTGACAGTGTGACATTTAAGCAGCCTATATATCCATAGGATTCGAGAAAACCCAAGATTTGTGTTTCTGAAATATTTCCAAAATATACGGCATTAAATATAATTTTTCTCTAAACTCATAAATTGAACGCCCGTCAATGTTATTTTATTAGGTAGTGAGTACAACAAAACAGTACAAAAAAAAGTTAACAAAGGATTCGACGTTCTAAAATAGTTAAAAGATACAAATTATACGATTTTCAAAATCATCTTCGTACTTCATTTACGTAGATGGTTTTGAACACCATTCATCTCAAAATTTTACTATGTCATTAAGCGGACAAATTACAGGGAAAACATCTTTTCATCATACCATATAAAAAAGCATTGACGGTCATTAAATTTTGGAGTTATTTTCATCCTGTATAGATTACTTTCTATACCTACATACTTGTCGAAACGTAAATAGAGAATGTCAGACAGGAGACAACCATAAGTAACAAAAACCATGTTTTGTAATAAACTGTTATTTTTTTTGTACTTCATACAAAAACAATAACGGTCTTCTATCTTGAGTTTTCATGATCTTGAGAATCCGAAATCGTCAGTTTTGAATGTCCCGCCGGCAGCCCGGCAAAATCATACGTCACTAAATTAACTCTATGGTGTTTTATTTTAACGATTGCAGACTTCTTCGATTCACGCTATTTTTAACCTGTGGTAAAATTCAATTTTCTTTTTTTATTGTGGCAATAAGTTGGTTCAGTCGTTTGTCGATGGTCAATGTTTGAGTGATTTGTCGCAATCGCAAATGTCATAGTATTTTTTGAGCTCAATAATATCAGGATGGCAGAAAATAGAGAGGAAATTCTAGCAAATTTTCAGGTAAGAGTGCCTTTATAAGTTAGCAAAATCTTAATTTTCCTATCACCACTCTTTAGTGTTTCAAAAAGGTTATGTAGTGTATAACAACAGTGACTCTTAATTCTCGTTTATCTCTTTGTGCTTTGGTCTTATCGTAGTTTTCACAGATTTTTTCAAAATTTCTTTGTGCTTTTTGTATAACTGCATAGGTTTTTCGATCGTGAATCATACTTTGGACACGTGTAATACGTTACAAATATTATGCCTTTATTGTTTCTTTGTGCATAGTCGTTCACTTCCTTGAAGCTACTAAACTACAAGGTAAACCTTGCGGTTTACTGCGTTCTTCAATTGCGTAGTATACGTAATTAAGGCAGCGTTATACTTCGTTTGTAATAATGAAACAAATAATTCTAGGGTATAACAGCCATAGAAGATGTTGCAGAAGCTATATACCACCTAGAAGAAGCAAATTGGGACTTACTCGTAAGTACACTACTTTTTTATTCTTATTTTAAACTGTAGAAACTATAAAACATAATATAGCATGTCAGTTTTTAAGCAATTCATCATACTACAAAATATTAGTTCTATACAAAGGTTTTCTAACTTTATGTCATGTCCGGGATGTGTCATGTAAGGGTTTGTTTATATTTTTAGTTGTTTCAGATGTCACATGTGTCATTGAGTCAATCTTAGTAATCCCCAATAAGTAAACATTTTGATTTATAATATAATTGTTAAACCATTATTCCAATTAAAAATTAAGAATGATTTCCATTTGTCGTAGAACACACAGTTGTTCGACCTTCTCAAAATCTGCATGTCATCTCAAGTCACTGCGCTGCACATGTTCACTTATAATTAATTAAACCTTGGTTCTATAGTTACACCAATTTCTCTTGTTTAGCTTATCAGCAGAAATGTCTTTCTATCTTATGAACCAGTCTTAAGATAGAAAGGCGTTTCTGCTGCTTCAAGTGTAGCATATTACATTATATAGGTACTTACTTCCAATTTTTTCCCCTAAATTGACTGAATAAAAAACTGAATTGTATGTTCAGGAATATATTTTCACACTCAAGATTTTGTGCAGCAACAGCTTTTAAAAGTTCCCATTATAACATAATCTGCACATATTAACACTGTGCATAAGGCATTAAACACTGACCGCAGTCAAGATTCAACAATATTCAACTCGTTTCATTTATGAGTCTTATAATAAGAAATGTGCATACTAAAATGTTCAAGAATAAAACTTTAAGTACCAATGGTGGACTGTTACGACTGCCCATCCAACCAGATTGATATTGGTATATTTGATCTGCAACCCCATATTTAAACTCATGTTTTGTGTGTGTAATTCCTGCCTCCCAATCTAAAAGGTAGCTTAGTTAGGTAGAGACTTAATTGGCTTTAATCATCCACAAAAAAGTTGGTAAACACTGTCCAGTTCCAACAGAGGTGCATAAAAAACTTGCTAAAATTACCTACACCTAGCATAACATCATGCCATCTTGCCTGTATTACTTAAAAAGAACCACAGAGTTCAAGCCAATTAAAAAAAAAAATACAAATCAAATTATTGTAGAATAGAAAAATATTATGATATCAACACGAAATTATGTTCCATCATATTCAATATTCAAATCTCTGACATGATAACAGATTTTTGTTGGTGACTGTACCTACTTTTATGCTAAAGTCCAATTAGTCATAATGAGTGAAGCCAATCAATTATAATTATCAGCGAACCACTTATAGACCCGTTCCTTGTACATTTCTATTGTTGAGTATTTTTAGTAATAAAATCAAGTTGACCTATTTTCAATAGCCTCAACAAACAGCTAGAGGAACTCAACTCTTAGATATAATCAGCCTATAATGTTCCCACTGCTGGGACACAGGCCTCCTCTGTGAGAGGGAGTGGGCCGTAATCTACCACGCGGTCCCAGTGCTGGTTGGTAGGTGTCACATTTCTTCGAATTTTGGTTCTAGGACATGCCAGTTTCCTCACTATGTTTTCCTTCACCGTTTTGAGAGCAGTGGTGATGAAATAATTTACACAAAGTAAAGCGTCTCTCTTTGTTCGAACCTACGACCTACAACTCGTAAGCGGCCGTTAACACTGGGCCACCGCTGCTCTCCTCTTAGATACTCTACTCCTAGATATAAATAAAACATTTCTTTGTTTTCCTTTTCTAGATTTCTTAATTTCTTTCAACTTTTCATTACTGAAATAGATTCTTTCAGAAATTATAGAATTTATTATTCCTTTGTTTTGTAGTTTATATAGTATTACAACTTCGGAAACATTTCCTGTAAGGAATGGTAACAAACTTGTATTTATAAAAGTACTTATTTAACAAATTACAATATAAACATCAATAGTTTTCTAGATTCCATTACTCTGCTTAAGTAGCAAATACTTGTTTCAATCAAGCAATAACATTCAATAAAAACCTGTAGACTGTTGGAACAATGTTTTCCTTGCATTCCATGTATGGAATTGATTATGGTGACATGTTATTACCGTACTGTAAATGTACTTATATATAATATATACAGGATGGTACAATTTGAAATAAACATTATCATTAATTACCTGTATTTACAGTTTAAATGCAAATGAAAGAACAGTTAAAGGTCGCGATAAACAATAAACTGAAGCCAACCAGCTGAAAGTTCTTAACAATGCCAGGCTGTATGTACTTGCCCCTGTTGCGTCAACTCTACGAAGCGGCGGGGCACAGCGCGGTCTGTGTTCTATTGTTTTTGATTTTGAATGACCGTACCTTCGATTTTGTATGAAAAATAGAACATCGACCGCACCACGCTTCGCCGCTCCTGGTCCCATCGCGCCCGTTGTGTGTATCTCTTAAAAACCTAACAGACGAGATAAGCCGTAATCTGAAGAATCTTTTCTGTTCGTAATGGTCATCCGACGCTAAAGCATGATCCTCCAACCAAAAAGGTGTTGGTAGCCTTATTATTTGTTTGCGCGGCACCAAATTCCATGACGTCATCAACTGTCATGTTTAATAATCTTATTATTATACCGTTTTACTCACTCTCACTATATTATGGTTACAGGCAGCCATCAACCGAGTGATGCCACAGGATGCGACCAGCTCGTCATTACATGATAACGACACACATGACGTTGAGATGATAGACGATGATATATCTGTGATAACTCCAAAAACTCACCCACCAGGTATGAACTACATATTATTATTAATTTATGATACAAGCAAATAGGTATCATATATATATAAAACATTTATTTTCTCTTCACAAGTTATGAACTTAATGCTAAGACAGTAGTGCACAAGGAGATAACTTTGTGAGAGACTGAAGCTTGAGGTAGGTTTATAGGTATTTCCTGAAGCATATAAAGACACAGTTTACATAGTTACAAGTACAGTGTGTCCGCAGTTCTATGAAAATTCAGTTTAGCAGCAGTCAGAACTGTCATGTACTGCTAAGTTATTACTTTGCTCTGCGTTTAACCCTATAGAGGCATGAGGAACAGGGTGTAAAGTTCACTCATCCTCCATGGAAAAGGAAGGATCATCCGACCAGACGGGTGTTGTGTCTGGTGGCCTACTGCCCGACGGTTGATGTCGGGATGTTGTATATTTATGTTAGTGGCGCGGTAAACTCTACTTGTGCGATCAGGATTTTGCGCCATATGTGCACTAAGCAACGTCAGTGTGTTGCTTAGTGCACATATGGCGATGTAGATGCCGCCACAAACCAAAATTTGCTTGTAAGGAACTTCCAAGATAATGTTTTTGCAACCATTTAAAAAAGTTATTCCTTTCATTAACTTTACTTAACATTTAAATGTTCCGCAGACCGGGAAGACCGCAATCAAGCATCAACTTCGACGCCTTTAAATTATACCCCAACTCCTTTTGTAGAACTACAAGTTCATTGTAATAATAAGATACATGAAATTAAAATATCTGGGAATGCGACAGTCGGTGAGTACCTTTATACGTAAGTCACATACATGACAATATCCGCCTTATTGGCATGGTGATTGTAAAAGTAATGAAATCTACAAAATACTTCTATTAAAATAAATTCCTTGAGGGCACTCCCTCAAGGAATTTATCCACAATCCACCACACAGGCCTATGGCGGGTTGGTAGATGTCACATGTTTTCGACTTTAAATATTTTACACAAAGTAAAGCGCCTGTCAAGGTTCGAACCTTCGACCTACAACTCTGTAAGTCGCGCCCGTTACTACTGGGCAATCACTGCTCCCAAGAAATCCCAAGTCACCCGCATCAAATTAAATCAAAATCGGTTTTTAAACCAAATATAACATCGACGAGACGTAATACGACAACGTAATACAGTGAAAATTGCGCCTTGTATCACGTTGCATCCCTTCATGAAAAAACTGTTTCCTGAATATTTCAATCGTTATGGCTGGTTATCAACTACAGAGCCAATCACTCAGATCACATATACAACACAATCTAAGACATTTCAACTGGCAACAGTAAATGCAACCTCTTTTATCATCCAGGTGATTTAAAAAAGGAGTTGGAGACAAAATGCGGCGTGCCAATATGCCGGCAGCAGCTGTCGGGACTGGGCGGCTCTCGGGCCACCAACAACGCGACGCTACAAACGCTCAACCTGCCGCAGAATGCCGTACTGCGACTTAAAGCTGCTGAAACTCTTATGGCGGATGATGAGTGAGTAGTTACATGGAACACTGCCCAAAACCATCATCTGCCTAGCCTTTTTCCCAACTATGTTGGGTCGGTTTCCAGTCTAAGAATGATGCAGCTGAATACCAGTATCTTACATTCTTTTTTATCTGACTTCCGTAACCCACTTACTGGGTAACACGATACCCCTCGGTAAGACATGTCCTCAGACTTTTGGGGCTTCTGACTACCCGTAACCACTGTCAAAGATCTACAATAACTAGCGGCTTAACGTGCTTTCCGAGGCACGGAGGGTTCTTGGTATGTAAAGATGGTCACCCAAGGACCAACCACGGCAAGCGTAGCTTAAGCTTTACCTGTTTGATCGACCCGTGCTGCTGTTGTTACTTAGCCACAAGGTCCGACCGAATGAGCGTTTGTGATACCACCTGATTGAGTCGTGTAAACTTAATCTCGATCATAACCATTACTGTGCTATAAAGCAATTAGGGTATTTGGCTATTATAAAAATATACACGAATTTATATTTATTTAAAAGATTTTACTAAAACAAACGATTTGTGAAAAATAATAAAATCGTTTGAAAAATGGAGAAGTTACACAATTTTGAAGTTATTTTCAAAACGTGTAACTTCTCCACGCGCCATGTTACTATGCGCTCCTGAGTTGTGACGACAGATGCTAGTACGCCACACGACTTTTTTGAGATATTTAAACATTTTATTTTATTTTACTGTGGCGTTAATTTTACCTAGGTTTCGAAAAATCAAATGAAAGAAAATCCTATTGTTGAAACTTGTAATGTTGATACGTTTCTCTGTTTTCCTCCCAATACATGTCCGAAAGTACAGTCGCCAGCACATCTGGGCCTCAAGTCTGCTATTACAATAGTGTCAGAATGGTCTATCATTGATTTTATAATTGTTGATTTTGAAAAGTACTAATATAATGGCGTCATTAATTAGGATCGGAACAGACCATTCTGACACTATTTTAATAGCAGACTTGAGGCCCAGGTTATACTAAACGTTGTTAACGTTTAGTTTTTTTTTTTTTTTAAGTGTTAGACGTAAGTTGATGTTAAAAGTATTTGATGTGTGATTGCAAACCCAATATTGCATTGGGGTCATCCTGTAAAGATAGTGTGTGTAAGTTTTTAAAAATAAATAAACTGTCAAATTTTGTCCAAATGATTTTAAACCTTAAAATGTTGATGGTAAAGTTCAAAATCGAATGAGACATTTGATGAACACTGTAGTAAAGAATGAGGCACTGTACTTTACTACAGTTTATTTTAAAAGAACAACTCTAAAATGTTATTGTTTCCAACAGGGTTGCAGAAAGGCTGACAACAACATACGTCCTGCACGTAAAAGTGGACGACAAGGAGTACACGCTCAAATACCCAGGCACCAAGACTGTGCAGGAGGTCAAGAGCGACATATACTCGCTCACAGACATACCCGTCAGACATCAGGTCAGTGATATACAACTGCAGCAGCATTTTTTAATACCCCGTTATGTAGCAATAACCTAAGTGTGAAACTTTTTTTCCAGTCATTATTAAGAAAACAAAAAAAAATACATTTTTACTTCAATACAAATTGTATGAAAAAATATTAAATCTTAGTTGACCAAAATGCAACGATCCTTACATGAAAGAGACACATAAAAATCATCTGCCTAGCCCTTTCCCAACTATGTTGGAGTTGAAACTACATGCAATGCATAAAAATATGAGTCCAATATACTCATTTTTATGGACAACTCACACTTGACCAAACCTAAGACATTTTTCCCGTATCTCCTATGGATTCGGATTTCCACATACTTCCCATTAAAAAAAATAAACACTAAAATATAGAGGTTTTTATTTTTTATTTTACGGGTCGCATGTCTGTGCTCATAGACACGAGAAGCCCGCGTCAAAGGCAGAGGCAACTGCAGCCGTCGACAACGTACCGCTCGTGTATTTGAGCACTGTTCACAAAATACACGAGCGGCACGTTGTCGACGGCTGCAGCTGACGCGTCCCGCTTGTGTGTATAATCACTAAGTTCGTTCTTTCTTGCTGTCTTCCCCAGCAATGGACAGGCTGGCCCACAGTAACAGGACTGGACGAGACAGTTCTAGCGATGGCTGGTCTAGACCTTCCTCAACATGAGCTCACCGTGCGACACGCGCCCGGCAAGCAGAAGGAGTATAAGAGGGTAAATAGTACGGTACTGGGCCCTTTTACTAACCTATCTATAGTGCTACAAGGTTATTTGGCGCGTGGCCAAAGTCTTCACAATGGTGGCATGATGACAACTTTTTTATTTTAATCTCAAAAAATATAGGTTTGAAAATAGTGCAAACAATATTATAACAAGTGTAAAAGCTTAAGAAATTGCCAAGCTATAAACGTTTTATAATAACTGGTAAACAAAGACAGCTCTATCGCAGAAGTGACGTCACAACTGTAACTTCATACTAAAGTCGAATGATTCATTCACTGGAGCAATCTGACATTTGCTAGCTGTCATTTTGTGTAAGAAAATGGTCATATTTATTGTAATGGTGATCGTTTAGTTTAATCCATTTATATACGTGTAAAATAAATATATAATAATAAGTGTAAAAGTCTAGAATACAATAAATATGATAAATATGAATACTAATACAAATAATATAATTTTATTAAACAAAGTGACAGCTAGCACATGTCACATTACTCCAGTGAATTAATAATTCGAGTTTAGCGCCGTCCAAAGTAAGCACCGCGCGACAAGGACGGGAATGAACCCTTCCAATTTTTTTTAAAACGCGTAGCTTCTCCATATTTCCATCAATTATACACTTTTTTTTTCGTTTATGTCAACTTACTATGCCTTCTTTGAAATTACATTATTTGTTCGAACATTTCTAATATTAGTCATTCATTCCTATTGCTCAAATGTGTACCAACAGCGCCTGTCAACGTCATTCGAGCGCCCAAAGATCCTCGTAGCAGTGTATGTTGTACAGTCGCGGAAGGACAAGGTTGAGCAGCTTTAGGTCAATTTTCAATTGCTTATGACTTTATTTTTTTAGACTACGGACTGATTGAAAGTGATAGTTCAGAACGCCTAACCTTGTCCTTCCACGACATATTTTTAACTAACACACTTCCTACTTGCATTTATTTATCCAAAACCGACTCGCGTTTAAAAATGTTATTTGATTTTCTTTAATAATAAATAAGATCATTAAAGACTATAAAAATGACTAATATTTTTCGTTGTTTTTTATGTTCCCCAAAAACTCTTTTCATAACAAAGAATGTAACAATTCCAGATAATAGTGGAGAGTTCAGACAGTGAAAACAGTTCGGTCGAGGAGGTAGAGGACACGGCTGAAGGGTACACCGGCGAGGATGACATGTTCGTCGACCTCGTGCAGTCCGAGAGGCTGCAGCCGCTCAGTGAGTAAACACTACTTGAATAGTGAAAACAGTGTGATTGATAAACAATTTTGTAGATCTTTGGCAGTCGTTTCAGGTCGTCAGAAGCCCGAAAGTCTGACAACCAGTCTTACCAAGGGGTATCGTATTACCCAGTAACTGGGTTGTGGAGGTCAGATAGGCAGTCGCTACATTTAAAATACTGGTATTCAGCCCCAACATAGTTGGGAAAAGGCTAGGCAGATGAATGGAGTGTATGATCAAGAATAAAAGATTAATAAATATACTTACACTTATTATTTATGTTGTAGTGTCAGACAGCGTAGAAGACGAAGCTCTAGGCTGCATCGAGTTCTCGCAGCGGTTCCGGACGCGGTACGGACCCAACACGCCGCACTTCTTTGAGGGCACTCTGCAGGACGCCATCAAAGAGTCCTGTCTCAAACCTGCCAAAGAGGTGAGTCATTCATTGGACGAAAAACTGTCAGTCGTGTCAGGTTTGCACGTCAGAAGTGAAAACTTCTTAGCTTCAGAACCTTTTAAACATCTGTATATATCTATCTGTTGTATAAGTTTAATTTTTAAAAAGCTCTGTGAACACCTGTATTTTTTTATTATTATCTTGGTGTTCCTGGTGAGGATATAAGGCCAAAGTTATGAAATTATTGTATTGTCATCAGTCCTTGATACATGTCCAAATCTTCAAAATAATCGGACATCTTGAAGTTGGTGGAAATTATGAAATATTCCATCACATAGATAGGTCAAGCTAATAAAAGCGTGTTAAAAAGAGATCTTATCAGACTACTCTATAGTCTGTACCTTGTAAAATTTTAACTATTATAAGATACCTTTGATATCTTAAGCAAATAAGTAGGTCAAACATAACATAACATCACGCCTTGTTTCCCCGAAGGGTTGGGCAGAGGTGTACCTGTAGTACACCCACATTTCGCTATTTATGTTTAAGTCCCATGGGAGGCGAGTCTATTGCCATCAATCGGGCACAAATCCAGACTCCGGGCTGCTACTGAAAAATTCCAGATAGAAAAACCCAATAACACTTTGCCCAACCCGAGAATCGAACCTAGGACCTCATGCTCAGCAGTAGCGCTTGCGACCACTAGATCCACGAGGCAGTCTAAGGCAGTAAAAAACATTAATTAATACCATGGACATGGTTACTTTAGACTATAACATCGGACTACAACGCCCTCACCAATACACAACATTACGAATACCCAACATTGAATTCCACTATTTTCCCCTTTAAGTATGCCACTAATGGAGACAATTTCAATGTTTTACAAATATATGTCAATTATTTATTTCAGCGGAAACTCCTAGGTGTATACTTGCACCACGAGCAGTCGGTGCTATCCAACGTGTTCTGCGCACAGTTATTGGGCTGCGAGGCAGTACTTCAGACCCTCGCCGCCAACTTCATAGTATATGGCTGGGACCTGTCACACCCCGACAACAATAACATGTAAGATACAAGCAATACTCGACCTTAGTAACTACAACTTGTAAGTTATAATCAACTGCGAGGCTGTGCTTCAGACCCTCGCCGCCAACTTCATAGTGTATGGCTGGGACCTGTCACCCCGACTACAATAATATGTAAGATACAAGCAATACTCGACCTTAGTAACTACAACTTGTAAGTTATAATCAACTGCGAGGCTGTGCTTCAGACCCTCGCCGCCAACTTCATAGTGTATGGCTGGGACCTGTCACCCCGACTACAATAATATGTAAGATACAAGCAATACTCGACCTTAGTAACTACAACTTGTAAGAAATCAACTGCGAGGCTGTGCTTCAGACCCTCGCCGCCAACTTCATAGTGTATGGCTGGGACCTGTCACCCCGACTACAATAACATGTAAGATACAAGCAATACTCGACCTTAGTAACTACAACTTGTAAGTTATAATCAACTGCGAGGCTGTGCTTCAGACCCTCGCCGCCAACTTCATAGTGTATGGCTGGGACCTGTCACCCCGACTACAATAACATGTAAGATACAAGCAATACTCGACCTTAGTAACTACAACTTGTAAGTTATAATCAACTGCAGGCTGTGCTTCAGACCCTCGCCGCCAACTTCATAGTGTATGGCTGGGACCTGTCACCCCGACTACAATATAACATGTAAGATACAAGCAATACTCGACCTTAGTAACTACAAGTTGTAAGTTATAATCAACTGCGAGGCTGTGCTTCAGACCCTCGCCGCCAACTTCATAGTGTATGGCTGGGACCTGTCACCCCGACTACAATAACATGTAAAATACAAGCAATACTCGACCTTAGTAACTACAACTTGTAAGTTATAATCAACTGCGAGGCAGCACTTCAAACCCTCGCCGCCAACTTCATAGTGTATGGCTGGGACCTGTCACACCCCGACAACAATAACATGTAAGATACAAGCAATACTCGACCTTGGACTAGAATACATACTTGTTACGTAGCGTAATCTGTTCGTGGACCCATCTAACGATACCTCGTTTGTTAATATACGGCGAGGAGAGGTGTTATCAATAGTCTATGGAATGGACAAGTGATGGTCGAACGTCGGCGTGAGTCAATCGTAATATTTATTGCATATTTTTGTCTTTACTTTTTATTCCCCTAGTCTGTTTTTGTTTAACAAACGAGTACTGAGTATGTCTCTCGCACATTTCCGATATTGACAGAGTAAGATGGGTCATTGGCCGAGCTGGGGCCAACGCCTTTGTTCTTGTTTTTTTCTTCGTTCTTTGAATGTATGTTGATTACGTGGACCAATAGAAACGCAGTCAAAATTTTCGGTACTCGTTTGTTAAAAAAAACAGACTTTAGTGCAATTTATATGTGTCCGTAGGTGTTTCCGAGGCATCACAGCGGGCCCTATCAGAATACCAGTGCGCGCTGCAGTATTTATTTTTTAAATATCACAACATTATGCTGAGATAGGAGCCTTTTTGGCGACGCACAAGTCGTTTTTATTTTTTTTTTGCATTTTGTTTAATCCAACAAATATGTAAATTTTGTTTAGTTTTAAATGCTCCTTTTTTACACGACTGCCCAAAAAAAGGAGTGTTATATTTTCAGGGTTCATGTATGTTTGTGAGACGTATACTATCATCTAGAGATTGCTTAGTAGATAACAAACATATATAACAGGCTAGAACTAAATCGCCTCAGAGATCTTAATCACAATTAAAAAACCAAAATAAAAATAGTTTCGCGTTATTATTTGCGCGATATTCGATTTCTTAAAAAAATAACAGTTATCTTTTGTGGCACTGCGTTTGCAAAAATATCGTTTGTTACTAAAAGGTATGAAATAAAAAATAAATAATAAATGAATTAAAAAACTCGCCTGCCTTGTCAAAATGTGAATTACAATGATTGAACTAAAAAATTAAAAACAAGCTTAATATGCCCAAAAGTGGAAAACTAAAAACCAATATTTTAATTGCAGTCAGGGGACGGTGCCTTGGAACGGTTCCTTACAGGTCCCCCGATTTTGCTAAAAATTGTTGGTTTTAAATTTTTCACTTTTGGGCATATTTAGCTTGTTTTTATTTTTTTAGTTCAGTCATTGTAATTCACTTTTTGACAAGGCAGGCGTGTTTTTTTATTAATTAATTATTTATTTTTTTTACTTTTGTATTTCTTGTGCGTGTCCCAAATAAAATATTTTTAACATACAAACGTGTTAAATCATAATCCCCTCTTTGGCTTTGCCTTAGTTGGGTAAAGAGATGATTAAACCATTATACTAAAATAATTTTTATTATGTTTCCAGGTTATTATCATCAGTGTCGAACGCGTTAGGGCCGGTAGCGGGCATGACGATACGCAACATCCCGGTGGACCGCATGCCCGCACTCGTCATCATAATGCGGGTGCGGTCCAACACCGAGATATACTCCGTTATCAACGGTGAGTGATAAGATAACAGTGTTATCATCATTAGTGCTGTATTCCCCAAAACGGGTAAAGTGAGGTATGTAGTCCACCTACATTCTGCCAGTTATGCTTTAAGTTCCATGTAATAGGGGTAATGGCTGATTTTTGCGTTATGCTCGTGAACGGGTGCTGCTTGTGGTGACTGGTCGTCTTGCTGACCATTGTTTTGTTATTAGTAATTAAACTGTTTATTTATTTTAATTTGATGGTCCTAGTTCATAATTTGTGACTGTGTTACGGCTGTAGATATATGTAAGCGGGCACGCCCTTTATACTTGAAGGCTTTTACTTAGGTTCTGTTTACGTTTTTATCTCTGCTTGAGAATAGTTTTCGGTCTTTTCCTTTTCTTTTTTTTTTTTTTGTTGGTATAGTGGTGTGCTAGCTGACATATGGCTAATAATTTAATGTTTTGTGTTTCACGTGATGTAAATTGTTTTGCATACTATTGTATAGAATTCATTATGTTCTCTAACTGAACAGACAGCTGTGCTGCTGGGGAGTTTGTTGGCCACTTCTTCTTCCCAGCTAAAGCACTAGGAAGTGGCGAAGGTTGGGCGTTTTGGGGGACTGTCTTATGTAATTTTGACGTTCGAAAAGTGCTGATCCTCAGCCTAGTTTGAATAAATGACTTTTGATTTGATTTGATTTGAAAATAGGGGCGAGACTAAAAAATGATAAATGATTTTATTTCTGTAAGTAGGTTTGTACAAACAATTTTACACGTCATTCATATTTTAAATAAAAACTAGATGAGGTCGGCGTTTCCTATCTGACTACTCTGGGAAAAAGGCCGAAACAAACGAGAGGTTTCTTTTAAATTCCAGACATAATCTTGGTCATATCATGTGAAGACCATGTAGATTGGTGTCTGAAGTGGTCTTTTGATTTATTATTTATTTATTTTTCAATATCTCCCTTACAACTACCATTCAAAATCAAAATCAAAATATTTTTATTTCACATAAACCTACATGGGCACTTATGAAACGTCAGAAGCTAGGTGCACGGTTCCAATTGGTCGTTTCCTATGGAGAAGAGCCGGCAAGAAACTCCACTGTTACGGTATATACATTAGGTATATACCTAATGTATATACCTATTGCATTAGGTATATACTTGATATTGCATTACAAGTATATACCTAATGCAATATCGCGGTCTTAAAATTAACTTATTTAAGTAATATGTAAGTAAATATGAAAAAACTAGAAAAAAAAACTAGTAGTACTTATACATCTAAAAATAATAACTACTTCCCTAAATTTAAAAAAGAAAAAAATGACATGATTTTTTTTATTGAGTAGACCTGTCTAGACAGTGCACGCATTTTTCAGTAGTCGTGCAGCTCAACTTAAGGAAAGTAAGAAAGAACATTTGGGTGTAGCCGTAACCCGAACATTATCTTGCTAGACTTGGCTGCTTGTGAGAATTTTCATGTAGAAAAACCCAATAAAACTGCCCGATTTGAGGATAGGCCCAAGATTCCATCCTCGGCAGTAATGCTTAGGCCCTGTACACACGGCGATGATCAATACATTTTAGGCTAGTAAAAACTTAGTACCGTAAATGTATTGACCGTCGCCGTTTGAACGAGTCCTTACGACAAGAAGACCAACGAGATGGTTCACCTTTTTATTAACGTATCACGCCCGAAATGAGACACAATTCATTTTATTTTTCGTGGTTTTCAGGTAACGTCGGCGTATCAGAGTTACTAGGTGGACTAGTAGAAGCATTAGAACGGTTCAGCTCGGCCCGAGAAGACGAGGCCAAGATGGAGAGAGAGCGAGACGCAAGACAACGCGTCAAGAGGGAGCAGGATGAAGCATACCAACGCAGTTTAGAAGTTGACAGGTACGAATAACGAACGATAATGCACATAAGTATAGGTTTGGGTTGCATGTTTGTTTTAGGATATTGATAGGGCTTCAGCGATAGCCGGCACTGACGTGATGATGTCGACCGAAAAGAACAACGTCAATAATGGGTATTTTGCGCGGAAGCTCCAACAGCACCCAAAAATGATTTTTAGACAAGGTGGACGGTCCCTTTATAAGGCACTGCGTATGGAAGCACGTACCAACGTGTGTTGGGCCACGTCTTTTTTTAGGGTTTCGTACCCAAAGGGTAAAACGGTACCCTATTACTAAGACCCCGCTGTCCGTCTGTCACCAGGCCGTATCTCATGAACCGTGTTAGTTAGACAGTTGAAAGTTTTGCTGATGTATTTCTGTTGCCGCTATAACAACAAATACTAAAAAACAATTAAATAAATATTTAAAGGGGCTCCCATACAACAGATATGATTTTTTTTGGCGTTATTATAGATAATGGTACGGATCCCTTCGTGTCCGACTCGCACTTGGCTGGTTATTTTTATTGTTTTAGTTTGTAAAAGTTCACTAACACAGTTTTTAAGTCATTGTTACTAATAGTATATGGAATCTCTAATATATAAAATGTTCGTGTCACAATGTTTGTAACAAAACTCCTCCGAAACGGCTTGACCGATTCCTATGTAATATTGTGTTTATATTCAGTAGGTCTGAGAATAAATAGGTCGTAATTTATATTTCATCTCGATATTCCCTCGGGATCGAGACTTACGCGGGTGAAACCGCGGGGCGCAGTTAGCTGGAATTTGGCACAAAAAGTACTAAGCTTGCACGAATATTATTTGTATTTTATATAGTATATAAAATTAGGTAGGGTAGATACTTAGAGCTACCCGTGCAAAGCCGGGCCGGGTAAAGCTAGTATATATTTAAATACATAATTATCGCACCTTCTGCACGTGCATACTTTTGCGAGCGAAAAGGCGGTGCTGTATTCTGCATCCAAGCCTGGATCTTAAGTTTTGCGGAATGAAAACTAAATATTTTTGTATAATATTTTACTACGCATATTAAGGTATTAAGTGGACTATTATATTATCCGAACTTACGACTCTCATTCGGTCCGTTGTGTGCGGTGGCTCCTGGCTAACACACCCAGTCTTGCTCCACCCACATCAATAGGCCAATAAGAAACATGTTTGGTTCCCCTGCGATGTGCGAGCGACTTAACATGGCGTGAGTCATTGGACATAGGTAATTGGCAATACGGGCTGGTGTCGGCAACTCCACGTCAATGCGCGTGTTTTGCGTACGGGTGGGAAACCGATTCTTCGATCCACCCCAGATCCTCAAGGAAGGCCAGCACCGCCTTGGTGTTACCGACAATCTCACGGAGGGTACCTGGGTTACCGAAGTACTTTGCCCTGTATGTGGCGACCACCGGGCATTTACATGTGCTGCTGTCACGTTGTCCTCCATGCAGGCCCTGCACAGTCGTTGGAGATACCGGTGCTATTCTTATAAACTAAAAACAAGCTACTGGTTTTGGTCAGTATTTTTCCCACATTACTACGTGTCTGCTTTTCCCACAGAGCGAATATTTACTACATGATTATTGCACGCCTCACAACGCATGGAACTCATATAAGCAGGGAAGTTTTAAAAACTAGAGACTTGAAATTATAAGATTAATATATTTTTAGATTACTTTAGATAAATTATATACCTTGAAATAAATAACAAAAAATGTAATGAAAAAATTACGTGTAGTGTTTTCCGTTAGGAAGTGTGTCTGTTTGTCGTCACGATTCACGTTGTCCCACACAGTACATTGATCTACTTCTATAAGTTTCCTTACATCCTTCGGATGAGTAGTCTATTGATTTTCGATATCAAAATCATAACCGTTCAAAAGATATTAACAAAATACCATGAATTTTCCTTTGATTTTTTCCGTAATATTTATGGTCAACATGTTTCTGTCTGTGTGGCGTGCACTTTTGGATGTTTTTTTTTTATATATATAGAAAAATCACGGGTCAACGTTCGTATACACCGAAACCACTCAACCGATGTCAATGAAATTTTGTGAATATGTATGGTTGGTTCCAGCTAGAAAAATGGGATAGTTTTGGACCCGTTAGATGGCGTTCCGAGCGAGGCAAGGGCGGGTCACTAGTTAATTAATATAATATTATAATTATTGATTGAGTTAATGATGCGCTTTTCATATTACAGGGCCAAGGAAGAAGTAAAGAAAAAAATTGAATTAGAAAGAAATCAAGAAATAGAGCGAGCGGAGTCCGAAAGACAAATGGAGCAAGCCAAGAAAGAGGTAAGTCCATTTATTGTTAGATACTTCATGTTTCAGTCCATTTATTGTTTGATACTTCATGTTTCCATCCATTTGGTGCATTTTAGTGACTTCATCTGCTGTAAACGCAAATGAAAAAGTGTTTTTGACAGCAATAGTAGATTAAACCTCTCTCCTAATTTAATAACTTTGACTCTAGAGTGCGGTTCATAGCTAATAGACTTTATGTCGTGCGATAACTGTTTCCCTTAGTAATTTATATATATTTTTTTAATATTAATGAATTTTATCGGGATTGTTTTTGTTTTTATAATGATATGTAAAATAATATGTAATGCGATACCAAATACCCTTATGGATCATCATAAAAACATCACGTTCTGAAAGGAATGTTATGTCAAATTACAAGTTATCCTGTATAAGAAATATCCAGAGAGCATTATCACTAAGCTTAGCAGAGCGAGCAGCTCAACCCCAAGCTTTTGTCTTCTAAATAATCAGAAATATAGTACCCTTTTAACAAAGTTTGGTTTTAATACAGCACGTTACGAAATATACGCGCACGCTTCGACTGGTCATCGACTGCGCTGGCGTTCGGTCGTGAGACTGCCTGGCGCTACCTTCGCTCCCCGTCTTACTCCTGTGTGCTGGTGTGTGTGAGCGAGTGTGCAATAGTTTTTTATTGTGCAATCGCTCACACACACCAGCATGCTTGGCCGAATGATTGCAATATAGGTTTCTACATTGCGATCATTCGGTCAAGCATGAACGTACACTTTGGTATCCAATTTTCTTAGAATAATTGGGAACTCATTACGACACAATTATTTTTTTTAAACACCGATGGGTTCTGTTATCGATTGTGGTTCAGAGAAAAAAATAATAGCTACGGGTTTCAAAATGACGCTGTATGTTGTGAGGCTACAGTCATAATATTTCTTGTTATTTCTTTGAATTTTCTTCTCGAAGGGAATCCCTTGGAAATATGTTGTAAATAGCTGGAACAGCTGTTTTTTTTAAGCAAAGATAGTAGGTGAAATGTGGGTGTAGTATAGTTACAAGTGTGCCGAACCCTTCGGGGAATAGAAGCGTGATATTATGTCATCATCTGCCTAGCCTTTTCCCAACTATGTTGGGGTCGGCTTCCAGTCTTACCGGATGCTGCTGAATACCAATATTTTACATGGAGCGACTGCCTATCGGACCTCCACAACCCATTTACTGGGTAAACGATACCCCTTGGTAAGACTGGTTGTCAGACTTTCGGGCTTCTGACGACCCGTAACGACTGTCAAAGATCTACAAATGACAGCCGGGACTAACGGCTTAACGTGCTTTCCGAGGCACGGAGGGGTCTTGGTATGTAAAGATGGTCACCTAACCACGGACCAACCGCGGCAAGCGTAGCTTAACCTGATCGATCGTCCCGTGGGGCTGTTATTACTTGGTCACGAGCCTCACACAAGCGTGATGTGATCAGTGGCGTGCCTAGGATTTCAAAATAACGCAAGCCCAATAAAATTTTAACCGATTTCAAAAAAAGAAAGTTCAGTTTTCGACTGAGTATGTAGGTACCTACGTATCAACGTATGTATCATCGCAATTTTCTCATAAACTACTGGTTAGGTATAATAAATTCTCTATCGAGCATTTTAGTAAGGCATTTTGGGCTTATATGAAGGTGTGGCGGCATCTACAGCGCCACATACGAACTACGCATCACACTGACGTCACGCAAAATCCTGCGTCGCGCAAGCAGAGTTTACCGCGCAACTAGCATATATACAATATCCCGACATCAACCGTCGGGCAGTTGCCCGCCAGACACGACACCCGTCTGGTCGGAGGATCCTCCCTTTTCTATGGAGGATGAGTGAACTTTACACCCTGTTCCTCATGCCTCTATAAAGGTACCGCCACTGGATGTGCTGTATTCTAACGTGTATCCCCCGCAGGCGGCGTGCTCGCAGGCGGCGCGGCGCGTGCCGCCCGAGCCGGCGCGCGGCGCGGCGGCCGGCGACGTGGCGCGCATCCGCGTGCGCCTGCCGCCGCCGCACGAGCGCGCACTCGAGAGGCGCTTCCACGCGCACGACACGCTCGCCGTACGTACCTTTTTTTTTACCCGACTGCCTCAGGAGGGTTTTTTTTTTTTTTTTAAGGGAAATCATCAAATAACTTCTCCCGCTCTGGGCGGAGCGGGAGGGTGTGTCAGACTCTTACTGACTAAAACCCACCCGTATTCCTTCTTGTTGCCTGTGTTGCGGGGGCCTCGGTGACCCATAAGTACCTTCCCGCGACGCCTCAGGAGGGTAATGTTTTTCGAGAGTATGTATGTATGTAGGTATGTCTATTTCTTTGGCACGCTCTGTAGCCTAAACGGCTTGATGGATTTTAACGTATGAGATGTCGTTAGATTCGTCTTAATTGTAGGAGTGACATAGGCTATATAATATTTATAAATTGCATCTGCAAATACAAAAAAAAGGAGGGAAAGTTTTTTTTTTAAATTATTTACAACAATATTGGTATCAAATAAAAGCTAGTAATGAGTAATTTTCAAATATATATATTAATAAAACTAAAAACTTGAAATAAAATAAATTATTTAAAAAACAAAAAACCCGACTGCTAAAACAATATATAATGCTTGATTTTCCCTTTTCAGTTATGTGTTTTTGCAGTCGGGTTTTTTGTTTTTTAAATAATTTATTTTATTTGTGCGGGAAATCATCATCTTATAACTTCACCCGCTCTGGGCGGAATGGGAGGGTGTGTCAGACTCTTACTGACTAAAACCCACCCGTATTCCTTCCATTGCTTGTGAAATGAAATGATTTTATTTTCTGTAAGTAGGTTTATACAAACACTTTTACACGTCAATCATATTTAGAAAAAAACTAGATGAGCTCGGCGTTTCCTATCTGACTACTCTGAGAAGAAAGGCCGAAACAAACTCAGAGGTCACAGTCTCTTTTAAAGTCCAGACATAATCTTGGTCAGATCATGTGAAGACCATGTAGATTGGTGTCTGAAATGGTCTTTTGAGGAAAAAACCACACAGATTGAGTGGACCTATCCAGTCAGTGCACGCATTTGTCAGTACACGCGCAGCTCAACTCAGAACTTAAGGAGCTCAACGATTCGACGAACAATACCAAAGAAAGGACATTTGAATGTTGCCAGGGGCCTCGGTAACCCTTTTGTACCTTCCCGCGACCCTGACAGGCCGTACGTATCTTGTGGCGCCAGCTTGTGGCTGTCCCGCTGCAGGCCCTTACGGACAAAGCCGGAGCATAGATCACCGCGCTTACTCAGCGATGGCGAACGTAAACTTAGAAAAAGACATAGGAATTGAAAAAGTCAGATCTGTACTTGCCCGGATTTGAACTCATAAACTCGTGCACTTGAACCGAGGCCTAAACCACTGAGCCATCACGACATTACATCACGGAAGTTTATATTCCATTTAGCATTTTTACGATGGTAAAATATTAACTTCCTTATTCAATGGCAGTACAAAATATAACTTATGTATGCATTATAATCACACTTTTGTATTCGTATTTTGTCAATTGACCAATACAACAACTGGTGATTTTAACGTTCAACCTTAAAACATAATTTTGATTAAAAAAACCAGTCCAACGAAATATTATTTTAGTCTTCCCTCAAAATTGCCAAAACTGTCATACATCGTTTAAACATGTAAAAATAACTTATTTTGTAATCTATTTCAGGCATTACTAGACTTCCTTGCGTCTAAAGGTTATCCACAAGAACGCTTTAAGGTCATCTCCAGTTGGCCTAGGAGAGATGTAAGTACTAACTTGCTACAATTTATATATTACTAGCTGCGCCCCGCGATTTCACCCGCAAAAGTCCCGATCCCGTACGAATATCGGGATAAAAGTATCCTATGTCCTAACCCAGGTCATGGTCTACCCATGTGCCAAATTTCATCCAAATCCGCTCAACCGTTTTAGATTAAAAACGTAACTAACAAGAATACAAAAAATCAAATCTTTTCTCTTTATAATATACTAGCTGCACCTCGCGGTTTCACCCCCGTAAGTCTTGATCCTGTAGGAATATCGGGATCAAAAGTATCCTATGTCCTAATCCAGGTCATATTCTACCCATGTGCTAGATTTCATTCAAATCCTTTCAGCCGTTTTAGCGTAAAAGCGTAACAAACAAACAAATCACTTTCGCCTTTATAATATTAGTTAGGACTAGCTGCGCCCCGCGGTTTCACCCGCATAAGTTTTGAGCCCCATGTGCCAAATTTCATCCAAATCCGTTCAGTCGTTTTAGCGTGAAAGCGTAACAAACAAATAAATAAACAAACTCAGTTTAATATTTATAATATTATTTATGATTATTAAAACTAGTTTATATTTGCCTAAGCTGTTCAACTCTCATTCTCCACACTTATCTAGTTCTTGCGCTCTTTCTCGCTGTGAAGCCATAGGCGTCCCGCTTGTTTATCAGTCTTGTGATATACATTCTTTTTTTTATTTCTTTATTTCAACAAATTATATAAAAAATAGACCATCTTGTTTTTTTTATGATTGTGTCATTATATCCAGTTACGCTTTGGAATGACCGACTCCTTGACCATTCAAAAGTGCCTGTAATGAAATAAATGGTTTAAGTGTTCTTCCGCGAGTCCCAATAAATGCTTTTTTTGTGTAAAATCATCACATCTAACTAAACTCTTGTTACAGCTCACACAGGAACCCCCGCTCAGCACACTGAAGGCACTAAAGCTGTATCCGCAAGAAACTGTGATGCTGGAGGAGCGGTGAGCCGCGCCGTTCGCTCCGCCGCACGCGACACACTCCACAGTCCCGCGCAACACTACTAGACAATCGCATTCCAGTCCGCAGTCAGATAATTTAAATACGTGTGTCGTTTGGAACGTAGAAACTACCTGATTCCTGGTCCTCGTTCACATCACTTAACATCACGCCAGTATTCCTCGAAGGGTTGAGTAGAAGTGTATAGTTCTCGTTAAATTTTCTTAAAAACTAAACTCTTGGGAGTCGGCGGTCTTGAAAGGTTAAAAAAGAAAGACCCAAAATTTGTATGTTATTATTTTGTATATCATCAATTTACAATCGTCGCGTCAACTTCTCTTGTAATGTTTAATTATTAATTCACTGGAGTTATCTGACGTTTACGGTGTTACCAGTTTCTGATGAAAAGAATATAGTGTTGTGACAATAAGATTGACATCAACACTCACTCATTCATTCTCAATACGTCCTGAATCAAATCACATTATTTAATTTATTTTAATAAGAAATCTCCTAGTTTTGATTAATGGATATAAAAAAATGTTAGTAGTAATACGTTTATAGGCCGATTGATGCACTTTGACTTTCAAAAAGCAAATTATATAAAATGAAATAAAAATTCATTAAATATATCCTAATTCCTCGTCGTCAGACATAATAATTCGTGAACATAGTCTCATTTTCGTGTTTTATAATTAATTACATTTTATAATAAATGTTCCTATTGACTTTGTGTGAGTGATCACAACGAACGGAACGCATGGCTATTTAAATAAATATGGCAACATTATTTTACAAAGTGACATTAGCGCCTGTCAATTTACTCCAGTGAATAAATAATTAAAAAATATGATTTTATGTTTTACCATAATAAATGCTTGTAATCGGTTCTGAATCAGTACAATAGAATCATAAATCAGAATTTAAAGTCCATGAAAGGCGAAGCGATTAACTTATTAATGCGGGCGAATTTCACTAAACAACACATCTAGACCGCGTTAGAGATCTGTCAGTGTCATCATTGTTGTGAAATATTGACACTAACCGCTCCTGAACGCGGTCTGAGATGTGTTGATCGCGTTCAGTTTCACTGGTGAATTACGCCCTTATTCAACTTTTGCCAACAGTGAACTTTATTTTTTTACTCTATGTTCATTCAGCAAATCGTCTGAAGACATACGTTAGTCCCGCATTTCAAAAACGATGTTAATTCAAGGGTTTAATATGTATTAGGACTGACCTATCAATCACTATAACTTCTTTTTAGTATTAAAGGAAAGAGAAAGGTTCTCTGATTATGATGCAGCTTCTATACACGATGTGTAGACGAGGCAACCTTGAATGAAGTCCTACGCCGATCACACGATACTCGTTTACTTTTACGTTAAACTTTTTAATAAAAACGTGGTATCACCAATTTAATTCATCCAAACTAAGTTTAATACGTATAATAAAATATTAACGAAGTCAAAACTGTACATTGACCATTTAAAAAAAAAATACAGTAATAGCTACGAAGTCTGGGGACGATTCTGATGCCGAAAATATAGTTTTTTGAATTTTTATTCCTGGTTTGCGTGTTGGAACTTCAAACTAATTATTTAGTTGAGATTCAGAGTTTTCACATTGATTGTTATTCTACCATTCGAATTTGAATCTTATTGTACATTAACCCCATTATTATTCATAAACGTTGCTTAAAATTAAGAGACGTTTAACTTAAAAAAATATCATTAAATAGTCACTAATCATTACTTAACTTTAAGCAACGTTTATAAATAATCCCCTAATAGTGTTTTTATTACGTTGCGCAAATGCGCAACCATTGCGGATAACGGAGCTCTTTGTGCATGCGAGCTTTCTAGCGAACAGTATATCAAATGAACGGACACTTGTTTTGTAATCAGTGCATTATAAATCTTCATTTATACCAATAAATGATCGTTAGCTTAATATTGTACATTAATTGTTCGACTGGGTTCAAGAAGCGGGGCTTTAAATATAATGTAGTGACGTCAGTAAACAAGAAACGAAATAAAAACATCACAATATTTTAAATAGCCAAAAAGCTGTGTTTAAACAATGTTATATGTTGCAACGTCTGTGAACAATGTGTTTAAATTCCCGTCTCGTAGTCAGCCATGTACTGATCTTATGTAAACTTCATTCTAGTTATGTGGCCGACTGAAGGATTCCAAGTTTAGTCAGTCACAGTGCCGTGTATTACATACATTCATGATAATAGTATAAATTATTATGAACGTGGACATCCGTACAGTTTTGGATGATGTTTGTAATTTTTTCACGAATCCACTGGAGTGTAACTGTAACGCGAGGGAGTTATGTACCCAAAATAATAAACAGATGGAAGATTAGACGTTTATTTTATTATTGCTACTTTTACATCAGTTGCAACCTAAGATGTATCACTGTTTAGCATAAATTACTTAAACATCGATTTAGGGCCGATGCACACGATGCGGCGCGGCGCCGGAGCGGTGTTGAAGCGTCCTACACACAAATACCCCCGGTACGTCACACGGTGCTCCGGCGTTGTGCCGCACGTACAGCGACATGCTACCCGCGAGACGCGGCGGGGAGGGGGGTACCGCTCAGTTGTTTATGCGGCAGAAGAAGACGCGAAATCTTTGCGGTGCGGAGCGGCTGCGGTGGATTAACGTGACTGTGCCGCAACGTCCGTGGGGCCGCCAATGCAGCGAAATCTTTACGGTGCGGGGCCGCAATGCATCGTATGTACAGGCTCTAACACTTGATAAATAACAAAACAATGTTCTTGGTGAAACCGTACAATCAACCACACGGCAATCGTCCGCACATGAATTACGAAAACCATCCTTACTGCTTAAGAAATAAAGACGCTGTCAATGTCAAACGGAATGAAATTACTTATCGCACGTTATTATCTGCACACTAGGCGAATGAGAGCTAGACCAAAAAAAGTGTAACATTTTGACTGTCCCGACACTTTCGAATGTTTACAAGTGTATCCATTCATGCTCACGTGGTTGATTACCCATTCTCGAAGAGAGGCGGCCTGTGTACCAGCAGTGGGAACATTACAGGCTGATTATGAAGTGTAAGAATATGTATTTGTATTTATTTAATCATTTATGTACACATATACACAGACAAGAAGAAAAGTACCTACAAATTAGATAATTCTAAAAAAATCTCTTTCAGCGATAGGAAAGTAGATAAAGAGATGTTGACACCGTGTGTAAGAGTAGAAGATAAAATAGAATCCATAAAATCGAAACAATTCACAAGACTAATAATATGGGAATATACTAATATACATACATACTTCTAAAATTAATATTAAATCCATGACCGTTATTTGAAGCTTACTATTTGAGATAGGCCCTCTCTGTTTTCCGGTTATTTATGTCCTTCTCCTTCACTCCTATAAATCTGTCTCGCTCGCACACTCCCCACCAGGCAGGCCCGAGCGCAGTCGAGAGGCTCGAAAGCGTTCACGAATCATTGGCGTCTTGTTTTCCGGCGAGTACGATTGTCTTCACCTCCGTAAATTGAAAGTGTCACCTGCGCGTGAGTTAATTATATATATTTTAAACGGTATTACCGTTCGTATTTAAGGCGATTTAATATTAACGTTGATAATTTAAATTGATTACGCAGGTATGTAACGTATTATTAGCGTCATTTTTCTTGGTTTCTTTTTGTTTCTAGAAACATTTACCTATGTTCTTTCTCCTAATCTCAGTATAAAGTGTCATAATTATACTGTGTTCTAGTTGTGAATTTTTGTGCTTCACAGATTACCTACCTACCTTTTAAAAAGTGTTTTACTTTTAGGATGGATAATTTGGAAAAAAATAGTGCACGTGTGAACGCGAGTCACGTAATCAAATTGCTTTGTCTTCATCAATGCCATGTGGCGGTGCGGAGCCCGCGTCAGTTATAGACAACGACTTGTTGATTGATGACAGTGTTAGTGGTATCTTGTACAATGATGGTAGTGACGCGTGCGCGAGTGAGCCTGCTCAGGTTCAACTGCCGTTCAATTTCGATATTGAAACTTAAACTGAAAGAGCCTGCGGTTCCTAAAGCACCCGATAATTTATTGAAAGCCCTTCAGGATATACAATATTTTAATAAAAGTGAATGGAGTGACGTTAGGTACTCTGAGGTACAGAAATCATATTGCCATACGCCTGGGTTTATTGACCTAGAAGCTTATGAGGAGATTCGTGAATATGATCAGTTGCGCCATTTGGCTTATGCTGATAAGGCTTACGCAGCTCTTACATTTTGTGCGCTGGAACAAAGGCAGGCATTATCATCTACTTTGTCAGAACTACTATCCTGGGCTCATGCAGAACAGTGTTTAAATTTTAATAGCTTGCAGGATCACGGAGATTTTTTCTAAAGGTGATTTCCACAAAGCATCTTCAGATTTGTTGCAGCTTATCTGTGGACACAGGGCTGAAGTTATACAAATGCGCCGAGATGGAATATCTAATCACGTTCGTGATCCTTTAACAAAGGCAACGTTACGCAAGATTCCACCATCCAACCGCCATTTATTCGAAAGCGAATCGTTTACCGCTGCCCTTGAAAAAATGCGTGGGGTTAAAAAGACATTCATGCCCTTAGTTAAACCTACAAGTGGTTCTGCTTCGCAAGCAGGACCAAGCAAAGCTGCACACCACCCCCCGCAGGGGTCGGCTCACTATCATGGACCCTCGCAGGGTACCAGCCATGGATGCTGCGCCTCTGTGCCTCATCCACATTATCAATACCGCCAGTCCTCGCAGGACTGCTATCATGAACGTCCTCAGCGACAGAGCAACCAGAGTGACCGTCGCACGGCGCCTACAAGCAACAACAGAGGTTCCTTTCGCCCGCGGGGTGGCCGCCAACCTCAGAGTCAGGGGAAAGGAAACCGTAAACGCCCCGGAGTCTCCTCAGACTACAACTCTGGGAACAAAAACAGTAAGTACTGACTCGACGGAATTCAGGGCGGGTCAGCTGGCACTATTTTACAATCGATGGGAGGAAATGGGAGCTCCAAACTTTTTGTTGCGCATAATAACGGGGTATCGCATACCCTTTCTTCTAAAACCACCTCTAATGTTGCCACATTTGAGGAAAGGGCCCTACATCACACAGGAGTCCGAATAGATGTCGGCACTCATCAGTCAAATGAAAGACCAAGGTGTATTAGAAGCAGTGCGACTTTCCCCGAGCTTCTTGTCGACAATGTTTCTTGTGCCAAACAGCGATGGCTCCGACCGCCCAATATTCAACTTAAGAGCCTTAAACGACTATGTAATCACGGAACCTTTCAGCCTGATAAATGTATCTCGTATACCGGAGTTCCTCCAGCCAGGCGACTGGCTTTGCAAAGTAGACCTTTCGCAAGCTTACTTCCATTTACCAATATCCCCGGCACACAGAAGATTTTTGCGCCTCATTTACCACGGGGAGCTATTAGAAATGACCTGCTTACCTTTCGGCCTCAGCACAGCACCGAAGGTGTTTGCTTCTCTGAGCAACTGGGTCGCTCAAACATTGCGAAAACAGAATTTGCGCATAATTGTCTACCTAGACCACTTCCTGGTAGTTCACCAGGACAAGGACACTCTGCAAACTCATGTTCGTACTCTCCTGAACCGCCTAGAATATCTAGGGTGGCAAGTAAATCTAAAAAAATCCATTGTATCCCCACAGAAGAGTCTTGTGTATCTGGGAGTTCAGTGGGATCCTTGGGCCAACAAAAGATCTCTGCCGCAAGACAAGGTCAGAAATCTTATCCACAAAGTCTCTGCAAGGCTAAACTTGAGCAAGGCTTACCTGCAAGAATTGCAAAGCCTAGTGGGCCTTCTAAACTTTGCAAGTTTTGTGGTGCCACAGGGCAGACATCACCGGTTTCTGCTCAGTTTCCTAAATGCATCTCTAAAAATGCCAGTCAGGAAGGAGATCCACTTACCAGACGAAGTCCTAGAAGATCTTCAGTGGTGGCTTCACAACTGCCACCAAACATCTGCAATCCATCTACCACCACCAACACACTTTGTGACCACAGACGCCTCCGATCTGGCTTGGGGAGCTCAGGTGGACGGTTACGCAGTGTCAGGTGTGTGGACTGCTCAAGAACAACACCTACATTGCAACCTAAAAGAGATGCTGGCAATCTTAAAGGTGCTCGAAACCCACGGTCCTCTACTGTGCAAGTCCACTGCTCTGTTCCAGTGCGACAACCGAACAGTTGTTGCGCACTTGCGGAACGAGGGCGGCACGAGATCGCCACCTCTGATGGAAGTAACGTACAGAGTGTTCCGCTTACTAGATTGTCATCAAATAAATCTGACAGTCAATTGTATACCCGGCATTTACAACGGACATGCGGATCACCTCTCCAGACACAAGCTAGTACCAGAATGGCATCTTCTGCCCGCTTGCAAGGACAAGGTATTTCACAAGTTTGGCACTCCGGTAGTAGATCTGTTTGCATCCAGTCGAGCAAATGTGGTAGCCAACTACTTGTCTCTGGATTTAACAGATACCCAAGCATTATTCCACAATGCCTTTTCCCGGCAGTGGAACTACCACCTTGCGTGGATATTCCCACCACCATACCTGATACCCAAGGTGCTGGCCCACCTCAACTCGGCGACCGGGCTGTACCTTTTAATTGTCCCCCGGTGGAGTCGGGTGTTCTGGCGGGCCGATCTCAAAGCTCGGGCAGTAGCAGCTCCGTGGTCGATCACCAATCTCAGAGAGAATCGAATAGACACCACGACCGGTCTGCCACCCCCCAAGGTTCAAGAGATGGCGCTCGAAGTGTGGAAGTGTGGGGGTGGTCGAGGAGTTTGACGGGTTGGAATAAAGATCAAATACAATTACCTAAATCCTCGTGGCGTACTTCGACTCTTAAAACGTATAAGATCGCGTGGGATCGATGGGTATCTTGGTCTGAAAAATATAATTTGGATCCTTTTCACCCAACAGGGCCCATCGTTGCTAGATATCTAGCGAACTTACATCTAGTCGACAAGTTTTCTTATAACACTATTTTGCTTCACAAATCGGTGGTGACTACTCTATGCAATGCCGAAGATGCTGGACGAATAAGTTCGCAAACATTAGTAAAACACGTCCTAAAGTCTATTGCTTTAAAGAAGCCTATCGCCCATAAGCCTCCTGTATGGGATATAGATGCACTGACCTCCTTTTTAAGTTCAAACACTGTAGATGCCTCTTTTGCCACTTCTCAACATACAGCAACACTCCTCCTACTGTGCTCAGGTAGACGAGTTCACGATCTGACATTGCTGCTAGTGGACTCAGAGCATTGCATCGATGACGGCAGTAATATTATTTTAAAGCCAATATTTGGCTCTAAAACCGATATTGACACTCATAGGCAATCGGGATGGAAGTTACTTCCTAACACAAGCAATAAAAATCTGGATCCTGTGTTTTGGGTCAGAAAATTAATTGATCTTCTTAAAGATAGAAGAGATTCCAGTAATTGTCCAAACTTATTTATAAATATCAGAAGACAAGCAAAGGCGGCCTCTCGCACTGTGATTGCGGGATGGGTTAAAACTGTACTAACAGAGGCTGGTATACCCGCTACACCGGGAAGTCTACGATCAGCAGTATCTTCAAAAAATTGGTCTGATAACTTACCTCTGGATGAAATATTGTCCAGAGGAAATTGTAAGTCCAAAGAGACTTTCACACGCTTCTACAGACGAGAGATACTGCCAGCCTCTGCTAGCAACAGCATTACTAGAATGTTCAACCCAGCTGATTAAATTTTTAATTTGTATTAATCTTTTGGAACACTGATTATACTAATAGAGCGACTGTTGTGATTACAGAATTATTAATGATTGATTTTTGTTTTATTTATTTCTTGCACATTCCAAAGCTGTTTAACATAATAATATATTGGCGCCGATTCCCTTGTTCACAAACTAAACTAAATTTAAGTTCAGTGCATCTTTTTTTTTCTATTTCATTAAGAAAAGGACAGAAGATACATTTTAGTTTAGTCCTGTCAAATTAATCAGCGCTTGACGTAAATTGACGTAATTTTAGTAGGCAAGTTTTTAATCACGTCTAAACTTGTATAGAGTAGTGACAGGCGCTGATTAATTTGACAGGACTAAACTAAAATTTATCTTCTGTCCTTTTCTTAATGAAATAGAAAGAAAAAGATGCACTGAACTTAAATTTAGTTTAGTTTGTAAACAAGGGAATCGGCACCATTATCTTCCAAATAATGGATATCTATCGCTTAATCCATAGGTATAGATTATTCTCCTGAAGTCAATCAAACTTACTTCACATTGGCGTCCCACCACCAGGCGATAACAAACACGTCTCAAATATTAGGCTTCAAATAACGGTCATGGATTTAATAAAAGCGTTTTTCCTGAAATAAAACGCATATTAAATACTTACCTTATTTGAAGCTTACAATTAATTTCTGCCTGGTATTTTCGACTCAATGATTCGTGAACGCTTTCGAGCCTCTCGACTGCGCTCGGGCCTGCCTGGTGGGGAGTGTGCGAGCGAGACAGATGTATAGGAGTGAAGGAGAAGGACATAAATAACCGGAAAACAGAGAGGGCCTATCTCAAATAGTAAGCTTCAAATAAGGTAAGTATTTAATATGCGTTTTATTTCAGGAAAAACGCTTCTATTATCAGAATATCGATGGGTCCTACGTATAAGGGCCAATGCAACATTTTGAGCATTTTCACTTTTTTGTATTAAATGCTTCCTTTTACTGTGGTTGATAACGTGCACTAAAAAAAAATACACATTTATAGTTAAAAATACTATTTTTTGCTACAATAAAAAGGCCTATATGGCACAATTTTAAACGTATAAAGGCCAAACGGTTATTCGAGACTTGTACGCGGGGAGATCCCGCGTCTTTGTTTACTGCAACGGCTAATCGGTCAGTTGAGCACTTCTACGTCTCACGGAACGATGTCGCGCTGTGATAATAACCAATTATTTTAGTGAATAATATTATGTTATTAGATGTAACTTAGTGAAATATGACGTCCAAATATCATTCTAAGTTTAGTAGAAGTCGGAAATTACTTAATTTAGCAATTGGTAATGTAAATAATAGTGACTTTGTGGTTTAAATCGAAACCAAAGCAATCAAAACAACACATTGCAACATAATGTTTCCATAGCACCTATTCAACTGACTCAACCCCTGGATAAAGAACATTATACTGATTCACACCTAAATAACCATGAGCCAAATGAACCCACTATAGAAAATGAATAGTCCTATAATAATATCAACTAGTAACTCGTTACATGAAATTAGCGTCAGTTCTCATGGGTTTGACAGCCAAGAGTCAATTCGAATGTCAAATGTGCCTGATCTTCAAGATATACGTAGCGAATATACCCCTATGCCGTCAACCAATGGCAGTATTAACCTTTTTGGTGATGAAGAACCAATCCCATCAGTTGCGTGTGTGCTAACGGATGACAATGTGTCCTCTCCAATTTCACAATACTCACCAGGAGAGGTTTCTGTTCAATTAATTCCAAGAAAAGAAGATTTACAAAAAAAAAAGAGCGGTAAATTGCGAGAATTTTTTTGTTATGAATGGATAGATTTAAAGAGAAAAGACTGACAAATACTGGAAAGTCATACTATAGTCGAAGTGATAAGATAAGAACTGGAAAAAAAATTGGGTGAACCATGTCAAAACACACGTAAATTGAAATGTTTTCAAAAACGAGATGAAGACACAAGAAGTGAAATATTTAACAAGTTCTGGGAAATCGGCGCCCATTCTAAACAGTATGATTTTATTAGTAACCATTTTATTAGTTTATGTTACAACAAGAAGACAAATGGCTGATAGATCTACGGAAATACCCTTAAAACTATGTTAAAATCAGTAATCACGAATACATCCATCCAAAAAAAAGACAATTGTTTTATGTCGCAAAAATATTATTCCACCAGTTTATCATGAGTATTACGAAAATTTGGTAGCATCTAATGATAATTCAATGATTAATACTAGTGATAATGATGACAATGAGTGATTTTGTTTTGTTTTTAAAAATGTTTAGTTTTTTTGTTAAGCATTTTGTTATTTTTTATTTTATTAAGTTTCCTCTTCATATTCTAAGAATCTTTACTTATGTTTAATAAGTTTTAATTTTATAAAAAAAATATAACTTGTTATTATTTTAAACTTTTACTGACCTAGGTTGAGGTATCTACAATAAAAAGCTGATTGATCTTAAGTCCAATGTGATTTTGTCAGGTTTTTAACATTAAGTATTGATTATTTGACTGCCTTTCGATTACAGAAACTTCGATAATTCATTAGAAAACAAATAAAGAAGTCAAATTGTTTTATAATCGATTTTATTTTTGTGGCCTAACTGAGGTTTGAGAATATTACGACACCAAGTAAGATAACGTATAAGTGTCAATGTGAATTATGTCATAAAATAATCATATTATTATTGTCTGTCTTAGTTATTTATTTATTTTAAATACTTTCTATAAATAATGATATTCAAAACTATTAAAATACACGTTTTTTTCAAAATTTGCTAATGCCAAGTAAATCGTCTAAAGTGACACTTTGGCCTTTTTAATAGTTTTTTTCAGTATAATTAAAATAAAAAAAATAACGTATATAGGCATATCTACATTAATTAAAAAACTAATATATATAAAAATAAATCAATGTATCTATAATAAAGAACATATGTTTCATAGTAACTATGCAAAGTTTCACAAACATCAGTTGAAGCATCTAAAAAATATATCAAATTGAAACTTTGAGAGCCTCTATTGAAAAGTTGTCAATTTGCACATTGGCCCTTATACATAGGACCCATCGATATACAAAATTAAAGTGTAATTTAAAATAATAAATACATACGCAACTATGACGACTTGTATGTTGTATGTCTTTTTTCGTTTCTCTCATATTTCGTTAATTTATTTACTTACGTTTGTTATTTTTATTGGGGGAGTCCTATGTCCAGCAGTGGACGTCTTTCGGCTAAAATGATGATGATGATGATGATGACGCTTGTTATTCAATACATAATACGAGTATACAGTGAACTGAACTATGCTTCAACCGGGTGTCCCATGACTTTTATCATTCATGTGCGGGTGACTGTTCTAACTACTCAGTCTCTACAACATTGTACGTCTTTTCAGTAATTTCACCTGTGATTTTACGTCACTGTCAAAATCACAGTGATCTTTATTCTCATTGCGATAAGTCTACTATTGGGTTGCTGTCAGGACAGCCTTTTTGCAACGAGGATAAAGGTCACTGTGATGCAAAATCAGAATTAAAATAACGTGTACGATACCCCAGCAGGAAAGTGGCTTCTTCAGTGATATGAGTGGTACGTATAATTAGTGCGTAATCTGCTGTAAATGTGCGCCAAATAAAAAAATTGTGCGCTTTGTCGTTTTGGTAAAAATCGGAAAAAACGATTCCTGTTGGAGTAACGTTGTTCGAGCAGGAAAATTCTAAACGAATGATCGGAGAGTGAAATATTGAGCATGGGCAGATAACTTATATTTGTGCTCAGGCACAACACTTGTCAACCGGATCGTGCGTGAAGTTAAGAAGGTCATCGATATGTATGAATCCGTCGTTTTTTTTGTAGTCATTCTAATTTGGTCGGATAACCAGTCGTTGCTTACATGTTTTGATTTTTGTTTATATCTTCATAATGCGAAACATTCCAAGCTAAATATTTTCATTATATATTTTGGCTAAACGCAATTTTTGGAATAATTTTTGGTTTACACCTACACATCTTGGGTTGAGCCGGTTTCTTGTATTTTGCCGTGAAAGTTATGACACCGTCGTTTTGACTTTTAGCAATATTATTCAATAACGCATGCATGTACACTTTTGAAACTTTTTATGGTTATTATAAGCGTCAAGAAGGACCGAATACAGTTTTCAGCGAGCTTATACGTTTTCTCAATTAGGCGCTGCGATAATTTTTCGGGTTTTCAAAAAAGCGCTATTACTTGAAAATTATAAATATTTTCTTAAATCTAATTCTGTCACAAATACGCACAAATTAAGAGCTAATCGTGTATGTTTATTCTACAGGCGCACATACAATAGTTTTAGAGATAGGTACACGATTCTGCAAAACGTTACTCCAGCAGGAAACGCAATATATTGAAAACCTGAAGACGCACAAATTATATTTTTGGCGCACATTTTTGCACAAATATAAGCTATCTGCCCATGCTCAATATTTCTCTCTCCGATCATTCGTTTAGAATTTTCCTGCTGGAACAACGTTACTCCAGCAGGAATCGTTTTTTTCCGATTTTTACCAAAACGACAAAGCGCTCAAATTTTTTATTTGGCGCACATTTACAGCAGATTACGCACTAATTATACGTACCACTCATATCACTCTAGGAGCCACTTTCCTGCTGGGGTAACGAACACTAAAATAACTAAAAGAACGGTACTCTGAACCTACTCATGTGAAATAAAAAATACTTAAACACTTCTAAATTAGTTCCTAAAGTGTCTTGCACTACTCTTAACGATTCTATCAACTACGAGCTCGCACATAAGGACCACTACAGACGTGGTCATGCCAAGTGAGAGCGCAAACAGCGGCGTAGAGAACTCCCTAATTCCGACACAGAACACACTGGAATCCGGCGTGTGTGCGCACTCGGGCATCGGCTCGTCGATCTCCGATTGGATGCGGGGAGGCAGACCTACCTCGTACATTTTGCGTATACTGAAAATAGCCCAGGACAATAAAATATTTTCTGCAAAAAAAATCTTAGTGAAGAATTCTCAACGGGATCATTTTTACTTAGGCATTAGAAAAACTGTCTGAAAAGTCCAATGGGATAAAATGGGAGAAAAAAAATATTGTCGTAGGTCCCGCGAAAATCAGTATATGGCAAGTATTGGTTTTATGTAGATTCATGCTACCACAAGTTTATTTTAATCACTTTCTACACAAAAATTCTCTCGCAATAAATTTTATAGCACACTGTGACCTAAACCCGCACTTAAGCCACGCTTCTCCGTGAGCTAAGTAGTCCATTTTTACACCGCGCGAAAATTAATCTATCATTTATTTCGCCGCGTCTTTTAACCGAAGTTTTTTTAACAATTTGACCAACATAGTTCGTCGTAGATCGAACATGTAGTTTTATTGCGAAAACTTGACTCGAATCTGTGCGACAATGTGGCCGCAGCCATAGCTCTGATTTGGGTCACGGACCTAAATATATAACTATGTCATCTATGAATTCAGATAAGTGAAATCGTAAGTTGCGTCCTAACTTGGAATCCCCTTTTGAGTTTTTAGGAAATATCTCAAAAACTAGACGTCCTAGGTCTAAAATAATTAAATTTTCACCCCCCCTTGTGTCAACACCCCCCAGGTCTTGAGTACAGATTAATGGATGACTTCTAATTGACCTTGACCGCGACCTTTTTCAAAATATTTTTGGGTGTTAGACCTGATACCTCCGGAATTCTTGAGTACGGATTAATGGATGACCTCTTATTAACCTTGACCTTTTTCAAAATATTTTTTAGTAGTAGTAGTAGTAGTTTGACATAATACCCCCGGGATATTGTGTACAGATTAATGGATGACCTCTAAGTAACCTCGACCGTGACCTTCAAAATATTTTCGAGTATTTGACCTGCAGCGTGTATTGATTTTGTAATTATGTGTAATTGCGTTATATTGGTGCCGATTCCCTTGTTCACAAACTAAACTAAATTTAAGTTCAGTGCATCTTTTTCTTTCTATTTCCTTAAGAAGAGGACAGAAGATAAATTTTAGTTTAGTTCTGTCAAATTAATCAGCGCCTGTCACTACTCCATACAAGTTTAGACGTGATTAAAAACTTGCTTGATAAAATTACGTCAATTTACGTCAAGCGCTGAGTAATTTGACAGGGTTAAACTAGAATTTATCTTCTGTCCCTTTCTTAATGAAATAGAAAGAAAAAGATGCACTGAACTTAAATTTAGTTTAGTTTGTGAACAAGGGAATCGGCACCATTAACGGTTTAACACCTAAAAGTCAATGTTTAAAAGTGTCCTTCAAGGGCTTCGCTCCCCGAACCCCATATCCCAAGTTTGAACAGTATACCTACGTGTCGACCGTGTGCTTGTCCTTCCCTCCAATTCCATAATATACAATTTTCTATAAATCTTTTCAATAAATAAAAAATATGGCGGGTTTATGTCACACGAGATATAAAATAGTATACGATACTCGTGACATTAGTAAGTCTATTAATGCACGGCGTTAAGCAACTAGTTTCACGCCGTGCATTAATGGACTACTTACTTACTACCTATTTATTTCATGGTAAGTAGAGTTAAGGCTCGTGCAGACTGGCGCGATATCCAGACGCCTCATACCGGCAAATCTTTTTTCACTAAAGGGGCTATTCTACTGCTGCATAGTATGTGCATGGAAGGGTTAGCTTATTAAGTTTAACCGACTTAAAAAATAGGGGGTGTTATGTATCCAACACGTATTTTTATTTATAAGTATACAATACTTACGCATAAGCAATATGTTCTTTATACGGCGAGTTCTTCCTAACGACTACGCCCATTCGCTGTAGTGGATACAACTGCACCAAGTTAGTCTCACAGATCTCCCTCTCAGTAAATGTCGCCTTGATTAAGGGAAAGGCGAAGGTAGTCTCTACGTGGAATGCAAAGCCTCCCTTCTTCACCAAAGCTATGCCTTCCTCAGGGGTAAAGAAGTTGTAGTGGGTTGCGGTAGCCACCTTTTTGTGGTAAAGTTCTATGGCTACTGGGTCTGTGGTGCGCTGGAAAACGGGCCGCGATGTAAAATGAATAACTGTTAATCAATTAATATTAAGTTATTAGGGCACAGTATTACAATCCATACAGTATAGTGTGGCCATTAGTGCTGTGCACTCCCTGAGGTATGCGCGGCGAGGTGGGAGGCGAAGAAAAAACTGCATGAGTTCACATGAGATCGATACATGTCGGACAGATCTTACGATATCAGTTTGCATTTCTAAGGCAAGACTTGTGGCAGGATGATGGTCGGAGGCTATCTATCTGTAATATATTATACTTACTTAGTTGATTAAAATGTAACCCAAATATACTCATATTTTATTAAAAATATGCAGGTGATAAATAAGAACTAAACTTATAATTCAAAGCAGGACTTGTTTTATTGAACATTTTTTATATTTACAAACAATTATATATTCTAACATAGATTCTGTTTCAACTTCATCTTCCATTTCGTCATCATCTTCATCTTCCACTTCGCCACCGGAACTTGAATCAGATTCTTGCAAAATGATGAATGAATCGATAACATTATCGAACCTACTATCGCGATTCCAGTAAACATTTTCATTTTTCTGGACATGATCGTCGCATCTCTGCCATTTTTCCGCCGTGAATACCGAAAAAAATTTATCCAATCTTTTCGTCTAGAGAAGAATTAATATAGTTTTGGGCTATGTTGTTTTTAATATCAGCCCAGACCAACTCAATTGGATTTAAATCTGGATGGTACGGAGGTAAACGCAGAACAGTGTGTCCACTAGCTTTCAGGAGTTCGACAATTCTAGACACGGGTTCTTTTTGTGTATTTTTGATAAGAAGGAGCATTTGAGCCTTTGTCATGGTTCCTGAAAATTCTACATTATGGCGTAGCAACCAGTTCTGCATTTCACTTTTGAGGCTTGATATAGTTGGTTCTTCTCAACCTGAACGCTGTGGTAAGACGCGTTGTCCATTACAACCACAGAATTCGGCAGCAACTTATCTTTTAACGTTTCATCTACCCACTTATAAAAAGTAGGTCCGCTCATATCATGATAGTCACCGGTTCTAGCATCTGATTTGAATATAGTCAATGCATCATCCACTAAGCCATTTCGACACCCAGCGTGGAGAATTACCAATCGCCGTCCTTTCCCAATATCAGCATGAATTCAGGGTTCTGACGATGATTGCCAACATTTGCTGGCATGGTGACTGGCGTTGATGTATGTTTCATCAAGAAAATATATGTTGCGGTTTTGCGTTCTGTAATTTCTGATTTGTGTAAGATATTTTTTCCATTACATTTATATTACAGTGTGTCACTGTAATATTAGGCTGCTCTATAAGGAGATGTCTCTTTGATTTGCATTTTTTAAAACGGTAGCCCATTTTGTGTAAAAGCTGTCTTAAATATTCCCGTCCACAATTCAATATGTCATCCTGTCTCAAACTTGATAGTAACTTACGGACACTTGGTATTATTTTTTCATCTTCGTAAAACTGATGAATTTTTCTTCTGATAACTCCAAGGTCAAAATCATCCACAACGTGTTTTTTCTTTAGAACTTTTGGTTTTTTTGGCGATTGAAATTTTAATTGGCTTGAATTTTCAATTGATAAATAACCCGCAGAAATCACATTATGCACGGTTTTTTTTTATGTACCCCTTAGCCTCCGCAACGATTTTGGCAATATTCACATCATTTTTAAATTCAAAGTTTTCTTTCTCTGCTTTTCTTTTCTTAAAATATTCAGCCACCTTAAAAATGTCAGTCTTCATATCACGAGATAACGCACGACCCATCTTTGAATATTTATCTCATGTGCGTCTGACATAGACAGTCCGATAAAGATAACACTACCTGCCGCCACGAGCGTTGACGGCGCACTGACAGAGCGCAGCAGCCGATTCTCCCCCCCGTCTCGCCGCGCGCATACCTCAGGGAGTGCACAGCACTAATGGCCACACTATAGTGAAATAATTTATAACCTACAAAAGTGGTCGCCACGCGACGCAAAATGACTATAGTTGCTTGTAACACGGAACAGCCTTAATAGAGTCAAAGACTGTAAAGTGCTCCCAGGTGAAGATTTGGTCTCACAACATTGACTCCTAATAATGGAGGTAAAAGTCAGTATCTCTTCCAGTAGGAACAAGGAACGGCCCCCACCCAAAACCAGATTGCGTATGATAGAAGAAGAGGAATGTGCCAGTATGTTTAAGAGTCAAGTGGTAGATAAAATGATTGAAATGAAGGATATGGAAAGAAAATCTGTGAATGAATGTTGGAAAGAGATGGCGGATTGTATAAGGAGAGTAGCAAAATATGTGTTTGGAGAATCGAAAGGGCAAGGTATGATACATGATGGTGGAATGATGATGTGCAAAAGATGCTTAAAGAAAAGAAAATTGCGTTTAAAGAATGGCAGGGTGTAGAAAACGGGAATGATAGTTTGAAAGATGATAAGAAAAAGGTTTATAAAAAATGGAATAAAAAGGCAAAAAACGCGGTAGGTTTCGAGGTCTAAGGCGCAGGAAAAGTTGTATGACTCACTGGATAGCCCTAGAGGCCAGAAGGAGCTTTATCGGATTACAAAAGCAAGAGAAAGGAGAATGAGAGATATAATTCACATTAAATGTATGAAAGACGATGCTGGTAAGGTTCCGTCCAAAGATGACGAAATCAAAGAACGATGGAAGGTTTATTTTAAAAAGCTAATGAACGAAGAGAATAAAAATGGAATGGTGAGCTCAAAGAGGTACAGGTAAATATGGGTTTAGGTAGGGAAATTAGCATGGATGAAGTAAGTAAGGCAGTTTGAAGTATGAAAAATGGAAAGGCCATGGGCCCAGATGATATACCAGTAGAAGTATGGAAGTGTTTAAAAGAAGATGGATGTATGTGGCTGACTTTATTCTTCAATAAGTTGTTGCATGAAGGATGGATCCCACAAGAATGGTACAATATTTCGCTAGTGCCCATCTTCAAGAATAAACGTGATGTCCAGGACTGCAACAACTATAGAGGGATAAAGCTCATGTCACATAGTATGAAGCTATGGGAGAAAGTAATAGAGAAAAGACTGCGAGAGGAGAGTGAGACTAACCCGAACCAGTTTGGGTTTATGCCAGGTAGAGGAACAGTGGACGCCACTTTTGCACTCCGCCAATTGTGCGAGAAGTAAAGACGGGCACACATGAACTTGCACATGGTGTTCATTGATCTGGAGAAAGCGTATGATAGGGTACCTCGGGATGTGTTGTGGTGGGCTTTGAAAGAGAAAGGTTTGCCGGGGAAGTATGTGGAGTTAATTAGTGCTATGAACAGCCAATCTTGTACCTACGTCCGGTCGGCTGCTGGCAATACCACCGGGTTCAGTGTGGCTGTAGGCTGACACCAAGGGTCGGCGTTATATGTTTGTCGCAACCCAGTGCTGGGCACGCCACGATTGCAGCGATAAGTCCCCTCTTTGAGGAGTGGCTAGAGAGGCGCCACGGCGTCCTCGCCTTCCACCTGACGCAGGTCCTCGGCAGCTTCGGGAGGTTCCTGTGTCGGATAAGGTGGGAGGAAACGCCCGGGTGTCACCACTGTGTGGATCGCCCGGAGGACACGGTGGAGCATACGGTGGAGGTCTGCCCAGGTTGGGCAGAGCACCGCCGTGTCCGCATGGAGACGATCGGCGGCAGAGATCTCTTGCGTCCGGCCCTGGTTCAGGCCATGGTACGGAGCGTGAGGGCATGGGCAGCCGTCACTTCCTTCTGCAAACCAGTAATGCTCGCGAAGGAGGAGGCGGGATGGTTGAGGGAAAGGCAAATTTCGCGCCCTCTCGCCTCTAGCCGCCGCAGGAGACGTCCTGGGCGTCGGGAATCCCAGGCGGATTTCCGGCCACCGTAGGCGCAGGCTTGCGGACGGTAAGCAATGGGTAGCTCACCGTCCGGTAAGGACCAGGCCCGGATCGACGGCGCGTTGTATTCCACGCGCGCCTCAAAGAGATGTCGTCAGCACAAGCGTAGGGGTCCACAAGGGTTACCGAGGCCCCTGGCGACACAGGCAACTGAAGGAATACGGGTGGGTTTTAGTCAGTAAGAGCCTGACACACCCACCCGCTCCGCCCAGAGCGGGAGAAGTTATTTGATGATTTCCCAACAGAAAAAAAAAAAGGGTCGGCTTTAAGTCCTTTCCTCTTCCTGTTGATTATGGACACTGACGTCGGACATACAGGAAGAAGCACCCTGGTGCATGCTGTTTGCCGATGACATTGTTCTTGTCGGTGAAGATGGACCTGAGATCCAGAGCAGATTGGAGAAATGGCAACAGAAGCTGGAGAATGTGGACTTGAAAATCAGCAGAACCAAAACTGAATATATATGTTCTGTGATTTCGGCGGTCTCTCCAGTTCTGGAACCATAGCGCTTGATGGCGTGCTTCTCCCAGTCTGTTCTGACTTTCGGTATCGGTTCACTCGTGCAAAGCGATGGCGAAGTAGATCGGACGGTTAAGCATAGAGTTAACACTGGATGGATGAAATGGCAGCAGGTCACGGAAACAATCTGCAATTCCCGCATTCCCCTTAAACTTAAGGGGAAGATATATAAAACAATGGTAAGACCTGCTGTCTTGTATGGATCAGAATGTTGGGCTACAAAAGGGATGAATGAAAGGCAAGTGCATGTACCCCCCGACCCTTGCTCGACGAAGTGCCAGCCCGCGCCGCAGCTGAGCCTGTAGTTTTACATTCCCCGAATAATAATAATTCTGATCAGATCCAGCCTGTCCCACCTTGCTGTCCTCCCCCCAGCGACGCCCTAAGCCGAGGTCCGTACCCCACAGGCGGTGCCCTTAGCGTGCAGTCGCTTAGTAATGTAAGTTATTCGCCCCTGGCTGGAGACTTTGAGTTCGCTTAAGGCAGCCACAGGAAAGTCCGGTTGAGTAGTCACGACCTCTCAAGGTCAAATACGTGATGCCATTATCAAGAAAAAAAAAAAAAAAAAAGCAAGTGCATGCAGTTCAGATAAGAATGCTATGAGGGATGTGTGGTGTGACACGACTAGATAGAATACGAAAAGAGTACATAAGAGGAAGTCTGAAAGTGGCACCGGTCTAGATAGAATACGAAAAGAGTACATAAGAGGAAGTCTGAAAGTGGCACCGGTGACTGAAAAGTTGTGCGGAAATCGATTGGCATGGTATGGGCATGTGATGCGGAGGAATGAGGAAAATGTCGTGAGGAAAGTCTTGAATATGAATGTTGATGGCTATAAGAGTAGGGGAAGACCAAAGAAACGATGGATGGACTGTGTGAAAGATGATATGGCTAGAAAGGGGGTGACTACCGAGATGGCAATTAATAGAGAAGTATGGAAGAAAGGGACATGTTGCGCCGACCCCAAATAAATTAGAATAAGGACAGGAGAATGATGACAGTGTAGTGGAATGATTGTACTTGCCTAGAGCAACGGCGGGAATCTTGCGAGGCATAGGGCGGCGGCGCGACAGGGCCGCGGTCCCCGAACATGCTTATTTTGCGCACTTGAAAGTTGAGGGCAGACGCGAGCGTGTTTTTTCTTTGAATAGATCATTATTATAATGGTGCATATCTGCTGTTTACGGATGTACCTCGACAGCCAAATACAACAGGGATTTAAGATTTCATAGATTTTCTTTAGGTACCTAACCCATTTTAAGCAGAATTTCCTTTCGTTTGTTGGAATCAATATTTTAGAGAAGTTATTTAAAGTAGGTACTAAGTAGAATTCCCTCAAACTTTTATGATAAGATTGGATGCTAAGTAGAATTTAAATCACAGCTATGCTCATGTTTCCCTCAAACTTTTATGATAAGATTGGATGCTAAGTAGAATTTAAATCACAGCTATGCTCATGTTTCCCTCAAACTTTTATGATAAGATTGAATGCTAAGTAGAATTTAAATCACAGCTATGCTCATGTTTCCCTCAAACTTTTATGATAAGATTGTTCATCCGGATATGAATACATTACAATAAGTCGAATTATTAATTCACAGGAGTAATCTGACATGTGAAAATCCACCAAGCCGTTTAGGCTTAGTTTTTGGTTCGATAACATGAAACATTTGAAATTTCTCATAATTGATTATTACCTACAGGTTGTGAATAACGCGGCATCAGAGTTATTAAGGGGGGAAAAAAATTCAGTATTTTTGCGATAGGACACACCGTTTTCGAGATATAAGTAACTCTCCACCGTATGCTCCACCGTGTCCTCCGGGCGATCCACACAGTGGTGACACCCGGGCGTTTCCTCCCACCTTATCCGACACAGGAACTTCCCGAAGCTGCCGTGTCCGGTGAGGACCTGCGTCAGGCTGGCGGAAGGTGAGGACGCCGTGGCGCCTCTCTAGCCACTCCTCAAAGAGGGAACTTATCGCCGCAATCGTGGCGTGCCCAGCACTGGCTTGCGACAACCATAGAACGCCGACCCTTGGTGTAAGCCTACAGCCACACTGAGCCCGTTGGTATTGCCAGCAGCCGACCGGACGTAGCACGTAGTACATAGCACGAATTAACTCCACATGCTTCCCGGGCAAACCTTTCTCTTTCAAAGCCGACCACAACACATCCCGAGGTACCCTATCATACGCTTTCTCCAGATCAATGAACACCATGTGCAAGTTCGTGTGTGCCCGTCTTTACTTCTCGCACAATTGGCGGAGTACAAAAGTGGCGTCCACTGTTCCTCTACCTGGCATAAACCCAAACTGGTTCGGGTTAGTCTCACTCTCCTCTCGCAGTCTTTTCTCTATTACTTTCTCCCATAGCTTCATACTATGTTATATACATATACATACATATATACATATATTTTATCCGAAATACAGGCTCTGCCTAGTTCGGATACAGATACCCACACCATTTATTCTAACCTAAATTAGCCTGTCACGAAAACTTGTATTCTATGCCTAAGTTTCTTTAAATAAACATTATTATTATTATTATTATTATTATGTGACATGAGCTTTATCCCTCTATAGTTGTTGCAGTCCTGGACATCACGTTTATTCTTGAAGATGGGCACTAGCGAACTATTGCACCATTCTTGTGGGATCCATCCTTCATGCAACAACTTATTAAAGAATAAAGTCAGCCACATACATCCATCTTCTTTTAAACACTTCCATACTTCTACTGGTATATCATCTAGGCCCATGGCCTTTCCATTTTTCATACTTCAAACTGTCTTACTTACTTCATCCATGCTAATTTCCCTACCTAAACCCATATTTACCTGTACCTCTTAGAGCTCACCATTCCATTTTTATTCTCTTCGTTCATTAGCTTTTTAAAATAAACCTTCCTTCGTTCTTTGATTTCGTCATCTTTGGACAGAACCTTACCGGTATCGTCTTTCATACATTTAATGTGAATGTATGAAAGATATATATATATATATATATATATCTCTCATTCTCCTTTCTCTTGCTTTTGTAATCCGATAGAGCTCCTTCTGGCCTCTACGGCTATCCAGTGAGTCATACAACTTTTCCTGCGCCTTAGACCTCGAAAGCTACCGCTTTTTTGCCTTTTTATTCCATTCTTTATAAACCTTTTTCTTATCATATTTCAAACTATAATTCCCGTTTTCTACACCCTGCCATTCTTTAAACGCAATTTTCTTTTCTTTAGGCATCTTTTGCACGTCATCATTCCACCATCATGTATCATACCTTGCCCTTTCGATTCTCCAAACACATATTTTGCTACTCTCCTTATAAAATCCGCCACCTCTTTCCAACATTCATTCACAGATTTTCTTTCCATATCCTTCATTTCAATCATTTTATCTACCACTTGACTCTTAAACATACTGGCACATTCCTCTTCTTCTATCATACGCCATCTGGTTTTGGGTGGGGGCCATTCTTTGTTCCTACTGGAAGAGACACTGACTTTTACCACCATTATTAGGAGTCAATGTTGTGAGACTAAAATCTTCACCTGGGAGCACTTTACAGTCTTTGACTCTATGAAGGCTGTTCCGTCTTACCAGCAAGTATAGTCAATTTGCGTCGCGTGGCGACCAAAAACACATGGGTAACTGAAAAGAGAAAAACAGGCATTATAATCTATAGAATTTTGGTATCGCAGGCGGGGAGAAACCAATAACCTGAAATATGGTGTAACTTTTGTGTTATGTGTTTTTGCAGTCGGGTTTTTTGTTTTTTTAAATAATTTGTTTTATTTTACCCTTCTAACCTAACCTGTCAGAATCGAGGAGCCCCAAGTCCCGAGCTCGCTTCAAGTCGCTTCGCTCGCTCTTGAATCCCAAATTCTCCTAGTACAGTAGGTAATAATACTGCATTTTGTACCGATCCCTTCGACATATTTTTTACGACAAACGGCTGATCGCAGACAAAAACACCAAGATGCTTTTAGCCTTATATTTAGGTGTTTTAAACGATAGAAACGAGAAAGTAATGTATTGAGAAAAAAACTTGCAAAAAAAAAAATTAAGTCCCCATTATTAAAGGATCCCTTCGGCATAGTTTTTACGACAAAGAGCTGCAGTCGCAGTGCTATTCTGAAACCTTCTCACCGTGAAAACTTAAGTGAAGTGAACGTGGAGTGAACTGTCAATGTCATCCCACCTGATACTAGGGATGGACCAAAGATTACATTTACAATCCTAATCGAGATTTTAATAATATTTTTATGCTAATTCTATTGTTCATAATTCATAATCAGTTAACTGATTAAATAAACGCAATCCCATGACCCAATCGCGATGTGTTTTAACTGATTAAATAAACGTAATCCCTCGACCCAACCGCGATGTGTTTTGAAGAAGCGATAGTGGATTGAGTCGAGTAAAGACTCATCATCATCTGCCTAGCCTTTTCCCAACCAGGTTGGGGTCGGCTTCCAGTCTTACCGGATACAGCTGAATACCAGTATGTTACATGGAGCGACTGCCTATCTGACCTCCACAACCCAGTTACTTGGTAACACGATACCCCTTGGTAAGACTAGTTGTCAGACTTTCGAGCTTCTGACGACCCATAACGACTGTCAAAGATCTACAAATGACAGCCGGGACCAACGGCTTAACGTGCTTTCCGAGGCACGGAGGGGTCTTGGTATGTAAAGATGGTCACCCATTCACGGACCAACCGCGGCAAGCGTAGCTTAACCTGATCGATCGACCCGTGCGGCTGTCATTACTTAGCCACAAGCCCCCCTCTCTAGTCGAGTAAAGACTGTGCCACGTTATTCAGCGTTGTTATTAACCCAAATATATTCAATCGATGTGATCGAGTGCTAAAAGTGTGCCTGGCTGACGGACCATAGAATTTATCCCCTCACAAACTATGTGGAAACCTAACTAAACGATGTGTGTGTCTGTGTACATAAGCCATTTGAATAAAAAACGTGCGGATTATTTAATAAGTACCTTTCTAATATTTTATTTTAGGTAGGTAAATTTATAACGACCTACGCGTTGCCAATATAAATAATAAAATAATATTCATAAAATCACCGTCATCAATACTATAACAAAATTCAACAGTTCAACTGACACTTGCGCAGCGCGCGCACCAGCCGGCGGGCGGCTAGGCTCACTTCATCCAGCCCAAGTGAAGTGATGTCGCTATGGCAACGAGAATCGAGTGAAGTGTTAAGATCACGACACTCGCGCGTAGCGGTTACCGACTCACTTCACCTGGCCGATTCACTTCGGCGCGGGTGGTTACAATGGTTACGAGAATCGGGTGAAGTGATAAGATCACGCCGCTCTTGCGCGTGAGGCACTGTTATTAATATCAGGATGATTAATTTTTTAATTTGCCGTTTTTTATTTTTAAATGCGCGACAAACAAAAAATTGGTTTTACCACCTTTATATCAAAATCCAAAATGGCGGCTACAAACATTTTTCATCAAGAGTGTCATTTTCATGGTTTTCGGGGGTGTTAAAGCCGATAGTGAGGTCAAATCTAAAAACCAAGATGGCGGCTGCGAAAATATTCAGATTTTTCATAATGGGTATCGTTTTCACGGTTTTCGGGGGTGTTAAATACGATAGTGAGGTCAAAATTAAAAAGCAAGATGGCGGCTGCGATAATGTTCAGATTTTTCATCATGGGTGTCGTTTTCATGGTTGTCGGGGGTGTTAAAGTCGATAGTAAGGTCAAATCTAAAAGGCAAGATGGCGGCTGCGAAAATTACCCAACATTTTGTAATAAAATAAACAAAATTGTGTTTCTGACTGAACTTCTGTTTTGCTATTTTATTTTTAAAAACCCTTAATAGTAACGTTTCAACACTTAAATACTAGTTTTGAAATAATATAAAATGATCAATACTCGTGCAATTAGCATCAAAATATTATTAAAATCTTGATTATGATTATAAGTAATGCTTGGTCACTCCCTAGCATCAGTGAGATGACACTGACAGCTCACTCCACGCGAGTTTTCACGGTAAGACTTTTACAGAATGGACATGCTGTTCGGAGACCAAAAACACCAAGACGCTTTTAGCCTTATATTACGGTATTATATACGATAGAATCAAGAAATATAAAATATTGTCGTCTTTTTACCCCAGAAGGAGGGTAATGTTTTCCTCAGTGCCCCGTTACGTACCTACACTCTAACCCAAAGTACAGTTAGCACATGTCAGATTACTCCGGTAAATTTATAATTCATCTTTAGCAGCTACTTACCCACCACATTCTCATTTCCTGCATTCTCAAGTTATCGAAGTACTTACCTTAAAATAATCTTTATCATACACAATATCATGAGAGCCGGCTTTCAAATCGCTGTCTAATAAATCCTTCAGTGTCCTGATGTTCCTGGGCGCTTCTAGCAGCAACGAGGACACTATGGTGGCGTTGTAGTACTGGTACAGAGTCACAGCATACACGAACGTGGTGAAGATCACCAGTTTCGTGGAGGTCGACTCACGGTTTATGGAGATGCCTAGAAGTTAAGCAAGTATTGGATATATTTAGTATTGGATATATGATGGAAAGCAGAGCAAGACAGAGAAAGAAGCCGTGGCAGAGCAAAAGATGGACGATAAATGGCTAGGAAGGAACTAAACACGTGTATGTATGGTAGATGAATGGAAGAATGGTAGACGTGAGCAGGTACCTACTGAGCTGACCGCAAATAAATTGGCAAGCTAACATAATCAGCCTATAATGTTCCCACTGCTGGGACACAGGCCTCCTCACTGTGAGAGGGAGTGGGCCGTTATCTACCACGCGGGCCCAGTGCGGGTTGGTAGATGTCACATATCTTTGAATTTTTGGTTCTCAGACATGCTTTCCTTCACCGTTTCCTCACGATGTTTTCCTTCACCGTTTTGTTAGCAGTGGTGATTAAATAATTTACACAAAGTAAAGCGCCTGCCTGGGTTCGAACCTACGACTTACAACTCGTAAGTCGCGGCCGCGGCAAGCTAACGTCGAAATACAATTAGCGCACAGTTGATACATTTATGCAAATACCTACCTAATGCATAAAAAAGTGAAGCATGAGGTGCCTGCATAAGTACGAGTATTACCTTGTTGACAAATCGCCCCCCAAATAACCAGCCCAGCCAGACTCAAAGAAGAGTCTTCATTATCGCCCCTATTATTCTGCACCACCAGCATGGCCCACAGTGTGACGGCCGTCACCACCAGCATGGTGATGACGCAATACCACACGACGACGCTCAGGGGACGCGTGTAGATCCTGTAGAAACCACCCGGGTACTTCGGGTGGCGGAAGATGAAACTGTGCCTATGAAGAAGAAATGTGAAGTAGCTAAAAGTTCTGACACTACCTGCCTTTACATGAGGAAGTGTCACGTATCCCTACGAGCTAAAACAGTAACTAAAGAAGTAACCGACCGACCGTTAGATGTTAAGTAAAAGTGTGGACAGAATTTCGTTACCGATCGTACTGTACGAATAGGTATGGTCAGCAACACACGCCTTGCCATTCGTGGATGCCTTTCTCAATAGGATGTACAGCACAATTTTCTTCTGCTTAATGAATCTGAACATAATGTTAACATAATATCAGTACTCCATTTCGTCAAAGTGATTCTGGCAATGTTCCATCTTGGCAAAAAGATGTTACAAAAAAGACCTTATCAACAATGGATGTTAGCAGTTTTACCAACCCCCAGCAAGCTACAGCAGCAAGTTTTACCTGGACATCCAGACCTCGGAGATGTACTGTACGTGCTGCCCTCTATCGATGCGATAGAAGACGGGGGCTCCGCCTATCTCGGCCATACCACTGTACAGAGCATTGACCATCCCGTCGAAACTGCCGTTGCGTTTGTACCCCCACGTACTCACTCGGTGCATGTCATAGCTATAAAAAGATTAAAAAAAACGTATTTATCAGTAAGAGGTTTCAGGAATATCTTGACTGCTAACTAATCATAGCAACCGGCAGATGTAATTCAATACCTACAGCAACGAAATGCAATACTGGGATACCGTGATCCCGCGTGCATTATGCGGAACTAATCCCGATCGAAAATGGAGCGAGATCCCGCGGGACTGGCGGGATTACAGAGAAACAAAGTTTATCGTGATCAGCGCGCGACCGCGTGCGAACTGTTGGGACGGCGCGTTGCGCTAAGGGGAACGGTGTAAGTGCGCGGGCGCGGAGGTGAGAACGCGCGTTGGTTGATCGGGGTAAGGTGCGCCAGACACTAGTTTCTTAGTAATTAATAGACATATTGACTAAATTGCCACCTATATTAGAAGAAAATTTACGATTTACCTTGATATACCGACAATAGATTTACAGATGTCAAATGTGGCCTATTAAAATGGCCCTAGGGTAAGGTAAGGGCAGTTGGGGGAAGTGCGACATAGTACGAGTATTTTTTAAATTCACTTTTACTGGAATAATATTAAAAGTTGCATTGATTTTTGATTGAAGTAGGTACTAGATAGATGGAAATTTAGTCAATATCTCTATTAGTTTCTAAGATTAGCTAGTGTCCGGCGCACTTACACCACCGCGCTTCCCCCACACATATACATAATCTGCCTATAATGTTCCCACTGCTGGGACACAGGCCTCCTCACATCAAGAGCCGCGCTTCCCCCGATTGACCTCAATTATTTTAATCGTTGTGGTAGGTTAATTAACCAATGTAAGTAGGTACCTACTAGAGGTGTGCGCCGGTGCCTTTTTTACCAGCGGCGTCATCGGCGTGGAAGGTGAAAATAAAACTAACATGAAAATCAAACCACTATAACAAAATTATTTTTTCATCCAAGAAGGTTGCCCGAGAAGTGGCTCGAGATTCAGTGGTTCTGGTCCTCAAAAAAAATTCATAACCTACCGTACGTTTTTTTTTCCTGGGAAAGTCCTCGTGGATAACCTCCGTCTGGGGAGAACGGAGGGTTGTCTCCTACCGAATAAAACCCCACTGTTCCTTCTAATACCAGGTGTCGGGAGTCTGGGAGGTACGTACTTGTACATTCGCCGCACCCCCGAGTGGCCCGCCATGCCTAGCGGTCCCCCACCACCAAGTGCGGCCGGTTTCACGACCGCGCGTCCTCCTATAAAGGAGCATGAAACGACCTCTTTGGGCCGGACAGACCCAATTTCGCCGCCCGCAGACCCCGTAATACGAAATAGTGGCCGAAAATCGTTAAGCGCCCTTCGACGCCTAGCTGCTCTTCTGGTGCGGGTGGAGTGAGAGATATGCTCTGTCTCCCTCTCCGCCGCCTCCTTTGCATACAACATCCCGTCGCAAAAAGAGGCGACATCATCCCACGCGATTTCACTTCCGACTATGGACTGAACCCAGGCCAGAAGCGAGAGTTTACCTGTACCAATAGAGTCGCGACGAGGGCACAGCGCTGGCTGCGAAGCACAGCGCTGTTCTTTAGAGTCGTCACGAACCGTCTCGCCAGGAGACTTGTCATAGTTGATCAGGACCAGTGGGCATTTGTGGACTACGAGGACTGAGACGAAATATGGGAAGTTCTGATGTCTCTGCAACGATGTCTAATTCACTGCATCGAAGTGTTGAGATGCTTGTACGACGTTGCCACAATGACTGTCCAGACCCAGGATAAGAAGACCAACTGTGAGTACATCTCATATGTATGCTTTGCCACTGACATCGTCATAATGGCACAAATCACAATCCACATCGAAGGTTCGCTAGTCGAAGTTGTGTAGATTAATTCACAACTTCATCATCAGTCATGAAAAAGAAGCTGGCAGAAGCCAGTTGGCTTGGGCAGCAGTTTGAAAATTTTGTCAGGTCTTCTCTTCGCCCATACCGCAATGTCAGAAGACTAAGATCGTCAACCAGTGCATCCTGCCTGCTACTTAAATTATGCTCATATAAAATGTGTTTTAAATTAAATTTGTGTAAACAACTACGTCGAAATAAACCAAAGCATGTATTTAGACATTTGTAGTGTTTAGTTTACTAGTATATCTGCTTAACTAAAACTGGAATATTACATATTTTGACGTTGACGCTGCGCTGACGATGCCGATTTGGGCACCGGCGCGCGCCTATGTGAAATATGAATGGTGACCGTCATCCTGACGTTCACCAGTCGTCGATTATGATTTGGGAATCCTTTCCTCAGGTAGAACTTCGGAGTGCAACTGATAATCTTCAAACAAAAATAATGCCCGCGGAAGTTGAAACCCAGAGGCCAGGACGAAAGCGCAGTAGCCTCCCGTGAGCCTCCCTGATGAAAAATGTCTAACAACGACATTTTTTCGTCAGGAAGTTTAATGCGTCAGCAGTTTAAAACTTACCTGATGTTGTACATATCACGCATAAACTTCAACATTGTGAAATATTTCATTCGATGCACCGTGTCTACGTCAATCTGCGATTTAATAGGCTTCTCCATGTACTGCTCTATAGTCTGGTTGGCCAAACTGGGCGACGAGAGTATAATTACGGCTGTCTTGATGAACGCGCCTTGTAAGTTCCAACGTTTCGATTCTTTGATAAATAGTGAAGAATCCCAACGTCCTACCATTCTAACATTATATTTCCCCTTGAAATTAGATCCGGTGTTGTAGACTTCATACAGATTGAATGTTTCATTTATCTTATGTGCGACGATAACATCAGAGTCGACTTCTGCTGGGTACCGAGATAAAGTTTCCGTAGTTACGGACAACTGTTCCGTGATTATTATATAGGAATACCCCTGAAAGGATGTGGTGCTAGAGTCTAATACTGAGGTCCATCTTTCGCAGGCAGTGTCTATCACTAATCCAACTCGAGGATAAGACTTCGTGACATTATAAGTAACATTATAATCAATTTTAGCACTCGCGAGCAGGATATCGTGATCGTTGAATATTTTATGCATAGCATTCACCAAATAGTTATCGTAACAATGAAATATTACCCCATTTTTTATATTTTTATATTTAAGAATGTCGATTATTAAAGGAACGCCTGTTACCGAAAGAGTTAGTAATACGTTGCAGAACAAATTCATGTTGAAGTAAAGCCGATTTATATTACAAAACCGTGGTCACTTTTTTATTCACTCTAGCGGACTCTGTTTAAACAACTCGAAGTACTGATACTTATCAGTTATTTGTAATTACACGTAAGCTTCAATCATGTGGTCATCATCATCACATTCGATTAAACTTTGGAACGCGACTGACAATAAAATGAGCGCGATTATAAAATAATTCCTATTAGGCCACCAGGCCACTGCGGCGCACGATCAACTTACCCACGCTCGGATGTGGTGGCAGTTTGGCAAGGGCACGATGTGCACCGTGAAGACTGCACCATATTCATTACAAGCTGCAGTGTTCATAATACATAGGTGGTTCTGGGCCATGGCATGGTATGGCCTAATTATATACGCCCGTAATTGCTATGAGTAGATGGTAGAATAAAATTATGATAGATAAAAATATGAGCAACATGTTTTAGCTGGAAATACGACGCCGCGACGCAGGCAACAGGCGTGCTGCTCTGTCAGAAAGGTTGCTGAAAACAGGGTTTAGAAACTGCTGAACAATTTTTATGATGGCGATGATGATTATCTACGTTTTATAATAAAACTAGCTTTTGCTCGCATGGAGGTTGGATATTTTCCCACAAGAACGTATTACCGGGATAAAAAATATCCTATGTCCGGTCAATGGTTTACCTATATGCCAAAATTCACCGAAATCCGTTCAGCTGTTAAGGTTAAAAAAGGTAACAGGCAGTTACTTTCGCACTCATAATACAAACTGGATAATACTGTGCCGCGCGCCGCAATGAAGTGGCGCCTTTACTGTCAGCAAGTCAACTGGAATTATGAATATAAAATGAAGGAAGCTTCTGTTGACGTTAATAGTACCCCTATTAACGTCAACATTTGATGAGAATAACTACCTATCAAGGGTTTTAATGGAAACAAATTATTATAGTATAGCTTTGATCTTGTGACAAATTCTAATAGGCCATGCAATAGTTCCTACATTTGCTAGCTATATAAAGCAAAATCTCCCACAGTATATTTAGTAGCATTGTTGTTTACTGTTACTTTGTACTTCGTAAATAAACGAGTTTTGGCAAGAAATATTTTAATAAATATTAAATAACTATTCTAAACAGGACAAGCAAATTCAACAGAGTCACACAATTAAAAAGTGTAAGCAGAGAAAACATCTTGGAACGGAAACTCTGCCTTATCAGGGACGAGGAGGTCCGCAAGGAAACAGACAGTACCAGCAGTGCCTTCATACAGACTCTCTGGATTATCGGGTAGCCTTGCATCTCTAATAAACTCATCCGTGACCATAAAATCAGCAAAGACTTTTGCTCTATGCAAGTATTTTTCCTCACCAGTTATTCTATACAGAAGTAGGAATACATAACCATTGCCACCTACTCCATGGCAAATGCCAGGGCCCTTGCGTAACATCCCCTTCTGCCACACCAGATCACTGGCCTTGATGATAGCATCATAAAATCTCTTATCTTTGTAAATTAAATATGCTTTAGCCATAACATAGATGGTGCCAGGAGCACCGTGACACCAATGCACCAGCTTGTGGTCGCTCAGTCCAATTTCCTCCACACAACAAGGCCAGTTTCCATCTGCAGTTTGCAATGAAGCAAGGTAATCTATTGTTTCTTTAATATCAGTAGCAGCGGTTTTGTTAAATCTTAAATATCCAGGAACAGAGAGGAGCATCTGTAAGATGAAGCTCATTCCATGTGCGGCTCCAAGGTACTCCGTGTTATAATAATGAAACATCAAAGGACAAGGACTTTGGTGTTTCATGGAGTATTCCCTTCCCGAGTCAACTATCACATCACAAATCTTGTATAACTCCTCATTTGTAAATACTGGTGTTTTAAGTTCTCGGCTCATCCACAACGCCCCAGCAAGGTAGCCAGCACGCCCAACAAAAAACTCATCTCCACCGCATTTGAGGAACTTAGGATTAAGATATTGCGGGTACAAAGACTTGTATGTCTCCAACATGTTAGCAGATTTCTCATCGCCCGTTTCTTTGAACAGAACAGTGGCTAAAGCGTAAGTACCGGCATCGCCTAATAAAAACGAAGTCTTATCTCCAGCCGACGTATCCAAGGCTGGCTTTAAGTATTCAATGCTTTTTTCTAAGTACACAGATTTATTATCCGACAATAATGGGTTTTTAGACAGATAATAATACATGAAAGAAACGCCGGTGACTCCGACATACAGACCACCATCGACGTTCTTCCGTGAAGGATGCAGGCGTTTGGAAATACTATTGGTGTACTCATGCAATTGAGCAGTCACCTCATCTCGGTCAATCGTTACAGAGTCTCCTGGCTTGTAATCATCGTATGTGTTTAGAAAGAATCGTACCATTTTCTCTTCGAACGTAACGGAGGACAGCAAATCTACTGTCAGCAAGCTCTTAAATGTACGAAGTACAGTTGAAGAAATCTTTTCGAAGCTTCTACGCATCAATGCAACTTTTATTGAAATACCTTTGTAAGAAAATAAATTAAAGTAGAAATAATTTTAGCAAACCTCTCTTTCGTAAGAAGATGCGATTTTGTTTTGTTTTTGAAAAATTTTGACACATCATTGACATTATTACAAAATTGCCAACCAACAGCCAGCTGGAAAAGTGGAAACAAAAATTATACAGTTGCGTTCATGTTCTTAATTTTAATATAGGACGTGTGGTCAGCACAAGTACCTAACTAGATTAGAAACAATACTTTGGGATTATTTGAGATATTAATCATGCAAATATTTTAACAATGTTAATTGATTATGTACGAGTCTAAATAGAGAAATAAACACCAATAACTCGTTCTCAACAGCCGCGAAATTCAAATTTTCTTACGTTTTTTGCAATTTGTAGGTCAATGTCAGGTTGTACCTTGATCAAAATATGATACCAAAAGAACTTTGCCTGAGATTGTTCTTATGGAATAAATCTTATTAAGAGATGTATGTCGATGTATTAATGATTCTAATGATTATAATTCTGTACATAAATATTTTTATGGTCGCGAATCATATTTTGATCAAGATACAAACTAACACTGACCTGCAAATAGCAAAAAACATAAGGACATTTTAATTTCGCGAGCTACCACTGTGGATCCACCTTAAGAAATAGTCCAAGGGCGTTATTTTAAGCGTTACTAAGCAACCACAGTTTTTCTGAGTGATAATTTATAATGGACCAAAACTGTCTTTTGTACGAAATCATTTTATTTTAATAAAATAAAATAGTATCGCATGGGGCCAACTGTTTCTTAAGTCTTTTTGTACCGTTGTTGTTATATAATATTATAATAGAATAATGCCTATCACGTATAACCGGGGAAATGTAAGTAACCTAGGACGACGAATTTAAAATTACATAAATGTGTAAATTAATATTTTTGTCCGCTATCGATCATTGTGTATTCATATTTTTTTATAAAGGTAAGGAAGATTGCTTTTCGCACAAGGGGCAGGTCAGCTCAGTCTCTTGATGCGGGTGGGCCACGAGTTGACCCTGGTGCATGTGGTGATGGCCGCTTATTTTTACAAATAAGACCAGCGCTACCAGATCCAAGAACTGCACTAGCTCAACGATCCCACACAACGCTATCAGGGTAAGTTCGATGTAAATCGATGGAGTAGGTAAGTGGCAAAAATTTAACTATTCCTTCTCAAACTGTGCATCAGATAAATTATTTATAGTTTTTTTCGTTGTTCTTTTATACATTATTTCCCTAATAATCTTATTTTCGAGTGAGTTTAATAATAGTGAGTGTTATTAAACTCACTCGAAAATAAGATTATTTTTATAATTATTTATTAACCAAAGATCGTAAAAATTCCTAAGAGCTATTTTTCTATTGTGTTGAAGCTTTGAAACATTTATAAAATCGTAATTTATAGAATGGAAAGTCCTAATTCCAATAATTAAATTTGTCAATTTACAGCAATGATTTTGTGCTCAAAGAAGATAGCAAAGATGAAACAATCAATTTGCAAGCTATTGGTGAAGGAAAAGTTCAACTTTCTAGAACACCACAAGAAAAAGATCGACTACCCGACAGGATCAGCCTGGATAGGTAATTTTATAGCTAAATTATTCATTAACTTATGTAAAACTCGTAACGCAGTGGCTTGCCTGACGTTGCGTCGCCCTTCCCCTTTTATTCTTAAAATCATTTCTGCACGCTTTTTATGGGTTCTCGGTCAAATTGGTCACGTACCTACTTTTATATTAAGTGCTAACATTTCTTCAATATTATGTTACCTGATGCTATCATCACTTATTTAATTAAAAAATCGTTTCAGGAGAGGCCTCTCGTCAATACCCCATATAGTCGGCGAGCCTGGCTTACGACTTTTGTCCTTACAGCACAATCTAGTCAACAGTTTGTCGGGATTATCTCCTTTAGACTTAGGTAAACTTGTGTTTCTGGATGTGTACGACAACCAAATTGACAAAATTACTTCTTTGGAAAGACTGTTTGGCTTGCGAGTGCTTCTAATGGGGAAAAACAGGTGGGTAAACAACAATCAATTTGACGAAGTGTTATATAGTTGAATAAATAGAGACTTCTCATTGGTATATTATAATCTTACAGGATAAAAAGGATCGAAGGCCTCACAAACTTAATAAAGTTAGAAGTTCTAGATTTACATGGAAATAGGATAGGAAAAGTTTGCGGTTTATCTAACCTAAGTGACCTGAAAGTGCTCAATTTAGCTGGTAATCAGATTAAATGTGTCGGACAAACGGATCTTCAGGGTCTTGTATCTCTAAGAGAACTAAATTTGAAACGAAACCGTTTAAGAAAGCTGCTTGGATTTCAAAACACGCCGAAATTACAAAAACTGTATCTTGGAAATAACGATTTACAAAGGTATTTTAACCAAGAGTGTACATTTTGTATCCACTATTTAACGTCATAGGTACTGGTTTGTAGTTTATTTTATTTCTAATTTCCAGTGTAGAGGACATGTCGTCTCTTGGTGAAGCGGAATCTCTGGTTGACGTGTCTCTTGACGGAAATCCTGTGGCTTTGGGTGGGGATTGCGTGCCGTTTCTTGTCTCATATCTGCCTAATTTACTTACGTTGAGCAACATGCATGTTACTGAACAGGTAAGAAAATATCAATAACATGACAAGTGACAAAAAAGGGCAAGCATCTCCATTTTTATTTACATTATCAATCAGAGATATATTTAAAAAAAACGTAACGTATGCTACAGGTGCGTAAGGCTGCAATGGCTTGGCGAAATAACAAAGAAGCAGCACACGCAGCTTACTGTGCATTAGGCGGAGCCGCGCAACAAGAAGCCAGACGTGATCAAATTATCAACAATGCTCGTACCAACTGGGAATTGCTCAGGTTGTCATTTTTTTTTAAATAAAATTATATCTTATAAAATTATAAATTACAAAACAAATTTTGATCCTTTATATCTTGTTTTTAGATCAGAAAATAAATGCTTCGTCGCTGCAACTACTATAACTAAAACTGTAGACACTGACAAAGAATTCTCCATAGACGCGACAACAGTGATCACACAAAGTGGTGGAACTCAGATATTGGAAGCGGCAGCACTTCCAGATGTCGTTGTATCTATGCAACAAGCCGAAACCGAAGACTCCGATTGTAAAGTTAATAGCGATGCAAATATTGCAAATGCAAAAACGAGCTCAGACCATGTGCCAAAAGCGTCGCCAATTAAAAAATTGCAAAGAAGTTCAACAGCCAGAAAACCTTCGGAGAGAAGAGTTAATTTTTCTGACAGAAGTGCCTCCCAAGATACAGACGCATCTCATTCCACATCCACTAGTAGTGATTTGAGACTACCACCTATATTATTACCGATAATTTCTTCTTTGGAAAACGTTAAATTGGCAGATAGCTCAGAACCGTTACTAAAACGCTGGGAAAGTATTTCAAGCGTCGAACCAATAGTTGATTCCTCGTTCAGCTCACTGCCCTCTTCCAGTAGTGACAGTGAAGAGGAAACGAAGAAAAGACCTGTTCGACGCATGCCAACAGCTTTGAGGCGTCGAGAAAACTTTAGTACAATGCGGTCAAAGTCTGTCTGTGACCCAGAAAGTCGCAGATCGAAATCCAAGAATTCAGATATAAGTGAAAACGCGAGCAATATATCAAGTAGTACAAATGTTGGTTCTGTTGCCAATTCCTCGACTTCAGGAAGTGATCATAATAGTAAGGTTCTTCGACGTGAAGGCTCTTTTAATAACAGAACGAGTAGAAACATAAGGAGTGCAACAATATCGCGGAGAAATGAACGGGCATCTTCAGCGAATAGAGCATCTACTGCTAGAGCAAAGTCGGTAAAAAGTTTGAATTTAGCTAACTTCAAATCTTCAGAGCCTGTGCCGAAGACATTGCCTGCGTCTAAGGATAGAGAACAAGGTACAATAGTTTGGTTTTTATTATTAATAAAAATATCTTACTACACGTTGACTACATAATAACCTCATTTTTCTACAGGAGTCGATTATCTAGTAGAAGTCTGTGACGGAGTAGTGAGCGCATGGGGAGCTGGTGCTGTGCGACGTCTTGCTCGTGATTGGGACTGGGAGCGCGCGCGCACGGTCACTCGCGCAGCCTACCACTACATACATTATAATGCAGTCGCCCAATCACTGCCCGAGCTAAAGTCCAAGTAAGTAAAAAAAAATCTTCATAGTTATTTTGAGTGAAATTCGAACTAATAATTTACTTTATCAGGTTTCCAAATGTCAGCCACATATCAGTTCGTGCGACGGGTCTGCAATGGCTTGGACAATTGCATGCTCTAGCTGAATTGCGAGGCGTTACCGGCCTAACAGTACAACCGGAGGGTAACCCCATTTATGAGAAAATCTGGAGAGAATATGCTGTGTACAGGCTCGCTCATTGGGGATTAAAAGAGATCAATGATGAGCCGGTAAGTAATTTCAAATGCTTAGTTAATCCTGGAATATTGGGGAATAGGTACTCCCGATCAGTAACACCTTGACGTCAACACTATTGACGATCGGGAAAAATAATTTTCATTCATTCACTGTTGACAAACGGGACTATTTTTTGATTATTCGTTAACACTGCTGACAATGGGGAAAAAAAATCCGTTCGTTCACAGTGTTGACAAACGGAACTTTTTTCCCGATCGTACGCAATAGTTCAGGAGTCGAGATCACCTTCATTATGGTAGGAATTCCGTCAAGTGATTACGAATGTAGACATTATTGTAAATTTGTAGATTACCTGTGATACAAAATACAAGATAAGTTTAAAAGGAGTGCGGATATTTTAGGAGGTAATCAGGCGCATATAACTGTACAACTTACCCTAAGGAGGTACTTAAAATTGAAAATCGACTTTTCATACAAAGTCACTGGTCACGTGACTTTCTCATTTTATACGAGTAGATAGATTCGACCTATGTTCCTTGGGAAAGTTGTTCAGTTTTATACACCTGATTGCCTCCTAAAATATCCACACACATTTTAAACTTATCCTGTAGAAAGTCCATATTTGGCATATTCTTAACCTAAGTAAGTATAAAAATATTATTATTGTAATTACTGCAAAACCGAAACTGTTAGTAAAATAAAAAAGAAGTATTTTTTATTTTTTTGGTTAATATTTTGCTTTGAAAGTCGTAATCACACCATTTTTTTAATCCGTGTCATCTGTAATTGAACTCCACTTTTCTACACCTTGACTCTTGAACTCAGCATAAGTACTATCGGGAAAAAAGTTCCATTCGTCAACACTGTAAACGAACGGATCTTTTTTTTCCCCGTTCGTCAACACTGTGAACTAATTAAACTTTTTTTCCCGATCGTCAACAGTGTTGACGACAAGGTGTTACTGGTCGGGAATATTCAATATTGGGCAATTAAGAAATTGATTATCCTACTAACAGGTGACGGATGAAGAAATAAAGTTGGCAAATAGAACTTATGGAGGACTTAGTGACATTGTACTTCGAGCTATACCAGACGCTCCATTACAACCTCTTTTGTCAAGACTGGGGAGAAATGGTAATAGTGCTGCTAGTGCTAAAGCCTGGTTAAGAGCTGCTGATCCAGCTTTAAGGGACGTCATTGCAAAAGAAGCTTTACAATATAAGAAAGGAAATGTGTCGCAGGTAAAATAACCAGATCAATAATATTGATTACTCTGTACGTCCCTGGGTAACACGATACCCCTTGGTAATACTGGTTGTGTCAGACTTTGGGCTTCTGATTACCCGTAATTACTGTCAAAAGATGCTTCGTTTTCTAGGCATGAAGGGGTTACATACGCGATATGTAATGGATAGTCGCCCGTCCACAAACCGACCGCGGCAAGCGCAGCTTAAACTTTGATCGACCCAGTGCTGGATTTGCAGTCTAGGCCGCCCTAGGCCCCAGGCCATGTAGTAAATACCAGCCGCCCCTCGTCCGCACTTAAGCGCAACAAAATCATTATTTAAATCTTCGCAATCCAATTTCCTTAAAAAAAATCAGCTTCTATGTTAAGCAAAGCAAGATCTTTTAACCTTTGCCCCGTCATTGCTGCGCGGCGGCGTGATAGCGTTCACGAAACTCCCGAGCACGAGCGCGAGTGTTTTAAGACTCGCACGTATAACAAATATGTACGAGTTCATTATTTATTATACATATGTTTATCATTATTTTATACATAGCATGTATAATTATTGTTATACGATGCGGTGCAGTACGGCTCGCCATAATGTGCGCGAGCCTTTAGAATATTTAGGTACTTTCAAGTTATTTCTTATTATCATCAGTGAGTTTTTGTCACGATTGGCCGCCCCTAATATCTGGCCGTCCTAGGCCCGGGCCTACTGGGCCTTTGGGCAAATCCGCCACTGGATCGACCCGTGCGGCTGTTATTATTGAACCACAACATTATGAATTTGAAATTGGATGCCGTTGTTAATCCGATATAAATTTACTCATTATAGGTAAGTAATGAATGAGTAAAATTATATCAACATTATTTATTCCACAGGAAGACATGAGTTGGCGTGTTCGTGGCCGCGGTCAGCTATCTCACGCAATTGATTTAGCCTGTGGAGCTGCGCAAAGACTTAGAGCACTCGAAGTACAATGGCCGACAATGTTAGTCGAAATGATTGAAGACATTCTGAGGGACTTTGTAGACATGGAAACACATGTGAAGGAACAAATGAAAATCCTTATGGACACAATGTGAACTAAAATAGAAAACAATTGCTATTTAGACTAGAATTAGTGTCCAATATCGCGCCGCCAAAATCTAGATTATTATAACAATGATTTACAACATCAACAAAAATAATTCACATTTAGTCAAATTGTAACGTCAATTTATTTAACTTATTTTAATACCACGAAAATGATTTATCTTGTAAACCAAATACCTACCCAAATGTTATTTTTATATGCTTTCTTTATAGATTATAGTGTAGAAAACAAAACAAAACCCAGTAACTTTTCGACTGAACAGTATTGTAATTTGCTCAATCTAGGTAGGGAATCAAACTGATCAATTAATAGCATGTTTTAATGTTTTGTAGTACTCAAATGCTAGAACCATTTGTAGTGGACTAGTTAAGAGCGTGTTAGCATTTTTCAAACGTAAATCGAGAACTTGGGAGATTTTGAAGTGATTTTGGTCATATCAGTTATTATTTTAGCTTCTTTTGACTTCAATCATCGTAATTATCATAGATTTTTATTTAGAGTCTATTAAAAAAAACTCGTTCAAATTGGGTTATTGACTACGAAAACAGCGTATTTTGAAGGCGAGATTTCCATATGACGCGCGAAGGCTCAACTTTGAAGTAATCTTACACCAATTATTATTACTAAGTAAGAAGGTGAAAAGTATTCATTCGAAGAGGCATATCCTGAAATTTAAAATGCATTAAGAAAAGTTTGATTTTGAATTCATTAACTTGTATTTTTATCACGTCTAAAAAAATCAAAAATCGAGAAATCGACTACAAAAAAACACGTCATATCTCATAATCTAAAAGTCATTTGGCAACATAAATAATTTTATACGTAAGAAGGAAGATTGAACTATAAATTAGTAAAAAAAAAAAAAAAAAATTACTTCAATCATTCATGAAATAAATTTTTCAAAGTAAGTATAAAATCGGGTGCATCGAACGGCCTAAATTAGTCGCGCTCCGGCACTCGTCGACGCAGGACCTATGTCGGTTGAGTTCCCGCCGCCGCGCAAGCACCACGCGTGATATATGTGTAAATTATAGTGCGACAAAATATTTTTGATCCGTAAGTATTTTTTATTTTATTTGTGAATCTGAATGAAGTTGTTAAGTAATATTTTAATTAAGTAAGTAAAGTGGAACTATGTACACTAACTATTTTCTCTACAAACTTGTTATTATTTTACTTACAGAACATGGGTAGAATAGACAAAACATATTATTATGGATCAAAGAAATCTGTTAGGTCACGAAAAAGTAAAATGATAAATAATTTGCAGAAGGCAAGAGAAGCTGCGTAAGTACCTACCTATTCAATTTTTTGACAGGGTGTAAATACATTTGTGTAAGTTATTGTTTTTCTAACAACGTAATATTCGTAGTCAGGTAAATGGCAATTCCACTAGTGGTCACCCATCAATCGTTACCGTTTCTTTTTTAGAATGCTTTACTATTACTGATTAAAATTTAAATATAAGGGGTAGGTATCCCACAATGAAATATTGGTTAATTTTTATTCTGTCAATTCCCTGACTTCCTTAATAATTGTCTTTTGTTTTCTTTCAGATCAAAATTAAGAGCATCTCTAATCCCCGATGCATCCTCAACTGTAACTTCTGTCTCATCCAAAAATGTAGTTTCCGACTCACTTCCAACTTTTGACTCATCCACGGGTATAATAGAAGAACCTGATAACAGTTACACAAATGATCAAATATCGTTAGTTGGAAATAGTTGTTTTTATTCTAGTAGTTGAATTTTTATTTTGTTTTATTTTCTTTAATATCAGCAATTTTATTTGTAGGACTGAAAACATGGACCTTGGTTTAATTGAAGAACGAAACCCAAAAATGACTTTTGATTTACCCACAGAAACACCTAGTTCCAATAACCTCAATAATCAAAGATCGTGAGTAGAGAATTGTTATTATTATTTCAGTTTGTGAACTTTTGGGGTTATGTTTATTTATATCAATTATTTTAATTTGTAGTACTGAACATATGGAGATTGAAGCAAATGAAGACCCACCCAAAAAGTTAACGGCAATACCTAGTACCAGTCACTCAACCGATCAAAATATATCGTGAGTTGAAATTGTTATTTATATTCCAGTTTTACTCTCTATTTTTGTAAATTTAATTATATCGATTATTTAATTTGTAGGATTGAAGATTGGACAGTTGACAGTTGGCTTTTCATTCAAGAAGCTTGCTTCACTGTTTTACCACAAATCGTGCAGAGCAGTTCAACAGTGTTGTTGCCAAGACTGTAGGTGGAAAGCGTATAAATTTTTCGCTGAAAGATTCATATTCTGTTCGGTGCCATGCGGCTGTGGTCTGTTTCAATACAGGAAAACCTCAAACCTGCCTTTACAAATCAGTGTGCAACAAAAGCCCAGGAAAAACGCTGAAACGTCTAGAACAAAGGAAATTTGCCTACAATGAAAATAGAAGGGGCAAGACATATTGTCGCAAAATTAACTTTGCGCCAAAACCTCCAACAAACCTCGATTATGGCAATTCATGTCAGAAACCTGACTTGAATTCTGAAGATTACGAACAGGCCAAATCTAGTTTTTTGGAAAGTCTACAAAAACAAGCCACAAAGCGTCATGAAATTGAGCGCGAAACAATACTTCAAGCAGAAAGCGCATTGTGGCTTGAATTACGTAGATGTATTCTAACTGCATCAAATTTTTCAAAAATTTGCAAAAGAAAAGCAAATTCTAATACAGCACCTCTTGTAAAAAGTATTTTATATAGTTACTCGTTAGATCATGTGGCATCAGTAAAACACGGGAAAGATAACGAGGTAAAAGCTTTTGAACAACTCAGTCGCCAAGAAAACATATCCATCGAGAAATGTGGTTTGTTTATTGATGAATCCCTTTTTTTCCTGGGCGCTTCACCGGACGGCATTTATGAAGATGGCATCATTGAAATAAAGTGCCCTTTTTCTGTTTTTGGTATCGATCCAGATACTGCTATTCAGCAAAAAAAACTAAAATGTTTTAAATTATGTGGCGACGATGTGGTCATGAACACAAATCATGATTACTTTTATCAAATTCAAGGCCAACTCCACATCGCTAATAAGAATGTGTGTTTGTTTGCTGTGTGGACTGGCTGTGAATTTAATATAAAAGTCATCAAAGTTTTCAGAGATGATAATTTCTGGGAACAAAAGATGGCTCCGCGGTTAACAAAATTTTATTTTGATTGTGTTCTCCCAGAAATTATAGATCCAAGGAAAAGTCGATCGATGCCCCTAAGACAAATAGTTTTATAAAATTTCAATTAAGTAGGTACCTACTTATACAAACAAACAATAAAATGAGTTTATTTTTATAAGTACCTGTATAATATTACTTTCTTCATCCATATTTGTATAAATTTAATTAAAACACACTAATAATTTATTGTGGACAGCTTTTTATTTTCTCCGTAAACCACAAAATTTTTACTTTAAAAAAAATACAGTACACCAAAATACACTATAGATCAAGATAGTTTAGTCGTAGCAGCGTCGCAACTGTGTGCCGTACATGAGGAAAAACGCACACACGACCACTCATTACGCGGCGTCGAGCGATAAAAACCTAAAACCCGAGCGCGTAGATTTGGTACAACGCTCTTAATCGAATTTTAAAAATACGTTATGTAGTCATAGAAAAACAATAGTAGGTGACGAACTGCCCTGCGCGTGCCTCTTTAAATTTATTAATAAACCATTTATAGATATTTCTTGTATTCTTTCAATTTATATTTAACCTACCTAAACGGGAATTCATGGGGGCTTTTTCCAACAGTGGGATAATGTAGTCTAGCAGTAACAGAAACAATAACATTTACTTAGCTTTTGTTGGCAATATTATAACACAAGGTACAAGTAGCGGCACGAAACTTTAGCGCTGACCGTTATTGCGCAGAAGTAAAAAGTAAGGTACCTGAGGGGGGGGCTAGATATGAAACAATATGTAGGCAGCAAAAATGTAAAATGGAGTGTTACTAAATGTACAGAGCTAATTCAAGAAAAAGTTTTACTGATGGGCGCATGGGATTGGCAAAAGTTATGCAAAAAGGTGAAGGATATAGAAGAGCAATATGCAAAGAGTGATCATGTCGTGGATTTGGTAACAGAAGAATTCATTATTCACGTTGATGGAGATAGTTCAGAGGATAGCATTGGTGAGTTTGATGAAGATGACGCTGCTAGTGCCGACGAACGAAGCAGCCCTGAGTCCGGGCCCTCAATAAGCAAAAGGCCTTGTCGAGACACCATTGAAGGCGTGATACCATTCTCTGATCCAGACTAGACTTAAATCTAAAATAAAAATTCACAAATTAACAGATGTTTTTATTTTTCTGCTCCCCATAAACTTGTTAAAAATTATGTCTTAGATACCTACTATAAATCTTTGGACATTGGCATTGGAGATCAACTATTTATTAAAGTATAGGTAATATTACTTATTTATATTTAACATTACATTATAATAATGTCTAACTATAACTATAATAATGTCTATATTTTTACTACTTATTATTTGACATTACATTAAAATAATGTCTAACGTTATTTAACTAATAATTAACTAAAGTTATAATTGTATTGCGTGCGCGACAGTACCCATGCGCAGCTATCCCCTCCGCGTATCGTTCAGCGCTAGACTTACGTGCCGCTACTTGTAGCCCCGGAAAAAATGTTATTAAGACTTCCCCCTAAAATCATTCGTTTCGTACTCGGACGCTGAATCTCTGAGCTCATCCTCCTCCGCTCACTCTACTCCCTCTTCCGAGGACGACGGCTTCGTGGCCGTCACCGGAAAGGGGAACAAGAGAAAGCAGAGGAAGGCGACCTCCTCGCAGGCGACCAAAATCGCCGCCACGGAGGTTCTCTCTGCCCCCACTCCCTCAGTACCTGTGGTGCCCTCCGCCACTATCCCCACCCCGACCGCTTCATCCGCTAAGGATACTCCGGCCACTCCGGCCCCAAAAAAGATCCCCCCAACCCCTCCTGTAATCTTACAGGATAAGACCAAATGGTTAGACGTATCGAAATGGTGCGTCGACCTAAAAATTGGCTTCTCGAAAGCCACTACTACCCAACAGGGGTATTAAAATATCTGTCCCGACGTCCCGCGACTATAGGGAATTAACCAGGGTCCTCCGGGCGAGAGGTGTGTCATACCACACCTTCTCGCTCCCCGAGGAACGCCAGACCCGCGTCGTGATCCGCAGGATCCCTAAAGAAATCCCCACAGCGGACATCAAGGCCGACCTTGAGTCCCAACCCAAGGCGTCCCCGTGGACGAAGTGCACCGCATGCACCGCGCCAGGGGGGGTTCAGCATACGACATGGTTCTCGTCGTATGCCCCCCGACAGAAGGGCATCACCCTATTTTTAAAATATCAAATATCTGCCGTCTCACGGGCCTCGTAATAGAGAAGCCCAGGAAGAGCGGCGTCGTCGGGCAATGTCACCGTTGCCAGCTCTACGGGCATGTGCAGAAGAACTGCCATGCGAAACCCAGGTGCGTCAAGTGCCTGGGTGAACATGGCACGTCTGACTGCCCCCGCCCCAAAGATAGGTCACTTTGTACCGAGCCGCCCAGCTGTGTGCTGTGCGGTGAGGCTAGACACCCAGCCAACTACCATGGCTGTCGTAAAGCCCCCAAGACTACTTCCTCGAAGCTGGTGAAGCGTGCAGACGCCCGCCAGCAGAGAGAGTGCCCATCATATGGGTTCTTCCCCCCGCCGCAGACCCTCTCGCAACTCCCCCAGAGGCTAAGCCCGCAAAGGCCTAGCCCCTGGAAGTACCTGAACCACCAGCAGGCCTTCCCTGCTATGGTTCAGCCGAGACCCACTCCGCCTCCCGTCAGACCGCTGATGGATCCCCGCATCCGCGTCCCCGCGCCCATACCCGTACAACCCGCGAGACCCGCGCCCGCTCCCATGGCCGCTGCCGCAACCGCTGCGCCACGGCCCGTCGCCGCTTCAACCACTCCAGTGGTCGGTCCGTCTGTCCCAGTAGATCCGTTCAGCGTGATCTCTGGGACCTTCTCAATGTTCTTCACGCCCCGCGCGCGTAAAATGGCCAACGAACTCGTTGCCGCCCAAAATTCCTGCGATCTCGCTCAGATCCAGCGAATCTTCCTCGCGTATCCCGAGACTACGCAAGCCCTAGAAAACTTCACGAAACCCCCCCAGTAATGGATATACGAGTCCAAGCACGTACTAAACCCCGATCCCTAAAGTTAGGTTTCTTCAATGCCAATGGCATGCTAAAACAACGCGATGAAATCGCTGCGTTCCTCCGCGACCACCAAATTGATATTCTCCTCTTACAGGAAACCTTTTTAAAGCCCAGCCATCGAAACCCGTCAATTGCCAACTATCGCATAGTTCGCAATGACAGGTCTAGATGTCACAAGGGCGGCACCCTCATTTACTATAGAACGTCCCTGCATTGCATCCCAATGGACCCACCCCCTCTCTCGCGTTTAGAAGTGTCCATTTGTAAGTTAGGCATGACTGGCCACCAATCTATCACCTTAGTTTCGGCCTATATTCCCCCCGTTTCCACATCAGAGTTAGCCCTACCCCCCCTCTCTGACGACTTTTCCGTTTTACTTGGCCTGAGTGACTCCGTTATCATATCGGGCGACCTCAACGCCAAACATCATGCCTGGAACAGCACCAGGATCTCCACCAGAGGCAAACAACTGTTTGACCTATGTCCCATCCTCAACTTCAACATCATCGCCCCGATGACTCCCACTCACTTTCCCCACGACCCTAACCATACCCCTGACGTACTTGACATAGCGCTTCTGAAGAGTATCAACCTACGGTTGGATTCTATAGAAGCGCTTGACGAACTCTCCTCTGACCACCGTCCAGTTGTCATAAAGCTGGCCCCACGCCTAGGTCTCCACGACCCTGACAGACCCCCTCTCACCAAGTTACTTACAGACTGGAGGAAAGTAAGCGACTGCCTGAAATCCACCACGTTAGGTCCCCGACTAGACTCCATTCCCGACCACTTCAACTCTATCGCTGACACGACTGCCGCGATCGACTCATTCACGGTACACGTACAATCAGTCCTGAACGACTGTTCAAGGGAGGTTCCGGCGATGGACGACCATCGCTGGAAGCTCTCGGACGATGTGCATGAACTGTTGAATGGGAAGAACGCGGCTGTCCGTGCGTACAGTAACTTTCCCTGCCACGCGAACAAAGTCCATATGCGCTATTTACAGAGATCTGTAAAGACACGCCTATCGGAGCTGCGTGACCGGCTGGGACATGATGCTGAGCGCGTTAGAGCCCACCCACTTAGCTTTCTGGGACCTTCAGAGGAAACTCAAATCCGAAGAAGTCGTCTCAATGCCCCCCCTGGTGCGCCCCGACAAGACCATCGCTTTCGATGACGTCGACAAGGCGGAATGCCTAGCCGATAGTCTTGAGGCTCAATGCTCACCTAGCTCTCAACCAGTAGACCAAGCTCACCTGTCCCAGGTCGACGCGTAAGGAGAACGTAGAGCCTCCCTCCCGCCCGTTGAAGAACCTGATTTTCCTCTGCCTCCCGTCACTCTAGACGAAGTGCACGATATCATCAAGGGTCTAAAACCTCGCAAAGCCCCCGGTTCAGACGAAATCACCAATAGGGTGCTCCAACTGTTCCCCGCTCACCTCATAATGCTCATGGCCACCATTTTCAATGCAGCCCTGAGCAATAACATCTTTCCACAAGAGTGGAAAAAGGCCACCGTCATCGGCATACCGAAGCCCGGTAAGTCGAAAACGGAGCCCACCAGCTACCGGCCCATCAGTCTGCTCAATGTCTTCGGCAAAGTCTATGAGAGGCTTATTTTAAAGCGCCTCAGAGATTTTGCGGAAACAGGAACAAGGGCCTCATCCCCGACCAGCAGTTCGGTTTTAGATCCCAACACTCTTGCGTCTAACAGGTCCACCGCATCGTAGAACACATAAGCTACGGCTTTCAACGTGGTCTTACGACTGGTGCTGTGTTCTTCGACATAGCGAAAGCGTTCGACAAGGTCTTTTTTTTTTTTTTTTGAGTATGGGAAATCATCAAATAACTTCTCCCGCTCTGGGCGGAGCGGGAGGGTGTGTCAGACTCTTACTGACTAAAACCCACCCGTATTCCTTCCTGTTGCCTGTGTTGCGGGGGCCTCGGTGACCTATAAGTACCTTCCCGCGACCCCGGCATGCATCGGCCCTAGTAGACCCCTACTATATGTGCTGACGACATCTCTTTGAGGCACGCGTGGAATACAACGCGCCGTTGACCCGGGCCTGGTCCTTACCGGACGGTGAGCTACCCATTGCTCACCGTCCGCAAGCCCGCGCCTACGGTGGCCGGAAATCCGCCCGGGATTCCCGACGCCGTGGGCGTCTCCTGCGGCGGCTAGGGGCGAGGGCGCGCGAAACTTGCCTTTCCCTCAACCGTCCCGCCTCCTCCTTCGCGAGCATTACTGCTTCGCAGAAGGAGGTGACGGCTGCCCATGCCCTCTCGCTCCGTACCATGGCCTGAACCAGGGCCGGACGCGAGAGGTCTCTGCCGCTGATCGCCTCCACGAGGACATGGCGGTGCTCTGTCCAAGCCGGGCAGACCTCCACCGTATGCTCCACCGTGTCCTCCGGGCGATCCACACAGTGGTGACACCCGGACGTTCGACAAGGTCTGGCACAACGGCTTATTATACAGGGTTACTGGTAACTCGACGTATTCCTTGCAGGACGTCATAGTAGGGTTAAAATGCAACAAATTAAGCCACCAAATGTTCTACCGAAATTCAGTAGTTTTTGAATTAGTTAAGAGTTTTAGTTTTTTAATGAAAAATCCCAGATTAAACCATTTGAAACCAATTTAAAAATGATTTACGGCGCGACTGTACTGAAATTTAAGTTATTATCATAGTTGACGCCGTAGCAGACCTTTGTTAATAATTAAAAGTTCAATAATGCCTAAAACTTTGGCAAATATCACTAACAAAACATTTAATTTTTTGTAATTTTTGCTATTACTTCATAAAAAATGTAGTCTAGTGCAAAAAAAAATACTACACCTGGTGTACAAATTACTAAGAAAATATCCTTGTCTTATCAGTTTTTCAGAAAGGTATGATTGTCAATACTTTTGCATGTGTGCCAGGGAAGAGAAGAGTTTTATGGGGGCAGGTAAAATTGCGAGACGGTCAACCTATTGTTTCGTATTCGTATTATTCGTAGTTTTTACCTGCGCTTGAACTCCAACCACTCGGGTAGCTTTGTGATTGGTCGCTATTGTTCTCTCGGCATGACAGGGGGTGCGATTTTGCAAAATTTGGTCGTCAGCGTTAGTTAGTTTCAACTCTACTTCGCGCAAGCTTGTGTTTTGTTACTGGCTATTTCCCTAACTGTTGCTGCGTATCTTGCTCTTGTGCTGTGCTGTGCCTTCATAAGCGCTGACTATGGCTGCATATTCTAATCCTGAATACGCTGACATAATGTACTGTTACGGACTTTGTGTCGGTAACGCTGCTGAGGCGCGGCGAGAATATCAACTTCGCTTTCCCAACCGCCGACTCCCCCACGTTAGTGTCTTCGGATCGACTTATCGGCGAATATCTGAAACTGGCAGCGTCCAAAGAAGCAGGCAAGTTGACACTGGTCGTTCCCGGAGATACACGGCTGAGGACGAGGAGCTTATTCTTCAACGTTTTATTGACGATCCTAACACATCGACAAACATCGTAGCGCGTGAGCTTGGTATGTCACAGTGGAAAGCCTGGTCTGTAGTTCACTTGTCAGGCCGACATCCATACCATTACCAACCAGTCCAGTCATTAGAAGAAGGAGATCCGCCGAGACGGCTTGAATTTTGTCGTTTTATGCTAAGTGCCGACGCCGACAGCGAAAACTTTTAAAAAACATTCTGTGGACAGATGAGTCATGTTATGATCGTGATGGTATCAAAAATTACCACAACTTACATTACTGGGCACCGAAAGCAGAAGCAAACCCTAAAAAACTGAAACCAACCGCATCCCAGCGAAGGTTCTCGCTTAATGTTTGGATGGGTATTATTGACGACAAATTAATTGGCCCACATTTTTTACCCCGAACACTAAATGGGGAACTTTATGAAGATTTCCTCAGAAATCATTTATCAGCACTGCTCACGGATGTACCGGAAGAAAGAAGAGCAAACAATGATTTACCAACATGACGGATGTCCAGCCCACTTCCGAATCACAATTCGACAATTGCTGGATGAAAACTATCCAAACCGATGGATAGGGCGCGGTGGGCCGATTCCGTGGCCTGCACGAAGCCCTGATCTGACGCCGCTAGACTTTTACGTCTGGGGTCATATGAAAGATCTAGTTTATGTGACCCCAGTAAATTCAATTGAAGAACTAAGGGAGAGAATTACAAATGCGGCGGACCAGATGAGGGCAACAATCACCTCAAGAATAACAAAAACCGAAGTAAGGAAGCGAATAAGAACATGTATTCGAAACCGAGGGCAGCACATCGAACAAGACGTGTGAAATGTGTGTAATTAAAGTTTTTAATATTGATTAAAAAGAATAATAATGTTCACGATTTTGTTTTTGATTTTTCGAGTAATCACCTTTTTGTGAAACGCACACCTGTACTAAATCAAAAACGATTTTCATAATGTAGTCCATGATTTTGTATTAACTTTCATACCTTTTTGGATAGCTGATAAGACAAGGATATTTTCTTAGTAATTTGTACAGGTGTAGTATTTTTTTTTGCACTAGACTACATTTTTTATGAAGTAATAGCAAAAATTACACAAAATTAAATGTTTTGTTAGTGATATTTGCCAAAGTTTTAGGCATTATTGAACTTTAATTATTAACAAAGGTCTGCTACGGCGTCAACTATGATAATAACTTAAATTTCAGTACAGTCGCGCCGTAAATCATTTTTAAATTGGTTTCAAATGGTTTAATCTGAGATTTTTCATTAAAAAACTAAAACTCTTAACTAATTCAAAAACTACTGAATTTCGGTAGAACATTTGGTGGCTTAATTTGTTGCATTTTAACCCTACTATGACGTCCTGCAAGGAATACGTCGAGTTACCAGTAACCCTGTATAAGCTCTACAAACTCGGTGTGCCCGATCGTCTCGTGCTCATCTTACGAGACTTCTTGTCAAACCGCACCTTCCGCTACCGCATCAAAGGAGCGCTATCCTCCCCTCATCCTATCCGTGCAGGCGTCCCTCAGGGCTCTGTACTAGCCCCTCTCATTTTCACTCTCTTCACCAGCGACATCCCGAAAAGTAGAAAGGCGCAGTTGGCTCTGTTCGCAGACGACACGGCCATCTACTACACCGGGTTAGTCCACTACCAGATATCTCGCACTCTCCAGACCGAAGTCAACAAGCTTGGCGCTTGGTTTAGAAAGTGGAGAATTGAAGTTAATCCCGACAAAAGTCAGGCGGTTCTTTTCACCAAACCGCCTAGAAACCTCATCCCCCCCGACCGCTCACCATATTCGGTAAGCCTATCCCTTGGGAGAAGCGAGCCCAATACCTAGGCGTGACCCTTGACCACCATCTCTCCTTCTCAGAGTACATTAAGCAGGTGCGTTCGCGTGCCGCTTTCGCTCTCGGTAGACTACACTCCGTCTTAAATGTGCGCAGCAAATTGTCCCTTAAGGGCAAATTGCGTATTTACACAGCGTGCATCCGTCCCATTATGACATATGCCTGTGCAGTCTTCGCACATGCTAGGCCCCACCACATCCACAGGATGCAGTGACTCCAAAACCGTTTCCTCCGAAAGGCAACGGGAGCCCCCTCGTTCATCCGAAACGAGATCCTCCATCTCGATCTTAAAATCCCCACCATCAAGCAGTTCATGACGCGCATCACGAAGCGTTTCTTCGATTCCGCCGCCACCCACCGCAACCCTCTGGTTGTGCAGGCCGCCAGTTACAGGCCCTCCACCATTAGCTCTGTTCGCCGTCCAAGGCATACTCTCACCGACCCCGATGACCCCATTACCCTCCTCCAGGAAATCAGTAGGGCCACGAGTACAGTGCACAAAACACACCGACCTACGTTCCGACCTCGCCGCCGAGGTCCCTCGCGTAAACCCCGACGTAATTGTCCCCCCCGACACTTACTCGACGAAGCGCCAGCCCGCGCCGGTTATTTTGAACGCAACAAAATGACAATGCTACCAACCAATCAAACGAAAACATGCTGACTGACAAATACGACAATCGAAAAAAAGCGCGGGAATCATCGAATTTGGCGGGCGTGATTTTTCTTTCGTTTTCTTTTTTAAATTAAAAAACACTTAAGATTGGAGATAAGTTGTGTAAATATATGTAGATATTCATTAGATTAGTTAATTTTATTGTTTGTGTATATTGGTGCCGATTCCCTTGTTCACAAACTAAACTAAATTTAAGTTCAGTGTATCTTTTTCTTTCTATTTCATTAAGAAAAGGACAGAAGATACATTTTAGTTTAGTCCTGTCAAATTAATCGGCGCCTGTCACTACTCCATACAAGTTTAGACGTGATTAAAAACTTGCCTACTAAAATTACGTCAATTTATGTCAAGCGCTGATTAATTTGACAGGACTGAACTAAAATTTATCTTCTGTCCTTTTCTTAATGAAATAGAAAGAAAAAGATGCACGGAACTTAAATTTAATTTAGTTTGTGAACAAGGGAATCGGCGCCATTGTACTTCATATTTAGGGTAAGTTTTTTGTATTTTATCTTTTTCTGTTCACAATGGACAACGAACCGCCTGATCCGGGGGGCGCAGTCCCCTCGGTCGGGCATAATATAACCATTTACGAACCCAGTATGGATACCGATTCATCCATAACCAGATCGGAGCGGAAAAGGACTAGAGCTCCACGTAAAGTGTGCAAAAATTGCAATAAAAAAAGGCGAAATAGTCACTCTCACACTACAACAGAAATAAATAAAGGAGCACAGTGTCATTGCGACAATGACTCAGCCACTAGTTCAAAAATAGCATCAGACGTACCGGTTCATTCAATTTTAGTTCATCAAGAAACCTCTCCACGTTCTGTGGATGTTCCCCATACTGAAAACCTCATAAAGTCAGATCTTCCCCAGAAGCCACAGGCTACTAGGACTTTGTATGAGGCCACAGACCTGTCGCCATACGTTGTACACATTCAAAAAATTTTTGATACACAAAACTCTGCTCAAACATTACACCCAATAACTTTAGGGCATTTTCTTAAAAAACGCATGTTCAACAACATCATTAACGGTTCATTAAAACGCATTGGTCGTAATAGAATATCGCTAAGTTTCTCTCGTTACGTAGATGCTAACTCTTTCTTAAATGACCCAAGTTTGGCCAAAGAAAAGTTGAAGGCATTTGTTCCATCAATTAATGTGTGTCGCATTGGAATTGTTAAAGGCGTACCTACCGAATGGTCTCCGGAGGAAATACTGGAAAATATATCTGTCCCCGCTGGATGCGGGAAAGTTATCAAAGCAAGGCGTCTCAATTATAAAGTGCACGAACCGACCCCTGTGTGGAAACCATCGCAAACAGTCGTGCTCACCTTTGACGGACAAATTTTACCAAAACGTGTGTTTTGTTGTTACAATTCTATGCCAGTGGAATTGTATACATTCCCAACAATTCAATGTTTTAATTGGACCCTGTTAAGCAGAAAAGATCCAACCAGCAATTTGTTGAAAATCGAGTTATATATATAGTTAGAATCTACGCATCGAACTTTATATACGCAAAAAAGATCCTAGCAGTCTGATCACTTTCACCAAACAAACCTCTATGACACTACATGTACCAAAACACATTTAACGTTTTAAAAGAAAAACAAAAAAGAATCATGACTCTTGGATCTCAAAAAAATGAAATGTATAATTTTTTTTAATCCAAGCAGGTTGGATCCTTTCGACAAAATATTTTTTCTCTTTCACTTTTAATGTAAAACAAAGATACCTGCAATAGATGTGATTACTATGAAAATAAAAAGAATACAACTACAAACATAGAAGAAAAGAACAAAATTATAAAAGAACATGAAACGCATCTCAAAACTGCAGAAGACCTACAAAAATATATGAAAAATGACATGCTTCTTGCCAAAAATAATACTAACTTAGAAACTATAAACTTTGACATGGAAAAAACACTGCCACTTCCGCGTATCCCAACAAACATAGTTTTTTACAAACGCCAGATATGGTTGTATAATTTAGGTATAAATACAAGTTCCAATGATCAAGGTCACTGCAACGTCTGGGTGGAAGGCGAAGCAGGCAGAGGCGCACAGGAAGTTGGATCTTGTCTCATCAAACACCTGTCGGAGAGACTTAAAGAAGGAGTAACGCACCTTATTCTGTGGAGCGATTCCTGTGGCGGCCAAAACCGCAACATCAAGCTTACTCTTATGCTGAAAGCTTTCCTAGAAGACCACCCAACGTTGCAGCAAATAAGCATGAAGTTTTTAGAATCGGGACATAGCTTTTTGCCGAACGATACAGATTTCGGTAAAGTGGAAAATGCGTTGAAGTACCAACAAAGACTGTATTCGCCTGAGGACTACATAAATGTCATGAGAACCTGCAAGAAACATAAGCCTCTTCAAGTTCACCGCATGGAATCAACAGATTTTCTTAGTTCACGTGCACTGGAGAATACTATAACTAACAGAAAAAAAACAGTTTCGGGAGAAAAAGTATCGCGGCTAAAGACGAAAGAAATTTTGCTCAAAAAGGAGGCTGTTTTCTTTGTTCATGCGGTACAGTCAAGAAGATTCTTTTGTAGAAGTAGATTTGAAAAAAAAAATCCGCGGCAGAACACGCTTGTTATCAAAAAATCTTATGCAAATGCTTTGGCCTCATGGTAAGATGATACCAGAAGCTAAGTTGAACGACATCAGAAGCTTAATGCATTTCGCACCTTCGGTGCAACAAAGTCACAACAGCTATTTTTTAAATTTTACAGGAGAGGACTTTTAGTTTTTTTTTTCGCATTTATTTCCTCATTTCTGGATTACTATTTATATTAGGTTTGAAATCTTTATAAAATGAATTGTTTATTTTGTTTGCTATAGTTTTACGTTAAAAATCTTATATTGAATTATCAAAAAAACCCTAATAAAAGACATAACAAAAAAAAGTGTCCTGAAATGTGACTTTGTTGCACCAGGAATTATTTAGTGTTATGACTTAAGCCATATTATTTAAAATAAGGTTTTAAATGAAATAAAGTGTCTTAATTCAACATAATCGTATATTTTCTTCTCGAAATTCAACTACTAACAAAAAGGTAACTCAAAAAAATTAAATTCTTATAACTACAACATTATTTGGCATCACTTTTAAACGTTGAGTTGTAATCAAATTCTGTGAAAAGCAGACTTACTTAATACTCAGTCTTTTAAACTTAGGAACTTACGAACAGTCTTATAATCAGTCTTATAAATGGTTTCATAATAATCTTCAAACTTATAAACAATAAATTTCTTGAAAAATCAAAAAAAAAAATAAATTGGAAATATTTTCATCAAAAAAGGTACATCATAATCAACTTCAATTTTTGTTGTCATTATAGCTGACAGCAAACGATAAACAATAAGTAGTAAAAAATATAACAATGTTCTTATTATTAATTGTTAATTATTATTTATAATCAAAAAAATATAAAAAAATGGTAAAGATCCAGTAAAAAACGAACTTTTACAAAGTTTTATACTTAATCTTATTAGTTTTTATTTTAATTAAATTTAAGCTTTTGTAAATAATTAATCAAATAAACTGTTAAACGTGTTTTCATAATATTTTGGAACTATATTAGCAGTTATTAGTTGTCGAATATCTTGCTTTTTATTGTTCGCAATTGGCAACTTAGAGCTATAAGCGGCACTCAAATTAATATCTGCTATATTTTTTTTGCCTGCACGACTAATTTTAATTTTAGCTATGTTCCAATGTTCAGTTTTATACGTGGTTTTGTACAAATAGGTATCAGAATCTTTAATGAATTTCACGACTTTGACATCAGAAATTCTGATTGTTTCGCCATCAATATTCTTGCCAGTGTTCAGGTTAATATCGTTAGAAAGTAACTTTAAATCGTAGAAACTATTGAAATTCATTTCATTAACAGTGAAACTATTACCGGTCTTTTTGGCATTACGGATTAGAGCCACATATTGATCTGGGGTGTAAATTGGTCCAGATTTTTTTGCTCGACGAATATTTTTCTCTATTACCGAGTGGACGCTATCCGCTTCGTTTTGCGTGTGTCCACGAATTAGGAACTTGTGTGTTATAGATCTAATGGGCAAGGTTGAAACGGCATAATAATATAAACTAAGAATGAATTTGTTTTTTTGTTGGCCACAACAGTTATCCGAGAAAAAAGTTATATCTGAATTTGGCTTAGTCGAAGAACATTCTTTTAAAAAATCGTACAAACAAGAACCTATTTCATTGGCTCCTCGTTTACCCAGACCCTCATGCCAAAAGAAACAGAATGTTTTCTCATCCTTAATATCTGATACTGTGAAATTATAACAATTAAGTTTACTTTTATAAAAAAATGCCGACGATTGACCTATAGGACAAGGCAATACGGCTTGAAGATCGAATATAGCCACAATGCTGTTGCTATCGGTCTTTTTGCACTCGTCTACATCTGTTTTTTTTTCTATTCTACTTAGACTCTTTTCCTCTTGATGTAAGTTATAACTGGACCTCAACGGTTCTTTATCTACGGCATTCTTAAAGGCCTCACATACGTCACATTGGTCTTTACGAGGAATAAAAAAGCTGATATTAAATTGGGTATTGAAAATCCGGTGGTATGCGTCGTAATTGGCTGGTTCCTTGTTGTCAGATATACGTTTTTGCCTATAGTTACGGTGTAGTTCGGCTACAGTCAAACCTCCATCTATATACTCTCTTGATGAATTAGCTCTGATGTAGTGGCTTTCCATCCTAGGGATCGAATTAATGTGGTCACGTACAGATTGTATTATTTCAGCATCCAGCTTTGACTGTTTTCCGTGCTTACCGCGTTTATCTGTTGGAATTACACTTATGCTTGCAAATTTATTTTCAGTTACAGTGCGTAGTGGTTTATTACTTATAGCCAATGTATTCAATAGGAACGTTTTACAAACCCTTATTTCACTACCTTTATTTACAAGAAAGTAGGATGTGTTTGGTTATCTACATTTTCTATTCACGTCTCCACCTTTTCGAATCTTAATGGTACGGAATTCAGGTTCAACTTGCTTTACACAAGAAGCAAGGAAGTCACGCTGTCTTTGAAAAGAATTAAGGCCCCAGTATGTCTTAAATATTACATTCCTATCGTCTGTGGAAAACTTATTTGAACAAGACAATCGGCAAGTACTTGTACAAGGTGGACGAATACTTTTTTCCGGCATGGCTTTACCTCTAGTTGACGTATAGGCTTGACCAGTGTTTTTTAAATACTTTCTCTGGTTTTTTTGCCATTGACTTGGGTTTTTGGTCCTTTTTTTAGACTTTGTTACAATACGGGGTTGTTCAGTACTTGGTTGAATATTCTCAGAGACTGAATTATGATGTACAATTGACATATTTGAAACACGTTTCGAGCGAGATGTAGATTTGGAGTGCTTGGAACGATTGCCAGAGCTGGACGATCCGCTAGTTGAGCTGGAGGAGTCGCTGCTAGAGGTGGAGGAATCACTGCTAGAGCTAGATGTCTTACGGATTGGCTGAAAAACTTTATTTTGTCGCTTTTTTTGCGGTGGTTCATATTCAGATCCATCACTAACGGAAAAATCTTCATTATTGTCTGGGTTCATTTCATTGGCATTCGAGATGGTGTCTTGCCTTAGCATATTTTTTGCTAAAGTGTTTTCTGGCGCTATATCTGTGATAACAACATTGGAAGAAACTATTTCTCCATCATCTGAAAGGTTAAATCTTTCGCTATCTGTAGTAATGACTGCATTTTCAATATCTTTCGTTGCGACATTCTCTATTACGGTATTTGGTATAATTGAATCAGCGTTTACTTCTTGTATTAAAACTGTGTCCACGTCATTATCACATTTTGTGCTCCTGTGAGTAACTGACAGTTCGTTTTTTGTATCATAATATGAAGTACTGGAGATATTATTTATTGAAAAACGAGAGGATTCTAAATTGGAATCATGATTATTGTCCTGATCTTCCGGATGAAAGTTCGCTAACCAGGTTTCAACTAATGTATTGTTTTCCTTTAAATTATTGTCTTGAATCGGAACCATAGAAAGATTTTTTTTACTTCGGGAACCCATTGCTCTCTGAAATAAAAATAGTTTTTAAAGATATTTGTTAATTAGATTTACAGTGTTTTTTTTTAAATGCCAATGCCAAGGCACGCACCTGAAGTGAGAGAAACAACAGTAGGGAAATTATGAAAGGTTCATTAGTTAGATTAGCCGAACAGCCTCCCATTAAAGAAATTACGAATTATAACAACTTACTCAAATTAAATTTCTCGTTCCATGGTGTGTCAAAGTGGCTTTAGTCATGTATGTACGATACCGTAGATATAATACAGTATGCTATTCTCGAAACTAAAATTTAAAGACAAACTGTTTCGGTCCTCGGCGTCGAAACAGTTTGTCTTTAATCGATTTTCAACTTTATCTTACATTTAGGTGCAACTTTGACAAAAAAATTGAATAAGTTAATGATTATGGAGTAACAAAGTCTCAATTTTGTTTTTAAACTAAACAGCTAGTACTTATGATACAAAAAATGGGATTAAAAAGTCACAAGTCTTTTTAATATCACGTTCTAAATACTAATATTGGACCTTTACAACATTTTTATAGTTTAGGACTTTGTAGATCCAATAGAATAGTTGAAAAAATAATATAAATGGACCTAAAAAAACAGTTTTTTGTTAGTGACTTTGTATTTCCAATTTGTGTAGTTAAATATAATAATGTTGGAGCAATAAAAACGCTTTTATAACAAATGCCTTTGTAGCTCCAAAATGTTTGTAATTTATAAAAATTAATTGAGGTCTTAAAAATAGATACGTTTTTGTCGCTCCAATAAGTGAGAATAAAAATGGTCATAATTACCTTTGTGTGGCTGTAGCTCCAACGTACGTCAAACACTCGCGGGGGCGGGGGCACTACTGTCCAATGAAACGTTGTCGGCCCAAAACGCATGAAAAAACCGCCAATAACTACAAAGGCACCTACGCCATCTAGTAGATTTTTGAGATACTTACGCGGATGTTTTTGTTGCCCCAAGTATAGGCATGGTTCAGATACAATTTGGCATACTTAGCTCGATTTTGCAGTTTTGGCTATTTGTGACTTTGTTGCACCGAAGGTGCGAATTTGATCCCGAGCGATGCTCAGCCGTTCTACAAAAAATGACTGGTGACAGTAATTTAGAAGATGATGTAGACGGATTTTCTGGGGCACCAGATTTTGAGCTGGAAGTAGAAGAAGATTGCGATCCGATTAGATCGATTGTGGATTAGAATGATGTGATTTGATTAACCCTTTTAAGATTTCAATAAAATTAAAACTTACGGATACTATCGCGTTTTATTTGCTTTCAAAATATCAATAATTATTTAAGCCGAAATTTCGAACATTATTTACGATCCTTTGTCACGGGGCAAGTGTCCGAAACGTCGGGCTACATAATAAAGTAAAAGTAACTAAAAAAAATGTGTTCCCTATAATAAAGATGTTTAAACCTTCATATATTTTTATTTGGATCCCCCGTGTTAGAATGTGACCGACAATTTTCTTTTTTGCATAAAAGATCCACGGGTAGTTTTTTAAGAAAATCAGGAAAATATTCCTCTGCTAGTTAGTTTTATTCACTCCTAAACTTCAAATCGTATTTACTCAAAAGTAACACAATGTTGGTTGGATCTTTTCTGCTTAACAGGGTCCAATTGTTGTCGTTTTGGCCATACAAAGGTACAATGCAGGTCGAACCCTCAGTGCTTCAAGTGTGGGGAGAAGCATTCTGCTGACACTTGCAGTATTGAAGATGAGAGTAATAGTAAATGCTGTCATTGCGGTGGCATTCATTACGCCATTAATAAAAAATGCCCAGAATTTGAGAGGCAAAAAGCAATTAAGCATTATATGGCCCATAGCTGCGTGTCATATGCGGAAGCGTCACAGCTACATCCACCAATCTCAAAATTGTATGCCGATGTGGTCACATCTGCCCCATCACATACCACTAAAAATTCTTTCTTTTCACAACCTTCGCCCCAATCACGTAACACACCAATTGTCTCCTCACAAAGAAAAACCGTATTTCTTAAACCTCGGGATCCCCCAAAAACAACTAAGGGGTATGACCGGGCAGCTCATCAAGCATTAATCACTAATGATGTTTCTGTGTCAGGGAATGGTGTTGCATTCCAAAATAAAACAACAAATAATAATGAGAGCCAAATTTTTAATTTAATAATTATGCTTATTAATACTTTATCTAAAAATAATAATATTGAACCGTCCAACGTTGCTACTTTAATTGATACTCTGTCTAACTTATTTAACCTTAATCATAATGGATCCAAATCTACCCAAGATTGTCCAGTGGAACAGTCGCAGCATTGTGAATAAAAAAATCTGATCTGTCCTACATATTGAACAAATACGATCCCTTTGCAGTCGCTCTCTGTGAGACATGGCTTAAACCAGGGTTTTCTTTTAGAATTCCTGGCTATGCGTGTCTAAGAACAGACAGAAGCGATGGGTAAGGCGGTGTCGCCATACTTATTAAAAATAACTTGTCTTTTCAATCTTTTCCTGTTCCAAGTCTCAGTGACGAAATATCTGCTGTCGCTGCTATTGTAAATAAAATCTGTTTAGTATGTATATATTATTCTCGTCCCACTATAGATATTCTTTCTGAAATAAGTAATCTTCTTTCAGTTTTACCTAAACCATTTTTGGTAATGGGAGATTTTAACGCACAACATCAGTCCTGGGGTAGTTCTAATTGCAATTGCTATGGGGAAAAGTTATTAGAAATTCTAGACTTTAATAATTTGTGTATTTTAAACACATGTCTCCCAACACGCCGAACAAATCCAGATGAGGGAATAAGTGCCCCTGACCTCTCAATCTGCACACCTGAGTTAGCATCAACATTATCCTGGTCTCCTTTACCGTCTTCTTATGGTAGTGATCATTACCCTTTAATAATTTCTTTTCCACATAAAAAACCAGTTGCTAGCAATCCAGCACCACGATTAAAGTATAGACTTCAAAATGCAGATTGGGATACATACAAAAATGATGTACAAGAAAGAATTCTTGGTTTATCTAATTCCTTACAACTACACGATCCTCAGTTATTATCTAATCAAATAACAAGAATTTTAATAGAGGTGGCAGATAATACTTTCCCTATTAAGAATGGTGCTACAGGCAAAATTCCTTCACCACCTTGGTGGGATGCTGAGTGCACTCAGGCCATTAAAAAAAGAAAAGAGCAGAAAAAAATTATGGCCATACTATGACTCGTCACAATTTTGAGATATACCTAGAAGCTGCTCGTACAACTCGTAAGCTCCTTAGGAAAAAGAAATTTGAAGGTTGGCAAAGATTCTGTGCATCTATCTCGCCAGAAGTTAATGCATCTCTAGTATGGCAAAATATTAGGCGATTCAGGTCAGCATTTAGTGACACAACAGCCTCAAAACTGCCATTAGAATTAGCCAATGAGTTTATGGATCATTTAGCTCCTCCTTCAGTCCCAGAACAGAGATCTTTAATGCACTATCCCTATGTTCCTATTCCTAATTCTGAGTTGAATTCCCTGTTCACACTAAGTGAGTTGAAGGGAGTCCTTTCACATGTTAAGGATTCAGCTCCTGGTGAAGATGGTATACCATATTCATTTATATCTAATTTATCCGACTCTGATCTTTTAATATATTTAAATCTCATCAATACAGCTTTGATATCTGGCAACATAAGATCAAGTTGGAAGTCTCAAACAATTATTCCCATTCTGAAATCAAACAAACCTTCCTCTAATGTCACATCTTATCGACCAATTGCACTTTCTACAGTTCTTGCTAAAATTGTTGAACATCTCATTAAGAATCGTTTGGAGTGGTTTTTGGAAAGCAAAAACTTGCTAGCTACGTCACAGTTTGGTTTTCAGAAGGGTAAAAGTACGATGGACAGCCTTGGTGTATTCACAACTGATATTCGCTTAGCCTTCTCTTCTAATAACTCTGTAATTGCTGCTTTCCTGGATATTAGCTCAGCTTACGATAATGTCCAGGTATCAATCCTAGAACAAAAGCTGAATTCATTACAAGTTCCATTAATGCTGTCTAAGTTCATAATTAACATGCTTTCAGAGAGATCTTTAAATCTTCATATTGAAGGGTATACATTTACCCGTTTAGTATGGAAAGGTCTCCCTCAAGGTTCTGTAATTAGTCCAATTCTCTACAATATTTACACTTATGATTTGGAATCCTCCCTAAATGAGTCAGTACAAGTTCTTCAATATGCAGATGATTTACTTCTTTATTCATCTGGTCATTCTGTTGAGAATATTTGTACTTCCTTAACCTCTTCTTTATGCTTACTGAAGACTTGGCTAAAAACCAATGGTCTACACCTGTCAATTGATAAAAGCAAAATTGTCTTGTTTTCTAGAATGCGTAAGCCCCCTATAGTTATAGTAAGGTATAATAATATCCCTATGCCCGTTAAAAACCAGGTAAAATTTTTAGGCCTTATTTTGGATACACATCTTACTGGTTTACCACACTGTGACTATATAGCTGCTAAATGTGAACGAAATATCAACATAATTAGATGTATTGCTGGTGTTTGGTGGGGAGCACATCCCTTTTCATTAAAACTATTGTACAACACCTTGATTAGAAGCGTATTGGACTATGGGACGTTTTTGCTGGAACCTGCTAATGTTGCTGGTCTTAAGAAACTTGACAGTGTTCACTCAAATGCACTTAGAGTAGTTTCAGGTGCAATGAAAAGCAGTCCTATTAATTGTCTTCAGGTGGAATGTGGAGACCCTCCACTTCATTTACGACGTCAATTTTTAGCTGATAGATTTATGGCTCGGTGTCTGCAATTTACATATCATCCTTTGCGAAATAAACTTTTCATTCTCTCTGAAGAAGTAATTTCATCCACTTACTGGAGGCACAAAGCTACTCCGTGTTTAGTTAAAAGCTTTAGAAAATTCAATTTAATTGAAGCTCCCTGTCACCAATCTCAATTTCTTCCTTTATTTCACTGTAATTACAGTTCATTAATTATGTCACCAAATATACATTAAAACCTTAACATTTACCGAGATGACGTATGTCACAACCATATCTTCAACTTCACTATGGATAGAGACTGGAAGGGCTGTCAGCTCTTGTTCACAGATGCTTCGAAGCATGGAAGAGACTCATGTGTGGGAGTAGGTGTATACCACTCCCAATTTAATATCGTCCAAAAAATAAAACTCCCGCCCGAATCATCTGTATTTACGGGAGAATGTTACGGTCTATTCAAAGCTGTCGAATATATACTTCTAATGGGCTTACGGAATTCACTCATTTTGACTGATGCAAGGAGTGCCTTACAATCTTTGGCCAGATTCCCTTTCTATTCTCATAATTCTTATATTATATTTGAAACACGCGAACTCCTTTATAGGTGTTCTATTAAGGGGTATTCAGTGCATTTTGCGTGGATACCCTCGCATTGTGGCATTTTAGGTAATGAGAGAGCTGACCAGATAGCTAATGATGCCGTATTGTGTGGAGACGTTTTTCCGAACAAAAATAACACCCAAGATCTGGCAGCTCTGCCCAGGGTTTATCTACAGGAATCCTGGGGTCAGCTTTGGTCCGGGCAATCAGTGAAAGGGAAATTTTATCGTAATATTCAGCCATCCATTTTTGTTAAACCTTGGTTTAGCAAATACAAACTAAACAAAAAGATTACAACAATATTCATACGTATGCGATTAGGTCATGTGTGCACTCCTGCTCATCTTGCCAGGCTTGGCATTGTGCAGAACCCTGCGTGTGAATGTGGCGCTGAAGTGGGTGATCTGAACCACCTTATTTTTTCCTGCCCCCTTTATGACCACTCCTCACTTTTCCAAAGTCTTGTTTCCCTCCGAGTCCCTTTTCCCACTTCTATTGCATGTATTTTATTTAATGTAGATATCTATAAAACCATAGCTCTTTTCCTTGTAAATAATGATATATCTATTTAAACATCATTTATAAACCTCTTTTATTTACCATGTAGCTCTTAGTTTACGCATCGAGTCGGCCTTTTTGCTGGGCCACCGGTGGCGTTAAAACGTTAGTTTTCTGTTAAATTAAATTCCCATAGTGTTAATTTGTTATATTTTATTATTTTTATTTAATAACATCTAATCTCCTTTCCATTTCCAAATTCCCCGTTATAATATTTTATCATTTCGCGAGTACTTGATTCTTACGTTTTGTTAACAAATAAAACATTGTCAGTGGCAATAAGCACGAATAGTGCAACGCCAAAAAAAAAAAAAATACGACAATCACTTGACACATGACACACTTGAAAAACTTGTCACTTGTCAAATAATTGTAAAAAATAAAGCATAATTAAATTTGTAATTATTATTCCCATGTAAAATGAAGCAGTGATTGTTTGTAAGTAAATACGAAATGGACGACACTGAGAGCACTACAACATCTGTTGATGAGAACACCGGTAATTTGTGCGACAATCCGACGAGGGATACTTTAGCAGAGGGCTTGCTCGGGCTTCTGAAACCCACTGTGGACCAGTTAGACGACAGGGTCAGAGCTACAAGGTAAATAATTATATTAAAAATAGCAAACAATATTGGGGCGGCCTTTCGTTAGTACATATTTGTACTGAGAGGCAGCTTCAAGATCCAATTTTCGTAATTCGTGATGTTTGACGACAAATTAGACTTATCTGCATTATAACCTCTTCTTCCTCTTCGTTACCACACTCTTTATTTTTTATCCAGACAAGATAATTAAAAAGTGAGTTCCACTTGTTCTCAAACAAAATATACTTGAGCATAGGTGTAGGCTACAGAGCCACAACAATCCTAGAACCTTAAACTAGGTCACAATACATACATACCTTGAGAGTTGGTGACCCCTTCCCTACTGAAACATAATACATCAATATGCAAACCTTTCAAATTGTACCTTTTCAGGATATCCCAGTTAGAACTGAAACAACAGATAGAATCATTGAATGAAGAACTGCAGAATGTACGAGAGGCTTTGAACAATCACCCTGACTTGGACCCTTATGTGAAGAAGCTGATATCTTGCAAACACAAAGTCACTGTAGTACTTAATGTGTTACAAGCATCACAGGTGTATTTTAACCTCCTCCAGAATTTTTAATTTCCTGTTGATAAAATATATAAATATTTTTTCCTATTAGAATTTATTAATACTAACCACACATAAAAACTAGTAATGAAAATAAACTAAAAAGCAGCATTATATTGGCAAAAACTGATTTCTAACCAAATCTGTGTCAACATTTCAGGACAGACTCAATGAAATAAGACGGATGGTAAGCAAAGAGAAGAGTGTACGCACAGCTGTACTGCCTGAACCAACACCGCAAGAGCCTGTACAGAGCACCAGCGGAGTGGTTACAGAAAGAGGAAGCATCAACTGACGGCATGGAAACACCGTACCAGAACCACATCAACAAGGCTGACTATGACCATGTGTATGAACCTGCCGAGGACAGCTTCCTACTCATAGATGCCTTAGAAAAAGACCTAGAATATCTAAAGAACATAAGCCCCACTTTCTGTTTAGAAGTTGGTTCCGGCAGTGGTGTAGTTGTAACAGCTTTTGGTATGGCATTCCCACAAACTTTCTGTATGAGCACAGATGTTAATTTTAAAGCTTGTGTAATGTCTAAGCAAACTGCTGCTCATAATAAAGTTAATTTAGATTCGTGCAATATGGACTTGGCTAGTTCCTTTACTGATAATGTTTTTGATGTTATCATCTTCAATCCACCATATGTGGTGACTGACAGTGAGGAGTGTGGTGGATGTGACATTATGGCTAGTTGGGCTGGTGGGGATAAAGGCCGAGAGATTACTGACAGGCTACTTAATATGATACCAAAGAAACTAGCCAATAATGGTGTCTTCTATCTTCTGCTCATTGAAGAAAACATTCCTGATGAAGTTGTTCGAATAATGTCTAGTTATGGATACAAATCCGAAATTGTCATAAAGAGGAAAGTCCGAAATGAGCAACAATTAGTTTTAAAGTTTTTTTAAACTAAAGTTGATATTCCTAATTTGCACTATATAAGACAGGCTGATAAAACAATATTATCATGTGTTTGCTTCAGTGTTATTATTTATAGCTAGAAGTCAAATTAAACAACAGTCTTTTAAGATATTGTAGTTACTTTGTTGTATAATAATAAGTATAAAAATAATTTATAATATTTAGCAAAAATATATTTTGTATGAAAAAGATTTCATCTTTATTTCAAGCAAGATTCTTTTTGACAGCTTCTCCAAAAGCTTTAGCTCCTACATCGTTTTCTGCAGCTCCTGGCAGCGATGAGCATATATTGACCCATCTTTCAATGTTTGGGAAACTTGAGATGTCCCAGCCTACAGCCTGAAATACAATCAAATATATTTTTCTAGTAATAACGTCAATGACGATTTCTTTGAGATATAACAAAACAGCAATAGAAAGTAATTTAGTGCACATTTACCTCTAATTAATAAAAAGCATGTAAAAATAGACCATGTTACTAACATGTCTATGGCGGCCTCTGCTTACCCCTTTGTGGTAAACAGGGTAATGTTGTTTTAGTGATGTTAGAATAATATAATGAGAAGTGCTTACAACTAGAGGCTTTTGAGTGCAATGACCCATTTACATTTTCATTGAGATATTATCCATGCTAAACTATAGACCCAGATTGAATATACCATGCAATACCATATCTTGTGCTATGGTAACCCTTACAAGACAAGGCACCAGACAGGCCCAGCTCCATAGGTACTTAAAAATTATGTAAATAAAGTTTATAACATTCTTCTTACCAGAATGCTGCTCAGCGATGCATAAATAGATGTGTCTGCGATAGTAGGATGGTCACCTGCAACCCATTTGCTGTCATTGAGGAACTGGTTCAGGAAGCCAAGAGTGGTGTTCAGGTCATCTTTCTGTGGCTTCTTTATTTCCTTCTCTCCAAGGAATAATATTGGGAACTGAAAATAAATTGGTTGATCACTGTTTTTATATGTAATTGTCACATCTTATATCTTATCCCGGTAGGTAACTAGAACAAGATTTATTACTTTTTATGTCCAACTTTAGGAGCAGTATACAGAAATTAATAAAAATGTTAACTCATTTAAATAAAGGAGTTTATGCGAGTAATTACTTACACAAATAGCCCTTATCTTCACATACAAAGAGGAACTATCGAAGTACAGTCTCTGATTGACTAATGCGCGCTGTTTCAAATCTTTCGGATAATACTGATCATCCTTCCCATATTTGTCGGCCAAGTAACACGCTATTGCTCGGCTCTCCCATATTATGAAACCCTCATCATCCAATGTGGGTAGGCAGTGCTGAGGATTTATTTTCAAAAAACTTTCTTTCATTTGTTCCTTTCGGAACAAATCAATAATTTCGACATCTATCGGCACTTCTACTGCTCTAGCTGCAAGTAAAGCTCCGCGCGAAGGGCCACTGATAGGAAAGTGATAAAGTTTTACATTTACAGACATTATAAATAAATGAGAGAAAATTCAAAATTTATAACACAAACAAAAGTTTGAAAGTTAGTAGACTTCAAGAAAAGTACTCTGTGACTTCCAAGTGACAGTCAAGAAAAAACAAGGTCACTGAACTGCAATAGGTACCGAACATTGACATTTCCTATCCCAATGGTACCGAACGAAACCAGTTTCATCCTTTTAGATAAGTAATGAACGATTTACACTTTTACTGGGGCACTATTTGTTTTTGCGTCACCCTAACTTTTCTATCGTCGTCCGAACGATGTTTTTTATATGATACGTGAGGTAAAGGTTTTTAACGAAACCCGTAAACAATAAATAAAACCGTAATTTGTAAGTTATTTAATGATTTATACCATTGGTCCAACTCTATCTTTGAAAAAGAAGATTTCCAGTGTCACAAGCCCGTCAGGGTATATATATTCTGTGGTCACAAGCCTCCGCTAGGAGTAATAGTGTTCTGTGGTCACAAGAGTTCTATCATGTCATTGTCAAAGCGTAGCTCATCGAGTGATCACTGATCAGTTTAAAAAAGTACTCTGTGGATCAGTTAATGTCATATTAGATTGCCAATGTTTATATTTTGCTAAAAAATACGAATTCGTGCTTATTTTTATAACGTATAGATTTATACATTTAAGATGACGGCAAATATTTGCAGAATCTGTTTAAATCAAGAATTGTTAGTAGATATATTTAAAAAGTCAGGATTTCTTATGATATCTACGAAATTAATGTCTATTGCAAAAGTACACGTGAGTATGATAATATTATTGTTTCTTTTAATTGCATATAAAATTAAAGTTATATGGCCCAGTGCACTAGGTATTAAATATACCAATTGTATCAGAAAACACCACTGCAGTGTATTTTTGGCTCTATAACTCGGGGCACCAAATAAAAGTATAGTCCAAAGTAGGAGTGGGCTGGCCATACAGTTGCATGCCAATTAAAGGCTTAGAAATGAAGCTTTTTTATTTTAGATAGCACCAGAAGATGGCCTTCCCGACGCAATTTGTTCAAAATGTGTCCAAAAACTAGACGACTGTATAGAATTTATTGAGCTATGTGAAACATCTGATGGAAAACTGAGGGCCTTAATAGAAAATAACTGTATGGAGAACAAATTGATGATGGACAGCATAGAAAATGATAACTTCTTATCAGACAATGACACTTCATTATCACCTAAAAGTGAGGCAGAACAGGTGTTGTTTATTGATGAAAGTATAGATCATAGTATTATGGAGCATACAACTTTAACTGATGATCTATTGGAAAATGAAACAATTATGGATACAAAAAAAGAAATTAATTCAAAATTAATCAATAAGAAGACTCGGAAACAACAATGCTTCACTTGTGGAAAAGTTATGTCATCGAGGCAAGTAAATAGAAATAAATCAACTTTATATGAATTACCAAATCAATATGAAAATAAACTTTGTTGGTTGTTTTGAAGTTGAACTACTGGAAGAGTTTTGATGAAAGGCAGAATAACTATATAGTTGTCAACCAGTACTATGGCTCCGTCTCACACCGGGTCACAGTCACAGCATTATGATGAGCGGTGGCCATTTTGAGTGAATATGAAGCATATTTTCCCCCAACTTGTTTTTTTTTTGTTTGTATTTTTTCTTTGCATCATATTTTCTTTTAGTTAACAATAACAAGCTGCATGAGTGTGGGTAACAGCCACTAGACTTTAGTATTACACCTGGCATAATAAAGACAGATATAAATAGTCTTTCAAAGGATGAATGTGTATCAATTTAAAACACATCATTTGTTTCAGGTTCTAAACAAGTTCTATTTCTTCTCTTGTCTAACATTTCGCATTTGCCTTTTCAGATTTCGCCTTAAGACGCACATGCGAACACACACGGGAGAGCGGCCGTTTTCCTGCCCACATTGTAGTAAGAACTTCTCTTTAGCACAGAACCTGAAAGTTCATCTTAGAATACATACAGTAAGTAGTATTTGTTACATTGGCTTCCAGTGGAAGGACTAAATTTGGGCGACATTTTTGTCCCAGTGTTAGGCAGTTTTTATTATCACACTTATCGGACCTCTATTATTAGACTAACATTGGCTATCATTTGACTGTAGTTCTAAAATTAGTCCAAAAGTAAAATACCTTTTTCTTTTTTAACATTTTATTATGAAAGTAAGTTTAAGACCATACCATATTTGTTTATTAATTGCAATTTTATAATTTATTTTATTTTTTTATTATAATTTTCAGGGAGAGAAACCTCTGCAATGTCCAATATGTGGAGATGCATTTGCTCAGTCAGCAGGTTTAGCTGCACACAAACGCAAGCACTCGGGTGTACTGCCGTATGACTGTAAGCTGTGCCCGCGCTCTTTCCGCACCATCGGACACTTACAGTATCACACACGGTAGGCATTCTTCACTCAATAATCTTTCTAGTTAGTTATAATACAATTTATCGAAAATATAATTATTTTGAGTCAAAATATGTATTGCATATTCAGTTTATGCTGTTGGTTGGCTGTTATTTTAAGATCTTTGAATCAAAATAAATTGATATCTCCAAAATTACCTGCCTAATAAAGAAGTCCATGTCTGTATCATAAAATAGGCGCCCATATATCCAGTTTTTCTGATTGTTGACTGAAAAATATCCAATTTTTTTTTTTTATGTTCTCGTCTATTCCAGGCGACACACAGGCGAAAAGAACTTCGAATGTAACACATGCGGTCGAGCCTTCATTACTCGCAGCGATTTAAAACAGCACTTACTGACGCACACTGGTGCCCGACCCCATGTCTGCTGCATCTGCGGACTGCGCCTCACCCGCGCTTCACATCTTAAGCGACACATGCACCTCACACACGAAAAAACTGTGTACTCGTGTGATCACTGCCCAGCAGAATTTATAAAAAAGAGCGAGTTAGAAAAGCATATTAAAACTCATGAAGATTAGACTTTCTTTTTATGAATTTTGATATGCTTTGATAGCTATATATTTTCTAGAAATATTTGTTTGTCTGTAAGTAATTCTATATAATATATAATAAATAATATATATTTATAAAGTAACATATACATAAATAATAGATTGAAGCAATAATTTCAGTAACTATTTAAAATAGTTTTGGTATAATGTATACTAAAACACAATTAAACAATATACTTTTAAGTATATTGTTCAATTGAAAAATATGATTTGCACTAAAAGTCGTATTAGTTTAATTATTGTTCCACAAATAATATTTATGGTTACTTATTTCATTCCTTTTCTTATTTCCTGTGATAGAAATCGTCAACCAATAAATGTGTCTTCATAATAAACGATTGGTGTGGTTTTCCTCAAAATTAGTCTACACCTACATCCAATTCAACAACTGCCATTGCGTTGTACCATTCCACTTCTACTGAACACAAGACTTCTATTGTTCAAGACATGATGCATCTACTGATTCCATTGATCCCTTACTCGTTTTCTACGACACCAACAAACGTGGGATGTATAGGTGTAAAAATATTACGCTCATTTACTACCTAGTGAACAAAAAACGTTTCTAGTTTTGTAGCAGTTGTTGCCTCAATCGAGTGCTATTCCGGCACTAACATTTTTTTAGATCTAGTACGTGCATACGACCGGTTAATTTATGAATTAGGATACCGCCTTTTTTATTGGTAAATTATCAAATAACTTCTCTCGCGCTGGGCGGAGCGGGAGGGTGTGTCAGACTCTTACTGACTAAAACCCACCCGTGTTCCTTCCGTTGCCTGTGTTGCCAGGGGCCTCGGTATCCCTTTCGGACTTTCCCGCGACTCCGGCAGGCATCGGCCCTAGAGGACCCCCTGAATAGTCTCCCTTTCTCCGCCTTATGTTTCTAGACTGACCCGAAAACGAGCCTAACAAAATTCATTCAACCTATACATATGTTTATAAAAATCGTGCTAGATAATGGGACATAATACTGACCATACTGGTGATGTTCTTCAGAAAGGTCAGGTGCGTAGTACTCGCAACCGGCGTGCGTGTATGACCAGATGTATGAACGTAAACGAAGCAAAAGGAGTATGCATGCAAGCATCGTAGCAGGTGGCGTGTTCTATCCCAATGGGAAAAAGCGTGAGTTTACGTACCTATGTGTGTGCGTTACCCCAGCAAAATAATGTCGAAAATAGTCATTTAAATCTTACAGATAATTAGTTGCCCAGCTTCTACTCAAGCAATTGCTAAGACATTTTAATTTAAACAGCCTCCTTCATAATGAACAATATGGCTTTACAAAAGGTCGTTCGACTACAGATGCGGGTGTTGCACTGCTGAAACACATATTTGACGCATGGGAGAACTCGCAAAATGCTATTGGAGTTTTCTGTGATCTCTCCAAAGCCTTTGATTGCGTGGACCATGACACGCTTTTGCGTAAACTGTGTCATTATGGTGTCCAAAATGAAGCTCTCAAAGTAATAAATTCTTATTTACATAATAGGTTCCAATGTGTAGATGTGAATGGTGTAAAATCTTCCGGGTTACCAGTTCAGTTAGGTGTACCTCAAGGCTCAATACTGGGTCCATTCTTATTCTTAGTGTATATTAATGACTTACCATTTTATTTAAAGGGTATCTGTGACGTTGTATTGTTTGCAGATGACACCTCACTTCTTTTTAAAGTAAACAGGAATAGACAAGATTTTGATGACGTAAACAGTGCACTCTCAATGGTCACGGATTGGTTTACGACGAATAACCTAGTTCTCAATGCCAAGAAACGAAATGTATAAAGTTTGCCTTGCCAAATGTTAGGAATCTAGGTCCCAACATCGTCTTAGATAATGGGGTGCTTGAAACTGTAGACTCGGCAGTTTTTCTTGGTATAACAGTAGATGCCAAACTTCAGTGGGGCCCTCATATATCAAGCCTAGCGGGCAGGCTCAGTTCGGCCGCCTACGCCGTCAGAAAAGTAAGACAATACACTGACGTTGATACAGCTCGATTAGTTTATTTTAGTTATTTTCATAGCGTTATGTCCTACGGTATTCTGCTGTGGGGCAAAGCCGCTGACATTCAAAATATATTCGTTCTTCAAAAACGAGCTGTTCGAGCTATTTACCAGCTTGGTGCCAGAGTTTCTCTGAGAGACTTTTTTAAAGATGTTGGTATTCTCACGGTGGCATCACAATTCATCTTCGCCAACATCTTATATATTAGGCAAAATATACACTTATACACTAAAAATAATGATATTCACAATATTAACACCAGAAATAAGGACAAATTACGAGCTCCATTTCACCGGCTTCATAAGGTACATAACTCATTTGTTGGGCTTGGTATAACTTTTTATAACATGCTGCCCTCTTCTTTGCTAGATTTGCCTTTTAATGCGTTTAAAACTAAAGTAAAATCCACCCTTTGTTCAAAGGCATACTATTGTATCAATGACTACTTAAACGATAAGAATAGTTGGTCGCTGTGATTAACTCAAGACAATGTTTATGTTCTTTCTCCAGAATTAGCTTTCCTACTTCTAGCTGATAATAGCTATGTATTTTCATGTCCTTTATGAGCTTGTTCACAATATACCATTTAGAAATATATGTAGGTACTAATGTATATTTTATATTACTTCCTATTGCTTTTGCACCATGATTTCAGTGTTTTTTAATAACAAATTATACTTGTTTACAGGTACGAGTTTGACTGCTGCTATGAAAGCCACACCAAGCACCAATACTATTTAACCTCGCAAAGACAGCGAGGGAGGAGACCATTCTATGTGAAAAAGATGAGGAATGAGGGTGGCATGAGAAAAAAATGGCACCCATGTCTTTATAGGAAGAATATAGGAAACAAAAACTTAATGAATAAACAAAAATGTAGCTTTATTATTTATAAAAATATATTGTTTTCTAGAAAAATGTCTCGTTATTTGTGTGTAACTATCACAACGTGGCTTTAGTCCTGCTGTTCTGTTGAGCTGGCGTCATAATATGGGTACATGGGATAACACATTGGATAATCACTATCTCCGATGAGCTTTTTCACTAACTCATTCCATTCAAACCTGAGCGCCTACTGAGCCTCCTCCTGATTGAGCTTTCTCTATAAATCCGGTTTATCGTTCAGTAAAGTCTCCGGTATTCTCGTCGCCTTAGGAAAGCCCTATCAAGGACATCTTGTTCGTCTGTCCCAATCTAGGGAGTAAGTACAAAAATCTTTTTTCAGCCATTTGGAATGGGTTGGAACGGTCTTGCAATGTTTCCAACTGATAGTTGAACTCTAATAACTGAACTCTTTCTTGATAGTTAAAAAAAAATAGTTTCTTATTTCACAGAATCTGGAAATGGATTTATCCACTTGTTTTCCAAATTATACACATACATAAACTCACGCCTTCTTCCCATGGGGGTAGGCAGAAACTATAGAATGCCACCTGCTACACTCCTTACATGCTCCTTCTGCTTCGTTTACGTTCATACATTTAAGTTTGGTCATACACCCACGCCGGTTGCGAGTACTACGCACCTGACCTTTTTGACAAACATCATTAATGAGGTCACTTTAAGTCTTTCTGGGGCGTCCCCTCCTGGCATTTCCACTCACAACTGCCTTGTAAATACCTTTTGTTTATTCATCCTCTCAACATGAGCAAACCATCTAAGCATACTCTTTTCAATTTTTGTCACTACATCTTCCTTACCGCATCGTTGCCTTGTCCCATCAATTTTCAGCCTATCATTTATAGTCATACCACACATGCTTCTCAAGGAACGCATTTCCACAGCATTTACTCTACTTTCATGCTTTTTCCAAATTATAACTAAGTCATTAGATGTTCAGTACAAAAATACCTCTAAGTTATCACGAATGAATTTCTAATATCAATAATTTTATTATTTCTTTCTGCCGCATCGACAACAGCTGCAATCACATAAGCGTCCTTACTGATCTAAAATTTATCAAACCCACAAGCATCCAAACTTTCAAGAAATCTATGAGAAATATGGTTTGTAAATTTTAGTTCATGACAACTAATTTTATTCCACACCTTTTTAATCGCGATTAAAAATAAGCTGATTTAGTTTGAAAATTACAATTTTAGGTGAAAAACGTCAAATTCAGAATAGCATAATTGCCATTTTCATTAGATTGAATAACTAAAATGACATTAGTGCTGTCAAACTATAATATAGTTAATTTATGTCACTTTAGTTAATTTCAGAATGGGAAACGTCGTCTGACAGGAATAAACGAAATTTTGGTGATTTTTGGTCTAGTTTAGAGAAATTTGTGACAAGAGAATCGGCACCATAGGTACTTATACACACGGGAGTGACAGTGAGGCGCCAAACATCAAGTCCTTTGATGTTTGCCGCCTCACTCTTTGAAATCGCCGCCACTCGGCTTGCTCGATCAAATTCTTTGAGTTTTGCCGCCTCACGGGCGACACATCAAAAGATGTATTGCTTCTCAATTATTCTAAACTAGTTTATTCCAGATTATTCCTTCATTTTACCTATATAAGTGGGTGGATGGCCCGAACGAACGTTCAGGGGGGGTAACCATCACCTCTTATAGCAGTATTATTATAATATTACTTCACAGTGGGAAAGTGATGGAGCTATACAGGACTTATAGCTCCATCTCTTTCTCACGCTGAAGTAATATTGAAATAATACTGCTACCCCCCTGTTCTATTTGAGCTACCGAGGTGATAACTTGGACAAGCGATATCCTAGCGAACTGCTCGAGCCGTCAACATGCTTTGTGACTTTGTGTGCATCTTGAGTGGTTACTAAGTATAGTTTGTTATTAAGTTTATTGAACGAAAAGTAAACAAAAATGATGTCTGGTGGAAAGAAACGAAAAGTAGATACAGAGGGTCGCCAGTTTCAAGAAAAATGGACTGAAGAATTCTTTTTTATCTTGCACAATGGTAAGCCTATTTGTTTGCTGTGTAATGAATCCATTTCAGTAATGAAAGAATTCAATATAAAGAGGCATTACTCTACTAAGCATGCTACGCTGCACTCACTGACAGGACAATTAAGAACAGACAAAATCCAGAAGCGTACCGCAAATTTGGAAAAACAGCAACAAATGTTTCATAAACAAAGAACACAACTTGATAATGTTGTGAAAGCTAGTTTTATAGTTAGCTCAAAATTGGCAAAGGCATTAAAACCATTTGCCGAAGGAGAATTTATCAAGGAGTGTATGTTAGAAGTTTGCAGTATTTTGTGTCCCGAAAAGAAAAATGAATTTGAAAAAATTAGTTTGTCAAGACGAACTGTTGTTCGACGTATATAAATGATGGCTAATGATATAAAAACAACATTGACTGACCGTATGGCTGGTTTTGAATCATTTTCCATAGCATTAGACGAGAGCACCGATTTGTCTGACACAGCTCAACTGGCTATATTTATTCGAGGTGTTGATAAGGAGTTCACTGTTACTGAGGAATTGCTTGCTTTACAGCCGCTTAAAGGAACCACTACAGGAGAGGATATTTTTATTGAAGTTCAAAAGGTATTCACAAGTTTTGGCTTGCCATGGTTAAAATGAATTGGAGTATGCACTGATGGTGCACCTTCTATGGTCGGCTTACGTAAAGGCTTACGGAATTTTGAATGAAAAAGCAACACAGAATTAAATGTGCAAAAAGATGATTTGATAGTCCTTCATTGCATTATCCACCAACAGAACTTGTGTTCTAAGTCCATTCGACTCCAGAATTTTATGAATGTGGTAGTAAAAACCATCAACTTTATTCGATCCCGAGGTCTCAACCATCGTCAGTTCAAGGCGTTTTTGGATGAAATATCAGCTAAATATAACGACATAACATAATAATGTGAAGTCAGATGGCTGAGCAAAGGAAAAATGTTGAAACGGTTTTACGAGCTTAGAAATGAGATAGCAGACTTTATGAAAATAAAAGATAAACCACTATCTGAATTAAGTGACACAAAATGGTTAGGTGACTTAGCATTTCTGGTCGATCTTACAGGCTATTTGAATGATTTAAATTTGAAACTTCAAAAACAAGGACAGTTAGTAAATGATTTGCACAGCCATTTGAAAGCGTTTCAAATCAAACTACGCTTGTGGGAGTCACAGATGCTGTCTGGTAATAGTTACCATTTCAACAAGCTCTCTGCGTATGAAATTATATTATTATTATTATTATAAGTTACTGTCGGAACAATTTTCGAACAGATTTAGCGACTTCAAAAACATGGAAGACTATTTCAGTTTATTTGCTACTCCTTCAAAATGTAATATACAAAATGCTCCAATACACTTCCAAATGGAGTTGATCGATATTCAAGAAAACTCACTCCTAAAATCCAAATTTGAAGACGTAGAGTTGTGCGATTTCTACAAAAAATACCTAGAAGAAGACAATTTTCCGCAGCCTAGAAAATTCGCAAGAAGATTGATTTGTGCGTTTGGCAGTACTTATAAATGCGAACAGTTCTTTTCATTGATGAAAGTTAATCAATCAACACATCGTACAAGACTGAAGAACGATCATTTAGAAAATTCTTTACGTCTTTGTATCAGTCGAATTAATCCAAATATCGATGGATTAGTTTCCCAAATTCAAGCTCAAGTGTCTCATTGATTTCGGTGTATTTAACTTTCGTGGTTTGTAACAATTGCAAATTTAACGATTTAATTATAATGTACCATTTTTTTAAATTTAATTTTGTTATTTTAATAAATTGTACTATAATAAGAATAACATTGTCGTATTATTTCATGTCTAACATCTATCGCAAAAAATATGATCACTACATAAAAATGCACTAAGTACCTACTTACCTACTTTTAAACGCGGCCCGCGAACGTATTTGCATGCTAAAGTTTGGCCCTCAACATGTCAAAGGTTGCCCATACCTGCTCTAAAACAATCACAGATAGCAATTTTGTTTTTATTGTATTTTCCATTATTTAAATTTAAATACTAAGTAAGTATGTACTTAAAATTCAATATTTAGTGGTGTATGCCCTTAAAAAAAATGATCAGTTTTAGATAAGTAAATAAAATGTACTAATAATAATAATATTGCAACACTATTTCTGTGTAGATACATTATGCAAGCTTACCTTGTTCGTGAATTCATTAAGCCACACACAATAATTATGGTCCTCAAGAGGAGCAGTCCACATTAATTATAAATGTACACACTTATTGATTAACTCTCACGCACCCGTTAAATATTTGGATAAATAGAAAGCGGAATTGCGGAAGCGCACACGCATTCTACAAGACGAATTTACTAGTAGTGACTAATGGTCAAGTTTAGTGCGCTATGCAAACAATGAAGTACCTCTTCCGCGTCCCACCTGGACGTGTTATCGTCGATTCTTGATAAGTACCTATGTGCAATTGTGCACATAATAATAGATACCTATCTATAAGTAGCCGAAAGATAATAATAATAATGTTTTCATAGTACCTACTACCTACAGATATTATAATATTGTTATGTATTTAACAGTGTACGCGTCTGTACCGAACTTGTAAGGTGTATTATACTAAACATTTTAGAAGATAGCATAATGTACTACGCGGTCGCTTTTTGTAACCACCTAAACTTGGTCGGGCTACCATGGTCTTGCGCTTCCTAATGACTTTTATTTTATTATCTCGTTAATTATTGTATGTACTACGCTGAAATTTTACAGGTATAAAACTGAATTAATAACAATTCAGTATACCGAGAATGACATCCTCAATTTTGCGGAACTTTCCGGTTATTGTTTATTTTTTTTATTCTGGTAACATTTACATTTTCGAATTTTAAAATCGTTAACGCTTCCTTGTCGTGTTTGTTACGAGTGCAAGAGTTTTCTTTGTGATTTTCTATAAAACTAGACAAAGTAATTGTTTTGTAAACATTTCTGTTGTATCCTCCATCAAAAGATCTTTTCTAAGAAGTATTGGGTTTCTAATAAAAAAGCGAATTGTTTCTGTTTCGGCAGTTCGAAATATTGTGATTGTCATCACCATGTCGGCGAGAGAAATTTATTACTCTGATAAATATTACGATGAAGAACATGAATATAGGTAATTAATTTACTAACTAACACTATTTAAAGTCATAATACATCAACATACAAGTTATAACCTATTTAAAATTTGAAAGTTTACTATAGGTTCATGGGGGTTAAATTCTTATTTCTGAGTTGTTCTACTTTCAAAACTACCGGTGCAAGTAATACAAAGTTTCGGTGGTAAACTTTCCTTGGAAGTATGATGATTACTTCATGACCCAACTTTGAAATTCATTAAAAGGTTTCATGGGCATCCATGGGGTTGATTAAAATTCTGGGTTTCGAAGATTCTGTATCAATAACGAATCTTCAATATTCAATAACCCATGTCTTGTTTTTTGTGTACTTTCAGGAGGACTGTTTGTTTACATTGTTTTCCATAATATGCTTGTGAAGTTTTTCTGGTGCTAGTCTGAGTTCTGAATCACATGAAATATCAATTTGCTAACGATTGGGCCTGTAATTGTTAAACAATACATTGCATATAATTAAATATTGTATATTTCAAAATATGCAATGTATTGTTTGAAATATTGTTTCACAGAAATAATATTTTGACCAAAACTTCAAATAGAACAAATTATCTTTTCTCATTGTAAAAACGTACTCACGAAAATATTGGTATTTCCAGGCATGTGGTTTTGCCGAAAGAGATGGTGAAAATGGTTCCAAAGAACCACCTAATGACTGAGCAGGAGTGGCGCGGCATTGGTGTGCAGCAGAGCCAGGGGTGGGTGCACTACATGACGCATCAACCTGGTCAGTATTAATAAATAGAATACTACATTATATCTGTGCAAGCCAAACTTGTTATAACTTGATATTTAAATGAAGCAGCAGCGGTCACAGGATTTTAATATAATGTAAAAGCCTTGTTCGTTAGGTTGACCATCTGCAAAAAACTTGTATTGGAATTCTCGCTGAATATTTTGAGTAAAGTGACTTTTATTTTTACGACTTGCAAAAATAACTTCCAAATGATTCTATGCAAGATGGATTTCCATTTAGTTCCTTAATTAGTTAACTTTACTATTAATGATTTTCTTAAAAATGCTTTTTTCCCTTCCAGAGCCTCACATCCTACTATTTAGGCGAAAGAAAGAAAAGAAGTGAGAACAATCAAAGCCAGTGGTGCAAGGTGTAAATGTATAGCTCTTAATTGATATTAGGATTAATGCTAGCTTTAATTAATGTTGCCTAACTCAATCAATGATGAATCTCTTGCTTCCATGACAATAATTACTAATGCTCAAAAGAAATATATTAACCTTTTGACCACCATGTCTAAAAAAGCAAAAATGTGTCCTCGGTGCCAAGCTACGAATTCATTCTGTCATGTAGTCATCACCGTGGTGTTCTGGGACATTTTGATTTGTCATCTATAAATGACTGTGGCAGTCAAAAGGTTAAAAAAGTTTTTGTACAATATGTGAATTGTTAATTTTGCAACTGCTTAAAAAGTTGGTAAATTTTAATATGCAAGAGTAAAGACAGACCCACATGTGATGGATGAGAATCAATGACATTAATATTGATTAATTAACTCCCTATTGGAGACACTCCCAACAGATTTTGATCATCCTTTCAAGCATTATAGGATTTAAAACCCTAATAACAACGAAATGTATTTAACATTTTAGTGTAATTTTTTAAACTTTTATATTCCATATAATATTTTGGTCAGTAGTAATAGCAGATTCATAACTAATGAAAATAAATTGTTACTTGTTGTCTGGCACTAGCAACTAACAGTATAGTATTTGTAGTATTTTCCGACTATATTATTTTATGGGCTTTACTGATCTTCATTCCATAATTATTAAGTTTTTGTTAAAAGAAGCATGGATCTACGAGGTGTTTTATTAGAATTTTAATCATATAATTCAATTTGGAATAAGTACAAAGATAGATCTTTTGTTTTCTTAAATAGGTTCTAGATCAATGCTTACTTTTATTTCTTAAATTAGTCATTAAATGTTTAAGAAAATCATAACTGTTCTCGTCATGACTTGAATTGTATTTTACCAGTTATGTGCTGCACCAACGATTTGCTACTAGGCAGTCATCCCTATTTTGTTTTGATAATAATTTCTTGATGTTTCAACAATATGCATTATCTGTTATGGTGTAAATAACAAAATAAAAGGTTCGTGTCCTAGCAATATGTATAATTCAGTAAAATCATTTAATAATCATTTTTGAATTCATGAGTCATATATATTTAGGGATTTTCACATAGTGCCTTAGTATAGACCGGAGAATATTGTGATAAATGTGACTTGAGAATGTAAAATATGGCAATGAAATCAGGTCTGTAATGTTGACTTTTTGATGTTTGACTCCCAAGTAATTGTTTGTGTATAATACGAGACAATCATAATAATTGCATGTTGTATATACAGTGATGTAATTGTCGGCGTTTTGGCAGCACTTATTGTTATCTAACACAATAATTGGAATAAATTATTTGGTGCTATGTTATAAAGGTGTTTTATTATATGCATTTTCTTTCTTGCTGCTTCCAGTTTAACCATATACAGCGGAATACGCAGGGAGGATACTTAAGTAAGCGCCGGTTTTTCAATTCGGGTTTGCCCGATTAGTTTCGGATTCGAATGGAGATGTTATTCTTAGTTATCAGCTCCATAATGTTGCTCCAGTCTGTATGAAATTGTCAAAACAAGTAAAGCCCAGTAAAAAGTATTGACAGGGGTTTACTAGCTGTGATGCCGTCTAGGTCCATTAACTACTGCCGCCACGACAATTGAACCCAGGCTGGGTTCAATTGTCGTGGCGGTAAGAGGTTCTCACCTCTCAAATTCTCAGTACCTAGGATAGTCTGGCTTTTAGTCTGATTGATAGTAATAGGCTTGTCTTACATGGAACTTTAAATAACTGGTAAGGCCGGCCTAACCCTTCAGGTTATGTTATGAAAGAATGGTCACCAAAACAAGAATGAAGATTGAGGAATATGGATTTACAGAACAAGAACATGGCTTTTATTTGATTTAGAGAGTACTTTATTTAATGTATGTACTGAAAATATAGCTATTGTTAGAACTTAAATATAAGTTAGATACAAGAAATAAATAATTTATTTTCTTTTCTTCTTAGCACTGGGTGATAATGTGGGTAGTTTAGCAGTTGTCTCTGGTTGTGAAAACTCCATAGGTTCCATTTTTATATCATCTGTTGACACAGCATCCAAGAGTTCCAACCCCTGCAGTTGTTCTTGTTCTAAACTGTGCAGCATTTGGAAGCCAGGTTCCAAAGACGGTGTGAATGCACCATCTAGGGCAGCTGGAAAGTGCAACTCCGGCACTTCTTCTAATTTCAACTGTGGTGCTATATCCCTTATAGCTAGTGCTTCCACCTGAGATCTTAAGTCCTCACATCTCTTTTTAGTCTTTGCATGATACCTCACAACTCTGTCATTGTAAAATTCATGAAGATTGCCAACATTGAGTTCTGAAAATACTTTTGTGATTGCATCTGGGTATCCTGATTTTAAGCCGCTTGCTTCCTTATCAACTACTGTCCTGAGTAATTTGCACATATTGGTTAAATGCAGGTCTAGAGTGTCGGCTAGAGCAGTTAAAACAACATTTGTTGTTGTTGAAACTCCAACATGTCCAAGAGCTATGGCGGCACATTGACGCAATGCTCTTTTGTGACTTTCGGGTGTAAAAGGCAGAATCATGGGACCTTTGCCTAGTGAAAAGTCACAATACTCTTTTTCGAGGAAATTGATCGGAGGAACTGTCTCGTGTTCTAGTTTTAAATCTGGTTCTAGGGGCTGTATTGGTAAGCTCACGGGACCCAGACGAGCACCTTCATAGACGGCCGCTTCAGCTTGTTCCAGTATACCTGATAGTTGTCTCGCATGAGAATGAAGCTGTATTGTGTGAGTTATTAAATTCGGCTTCGGGAGTTCGATAGGCGAAGATTTCACTGTGATAGATATTTCAGGAATGTTTTGCATACCCAACTCTATGATAGGGTTGAAATTTACATTCTGCAGTAATGTCTCGTCCGTTCTTTCGTCTTCCATTTCGCCCCAGAGCTTTCTTGTGTTCATTTTTGCAGGATAACAATTATATAGCTACGCCGATCGCTTTGTTTTTCAAGAACAACAAATATTATTTAAATTGTCACTGTCAGCTTCTGTCAATTTTGAGGAGATCCGGTCAAATAGTTAACATTTTTAGCACAAAACATTCATCTGTCTCTCTCATCCCTTTGCATTGTAGTTTGAGTTCAATGCCTAGCTTGCTACATATTAGTAATCTGTGGCCCCAAGTAACGCTAAAGTATACTACACAACTACACAATAACTATGCTCTGAAATGAAATAGAGCTCTTTTTTACACATATCGCACTGCTAACACAAGACTGTATCAACTCAAAAAAAGACGAAATCAAAATAACTAATTCTTGTTATATAAAATTTAATTCTCTAAGCGTCAATAAAACCGTCACTAAAATAGTGCAAGAAACAATTACGAGATGGCGTTATAAGTCTCTCTTCATGATTTAGCGGCTGTTATTAGACCCCGCGCAACATTGCGTCATCTTTAGTTACGGTTAAAATTTGAGTGGTGAGGACGTGTCGCTTTGCGTAATAGACCGCATTATTTTGAATTGCTGCGTTATTACTGAATCAGGTATGTAAAAATTGATGTATTTTTACGACTTAATACGTTATTGTTGATTGAAACCTAATTATAAAGTCGGTGTATTTCGAGTTGTTACATTATTGTTGGTTAACAAGGAATTGATTTGAAGTAATTATTATGAATAACGACATTCTTGTTGGTTTAGTTAGTAGTTTTAGACTTAATGCAGTTTTGTTGAAAAATTTTTGTTTACTAACTTTTATGGGGTAAATTATTAAAATTTCAATAATATAATTGCTGTTACTAATAGTATTTAAAACCGTACGTTCAATCAGTTATCTTAAAGTGAAAATAAAACATTTCTCCATGATTTACAAAATAATTTTGAGTTACCACATCCTAGGTGACGAAAAAATATTTTCGCTTCGTAAATAGGTACATTACTTTTTGTTTATTTTTAGCATGAACCGTGGGCGTCTTCTGGTAGATATGGCGACTAAAACGACCTCTATCGATGAAACGGACAAGGAAAATAATATTAACGAAGAAAACACTGCATCTGACCAAAGGAAATACTACATTTCACCCCTGCACAGTGATCAGAGTGATTTCGACGATTCGTACTGCGACCCTCATTTTATTCCTGGGTCAACAGGTAATGTTCCCCGTTTACTTCAAGGTGAAGCCACGAGACCTCCAAATAGTTCTTCCTCAAGTAGCTCAGATGATGAAGCAGAAAATAATTCAGACCACATTGCTTCTACTAGTGGATGAGTAGGTCAAATAACTACAGAGGCAAATGCTTCAGAGGTACAGGAAATCGTACGAGGCAAGAAAAGGGTGAGAAATAAAAAGAATTGGAAAAGTAAAATTGCAAAAACACTTCGAAACACAGGTAAAGACTACACATCAAGTGTTAAAAAACAAGTTCCAGCAAGGAAGATGGGACCTTTGTGTGGAGATAAATGACGATTAAATTGTCGAGCAAAAATAGATGAGACCTCGAGACAAGACATTTTTAATGATTACTGGCGTTTGGGAGACTTGCAAAAACAAAGACAATTTATAATAGCTCACACTTCACAAATAAAACCAAAATACAGATACTCATCTACACAAAATTTCCGCAAATTAAATACTGCATTTTATTTCGAGCTAAATCACACTAATATTAGAGTTTGCAAAACATTTTTTAAAAATACTCTCGCAATAAATGACAGGCCGATTGCTACTGCATTATCAAAAAAATCAGAGACTGGTTTTGTAGAGGGTGAATTACGCGGGAAACATAATAATCATCGCACTGTTGATCCAGAGGTCTACAATAGCGTGAAAAATTTTATAAATAGCGTACCCCGAATTGAATCACATTACCTTAGAGCCCAGACATCACGAGAATACATTTCCTGTGAAAAATCTTTAGCTGACTTATACAGGGATTACAAAGATATTCGTACAAAAGATAGCCTACCGTTTGCATCTCAATCTACTTTTAACCGTATTTTCAATAGAGATTTCAATATTTCATTCCACATACCAAAGAAAGATCAGTGTGATCTATGTGAAAGTTTTAACAATGCTGCCGAAGAAGGGAAACAGAAAATTATTCAAGCTCATGAAATTCATTTAAAAGAAAAAGAACTGGCCAGAAGGGAGAAAGAAAAAGACAAGACTAGGAACGATAATACAATTATTGCTGTGTACGACTTACAGGCTGTCATGCCGGTACCAAAGGGCCAAATATCAGTTTTTTACTACAAAAGTAGAATTAATTGTTTTAACTTTACTGTAAGCGACTTACATGCTAAAGACGTTGAATGTTACTTCTGGAATGAAATCGAGGGAAAACGAGGTGCCACTGATATAGGAACATGCATTTTAAATTATTTAGAAAAGATTACACAGAATAAACCAGAACCAGTCGATGTTATTTTCTATTCCGACAACTGCTGTGGACAGCAAAAAAATAAGTACCTCTTATCAGCCTACGCATATGCAACACAAAAATTTAACATAAGTAGTATCACCCACAAATTTTTGATTAGAGGTCACTCTCAAAATGAGGGTGATAACGTACATAGCGTTATTGAAAAACAAGTGAAGCGTTTCCTTAAATCAGGACCGATCTATGTTCCGCAGCAATATGCCACCTTAATTCAAATTGCTAAAAAGACCGGACAACCCTACAAAGTTACTGACATGACCCTCGATAAATTTGTTGATCTTAAACTTCTTCAAAAGCAGTGGGGCAGTAATTTTAACGTAAATGAGGATCGAAACCAAGTGAAATGGCATGATATTAAGGTGCTCCGTGTTGAAAAGGAAAATCCTATCACTTTTTTCTATAAGAATTCTTATGAAGATGAAAATTACCATAAAGTTTTTGTACGTAGTTCACGACGGTCTGGAAACCAATCGCAAATATTTTCTATTGGTTTGTCGCCAGAATACACAAGCCAGATACCCTTAAATCAGAATAAAAAAGAGATATAAAGGAACTGATTGATAAAAATATAATTCCGTGGACCTTTTATGAATCGTACTATCGAGATTTGATTGAGTAATTCCAACGACTAACTATTAGTTAGCACCTATCAGATATTATTTCAATTCGGTATTCTATGTTGCTTTGAAGCATTTAATTTTGTGATTTAAGATTTAAGACTGAAAAATAAGTAATTAAGAGATTTTTGTTCTTGTTTTGTTTAAAAAGGATAATTTTGTTATTTAAATATAAGTCTAAAACGTTTGTATAACATTTTGAATTCACAAAGATTCATTGTATGATTTTCGGATTGATAAGATTAGTGATGACTATTTGTAAAGTGACTGATTACTATTGCCTAAGAATATTTTTTTTTTGTTTAAAAAGTTTTTTTTTTGTTTAATTATTAGTCCAAAATGTTTGCAATGTTCTTATGTTGATAAGAATTTACAATTATTAGTGATTATTTGTAAAATGACTGAACTAGAAATGCCTAAGAAGAATAAATAAAGAAGAAACTTTAATTAATATAATATTTTTAATATTTTGTAAGTGCCATAATTATAGTTTTTGTAAATTATTTGTATGGTTTCTTTTGATAACTACAATATTTCACTTCTATTTTGCTTTATTTATGCTCTAACCATAGTATCGAAAATAACAGATCTAATGAAAAGTATACTAACTCAAAATACGTTACCTAAAATCATTCATAATAAAATCAAAATAAATTGTAGGAAGTCAAAATTATATCACTTATAACTACGCAACTAAAAATATTTCTTTTTTTTTTTTAATTTCTCACACAATACTGTATTAACTCCAAATTTGGAAATAACTTGATAACCCGCAATCTCAGAGATTACTCATAATTAAAGAAACCCCTTAATTTTATCACTTATTTTAAAACACTGTTCACTTTTTTACAATCGTTTACAGGAAACTAGTAATCAGTTTTCCATCATTTCTGAAAAAAGCTTCATTTTGAGTTGATACAGTCTTGTGTTAGCAGTGCGATATGTTTTATAAAATTGGAACTAGTTGGAACATTGGCCCTTTTACGCGAGAATCCTCTGGAGCACAGGACTGGACCTAGATTAAATGGTCTAAGGACTGGACTGATCAATGTGGTGACGCCTAGGGAAGACTTATGTCCAGCAGTGGACGTCTTTGGGCTAAAATGATATATCTAAATGGTGATGAAAATCGGCCCTTTTTCGATGGTGGTAGGTAGACACAAGAAAACGCCACCAGCATAACTATTTACAGCCATTCGACAGTATAGGTAACCTGCAGGCTTAGCATGACGCTTTCTATTTCTTCGAAGAATAGACACGGCTCTTTCTATACAAAGTGACATTTCTTTTCTCCTTTTGACATCCCACCGTAGAAATCCTTCTACATAAAAAAGGACCTAGACAAAGATCGTTAGAAACGAAGGGCAAAATGACAAATTGTAGAAGGATTTCTAAAATGTCGTTTCGGTTGAGTTTCGGTGAGATGTCAAAAATGGAGAAACGAAATGTCACTTTCTATAGAAAGAGCCGTGTCTATTCTTCGAAAAAATAAAGACTGTCATGCTAAGCCTGCTGATTTGGCTAGTTCTCTACAGTAAATAGCTATTGGAAGAATGGCGGTCTTCTGTTTAAGACTGTCAACATTTTCGGGTTTCGGATTTGTGAACAGCGTTTATGGGACTCTTTCGATAACATTTGTTTGATGTTCGATTGGGCACGGAAGCGTATTGAAAGGTTGTGAAAATAGCGCCTGTCACTACTCCATACAGGTTTAGACGTGATTAAAAACTTGCCTACTAAAATTACGTCAATTTACGTAAAGCGCTGATTAATTTGACAGGACTAAACTAAAATTTATCTTCTGTCCTTTTCGTAATGAAATAGAATGAAAAAGATGCACTAAACCTAAATTTAATTTAGTTTCTGAACAAGGGAATCGGCACCAATATCGTATTTGGAGTATTAGACGTTGCATTTGGACACGCTCGCCGTAAAAGCAGCTGTAAGGCCCGTTATGATGGAGTGGTTGCCGAGATGTGTTAGAGCCCATTACCCCCCTTCCAGATAAAGGTGCAATGCAAATATGTTTCGGCTGATTGCGCGAGCATATCCTGCCGGAGCTAAAGGTAGTTTAAACATTAAAGTACCTTGGGGTGTCCTTTAAACATTAAAGGACACGGTGTGCGGTTTCAGTCAGCCTACTCCTGCCCCAGATATCCATGACTAAAAAAGTTTGCATTTGCAGTTTTAATTTTGTGTAGTCTGTTGTTCTATTAGTTAGTGAGGCTTTTATTGATAGGTAACTCTAACAGCTACTACGCAACAAGGCCATCCGGCCGTATCAATATAGTAGATGACTTCTCTTTGATATAAATATGATTTACAAAATATATTCGCGTTTTAATTAATTACTTTTAGTTTAGGACACAGTTTCCCTTTTTGTTTTTGGGTGGGAAATCATCAAATAACTTCTCCCGCTCTGGGCGGAGCGGGAGGGTGTGTCAGACTCTTACTGACTAAAACCCACCCGTATTCCTTCCTGTTGCCTGTGTTGCGGGGGCCTCGGTGACCCATAAGTACCTTCCCGCGACCCCGGCAGGCATCGGCCCTAGTGGACCCCTACTTTTGTGCTGACGACATCTCTTTGAGGCGCGCGTGGAATACGACGCGCCGTCGACCCGGGCCTGGTCCTTACCGGACGGTGAGCTACCCATTGCTCACCGTCCGCAAGCCCGCGCACACAGTTTCCCTTGAATGTAAGCTTGATAAAAAAACGAGTGAGCCTTACAATAGTCGCATAATAATATGTTGTGTAACATCTGACATCTCACCTTGGTAATAAGCAATTGAGTAGCGACAGAAATTAACCTCAGAATTTAAAAAAAAGCTAAGTAATGAAATATTTATTCAATAATTATTCATTACTAGTGGTCGTCCACTGGACGAAATTCGACCTCTACTCTACTTACAATCTATATACTTAGTACTTACTATTTCCATGAGTACACTAATACCATGCTATTAAAAAGTACTTACTTATTCCATGCTCAAGCTGTCACTACCTGTCTACACACTTCCGTCCCTTTTCACGAAATCACTCCCACAGAAAGCACAGATGTCCCACAGATGTTACACATCAAAAATATTGCATAGCCTGCAATAGTTTTGTTACTACTACCAATTTATTACTCAGATCTATAATTTAGTTATCGATGTTCAAATTAATCAGGGACGTAAATTGAGGTAATTTTAGTAGGCAAGTTTTTAATGACGTATAAACTTGTATGGAGTAGTGACAGGCGCTGATTAATTTGACAGGACTAAACTAAAATGTATCTTCTGTCCTTTTCTTAATGAAATATAAAGAAAAAGATGCACTGAACTTAAATTTAGTTTAGTTTGTGAACAAGGGAATCGGCACCATTGTCAACTACGGATTCTAATATGTTCTAATACATAAGTGATTTTGATCTTAAAAACCTCGAGAGCTTAATCTAACAACAAATCATTTAAATAACTGTAAAATGTATTACCTATAGTAAATGTCTGGCTTGTTGGTCTAGTGGTCGCAAGTGCTACTGCTGAGCGTGAGGTCCTGGGTTCGATTCGAGCAAAGTGGAAGATAGCAGCCCGGAGTCTGGATTTGTGCCTGGTTGACGGCAATAGGCTCGCCCCCTATTACATGGGACTTGAACATAACTGGCGAAATGTGGAACATGGTGTGATGTTATGTTTATGTATGTGTGTGTGTGTGTGTGTGTGTGTGTGTGTGTGTGTGTGTGTGTGTGTGTGTGTGTGTGTGTGTGTGTGTTTATATAAGTCTACAAGTAGATATTACCTAGATACGTAAAATTATTAGTAAAATCGGGGTACCTAATGCTACGGAAAAGTTGACACTAGGGTCAACTTTTCCGTAGCATTAGGTACCCCGATTGCTGGGAAAAGGGTCAGTTATCCTAATCCTAACTAATATTTTAGATGCAAAAGTGAGTTTGTTTGTTTGTTACGCTTTCACGCTAAAACGGCTGAACGGATTTGTATGAAATTTGGCACATAGGTAGACCATAACCTGGATTAGAAACTTTTTATTCCGTTATTCCCAAGGGATCAAGACTTATGCGGGTGAAACCGCGGGATGGAAGTATGGGATGGATAACGGTCCCATACAAGCTCGTCCCAGAAATGAACACAAATGAAACAAAATATATTAAAAGCTATAATAGTGTTCCATAGCCCTGTATATTTTTGTTGATCGTAAAACTTTGTTATGGGATGTAAGTAAGACCCTTCGCAAATCTGAAGACTTTAAAAAATTCAAACCATGTCCATCGCGGAGTAATCCACTGTCTTCCAACAGAACAAATTTCACGTATATCTAACGTATCCCAAATGATTCATTTGCTATGCTCCAGTGTACAGAATGTTGGCAAATCACAGAGGTCCGAGATGCGAGTTACCATTGTAGCCCAAGTAAACTATAATGCGAGGATCCATAGTCCAAGAAAGGCGAAGTCAATCAGAAATGCAAAAACCATATTTTTTAACAAATCACAAGCAATCACACCAAAACATTAATGATGCTGTCACACGCAGCCCCACAGAGATAAAAATGAATTAGAAATCGTCAAAGCTTATTACCCGACTGATAATAAGAAGGTTCACGTTTTACGTGCATGTCTTTGTACGGTAGTTGTGTCCTAGATTTATTCTGTCGTAGCATCCAGGTGTCTATTTTTTTTTGGATGGGAACTCATAAAATAATTTCTCCCGCTCTGGGCGTAGCGGTGTCAGACTCTTACTGACTAAAACCAACCCGTATTCCTTCCTGTTGCCTGTGTTGCCAGGGGCCTCGGTGACCCATTAGTACCTACCTTCCCGCGACCCGCCGGGGTCTAATTCATAGGCATCGGCCCTAGTGGACCCCTACATTTGTGCTGACGACATCTCTTTGAGGCGCGCGTGGAATACAACGCGCCGTCGACCCGGGCCTGGTCCTTACCAGACAGTGAGCTACCCATTGCTCACCGTCCGCAAGCCCGCGCCTACGGTGGCCGGAAATCCAGCATCCAGGTGTCTGGATGCATTTCAATGATTGTCATGTCGTTAGGTTGGTGGTGACCGCCCTGCGTAACGCACTTCACTTTAAATCGTTATCCGAAGAATTTTGGAGGAAATTCCTAATCCAATAGGTGAAAGGTTCACAATCATTCAAAAATCAACATGCTGCGGACTTTAGAACTATAAAAATAGTCGTGAAAAAAGTTTTTAGTACGTCAAAATAAAGGGCTAGAGGACACAATTCTAAAAATATGACTTATGACCCTTTGATACCAGGGTCATAAGTCATATTTTTGGTCATACATCTATACTAATATCATAAAGAGAAAAGATTTGAGTTATTTGTTTGTTTGGATGGATAAACTCAAAAACTACTTAACCGATTTTACCTCACCAATAGAAAGCTACATTATCAGCGAGTAACATGGGCTGTATTATATTTAAAAAAAAACTAGAGATCCCAACGAAATTTGCATTATTGTAACCCAAGGTATCAAAAACTAATTATTTAAAAAAACAAAAAACCCGACTGCAAAAACACATAACTGAAAAGGGAGAAACAAGCGTTATAAACTATATAATTTTGGTATCGCAGGCGGGGTCAATCAAAAGTTACACCATATTTCAGGTTATTCGACTGTCCCCGCCTGCAAGACCAAAATTATATAAGTAGTTTATAACGCTTGTTTTTCCCTTTTCAGTTATGTGTTTTTGCAGTCGGGTTTATTGTTTTTTTAAATAATTTGTTTTATTTCAAGCTTTTTAGTTTTATTAATATATATATTTGAAAATTACTTATTACTAGCTTTTATTTGATACCAATATTGTTGCAATTAATTTAAAAAAAAAACTTCCCCTCCTTTTTTTGTATTTGCAGATGCAACTTATAAATATTATATAGCCTATGTCACTTCCACAATTAAGACGACTCTAAGGACACCTCATACGTTAAAATCCATCAAGCCGTTTAGGCTACAGAGCGTGCCAAAGAAATAGACATACATACGTACATACATACATACATACACACTCTCGATAAACATTACCCTCCTGAGGCAGTCGGGTAAAAATTAGCCTACATATAAAAGTCATTATTTGGCGTGCGCTGCAAAAACGATTGATGATACATATAATAATGTACTACATGTTCATAGTACTCATTACCCAGAAAAAAGTCCGCGAGGCTATATGTCTACCTATTATAGTTAAGTCACAATAACCGCTTTTTGTTCAAATTAGTCAATAAAAACACGGGTATAATCGAAAGATGACATTCGTATCCAACTAAATAGATTCAAAATCAAGGTTGATTATGTACCTACATGTAAATTATTCTTTAAATTATTGGAATCGGACCTTTCGTTTAGAAGTTACTTGTGGTATAATAATGCTATAAAATAAATTATTTAAATAAACAAAAAACCAGACTGCAAAAACACACTGTTTTTTTTAATAATTTATTTTATTGCAAGCTTTTTAGTTTTATTAAAATTACTCATTACTAGCTTTTATTTGATACCAATATTGTTGCAATTTATTCAAAAAACCTTACCCTCCTTTTTTGTATTTGCAGATGCAATTTATAAATATTATATAGTCTATGTCACTCCCACAATTAAGACGAATCTAAGGACACCTCATATGTAAAAATCCATCAAGCCGTTTAGGGTACAGAGCGTGCCAAAGAAATAGACATACCTACATACTCTCGAAAAATATTACCCGCCTGGGGCACTCGGGTAAAAAGTAAGAAAAATGCCGCGGTGTGAGCAAACAGCCCTACGCTTGGTAACTATTGAAGCGTAGGGCTGTTGGCTCACTCCGCGGCATTTTACACATTTAATTTTTTTGTAAACAATAGAATATTAGTTTGTAATGTAAAGTATGTCTAATATATTAAATAAAAAGATCGCAATCATCAGTTTTCGGAAACTATCTTTTAAACACGATGGAGAGAGTGTTGAACTTTGTAGGTGAATATACGGAATCCACGCGGACGAAGTCGCTGGCGAAGTGCTAGTTATATAAACGAGTATAGCTTTGTGCAAAGCATACATTAGATTAAGTAGTTATTATTCAATACGCTTTACATACAATTTTAATATTGTATCATCTAAAAATACTGTGAAGTACCTAATAACAATTCTTAACATTAAGTAACATGTCGCAATTGCCATCCCATTTCCAGAATTTGCAATAATCTCCCCGATTACCTGAATAAAAATAAAAACCTTCTTAGTGAAAGTTTTACGAAGGAACGAAAGCTGTGGTGGGATTTCAAATGTTATCTGTTATTTTGAAATATACTTAACTCCTTGTCTATGCTGGGCCGAGCTTTATCCATGTCCTTTAAAAAAATAACATCACACGAACATGTTAATTAACAGTCGCCAAAAATTCAGCGTTTCAGGAAACAAGCGAATAGTTTCATAAATTAGATCCGACATTGAATGTAATTAAAATAAGTCGGATGTACTAATTATGGCGGTTAAGGTCGTCTAATTAGTGTTAATTATTGTTAATAAAGTGCCGGCGGAGTGTTGGGTAAATTTGTATTTAGAGCGAGGCTGTTATATAATACCTACTAACGTCCTGCTTCGCACGGAGCGCCACCTATCGGGTCAAAAACTATTCTATCTTTCAAGCTGGAACCAACCATAGACATTCACAAAATTTCATTGAAATCGGTTGGGTGGTTTCGGGGATTTTTATATTTGTTTTATTTAATATAATATATTTTTTGTTATTGTGTTTTGTTTTAAATTGTGAGCTCCAAAAGCATAAAAACATGATTACCTACTGTCATACTGAAATTGGGAGTTGAAACTGTCTCTTTTAAATACAGATTAGGTACTCAGTGATCTTGCAAGGAGAGCAGCGATTCGCCCAACAATTAAAGAAATAAAGAAAAATAGGATTATTTGTCGATTAATTCATTGTACCTAAACTTTGTAATTAATAACACATACTTTGTAAGTCTCTCGTGTGCTACAAAACCCGCATGTACCTAAATAAATGATTATTTATTATTTTATTTATATCGACGGTTAAAAAGTAATAAGGCATAAGCGACATTTTGTTCGAAATTGAGTTATGAATGCCATCCCACTTAATCTCAATTTTTAAGTAGGATGACAATCATAACTCATTTTCGACCAAAATGTCGCTTATGCCTTATTACCTTTTAACCGTCGATATGTTAAGATAGATACCTCATTTACAACATTAGACCGGTACTGTCGCGGGAAGGTACTAAAGGGTTACCGAGGCCACTGGCAACACAGGCAACACGGAAGAAATACGGGTGGATTTTAGTCAGTAAGAGTCTGACACACCCTCCCGCTCCGCCCAGAGCGGGAGAAGTTATTTGATGATTTCCCACAAAAAAAAAAGACGAACACTTAATTAACTCTGTCTGTCTATCACCTTTTCACACCTAAACAATACTGATACTTTTTCTTTCTTTCTTTCTTTCTAAACTGATCGTTATGTCTGACAAATAGGTAGCCTGGGACCTGCAGTGCTATTCTGTAATAATAACACCGTGAAAACTTAAGTGAAGTGAGCTTAAATTGGTGAGCTTAAATTGAGCTGTCAATAGGGTCATCCCTGGCACAAGGTGGAATTAGAGCTCATTTCACGCTCACTTCACCTACGGTTTCACGGTGAGATTTGTACAGAATAGATAGGTTGGAGCAGGCTACTTTACATCCTGGATATTTGTATCAAAAAATGATGAAATACAAGATACACGCAGACGAATCATTTGGATGAAATTGCTACTGAGGACTGCGTAGTCGGCATCAGGACTAACTGCTTCTCACAAGAAGAACTCTATGTTACTCGCTTCCGCGTCACCAGTCCTGAGTCCCTGTATATAATAACTGCTGAGACTTAAACTACAAACGTAGTATGAAGGGAGGTTTTATAAAAATAACAACATACGCCTATTCCCTGAAGGGTTAGGCAGAAGTGTACCTATAGTATACCCACATTCGCCAGTTATGTTTAGGTCCCATGTAATAGGGGGCGAGCCTGTTGCCATTCACTAGGCACATATCCAGACTTCGGACTATTCCTGAGAAACCCCAGATGGAAAACCCAATAACACTTTGCTTGACCCGGGAATCGAACCCAGGATCTCCTGCGCTTGCGACTACTAGATCAACGAAGCCGTTTTTTATAAAAATGTGGCTGTTAATTTTATATATTGTGGTGTCCTACGACTTCTACGCGAACGTAGTCACGGGCAGAAGCTAAGCGGCGGCGCGGGTGGTACTGACACCTCTGCTTGTCTCTTTGGGGAATCGCGAGTCGCGATGTTATTTTTCAATATTTTACTGGCTATATGAACGCAAAATATCCTCCCTCGAAGATGTCACGAGCCTGTAAATAGTTATTTTTACTACTAGCTTTTGCCCGCGGCTTCGCCCGCGTGGATGTGGGAAAAAATCTCACGGGAACGTACTACCGGGATTAAAAGTACCCTATTTGTTAATCCAAGTTATAAACTATATGAGTGCCAAATTTCATCCAAATCCGTTTGGCCGTTTTTGGGTCAATCCGGAACATACATCCAGACAAACGAACGAAAATTCTAAAAACGATGTTTACGGCATCAGACTCGTTCCTGGTAGCAGTTATTTTATAGATGGTATATGAATACCGACTTAGTTTTGTACATACTTGTTCAATATACGTGTCATGTCCGAGTCTATTCGTAGGTGTTTATTTTTTCTACGTTTTTGTTCTTAAGCATTAATTTATGTGTACAAACTTTTAAATTATTCAAGGCACTCAGTAAAATTCTCCCCTAAAAACTTTTTCCTTTTTGTTAGGGGTCGATTCTTTCCGCCTGACGCAGGTCCTCACCGGACACGGCAGTTTCGGGAGGTTCCTGTGCCGGATAAGGCGGGAGGAAACACCCGGGTGTCACCACTGTGTGGATCGCCCGGTGGAGCATACGGTGGAGGTCTGCCCGGCTTGGGCAGAGCACCGCCGTGTCCTCATGGAGGCGATCGGCGGCAGAGATCTCTCGCGTCCGGCCCTGGTTCAGGCCATGGTACGGAGCGAGAGGGCATGGGCATCAGCCATCACCTACTTCTGCGTAGCAGTAATGCTCGCGAAGGAGGAGGCGGGACGGTTGAGGGAAAGGCAAATTTCGCGCCCTCTCGCCCCTAGCCGCCGCAGGAGACGCCCTGGGCGTCGGGAATCCCGGGCGGATTTCCGGCCACCGTAGGCGCGGGCTTGCGGACGGTGAGCAATGGGTAGCTCACTGTCCGGTAAGGACCAGGCTCGGGTCGACAGCGCGTTGTATTCCTCGCGCGCCTCAAAGAGATGTCGTCAGCACAAGCGTAGGGGTCCACTAGGGCCGATGCCTGCCGGGGTCACGTGAAAATCCAAAAGGGTCACCGAGGCCCCTGGCAACACAGGCAACAGGAAGGAATGGTGGGTTTTAGTCAGTAAGAGTTAGACACCTTTTTAGTTAGTTATTTGATGACTTCCCAAAAAAAAAAAAGTGGTCGATTCTCGAAAAGCTCATATTCTCGTAATTCTTTATTTTTCTGTCAAAAGTATGAACACCTAGTTTCGAGTTAGCGGACCGCGCGTTAAGGTTCTTCCATACAAACTTTAACACTCCTTATAATCCTTTCGAGGGCTAGTTTTGAAAAATGAATTTGACAAATTTTGTTATTTATTTTAGAACATATTCTCGCAAAGTTTCAAGTTAATTAAGTCAACAAATAAGATTTTTATTACAATCTAAATGCCCTTTCACCCCTTTAAAGGTCCAATAAAAAAAAACACTTCTTAGAGCTCGCATACATTAATGTACATACATTTATTTTGAAATAAAATGGTTAATTATAGGAATTCAAATTTCTTATGTTGGTCAGTCAGCACTGCCACTATAAATATTTTTTTCCATATTAACTGTATCCCCTTTTCACCCCCAAAGAGGTTAATTATTTAAAATCGTGACATTTCCATTATTTGACTGGTAGGTTTTCATAAAAAAATCGAGCTAATCGATCTACGCAGTAAAATCTTTCCCTGTAAACTGACTACCTCTTTTCACCCCGTTAGGAGTAGATTTTCCAAAAACCCTGATACACGTTATTCTTTATTTTTGGTTTTAAGTATAAATACCGAGTTTCGAGTTAATTGGACCACGCGTTAAAATTCTTCCATACAAATATGGACTTACCTTACCTTTAGGGGGTAATTTAAAAAATACAAAAAATACACACTGTGTTAATTGCTTAGAAGTTAAGTATTCGTGCCAAGTTTCAGCTTTATTAACTCAAGGAATAAGATTTCATCCAGACTATCGTTGACGTGTAAGACATCCGGATCTTTTCTATCTATTTTAAAAATAAGAGAAGTGTCGTCAGCGAATAGAATTATATCCGATAAGTTTGATATCATGTAAGGAAGATCACTAATATAAACTAGAAATAAGAAAGGGCCAAGAATTGAACCTTGGGGCACGCCCATGATTTCCCACCCTCAAAAAAAAAAAAAAAGGAATAAGATTTTTCATACAAACTGTATCCCCCTTTTCAACCCCAAAGGGGTAAATTTTTTACGCGCCATTCGCGTCATGTCCATTATTTGAATTATAGGTTATTTATACCAATTTTCGAGTTAATCAAGGCACGCAGTAAAATCCTCTCTTGTAAAATTGACTAACCCTTTTCAAACCGTTAGGGTTAGAACTTCGAAAAACCCTGATACACGTTATTCTTTATTTTCGGTTTTAAGTATAAATACTGAGTTTCAAGATAATCGAACGTCGCGTAAAAATTCTTTCATACAAACCCCACCCAACCCATTGATTACCCCTCATCCCCGTTTAGGGGGTAGTTTAAAAAACAAATATTGATAAACTTTATAATTTATTTAGATAAACATTCGTGCCAAGTTTCAAGTTTATTAACTCAAGGAATAAGATTTTTCATACAAAAAATATCCCCCTTTTAGGTCGCCCATTAAAGGTCGAATTGCCAAACACCCCTTCTTAGTGATATGTGATATGTCAGTGAGTCAGTGTCTCCTTTTATATACATAGGTTTAGCAAAAAATGGCCTTTCTATAATATCTTGTAAATGATATCTACTTACTTTGACAAAAATAAAACGATTAGATTTGATTTGAAAGGTCTTGGTGGACAGGATTTTATGATTATTATCCCTTGTGTACTCACCACACCCACCCCGGTGTAGAACCGATACATATGTAATGCGACACTTGTCCCAAAAACTCATTCTGTATACTTCAGTGATTATTGAGGAAATGTAATAGTACTCGTATATATTGTTAACTATCAATTAAGCGATGGAGCGAGACAACCCCAACACAAGTATTATTATTAACTTACTGTTTCATTCACATTTGTAAATGTAACCTTTTGAGACACAATAAACATTTTTTTTTAATTTTGTTAAATATCTATGAGAAAATAATGTATGTAACTATAATAAGTTAAATTATCCCGCACATCAATGATATGTATGCATTTTACTTTTTAATAAAAGTAAAATGCATATAACGTACTAACGGTATTGATAATATTAAGCTACTTTGAACTTATTCAGCTTCTATTCAGGTGTGCACTTAGACCAATTAGTGTGCACCTTGAGCCATGTACCAAACCATATAATTAGAAAAAACTTAAAATATTGAACAAAAAGAACCAGTAATTTATCAACCCGCATTAAGACTTTTTAATACCGTAGCCAGATTTTCTTGATTGGCTACGACGATCATTGAGCGTAGCGTATTCGTAGCTTCCGCCTACGGCATTATTACCTGTCTACGTCATTGAGATTTCGTAGCACGTCGTAGGCGTAATAAGTTATAACTGTTTTGTTACGATATTTTTGCTTTGCTACGTTTATTGAAGGTTTTTTGGATACACTTAAATGAAGTATATTAAGTACCTATACTATAGTATATATCTATTGTTACTCTAAGACTTTTGGAGCGTTTTTTATATTTTTATAATTCGTGTATTTTTTATACTTTGAATGAAATTACAGTAACTTATAGATATAAAAAACCGGCCAAGTGCGAGTCGGACTCCATACCATTATCCAGGAGGAAGGATTCCATACCATTATCTATAAAAACGGCAAACAAATCATGTTTGTTGTATGGGAGCCCCCTTAAATATTTATTTTATTATGTTTTTTAGTATTTGATGTTATAGCGGCAACAGAAATACATCTGTGAAAATTTCAACTGTCTAACTATCACGGCTCATGAGATACAGCCTGGTGACAGACGGACAGACAGACAGACGGACAATGAAGTCTTAGTAATAGGGTCCCATTTTACCCTTTGGGTACGGAACCCAAAAAAGACGTCCAATTTCTAATTTATTAACTTTGCAATACAAGAATAAATGTTAAAATATGTAAATGACGGTTAGAACATTTAGTAGCGAAGTTGAAACAATAGGGAAATTATACTTCTGTAGGGATTGCGGAAATATGAAGAGGAGATAATAGGTGTCGTCCCAAGTTTGTGAGAGTCCTTATAATACTCGTAATGAGGTTAATTATTATAAAGTCATATAATAATCGGTAAATTCTTCTCAAGGTACGGTCCGCATACATTATTAGATGTTTAATTTTATTCATCGGTACCTTTATGGGTTTTGGAGGAGATCGTTAAAAGTTACCGTTTACTTGGGTCTTTATAACCGCTTTATGAATAAACTAACTAGTTTGTTTTGTTTGTTTGGTATATGTTTAAGAAGAGTACTTACGGTTAATATAGCCTAAGAGCTAGCAATGTGCCCACCAAATTATTTTTATATTATTATAGATCATTTAGTGCAGTGGTTGCTCATTGGTAACGACCGCGACTTACGAGTTGTAGGTCGTAGGTTCGAACCCAGATATGCGCTTTATTTTGTGTAAATGATTTCATCACCACTGCTCTCAAAACAGTGAAGGAAAACATCGTGAGGAAACCGGCATGCCCTAGAACCAAAATTCAAAGACATGTGTCATCTACCAACCCGCACTGGGCCCGCGTGGTGGATTACGGCCCAATTCCTCTCACCGAGAGAAGGCCTGTGTCCCAGCAGTGGGAATATTATAGGCTGATTATTATGTGATGTCATTCATAATCACATCGAATTCTAAAAGCTAAGAAATCTACCCATAAGCTGCAAGATCTGCAACTCTTTGGGGTAACGCGTTTGGAAAGATTTATGATAACGGTTATCATAAATCTTCCCAAACGCGTTACGCTAGCCGTAGGACGATCACGACTGGCAATAGGGCGGCTTTCCATTCCATTCAGGACATGGAAGTACAGATCAATCGTCACGTCCCCCCCTCCCCCCACCGTGATCCCTAGCCTGGAGGATATCCAGACAGAGTGGCATGTCAGTGAGGTCCCGACTGCCGCCCGCGACGCATGTGTCGCACGCACCGTCGACCGCTCGAAAACGAAAGTGATGCGGTGTACAATTAAAACTAACTAGTGCTTTGTGATAACTCTATACTCAATTCAGCTGTTTTTATTGTGAACGGTAAGTACTGAAAAAAAACATAATTTAAACAAAGTATTAATAAGTACATAGAAGATTTTCATTTTGTAACTGTAAATTTTTTGGAAAATTACGCGGTATTATGAAATGGAAATTGCATTATATGTCAATTAAAAAGCGACGCCAAATTATTGTTAATTACAGTTACTGTAGTTTATCGTAACTATATAGTTAACGATATTTTAGTAAATCTCGACAGTAGAAAGGGCATTGTAAATATTTTTCCTGCGCAATAAGGACACTTCAAGTTAACATTACCTAGTATTTGCTGTAAATGCTTCGAATGAAAGAAATGCATTTCAAGCAAATAGGTATTATTTTTGCCATTAATTTATTATTATTTAAACATATATAATAGATGCCTTATAATTGATAGCTTTTCCTTAAAGTCAACATTAAATATCCCGTTTTTGGCTGGATCAAGTTGCGCGGGAAAATCGCCAACTGTTGAGATTCTCTGCCATTGTTTCGCTTCCAGTTCCATTATCTTTGTTGACATTTATTACATTATTTATTTACCTTTAAATGGCTATGCTATGTGCAAGTTAAATCATGATTTTATTTAGCGAGATATATTTAGTTAGGTATATGGAGTATTTATATATTTTGTACAAATTCATATAATATACATAGAACTATATATTCGAGTGTAATGTTGAATAATGTTCAACCACTGTTAAATAACCTTAGTTTTATGCACCGTACAAAAACTGATAAATAAAACAAAACTCATCGTTGATTATTTTATTATCAATCATAATTATTAGATGATTTCTAACTTAAATACGATTTCAAATCGATTTAAAGAAGGTTCTGGTTACTTTTGGTCCAAGTATGCTGCCTTGAGGAAATTTTATGAAGATAACATAACGGATTGGGGAAAATTCATTAATATTTAAATAATAACGTAGAGCTCTGTATGCGTTCACAGTGCATTGAGATACTAAGACTAACACCAAGGGTTATTCATGGTGTTCACAATGACTTCTAAATGATTGAATGACTCTGGATGATACTAGGTATATGATTGATCGATGTAGCTTTGGTCAGCCGACTTATCGTTCTCCTAAAAAACCTCTTCTCTCTTTAAAATATTGCAGAATAAAACAGGTAATTTACTTGTTTTCAAAATTTTCACGTCTTCAACACATAATTCTGTCTAGTCTTTATCTACAGCCTTAACTTTCTTAAGGGTAATTGAAATCAACGGATGAAATTAATTACTTAAGCTACCTATGTAAATGTCCATCATTGCTTATTTTGATGTAGGTATTGTTCAAATGAATAAGTCCAGATCCCTATTAACACGTTCAGGGACACTCAACTAAATTAAACTCCCTTTGAGTCTCGTTCAGTGTCCTTGAAAGTGTTAAAATAATCTAAATCAGATTAGTTTGAACTATTTGTACAGGAAGAGCTCAGTGCTTCCACGGAATTGGCCACTTCTGCTGCGTATATCAATAAATAAAACAAGTGGTTTCAGTGCCGGATAGAATGACAAATTCAATCCCCCCTATTGGTCTATTTTTATCAATCGCCAGGCAGCGGGCAGCTAGTTTGCGAGGGACCGCAAGTGTACTTAAATATTTCATGTCCGCCTATTTCGCGCGGAAAACTTTTGACATATTAGAATGCTCTCTTTCGGTTTGTTTCCCATGATTGGCATTATTAACCAGATACATGAATACGTCCATGATTACGTCCTCTGACTCGTTGATCTAGATGTCGCAAGCGCTACTGGCTGAGCATGAGGTCCTGGGTTCGACTCGGGTCGGGCAAAAGGTTTTTCTATATGGAATTTCTCATTAGCAGCCCGAAGGGTGCATTTGTGCCCGGTTGATGACAATAGGTTAGCACCCTTTTGCATAGAACTTAAACATAACTGGATCTATTCACACACTTCTGCCTAACCCTTCGGGGAATACAGTCGTAATGTTAAGTTACGTGTTTTTTTATGTATTATTATATACACAATGCATACGGAGGAGGTAATAAAATACATATAAAGATACTGATGCTGTATTTAACAAGTTATATTCCCGAGGCATTTAAAGTCCTACACTGATAAAAAAATCGGTAAACCCAATCGATTTTTCGGTAATATTCACCGCTTTGGTCAGTAAAAATAGAGCCTATTGTCCAAAGAAGTAAAACCAACTGAAAAAAAAACAGTTGAGTTATAACAGTAGATTTTACTGTGCATCTCTTAAGCTCTGAAAACGGCAATACTTAAAAGGAACTGTTTGTTTCAGTAAACTTTAATGTTCATCCAATTGAAATAACTGTTTAGCTCTTTACTGTTTTTGCCCATTTCAGTGCACTGTCAGTAATCAATTAGGTATTTTAACAAAAAAATAAGTTTCCTGAACCCTTTTTTTTTACTGTACAACAACAGTAAAAAGTATCGTTTCATTTTCTTCAGTGTACCAATCGTACAGATAACTACATGATTTTAGATCAACGGGAGGACCTTTTTAGTTAGCATCTATTTCATCTTTTAACGCCGATCTCACCTAGTTTAAAAATATATGATTGACGTGTAAAAGTGTTTGTACAAACGTACTTCATAAAATAATTTATTTATTATTGTCCACTGTTATGTAAGGGCAATATTATTTCCACTACGGAAAATTGAAAAAAAGTCTTAATTGTATAAAACTTACGTCCACTCTTTTCATTTACCAAGTTTTGATAAAGAATAGGAACGAAATAAAGTTTCACCGTCGGCCATCCCAGATGACGTATGCAGACAAAAAATTGCAGGAATTCGCGTATTCGAGGGTTTTCGGACCGTCCAACTATATTTTTTTTATTGGCATCACGCAGGTCTAACTATGTAGGAGGTTTTCGTCTGCTTAACCGGACTCACCTGCCTCAATAAATTAAGGCCTCCACCTAGGGCAACTTCTAAACTAGGCGACATCACGCTACGGGTACCCCCTGTGAGGTACGGACCTCGGCTTATTGCGTCGCTGGGGGTGGACAGCAAGGGACAAGCTGGATCAGATTAACCTACTATTTAATGAGGAAAAGTCTATATTTAGAGCATTTCATGAAACAATACCTCGTTTTCAAAATGACATTATTTTAGTTCGTGGCCCTTGTGTTGCTTCAACTTCCGTTTATCCGACGTTTATTTCTAAAGGGGAAAAGTAGTTTAGTAAATGTGGTTTTTAATTACTCTGAAACATTTCCGCGTGAAAAGGTCCCCCAACACCCCTTTCTGGGGGAAATAAACAAAAACCGCACTTTTCAAGCGGAAATGTTTCAGAGTAATTAAAAACCACATTTAATAAATTATGTCTTTCAATATTAATAACCATATCGGACCTCTCGTTTGGAATTTATCATATTTATCTATCGACCCATAAATATGAAATTCAATTAATAATGAAATATAATCCTAATTGTTTATCTACCTATTTTTGAAGTGAAACCTTGAGGCGCGTTGAGCGTTTTTTGATAGCGGAAAAGTTATGGGTTCGCGTCTCCGACATGCCCGCACCGACATGCTGTAGTACCAGTAAGTGAAGTTAAATTCCCACGTGAAAAGTTTAATTTATGTATAATGTATGTTGTTTAAATTGTGTTTTAGATAATCATTATTTTATTGAAATGAAAACCTCTTTAGGCGCGTTGAACGATAAGTTTTGAAACTTCTGTAGGCAGCCATGGGAGTCCCCATGGCTGCCTATGTTTGTTTTTTTTTGTGTAGCATATACTGACCCAGTGCTAGGCAAAGTCCTCCCAGGAACTTTTTTCCCGCGCCACCTCGAACAAGCCCTCGTGGTACGCGCTTACTTACTACGGTAGGTCAACTCGCCACCTTTTTCGGGCTTACCCACCGACCTGCCTACCTTACACATAAGTATATGATTACTTAACCACACACATACTCGTAGGTGGATAAGTTGGAAAAACAATTCAATAGTTCCAATTCAACAATTATGGTAAACTGTACAGTGCTTGCATCTGTTTAGCGGAAAATCAGGCGTAAGATCATTTTACCACAAAAATATAAATTACTCACTTGATGAATTTTCCGACGCCGTATTTTAGTTTGTGAATTGCTTTAGTTAAGTTAGGATATAATTTTGTTATTTTTATTAATTAATTAGGGACAAAATGTATATATAAACCCCATATTAAAGCCTCCAGTCTTAGTTCAAAAAAGTGCTAAATTATATGTTGAATTGTGTGAAAAAAGGTGAGACAGACAGGACAGGAGAAAAAAAATACTTCCCATTTTTTCCTTTTTGGACCCTGCCGTCTAAACAATAAGGTTCGTAATTCATATCCAGTGACGATAAATAAAAATACATTCTATTGAAAACACTAAGGGAAATGATTTAAGAGTGTCAGGAATCCCCCCGCAAATTGTTGAGTGTCAATTGAATAAAAATAGGTCACTGTGCAAGTGGATGCTGCGCCTGGCTGGATGATGTGAAAAGCGATATCGGAGTCAGCACTCTGACTGGGGAGGAGACGCAAGTCAAGTGGAAAGGGAACCTTCAGTTGTTAGGTAGATATTAATGTAATAAGGACTGAGCACTGATCGAGTGATCGCGTTTTGGTTCAGACTAAATAATTAGAAATGTGGATATGACGAAGGTTATGTTTTGAGTTCAATATTTTATTTGTTACATCATAGCATAATGTATTTCTTACATCGGTGTTATCCTGCAAAACATATTTGTCTCGTTTTAGTTCAATGTTTGCGAAAAAGCCAATTGTGTTTCTTTACATCCTCAGCAAGTGTTTTCAAAAGAGTCCGTCTTCTTTTTTGTCTCAATGCTGGACAAAGCCAGGCGTCAAGTTTCCATCTCACCTAACTCTTACAACCTTGCCCTAATCTGTCACATTCATTGCATCAATCACCCTTACATTTTGTAATCTATATGTATAAGTGAATAAATAAGATAATAATACAGAGGGCTTGTAGCTAAGTAATAACAGACGCACGGGTCGATCGATCAGGTTACATACCACGACCCGTCCGTGCCTCGGAAAGCACGATAAGCCATTGGTCGCGGCTGTTATTTGTAGATCTTTGACAGTTGTTACGGGTCGTTGTCAAGGGGTATACCCAGTAATTGGGCTGTGGAGGTCAAATAGGCAGTCGCTCCATGTAAAATACTGGTATTCAGCTGCATCAGGTTAGCCGAGCCCAACATAGTTGGGAAAATGCTAGGTAATGAAGTGAATAAATTGCACGGGCATGCAGGCGTCCATGTTGACACCGGCATCTTCGCCTTGGCACTGGGCGGAAACGCTCGTTGACGCAAATTGCATTCGCCATACTTCGTTAGGATTAACGCCTAATGCTTGTAAACACGGTGTGATAAAGAGCTTTTATTTCCGCGTTTGGAGGTTCTTGCAGCTGGGGAATTGACTTTGTGAGTAATAATAATAATTTCTTTATTCGGGCAAATACGACCCACAAAGTGCCAGTAAAAACTTAAAAAATATATAAGTAAAGATGAAAAACAAAGACTTAAAATTCTCGGGGTTTTGGCTGGCATCTTTCACATGCTAAGCAGTGATTTATGTATAACGAACCCAGCCTTGTAAATATGTCTAGAAAGTGAGTTAGTGAAATGTAGGTTTGGGGGTAGTGTCGTAATGTGATCTTGTTTGCGGTTTTTGTCTATTTGTAATTTGACCCAGTGCAGGGCCAAGGAAAAGAATGTCCTTTGTCCTGCGGTGGGTCAGTTACAGGAAAAAAATTGTCGCCATCACACGTTAGCAGTTTCCAACTATTAAAATGTAGTTTTCTCGAACTGAACGAAAGAAAAAAAGAAAATACATTTACTTAGCACTGACTAAAAGGCACACAACACAACATATTATACGACAAGTAAAAAAAAAACGTGCGAACCAGGGGTAGGTCGCTAGTAAATAAATAAAATATTGTAGGACTTACATAATTAAAACAACTCCGATTGTACATAATTAAAACAACTCCGATTGTCCCTGGCCATCGCGAAACAGATCTCTGCTTTGTTTGATGTCTGGGATAATCCGAGATTCGAGTAAGCCCAAGGGAGTGGAATCCTGTTTCGTTAGTGGAAGCACTTTCCATTCCCATTCCATTGTTATTGTTGGTGACTGTTTTGTTCAGTCTTTTATTCAGTCTATTGTTACACTGTTTCATTAGACAATGAAATATGCCCTTAGCCGCCGCAGGAGACGCCCTGGGCGTTGGGAATCCCGGGCGGATTTCCGGCCAACGTAGGCGCGGGCTTGCGGATGGTGAGCAATGGGTAGCTCCGATAAGGACCAGGCCCGGGTCGACGGCGCGTTGTGTTCCACGCGCGCCTCAAAGAGATTTCAGCACAAGTGTAGGGGTCCACTAGGGGCGATGCCTGCCGGCGTCGCGGGAAAGTACGAAAGGGTTACCGAGGCCCCTGGCAACACAGGCAACGGAAGGAATACGGGTGGGTTTAAGTCAGTAAGAGTCTGATACACTCTGTCGCTCCGCCCGAGCGGGAAAAGTTATTTGATAATTTCCCACCCAAAAAGACAGTGAAATATTATCGCCGAGGGCTATTGATATACTAGAGATCGCTTTTACCGATAAGACCGCCTATTGTGTCACCCTATGTAAAAGTTCTACATTTATATTTGTAATTTTTATGGTAGTCGTAGTCGATCTCGTCAGTTTTTTTGTCATTCACATTTCAAAATCAAAATAAAATTATTTATTGCAAATGCCTGTTTGAAATAAATAATTTACATACAAGGCACTTTTGAACGTCAAAGTTTACAAAAAAAAAAAAATAGAATTGATTCTAGTCGCCCCTTCTGAAAGGTAGTTTCGTATATATTGAGAAGAATGGGCAAGAAACTCCACCGTTACTCTTTTAAAAGGTTTTACAATATTTTGTATAGGTACCTTAATTATATAATTATATGTGGAGACGATGTACCTAGAATAGAACTACTAAATTGCTATGGTAAAAAGAATTAAATTTTCAATTACCTATTCATATTTTTCTTGTTTCTTCAGAGAATATTTGTCCTTCGAATTCAATGTTTAAATAAAGGAATGGATATAGTTTTTATTTAGATAGTGACTCATTATTGTTACTAAACATCTTTGGGTGCGGAAAGAGAAGAGTATTTCTTGTTGTATGCAAGCATAGGTTATGACCATTCCAAACTTAAAAAGCTAAAGTCTCACAGGTTTACAAGCGCCTTAATAAGCTACTTTATCCGTCGTAGTGACTCTGAGAGGGTATTTCCCACGCAGCCTTCGTTGGGCGGGCGGAGGGGCGGCCGGCTGTAGGGGCGGCCGGAATCAACAAGTGTCCTTCAAACCACCTGAGTTGGCTTTGTTGTGTCTGCGTGTAAATAAAGCTTTCTTTAATGATGTCCTGCCCTGTTGCTAGGATCGGATCCGATATTTGAGATGGACGTGTTTTTAAATAAGTAGAGGTGCATATACATAATTACTCGTATCAACATCAAAATACAGTGTGTTTGCTTACACTACGTCTTAACTGAAGTAACGTGAAGCCTGCCTCGTTGAGCTAGTGATCGCAAGCTCCTGGGTTGGATTCCCTGATCGGGCAAAGGGTTTTCCATTAGTAATTTTTCAGTAGCATCCTAGAGCCTAAATTTGTGCCCGGTTGACGGCAATAGGCTCGCCCCCTATTACATGAGACTTAAACATAATTGGTGAAATGTGGGTGTACTATGGGTACACTTCTGCTAACCCTTCGGGGATCACAGGGGTGATGTTATGTCGGTGTTATGTATTATATAAGATAAAGACAGAGTGTGAACAATCAATTTTCTACTCTACATGTGATTACATTGTTAGGAGTTACCAATTTATTTGACGAAACACGATAGCGCTGTAAAGTGAGTATAGCATCTTGTTAGGACTTCGTCTGTACCCCATTTATTATAAAAATAATGGTTGTCACCCTTCAGTTATTTCTTTGTAAACGCATAATAAACTCCGTTATTTCACGATAATGGAATTTATTTGCCATTTACATTTTAAAATAACTAAAATGCAGCTCATTTCAACAATATTACACAATAACTATCTTTATTTCTTTTTTTTTTTTGGGTGAGAAATTATCAAATAACTTCTCCCGCTCTGGGCGGAGCGCGAGGGTGTGTCAGACTCTTACTGACTAAAACCCACCCGTATTCCTTCCGTTGCCTGTGTTGCCAGGGGCCTCGGTAACCCTTTCGAACTTTTCCGCGACCCCGGCATCGTTATTTGTCTTGGCCATTATTTTTCTAATGTTATAATAAATGGAGTATAGGGGAAAGTGGGGTACAAGGCCATGCTTTGGGCCATATTAGGAAGCTTTCGATAATGATCATTGAGTGAGGTATTAGGTGCCCCGATTGGTGTTAGTCTAATGTGAGATTGAGACTTGTACATATTGTAAAACTAAACTGCGCCCACTATAAAACTAGACTGTAAACAGAAATTGGCCGTACCTAAATCTGCCTTACAAGTTAAGAAGTTAAGTTAAGTTTGTTCTTAGGGTAAATCAGTCCCCACTACGAAACCCTTCATTGTGCGTAGTCCGACATGCACTTGGCCGGTTTTTTTTAACAATATTACGTTGCTGTCACCCGACAGAGTCCATATTTGTTCGTAGCTTGCAGCCATTTCTTTAACATATTTTATACCTATAACGGGGAACGAAAATATGTCAATGTATATTGATACATCTTATAAATTAAAGTCGCTTATCGTGTCTGTCTGTGTGACCACGTTGTTCTTCTAAACTTCGCAAAGGATTGCGATGCGGTTTTCATTATAATTTAGAGAATTGATTCCGGAATGTTTATGCGTATATCATCTGCCTAGCCTTTTTCCCAACTATGTTGGGGTCGGCTTCCAGTCATACCAGATACAGCTGAATACCAGTATTTTACATGGAGCGACAGCCTATCTGACCTCCACAACCCAGTTACTGGGTAACATGATACCCCTTGGTTGTCGTTGACTGGTGGTCGGACTTTCGAGCTTCTGACGACCCGTAACGACTGTCAAAGATTTACAAATGACAGCCGGGACCAACGGCTTAACGTGCTTTCCGAGGCACGGAGGGGTCTTGGTATGTAAAGATTGTCACCCATCCACGGATCAACCGCGGCAAGCGTAGCTTAACCTGATCGATCGACGCGTGCGGTTGTTATTACTTAGCCAAAAGCCCCTCGTTTATGCATATAATAGATTAATATTTAATTTACATAAAATTATAGAAAACTCCAAGATTTTTTCAAGTCGTAAAATCCGCCGGCCGGGCCGGTCGCTGGTATGAATGGTTTCTGGAATGCGCTTCTTCTTGATACCAGAACGGCCACCAGTCGGTATGCATTTATGAGGCTGACAACAGCTAAAGCGCGGTCACTGTCGGACTGCATAGAAAAGAAAGAGAAGCGCGACGACACAACGCTGGTAATTTATTGCAAATTATGAAGCAATTATCTATTTACAAAAAATCTATTGATTGGACAAAAAAATTAAAACACTATTATGCTAATATGTTGCTTGTAGAATAATCTAACAAAAAATCAGAATGTTTGTATGTATTATATTATTATGGTTTTTGGTATGGTAAAATATTTTTTTACAAAAAAATCACGAAGATACCTCATCTTCGTGATTTTTTTGTATCGTATCGAATTAGTTGTATTATGTTTTCAATACACTTTCTACCTAGCATATATCTGAAGAATATCATATATTTTTCTGATTTTGGTCTGGTCATATACTTTTAGGCATTATATAAAACATACGCATTATTGCATATTAGCAAAATATTTGAAAAGTTAATACGAGTACTCAAGCAGTTGCTAAGACATTTTAATTTAAACAGCCTCCTTCATAATGAACAATATGGCTTTACAAAAGGTCGTTCGCCTACAGATGCAGGTGTTGCACTGCTGAAACACATATTTAACGCATGGGAGAACTCGCAAAATTCTATTGGAGTTTTCTGTGATCTCTCCAAAGCTTTTGATTGCGTGCAGCATGACACGGTTATGCGTAAACTACATCATTACGATGTCCAAAATGAAGCTCTTAAAGTAATAAGTTCATATTTACGTTATTATGTAAATATGAACTTATTACTTTTGCAATGTGCAGATGTTAATGGTGTGAAATCTTCCGGGCTTCTAGTTCAGTTAGGTGTACCACAAGGCTCAATACTGGGTCCATTTTTATTCTTAGTCTATATTAATGACTTACCATTATACTCGTATTTAAACGTGACGCTGTTTGCAGATGATGCCTCTCTTATTTTTAAAGTAGACAGGAATAGACAAGATTTTGATGACGTAAACAATGCACTCTCAATTGTTACGGATTGGTTTACGACAAATAACTTAGTTCTCAATGCTAAGAAAACGAAATGTATAAAGTTCGCTTTACCGAATGTTAGAAATCTAGGACCTAACATCGTCTTGGATAAAGAGGTTCTTGAAACTGTAGACTCGGCAGTCTTTCTGGGCATAACAGTAGATGCCAAACTTCAGTGGGGCCCTAATATATCAAGCCTAGCGGGAAGGCTCAGTTCGGCCGCTTACGCCGTCAGGAAAGTAAGACAATACACTGACGTTGATACAGCTCGGTTAGTATATTTTAGTTATTTTCATAGCGTTATGTCCTACGGTATTCTGCTGTGGGGCAAAGCCGCTGACATTCAAAATATATTTGTTCTTCAAAAACGAGCTGTTCGAGCCTTCACCTTTTCTGTTCACCTAGCTGGTAAATTTACCAGCTAGGTGCCAGAGTTTCTCTGAGAGATTTTTTTCGATTTTTTTTTAAAGATATTGGTAATCTCACGGTGGCATCACAATTCATCATCGCCAATATCTTATATATTAGGCAAAATATACACTTATTCATTAAAAACAGTGATATTTACAATATTAACACCAGAAATAAGGACAAATTACGTGCTCCATTTCACCGGCTTCACAAGGTTCATAACTAGTTTGTTGGGCTTGGCATTACTTTTTATAACAAGCTACCCTCTTCTTTGCTAGATTTGCTTTTTAATGCATTTAAAACTAAAGTGAAATCCAAACTTTGTTCAAGGGCATACTATTCTATCAACGACTACTTAAACGATAAGAATTGTTGGTCGCTGTGATTAACTCAAGACAATGTTTATGTTCTTTCTCCAGAATTAGCTTACCTAGAGACAGGTAATATGAGTTCATATAATTGTTTATTTTATTTGACTGTATAAGTCAATTTATTTTTAATTTTATTTTCGTTTATTATTGACATAATCTTCTCATTACAATGTTTTTTGTTGAGTTGTATTGCAATATGTGGTTAGCTAGCGACCTCGATAACTGATTATATTATTCTTACAACCGGCAGCAAATTCGTCATGCTCCCTTAGATATCACTGCTTGCGGTAGCGTCGGGGTCGGGTTGCCTCCTTCTCTCAAATATGGCGAGGGAGGTAATGGCTGATTTTTGCGTTATGCTCGTGAACGAAGCACCCGTTCACGAGCATAACGCAAAAATCAGCCATTACCTCAGCTTGTGGTAACTGGTCTCGCCTTGTTGACCATTGTTTTGTTTTGTTATTAATTGTTTATTTATTTTACTTTGATGGTCCTAGTTCATCATTTATGACTGTTACAGCTATAGCTATGTGTAAGCGGGCACGCCTTTTATGCTTGAAGGCTTTTATTTGGGCATTAAGTTCTGTTTACGTTTTTATCTCTGCTTGAGAATTTATAGATTTTCCTTTTCTTTTTTTTTGTTGGTATAGTGGTGTGCTAGCTGACATATGGCTAATAATTTAATGTTTTGTGTTGCTCGTAATGTAAATTGTTTTGCATACTGTTGTAAAGAATCCATTTTTTTTTCTCTAACTGAACAGGCAGCTGTGCTGCTGGGGAGTTTGTTGACCACTTCTTCTTCCCAGCTAAAGCACTAGGAAGTGGTGAAGGGCGGGCGTTTTGGGGCACTGTCTTATGTAATTTTGACGTTCGAAAAGTGCTGATTCTCAGCCTAGTTTGAATAAATGACTTTTGATTTTGATTTTCATACAAAATTTGCGTTTAGGTCCAGTATGATATTGCAGAGTTATTTTCAAAACAAATAACGTAGTCATCTAAATCACCTCTCTTTCTTGAATTTTTATATACATACATATATACAATACCTATGTAACTGAATGTATGCACATTATGAAAGTATTTTGTTCAGAATCGTTTACTGAATCGATTTCTGACATTTTTACCCGACTGCCCCAGGAGGGTAATGTTTTTCGAGAGTATGTATGTATGTATGTATGTATGTATGTATGTATGTATGTATGTATGTATGTATGTATGTATGTATGTATGTATGTATGTATGTATGTATGTATGTATGTATGTATGTATGTCTATTTCTTTGGCACCCTCTGTAGCCTAAACGGCTTGATGGATTTTAACATAAGAGGTGTCGTTAGATTCGTCTTAATTGTGGGAGTGATATAGACTATACAATATTTATATAATGCATCTGAAAATAAAAAAAAGGGAGGGGAAGGTTTTTTTTAAATAAATTACAACAATATTGATATCAAATAAAAGCTAGTAATGAGTCAATTCTATATATGTATATACGAGGGTGCGTTTTTAAGTTCGCGGAATGGGGGGGAGGGGATAACAATAGGTCATTATCGGGATGGCCACAACTTCAGCCACTCAATATTAGTGAGGTTTTATCTTAATTGGATCATTAGTCTTTGAACTATCGTCAAGCAAACAACTTAATCGGGAAGAAAGTGTGAATTATGGAAAAAATCTAGTACCGTGCCGTAATAAAGTTCCTTACCAAGCAAGGAAAGTCAGTTCAAAATATACTGGAAGAGATGGAATCCGTTTACGGGGACTCTTGCCCGGGTAAAACCATGGTTTACAAGTGGCACAGTCTCTTTAAACAAGGCAGGACCTCACTTGAAGACGACCCACGGCCCGGACGGTCGATCGAGGTGACTACTCCGGAAATCATTAAAAAAGTCGAAAAAATAATATTGAACGATGCCAGACTAAAGAAGAAACAGCTTGCAGAAATGGTTGGAGTATCGGATACGACAATTTTCAAAATTCTACACGATCATCTTGGCATGACAAAGGTCAGTGCAAGATGGGTGCCAAGAATGCTCACGCCGCCTCAAAAAACAACACCGCGTGGAGTGTTCTCGCACGTTTTTGGACCTCTGTAACGAAGATAAGGATAGACTATTAAGTCGAATTGTTACTGGAGATGAAACTTGGGTTCATCATTATGAACCTGAGTCGAAATAGGACTCTATGCAGTGGCACAAAAAAGGCACACCACCACCCAAGAAGTTTAAAGTTTCACAATCGGCTGGAAAAATCATGGCAACAGTGTTTTGGGATTCAGAAGGGATCCTGTTGACCGATTATAAATATAAAGGCGTTTCTATAACCGGAGAATACTATGCTTCTATCCTCAAGAGGTTGAAAGAAAGCATTAAAGAAAAAAGGAGGGGTAAATTGACCAAAGGTGTCCTTCTTCATCACGACAACGCGCCTGTTCACAAGAGCCGTGTTGCGTTGGCTGCCCTGCATAAGGTGGGCTTCGATATTTTAGATCATCCACCCTACAGCCCAGACCTGGCTCCCAGTGATTATTACCTCTTCCCAAAACTGAGAAAAGAACTTCATGGGAAGAAATTTTCAACTGGTGAAGGACGCGGTTTCAGCTTATTTTTCGGACAAAGACAAAACATTTTTTTATGAAGGTATACATAAGCTAATTGAAAGATCTGAAAAATGTATAAGGGTAGCAGGTGAATATATTGAAAAAGAAAAATAATTTAGTATTTTTATTTTCACTTCTCACCCTCCATTCCGCGAACTTAAAAACGCCCCCCTCGTATATTAATAAAACTAAAAAGCTTGAAATAAAATAAATTATTTAAAAAACAAAAAACCCGACTGCAAAACACATAACTGAAAAGAGAAAAACAAGCATTATAATCTATAGAATTTTGATATCGCAGGCGGGGACAAACCAATAACCTGAAATATGGTGTAACTTTTGTTTGTCCCCCCGGCGATATCAAAATTCTATAGATTATAATGCTTGTTTTTCTCTTTTCAGTTATGTGTTTTGCAGTCGGGTTTTTTGTTTTTTAATTAATATACGTAATAACGTAATTTTTTATCCGAAAATAATCAAAACTACATAAATTACAGTCACATTTCCACTGTCCAGTCAAAACAAACCAAAATGGACGAAGTACCTACTACACTAGACTCTTATACGTATGCGACTGTATGCGTGCGTACATGTGTAATGTGACCACAATTATCTCTTACAATCAGTATAACTAATTTAATAAATAATCAATGTTTTATACATAATAATAAAAATTCAGTGTATGTATTATGATTTTAACATGTAATATTTTAATTGGGGTTTTTGGTGGTGTGCGTTAAATACAGGACATGTTGTATACCTATATATATTTATATTATTGTTAAATTTATTGTGTAATGTAGGTATATATTACAATAAATTTGTATGTATGTGTACCTTTTATAAGTTTATAACCTATTTATGTACATGTGTAGCTATTTTATTTATAACTCATTATGTTATCTTTTTCATATTTTTTATTATTAATGTCTCCTCTCAATCAGTGTACCTGCCATCATATCTCTTCACTGCCCTTGAAGAAGGTAGAGAATGCTTAAGGCATTAAGTCCGCCTTTGTACCTTATTGTGTACGAGAAGTTTAAATAAATAAATATAAAAGCAGGTATAACACACGGCTGCAAGCTATACACTTCCAATATAAGCTGACCTCTCATTGTACGGAAATCCTATACAATGCGAGCTCATACAATCAGCTTATACTGGAAATGTATGGTTTGATATGTAGCCGTGTGTACCAAAACATAAGACGGAGTTATTAGCTGCAAATCCCGCTCAAAATACAGGTCGACATCGGCTTCTTGTGGAAGATGTGAAGCGGAACAAGTGAGGATTAAGCTTTACTGAAGCTGAAGCTGAAATACAGCGCTGAAGTCGCTTTTTTGTAGTTCAGTATACTATATTTTACGTAGTGTTAATCAAAACTACATGATATTGAATGAGATTGTTTGTATTTAAACGGAAAAATTCAATAATTTTTACACCATTTTAATATAGCGTCAGAAATAAAACTATGTTGAGTGCTTAAAGCTTTTGATGGGTGATCTTATAAATTTAAATAATACCTTCTCTTTCTTCTTTTAAGTCTATAATAAATAGGTACCTATTTTTTGTATAGTTACACCAAAGTAGCAAAGAATGAATCATATTCCACATCAAATCGGTCTAAGTAATTGGACCGCCGAGCGGTGTTCGATCTCACGTAGGTATCCCTTTGAGATACAGAACCCAATTTCAACGAGAAACATGAGCGTTAACGGAGGCAATGGCGGTACGTCTGCCTATTGTGCTAAGGGTCACGTAATCGATTCAAGGAACAAATATTTGGACCCCACAAATATATGCTGACAAATATTGGATCCAAGTTCCCTATTAAAGTTTCAATGAGCAGTTTCATGAAAATTCACGCCACCAGTTGGCGCCACTTTGTCAAGAGGTCTTTTATTCTTTTTTTTCGTTAATGGCAAACGAAGCTTATATCGACTATTCTGCCAATGTCTAAAGTGGGTTTGGAAAGCGAAAGGGCGCGAGAGAAAAAAAAATACGTAAGATTCTTCGATTGATACAGTTGAGCACAGTGTCGATCTTGTTGGATTAGTACGGGACTGAAACAAACAATAAATAGGAATAAATAAATATTATAATTGTTAAAACATAAAATATACGCATACCACAAGAGGTCTTCCATTTCGGCAGTTAATATAAAATATATGATGACGTCCATCACTAGTGTCATTCATTCGTTCACCATTCAGTCACGACTAAAGAAAATATGGGCGTTTTGACACCTTTGACAGGCCCTAGGCACTAGGTGGCACCACTGAGACGTTAAGTTCGGGCAGGACTTAACGTCTCAATGGTGCCACCTAGTGAACGTCATTTCAGAAAACTCATTTTCATTTAAATGAGGGTTTTCTGAAATTACGTCACATAACACATAATCAGCCTATAATGATCCCACTGCTGGGACACAGGCCTCCTCTCTGTGAGAGGGAGAGGGCCGTAATCCACCACGCGGGCCCAGTGCGGGTTGGTAGATGTCACGTCTTCGAATTTTTATTTCTAGGACATGCCGGTTTCCTCACGATGTTTTCCTTCACCGTTTTGAGAGCAGTGGTGATGTAAAAAATTACACAAAGTAAAGCGCCTGTATGGGTTCGTATTCGAACCTACGACATACAATTCGTAAGTCGCGGCCATTACCACTGGGCCACCACTACTCCAACAAAATGACGTCAACAATTCCCAAATTGTGGTCCAAAGTGGAAAGCAATTATAAGTTGACTTTACACATAGGGGTTTTGAAGTCCTTGGACTTCTCATGGGATACCTTTGCATGTTATGATACAGTAGCAAGTTGAAGGTGAAACTGTTGCTTCTATTATCTAACCGTCTTCGAGATGAGACGATCTCGGTCGATATGAAATTGTTTGTTCTGTACATAGGATAACGGAATTACTTTTAAGTGATATAAAAAAAGTTAAATTAAAAATTAAAAAAACCCCGACACAACCAAAAACCTCTAAAAAGTAAAAAAAATATGTTTTGGCCCTTTAAGTTTAATATAAGTTGTATTTAATATTTTGATCCAAAAGTCAAGCGTCGTCGCGTCTGGGGGGACTAATAGGCACCATATTGTTTTTACTTTTTACAGGTTTTTAATTGTGTTGGGGGTTTTTTAATTTTTAATTTATTTTTTCTATATCACTCAAAAGTAATTCCTTTATCCTATGTACAGAGTTTCCTCCTATGTTCAGGTTTTTAAAATTTAACTTTTATTTCCTGTTTTTAAACTTTATATATTACTAGTACTAGGTAGGTAGGTACTACTAGACAACCGAAAATGCGGCCGAATTTTATCGAAAATCGATATTTCATAAATATGTTTACATTTAGAGTACCTAACCTGTAGATGATTATGACCCTAACCGCTTAGCTCGTATTAGCATGTGCTCGTCAAATCGCATTGTATGAGTCCAAACACAAGGTAGATGTCCTACACCGTTGAGGAGTCCTCCGACGTGTTGGTTATCCTGCAGGATACTCGTAATACCTGCGCATCAGGTCAAGGTTATCATACTTTTCGTAATAACATTGACAACCTGTCCCATTGACAGTATTTCAAATTACGAATCGATCAGACCTGTGGAATTTGTTATTCAAACGGCTGAGCTGATTATCTTGAACCATAGCTAAGAACACTCTCGAACACACCTAGCAAACAAAAAAAAATGTTAAAATCGGTTCATCACTCCTCTTTTTCTTCGGGGGTTAAAAACAATATGCTGCGTCGACATTTCCTATCTGACTACCTGAGAAGAAATGGCGAAACAAACTCAGGCATCTATTAAGCCTAGCTTTCACACATAATATAATGTTGAGTGTAATGACATAATATAAACAAAGCTAAATACACTCTGATTTTTGATTTGCTAGACTAAAATGACATTTGGTGTCTAATCTAGTTACCGAGTGACTCTCACCGCTGAACATTCTCTGCAGGAGGGCCTTCTCTGTAATATTAATTATTTATAATTATTATTATTAAAATAAAAAAACCAGCCAAGTGCGTGTCGGACCACGCACAATGAAGGGTCCTGTAGTTGGAAGATGAGTTTACCCCAAAAACAAACTTAACATTGTAGATGAAAAACATGTTCTCCCATACATCAATATACGCCACGGTCAATTCTCCAACTGCAAGTTGGTCGACTATTTCTCGTTAACCTTGAAGCAAAAACTGGTGTTCACAGACCCACAATATTTTTAAACGGCCTATCCAACGATATCCATACCATGCCATGGGGTAGACGAGAAAAAATATATCATCCCCATCATTACGTGCAAGGAAGGTACCATAAAAAAAAAACAATTTATATTACAGCTTTCTAGTAGGTACTAAGCGTCTCTGAGCTACAGTGGGGACTGGCAGAGAGACAGACAGATAGACGGACACGGCGAAACCATAAAGGTTCCTTGTTTACTACGGAACCCTAAAAAGGGTCAGCGTCATGGGGTTTTATTACGTTACAACTGTTACGAGGATGTTTTTTGGCTCGTAGTGTTTTTATTTGTGATTTCTAATTTTATTGAAATAATGGAAACTAAAAAAGGGAACGTTTAGCGAACTTTAATAATGCTAAGGTTCAATTACTTGTGAGTTTAGTCTAGAGGTACAAGCAAATAATAAAGCTAGCTCTTCGAGATAGCATTTTATGTTGTCCAAATCAATATAAATATGAGTTTATTTTAGCTTTTATTAATTCACATTTGTGTCTTGCTTTCTCGAATTCTCGATTTCTTTCTGAATCGACGATGGAATTCTGTTGAATTCCACACGTTGGTGTGTTCGACCCTCGGTCTTACAATTATTTATTTTCTTTCATTGGAGGGAGGAAAAATCCATAATAAATAAATACCTATATGAATCCATATATATTAATTTAATATGGCTACTTCCTCAATTGCCATAATTATCGTCAATACTGTCGAACATATCCATTTTAATTATGTACACTTGTAAAACACGAAAACTAACCTCAAACTTAGTAACGTCAATTTCGTTTAGGTATCTATGGAATAAACGGTGATCTGGCCGTCAAAGAGTCAAATAGATTTATTGTTCAGATAAGTGAATTATTCGACGAATAAAGCCTGTTTGACGATTGAACAACTGATTTTTTTTGCTATCTATCGAATAAACCCTATCTGTCTGTTTTTCTGAGTATTGAAAAATCGGCCCTAAGAAGTGTTTATACTTAACTTTAAAAGCATAGGTAAATCGTAGGTACACCAAAAAAAAAAAAAACAATGTATGGAAATTAATATTAAATATTAATTTCCATACATTGTAATTTATTTTAATATCTCATCCATACATTACTAATTATTTTAATATTGGTTTGACCACTGGGTTCACCTACTTACTATCCAAGTAGGCACCTATTCGTATTTTACGCCATATAATAAATATGGGTTATATGATTAAGGCTATCTATATTCCTGAAAAAGCCACAAAAATAACGTCATATTGTACATAATATTCATGCGATGACTACTTTAGTTTACTGATAGGAACCTAATTGGTTCTTAGTAATTAATTGGTTTTTGACATACTTACGTAGGTACTTTCACTTATACATTCGCTGCTTCGTGACCTCTGAGTTTGTTTCGGTCTTTCTTCTCAGAGTAGTCGGATAGAAAACGTCGACCTCATCTAGTTTTAAAACATTATTTATTTATAACATGTAAAACTGTTTTTTTTTAACCAGTTGACAGAAATAAATATCATTTATCATTTAGGTGCTTCTTGTGTACTCATCCGGCACACCCTAGGTGGTCAGTTTGGCTAATAACGTTGTTGGCTGGGTAATCTTTGTACAGTTTAGAATTGACTGTCTTCGTATAACTCGTACCTAATAATAGACCTAATACTTGTTTCTGAGGTCCTCAGATTTCAATAACGTAAAGTTATTCCCAGCTTAGAAGCAGAATAATTAGCCTTATTAAAAAATAAGGTTTATTTTCAGACCAGCGGGGTAAGTGCGTCACACACTTATCTGAAGCAATGGGTTCCATTTTGACAATTCAACAACATTCATTTCGTTATATACGTTGTTAAGCTGACAATTTTTTCGAACATATGAAGCAATGGATTAACATTATGCTTTAAAATCATTCAGATTGTGATTGATAGTGTGTTAATAATAATAATAACCCCACCGCCGTATCTCTACGTTGACGTCGTGGTGGGGCTCGCGCGCTCCGAACTCTGGCCTGTGTGTGAACAGGTCTAGATCTGCCAAGGAGCCAAACCAAGAGGGATACAGAAACCCGCTGGGCAGCATGCGGCGAGCTGTTGGGCAGTAGCGACCCCACGGACCCTATCTCCTGGGAGAAATCTTGTTCCTTATCTCTGGCATGCCTTTATTGGCCGGCTGGAGTGAACACTGACGAGGAACAGAGCTCCCACCTCATTCTTGCCTTTATTGGCCGGCTTGAGTGGAGATTCGCAAGAGCAAACGTGCTCGGAGGAAGGAAGTATTCCAGTAAGTGCTTGTAGGGATCTTGACCATCTTCCGGGCTCTGGGATTGTTCTGAAAGCCGTGGAATACCTGTCCACTCCTCAAGCACCTCAGGAAGTGTTGCCTCCTTGTCACTATGTGCTAGCGGCCGTTATCAGGGGCCCATTATTGAGTGTGCAAGTCACCCCCTGCCATTTTGTCGGTGTATTTTGTATAAAATATTGGTCAGGTATAGCCATAGCCTTTCCATAGTCTTAGGAAACCGATCCACTATAGCCTCCCAAACCCATAGCCCAATATGTTTTGTTCCCATGTTCTGCAATAGGCTTGCATCAACCGGGGGTTGTCCTTGTGTGCACTTGCACAGAGCAAACAGGGATAATCGTCGGTTGGTGCCTCCTTCCATTACAATTGGCCAAGGGGCCTCTGCGAGTTGGCTTCGGCCCTTGCTACGCCTTCCAAAGGACCGAGACCCAATGGTCCCGAGATATTTAAGGACATAATAATAATAATACGTTTATATATACAAGGTGTCGTTTTGCATCCTCGTCAAATTCAAGGAGGTAACTATGCTAATGATTCTCGACACGAATCAATAATAAAATAAGTAGGTCTATTTTTTTTCTAAATTTCGGAAATCTAAAATGTGTGGGACACGCCTGTTAAAACGCGGCCCGTGTGATACCACACTGTAACTGCCCTTTTACACACACACACTACCGCATACGCAACGGGGTGATTCTGTTCTGTGAAAGTGGTGTATTCTAAAAAACTGTCAAACTTAAGTAACTAAAAAAACAAGTATGTAGTCATTATTGAGCAGATAACGTAATTTTATTTAATTATATATGTCTTTCATAGCAGCCTCCTGTAATTTGACGAGGATGCAAAACGACACCTTGTGTATATAAAAACAACAACACAGTACATATCATATGGAAAGAGTGGGTTGTACCAAGTTTAAAATTATTGTCAGCTTTCCAGGCTCCTAAGCTAGGTACGCAGTGCTATTCTGTAATAATAACACTGTGAAAACTTAGTGAAGTGAGCTTAGTGAGCTGTCAATAGTGTCATCCCTGGCACAAGGTGGAATTAGAGCTCACTTCACTTAAGGTTTCACGGTGAGATTTGTACAGAATAGAGGCTGTATCTTAGGAGTCGGAGATTTTGCGGCTTCAGTTTATATTATACAATATAACTGTGATTTTTCTTTTTACACGACTGCCCCAAAAAGGAGTGTTATGTTTCCAGGGTTCATATATGTTTGTGAGTTTCTTTATTCCACCATAACTTCTAAACGGCTTAACCGATATCAATGTATGTGGTATTGTTAGAAGCGTTGCGTTATCCTGGGTAACATAGGCTGAAAATTTAAACAATATAATGGGGAAGCCATGCAACATGAAAAAAAGTTTTTTTTTTCATATAAAAATGACTATCATCTTTACTTATACTATCATCGTCTTAGCTTGCTTAATACATAACAAAAATATACAACAGTAGTATTCAGTATGCATTCGTTTACTAATTACATAACAAAAGAAATGAAATAAATATGTACCTATAACGGTAGTTATTCAATATCTCAAAGAAAAAAATATAAAAAATTATCATTTTATCACTAAAAGGTATAAAATACAAAATAAATAATTAAAAAAAATTAAAACACGCTTGCCTTGTCAAAAAGTAAATTACAAAACAAAAACTAAAAAAATAAAAACAAGCTAAACGATTTTGAACTGAATACCAATCTGTCCATTGCAGTCGGGGGACGGTTCTTTGGTACAGTTTCTTACAGGTCCCCCGACTTCACTGAAAAGATTGGTGTTCAGTTCAAAATCGTTTTGCTTGTTTTTAATTTTTTAGTTCAATTTTTGTAATTCACTTTTTGACAAGGCAGGCGTGTTTTTATTTTTTTTTAATTATTTGTTTACAGTGGTTGTTAATACAGCAAATGTAGTGAATGATTGTGGTTGTGTATCAAGGAGTGTGTATATGAGTGTAGTTTGTGTGTAGCGGGTGTATATGTGAAGTGTGAGTGTTTGATAAGCTTTACGCAACTAGGGTGCAGGTTTAAACCCACTTATTGTGTTTCGAACCATATTCTGACTGTGGTGAAGTTTTTAATACGTCAATTGCCCATGAAAACTGGTCTAAGTTGTCAGTTTTGTTCTTGTTTTGTATTTTACAAAAACAGATTTAAAAGTTCGAGCTTGAACTAAAGTTACTATAATAACGAGACGGAATGTGTTTAGATTTCGGACGAGTGGGACTATTGAATATATAAAGTCCGTTTAAAAATACCAAAGAATCCGGGTTAAAAAAAATTCTGGTTGACTTCTTCATCTGATGCCTTTTCAATTAGTTTGGCCATTGAGTCCGGATATTTCTCCGTGACCTTAGCGGGGTGGAAAAGCTCAGCGGCCGTCGTGATCGGTCCACTCACGACTGTCCTCCAACGAGGACACAATAGAAAACTTAAATTCCAGTTAAGTTAATCCAAATGAAAACTGCACCTCAGTCAGTTGACATAGCTCGTAGTATCAGGTAGGTAGATCAGGGCAGGCGGTTAGGCGGTGCGTGTGAGCGAAGGGGGACGCGGATTGATAGCGATACCGCTAAATAAAGATTTCCGCGACGACATCCGTGCGGGGGGTCCCGCTTGCTCCCACGTGCGCCCGCGCATCGCAACGCAAAAATTGATGCTGTGATTGGATAAAAGTTTCGACATCAAAATATTGACGTTTTAGACCAATAAAATCAATTCATCATCATTATTCTCTTACCCAATCATATAATGGGAATTTTTTTATATTTCCTATCTGAACAGCAGGGCAAAAGTTTTTGTCATTGGTTGCGTCAAATACCAGAACTTCGGAAAATCGGTGTAAATAAGTTTTATTTTATTTTTAATTATTGAGAAAAGAAGAATAACAATCACAAAATAAAAGTAGTTAAATATAATCTCAAATGTAACTGAACTGATCAATTTGATCGTATGGTTCAGTTTTCCTAGTAATATTGCAGATTGGTTCAGTCCAAAACTTTTGTTTTTCATTCGATGAGCCCCAGACAACGTTCAGTTTCATTTAGTTTCATTTGATGACTACCTCAATGTCCCAGCCAGTGGTCGTAAGCGCGACTGCCGGGAGCTCACAGCAGTCTCATACACTGGGTTCAATAACCAGATCAGGAAAGATATTATAGTGTTTTTCTATACCGCGTTCAATGTGGGTGTACCATACAACTCTGCCTAATCCCTGGGGAATACGGGGGGAATCATTGTATACACATCTGTGCAGACAGTTGTGCATCAATTTGTTTAGTGTTATTAGTGCACGTGGTCGGTCACGACTACAATAGTTCGATGTGCTCTGCCAAGATCTACTGCTAATATTAACTGAGGAACGCAGCGCGGTCACGGTAGGGTGAACAGCGATACTGTGTCATCAGGACATATTATTACAGGATATATTCTTACTTTGATTAGTTACCTATGTACATAAAGAGAAAGACAAAATAATAAATGAAGAAAATAAAAATTTGTTGTTAAAATTAGGCTGAGAATCAGCACTATTTATTCGACCTTCAAAATAACTTAATACAGTCCTGCAAAATTCTCCCTCTTCACTACTTCTTAGTGGTCTTTTGGTAAACCATACGTTCATTGATAATTCAGTCACACACAAAAAATGCTACAAAGCTTTCATTTGAAGACTCAATAACTTTCTTTGTTACTTTTCTTAACTACAGACATGTTGACCGAATGAATTGAATAGAGTATTTGACTACTATCAAAAAATACACGAATTAATACCTACTTATTTGAACTATGTTACTAAAGAGAGACGTTTTACGAAAAACAAATAAAATCAGTGGAAAAACGGAGAAGTTATACGGTTTTGAAATTATTCATCTATCCTTGTCACACAAAACGATCGACTGAATGGCGCAAAATTGCTATGGCTCTCCTGTATTGTGACGTCAGATGCTAGTAGTGCTGTTTCTGTCTAGCATAGACTAAAAGAAAAAAAACAAGCATTATAATCTATAGAATTTTGGTATCGCAAGCCCCCGACAAACCAATAACCTGAAATATGGTGTAACTTTTGTTTGTTGCCCCGCATGCGATACCAAAATTCTATAGATTATAATGTTTGTTTTTTTCTTTTCAGTTATGTGTTATTGCAGTCGGGTTTTTGTTTTTTAAATAATTTGTTTTTTAAATATTGAAACAATTTTGTTGTACTGGGCTTAACTTTTTTCTAGGTTTTGAAAAATCGAATGAAAAAATAACGGTCAAATACAATAGATTTCTTCAATCCCAGATAGTCAAGGTCAAGCTGTAATAACGTGAACGGTGTTTAGGTTTAAAATTAAGTTTGATTAAGAGACAAAAGCGTCCAAATAATTGAATTGCAGACCAGTCAACGGAGACGGTCGCTGACAACACCTAAACCGCGGTCACTGTCAGATTGCATAGAAAAGAAAGAGATGCGCGATGACACAACGCTTGTAAATTATTGCAAAATATGAAGAAATTATCTATTTACTCAAAATTGAGTTGAGTAATCGAAAATAAAAAACAACCAAGTTTTGCATTCAAATAAGACGTTCTTGTTATTAATTAAATACGTAACGTATTTTGATATTTAATGCAGATATTTTGGATTAGAACTCAAGGTAAGAGGTTAGTTTAACGTTAGTTTGTATCGAGATTTTTTTTTCAAAACGTGTTTTGGTAACAACCAAGTTCTGGGAAATATGTTCAAAATTAACATATATTTTTTCCGCTACCACAAACTATACAGATTTGCATTATTTTTTTCTTAAGAGAAGCCTATTTTGGTCAATTGGGTCTTGTCAGCGCCTACGTATAGTCATTGAAATGAAATGTCCCGCATCAATTTTGAATGTAGCCCCCACCCGACCCGATTTCATCGAGAGCGATGGGCATTGTCTCGTCACTTTATCAGCGCTTAATTATTATGATTTATGTTCAATCATATCGCCAGACATTCCCTGGAATCTCTGATATTCTAGTCCAGACCAAGTTTAAGAACTAATTAGTGTTTTGAGCTACATAACTGGCATGGTAATGGAAGAATTTGTTTTTTTTATTGTTTGTTTGCTTGAACGTGCTAATCTCTGGAACTACCAGTCGAATTTGAAAAAAATACTTTCTGCATTTGATAGACCAATTTTTGAGGAAGGTTATAAGCTGATGGTTTAAGATAACGCTACGACTCTTAGGAGCCGAGCTAAAATAATAAAGTCAGAAAGAACGCTAAGCGGAAACGAAGTAAAAGCACGGGCGGGCGATGCGATGCGACGCAGTGCGTCGGGGGCCGAAATTTCTGACAGAAGCTAGTATAGGATAAAGTGACAGTTAACCAACCAATTTGATGCAGTTATATATAGCCACTAAGTACATACTAATTCCAAAAACACTTTTGCCAACGAGGCAGTTCCATCTGGAATATGTCAGTAGCAGCCCGGAGTCTGGATTTGTGCCCGGGTGATGGCAATAGGCTCACTCCCATTACATGGGACTTAAAAACATAACTGGCGAAAGGATGTACTACAGCACCTCTGCCTAACCCTTCGTTAAATACAGGCGTGATGTAATGTTATGACGTGTAAAAGTGATCCTGATATCCTATTTACAAAATAAACAATTTAATTTAATTTCATTTCATATGTTACATACAAATTCCATGTATACTGTATAGCTTATGCAGTACGAAAATATTTTGTAATGCGCTCACTATACATTGATAAATCCAGTTGGGTTGTGTTCATGACCGATAACGTGACCGTGAACATAGTTACTGAAACACCCGAATCACTAAATTACTGAACATCATCACATTTATATCAGTTTGACGTAGTAGGCGAAGACCACAAAAAAAAAAAGGTTTATTGCAGAAACTTGTACAACTTTTACAATAAATCTTACGTAGGGACCTCCTTTTAAGTAAAAGATATACCTGTGCTAGGACCATGTTTTAACATACACCACTGACTTTTATATTTTCTTCTATCCCCAGAAACAAAACCAACCACCATGCCTCTCCAAATCCGAAGAAACCGTTGCGCGTCGTTCATGCGCAACAACCTCCTGACGCTGCTGACCATCATCGGCGTGGTCTCGGGCACCATCCTGGGCTGCGGCCTCCGGGCCTCAGGCCAGGAGTGGTCCCGTCGTGACGTCATGTACTTCCAATACCCTGGAGAGCTGTTCCTTAGGATGCTGAAGTCTCTTATAGTGCCTCTGCTGGTGTCCAGTATCGTTTCCGCCATTGGGTCCCTGGATTTGAGTTTATCTGGCAAGTGAGTTGGTTTTTATTTGTTAAGTAATTATGTTTTTTTCTGTGGACTCTTTTTGAATCCGTCCACCTTTATATATACATAGTTTAAGCCAGCTGCACGAGCTACGTTGAATATAATTACCATTTTGTATGCGAGGCCACTAACAAAGCAGCTTCTTGGTGGTCGTGGCTACTTGGCCAGGTTCTGGTCAATTGTACTTTTTCGTCAAACATAAAAAAATGTGACAAGAATGTTTAAACTTTTTGCAAAGTTTTACCTACGTCCCTAGACTGTTACCAGAGTATTTTTTTTTGTTTATAATTAACCTGTGTTGTCCCACTTCTGAGTAAAGGTCTCCCCAATACTTTTCCAATTTTCTTTATATTGTCTTCCAGTCAATCGTTCAGCAACTAGTCCAAATCGTCACGCCAGCGTTTCTAAGGCCTGTCTCGGTGACGACGCCCATCATCAGGCACCCACTGTTTGAAGATCCTGGCACATCTGTCTTGATGTATCCTATAAGTGTGACCCGCCCAATCTCATTTCAGCCTCGCAGACTTATCGCCTACATCGGCGATGCTTGTCTTGGAGCGTATTGTTGTAGTGTAGCGAATCAGGTAGATGAGTTTAATTTTTAAAATTATACGCTTCTTCGCTTTTTGGCAAACCTTGAGTTTGTACTTCTGAGCCTGGGTCAAAGACTAAGCCGGAGCGCGGGATACACACGTCGACGAGCTTACGCTTCAGTGATATTGGAAGGTCTTTACCGAACGCCTTCATGGACCAGTAGCTTTTCCAGGCGTTTTCGACGCGACGGTTCAGAGCGAAAGCAGAGTGTACCAGTGCAGGTAACGTTGGCTTAAGTTCCTAAGCTGGAATTGTGGGCCTATTATGTTCTCCCTGCTGGGTCACAGTACTCCTCTCGGAGAGAGGGAGCGGGACGTATTCTACCACGCGGACCCAGTGCGTGTTGGCAGATGTCACATGTCTTCTTATTTTTACTTCTAGGACATGCCGGTTTCCTCACGATGTTTTCCTTAACCGTTTTGGAACTCCATACACTCCTTTATATTATTGATTCATTATATTATAGCTTACTATACTGTCCCACAGCTGGGCAAGGGCCTCCTGTCTAGAGTGCATTGGTTGACAATAACGGGGGTATTGTTACAAATTCTAGTGCTGCAACTTGCAACTAACTCCTCATTCTTTTCAGGGTTGGTCTCCGCGCGATCATCTACTACATGACCACGACGGTATGTGCTGTGATGCTGGGCATAGCCCTGGTCACCACCATCAAACCTGGCAAGGATCCGGAAGCCTACACCCAGCCTAACGCCACCAAGCTCAACATCAAGGATACCCTGACGTCAGATACACTGCTGGATTTGATCAGGTCAGTCTTTATAATCAAAATAGTGTTAGAAGTCTTTATTTTTAACTGACTTCGAAAAAGTAGGAGGTTCTATGTTCGTATGTAAGTATTTTTGTTTTAGGTATGTTCATCAATATTTTCATCAATTGTGGACCGATTATTAAAATCACTATTTCATTTGGTAGAGGAAGAAAATAAAAATAATACTGATTTTATTTACATCCAACTTTACACAAAAAACAGAAATACGATAAACAAGCTAACACCAAAATATATATATTATATTATGTACAAGTCAATAAAAAAGGCCATCAAAAAATTCGTCCGCGTTGCTGACAATGAGAAAAATAAGAAAGAAAGAAATAAAATACATTTTTAGCACAGACTAAAAGGCATAAAAAAAATAATAAAAATCAAATAAAAAGTGTAAAGTGCGATGTAAGAATTTAGCAGGAGAGTGCCTAAAGGGCTGGCAGTATTGCCACGTTGAATGGTAATGCTGAGTATTTGGCCTAAAAATAGGGTTAAGTAAATCTTGGCTTATTCCCGAATTAATCGAGACTGAAACTTTTAGTTTAAAATATCTAATTGTGAAATCAATTTTGGGTTTCCTAAGGTAGGGTTGTGTCACCACCACTTATTGGCCGCAACCGCATATAAGTATAAAAATATTCTGTAAAAAAGATCTGGAAGGAAAATTATAGAGTTCTGTGACTCAATAATTTCCCTTTAATGAAATTGCGATAAAAATATAATTATTTACACGTTCCTGGGAAAATTAAACGACCTACAATTTACAAAGGCTTCTAAGAACATATCTGAAGTTACCATGGTGAATCAATACCCGTGGGTAGCAAGGCTGCCCGCTAATATTTTCCTCATATTCCCGGGAAAAGTAAATATAATAATATGTAAGGTATATTTCTGTATAACGGTATAAATGCAAAGGCCTGCCTCCTTACGTTGGGGACCTCAGAGGGACGTTTAAATACAAAATGGCGTAGGATTATCCGAAGCAATACTGTGGCAAGCTTTTATATTAATCCCTAAATTAACACGAGTGCTGTTAGTGGTTGTTTTTAATCTCAGAAGGAAATTGTGTCTCTTATTTTTATGTATAATGAAATTGAATTGTTTGACTCATCAAGATCATGCAACCGACTGTTTAATAATTTTAAATCAAATCGCATAAAATCAAGTCATTTATTTACGTAACATGAATTGTTAACAAAATATATATATATATATATTTATTTATTTATTTACATAACCAAATTACAAGATGATTATTAACATTACCGAAATTAAATTAAAACTAAATTAAGCCTAAAAAAGGCCCTCGGGGCATTGTACCGAGGATGCTGGCGGCATTTCCTCGCTGAATTGCAATGCGCGAGAAAGCCGCCAGCTTTTCGGTCACCAGTTACATCAACTAGACATGTGTTTGTTAATTGTAACATACTCGTAGGTAGATGTCACATTATCTTAGTCAGTGCACAAGAGACTTATGTAAGATTTAGGAAATAATACGTTTATTTACGTGTCTCTCGGGGCGGCCCCCGGGTCCAATTAATTATTTATCTATTAGTTATTAATTATCTATTGTTTTGTTACCCCCGGGTAACAAAACAATAGATAATTAATTGGGTACGTCTTTCATTGACTTGAATGTGCGGCTGGGAGTATGTCATGCTCACTTTAATGTTTCGCTGATGGTGGCGCGTGTGTGGGATAATTTAGCTCCCTTCAGAATGTCGGAGCTGAATGGTGCTAATTCATGCGTCACGTTCGTGAACGGGTGCCGTTAGTAGGGACTGGTCTCCTCTCAGCTGCCACGGCTTAATTTAATTTAATTTTTGAATTGTTTTTCGTAATCTTTTTATTACGGACGCTTTTGACATTTTTGCATCGTTCTCACATGTACTATTTCAAAATGAATGATGTAAACAATATTTTGTAACCATGTTTTTTTAAAAGAGTGTCCGTGGAGTTTCTTGTCCGTTATAAGTCCATAGGTACCAGTTACTAGTTTCATCTTTCTGACTGAACGACCCCTTTTTTTGTGGGAAATTATTAAATAACTTCTCCCGCTCTGGGTGGAGCGGGAGGGTGTGTCAGACTCTTACTGTCTAAAACTCACCCGTATTCCTTCCGTTGCCTGTGTTGCCAGGGGCCTCGGTAACCCTTTTGGACTTTCACGTGACCCCGGCAGGCATCGGCCCTAGTGGACCCCTACGCTTGTGCTGACGACATCTCTTTGAGGCTCGCGTGGAACACAACGCGCCGTCGACCCGGGCCTGGTCCTTATCGGACGGCGAGCTGCCCATTGCTCACCGTCCGCAAGCCCGCGCCTACGGTGGCCGGAAATCCGCCGGGATTCCCGACGTCCAGGGCGTCTCCTGCGGTGGCTAGGGGCAAGAGGGCGCGAAATTTGCCTTTCCCTCAACCGTCCCGCTTCCTCTTTCGCGAGCATTACTGCTTAGCAGAAGGAGGTGACGGCTGCCCATGCCCTCTAGCTCCGCACCATGGCCTGGACCAGGGCCGGACGCGAGAGATCTCCGCCGCCAATCGCCTCCTCGAGGACACGGCGGTGCTCTGTCCATGCCGGGCAGACCTCCACCGTGTCCTCCTGACCGACCCCTTGACATATCAAAAGCGCCTGTAATTGGTTTATTTTAAATAAATGCTTTGAGTTTTAGTTTGAGCTTGTATCTTAATAGAAGACTTGACTGTTTAAGGCAGGTATAGATTTGTATTGTGTTTGAACATTTACGATACCGTCATAGAAAGCCTTTATTTGGTGACAAAATGTTGACTGCAAAAATATAAAATTTTTCAATAATGAAAGATGAAATAATAGGAGATCCAATTGCTAATGTTGCAGCAGCGCAGTTAAATAATATAAATGTGTATGATTGGACTGAATAAGTCGATTCTCTCTATTTCACCTCATTCTTTCATGACATAAGTGCGAACGTGACATTTCTAGAACATATGACTGCCATATTAACCAGACCGCGTCATACAATTCGCATGATGTGACGCGGGATAATTGGCGCAACACTCTTAATAAGTGCTACATGGCGGGTAATTTCGCCATCCGGGTGACCCGGGAAAAATTAGGTTGATAAATGATATGCATGATTTGAATATTACGTGTTTGGAGGTAACGGTGTTGATGTTTCCGGTTCCAGCTGCGAATGTTGTTAGTTGACCTCTTTTAATTGTTAACTCAAATAGCTCTAGACTAGCAATCAAAACAGAATTAAAACATACAGATTTTGCAAATATCTACAAAACTGAAGGTATGAATGAACCAGTTACACTACTGTCATCAACTATAACTAAACTTACAGTACAAACGAACATACCAAGGAAACTAAGAATTATAAAACCATGGATAACTACTAGCTTAATTAATTATTAAAATGTATTAAGCAAAGAGATAAATTACACACAACGTCTAAAAAATCTCCAGACAATTTAATATTACATGTAACATATACACGCTGTCGAAACTTTTGTAATGCGCTACTGCGTAAATTAAAGAGTGCATATGAGGAGAGCGAACTTGAAAAGTCACACGGTGATCTTAGAATGCTATGGAAAACTATTAAAACTATTATGAATACCGGTAAAATACACTCTAGTCCAGATGAGCTATTAATACAACCGATAATCCTAAATATCCCCTAAACAATATTTGTTTGTAGTAGTATAGGTAAAAACATCGTAAATGACCTTAATAAAACACCTCTAACTCGAGTAAACCTCGGTTGCATAGATGAGGAATTAAGATGTGAAAACTAAGTGTCAAGGCATATTTTTGGGCTTGTCGAAGGCTTTCGACACAGTTTCTGCTCCAAAACTAAAAGCTAAGTTAGAGTGTGTGCGTGGCATAGTTTTGAAACTCCTTACTGATTACTTGAGAAATCGTAACCAGTGAGTTAGGATAGGCTCGCGACACAGTGATGACGAATCGGTGTTATTCGGCGTGCCGCAAGGAAGCATATTAGGCCCCACGCTCTTTCAAATAATGTATAAACGACCTTTGTAGAATATCAATAACTGGTAGTAGTTTGATATGCCAATGACACGGCGATTTTAATTCACGGGCCTAGTGAATTGCAAATGATGCACAAACTAGGGCTGAATCTGTACTTACTTCCGTGATGACCTGACTTATTCTAAACTTACTGGCGCTAAACCTGGATAAAACCTTTTATATACCCTTTGCGATCCGACTTGGGTGTAAAGTCGGATCGCAAAGGGTATATAAAAGGTTTAAGTAATCTTATTTTAAACGCATCCCATGGGATGCGTTTAAAATAAGATTACCCCCGAATACTTTTTCGATTACAGCTCACTCATGCCAAAATCGGCTGATTTCGTGCTTTGTGCTGCCATTATTAGAACTAATAACGTAAAGTGTGCATATATAGATGATGAATTAAGATGGGTCAAACAGCTTGATACTCTAACTACTCGAACTATCCGTCTGATACACATCTTTAAATCTCTGCGAGATCGGGTGATTTTAACATTCTCAAGATGGTTTACCTCACTTTGTGCTAGTCAATCCTCGGATACTGCATAACCGTGCGAAGTGGAGCAGCGAATACTATTATTCTGAGAGCATTTTAATTTCAATGAAACTGAACCATACGCAATTAAGATTAAGTTTTTGATCCCAAAGCATGGCATTTATCTCGTCTCGTTGGCTTTCGTATACGCTAGTAATTGTTTACCATCTTTGGATAGGGGGACTTTTCGTATTTTCCTTTAAATAATTTGTTTACACGTTTCTGTGGACCGCCTTCTAGAATAAGTACTGAAAGATCATTTAGAAGATATAATTGAGCTAACCACTAACAAAAATAAAAACTAAAACCAGTGCTTATATATTTATTTACATAACCAAATTACAAGATGATTATTAACATTAACTAAATTAAATTAAAACTAAGTTAAGCTTAAAAAAGGCCCTCGGGGCATTGTACCGAGGATGCTGGCGGCATTTCCTCGCTGAATTGCAATGCTGATGCGTTGCGCGAGAAAGCCGCCAGCTTTTCGGTCACCAGTTACATCAACTAGACGTTTCGCGATTTCCGCAAATAACTTATGCGCACTGGGACCCCACGGACCGAGGGTCTCGACGCCAAAGAGCACAAAGTTGTACTCTCTGCCAAGGCCTCCATATTTAATAACTTTCAGATTTTCGGCATTTTCTGCCGCTGCACCCGCTTTAGAAGTAGTCCGTTGGAGGTGGGACGGTGCCAGTGTGTCTACACAGGTAGCGTCCCACACAAGCATCCGTCCCAAACTCCACAGGTCTAAAGACACACCATCAGGTCTCTTGCCATCATCTCTGATAATGCCAGTCGGCTCAAGAAGAGCAGGCACATTGATGCTGGCAAGAGACCGGCGGATTACGTCATTAAGTGTCGCATGTCTTGAAAAGCGGCCTGCACTTTTTTGACAACAAAGTCCGTGGTGACCCAGTCGGTCCACGTCCGTGCCACAAGGGCATGTGTGTGGAGTGCATACCGTGACCCCAAGCCGCAGACCAGTCGCTAGACGAAGCGAGGTCGGATCCAGGAAGGTACCGGTATATGGAGAAGGATGGGCATGTAGCCAATGACCGGCCTCTCTGGTTCCGACCGCCAAAAGTCTTGCGCGATCCGGACCTGAACTGCGGCTCAGAATCGATTTGTATGTTAAATCGCAATAATTATCGTCCCAGCTACTTTGAGATTTTAGGTTGTCTGGAAATTCTTTACCCGGGCAAGCAATTTGAAAAGCATTCTTGGCATCCTCCAAGCCCGCAGTCTCATAGCAACACTCGAAATTTTGCGGATTCCTAAACCGCCAAACCGAATAGGGAGGTACGAGTATGCTTGTAATCATGATGGTTCATTGAGCTGAATATTTAAAATTATTTCTAAACTAGTTTTGACTAAATCGTCTATTGGTGAAAGCAAATTTGGATGTTTCCAAAAAGGGCTACAGCGAAGCACATAAGTAAATTTAGGGACAAAAAGGCAAAACTTTAGAATTATAAGAGCATAATGAGGACTGATTTCGAGTAAACCATTTGCGTGACTTTGGAATTTAGAAATAAAAACCACTTAGTTATTCAATTGTTAGCACCGATTTCAGCCCACAAAGATCATAGGTCACAGCTGTCGCGCTATCGGCCATAATTGCCCATCACCTTATTTATTGCTTTATTGCCCGCTCCTCGGCGCTGTAACGTGTCAATTGTTTAACACCTTTCATCCTCATGTTGGCGTAGATAATTGAGTGCAGACTAGTGTAAATATTTAGTGAGGCAATGGGCGCTATTATGTCGCATCAAAGTGTACTATTTTTATTCCAATTTAAAGAAATTAATATAATTTATTATTTGTCATTATGGGTTGCTTTCTTTTGTTTTCCGCTGCAGTTAAAGGACACTTTGCTCGTGTAATACATGTTTATTAGCAAAGTGATCCCTTTCATCCTCGTGTTGGCGTAGATAATTAAGTAGGTATTGAACATATCTAGTGAGGCAATGAGCGCTAGTTTGTCGCGTAAAAGTGTATTTTATTAGCAATTTACAGAAATTAATATAATTTATCATTATTAGTGGCTTTCTTTTGTTTTCCACTGCTGAAAAGGACACATTGCTCATGTAAAACACGCTTGTTAGCAAAGTGAACTTTGCTGTGATAAGCAGAAAGCTTTAATTACGTAGATGTGATTGATAGGTATTGATTGTTATCCTTACGATGCCTTACTCCAGTGAGCCTACAATTTTTATGCATATTGAAATGGTATTTAGGTATTTCAGTAACTACTGAATTCACAGCTGCTGAAGCGTTAACTTAATTTGGATTTCAATATTAGGAATGATACCAGATACTTAGCTAGTCGCTCCATTTTGACCCCAACATAGTTATGAAGTCTCGGCAGATGATTAGGGATGATATATCTTCCTTAGCCACATTAACAGGTAGGCTGCGTTCAAAGTAAGCTCTCAAACTTCATGGTCCATCAAACACATTCATACTTATTTGACGTAGTTGACACGCTACGCTGGTCCTATGCGTGATAATTTATGTCATGCTATGCGTGTCCTATGCGACATGGCGACATAGGTACCTAATTTATCAATTGCAGCCGGTGTGAGAGGAGCGTGCGTGCCGCAATTCACGCTTGTCGCTGCGTTCACTTATTTATACTGTGCCCTACATACGGGTGTGCAGGGCTGCCGGTAGATACACAAATCGAAAGATATTAGATAACTCGATACACTTTTTGTTAGCGTATCGATGGCGAAATAACACCATAAAAATAAATACAGTTTGCCCCAAAATTCAGCAACAATTCAAGCCATTGTCTGTGGAGAGACGTCGCATACACACTGGAGATTTGAGCCGTCCCTTAATCCCCACTTGTGGAGGTTGCAATCTCCACAAGTGGAGGTTCAAGGACGGCAAAGACACGTTTTTGACCTGGGAAGTTTATATAAGGTTTTCCAAGTCGGTCACTCGAGACAAATCGAGATCAAATTGATCATTTTTTTTTAAGTATTGTAATTAAAGGCATTTTAGCAATTTCGGTTTATGTGTCAAAAGTAATTTTCCACGTTTTTATAAATTTCTGTGTAAAATGTCATCGAGAAAAAGGTACTGCTGAAAGTAATCATCCTTGGCGATAGCGGTGTGGACAAGATTTCGCTTATGAGTCAGTTTGTCAACAAACAATTTTCTAACCAGTACAAGGCATAACATAGCATAATCAGCCTATAATGTTCCCACTGCTGGGACACAGGCCTCTTCTCTGTGAGAGGGAGTGGGTCGTAATCCACCACACGGGCCCAGTGCGGGTTGGTAGATGTGACATATCTTCGAATTTTTGGTTCTAGAACCCAGAATATATTTGCTCTTCATCAAGGTTAGGATAGATTCGTGAGTCCTTTCAGACTCCAATAACACGATTCCGAAATAACTAGGTTTCTTTCGTTTCCCCATAGCCAGTGACTCAATTAGTTAATAGCTCAAAACCTAGGAGACATGAGATGTTAATGAAAGGTACTTTATTCTCGGGAAGACAAACCTTTGGCAAGCTTCGTTTTTTACGTAATTTAACAAACGTAAGGTAGCTTAGTAGCTAACGTACCTAATGCTTTACACACAATTAAGGCTACCGCAGACAGGCACAGTGCGAGTCTAGTAGAACAGTTTCCATGAAAACTTCATGGTAATTGTTCTACCAGAATCGCGTCACACCGTCGTGTTGCGCCTGTCTGCGGGAGCCTTTACATAAAGTTTTATTTTCTAAAATCTATATAAACTTTTTGTCCCTAATGAATTAATTAATAAAAAATACAAAATTATATCCTAACTTAACTAAAACTATTCCATAACTAAAATATGGCGTCGAAAAATTCATCCTCATCGCTGTCGACTGTTAATGTACCCAAGAGACTGGCGGCATTGCCACGTTGTATGGCATTGCTTAGCCCCTGGCTAAGGAAAAAGCCAGCCCTTAGGGTCACGGGTAGTGTCAACCAGCCGTTTGGTGATTTCCTTAAAATAAACAAATGTTAAGAAGTTTCATTTATCATGTTCCACTAGCGAGACTATGCTGATAAAAGTGCTATTGTGTATCAAAAACAGATAAATCTTTAAGTATTAGTAAGTATTTGATAAAATCTAAATTTTGCTTCCTAAAACATTTCATTAATAATAACGTATGTTTTTCTCTTTTCAATTAAGTATGGGTTTTTGCAGTCGGTTTTTTTTAGTTTTTTTTGTGTATTTGGAATTGACCTATACAGACTAGCTTTTATTTGATACCAATATTGTTGTAATTAATTTTAAAAAAACCTTCCCCTCCCTTTTTGTGTATTTGCAGAGGCAATATATGTATAAATATTTTATAGCCTATGGCTTTCCCATAATCAAGACAAAGCTAACGAGGCCTCATATGTTTTAATCCATCAAGCCGTTTAGGCTACAGGGCGTGCCAAAGAAATATACATACATACATACCTACATACTCTCGAAAAACATTACTCTCATTCGAAGGAAGTCGGGTAAAAAAAATTAAATCGAATGAAGCTGGCGAGGAGAGGAGTGTTTCCTTAAACACTCCTCTCCTCGCCAGCTACATTGTGTAGAGACAGACATTGTGTAATATATAAATCAATCGTTTTTATACGACTCATATAACGTATATGGCTCCTAAAGCAAGTGTCTTTAATCCACAATTACCTGACGACATTTCTTGAACTTATGACAGAATACAGTACCTATTAGTTCAGTAGTGGGCACTGTCGACAGCCCTACATACCACATCAATCAAAATAAGACAATGTTGCTCAGGCGATTGACGGCAGACATCAGGTGTTCTGACGTCACTAGATCCAGATCACTGACAGACCCACAAAATGTTGAGCGTGGAAACATACTTATGATTGGAGCAGACGGCACCGCCAATGGTAGATTAAAAAACAAAAAAAAACTTTATTGCATTAAAAATGTGTGAAGCCCTGAATCCTGGGCTACGTAAAAATACCTGTGTAACAGAAGCCATAGTGTCTTGTCCCAAAAAGTAGGTTCTGGATTTTAAGCAATATACATTGTCTGAATTTACGACAAACAAAAAATAATCATTCAAATACCAAAATACATAGTAGTTACATTCATTATTAACATAATGATAAAATTTATGATTAAAATAGTTACCAAATACATGATAAAAAGAGAAGTAAAAATTATGATAACAATTGATTTATTATATTGTCGTTCTACATTTGTGTGAGTGTGAGTGTGAAGTGGAAAGAGTGTGTTTAAAGTGTTGAGTGTGGTGGTGTTGTGAATGGAAGTTAATGGGAAAATGAGAGTGTGTACGTGGGGGATGTGAGATCTTGTTGATTTTAAATATACATATACACCTACATAAATATTAAGGGTCGGGTATTCGCCGTTGACCTTGGCCATATAAATGTGCGTCTTTATGGAATATTTATTTTTAGTAACGAAAATATGAAAAAAATCAGATAGAATTATAGATAATAAAATAGTCTGTTCATACAAAAAAAAAATGTGAAAGTATCTGAAGTAGTTTGAAAGTAATATTGTTTTTTATGCTTGGGGTAGACGTTAGCTCCATGTTTACTACGGAACCCTAAAAAAAGAAGATAGAGATATCTGCGCCTTAAAAATGGATTCTATTTGACTGTACTCTTGTGCCATGACTTAGTATTAGTTTTAGCTTCCCTTATTGGAAGAAAATTAATATTGAGAGCACTGTTTGTTTTATTATAAATGTGACTTGACAAATACATGCGTTGCCTTCTAGCAGCTGCGAGCTACGGTGTCAAATTTAACAGACAGATAAACGTTCCTTATAGTCCGCTTACTTAAAACTTGCCAATTTCATGGTCAACAAGATTTCGTTTGGTAACTATACATATGTAAAACTACATAACATAACATCACGCCTTGTTTCCCCGAAGGATTGGGCAGAGGTGTACCTGTAGTACACCAACATTTCGCCAGTTATTCATGTAATAAGGGGCGAGCCTATTGCCATCAACCGGGCACAAATCCAGACTCCGGGCAGCTACTGAGAAATTCCAGATAGAAATACCCAATAACACTCTGCCCGACCCGGGAATCGAACCCAGGACCTCATATTCAGAAGTAGCGCTTGCAACCACGAGACCAACGGCAGTCGCGGTAAATTAAAACTACTATATCTAATAACAGCTAGCATAGAGTATTAAAGTAACTATACATTGAGAGATCAATCTTAGGACAGACGAATATGCGCCATATCGATTTGACCAGAAACATGGACAAACAAAGCAATGATTCGCTTCAGGGTCTAGTTATTCTGGCCATTGTTGGTGTGTAGATCTTGAGACCATAACAGTCAGAAGGTAGATGTATTATAGGTGGAACTGATCATGTATTTAAAGTAGCTTATAAAGTCCCAGAGATGGAACTCCCGGGTTCGCGGGAAGGTACCAAAGGGTTACCGAGGCCCCTGGCAACACAAGCAACGGAAGGAATACGGGTGGGTTTTAGTCAGTAAGAGTCTGACACACCCTCCCGCTTCGCCCAGAGCGGGAGAAGTTATTTGATGATGTCCTACCCAAAAAAACGAAAAGAGATGGAACTCAAACGCGTCTGCCCGTCGTCAAGTCCCAAATGTTTTCATTTTAACCATATTTATTTGCGGGCCGCGGTCGTCTCCAGGCGCGGGTGCCACTTCACTTTCGGCTGTTAATGGTATGATTCGATTTACCGGAAATTCTGTTAGCCCTCTTGATTTATGGGTGGATTTATTTTTCTTTTTTTGCATGTCTCTTAAAGTCGAATTATTAACTCACTGAGTAATCAGACATGTGCTAGGTGTCACGTTGTGTAATAAATGAATTTTGGTTATTATAAGAATAATAACCATAATTGTAGTAATAGTGTAAAATCGAGTTAAAGTAGCATTATCTACAGCAAAACCCCCTCATATTCAATTTACTAATATAGTCCCTAAATATGGGATAGCCGATACAAGATTTGTAATAACAGTTGCCCCTCAGAACGATATTTGTCCTCATGGTAACACATCGATTATAAGTAAATGATGTTGCTATAAATAAAAATAAAATAATTACCCCTACTATTCAAGTATGCTTTAAATTAAATGATTTATAATAAATTCTATATGTAAATGAATACATAATAATATGAATATAATAATATAATATATGTAAATGTGAATAATTCCGTGTGGTGCCGGACGTAAAGAATAGCACCATCCCATTTCTTCCCGTGGATGTCGTAAAAGGCGACTAAGGGACTTACTAGAGAATGGGCAGCAGCGTTCTCTATGCATTTTAACACCATACTGCGATCGCCAACCCGCCTGCCAAGCGTGGCAATTATGGCACCCCCCCCCCCCCTATTGGGGGAGGCTATGTCCAGCAGTGGACGTCTTTCGGCTGGAATGATGAAATGAATACAACTGAAAATAAATGAAGATACATTAGCGTGGAAAAAGAGGGGCTTGTGGCTAAATAATAACAGCCGCACGGGTCAATCGGTCAGGTTAAGCTACGCTTGCCGCGGTTGGTCCGTGGGTGGTGACCATCTTTATATACCAAGACCCCTCCGTGCCTCGGAAAGCACATTAAGCCGTTGGTACCGGCTGTCATTCGTGGATCTTTGACAGTCGTTACGGGTCGTCAGAAGCCCGAAAGTCTGACAACCAGTCGTAACAAGGGATATCGTATTACCCAGTAACTGGGTTGCGGAGGTCAGATAGGCAGTCGCTCCATGTAACATACTGGTATTCAGCTGCATCCGGTTAGACTGGAAGCCGACCCCAACAAAGTTGGGAAAAGGCTAGGCAGATGATGATGATGATGATATTGTATCTACATAATAGATATATATATATATATATATATATATATATATATATATATATATATATATATTTTAGTGTTAGATTGAATATTGTATTTAAGATTTGTCAAGTGTACCTATATACATACTATTACCTTACCTATATTATACTATATTAATCAATTACCTCAAGATGATTCCCTTTAAGGAATCATCTTGAGGTAAATTAGCTGCCTCTAAAATCACCCACTCTGGCATTTCCTTCGGACTTCCCTCGAACATTACGGTTACATACATAATACTGTTTCTTAAAGTCACAATTTTCGTAAAAATCTCTCGTTAACTTGAAGACGCACGTCGTAAGAAAATAGGTTAATCATGATTCGTAGTTTCGCTGGCAGAGGGCCAGTGAGCCAGTGACTATTGTCCACTTATGCACTTCTGCAATCTGGGCGGTGTTATTGTGCCCGGTTCAAGGGCAGTCAACTAATCGTGCACGTGCACGGTGTAAACTCACTCTGTACATGTCACCGTATAATGATAAACTTTGTTAGTTTATAATGTATCGGTATTATTTCCGTTAGATTATAAACTGTCGAAAAATTGAGAACTGAAACAAACCATTTACAATTTTGATAGTTTTATAATCTATCCATGGTAAAACATAAATTGTGAACTGGTATCAAAGTTGCTTGCGACGTAACGCACCTTGCGCTAATAATAATTAGCCTGCCTAGCTGCGAGCAACTTGGAAGTAGCGCTCGCCGGTCACTGCCGCGGCGCCGCTCGTTTCGCTCGCTCAGCTCGCGCGCGTATGTTCACAGTTCTAACCTAACCTAATCCATTTCACCCAGTTCACAAATTTTCGATAGCTTATAATCTAACGAAAATAATACCGATATATATAGATTATAAACTAATGGTTCTCACAATCTTACGGTGACATATATAATTTTGTAAGATTTTAAAAGCTTTCTATTCTTTGCTGACTTGTAAGTATGAATTCTATTGGTAGGTTTGCGAGGTGATTATCGTGGAAGCTTTGGACTGTTAGTGACATTGCAAAAAAACCCTTTGCTTGACGTTAATATTCTTATATGTATGTAACAAACCATTACGAACATAATTTTTTGTTTTTAGCAATCAGGAACTGGTTTTGTTTCTTTGCAACAAAAGGAAACTCATATTAATGTCGCCAAGAGGACTTTTACTTTTTAAGCCTTTTTTTTATGGGGTTCAGAAGCACTGAATATTTTCGCTTAGGTAATGATTATCTAGAACATCAGGAGCCATAGATATACCGTTTGCCTATGAGTACTAGTCTAGTAACAATAACAGCGGAAGTGACGAACTCTTACCATTCACGTCACATCTGACCACAGTGCATCTTTTAATATGTTTAAAAGATTCGTCCTTCGCTCTATTTTACAAACTATGCTATTTTAAATATGCCTATTGCTATGTTTTGTTTGGTAATTGTCAAATATATAATACTATCGAAAGATTAATCTTACCCCACCCTGTGAGAAGTCCTTGCATTTAGCATTATATACAGGGTGGAATTTTGTAATTCCACCTGGAGGGAAAGTACTCTTAATACTGCAGATAGAAAATTTTACTCAAAGGAAACATTCCTTTATTTTTGAATAGAAAGCAAACTGCATTCAAAGATTTCCGAAAATTCTCTTCTCCCACACCCGGGAATCGAACCGGCTAAAATCTGAAAAAATGATACCCTGTACTTTTATTGCATCGATCGTTAGGGTCAATTATAAGGATGAAATCTCTCTAACAAACATGATAAATTAAATGAAAGGAAAACCAGGAAATCTGAAGTTACAAATTCAATGAGTCAAGTTGAAGCTCTTTAACTAACATCCATCTTTTGTAATGCAGACTCCTTTGCGACATACTCGTAGCTGCGTGTATGAGGTAATTTAAATATGGAATGTTAGATTAAAATTTGAAAATTAGATTGTCATAGTTGTTATTCACATTTGATTGTTTTTACAACTCATTTCACATTTTGTCTCACGGTGAAAATGGCTTATCAAGAACAGTTTGATTTAATGGAAGCTTATTTTTTAAATAACAAAAACGTGAATCTAGCTCTGCGGTGGTATGGAGAGAGATATCAAGACCAACAGGCACCAACTCGGTTCGTATTGAAAAGAATGGTAGAAAATTTAAAGAATACGGGTGGTTTCAAGAAGAGACGGCAAATTATTCAGCAAAACTATTTCGATTTTGAACTAGATGTTTTAACATACTTTGAATCATTTCCAAAGGCTTCAAGTAGACATGCTGCCGATGAATTAGGAACAACCCACACTCGCGTACTTAAAGTGCTGAAAAAGTATAAGTATAAATGCTATCGTGAAGGTCGGTTGGTGCAAAAATTGCATATTCGGGATCGTGACAGACGATTACAATTTTGTGAAAACATGCTTGGAGAAATTGACCGAAACCCTAATTTTTTGAGTAACATTGTATGGTCTGACGAAACCAACTTCAGCAATAATGGCATGTACAATCGCCGCAATAACCATTATTGGTCTCGAGTGAATCCTGTTCGTGTTCATGAAACTAACAATCAAGTAAGATTTTCTTTCAACGTTTGGTGCGGAATTATGAGAAATAATGTAGTGTTAGTCCACGTGTACGAAGGTCATTTAAACACTGTCAAGTATATTGAAATACTGGATCTCTTAAGAAACGAGTAAAATGGTTTCCCCGAGGAAGAGCGAAACCAAATAATTCTACAGCAAGATGGTGCTCCAGCACATAACAGCAGAATCACTACTGCCTACATTAATAACCATTTTAATACCTGGATTGGTACAAACGGCACACTCAGATGGCCTGCGAGATCGCCAGATCTCACCCCATTGGATTTTTTTTTTGTGGGGATATGTAAAAAATCAAATTTACATGAAATCTTATGCGAATGACAACGAGTTGAGAGTTGAAGTTCAGAATACGATTTATAATATTCACCACAACACTTTATTAAAGGTTACTAGAAATGAATTCGTTAAAAGAATAAATTTGTGTATCCAAGAGAATGGAGCCCATTTCGAGCAACTAATTAGTTAGTTTACCATTGGTTGTAAATAATTAAATTAATTTAAGATTTCCTGGTTTTCCTTTCATTTAATTTATGTTTGTTAGAGAGATTTCATCCTTATAATTGACCCTAACGATCGATGCAATAAAAGTACAGGGTATATTTTTTTCAGATTTTAGCCGGTTCGATTCCCGGGTGTGGGAGAAGAGAATTTTCGAAAATCTTTGAATGCAGTTTGCTTTCTATTCAAAAATAAAGGAATGTTTCCTTTGAGTAAAACTTTCTATCTGCAGTATTAAGAGTACTTTCCCTCCAGGTGGCATTACAAAATTCCACCCTGTATATACATGAGTAAAATTAACTAAAATCTATGAATGAGAGAAAGTGGTCAAAACATACCTACTAGCTTGATTGCGGAAAAGACAAACCATTTTTTGTTTTATAGGATTCCGTTCAAATGAGAAAAAAAATGTTTTGTATTCTGTACCGTGTGACATATATTTTTTTTTTTTAATTTAACAAACCGTGTGTCTCATTTTAATATAAATCGTTTTAAAAATATTTAAGGAAATATAAGAAATTTTACCATTCCACTCCCTTGTCTCCGAAACTGCTGAGCCTAAAATTGTGAAAAAAATACAGAATATAGTTTTTTGCTTATAGATTACAGGAAAACCTATAAGAAGTCTATGGGATTAAAATAACATGGTAAATCTTTCAATATTGTACGTACAAACTTGCATTTCCGGTTGGAATGTATGCATGGGAGAGCATGTTTTTCAACTACAATATTAAGTTTTTTCTTCGAACAAAAAACATGGTAGATGACATATACATTGTAAGGAACCCTCACCACGCAAGTTCAACTCGCACTTGTCCGGTTTTTTGTAGTTTAATTTTCCATTTCGATGCAATGATACAAGATGGTATTTTGGCCGTTAATGACGTAGGTACCTACGAGAACACTTCATTTGTGTATTTTGTACTTAGTTAGAATTATATTATTGTTTTTTGTTCCAGAAACGTGTTCCCGGAGAACCTTGCGCAGGCGACGATCGCGTCCTACCGCACGAGGCTCGTTTTCGACAAGAACGACACTAAAAGTCGACTAGGTAGATTTAATGTTTCTCTTCCGATTATATTTAACTCCCGATAAATCTTAGTTTAAAGTGTTTCTTGCTACTCTTTATAACAATTGCAATAAATAATTGTACACACACTGACACGTATTCCTAATGTTATTTTCGCTACGGCAATGGGACTCCGGTACAGATAGTTCAATTTATCTGTGCGCGCGGCGCTATGTGTGGGCAAACTGTGTGTATATACAGTGACTTTGTGTGCGTGACAAGAGGTACAGTCAAGTACAAAACACAAATACAGTTATTTATATCGAAATAAAAAAGAACAACTCGGTGACGAGTAGTAGACGTTCTTTTAGTAACAATTGTAAATTAGTTTAGATTATTTTGTTTTTAATGTTATTGTAACCTGTTGTGTTTGATAACATACGGATTCTTAAAAAAAAACAACTTAATTAGGTAAATGCATGTTTATTGAACATATTATTCTGTGACACTACTAGAAAAACAAATGATGAATTTCGGATTCACTGCTCTCGCCAAGGTTAATTGTAAATTCTGATTCCATGTCAAAATGTTGATAGTGTTCTTCTTTATTTTTTAGATGTCGACAAGTATTGCCCCACATCTCTTCATCAATTTGACTTAAACAGATCTATTTTTTCATATCTAGATTATAAGTAATATTTTTTTCTGTCAACATTCTCTGCATTTCTATTTTTAATAAATTCGAATTCAGAGCTCTGTCATTTTGAACATTGTGGTATGACGCATTATCAATCACAACCACAGAGTTAGGTGGTTGATTTGGTACCAGACGTTCTTTTAGCCACTTTTCATAATTTTCCGCGTTCATGTTAGACTGGTAATCACAGGAAACACTACTTGCTTTGTATGTCGATAGTGCGTTAGGTACGAAACCTTGTTCTGAACCAGCATGCACAATGATAATTCTTTGTCCTTTCGACAGGTTCTTCTTTAGCGGTGGTCCATCTTTATTCCCCATCCTTTGCACATGACTAGTTCAGATATAGCTCTCATCTGTATACGATACAACGATTTTCTTAATCGTAGCTCTCGAACGTTATGCCACTATAATTACACGTCTGTTATCCACAGTTTTTCGCCATTCGTATACCAACTTTAACAAAACGAAATACTTCCACCATAGTTAAGTTTCTCTTGAAATATTCTTTTCAACTTTAGCAAGGTAGGTAACTCGTGATGTTCTAATTGTAACTTTGAATAGTTGAACGTATAACATCAATGTTATTGTTATCTAATTCCAATTACTTTACACGTTTTTTGCGGTTCTTATACGGAGTTTTATATTTAGAGTCCGTTGATTTTCCTTCATCCAATTTATGTATTAGTTATTGTTCTTTCTGATACCCCCACTACCATTGTTATTTTTCGTACGCTGCTTAAATTTTGGCCTGTACTGCAAACTTGATCACTTACTAGTTGCAATATATCTGTCGCATCTTTTTTCAGAAATTCGTACGAGTATACCTTGGTAGTGGTTTCACGAGTCTAAAACAATAATACGTTAACGTTAAAAATTATATATTTCATTGGGATACCTTCATTTTCCTACTAATATTATAAATGCGAAAGTTTGTAAGGATGGATGGATATATGTTTGTTACTCTTTCACGCAAAAAGTCCTGAACGGATTTGGATGAAATTTGGCACACAGATAGTTAATAACCAGGAATAACACATACAGGAATACTTTTTATTCCGATATACCCACGAGGTCAAAACTTATGCGGGTGAAACCGCGGGGTGCATCTAGTTCAATCATAATTTAATGTTAACTAGGTATATCGAAATGAGCACATTATAAACTAAACTTACCTGACTCCTTAAACATTTTCTTCGAGACATTGTTAGTAACGCATGTACCCGTGCAAAAAAGCGATAAAAACACGTGTTGCTCGGACGATGACTACCGCGTTACTACCACACAAATTAAAGCTTTAAAATTACAAGCGCACGCACACATTGCGCCGCGCGCACAAATGAGTTGAACTATTTGTAGTACAGTCGCCAACACATCAAGTTACCGCAAACTGTCAAATTTTCTTATTCGATTTTGAACTTAACCATCAACATTTTAAGGTTTAAACTCATTTGGAGAAATTTGACAGTTTTGTATAACCTGATCTGCTGGCGACTGTACAAGATCGTTCGGGGAACCTCGAACCCTGCTGTTCTAAAGTAGGTACCAGAAATAAATACAAAATTTCTATCCACTATGTTCACGACAGATTTCTCAAATTGGCAATTTCTCACAGATAATATACTCGTAATAGAACCGAGATTGCGTTCATTTTTAATTTTTTTCTCAAATCAGTGTTTGGTTACTCTTGTGGGGTGAGGCATCATTAGGCACTTATGGGTCCTCACCCCCCAAGAGTAACCAAACACTGATTTAAGACAAATCTACATCAGTAACATCTCTAAACGACGACGCGTGCTGACAATTTGTGAACAGCTAACTGAACAATGACTTTTATTGCAAAATGATGAGGAATTACTTTTCTGTTCGTGAACAAAAGATTCAAGTCTTTGTTCACAAATAGAACAGTCAGTAATTCAGGTCTTTAGATCGCTGAGGAGTTATTTAATAGATTTTTGCTATGTTCGTCGTCAAAAATAGAAGAGAGTTGAGCTCCATGACCATTTCCAATTGTAACGATTTTTCAGTTGTTCAAAATCTTGGTAAAAGACTCCGTAGAGCTCGAGTCTTTTACCAAGATTTTGATGTATGCACTACTGTCTCAACAGTGCCACAATTTTCCCAGTATTTATATAACGTCACACATGTTTTCACTGAATGGTTGGGCAGAGGTTTACCCACATTTCGATAACACCTTGCCCGACCTGGGAATCTAACCCGGAACCACTTGCTCAGCAGTAGCACATGACACTTGCGACCGCTAGGCCAATGAGATAGTTTTTGTTTGCCTGTAATCATTAAAGCATGATTGATGCGAGCAGTTGACTTTCGCATCCCTGGGCACTTATAAAACAAAAATGCAATATAATTTGAGCTTCTAACATCAATAAAACAACACTTTGTAGCCACGTAACATTTAAGACGCTGACAACACCTAAACCGCGGTCACTGTCAGATTGCACAGAAAAGAAGGAGAAGCGCGATGACACAACGCTTGTGTTAATTTATTGCAAAATATGAAGCAATTATCGATTTACAAAAAAGCTATAGATTGTATAAAAGTATGCTAATATTTTGCTTGTAGAATAATCTGACAAAAATAAGAATGATTGCATGTATATTACTTTGGTTTTTAATCGTTAAAAGAAATTTTTAGAGGTATCTTCGTGATTTTTTTCTATCGTATCAAATAAGTTATATTATATTTTCAACACACTATCTACTTATTTTGTTTACTGCAGTGGATTATTTACTTTAAGGCATTATACAATTTGCGTTTAGGTCCTGTAGTCCCCTTAAGCGGCAGTGGAAAACTAAAATAAAAGCCAAAAATAATATTTCTAAACAAGTATCTGCATTTTCCAGGTGAATTGGAGACGTATCAGATCACGGGCGACTACCAGAGCGGCAGCAATGTGTTGGGGCTGGTCTGCTTCAGCATCGTCTTGGGCATCACTATGGGCAAGATGGGCGACAAGAGTAAACCGCTACAAGATTTCTTCCACACTTTATCGGAAGCCATGATGATCATCACTGGATGGGTCATTTGGTTAGTACGACATTATTATTATGAATCTTGAAAAGACAGGCGTTGTCGAAATATACTTTTATATTTCGACCATTGGCTAAATTATCACAATGGTGTGAACTATGGCGTAAGAGTCAAGTGAGAGCATTTTCCTGTGGGCCAATTTATGTAGCATTTATGTAGTATTTTGGGAACGAACTTGGTTATTCCAAGTCATGACCAAGTTTCTAAGGTCGTATTTATGAGTCTTTAAAGATTAAGTCAACCTTTGTACGTCCAATGATATGTATGAGCCAATAAAGAGTCACTTGAACACTATATTCTAACCTTTGCTTATCCTTTAAATCTTCCAGGTTATCACCGCTTGGTGTGTTCTTCTTGGTGACAGCGAAGATCATGGAGATAGATTCATTTGCGGAGCTGGTGGGTCGGTTGGGGCTGTACTTTATGACGGTACTCCTGGGGCTGTTCCTGCACGGGTTCGGAACTCTGAGTATCCTGTTCATCCTGGCCACGAAGAAGCTCCCCTGTCGCTACATTGCGAAAATGGGTCAGGTCATGGCTACAGCTTTTGGTACTGCTTCTAGGTGAGTTATAACTACTGTAATTAAGTCAATACTATTGTATGATAATATATATAGATATCTTTGCTTCCTCTGTTGTTAAACGGTAAATACTTAATAATATTTTATATTGTGCAGTTACTGAGTTAACCTTGTTGTTAATTCAATAGAAAGTTATGAATTCGTTAATTACGTAAATTATGCATACCTACGCATAAGCAAAGTCCTATTCCTGGAGTTAAAACTTCATTAAGGGCTGATTTTTCAATATCCAGATAACGAAGAAAATACATCAAACTATCAAATTTATTCTTCAGATAAAATATATTTGACTTGAAAAACGTCATCTTAAAATAACATATCATCACGCCTCTTGTTTCCACGAAGGTTTCGGCAGAGGTGTACCTGTACACCCACATTTCGCCAGTTATGTTTAAATCCTATGTAATAGGGGCGAGCCTATTGCCATTAACCGGGCACAAAGCCAGACTCCGGGCTGCTACTGTGAAATTTCAGATGGAAAAACCCAATAACACTTTGCCCGACTCGGCAATCGAACCCAGGACCTCATGCACAGCTGTAGCGCTTGCGACCACTAGACCAACGAGGCAGTGAAAAGAACAATGTGGCTCTTAAAATAGTAACGTTAATATTTGCAAACTAAGGTTGAAGTTATCTATAACAATGTTTTAAAATAGTAACGTTAATATTTGCAAACTAAGGTTGAAGTTATCTATAATAATGTTTTAAAATAGTAACGTTAATATTTGCAAACTAAGGTTGAAGTTATCTATAACAATGTTTTAAAATAGTAACGTTAATATTTGAAAACTAAGGTTGTAGTTATCTATAACAATGTTTTAAAATAGTAACGTTAATATTTGCAAACTAAGGTTGAAGTTATCTATAACAATGTTTTAAAATAGTAACGTTAATATTTGCAAACTAAGGTTGAAGTTATCTATAACAATGTTTTAAAATAGTAACGTTAATATTTGCAAACTAAGGTTGAAGTTATCTATAACAATGTTTTAAAATAGTAACGTTAATATTTGCAAACTAAGGTTGTAGTTATCTATAACAATGTTTTAAAATAGTAACGTTAATATTTGCAAACTAAGGTTGAAGTTATCTATAACAATGTTTTAAAATAGTAACGTTAATATTTGAAAACTAAGGTTGAAGTTATCTATAACAATTTTTTCTGAATATCCAGCTCAGCGACAATGCCAATAACGATCGGTTGCTGCGACGACATGGGGCTGGACCCGCGCATCACGCGCTTCGTGATCCCCATCGGCGCTACCATCAACATGGACGGCACGGCGCTGTACGAGGCTGTCGCCGCCATCTTTATTGCACAGCTCAGGAAGGTCGAGATGTCGTTTGGCAAGATTATTGCTGTTAGGTGAGATGATCTCTTCGAAAACATTTTATTCTTGCTTACGAGAGATGCTGGTGAAAATATTCCTCCTTCCATCATACTCTATCTAAACAATAATGCCACTTTACGTAGGTACTCAAAAGTGTTCGTAAGTAGTTGATCTGCGTGGACTTCAGAACCCATAGGAAACTTTAAATCCTTTTATCTACTGGGATATTTTAAATGATCTAAAGTTGCCCATGCGTTCAATTCAGTAAAGCATCCGTTCAGTAAATATCATCATCTGCCTAGCCTTTTCCCAATATGTTGGGGTCAGCTTCCAGTCTTACCGGATGCAAAAAAAAATAGAAGTATTTTACATGGAGCGACTGCCTATCTGACCTCTACAACTACCGGGTACTACTTACCCCTTGGTAAGACTGGTAGTCAGAGTTTCGGGCTGCTGACCACCCGTAACAACTGTTAAAGATTCACGAATGACAGCCGTTTAAAAATGGTCACTCATCCATGGGGCAGCCGTAGCAGCCTGATCGATCGACCCTCGCGGTTGTTATTAATTAGCCATAAGCCCTCAGTAAATATGTATGTGTTATTACAGCCCTGGATCAGTCTACATTTTTAGGGTACCGTACCTAAATGGTGTCCGCTGGCCGTCTGTCTGTTCGTCTGTCACCAGGCTGTATCTCATGAACCCTGATAGTTAGACAATTGAAATCACAGATGATGTATTTCTGTTGCCGCTATAACAACAAATACTAAAAAACAGAATAAAATAAATATTTAAGGGGTCTCCTATACAACAGACATGATTTTTTTTTTGCCGTTTTTATAGATAATGTACGTTCCGTACATTACCTTCGTGCGCGAGTCCGACTCGCACTTGGCCGGTTTTTTTTAAATCCCAATCTCCCAATTTGTCAGAAAAGCCTTCCTATTTACGAGTACCTACTACCCTATGTACACAACTGATTTTAAGTGTAACTTGTTTATATAGCCATTATCATCGGTAACACACTATTTGACATGATTTCCAGTGTGACGGCCACGGCAGCGAGTATAGGCGCGGCGGGCATCCCGCAGGCCGGCCTGGTCACCATGGTCATGGTGCTGGACACAGTCAACCTGCCCGCTGAGGACGTCTCCATCATCTTGGCTGTTGATTGGCTGCTGTAAGTGTAGTTTTTAATGTTTAATCAAAACAATGTAACGTGTTGATACCCGTTTGGGGAAATCGGACTAAAACCCCTACAGTTCCTGCCACTAACATGAGTCGGGGGGCCGTGAGATACTAGTACGTTCACCGCACTCCCGAATCTCAAGATAGCTAACCTAATCAGATTAAAATGCCTGTTAGAATGTTTTTACATTCATAACTTCTCCTCTCTTTTTCTTCTGAAGTCTTCATGAAGAACCTTCAAGAGTTATTAACGAAGAACTGCTTACTCTTTAAATGGTGACCTCTGTTCATGAATGGGTTAGTCCAGAATGTTTTTCAATCAAACAAATTTGTCTATGATGCTGTTTTGTCCTTTGTAGACTGTGCAGTTATAGAAATTATTGGTAGGTTGAAATATTCATAAATAGATCGTGTACCTACCGCAAATAGGAATATAGGTATATATAAATAAGGATAAAGTTACAAGTAATATATGGCATGCATTTTGTCATCAGCCCTTTTGGTTGATTTTTGTCACAATATACACAGTTGCTGTGACGTCACTAGCGCAAATGTATACTAGCACATTTTGCTAAGGAATGTTTCATTCTTGCCATGGTTCACTGTTGTGGCAAAGTAACAAATTAGTTTTTTTTCGATGAAAAATAATCATAATTGAAAATTTAATTCCAGCGACCGCTTCCGTACAACGATCAACGTGGTTTGTGACGCTTTGGGTGCCATTATAGTGACGTCACTATCCCAGGGAGACATAGAGAAGACCCGCGCTATCAACAACGATAAGGAAGGGGCGCCTTCCCACGAGCTTTCCGAACTAGAGAAAGGCGACCAGAAAGGCGACCATTGAGCTGATAATACCACAAATATACGTCCTCCACTGACTGTTGTGGACAGAATACGGAATAACGTCATGGTTGAAAATAACACTGTTTGATAAAAATCGATAAATAAGTACAAGACAAATTGTGCTTTAAATTCAAATCATATCGTATTAAAAAAATACAGAAATTGCTTCAATGTAAAAAAACAAATTTTTATTATTTTGGTACATATCGTGATCGGAAAATCAAATTTGAATACCTAATAAAAATAACATAAAATAACTCGTTATTCCGTCGCGTTGCGAAAACTGTTCTGTGTTCAAATGAAGTTATAGTAACCGTTATTTTTAGGACAATAACGTTGCTGCTTAAACTGTTATATGTGATGGGATGTATGATTTTTGTGTGTAAAGTATTGATGTTTAAATTAGAATAGTTTTTATTTTATTGCAAATCTTTATGAATACTGTTTTAATTTATATATATGATTTTATTTATAAATGGTCATGTTTTAATTTACGCATAATCTTTTCATTAAATTATTTTTTTATATTTTATTGAAAGGAACAGCAAATAGTTACATTAACAAAATATTATTACATTAACTTACAAATAATTTAACACAAAACATTTTAGTAATAATATAAACCCATAACGCCGTGTAAAGTTTAAAAAAGAGTGTAATCGCTAGGAGGAGGAAGGAGTTTTAATATCAGTACGAGTAAAAATGTAGAAAAATATTACATAATACAAAATATGACCTAGCTTACTAAGGTCATATTTTGTATTATTTAATCTTTAGTTTGATGATTTCTAGAAAACCTTTTCTGATAATCATCAAACTCCAACACATTAGTTTTATTTGCTAAATAGGAGCGGGTGAGGCTTTAGAATCTATTCATTGGACAAATGCTAATATATGAGTCAACCATACTGCGAATTGGTGAGTGCTGGCCAGAGTTATTTCGGCAAGAGTTCATTTAAAAAAGAGTACAACCTGCGCGTTCCTGTCCAATGTGGTTTTAGGTTTTAGGTACAGCGTAACAAATCATGTTATTTAGATTTATACAATTGAATTTATTTCTGTCAATTTTATATAAAAGCTTGAAGGCTTCAACGTATCTTCTTCGATAATATTTTCAATGTGTTTTTGGGACAGTTGTTAAGGCTCTCTATGCACCGTATTATTCATGATTATAAACATTAATATCAGTTTATATAGGTATAAACATTATCATAGCGTACCAAACGTTGGTTACCGAAATAATGTTTAATGTTACATTAATATCCAGTATTTAGGGTTAAAATGTTCATGTAAATGTTAGAAGGAGCTTATAAAATGTGTCGGTGTGTTCTATATGTGCCATTTTAAGTAGGTTTAAAGTAGTTGTCGTGGTGATGTCTAGAATCTTTGACTCTTTTATATTCGTGTCTACGTTAAATCAAGACTCGAGTATTAAGTGAAAATGTGTACATTTCGCTTAAGATATATAGTCATCTAAATGAGAATATATCTTAAGTTGATTGAAAGTATAGCTCTTATTCTCTAAAGAGTAAAAGCTATACTTTCACTTGAAGTTTTTAATTAAATATTTTCAGCTATTTTGCTACTACAAAACTTTTCCTGTCCTTTTCTAAGGATTTTTTTGAGACAAAATTTAAAAAGAACTTCAATATTTATGTAGGATAGGTCCTGTCTAGTGATGTGACACACAGAAGTTACGCACAGAAAATTTACCTTTGGAGACATTTATAAAAAATCTGTAGCTGAAACTTTCCATCTATTTTTGTATGAATGTATACATTAGTCGAGTCGAATGTGTATGTAATGTATCTAGAATGTGTTTATATTAAGTAGACACTGAAATTATATGCGTCAAAAGTTGATTTTACCAACAATTATGTTAATTAGATATTGTTCTACGTTTTATTAAACGTTTTTGGTATGTCAATTAAATCTCTTGTACTTTTCGACAAGTTTCGTCATTGCGAAAAAGTACTTAATAATAATATTGTTTCATTGCATTGCTTAGTTCCATCCATTTAAATTAACATTGAACTGTTGGTAAAACCAAACATGTGTTGTTAGTAAATTTTCAGATTTGTAATGTTAAAGACAGCCTGCATTCCAGTTGTTTCAAACGAATACATAACACTTAGTGTTGTGCTTCTATTTATTTACATTTGTTATCGATTGTTTTTATCGTTACAAACGATATAAAATTTACCGTTAGTAGCATGAAAATGTATTCATATTTTCAGCTGTTTCACCATTTTCTAATTTGACACAATTTTTAGTAGTTATTTTTTATCCCTTTTTAAAACACAGTGATTTTTGATAAAAAAAAAAAGAAACTATGCCTCCATTGAAGCAATGTGTTAAGTTTTTTCAGCTTAGAATTGGTGAAACAGATCCTAGTAGTGTATGAGTTACTAAGTGATTCTCTAAAGCAATTTAATTTAGAAAACTAGTTATTCGAATAAGTTACGACATAATAAATTATATCAAAATTATTTATGTTTTCGACCACAGCAGAGGGAAAGTCATTTAATTGTGGCCAAATATCAGCTGTAAGCTATAAGGATTATAGTAAGATATTTTATCATTAAAAATATTATATAACCACATTTATATACGTAGATGTAATATTCATAATAGTTTCTAGTCCCCCACTTTAATTTTATATTAGTCCGTTTTTTTTAATAATGTTAAACATTAAATTTGATGGTATTATCATGGGACGAAGACATTTTTAACGGAAGTAGTATCAACACCTATTGGATCTTTACACGAAAATCTTTTACTTAGTAAAGAATAACTTATTTTGCTATGATTATGTGTTATCGTTATTATTTGTATGTATTGTCGTACTACGTCTTATATTACTGAGTTTGAGTCATACCAAATATTGTAATGTAAGTACAAATTATTTATCGATGTCGGCTCATGATTCCCTGTTTTTATTTAAAATGGATGTTATTTTAAATAAATATTTGTGTGAAATTTGTTTTTTTTTTCTAAGGACACAAATAACAGAACAACTTAATTTCATTTTTTATTTAAAAAATTAGCTCTTGCATTAACTTAGGATTAAGATTTGGTACAAAAATTTCATATATCTTTGTCTGTATAGAGCTGACTCTCTATCACCTCACAGCCAAGGTACACATTTACACTACTAAACAAAAATAAAAAAATCTTCACATTAAAACTATAGTTTAAACAAAAACAACCTTCAAAGAAATAACAATCAGTGTTTGGTATCAAAATACCTACTAAGGACTTATCGTCGGTCAGTCAGTCTTATTGAATAAATATATACGTAATAACTTAAGCGTGTTCTCATTGGAATGTATCAAATTTACATGCTGGAAAGCCATGAGTATCCTAGTTGTGTCGAGGAACTAAAGAATTGATGTCGATTGTCATCATAACGAGTAACAATATCAATCGAGGAAGCCTCATTAAACTAACTATCAGCTAATAATTAAGGACTATATTTATATCTAAGTCACTTATAGGAATGTTACATATCAGTGCGTAACACTCAACAATTACAATTACATTAACCTACTCACAAGGCATGGCACAAACCGCACGAACCGTAGTCTTTGTGTAACTTATCGCGACCTAGATATGTTTTCAAGACTCCACCTTAAAGCTTTAAATAACGATATTCAACCTCATTTCAACGAGCTATCGCGCTTAGAAAGAAAATAAATCGTTATAACGTTTTCTGTAAAACGTTATTAACCATTATTTGTTGCCTATGACTGTTTGGTCAAGAGCATAAACAACGACTAAATAGTCTTGATCAAATAGTCGACGAACATTTGTTTTTTAGAAAAATTACTGATTTATCATAACAACACAAAACAGCAACAACTGATCTAAGGTGGTATCTAAGTGCATCGTCCACCATATTATCGGAAAACTAAAAAACCTAAAACGAATGTCCTTCAAACTTCGAATTACGACTTTTCCCAGCACCTCAAATTATTTTTAGTCGTAACTTTCCCAAAAAGGTTTTCTTAACACAATTATAGGGCGAGAGAGAGTGCGATAGCTATACCATGCCGTTGCTAACATGGTTGTTGTTGATGGTGTTCCAATGTTTTTGTGATCCGTTATGTGTGTTGTATGTGGAGTCCCGTCGGCCGTTTCGTTCGCTTCCCATGGAATTCCTCGCTCTAGCCAGGGTCGCTGCTGATATCTCCATAGATTCGCCATAAGGGAGTCTTGAACCACGTCTCATGCTGCCGCTTCGACATCGAACATTCTGGAAATCGAAATATCATAGTTTCGAAGTTCATAAGCAGTCATTTTTAGTTTGATTTAAGAATGAGTAAGCAATAACGTTTCCATAAAATGCAAGCGTGATGATTTCTTTTTTTTTTAAACATATTTTACTGCACAAGCTTACTGTCATATACGATAAATATATTATAGTTCAGTATTCCGACTTTCGGGTCCTAGACCACCGTTAACTGAGGAAAACGTGGCCTGATGACAACTCTATGTACGAGTATAATAGGAACTATTTAATGTTCAATGATCGGTCAACTACTTCTCCACCTCGCATCTGTATATGGCAATCTGCACGATACCTACGAGCTCCTTAGAGGTGCTAATCCGAAGGCGTCGGCAACCGAAAATCGCAGAGGCAACGCCACGCCGCCCAATCACAATGATGGACCTCAACCACACGACTGCGTTTTCTGAATTAAGCCATAATAGCTTACAGCGCTCACATCAATAATTTGCGTTCCGATTTAGCTATCACGATTATGACAGCTAAGAGCTGCCAACAACTCGGAACGCTCGTGAACGCGCTCACAGTTCTTGCTTAACGTCAAAACTTTTAAAATAACCCCTAACCTTGTACAAGAAATACTGATTAGAACGACCGCGACGTCCAGTGATGAAGAGGATGACGAAATGCTTATATTAGCGTAGTTATATGCTCCCGATAAAGATTTTCTCCGAAGACAAATATGCAACAATAACTCTTAGGAAAGCCTCCTACAAGGTGGACCGATGACCTTGTGAAGGCCGCAGGAATCAGCTAGATGCGGGAAGCACAGAACCGGTCGAAGTGGCGGTGCTTGGGGAGGTCTATGTCCAGCAATGGACGTCTTTCGGCTGAAATGATGATGAATGAACAATAACTAAATATAATGCTCATGGGTTTAAAACTCATTTCAGGTATGCTGTTAGGTCTTGGATTTGAATGTATGCCACTGAGCCCTCTCGTATTGCTCTGATGTGAGCATTACAGAAATTTGTCGCCCGTTGGACTCGTCGGCTATATTCACTTGAATACTCATGGTTGGATTACAGTATTTCTTTGTGTCACAAATTTCTTCTTCGTCTTTGGTTATGTGGCGACTGCACCCAGAACAACACAATTTCGAAAATGCCACGTGAGTTTATAGATATGATGCGACTCAAAACTAAACAGCACAACTGTCACTTTTGACAGCGCTCACGGTGATATTAATTTAGGGCCATCGGCATTATCGCAAGATGGCGCATGTCATGACGTCATCTGTGACGATTCACGGGACATCGTTATTGCGCTCACGCTAATTCGGAACGGGTGTAAGCGCGTTCAAATCGATTACAGCGGAATACTATTCGGAATCCAGCCTTACTATCTTTACTCTATTAAAATGGCAACAAGCAGCGATGTTGTCACCTACGGAACCTTCTTGATAGAGTTACATAGAAATCTGTCGTGTTGCTGCAATCTGACATTGTGATTCGATGAAGTTACAAATGTGGCTTGCGGTTGCGGTCGCCTTTGGAAGAGCACCAGAACTCTCTCAAAATAATATATATAAACAAATAAATTGGATAGATAGATGGCGTGAGACTTACAAAGTAACTCACCCGTCCGGCGCGCCACGTCCACCGGTTGCGGTTGAACACCCCGTACACAATGGGGTTGGCGCACGAGTTGGTGCACGAGAACAGCCACATCGCCTTCTGGATGGCGGGGTCTAGGCTCTTCAGAGATTCTTTGTCGATCCAGTACCTGGGAAGAATGGAGTTTATATATATTTTCTGTATTTTTTATTTTTATAATGGGGTTATCGAGAGGTTAGGTTCAAGATTCCAAGTGGCAATAAAAACGATATGACTTGCAAGAGAGTACATCATTATGCCGTTTCTGTGGCAGTCTGTGGCAGTGAATTCGTGAAAACTGACTGTCACTTCCTGTTACACACTAACAGGATGTGACAGTTTGAACAACTTAAGAAAGTACCTACTTTTTAATAGCATGTAATTAGTGTACTTACTCATGGGATTAGAAAGTATAGATTGTAAGTAGAGGGGGTCGAATTTCGACCAGTGTACCACTAGTAATTAATAATTATTCGGATAAATATTTCAGTATTTAGCTTTTTAAATTTTGGGGTTACTTTCTGTCGCTGCTCAGTTGCTTCTTACCAAAGTGAGATGTCAGATGTTACATATCATATGCGACTACAGTAAAGCTAGGTCGTTTTTTTTTTCATTATGCAGTTTAGGCACAGTTGAAATCTAGCGCATGTAGTCTCTTATCTTTATACATGATGAATTAATTTAGTTGAAATAATTTGTAAGTGCCCCGCTCAGATGAAACCGATAAGAAGGGACTCAAATAGGATACTAGGCAGAGTCTTTTTCTTCTCCTTGCCGCTGTCACATGTTGCTCGGGGTCATCGAATTATATTTTTGAAAACAAGTAATTGCTACGGGGTTCTGGGAACGATTCTTATGCACAAAATATAGTGTTTAGATTTTATTTCTGTTTGTCTGTATGTATGTTCCAGCATCACGCAAATACTACCGGATAGATTCAGTTCAAATTTTGCATAAATATTCCCTATAAATCTGGTCAGTCTATTATCATGCTATTTATTATGGGGGATGAGTAATATTACATTATTTTCGTATTCTTCTATAGTTTACCGCAAATTGTAAAAATGACTAGCCTAGAGGTTAGAATATTGCAGGTAGTTACAGATTTAATATTTTAAATTACTATCTATATGCTATACCTTTATAGAGCTAAGCAGTCAATCATGATATACAGGGTGGATTTTTGAGACTGGGCAGTCAGGGTAGGTACTTTAACCGTTGTAGGAAAACGGTCTAAGGAGACTGTCCTTAACTTAACTTTATGAGAAACTTTGATCTGCATTCATAAAGTTTATGTTTTGTCTCTGCATCACCCTAAGGTTGACTGGTAGAAAATGCCTCAGGCATTAAGTCCGCCTTTTGTACATAATGTTTAAAAAAATAAAAAATTAAATAGGCCATTTAAAAAAAAGAACTTGTTTGATTCCAATTGATCCTGTTTCCTATTAGGGTCTAAAAACTCTATCGGAAGAAATTACTATTATTAGTATTTGAGTACTAGAAAAGTCAGAAATCGCAAAAAACAAATCTGATATTTTATGACATTCTTTTTTTTTCACATTATTTTACTACTACTAAAAGTACATTGCTACTGAAGACTGCAGGTGTCGAGCTCAGGACAAGCTGCTTCTCACACAGACAACTGTACGGCGCTTTCTCCCGCATCATCATCATAACTCTCTGTATATTTTGGCTGCCGAGACCAAAACTAGCAGTATAAAGCAGCAAAGTTTTATAAAAATATAGCTGTTATGTTAGTGGAATACTTGCGCTTGCATTTGAGTAAAAACACATTCAAATGATAGAGAACAGCAAGTTCAGATAAATGGTGTTAATTCACTAGGTTTAAAAGTAAAAATGGGTGTACCACAAGGCTCATTATTGCGTCCTTTCCTCTTTTTAGTTTATATAAATGATCTACCTCATTTGTTAAAACCCAACTACTAATGGTGTTCGCTGACGATACTTTCCTAATTTATTTTACTCCCTAATCATTTGGAGAAATTTTACAGTTTGTAGTAACTTGATGTGCTGGCGAGTATACGTGAAGAAAAATATAATACATATTTTAGTAAAAGAGATGAAAGACACTAAGAAGCTAGTACCGAATAAAATTCTTGAAATTAATTTCTGGATTAGGTATCATTTTCAGAAAGCACGAGCTTTGTCACGATTTTTTTGTTGGTATAGCGTGTGCTATCTGACATAGCAAATAAAATAATTTAATGTTTTGTATTCCGCGTAGTGTAAATTATTTTGCATACTATTTATTGTATAGAATCGAGTTTGAACAGACAGGTGTGCTGCTGGAGAGTTTCTTGCACCACTTCTTCTTCCCAGCTAAAGCACTAGGAAATGGTGAAGGGCTTTTTGGGGGACTGTCTTATGCAATTTTGACGTTCGAAAAATGCTGATTCTCAGCCTAGTTTGAATAAATGGCTTTTGATTTTGATACAGCTGTAGCTTTTAAATATGTTATCAATATAGGGTGGCCTATTTTCCTACACTACAGTGGCCAAGTTTTTTTTGCTAATAACTTACCACAAACAATAACAGTAGTAAGGAGACCAACAAGTAAAAAAGACTAGAACGATGGTGACCGTCATCTTCAATGTCCGGGCGCGCGCTCGGCCGAGGATACCCACGCCGCTTCGACGCATCTTATCTGCAATCATTATAAAAATATTTGATGATAGTGCGTTCTGCATTGCTCACGCAAGAAACACTTTTATTAAGATATGTAGAACACACTCATTGTGAAATACGAGGAGAATACTTTAAGGCATAACTAGTTGGTACTGGCCGCAATAAGTGATTAATTGGCATGAGGATTTGCAATTTTACGCACCAGTATTTCAACCAACATCGCTTTAGCAGTGCATCTTTAGAGGCTTCTGTATATACCGCGCGTGCGTAGGACGCGATGCGCGGTCACAATGCGGTGTTTATTTAGCCGTAATACATTTTGGCTGAACGTCAATCAGCCGTAATAGAAAAAAGCGCCTTTGTGTATTTCGGCTAGACCTTTTGTAATACGCATAATATAATATATGTTATACAATTCGGCTGCGACATATAATGTGCCTAAAGTTGCGACAACATTTAGAAAGAAACATATTTTATTTAGGACACGGACACGCACAGTCGTTTATGGTGGAGGTGGGCGTTTCCTATATGACTACTCTGAGAAGAGAGGCCGAAACAAACTCAGAGGTCACAGTGTCTTTTAATGTCCAGACATAATCTTGGTTAGATCATGTGAAGACCATGTAGATTGGTGTCTAAAATGGTCTTCTGAGGGAAGAACCACACAGACACGCACAGTCGTTTATGTAAGTAGGTCATCATATTAAAAAAAACTATATGGGGTGGGCGTTTCCTATCCTAACTACTCTGAGAAGAAAGGCCGAAACAAACTCAGAGGTCAAGTGAACCATGTAGATTGGTCTTCTGAGGGAAGAACCACATAGACACGCACAGTCGTTTTCAGGATTTGTACCCTGATACTGGTCCCTTATTCAGGAGACTTTAACACGATACAACTACACACAACTACGGTAATAACACAGTGTGTGTCTTGTGTGGGTTGTGTTAGTTATTTATGTCTTTAGAATTTTGTATCACACAACTTCCCTTACCATTGGAAGTATTAGCTCTCCGGATGATCTCAAGCAGTGCGGCCGACGAGCAATACAACGTGGACAGCAGCGGGATGACGTACATCAGGATCATGTTCACCAGGAAGTAAGCGAACTCGTGGCACTCCGTCGGCAACGAGCCGTAAGACACGCACTGGTAGTATCTGAAAGTGGAAACGGAAGGTAATTTTATTAATGCATACTTAAGCGCTACTGCTAAGCATGAGGTCCTGGGTTTGATTCCCGGGTCGGGCAAAGTGTTGTTGGGTTTTAGGGTTTCGTAGTAAACAAGGAGTCCTTATACCTATGTAGTTTCGCAAGCTTAGACTTGCACAAGTCTGCGTGACACCGAATGGCTCGGATACTTGTGGTAATTCATCCCATACACGTTAATGTATACTTGTACAAATCCATAGTTGCGCAAGTATATCTTAACGTGTGTAGCCTGGATTAGTTTGTAAAGTACAAACAGTTTGACTGGACAGGTCCACTCACATCTGTGTGGTTCTTTCCTCAGAAGTCCATTTCAGACACCAATTTACATGGTCTTCACATGATCTGACCAAGATTATGTCTGGACATTAAAAGACACTGTGACCTCTGAGTTTGTTTCGGCCTTTCTTCTCAGAGTAGTCATATAGGAAACGCCCACCTCATCTAGTTTTTTTAAATATGATGACCTACTTACATAAATAATATTATTTTTAATTATCATTTATTAGAGCTCATGTCTTGATAACCGAAAAATCTGTTTTCAGTTAGGTACCATCATAATCTAAGTATTTCCCATGACCTTAAGCGAATATACACTCACAGAAACCCATATTCTCATTTAGTCCTAATCATTGACATAACCAATATAATAAATACGAGTAACACACGCACTTGTAATCGTATTGATAATCGATCAATCAACAAACCTTTCGACAATTTATTACCGAACCACATTAGGGGGAAGTCGTAACTTTCGTTATGTTATTGGATGGCAAACAGGACGACGATACATAACTAAGTGGTCATCGCCGTTTATGGTAATTTGCAAATAACGTAAATCCAAAGTTGATCAACGGAACGTTCCTGTCGGTTTATTCTGTAAAAACTTTTTTACAAAAAAGTTTTTGCAAAAAGTTTTTATTTTTACGCCCACAAATTCGACCTGCTATGTAACTAACAGTGACAGGAAGTTATTATATCATCATCCACATAGATTACATGAAAAAAAAATCATTTAGCGGGTCTGTTTGTAAATTATCTAAGTTACAACAGCCTAATGTCAAGTGTTTATCACCAGCCAATATTGCTTTTCCCGATGCAGCAACGTTAATTGTTGAGGAGTTCTCCTGGTACTTCACCATCAGCTCCACATCACCTTATGCATAGTGACGAGCATAAATGGCTTAGCAACCATTAAAGTAATCGAATCGCAACCCGTGAAATACTTATTACTGAGTAGTTTCGGTGGCCATCAGTGTTCTTCATGTGTGTGTTGTGTGTTTTGTGTTGTTAATGGTGCTATCCAAGAGCAAATACACGAGTTGCTACGAAAAATACCCAAATCGTTATAGGTGTGCCTATAATATTTGACGATTTCCCTCGATTTCTCCATGATCCCATCATCAGATCCTGACCTGATGACAATGGGACCACCTAGGAAGAACACAACCCTTTCAAAAAAAAAAGAATTTTCTAAATCGGTCTAGCCGTCTTCAATCGGAGAACATACATAAAAAAAACATTCCGACGAACTCAGAACCTCCTTCTTTTTTTGAAGTCGGAAAAAAGTCTCACCGTCCATACTTTATACGTGAAGTGAGCTTGAAGTAAGCTGTCATCCCACCAATGCTAGGGATTGACAGTTCACTTCAAGCTCACTTTATAGTACGCGTCAAACTCAATGGCGGCTCTGAAGTGCGCTACTCGCTGCGCAGTACCCAACCCCTCACCCCCGCTGCCACACGAATTCGTTACTGCGCACTGCGCAGCGACTCGCGTAGTGTTCCGAGCCACCATAAAGTTTGAATCGGGCTGTACCTAAGTTTTCAGGGGGGGATTTCTATAGGAATAGACCGGCTGGCGTCGTAGCTTTGCTATCCCAGAGATACAGCTAAAAAATGTCATTTACCTGTAATTAGCATGGCACGCAACCTTTTACCATTACCGTGATATTATTTCTCCGGACGAACTTTACAGAGGGATTTACTACTACTACGAAGGTCAAATAAATGAGCTATTTTAAACAAGTAATGTATCACATTACCTTATCGAGAGCCATTACATTTAAAAAGCCAGTTATCCGAATATTAATGTATGTATGCTCAATTTAATCTGAATCGATTTATCTTCGATTGCTTTCAAAAGAATTCTGAAAAAGTTTCAATGAATAAAATTGCTCTTCGGTATTTTTAGCGTGCTAGGAATTATTCAAATTCTATTTAATACATTTAGTAACGGATTGTATTTTTAATTTTTCATTCCATTTCTGTAGGAAAAAGTTGTGACTAAAAAGTTGCTCCGTAATTACTCCATTTTTGTGGACTATTTGGCGGGGGGCAATTTTGTTATCTTTCAGGGTTGTCGCAATGTAGAATAGTGAAAATATACAGATGCCTTATTTCAGGACATAATTATAGTCTACTATTTTGGGAAGATGGATAATTATCATCATCGTTTTTGGCTCGGATTCGGTTGTTCCACCCACTGCTGAGTAAAGTCCGGAGATAATGAGGAATCAGGAAGATGGGCTTCGTCCCTACTCTCACCGATTCCGGCTCTACACTATTCAAAAAGTCCCAACTATACACGAAACGATAAAACGGTACAGTCAGAATGTAAATACTTACTAGTAATACTGCAAATCAAATGCCTAAACAGCGAAATAAACATTCTAACCGCAATAACGATGTAACTATTTCTGCACCACAGACTACTTACGAGTATATGAAACGGAAATTCCCACAATACAAATAGAGTTTCCTAGCCATGTTTATGTAAATAAATGTACTCTATGTTATTAGTCTGTTAGTTGCAAGCTCAATAACCCTATTCCATCAATCCAGTTTTACGATTGGCGTCTATCGGCTGCCGAGAGCGTTTCTTTTACTTAAGGAAGGCCACGAAATATATGAATATGCTGATTGGTATCGTAAATGCAAATTTTATTACAGTGGTGTTGATGTTGGTGGTGATGGTGGAAGTTTACAGAGTATGGGCTCGTTAAATATTGAATTACACTTGTTGTATTATTGACTTAGATGAAAAGTTAATCTTATCCCTCAGAGCAGACTTAAGTTGATTCATTTAAAAAAGTTTATCAAGAAAATAAGTATTTCTTAACTAAGAATTCATCAGACCCATCGACGTCTTTTCCGAGATCGTGTGTAATCTCAGGTTCACGTTTGTATCTATGTATGTCGCAGATGGATTGTCGAATCCGCTGTTGTGCATAACCGCTAGCTGTTTTACAAAACAGCTCCGTTATGTAAAACATCTAAACCACGCGGCAACGTTCAGCTGGATTGCCATTGCGTTACGTTTAACAAAACTGCTGCCTATGTTAAGACATAATGCAGAATGCCTTATCTGCAGTCACAATAATCGTTTGGTGTGGCATTTATCAAATAACTTTTCCCGCTCTGGGCGGAGCAGCAGGGTGTCAGACTCTTACTGACTAAAATCCACCTGTATTCCTTCCGTTGCCTGTATTGCCAGGGGCCCCGGTAACCCTTTAGAATAGAATATAATAGAATACTATTTATTATGTACACCATAAAAATTACAGATACAACTGTTGAAATAGTACCTTCTCGCGACCCCGGCAGGCATCGGCCCTAGTGGACCCCTACACTTGTGCTGACGACATCTCTTTGAGGCGCACGTGGAATATAACGAGCCGTCGACCCGGGCCTGGTCCTTACCGGACGGTGAGCTACCCATTACTCACCGTCTGGTGTGGCTTCTAATGCCGAATCGGTCGCAGTAACTAAGCTAGGACACCCTGACCAATTGATTTAGTTTAGGTTAGAACTGTGAACAAACGCGCGCGAGCGGTGCCGTGGTAGCAGCCGGCTAGAGCTACTTCAAAGTTGCACTTGGCTATTTAGTATTATTAGGACTGACTTTTATAAAACTCTGATAGCTTTATATTAAAATTGTCCTTAAATCCACATGAGTTAGGGTCATTTTCACTCATTCCTTGTTTTATTTATTTCTGTTTTGGACGCCATTACTGGTGTTATTACACGCAGATTCACGAGCGCTTAAATTTAGACCTAAAAACTACAATCTGACGTTTCATTTTAAGCTGTCACATGAGGTCTAATCGTTGACCCGCTGCATTGGTAAATGTAAAATGTTTATGAAATTCTGCGTGTGTTATTGAAAATATCTAAACGTCGTCCAGCTGTTTTACATAACGGAGCTGTTTTATAAAACAGATAACGGTTACGAAAAGCAGCGGATTCGACAATCCATCTGCGAAATCAGGTATTTGAATGTCAAATCTTATTCGAAATTATGTAGGTATACCATGACGACGGCAGGACAGTGCACATTGCACGCAAAACAGATGGCCAGGGGATGATGGGGCTGAAAGATTCTGGAGTGGAAACCGCGTAGGTACCGGAAGACGAAGCGTAGAAAAGCCTCCCACAACGTGGACCGATCACTTTGTAAAGGCCGTTGAAATCCGCTGGATGCGGGAAGCACAGGACCGGTCGAAGCGGCGGTGCTTGGGGAGGCCTATGCCCAGCAGTGGACGTGCTTTGGCTGAAATTATGGTGATGATGATGACCATGACAACGTGAGCCCGTATTTTGTTCACTCTGCAGTTGCTTCTTCACACTTTTTAGTCAATTATTCGATAGTTATAGGTCATACGTAAACTTTTGCTATATTCTCTACAATACTATCGTCCATATTATCCTCTGAAACACTCACAACCGATTCACTAGCTCCAATACTTAGAGGGCTCAGACATGTTCTATCATCGCCTTTTAGATTAGCATCATACGATCATCTAGATTACAGGCTGAACTTTAGGCGCAAATGTAGCACAATCTCCCTGAATCAGTGCCAATATTACACTAGGATTCCTTCCTGTTAGCATATGTTTATGAAACATCAGATCATTGAGTATACTATTGATATATGTATATATCTTATAACAATTATCGCTGTGCAATCATATTTATAGTAGAATTTCCTGAGATGTGGGTGCTTTTAAATATACAAAATGTGAGTAGGTATATCCCAAACTAGATTTGATGCAAAATTGGAACGAATAATTTGAACAAAATATTAAGTAGATAATATTTGGAACCATTTGGTAATAATATTCGATTAATGTGACACTAAGGTTGTCGGTTCTAGGTTCCGACGATTTATTATATTAATCTGAGGTTCTAAGATTAATATAGTTAGCTCCAACTCGGCCCAATTTTTAACAAACAGTATTGATAAAGAGACGATTCGCTAAGATTTATGGCTAAGCATGCCTTCATCATAGCTTATTTTTATAAGTAAAGAGGAAAAGGAAAAAGCTGGCTCGGTTTTTAGGTGCTACGTGTAATTTAAAATGTTTTAATAGTGGTAACGGCCGCGACTTACGAGTTGTAGGTCGTAGGTTCGAACCCAGACAGGCGCTTTACTTTGTGTAAATTATTTCATCACCACTGCTCTCAAAACGGTGAAGGAAAACATCGTGAGGAAACCGGCATGTCCTAGAACCAAAAATTCGAAGACATGTGTCATCTACCAACCCGCACTGGGCCCGCGTGGTGGATTACGGCCCGCTCCCTCTCACAGAGAGGAGGCCTGTGTCCCAGCAGTGGGAACATTATAGGCTGATTATGTAGTGACAATACTGTCAACGGAAGATAAAATACTGAGTGGGCAGTTGCGATGAGGATATCACTAATTTATTAAGTATATCTATGTATAATTCTATCTGTGATTTTTTTCAAATATAAATATGAATATTTACTAGGTATGGTTACTACAAATAAATACTCCCTATGAAACCGAACTTCGGCGCGGCGCCCGCGTGAGTGCGACGCGAATGTGTATGGCCAAGGTCAAAGGCGATAACCCGAGCCTTAAAATATACCTTTGTAAGACTAAGATCTCAGTATTGGTATTGATATTTTCCAATAAATACGTCTTTTATGTCTAGCATCTTTATCCCCTTGATGTATTCAAGTTCATTTTTTTATCCTCATCAATCTTATCATATTATTGTATGTTTTTGTGAATTTTACCACATAATATTAGCCAGAGCCAAAATATTTAATTAAAAAGCGTAGAAAGATTCAAAGCTTATCTTTGGAAAGAATAACATATTATAGAATCCTGCCTTTTTATTAAAGGACCGCTCTGGAGCAAGACTTATGAAAAGCGATGAGGTCTAAAATACTGCACCTAACGACTTACAAAATGTTTGATACTAGGTTCAGTCAGGAAAATTAATTAATAAACAAATTGACACCCTATGTCAATTTGTCGTGCCATAGCCGTTTCATACGATATGGACATTTGAATATATGGACAATTTGAGGTGGTAGTCAATTAGCTTAACAAATAATATCCCTGATTTACGTCTAGGAGGTAACTACTTAGTGAAGAAAAGGCTAAATGAAGATATTTTCTGAGGAATATATAAGTTAGGGATTACATCACTGACAAAAATGCTTGGCTCAACGCTAGTCCGGCTCCACAAGGGCGCATAAACTAATTGATTAGCATTCGAAAATATTGTTGGAGCTGCTGAAGATTGTAAAAACTATTTTTGCATTGTATAAATTTAATCTCTTAGTAATGTATAATTGCATAGCACATGTGTGAGCATTATGTAACTACTATACAGCTACCCTTTGGTATGACTTTCATTGACTTGAATGTTGCTGGCGGCTGAGAGTATGTCGTGCTCACTCTAATGTCTCGCTGGTGGTGGCGTGTGTGTTGGATCATTAAGTTCCCTTCAAAATGGTCGAGTTGAATGATGAACGGGCGCCGTCAGTAGGGACTGGTCATTTCCTAGCTGCTACGGCCCATTTTAACATTTTTTAATTTTTGAAAAGTTTTTATATTTTTATTACGGACGCTTTTAACGTGAACGTCTTTCTACGTTGTTCTCACATGTATAATTTCAACATGAATGATGTAACCAATATTTTGTTTTAAAAGAGTGTCCGTGGAGTTTGTTGCCCATTGATCTCCATGGAAACCTACTACGCTTTGAAATGGGCAACTAGCTTCATCTTTCTCACTGACGGACCCCTTGACAATTCAAAAGTGCCTGTATAATTGTTTTTTTTTTAAACATTTTATTTTGAAAATATTTACATCATTTAAAAACTAAAAAACTTAAAATAATAATAATTATATTATGTACAATTACATAAAAAGGGAGGGCAAAATATCATAGGGCGTCAAAAAATTCGTCCGCATCGCTGTCAACAGGAAAAGTGCTCAAAAGGCTGGCAGCATTACCACGTTGTATGGCAATGCTGATTCTTCGGCCAAAAAATAAACCAGCCCTCTGGTCACGCGAGGAGTCGACCAACCGATTGGCGATGTCTCTAAAAACTAAGTGGGCACTCGGACCCCATGGCCCTAGTGTTTCAACCCCAAACGGCTCGAACATATAAGTCCCAATAAGATTTGAGTACTTGCGCCGTTTGAGGTTTTCCGCACCTGCAGCAGCCGCCCCAGCACAGCCCGCCGTGCTAGGAAGATGGAAGCCCTAGTTGGTTTATTTGAAATAAATGCTTACAGTTTGAGTTTGGAACCAAAAGGACGAACTAAATCCAAGAACTATTGCAATACTTCGAATTTTATTCCATGGTACTTAGTAGTTAGTCTCAATTCGCCTAATAACGGTGCTTCGTTGATCTGATCGAATGCGACACCAAAATCCCAAGGCCAAGGCAACCCTGATTCTAATTCCAATTTAATCCACACACGTAGTATTCATACATGATTCCAATAGCAAATGTTTATATAGTAGATTTCTGATAGGTTTCGTCCGTCTTAATACGTTAATTTGTGGATGAATATTAATTTTGTGTCAACGTACTTTTCCGCCGAATCAAATAAAGTTTTAGTAGAATTCGATTTATGTTTTATGTTGTTGTATTCGTTTCATGTGTTATGTGTAGTTTTATGTCGTTGCGCCACTTCTTCTTCCCAGCTAAAGCTCTAGGAAGTGGTGAAGGGCGGGCGTTTTGGGGGACTGTGGAAAGTGCTGATTCTCAGCCTAGTTTGTTCATTGTTTTGTTGGTATACTGGCGCGTGCTAGCTAACGTATGGGCAAGTCTGTAATTTAATCCAATGTTTTGTGTTTCGTAATGTTAATTACTTTGCATACGATTTGTTTAGAATCAAGTTTATATAACTAAACAGACAGACGTGCTGCTGGGGAGTTTGTTCCACCACTTCTTCTTCCCAGCTAAAGCACTAGGAAGTGGTGAAGGGCGGGCATTTTTGGGGGACTGTCTTATGTAACTTTGACGTTCGAAAAGTGCTGATTTTCAGCCTAGTTTGAATAAATGACTTTTGATTTTGATTTGATTTTGATTTTTGATTGTTTGAATAAATGACTTTTGATTTTGTTTTTGATTTTCGGTCTTATGGCCAATAGGTTTTAAATAGATGAAATAAATTGTGGTGTGGAATCACTATAAGAACGGGTTACGTTAAAGAGTACCTACTTTCGCACTGATATGGCACCTAAGTTCGTTAAACTGAGGTTGTTGCTTCTGCGCTGAATTCGCAGAAGTTTAAGAAAAAAGTTCGAAATTTAAAAAGATATTCGGTTTAAAAACGCTTTGTTAAACTAAGCTGTTTTATTGAAATAAGCCTTTAATAATAGTTGGTACCTATCGACAATGAAGAAAAAATCACTCTTTACCTTATTTTTCGATTTATTTTTTAAACTTTTGAAGGATTAGGCAGTTCGACCAGACTTTAGTAACTGTATCAGTAACACAGTCCATTTATTTGTCAGAATATTGTTACAGAGTTGTTACATCGTTTTAAAAGTTCATAATATTCTGCCGTTTCTGGCGTACAAATATATTTCAGGGTTTTGGTTAGTTCTTTAGATATAACATCGAATTAAATAAATTAGGATAACATTCAAATTGCAAATAAGTCAAATATTAAGTATGGAAACGTCAAAAAGATTTAAGTCAAAGAGATGATAAGAAGAGATTTCCTAATATTTAAGTCAAATTTTCATTCATAAGATCATCTATTCAACAAATTATCACACTTTGTGTTTACGTTATTTGTAGTCAAAACAAGTCGATTCTTGCTCAGATCCTAAGATCTAAGCCACAATCGACTTGTTCAAACTCAAAATTCATAGCAGACCTTAGGGTCTGGCATGAATTTTGATTTAAATCAGACACTGTTTTGCTAATCTGCACTCGGCACGGCTGTATACCTTTTTGCGAAAAGCAACTCGTACCAATGTTCTCTTTAATTCTCTTTTACGCTCGAAGTTGAACCCTAAAATTTATAAACAATGTAGTAGATGGGTCCTTCGGGACCTTCGGTGCGCGACCTAGGGGTTATTTTAGTTCTTCTTATCATAATTAGTCTACACGCACAACGGACCGAATGAAAGTCTAAGTGCGGATAAGGGAGGACTCCATTGTCCACACTTTTTTTATTTTGTTGGGTGGGAAATCATCAAATAATTTCTCCCGGTCTGGGCGGAACGGGAGGGTGTGTCAGACTCTTACTGACTAAAACCCACCCGCATTCCATCCGTTGCCTGTGTTGCCAGGGGCCTAGGTAACCCTTTAGTACCTTCCCGCGACCCCGGCAGGCATCGGCCCTAGTGGACCCCTACACTTGTGCTGACGACATCTCTTTGAGGCGCGCCTGGAACACAACGCGCCGTCGACCCGGGCCTGGTCCTTACCGGACGGTGAGCTGCCCATTGCTCACCGTCCGCAAGCCCGCGCCTACGGTGGCCGGAAATCCGCCCGGGATTCCCGACGCCCAGGGCGTCTCCTGCGGCGGCTAGGGGCGAGAGGGCGCGAAATTTGCCTTTCCCTCAACCGTCCCGCCTCCTCCTTCGCGAGCATTACTGCTTCGCAGAAAGATTGTCCACACTTAGACTCTCATCCGGTACTTACACGCTTATCATACTTAAGGGGCATGCTCTAGGGTAGCCTATTCACCTTTACAATGGAATATATCTCTTACCCCTTAACGTCGGGATGCTCCTCCACGTGAAAGATGAAGCTCTGCGGCAGACTGGCGAGCCCGGCGCACACCCACGCCGTGATTAGCGCCCTGCGCACGCGCGCCTCCCACGTCACGTTCAAAGGCTTCAGGATGGCGTAGTATCTGGAATGGCAATTTATACAATGGTGTTAATTTTATTGTATATTTTACGCTAATTATTTTATGTTTGCCTTAGTATAGTTTTGAGATTCCAAATCAGCAATATTCCGAATTACATAACTACATCGATACATTATTATAAATTTAAGTTGCTTTTTGTGTTTGTCTGTGTGACCGCGTTGTACTTCTACTGAACTACGTAAAGGATTCGGTTTTCACCATCATTTCGAGAATTTATTCCGAAAAGTTCATGTGTTTAATACATTCATAATAATCTTACATATAATAAAGGAATGTCGATGCGTTGTCAAGTCGTAAAAACAGGTCGAAGGAGCACCCTAATTGCGTAACTCATTATCAAATTGCTAATCCATTGGTTCATATGTTCGAAAATGTTGTCTGCTCGACAACGTAATTGTCGCAATGAATATGGTTGAACTGTCAAAATGAAACCGATTCCGATTGATAGTCTTAAGGCTCGTGCAGACTGAGGCGATATCGCGGGTGCGACAAACATATTGCTGCCTGTCGCGCGGATATCGCGATGCCCCGCAGGAGCGGGTCGCTAGTAAGATTCGATTAGTTGCGATTGTAAAAAATATTTTATAACCCGATTCTTGAATAACCATACAATAGGTAGGAAACTATATTTTCTATCCTCAGACGCACTCTCTTGTAGCATCTGTTTCTTTGTTAAAAACTACCTACTTATAGTAAAAAAAAAATTGTATTTAGTAAAAATCTATTCGATGGACTAAAATAAAAAGATATACACTTAACATATCTAATATCTACCACATAGAACTGCTCTTCTGGACAAAAGTTTTTTTGGAATGGCATCTAAAATTTAGGTAGGTACAATAAAATACCTGTGGACATTTTAAACACCAAGGAACTCCCACTATTCAAATATAAATTGCGTATTTTTTTATTGACAAAGCTTACTAGTACTACACGATCTAAGATTTTCTTAATAATAAGTACCTACTACAATCTGTCACCAATCACCATACACCTAATTCTTATTTTGTAAGATTTGCTATGAAAATGTTTATACTGCATGTTGACATAATTTATTATTGTATGCCTACTAGGACGACATAATGGATCTATAATTTACCAAAACATCTGACGTATCCGTGGGTCTGACGAACCCACGGATATCGAGTATAACATATGACCACAATAAAAAGATTTGATTTGATTAATGTTCCACATACTCTCTGACAGGCCGCTAAGATAGTCTATTATTTTACCGAAGAACTAAAGGCGCTGACAAGACCCAATTGACCAAAATAGGCTTCTCTTAGGATAAAAAATTGCCAAATCTGTATAGCCTGTGGTAGCGGAAAAAAATATGTTAATTTTGAACATATTTCCCAGAACTTGGTTGTTACCGAAACAAGTTTTGAAAATAAAATCTCGATACAAACTAACGTTAAACTAACCTCTTACCTTGAGTTCTAATCTAAAATATTTGCATTAAATATCAACATACGTTACGTAATTAATTAATAACAAGAACGTCTTATTTGAATGCAGAACTTGGTTGTTTTTTATTTTCGATTACTCTACTCAATTTTGAGTAAATAGAGAATTGCTTCACATTTTGCAATAAATTACATGCGTTGTGTCATCGCGCTTCTCTTTCTTTTCTATGCAATCTGACAATGACCGCGGTTTAGGTGTTGTCAGCGTCTTAACTAACTTGTTTAATAGGAAGATTAGGTTTGAGCTTGGTAAATAAACAGACGCCCACCTCATGGAAAGTGTTTACCGCTGCTTGTACAGACTACAGCTCGTGAGACGCGCTAATACTACTCTGATATTCTTTATTTTTTGAGTCGTGCTCATTCACAGAACAGTGGATGCAGTGGTGGCCCAGTGGTAACGGCCGCGACTTACGAGTTGTATGTCGTAAGTTCGAACCCAGACTGGCGCTTTACTTTGTGTAAATTATTACATCACCACTGCTCTCAAAACGGTAAATGAAAACATCGTGAGGAAACCGGCACGTCCTAGAACCAAACATTCGAAGGCATGTGACATCTACCAACTCGCACTGGGCCCGCGTGGTAGATTACGTCCCTCCCCCTCTGACAGAGAGGAAGCCTGTGTCCTAGCAGTGGGAACATTATAGGCTGATAAGTGCGTGGTATGTGCTCATTCCCAGTGTACAGACGTTCTCGTTAGCAATTTTTAATAATACTGTATAAATAAAAACGAAATGTTGTTCGTTGGTAACCACATCGCTTGAAAACGGCATGACCAATTTGGTTATTTTGAACGTTCTCAATTTTGGCTGTTTTTTAATATTTGATACCTTGGAAAACCATACCATCATCATTTTGTATTTGGAAAATTCTTTTTTTATTCGAAAGATATAGGTACCTACTTCCAGATTGGTTCCGTATAAATTTGGTCAAGGTCTTTGAGTTTTTTTTTGAGTTATTTTCAATAACACGTATTTTTTTCCACTTACTGTATGTCGATTATGTTTAAATCAAATCAAATTAAAATATTTTATTGCACATAAACCTGCATGGGCACTTATGGTCTTGTGGTCCCAATTGGTCGTTTCCTATGGAAAGGGGCCGGCAAAAACCTCCACGGTTATTTAAAAAAAAATTGGCTATTACAATGTTTTTTAAATTACAGTGTTAAAAGGTATGGGAGGACAGTGTAAGCCTGTCAAGAAGTACCAGAAAAAAAATAAATGGTCTATTAAGGCACTGACAAGACCCAATTAACAAAAATAGGCTTTTCTTATGAAAAAAAATTGCCTAATCTGTAGTAGCCAAATCGGTAGTTTGTGGTAGCGGAAAAAATATATGTTAATTTTGAACATATATTTTAAAAACAAATCTCTACAAACTAACGTTAAACTAACCTCTTACCCTGAGTTCTAATCCAAAATATATGTATAAAATATCAACATACGTTATGTATTTAATTAAAAACAACAACGTCTTATTTGAACAGCAGCACTTGGGCACAACTTGGTTGTTTTTTTATTTTCTATTCCTCCACTCAATTTTGAGTAAATAGATAATTACATATTTTGGAATAAATTACAAGCGTTGTGTCATCGCGCTTCTCTTTTCTATGCAATCTGACAGTGACCACGGTTTAGGTGTTGTCAGCGTCTAACGTTCTCACATTCACAAAATATGAAAGAATCTATGTAAAATATGAATAATATAATAAAAATAAAAACCTATTTAAACCAAATGACATGTTTGTCGTTACAACTGTAACAAGTATGAATTAATATCCTGTCCACAAAAGTCACTAATAAATAGTTTGAAATCAACATTGTAGGTATAAAATGTCAAATAATGAAAATAGGAAGTATGTATAAAAAAATAAAAAAAAACATCGTTATTTGGGAGCAGTTAATAGACGTTTTATTCTAATTTATTCACTCGCTAATAGACTCTTTCATCTGTACTTTATGTTCTATAGAGTATTTGAGTTTGAGGGGTACTCAATTAAGGAAAGAGTCTGCAACCCGATATCTATTGGGTATCTAGTTATATCACAAAAAGGTTTCCAATGCATTGCCAGTCGTCAACGAAAAGTTAAAATGTGTGAGGTAATTCCACTAGCACTTATTGCCAATCGTCATCGAAAAGTTAAAATGTGTCTGTGCCTGCAATTCCACTAGCACTTATAAAAATCCTTCAATCCTACAACTTGGTCATAGTAACACGTATGCAATGTGTATATCCAGGTAGAACCAGCCTTGGCAATTGTGATTCGGACAGCTGATTGATCGATTCTGTTCGACGACACGTTTCGACGGCTCTCATGTTCAGGTACGTCATTATTTTGTGCGGGGAAGAACCTACGTGTGTACTCGTACACTGTTAGGTGCGTATGTTTTTTGATGTATGCTTAGGTTAGGATGTTATTTCCAGGATTAAGCCTGTAATAGTAGATTGTGTCTTATGGGACCACAATAATGTATTGAGGGCGAGAGCGATTGTTTGAATCCAGAGCGAAGCGAATGATTCTGGAGTAGAATCCTAAGCGTAGCGAGGGATTAAAAAGTACGGCACTCGAGGTTAAATAATTTTTATACCGTGTGGCACACTCTGCTTTTCATCCACCTCTATGAGAAAAATAAATAAGATATGCTTTTAGTAGTGACGAATATTTATATTACATAATCAATCATACAAATTTATATTAATATCGAATTAAAATTGTCTGTACCCAATATTTTGACAAAAAGTAATGAAAAAAGAATAAGAAGTTCCCGTGTATTTTTTTTATTTGTTTGTTCAATGCCGCCTCGGCAGGCGCGCTTTTTGTATTTAGTTAATTAGTGTTCCAAATTCATCACTGTTATTAAGTGCGTCGGAATGACCCATTTTGCTCGCACTTATCGAGCAACCCTTCGCCTCTTTTCGAAAAGATGGAATGAAATAGTAGATTGTGTCACAAGGGACCAAAATAATGTATTGAGGACGAGAGCGATTATTTGAATGCAGAGCGAAGCGAGGGATTCTAGAGTAGAATCCTAAGCCTAGCGAGGGATTCAAAGTACGTCGATCGAGGTTAAATAATTTTGGGACCGTGTGGCATACTCTGCTTTTCATCCCCCTCTATGAGAAAAATAAATAAGAGATGCTTTTAGTAGTGACGAATATTTATATGTGCATAACCAGATTACAAGTTTATATTAATATCAAATTAAAATTGTCTGTAATATTTTGACCAAAAGTAATGAAAAAACGAATAAGAAGTTCCCGCGTAATTTTTTAATAAATTTGGTTGACCATTGCCGCGTCGGCAGGCGCGCTTTTTTATTACCGGCCAGGACTTTATAGAAGCGAATTGCGTTCGAACTTTTTATAACTAAAAGTGACAAAATGACTTTTGAATTTGAAATTCAAAAGTCATTTTGTCACTGTTATTAAGTGCGCCGGAATGACCCATTTTGCTTGCACTTATCGGGGAACCCTTCGCCTCTTTTCGAATAGATGGAATAAAAATATTATTTTTCTGTTTTGTCACAAAAACTGAATAGTTTACTGCTCCTATTTGTGTTACTACGTAGAAAGCTTTCCTTTAGAAAACCTTTATCTCTATTACAAAAGTAGTTACCGAGGTAATTGAAGAGAATCATTATTTCAATGATTCTAAAAGCTTGCCAAGTTTAAATTATTTGGACATTAGAATTAGTCGTCAATTTTAGATACTCAAAAGCCATCCAAATCGTAATTACTTTACTTTGCCATGCTGTTTTATAATAAACAAAACTGTTAGGAATACCAAATAGGTAAACAGGAAAACTCTTTGTAGGTACAGGAGTTTTTTGAAGTATGTGCTACCACCATATCTAGTTCTGTCACCACTCAGAATCGCTATCACCCGGTTTGAAGCGTGGGCACTGGTTTAATTATAGGCACATCAGACATTTCAATAATATCTTTGAAGTAGGCAAATCAAAGCAAGGCCTTGGATTTGAAGGTAACTGTATCGAGTTACCATGTGGTTTGCCTTAAGCGGTATCTTCTTCCCAAAACCCTTCCGCCTGTTGACGATCTTTCATATAATGAAAATAAAAAAAAAACCTTCCTTTTTTGGCCGGTTTTTCCATCTTCTGATAACTTTTATCTGAGGAATAAAAAGTGCGGTTTGACAGCTTATGTATAGAAAATATGTCTATGTCTAAAAATTTATTCTTGAGATAAAAGTTCTGTGACGATTGAAAAATCGGCCCTACGAAGGTATCGTATATCTATGTATATAAATAAAAAAATCAATTGCTCCATTTATGAAAGATAATCACTTGAGAACGTCTCACCAGATTTGGCTGATTTTTTTTTGTTGTGTTCGTATTTGCTAGGATCAAATCCACCGGAAATGTCGGAAATTTGGCACCCGGGCGACGCCAAGCACGAACAGCGAGGTTTTGAATAAATATTTATTTATTTTATACCTAGCAGGTTGCTTCAGACTACAAAAATAGCACACTGATGTCCAGCTCCTCTATATATGATATACACAAGGAGCACTTACTGAAGGATATTTTTGAAAAATATGACACTTCATAACGACACCTAAGTGACCTTGTTGGAGGAACCACCTTATGGGAGGCTACTGGATTTGGTGAAGTGCAATGCTGAGAGGTTTGACTCTCTGTCTAATAACCATCTCATGCAGCTGTGCCAATCAAATACTACCTCCTCAACCTCAGCCTAACTTGCCCCCTCCGGTGTTGGCCCTTCCAGCAGAGACCAGTGTAACTAACACACACTCTCTGCTGGAAGGGCCAACACACACAGCGAAATAAATCAATATTTTTTGTCACAAATTAGGTTCAGGCTTTGGAAAAAAAATATACTCAATTACCTTAGCCATAGTTTTACCAATCATGACAAGTTTTAAACAAATGACTAAAAGAATTGCGAACACAAACAGAAATAAATATTCCACAATGGTTTTGCTATACTGGTGTTACCAGAAAGGACATAGTGGATGGTGTGGACACCTTATTAAAGTTAACTGTAGGAAAGCTGATGTTGTGTGCTTTTTCTTACTCTGAAACTTTATCAGATGATGATAATAATTATATTTATAAGTTTAATAATACTATTCACAGGCGTTAATATTATCATAGTAACAAATTATTGTATTTTGACACTAAGAAGTTTGTTAGCGGTTTTAAGTTAACTCAGAGAACTTTATCTCTGTCTTGGGAATGTAGATATATGATTGCTTTGTTGATAGCATATAATATTAATGAGTTTACAGCTAATGCAACAAATTTAAGTATATTGATGAGTATGTATTGTCTAGTTATAGTAACAACATAGTGATATTATGAATCATCATGTTGTACGACTGAGGATCCACCTATAATACCATCATCCTTGAGTTGTGGAGGTCTGTCCGGATAATTCCTTAAACTAGGCAGTAAAATAACAGAAGTTACCCCTTCAAATAAGCATTAATTATTAGAGAATAATAAAAAGGTATCATCTGGCAATATAACTCATAATAAAAAACCAAGGGGATTGCAAAATACTTTAAAATTATTTAATCAAAATATCCAAGGTTGCTCTTCCCAATTACTGGAATTATAATCGTTTTTGGAAAATACCAAGTTTTATGTCATTTGTTTAACGGAACATTGGTTAAAAGATCATCAAGTGATGTCAATTAATTATAAAAATAATTGTGATAGCCATTTTAGCCGCAAACATAGGATACATGGCGAATCATTAATAGATATGAATTAAAAACTCTATTAAATCGAAACAAAGGAAAGACATCATTGGACTGTCTGTTGAATACACCATTGAATTATCCTATGTTGAGCTTGATAAGCATATAATAGTATGCGTATACAGATATCTAAGTTACCAGAATCGATCCGTCCGTGTTTGATTCTGTAATGGAAGATGTGCTAAAGAAACGTAGTGCTTGTAGTAAGTCAATAATCATATGTGGTGATATTAATATTAACTTATTAGAAAATAACTCGAATACAACTACATACGATTTGTATTGAATCAAGTTTATCTAACTAAACAGACAGGTGTGCTGCTGGGGAGTTTGTTGTGCCACTTCTTCTTCCCAGCTAAAGCACTGGGAAGTGGTGAAGGGCGGGCGTTTTTGGGGGACTGTCATAAGTAACTTTGACTTTTGTTCTAAAAGTGCTGATTCTCAGCCTAGTTTGAATAAATAACTTTTATTTTGATTTGATTTGAATACTGTCAGATTATTAAGTCTTTTAGGTCAAATGCTATTTGGGGAGATGGGAGGGATTTGTCAAATGTTTTTATTGAACCAACCTGTGTGACAGTTTCTTCTGCCGCTTGTATGGATAATATTTTTTGTAATTGTGATAACTTACACAAACAAATTGTAAATAAGTTGCCTTCAGACAGTAAAATTTTGCTCCTACATGCTTTTACAAAAAAATCAAATAAGGTTTAGACCAATTACATTTAAAAATTTAGAGAAATTTAATAATTCTTGGTACAACTGCCCTTTAATTCGGAATATAGGTAATATTGAAATAATACCTATATTAATTAACAGACTTAAAATAATAAAAATAATATGTACATTTATATAAAAAAGAGGGAATATAAATACAGGGCAACAAAAAATTCGTCCGCATCGCTGTCAACAGGAAATGTGTCAAAAAGGTTGGCAGCATTGTTAAATTGTATGGCGATGCTGATTCTTTGTACATTTCATAAAAATAGGCCAGTCCTCTGGTCACGTGAAGAGTCGACCAAAAGCTTGGCGATATCTCGAAAAACAAAGTGGGCACTCGGAACCCATGGCACTAGTGTTTCAACCCCAAACGCCTCGAACATATAACTCTCAATAACACGCATGTGATGATGACGCTTTTCCACTAAAGACTAAAACTATGTATTTACACAAAGTTCTTAAGTAGTGATTGGGCGACTTCCAGATATTCGTAAAAGCAGGAAAAAACTATTTGAACTTTATGGCTTAAAACAAATCAGGAATAATACAAGCTTTCATAAGTATGATGCAGAATATTCAAAAACTTTTAAAAGTGTTTGCAAAGTAGTAGTAAAATAAAAACTACTTGGCAAATAATAATTAATGAAACAGCTAGTAAAAAACCGTGAACTTATGAATTTAATTTAGAGACTGCACATGACCCCATCAACTCAGATGTAGAAATAGCTCAGAAATTTAAAAACCTTTTTGCTAATATTCCCCTTAAAACTACTGAGGCTTTAAATTCCTCCACTTTGCGCTGTCTTACTTAAACAGAATGCCTTACTTAGCATGCCCTTTGGGGTTTAGGTTTCAGCATACAAACCCCCGGGCTGTTATAAAAGCTTTTAAAGCTGTTTTTAAGCTTAAAATTAAATCAACAGAAAACCTATGCGGAATGTCTGCAAAAGTTTGTAGATCTATCATCGAAACCATTGCGCCCTATTTAGCTTTCATATTTAATTCCAGTGTAGACCAAGGAGTTTTTCCGGATTTCAAGAAACACAGTAAAGCAGTTTCATTGTTGAGATCCGGTAAGAGTAAAGACCCCAACAATTATAGACCTTTGTCAATTCTGCCAGTTCTCAGTAAGGTGTTTGTAAAGTTGATGCTTAACCAAATGTTACGTCACTTTAATCAAATTTTCCATCTTTCATGAATAACAGTACGTTTTCACCAAAAGGCGTTGTACCACTGACCCTAATAAAGATATTTTTTAAAACCTGGGAAGATGCACAAGATGCCATTGGAATCTTTTGTGATCTCTCTGAGGCGTTTGATTGCGTAAAACATGAGACACTTCTGCTGAAACTAGAGCACTACTGGATTAGGAATACAGCTCTTTATTTACTAGGATCATACTTGAAAGATAGAAATGTTAAAGTTCAAATAAACGGTATAAAATCATTACGGTCTGAAATGGCAATGGGCGTTCCTAAAGGTTCGATATTGGATCCATTCCTCTTTTTAGTTTACATTAATGATTTACCCCAATTACTTCAAAACCAACCGGAGATGGTGTTATTTGCAGATGACAGATCATTGATCTTTAAAATAGAACGACGCGACGGTCACAAAATCTTGACGACGTGAATAATTCTATTCTTTAGATCCAAGATTGGTTTACGGTAAATAATTTGGTACTAAATGAAAAAATACCAAATGCATTAAATTAAAATTACTTAATGTCAGAAGTAACGAATGTGACATCATATTGAATGGAGAAAAACTGGAATTCCTAAATCAAACAGGTTTCCTAGGAATCAAGCTTGACGAGAAATTACAATGGGGACCTCATATAACATCTCTTGCGGGTTGGTTAAGTTCGGCTGTTTATGATGTTAGAAACTTAAGACAGTTAATAGATGTATAAACCGCGACTTTCGTCTATTTTAGCTCCTTCAACAGTATTATGTCGTATGGCATTTCGGGCTGCTGAAATTTAATCCGGTCTATATTTTTCCAAAGAGAGCTGCCAGAGCTATGTATATATGTCGCCGCGAAGCTCTTAACTATTTAAAAAGATTAATATTATGACGGTACGAGTACCTTGCCAATTCATTTATGAAAATATTATGTATGCAAGAAAGAAAATACGTCTTTAAAATAAGTGATAGACATAATTTTAATACTAGAAATAAAGATAAAATAGATCAACTATTTTTCAGATTATCTAAAGTACATACATCTTTTATGGAGTACTGTGTTAAATGTTACAACAAAATACCTTGTGATATATTACAATTAAATGAAAGAACTACTTTACCTCACATAATGACTTAATACTTGTTAAAATCGTCTATTTTTACTTTTTTTGTATTGTATATGTGAGCACCACGTATCTATCACATAATTAATTTATCTGTCAATCAATCTGCCTAGCCTTTTCCCAACTATGTTGGGGTCGGCTTGCAGTCTAACAGGATGCAGCTGAATACCAATATTTTACATGGAGCTACTGCCTATCCGACCTCTACAACCTAATAACTGGGTAATACGATAGTCAGACTTATGGGCTTCCAACGACCCCTAACGACTGTTAAAGGTCCACGTATGACAGCCGGGACCCATGGCTTAACATGCTTTCCGAGGCACGGAGGAATCTCGGTATGTAAAGACGGTCACTCATCCACGGACCAACCCCGGCAAGCGTAGCTTAACCTGATGGATCGACCCGTGCAGCTGTAAGTGTACTGTACTGTAGCTGTTGGCCACGAGTTCCTCAATTAATTTGTATGTCATTGCTTAATTTTTAATTATTTTTACCTATTGTGTGAATACATCACAATAGGTAAAAATTCTTCACATTGAAGACGATTCTTCACATATAATTATATAATGAATGTATACAAAATATTGTAAAACATTAAAGGAGTAACGGTGGAGTTTCTTGCTCATTCTTTTCCATACGAAACTACGTTTTGGAAGGGGCATAAAACGGCTCTATTTAACAAAAGCTTCTTTGGCATTGCATCAAAAATATACAACAAAATACCTATTGACATTCTGAGCACTAAGGAACTTCCAGTATTTAAGAATAAATTACGAAACTTTTTAATTGATAAAGCTTATTACACAATCCAAGATTTCTTGATTTATTGATTTTTATTTTTGTTGACCATATAATAATTTCACTGTATTTTCATAATTTGACATTTATAATAACTAAATTTGACATGTAAAATAATTTTAAATTTAATGCTAATAGATAATTATTGTATGCCTATTAGGCAGCACATATTGTAACACAAATTTATTGTTAAGACCTATAACAAACATATGCCCACAATAAAGATATTTTGAATTTGAATTTTGAATTTGCAACTAGAATCACTTCTATTTTTCTGTAAATATTGATGTTCAAAAATGCCTTAAAAATTAAATAAAAAATAAAAAAAATCACAATACTGCAACAGAATAGAATAAAATGTCAATGCAGATTAAAAAAAACGAATAATTAAGTACAAAACAAATTATAATGGTCACTGAATTAAAATTAAAATAAAATGTCAAATGTAATTAAAATAAACGCGTGAGTTAAGGGCAGGGGGGTAGGTAGGGCTTTTAAGCGCCTATTAGAAATAAATTATCTGACTTTGACAAGTGTTAAACAAGTGTGAGTGAGAATGTGTGTGTGTACTTTAGAAATTTTAGGCCAAGTCGCTTTAGACCGGATATCAAAAAAATTCAAAGCAAATGCTCATTGAAAGTTCAAAGCAGTAATTATGTCGTGCTGTAAAGACTACTTCAGAATAAGTCAAAGGCTCTTGTTTTACGCAACAAGGAGGCGCTCTTAGACCCGTATTACCGACCCTCACTCAAAACTCAAGCATTAGGTACTTAAAACTCGTTTAAAGCCATTTGATTGGTTAAAATTAGTTCTTTGAGTTTGAGTCTTGAATAATGTTCTGTAATACGGTCCATAGAGTAAATATAAACTCTGGCACACATTTTTCAAGCAGCTATATATGCCTTAAAGGTATGATCGAGGATCAATGTTGTGAAACACAGTCCACGAATCAGTAAAATTATTGAACAGGTTGCCTTTTGATCTAAAAAGCACGGTCCACACTAGTTCATTTAAAACATAACTAAAAAAAATCCCAATGAACAATAATGTGCCATTGAAGATTTTTACTTCCTATCAGATTATTGTATTATTTAGAATTATTATATGATTTATGAATAGAATTAAATTTGTAAGATTAATGTTCTTTGTTTTGTGTGTACCAATTTAATTTTTATTTTGATTGATTTTGTGTAAATTCATATACAACGTATTGTTAATGAATGACTAAGACTACAACATTAGACGCTCGTAGCTAGGTTAGGTTATCCTTATTATTTAAGTATTTTAAAAACATGACGTGTGAAAGTGATTCCTATATTCTATTTACAGAATAAATAAACTCATTTCATTTCAATTCTTATCTTATTTTTTTATTATTCACTTGACGTTTTGCGTGGTCTTTGGTCGTGATATTTATGATAACTAAGCTATTTGCTGCATCAATTTATCGATCTATCTATCGATCTCTCGATGAATCGTGAATATAAAAAGATATAAGTACATAACTTTCTAATATGCGGAGAAATAAATGATGTTTTAACGTTTTCCTGCATCAACATTTAATTAACCTTTTTTGGTCATATATTCTTATGACTAAAGCGATGAGGCAATGAGCTATTCAGTGAGCTAGGTTGTCTCCAAAAAGTCTTTAAAGAATTATCTATCATCGTTATCATGCCTTGAATGTCTCCATATTGTTTCTAATTCCTAGAACCAAACTGTTACCAAAGGACCAAAACAAACCTTATCTTAAGTATCTTAAAGCCTACACCTACTCATTCCTTATTTACAAGCGAGAAAACAGTTAGTAAAATAATCTTCTTCTTAAAATACATAAAAGTAAATTAATAAAATTACAATTTGTAAAAGAAAAAAATACTCACCTATCAACGGCGATACAAATAAGCACGAAACTGGACAGGTACAGCCCAAAGGTCCTCGTGAACATCATGACGCGGCACATCAGGTCCCCTGCTAGCCACTGGACCGTGCCCGCCCACGCGATCTCCAGCGGCATCATCAGGAACGTTACCTGCAACAACACTGCTACCGTTTCATTTGAAAGAAAGAACACGGAAAACATTTATTTGGCAATAGTTCATAAAACACAAATAAAAAAAAGCGGAATGTTTTAACAACAACAGTGTGCTCCACGTGGCTGCGCCTAAAAGCTCTATTCCAGCATTAATGCCAGCAACGCTTAAAATGGGGATTTGATGTTGGTCTAGTCAAACGGGGGTTCGATGTTACTCAAACGCTCGATTCATAATAAAGGATGAGAAAATTTTTCTTGTAGCCAACGAGAGAATTTTTACGATTAGAATAAAAATAACATTAACCAATTTATGGACACAAGGTTTGACTATGAAAAGTTCGAATTGAGATTTTATTTAAACGAGAAAAAGATGCTTAAACTGCATACAGGGTGATTGGACTGGACCCATAATATTCCTTGAACAATATTTCAGTAAGAATTAAATTAATTGGTTTTAATTATATGACAAAGAAAGCATTAAATATTCCGGAGCCTGCAAAACCACGTAGTCGCAGCAAAGGACCAGGGCCTCAAGTCTGCTATTACAATAGTGTCAGAATGGTCTATCATTGATTTTATAATTGTTGATTTTGACAAGTTTGGTAATCTACTAATATAATGGCGTCATTAATGAGGATCGGAACAGACCATTCTGACACTATTGTAATAGCAGACTTGAGGCCCAGCTACGCCGTAGCGTAACTGTAACATCGCGTAGCTGAAATCGCGCGGCGCTACGTTATCATAGACTGCACTAAACCTTGTATGGTGATACGTAAACAATAAATCATAGCGAACTGGGCAGAAGAAAGTGACAGAGTTAATTACGTACTTCCACATGCGAAAAAAGAGAGTGCAGCAATGCGCTGGAACCAATATAAAACAACGTATGAGCGCCAAACCAAATAAAAATTGTTTAAAAATAATTTAAGCTATGTAACAAAAAAAAATTCAACCAGAGTTTTCAATTACCTAATATGCACAATATGAATGCAGTTTTTTGAAATTACTTAATATTTTAGAATTACAGAAAAAAATATAAAATGTAGAGGTCTTTTCGGGATTAAATTCTATCGAGGAATGTTAACCCCACTGCGTTTTCCTTCAGTCAGAGTATTAATCAAATAGTCAAGAAACATATAGACAAAAATTAAATCCATACATACTGCTGTAACAGTGAAATAAATGGTTACGAAAAAGCTGCCAATTTATTTCGGTATCGACTTAAAAAATAAACGACGTATATCCCGTTTCCCTTGATCTAATACCTATTGCCCACATCTAGGGTGTACCCATGAATGTGTAGCATACACATTTTCTTTTCAAAGAATCTGGTTCTATAGCCAGAGAACAAGTAGAGATTGACTGACTACCTTAGTTACAGTACGTGTTGGAAATTGTTATTCACATCACGTGGAATCAGTAAGATACATACGACAACCACATGAAGGGAATTGTCAGAGAAACTGAGGTATGCGAAATAATATGAATGTTGAATAAAACCGACAAAAGAAATGGATTATCAAATGACAGAAAGTAACATTATTGTCCCATAAAGAAAACGCAATAAAAAGAATTGGAAGATATTTGTAACAGATATCTATCTGACAAAAATCTATTCAATGTCAAAAAATTTACTAACTGATTAAGTATTTGTAGTGAAACACAAAACAGATTTTTAACACTTCTTCTCAGCATGACGACGATAATCTATGTAGATTATATGAGTCTAAAACATTTAAATTACTGTAATCGATTCACTGCATGCCTATATCTACAAAGTCTACAACGTTCGAGCTTCAAAATAAACAAATATTTTTTTCACCTCAAACAAGCAGGTTTTGCTGTTTAATGACAGTGAGCAAAAAGTTTTTTTTTTTTAATGCTGGGAACAGTGCTTCTCAGAAAATTCGAAAGATTTAAACTTTACTTTGTCCAGACACTTTTACTTCGATACGAAAAAAGTGAGAGATAGAAACAAATCGATTCGAAGTTCGATTTTCAAATTCAATACATAGTAGGCCTGAAAACGAAACAAACAATGAAACGTTCGGATACACATAATTATAACCGTAAAATTGCAAACAATCCGTAAAAGTTTTAAATATAATTATTATATTTTAACTTACATTTTTTTTATATTGTTTGTTTTACAAATATACACGTGGTTTAACTTTTACCATGTTGTACTTTTCACCTTTAGGTAATACGTTCTCGCTGCTTACGTGAAAAGTTACATGGGAGCAAAGTTATTTGCATCGTGTCATTGAGTCCCTCGCTGCGGTCAGGATTCTAACCTAGAATCACTCGCTACGCTCGTGATTCAATTATAGAACCCTTCGCTTATTCGGGATTCAAAATCAACACTCGCAGCAAAAACCAACTTTGCTCTCTTGTTGCACAAATAACTATTTTAAACGAGATCGTCGCGCCGTCTTCAAACATTGGAGAGCAGTTCAGCCAAAATACATAAAAGATGAGGTTGTTATGGACCACCGCTATTTACTCGAAAGGCTTGGTATTCTAATGCTGAGTAAATGATCGTACGATCTGCATTAAATACCTCGGTTGGTGTATACATAACTACAATTTGTTGAACAGACACGGAGTTTGTTGACGTTTGTGAAATGTTTTGTTAATTTGTATGTGGTTTGGTAATGGGTGCATTTAGACTTTGAATTTGGAGTTATTAAGGATACAACGTTTAGCAGTATTTGCGTTTAAAGTGTTTAATTTTGTATAAAATATTGACAAGTTCTCCAGTAGTTATTAAAAACCGGTCAAGTGCGTGTCGGACCACGCACAATGAAGGCTTCCGTTGTTGGGAAGTTGGGATGAATTTATCCCAAAAACCAACATAACATTGTAGTTGAAAAATATGTTCTCCCATACATCGATATACGCCACGGTCAATTCTCTAACTGTAAATTTAAGTTGGTCGACTATTACTCGTTAAATTGTACAGCCTACTTAGCTGAGATAGTTTTCCTTTTAATTTCATTACATGTACTACTGCCATGGGTTTATCACATCTCTATAAACAACCATTTAGCTGGCAGGGGGGGGGGGGGGGACACATGACTCTAATAAAAAAATTGCACTTTAATTCTAAATATTACGCAAGCGGATCGTTTAATTGAAAAGTTGTGTTTACAGACCCTTACTATTTTGTATTTGAACGGCCTATCTAACGATACCCCACATCATGGGGTAGACGAGAAAAAAAATTTCGTCAGCACATTACGTGCAAGGGAGGTCCGCTTATTTAAAACGCAGTCCTTTCCATATTTTAATCCTATTATTGTAAGAAACTTCTGTTTAACTTTCCTCAGAATCAGAATCAGAATTTTATTTCCTTCCTGTAATGAACTTCAATTAATTACATTTTAGCTGGTTTCTCTAGAAGCAGTTATTGAGGTGATTCTGTCATATGATACGATATAATCGAACATACTGTTATAATATTTATATGTATATTTCCGAATTTTCAAAAAAAAAAAAACACCAATTCGGAAGTATACTTTCTAATATTTAAACTAAGTAAACAATAAGGAGAAGCGAACTTTATAGTAGTTGTAACTTTAGGTTAAGATTATTTTAATGAAAATTAAGAAACATTTTTATTTTAATTAATACAGGCTTGGCAATTTTGTATAAAAAATAATATCCGCCAAATCTCCAAATTTTTGCTGCCATGGTTTAATAACCCTTACAGGAAAAAGGTCAGGACCTGTATAATCCGGTGAATTTGGGGCTTAATTAATATCCTTATTTCTTTAAATTTTTGATTATGTTTCGCGCTGCATGGTTTCTAGGTCCGTCTTATGGAAACCACGTTTTTTCTAAAGCCTAACTGCATGATATGAAAAAAAAAATCTTGACATTATTGCGCTTGCCAGTAGCAGTAAGAGCAACACATGTCCTGTAGAAATATGGTATATTTAATCCACTTAACTAGCCAAACAAAGAGAATGCTGTTCTCCACAATAGCGAAAAGTTTGTTGTTTGTTGTCTCTATGATTAAAATGGGATTAGTTACTCGTAATGCTTTGTTGATAAGAATTGGGACATTTTTCAATCCGTTCAGGAACATTAAGATAAAACAACTGAAGGTAATGCAGTGTCATGGTCTTAATTCGTCTTATAAATTGTGCAAAACTAATTTTCCACATTCTAACTAAATAGTGCATATCAGACAACCGTAAGGGCGCGAAATAAAGAAAAAAAAAGTTGTATACATTCGACTTGACCACTCTGTATATTGCACGTAGAAGTTTCGTCTTCAATCACTTATCATAACGTACTTTCTACGTTATAAAACAATCTGCTGACGCACTCACTACTCACATTAAAGAGCTAGTCGGATTATCTAGTCATCTAGGTGTTGTGACGTCCGTCAACTGGGTCAGACGAGTTTACACATTTAAGACATCTTACGTCAATCGTCTGCTCAGCTCACTTAACAGGCAGCATTACAGATAGAGCAATATGGATAACATGATGTATACCGACACAAATAACTAAAGGCCAATTCCGTAACTCAAAACGTTCAAAAGCTAGTAACAATCTAATCTCAGCGAAAGTCGAAAACTTATAAAAAATTCCACAGTAAATTCGAGGTTCTTTTTACAGATTGAGACAGATATGAATGCGAACGTTCTTAAACAAACGCGAATGGCCCTTCTGTATTTATGTCTTGGTTTTATCTAGTCTTGTTTATATACGTAACGCAGAAACCAGTGGTTTGTCTGTAATTCTCGATTTTCATACGTGTCATGGGTAGTTTATCTCTTCCCAATCGCTCTCTCACTGCTGAGAATCATGACTCCGTTTCAAATTATCAATAGTCTTTCTCCATCTGTTACGATCGGTGGTCTGGTGGAGTGCGGCGCTGATAGGTACCTCCAGTTGCTCAGATATTTGAACCAACCACCGTTTTGGGCTTCGGCTTCTAGGTCTTTTGCCCTCAATCTTTGCTGTTGTCATAAGACGTTCCATGTTGTTGGTATGTCTGCGAGTAATGTGGCCGAAGTATCTCAAGACACGTTGCTGGCAAGTTGACGACAGTTTTCGTGCTTTCTCTAGTTAGAGTTGTTCAGGGATCAAAACATTTGTGCGATGGGCTATCAATGGTATCCTTAATAGGCGGCGCCAACACCACATTTCGAAGGCCTCAATTCTTTGCCTGTTGGTAGCTTTGATCGTCCAAATCTCTACCCCATAAAGATGGAGAAGACAAAATTAAATGTGCGGAAAAGGTGTTTCTTTGTCCGATTGATGATATTTTTGACCCTCCATATTTTGTTGAGTCATCGCTGTTTTAGTCTTGCCAATTCGTCTTCGAATTTCTAGTTCGCAGCTAATTGGTTATTACAGAGCCCAGATACTTTAATTGGTCGACGGTATCATATTCTGCTCAGATGTCGGTACGCTGGATGATTTCGAAGTGATCAATGACAAGGAGCTTGGTCTTACTTTTGTTTATTGCGAGACCCATTGTTAGAACAGCCTAATAATGGATCTCATACAGCACTGATACAGATGAGTATGAGCTGTATGAGTAATTTAAATGGAATTTTAAATAATCGTACTCCGACCATGTTTTTTGTTTTTTTTTTTTTTGGGTGGGAAATTATCAAATAACTTCTCCCGCTCTGGGCGGAGCGGGAGGATGTGTCAGACTTTTACTGACTAAAACCCACCCGTGTTCCTTCCGTTGCCTGTGTTGCCAGGGGCTTCGGTAACCCTTTCGAACTTTCCCGCGACCCTGGCAGACCAGTACCCTAATAACACAAATTGGATGTCCGAATACAAACAGGATATCCAAAAATCATGTTCAAAATAAAGCATGCTAAATACAAATCAATGACCGCTTACCATAAGATCAGCCACAGCTAAATGCATCAGCAGCACATCGAGCCGACTCGCCCTACCCGCCCGCTTCCTCTTCATCAACTGCGACAGCACCGTCAGGTTGCCGGTGGCAGACACTACCATCAGCACACTATACACTGTCATGGACACCATATGGCCATGGTTGAACCTCATGTCCAGAGGCAGTTCATCACTGGTGTTCAGATGCGACCAGTTCTTCTGCGAGGCCCCTCCGGGCCCCGATACCTTTTCGTCTATATCCATGGTTAGTGTTGAAACTATTTGGTGTGAAGCCAGGTGGATGGTGACATTTTCGATTTGTGTGTTGGCATTCGTTGTTGTCTGTAACAAGAGAGGAATTTAATTTAATAATTGTGCAACAGGTTTTTTTTCCGGAGCAGGTATGGAAAGTAAGTCACCAAGGCAGCCTGATCCAACTTTTACGATTCACTGGAAATTTCACTGCGAATAATGGTCAAAATTCTGGCAACTCTTCTAAAAAAGGCACTTGTCGAGTTGAGAAAATGTTAGATCGACATAAATACATAATGTGAAAGCCTTTCTAAAAAGGCAATTAAAGTAATGGGGTACTGCGTCATCGAATTGCCGGTGGGCGCCAATAAGCATTTCTGTACACGCCGCGGCTACGGCGCTACGTCGTAGCTGACGTAGCCTTCACCCTGCTACGCAGCTACGCAGGCATTATTTTAATGGACATAGGAAGTTTTTTTGTTTGTAATATTTATATACGAGTAGGTTGTTTGAATAATTGAGTACTTAAAAAACGCATCATTAAAAATCTTCAACATGAGTTCAGCGAAGTGAATGACTGAAAAAAAGACTAATCAGTCTTTTAATACTAGTGTATTAAAAAACTGATTAGTCATAAAAAGATCATTTCTTCATCTTCTCATTTCAATAAGAAAATGAGCTGGCTTTTATTACAAACAAGCTCAAATTTTTATTCTACACGATGAAAAACATTTTGTTTTTTTTGTGTCTAAGAAGACAGACAAAATTCGTCCTTTGTTCTCTAATCGGCCTTAAAAAAGCTGGTAACCATTATCATAGTGATGATAATATTCTTACGAAAGTTTTAAGCTTCGTTACTTATAATAAAGATAATTTATTCTCGTGAAGGATGGTAGAACTCTGGACTAGCGCGAGTCTCAGTATGCCTTTACTATGAGTAAAGGATCGATTCGCCACATACATTTATTATTTAATTATAATTAATTAAAACGGTACAGCATCAATTACATTATTTAACATAGAAACAATTACTAATAATTATGTTGCTTTATTTAAAACTAACGTGGAGCAGTGGACACTTTCTCTCACAGAACACCAGACATATACGCATAATTTCTCTCGTTTAAAAACTCCATTCATCTGCGAACACATCACATTCAGGGTTGGCACTCAGACGGGCATGGAGCATCTTTAGAGTACGACCGACTGGGGATTCGGCTCTGGCTACAGTTTTAGATGGCAATTGCGCAATCAGATGCTGGGGAGTTTGTTCCACCGCTTCTTCTTCCCAGCTAAAGCACTAGGAAGTGGTGAAGGGCGGGCATTTTTGGGGGATGGTCTTATGTAATTTTGACGTTCCAAAAGTGCTGATTTTTAGCCTAGTTTGAATAAATGACTTTTGATTTCATTTTTTATTTGATTAGATTGTGCCCAGCGGCTCTGACGGTGTCCGATGTATTTGTCGGACACAAATAATCGGCAGAAAAAGCAATGGAGCTCTCTGGGCAGTCGGTACGACCTCGTAAAAACTTACAGGCTAACTTGACCTGGTCAAGCCCTTTTCTCACCTCCATTGAATTAAACCCAACGTCCCTAAAAGATAGTTGTTAGGGTACATGTAGGGAACGAAATGATATAATATAACATTACGCCTGTAATCCCCGAATGGTAAGGTGTAGCACATAGTACACCCATATTTCGCCAATTATGTTTAAGTCCCATGTGGTTGGGGGTGAGCCTATTGCCATCAACTGGGCACTAATTCAAACTCCGGGCTGCTCCTGAGAAATTCCAATTGGAAAACCCAATAACACTATGCCCGACCTGGGAATCGAACCCAACACCATGCTCAGCAGTAGCGCTTGCGACCATTATAGAAACGAGGCAAATAGACATATTATTACACAATATTCATCGTTTATTACTCTAGTTAAATAAATACAGAACTAGGTATATTTAAACGCAAACAATTTATTTAATTATTACTCTAGTACATTGAAACGCTTTTCTCGAAGAACAACGAGACAGTCATATTCGACATAAACGTTTAGTATATTAATGTGGGAGAAGGCTGTTTTCACATACCGTGTTTTGGTATATGATGGGTCTTACATCCACCCGTATACGTACATAGCTTGAACATTTACAATTGTTTTAGTTCTATACTCTATACGTATCCATACTAATATCATAAAGAGAAAAGATTTGATTTTTTGTTTGTTTGTTTGTAATGGATAAACTCAAAAACTATTTACTGATTTAAAAAAATCTTCCACCTATAGAAAGCAACATTATCAGCGAGCAGCGAGGTTGTATTTTAATTTAAAAAACAATAGTTATCAACCCTGGTGTATTACAAAATATACGATAATTACAATAATGTAACTCAAGGTATCAAAAATTTGCCTATAAAAGTCATTTTTTGGCGTTCCCTGCGAAAAATATTGATAATACATAAAATAATGTACTACATGCTTATAGTACTCATCATTGCCTGCAAAAACTCTTATATATCTAAGTATTATAGTAAAGCCACAATAACCGATTTTTGGACACGGGTAAAATCGAAAGATTCGACATGATCGAGACATTCACATCATGACATTAATCCTTATCCAACTAAATAGTTTCATAATCAAGGTTGATTATGAAAGTAGATGAGAGAAGCTCGTGGCTAACTAATAACAGCCGCACGGGTCGATCCATCAGGTTAAGCTACGCTTGTCGAGGTTGGTCCTTGGATGGGTGAGCATCCTTACAAATCGAGACTCCTCCGTAACACGGAAAGCACGTTAAGCCGTAGGTCCCGGCTACCAGTCGTGGGTCTTTGAAAGTCGTTACGGTTTGTCAGAAGTCCGATAGTCTGACAACCAGTCTGACCAAGGTAATAATTAAGCTTTTATTATTCTTCCTTATTTATCCTTTGAGAGCAGTGGTAGTCCAGTGGTAACGGCCGCGACTTACGAGTTGTAAGTCGTAGGTTCGAACCCAGGCAGGCACGCTTTACTTTGTGTAAATTATTTCATCACCATTGCTCTCAAAACGGTGAAGGAAAGGACACGTGAGGCAACCGGCATGTCCTAGAAGCAAAAATTCAAAGACATGTGACATCTACCATCCCGCAATGGGCCCGCGTGGTGGATTACGGCCCACTCCCTCTCACAGAGAGTTGGCCTGTGTCCCAGCAGTGGGAACATTAATAATAATATTTATTTATTACATAATAAGGTATTTGTAGTACGTACATATCAGAGTTTAGTAATTATGTAAGCGTAATAGTAAAACTAACAAATATCTGTAGAGGTGAACTACTGTTCTCCTAGCTAGGTAGCAGAGCTACCTGTAGTAAGGAGATACAGTTTGCCTTCCTAGATAAAGATCTTAAATATAGTGCTACGTGTTGACTCCAAAATCACGTCATTAGTTAAATTACATACATTATTATCAGTGTTGTTTACTAGAAATAAATCTAATAAATTTAATACTGTAATTGGTTACAAATTCGGAGAGAAAAAATAATTTAGTAAAAAAATAAAATAAAAAATAAGAATAAAATCATAATAAAAAAAGAGAATGTTTTATGTGAGACGTGTTTGAGTATGTGTGAGTGTTTGATATTAGTGTACTGCGTGTGTGTGAGTGTTTGCTGTTCGTGAGTGCGGGTTTATATGTGCGTGGGGGTGTGGTTATTTGTGTATGTGTTTGAGAAATGAAAGGCTGATTATGTATTTATCCTTTATATAGAGCTAGGAATACCGTATTACCCAGTAACTGGGTTGTGGAGGTCAGATAGGCAGTCGCTCCATGTAAAATACTGGTATTCCGGTTAGACTAGAAGGCGACCCCAACATTGTTGTGACTCTATACTTATACTCTTTATGAAGAGGTAAAGTGAGTTTGTATGTGGGAATCCCGGGCGGATTTCCAGTCACCGTAGGCGCGGGCTTGCGGACGGTGAGCAATGGGAGCTCACCGTCCGGTAAGGACCAGGCCTGGGTCGACGGTGCGTTGTGTTAACGTGCGACGAGATGTCAGCACAAGTGTAGGGGTCCACTAGGGCCGATGCCTGCCGGGGTCGCGGGAAGGTACTAAAGGGTCACCGAGGCCCCCGCAACACAGGCAACGGAAGGAATACGGGTGGGTTTTAGTCAGTAAGAGTCTGACACACCCTCCCGCTCCGCCCAGAGCGGGAGAAGTTATTTGTTGATTTGCCAACCAAAAAAAAAAGGGTGTAATCATCGGAACTACTCCATCTATAACATAACATCACGCCTATATTTCCCCGAAGAGTTAGGCAGAGGTGTACTTACCTATAGTGAATCCACATTTCGCCAAATATGTTTAAGTCCCATGTATTAGGGGGCGAGCCTATTGCCATCAACCGGGCCCGCATCTAGACTCCGGACTGCTACTGAGAAATTCTAGATGAAAAATCCAATAACACTTTTGTCCGACCCGGGAATTGAACCAAGGACCTCATGCTCAGTAGTAACGCTTGCCAACACTAGACCAACGACGCCGATGCCGAAAATTCCTTCACCAATGGGAAGCTGCAGTACGAGTATTGCCGACTGTCAAAGGATATATTTTATAGTTAAGCAAGAAATTTCACGCGGACGAAGCCACGGGTAGAAGCTAGTCACAGATATAAATTTATTTATTCAATTTTCTCATCACCTCATTTACACACTATTCAGCCTACGCAGCCTGAATTTTAGCAAGTCAAACAAAAGCCTGGCAATTAACCGAGGATTATCTCTGTCAGGCTTATTGAAACTTAAAGGCTTTATTTAAGGATTTGCACATATTTCTAGTATTAACGAAAATCAATGACATCATTAAACAAAGAGCATCGTTCAAAACGACCTATTAATGAACACGTTTTGAACCAGCGATTATTCATAAATAATTCTAGGCTTTAAGAAGAAATTTATTCTCACGGACAGCAAATCTTGAAAAACATTCTTGATCTAATTTTGGCAACACATTTGGATGAATCAAATGATAAATACGAGACTAAAAAACTCAGCACTTTCGAGCGCTTTCGCTTTTTAATGAATGAATGAATGAAATGCACCGACCCCAGCGAGGTTAAACCAGACTCGATTGCTCGAATGAACCCAATGATTCGCACTAGTCCCTGGAGCCTCATGATTCATGGGACTACAGAGACTATTGCATATCAAAGAGTAGACCGGGGAGCGCGGTAATGGTCAGGAAGACCTGCCCTTGTGTTGCCCTAAAACCCACCCGTATTCCTTCCGCTGCCTGTGTTGCCAGAGGCTTTGGTAACCCTTTAGTACCTTCCCGTGACCCCGGCAGGCATCGGCCCTAGTGGACCCCTACACACGTCCTTACCGGACGGTGAGCTACCCATTGCTCACCGTCCGCAAGCCCGCGCCTACGGTGGCCGGAAATCCGCCCGGGATTCCCGACGCCCAGGGCGTCTCCTGCGGCGGCTAGGGGCAAGAGGGCGCGAAATTTACCTTTACCTCAACCGTCCCGCCTCCTCCTTCGCGAGCATTACGCCAGAGGTCACTAAGATTATTGTAGGAAAGCGAGCTCCCAATTGAAAAACTTACAAAAGAATATTATGTAGATTGCTGAACCTTTAATAACCGCTTCAGTTATCTTCACGAGGGCTTAAATACTTGGTCTGCAATTAACTGTTCTTGTGTTCTAAAATAGGTACCGTCGTGAAATTAACATCATTCTCCTGCCCTCATCCCATTTTATTTGCGGTCGGCGCAACATGTCCCTTTCTTCCATACTTCTCTATTAGTTGTCATCTCGGTAGGCACCCCCTTTCTAGTCATATAATCGTTCACACAGTCCATCCATCCTTTCTTTGGTCTTCCCCTACTCTTACAGCCATCCACATTTATACTAAAAACTTTCAAGATCGCCTGCATTGAATAATGTAATTTGGTGTAGGACTTGAGAGTAGTAGCTTCGTATTTTAATTTTTCGAAATTATATTTTTAAGAGCTTATAAAGTAACTTAATAAACGCTTCAAAATGTAATACAGAACAAACTAAGTTACAAATCACTCTCTCTTGACATTTAGAGTAATTTGAGCATATAAGGAGTAATACAATTGACACAGAGGTATTTCTAATGAACAATGATGTACCTATTCTAGCAAATACAACTTAAGATAACCATGAATTATCCTACTAATATTATAAATGCGAAAGTTTGTAGGGGAAGGTCGGGACCCTTCGTACGCGGGGCACATTCATACGGTCAAAATAAAACTAGAACGAAACAACGTACGGTCTAGCTTTTGTATGTGTGCGTGAGTCGAGGTACCAACTTTACGTTAACGTAGTATCGCGCCATTCGCACCGGTGAGAGTGAAGTGACAGACACGAACGTGTTTTCGCGCTCGGTAAGTAATTTTTTGATCAATGTTTTTGTCTATTGTTACCGTAGATAAAATAAGATTTCGTGTAGAGTAGGTATTCTATCAGTAAGTAGCAAAATATACTTAAGATACGTTTTCAATACTTGATTTATGACGTTTTCCTATTAATATTAAAAGAGGTTATATTTTGTTGTTATTTAGTTAGTGGGGTACTTTCGGACAGAACTAGATGGGGCACGTTTGAACGCGTACGAATGTGCCTCATCTAGTTCTGTCCTTTATTAACTGGCGTAGGTAGGTACGATTTAGTGTGTTAGTGTGCTAATTCCTAATTTTTGCATTAACTTTGTCCTGTGTTTGCTATCTCTATATTTGTCGATGTACGTATATATATTTTAATACCTATTTCTTATTATTTTTCACAGAAACATGGTGCGGACTTATAAACCAAAAAAGACAAGTAGACAAGCTGTGGATGAAGAATCCATGCAGTCAGCAATACAAGATGTTATGCAAGGAGTATTGTCATATAGAAATATATATATTCTTCGTGAACCTAAGCCTCCAACAGTTTGTACTTCTAGAACATCAAAACTTTTCACTTTTTCAGTAAATTTTTCTATTTTACCGTTCCATCGTTTTTATTATATTGTTAATTAACAACAAGTTTTTGCAGTGCTAATCCGCACCAAAGATAAAAAAATGTGATTCTAAATTTAAGATAACGAAGCAATGAAGCAATGATGTAGAAAATGAAGCAATTTTATTTATTTATTTAACAGTTTATGTACACACATATAAACAGACAAAAAGAAAGGAACAGAAAAATACGTACAAATGTTAAATAAATGTTTTATTGTTAGAGGAAAGTAATTTAATTTTCGTTAATTTTAAGAAAAGTCATTTAAGTTTTGTTTTACATAAGAAAAGCTATGTAATTTTTGTTGACTATAAGAAAAGTATTTTATTTTGGTTTAATAGAAGTTAAATCGTTATGTTTGTGTTTAATTTCATTGCTAATAAAATATTTTTGATTTATGTGTCGTTTTAATCGCACGTACGGAACTAACCCACAGCGTACGAAGGTACCCCAACACTGTATATTAGGTGCCCCGTTGTTGGGGCAGATTCGTACATATTCCAGATTTAGTTTAAATCATAATTATGGTCGAAACTTCAGATGAAATCATCTGTCATTTTTTTATTTGAATCTCAGATAGACTATAAATTTAAGCTGTCAGGTTATTGATTCACGAAAAAATATAAATTGAAAAAATAAAATGTGAAAACCGGACGAAGGGTCCCCACCTTCCCCTAAGAATGGATGGAAGGATGTTTGTTACTCTTTCACGCAAAAAGTACTGAATGGATTTGGGTGAAATTTGGCATACAGCTAGTTTATAACCGGGAATAACACATAGGATACTTTTTATCCCGATATACCCATGGGATCAAAACTTATGCGGGAGAAACCGCGGGGCGCATCTAGTACCTAATAAAAAAACAACAATACAGTAATAACTTAAAATTATCCAAAAATCATTTAAACAACTGTTTGTTTTATTAACTTCAGATAACTTTTAAATGAGGAATGAACGGATTTGGCTGAAATTAGGCAGACAGATATTTTAGAACCTGGATTAACACATAGGGGATTTTTTAATCTCGGTAGCACGTTAGCTGCGGCTATTTGCGTCCACTGCATCTTTGAAGACACCGTAATCTTCTACCGACTGCCACCAAGACTGCGCATGCACAATCACTTCTTCTACCCATCCTTGATGATGCCGATGCCACCTATCTTGATACCCAAGACCAACTTGATAAACATGAGCGGCTTCAAAATTATTGTATACGGTTTATATACGATTCGCGTAAATATAACCATGTTTCCGAATTTCGTGTGAAGGCTCCCGAAGACTGGGGCGATATCGCTGATGCGACAGGCATATTGCTGCCTATCGCGCCCGCGATATCGCGCTAGTCTGCACGAGCCTTGAAGCTCAAGTGGTTACTAATTCACCTTCACCGGAATGCTGATATATTCTTGTATAATGCGCTCTTTTCCCTTTCCACCTAGAGAGGTGGAAGTTATCTGATGACGCAAAGAAACTGGAAACGTTTCTTGATATAGAGAGCTATCTCAAGAAACGTTACCAGTTTCTTTGCGTCATCAGATAACTTGAAGCTTAAAATGCCAATGCATTCCACAACTTTCCTTGACAAATCCTTTACTGTCCAGGTCGCTCATTTGTGGAATGCTCATATTCTTGTATAATGTGCTCTTTTCCCCTTCCACCTCTCTCTATTTCAAGAAATGTTGCCAGTTTCTTTGCGTCACTTGAAGCTTAAAATGCCAATGCATTGCACAAATTTCCTTGACAAATCCATTACTGTCCAGGTCACTCGTTTGCATTACCAGTTCCAATAAAAACGAGTGTAATCGTTGCCTGTGTTTAAAAGACTCGTGAAGAAACATCACTTGACGTTGTGATGTTGATCTCGTTGTTAGCTGTAATAATCTATAGTCGTCATTTATTTTCGTTACTTATATTATAGTTAGTAAGTATGTATCTATTATATAACGTGTATCTATTATAGTATATTGTACTATATTTTTATTTGCACCAAGTACGATCCCATTTTATATCCAGAAAATCACTGTCCATTCCAAGGTTGCCTGGAAGAGATCGCAGTAAGCGATAAGGCCATCCATTGTATATTTTGTAGAGTATATTTTTTTTGTAATAATCTGGTGTACAATAAAGTATATCTAAATATACGTTCCCGTGGGATATTTTCCGACATATTCGCGGGCGAATCCGCGGGCAAACGCCAGTAGAAACTATCTTATAAAGTTTAACTAATAATTGCAAATCGGTCCTATACTCGTAACAATCATACCAATATTATTTAAAATTATTCAATGCGTAAGTAGTCTCACCCCAAACTAGCCCAATCATCCCTTGTCCTTAGAGGCGTCTTCTTAATCCACCCCCTGACAAGTCTGTTATCGAGATAATGAATTAATAGGTCGGACAAGGGACGAATTATTGCAAGTCAACAATTTAACTAGGAGGAATTAAATCAAGGTTGGTGACGTCACAAGCCGGTTAATAGTGACGTGGTTTGAAAGTTTAAGTGCTTTTCTATGTTTTAATGACTAAGTGATTCAGTAAGACTGTGGTTTTGTTATTTTTAGATTACCCTCAGACCAAAGGTTAAACGGTCTAATAGACCATTTTATTTTTTGTATTTAAAAGTGAACAGTGTTGGTCAGGCGAAAGTCAACTTTTCTTCGAAGATTAAAAAGACTACAGACCGAAATATAGCCTCTCATTTTTGTGTTTCTTATATAAAGAAAACACTCTTTTCTTACTTAGATAGACTTTTATTACCTCACCGAGAAATTACGATAATAACCTTTGTTTCTAAGTGTTGCCAAAGTAATATAATATATATATGTAGTTGTCATAATAAAAACACATTTAAAAGTATGTTACAATATTAATCATTTGTGCAGTCGCCAGTACTTCCGGGTCTGTGGTAACTTGACTGTACGTCGACATTATAATATTGACAGTGGCAACACACAGTGGATATTATATTTCGGTATTAAAATAATACATTTTATAAATTAAATCACAGAAATCACGACACTGTTTTAAATTCTGACAACAGTCTATGTTTATTCCTCTCATAACACAATTATTTTCGTGAATAACGTTTACGTTTGTGTTTTTTGAAATACGATTGTTTTCTTTTTTTGTTTTTGTGAATATCGTTTTTATTTTTCGCTTTATAGTTATGGTACCTACTGTCGCCAGGATATCAAATAACCACAAGCTGACAATTTTTTCATTCGATTTTGAACATAACCATCAACATTTTAAGGTTTAAAATCATTTGGAGAAAGACATTTTGTGATAATTTGATGTGCTGGCGACTGTACATACTCCATACAAAATCGAATACCACTACCTGCTTGGTAAATAATCGTGACAAAATCATCCACGTAGACTAAGAGGGAAAAATACGTATTATTGAAGTTTAACTCAAAAAATACCTATTTATATAATAAAAGAGAATTTTCAAAATCAGTCCCCAATTGACAAAAATATCGATGAACATATAAAGAAAAAATATATGTACGGACGAATTGAGAACCTTTCAAAAAGTCGGTTATGAATAGCTACAATTTAGCAGGGATTTTCTGGCATAGATGGTTTGTGATGATTTTAGACCTACAGAGATTTGAATTCTAGGTACAGATATTCTATTTCACGAAGTCCGTTCGGCTTTGATTGTAGTAGTGACGTATCCCGACAAGCGCGCTTGTGTGTGTAAAAGTAGGTAACGTTAGCAAAAAAATCTGATATATATTCAAGTCGAGATTTAATAATCTAAATAAAATTTTGGTTTTAAAAGTATATACATTTTGTAAATAAATTAGATTAGGTTGCAATAAATACAAAAATATTAAGAATATGTAGGCATTTAATTAAGCATTGGTGTTACAGAATGGAAACGAAACAAGTAGGACTATTCAGTATTTTCAATCACTATCAGATAAATTTTCGATTTCCGATTCCGTTTTGCTGTCGTCAGAATCATCTTGTACATTGATTATAAATTCAAATGATTTTAAATTGATTATAAATTCAATGTAAGTATAGTTTGCCTTTAGTTCTGTTGGTCTTTAATTTTAATGCGATCAAGTATCATATTAATTATAATCCAACAACAAGTTCAAGCAAAAAACAGGAGATTGTTTTTTATGGCGCACATTAGTATTAAAGCAACTGTTTTAATTCTAATGTGGAGTAATGGGTTTATACTCGTATGTGCGTAAGTGTTCGTTCTGAAACATAAAAGCATACAACAACATACAAGCAAAATAAAATATCTCGCAAAAGAATACTTTTTAGTTTTATTCTGATATAAGAACATAATGTTATTTTAGTTTAAAAATCCCTGAAAAGGGTAACAAAGTACACATTCACTTTTTGAGCTAGCCCGTACGTTAAGCCGCTCAGTGTCCGACCGATACCCCAGCCTTAAACCTATTATGGTAATAATTTGTGACTTCATTCTGAATGCCGTGAGAAAAGTTTTGGGTACGAGTGTGGATGGCATGGCGATGGGATAAATGTATGAAAATTATGATTCTGTAATGACTAGGGTAATTTCCCATGTGCAGGTATAATGGTACCTACAATTTTTGTTTTGAAAGGGCTTATTTAGACTCGATAGCGGGTACTGGTAACTGAATAATGTTGTGTTTCATTTGGTTTGTGGCGTCAATTGTTTTTTTGAAACCTGATGTGGCTGGGTGTTTGTGCATAGAACGTCCACTTTATTTTTTTTTATAAAATCTTGTAATTCTAAATACTCAGTTCTTGTAAATTACATAAATAGGGTATTTTACTATATGCGAGAAAAAATCTATAAATATATTATTGAAATAGTTTAGGCAAAAAGGAGTCGGACAATGTTAGTTTTAGTTCATAAAATAACAAAATAAATTTTAAAATTCAATTCAACGTTTTCAGTTTTTCTTATCTGTTAAAAACACCATGAAATAGTAGCCGCCATGTTATTACGTCATACGGCTAGTAAAAAAAACGTGTCAATTATCATTTTGTATGATAATTGAGATCAGCACATTTGTTTTTATAGCCTAGTGACGTCATGACCAAGCCATGCAGCATCATGGCGTCCACTGCGTCCAGCGTTTTCGTCAAGCTACGCGCGAATTTTGAAAATGTTAAATTTTAAATGCATTTTTATGGCAAAATTTTTATTCAATTGATGAATAAAAATTTTGTGATTTTTTTGGGGCATATTAGCACTATAGAATTGAATTAAGACACTTTTCAAAAATGGGTGTAAGACCTTATTGTCTAGTTCCTACTTAAAAAATCAATTCTTGGAGCTGGAGCTTGGAGTAACGTTTTACCCAGAAATCGGTGTTCCTGGAAATTACATTTAGTTGTTTTTGATTAGTTTAATGCTGTTCCCTTAGTTGGGTAGGTACAGAAAAATGTCAACTATTTACCAGTTTAATGTCTGGTCTTTTCTAAGAAAGAAGCATTTGAAGGATACAAGGAGTATAAGTGAGACGAAATTTATTAAGTATGGATGACATAGAATGCTCTGCCTTAGCTGCCTACCCCTTGGCGAATACAGGCATATTTTTTTTTTATTTAAAACACTATACAATAATAAAATATCTGTACAACTTTAGAAAGTTACTATACAGGGTGTCCCGTAAATGATGGATGACCTTGAAAATATAGCCGTTCTAAAGGTATACAAAAAATATGTATGCCAAGTAGAACCTAAGATACGATTTAAAAAAATATATCTAGTTGAATTCCTCAAGTATTCAAGTGACATTATTTACTGCCTCTCTGTCGGTATTCAACATATAATATTAAAATAACAAATAACCGATGGAATTAATAAATTGTGTTTGTGGTGAAGAAAAATGTAAAATAAGGTAAAAAATCTTAGTTAAAAATCTTAGGTACTGCTTGGGATATATTTTATTGTATTTTTTTAGAACGGCCATAAAGTCTGTTATATAGTATTTCAAGGTTGTCCATTATTTACAGGATACCATGTATACTATAGATACTGGATAGAGCACCAGAAAAACCACGCTAATATCTTAATGAAGGGAATTAGTTTTAACTTAATAATTTAATACTCAAAATTCAAGATACTCAGAAGGTAACCCAATATCTTTCGGACAAAACATAGTTCAATCTAAAGTTGACGGTCGTCAAAGTCCGATATTTAATACCGGGACCGGACTTGTCGGGTGTTCTTAAACTGATTACAAGTTTCCGTTCTAGGAACAGTTGGAACCGTATTTAGTCCCAGTGTTTGTTTAATTGAGCAGTCCACGGATTTTGGAGGACGGCCAAGTGATCCTTTATTTCCTTTTGATTCGGAAAGAAATAAAGCGGGCTTTACACAGCCATTATGTCCTCCCACTATTACGTTTGACTTAAACATAACTGGCGAAATGTGGGTGTACCATTAGCACACTTCTGCCTAACCCTTCGAAGAATACAGGGTTGATTTTTTATTATGTACGTGGCGTGATGTTACATTTATGTTATGATGACCAATAACGTCTAGGTAGAAAAAAAAACTGCGCCGACCCCATACAAATTCCTTTAAGGGTGACGATGATTTAGATTGTCTGGGACATGGCCTTCTCTCAAGGGTTTAAAGTAAGTACATCAAATTTTACTTGAAACTAACTTCTGCCCACGACTTCGTTCGTGTGTATTTTCTTGTCTTAACATAAAATATATACATAATCAGCCTATAATGTTCCCACTGCTGAGACACAGGTCTCTTCCCTTCGAGAGGGAGTGGGCTTTAATCCACCACGCGGGCCTAGTGCGGGTCGGTATAAAATATATATTTTATGTTAAAACAATAACATTTATATAATGAGAAGCTACAGTATTGCCATTAGTGAAAGAATTTTCGTATAGAATCAGTAGTTTTCCGAACAAACAAACTCTCAAATATTACCTCTTCATAATATTATGTAATAGCTGCGCCCCAACGTTTCACCCGCATAACTCTCGATCCCGCAAGAATATCGGGATAAAAAGTATCCTATGTCCTAATCCAGGTCGTGGTCTACCCGTGTGCCCAATTTCATCTAAATCGGTCCAGCCGTTTTAGCGTGAAAGCGAAGCAAACAAACTAACTCACTTTCGCATTTATAATATTAAAATAGGATTAGGATTAGTGGGTATCCGGCGCGTTGCTGTCGTATAAGAATTGTACTATGCCTTTTACCTTCGCGCAAGTAAGTAATAAGTTGACAAAGTTTTATCGGAATCGGATTAACGGTATAGCAGCCCATAAAATACGAACAAACTAATATTGATTTTTGATGTGTAACATCTCTTCTCTCGCTTTTTGTGGGAGCTTGAGCATGTAATAATTAAGTACTTTTTAATAGCATGGAATTAGTAAGTACTATACATACTATACTGTATAGATTGTAAGTAGAGTGGGCGACCACTAGTAATGAATTAACGTAATGAATTAATTGACTAGTAATTCGAATAAACATTTCAGTATTTAGCTTTTTTAAATTTGGAGGTTAATTTCTGTCGCTGCTCAGTTGCTTATTACCAAGGTGAGATGTCAGATGTTACACATCATATGCAATACTGTAAGGCTCGCTGGTTTTTTTTTAAATACTTATAAAAGAAAAAGAAGAAGATAGATTGAGAGTTCCAGTCAGTAGTAGTACCTATATTGTTATAAGAACATTCGTCCGTCCTCCATGATCTAAATAAACGGTTAGATGGTCTTCAGTTCGTAAATTGTATTAGTGTAAGTGGTGTATCTGCTATTTTTGAAAGAATATTCAATGCCCCCTTTTTTGTAATCAAATTGTAGTTCAACCTTCTAAGAAAAGTGTCCCAATACTAAAGTTAACATCACCTAAACAAATATGCACAGTGGTCTGCATTCAGGAGCTGTGGAAAAAAATAAAAAGTTTTATATTACTTTTTAGAACCTTTTCAGATTCACATCAAACCGAGTTCCCAGTGTAAAAAAAAACTCTCCCACGAGATATGACGTCACGTTTGAGTATGCAGTCGCGCTATAAAAATATTGACCATCTCGTCATCTGTCTAGCCTTTTCCCAAAGTTAAAATATTTGGGTCGGCTTCCATTGTAAACTTATGAAGCTGAATACCAGTATTTTAAATGAAGCGACTGCCTAACTGACCTTACAGGCAACGGAAGGAATACGGGTGGGTTTTAGTCAGTAAGAGTCTGACACACCCTCCCGCTCCGCCCAGAGCGGGAGAAGTTATTTGTTGATTTGCCAACCAAAAAAAAAAGGGTGTAATCATCGGAACTACTCCATCTATAACATAACATCACGCCTATATTTCCCCGAAGAGTTAGGCAGAGGTGTACTTACCTATAGTGAATCCACATTTCGCCAAATATGTTTAAGTCCCATGTATTAGGGGGCGAGCCTATTGCCATCAACCGGGCCCGCATCTAGACTCCGGACTGCTACTGAGAAATTCTAGATGAAAAATCCAATAACACTTTTGTCCGACCCGGGAATTGAACCAAGGACCTCATGCTCAGTAGTAACGCTTGCCAACACTAGACCAACGACGCCGATGCCGAAAATTCCTTCACCAATGGGAAGCTGCAGTACGAGTATTGCCGACTGTCAAAGGATATATTTTATAGTTAAGCAAGAAATTTCACGCGGACGAAGCCACGGGTAGAAGCTAGTCACAGATATAAATTTATTTATTCAATTTTCTCATCACCTCATTTACACACTATTCAGCCTACGCAGCCTGAATTTTAGCAAGTCAAACAAAAGCCTGGCAATTAACCGAGGATTATCTCTGTCAGGCTTATTGAAACTTAAAGGCTTTATTTAAGGATTTGCACATATTTCTAGTATTAACGAAAATCAATGACATCATTAAACAAAGAGCATCGTTCAAAACGACCTATTAATGAACACGTTTTGAACCAGCGATTATTCATAAATAATTCTAGGCTTTAAGAAGAAATTTATTCTCACGGACAGCAAATCTTGAAAAACATTCTTGATCTAATTTTGGCAACACATTTGGATGAATCAAATGATAAATACGAGACTAAAAAACTCAGCACTTTCGAGCGCTTTCGCTTTTTAATGAATGAATGAATGAAATGCACCGACCCCAGCGAGGTTAAACCAGACTCGATTGCTCGAATGAACCCAATGATTCGCACTAGTCCCTGGAGCCTCATGATTCATGGGACTACAGAGACTATTGCATATCAAAGAGTAGACCGGGGGGCGCGGTAATGGTCAGGAAGACCTGCCCTTGTGTTGCCCTAAAACCCACCCGTATTCCTTCCGCTGCCTGTGTTGCCAGAGGCTTTGGTAACCCTTTAGTACCTTCCCGTGACCCCGGCAGGCATCGGCCCTAGTGGACCCCTACACACGTCCTTACCGGACGGTGAGCTACCCATTGCTCACCGTCCGCAAGCCCGCGCCTACGGTGGCCGGAAATCCGCCCGGGATTCCCGACGCCCAGGGCGTCTCCTGCGGCGGCTAGGGGCAAGAGGGCGCGAAATTTACCTTTACCTCAACCGTCCCGCCTCCTCCTTCGCGAGCATTACGCCAGAGGTCACTAAGATTATTGTAGGAAAGCGAGCTCCCAATTGAAAAACTTACAAAAGAATATTATGTAGATTGCTGAACCTTTAATAACCGCTTCAGTTATCTTCACGAGGGCTTAAATACTTGGTCTGCAATTAACTGTTCTTGTGTTCTAAAATAGGTACCGTCGTGAAATTAACATCATTCTCCTGCCCTCATCCCATTTTATTTGCGGTCGGCGCAACATGTCCCTTTCTTCCATACTTCTCTATTAGTTGTCATCTCGGTAGGCACCCCCTTTCTAGTCATATAATCGTTCACACAGTCCATCCATCCTTTCTTTGGTCTTCCCCTACTCTTACAGCCATCCACATTTATACTAAAAACTTTCAAGATCGCCTGCATTGAATAATGTAATTTGGTGTAGGACTTGAGAGTAGTAGCTTCGTATTTTAATTTTTCGAAATTATATTTTTAAGAGCTTATAAAGTAACTTAATAAACGCTTCAAAATGTAATACAGAACAAACTAAGTTACAAATCACTCTCTCTTGACATTTAGAGTAATTTGAGCATATAAGGAGTAATACAATTGACACAGAGGTATTTCTAATGAACAATGATGTACCTATTCTAGCAAATACAACTTAAGATAACCATGAATTATCCTACTAATATTATAAATGCGAAAGTTTGTAGGGGAAGGTCGGGACCCTTCGTACGCGGGGCACATTCATACGGTCAAAATAAAACTAGAACGAAACAACGTACGGTCTAGCTTTTGTATGTGTGCGTGAGTCGAGGTACCAACTTTACGTTAACGTAGTATCGCGCCATTCGCACCGGTGAGAGTGAAGTGACAGACACGAACGTGTTTTCGCGCTCGGTAAGTAATTTTTTGATCAATGTTTTTGTCTATTGTTACCGTAGATAAAATAAGATTTCGTGTAGAGTAGGTATTCTATCAGTAAGTAGCAAAATATACTTAAGATACGTTTTCAATACTTGATTTATGACGTTTTCCTATTAATATTAAAAGAGGTTATATTTTGTTGTTATTTAGTTAGTGGGGTACTTTCGGACAGAACTAGATGGGGCACGTTTGAACGCGTACGAATGTGCCTCATCTAGTTCTGTCCTTTATTAACTGGCGTAGGTAGGTACGATTTAGTGTGTTAGTGTGCTAATTCCTAATTTTTGCATTAACTTTGTCCTGTGTTTGCTATCTCTATATTTGTCGATGTACGTATATATATTTTAATACCTATTTCTTATTATTTTTCACAGAAACATGGTGCGGACTTATAAACCAAAAAAGACAAGTAGACAAGCTGTGGATGAAGAATCCATGCAGTCAGCAATACAAGATGTTATGCAAGGAGTATTGTCATATAGAAATATATATATTCTTCGTGAACCTAAGCCTCCAACAGTTTGTACTTCTAGAACATCAAAACTTTTCACTTTTTCAGTAAATTTTTCTATTTTACCGTTCCATCGTTTTTATTATATTGTTAATTAACAACAAGTTTTTGCAGTGCTAATCCGCACCAAAGATAAAAAAATGTGATTCTAAATTTAAGATAACGAAGCAATGAAGCAATGATGTAGAAAATGAAGCAATTTTATTTATTTATTTAACAGTTTATGTACACACATATAAACAGACAAAAAGAAAGGAACAGAAAAATACGTACAAATGTTAAATAAATGTTTTATTGTTAGAGGAAAGTAATTTAATTTTCGTTAATTTTAAGAAAAGTCATTTAAGTTTTGTTTTACATAAGAAAAGCTATGTAATTTTTGTTGACTATAAGAAAAGTATTTTATTTTGGTTTAATAGAAGTTAAATCGTTATGTTTGTGTTTAATTTCATTGCTAATAAAATATTTTTGATTTATGTGTCGTTTTAATCGCACGTACGGAACTAACCCACAGCGTACGAAGGTACCCCAACACTGTATATTAGGTGCCCCGTTGTTGGGGCAGATTCGTACATATTCCAGATTTAGTTTAAATCATAATTATGGTCGAAACTTCAGATGAAATCATCTGTCATTTTTTTATTTGAATCTCAGATAGACTATAAATTTAAGCTGTCAGGTTATTGATTCACGAAAAAATATAAATTGAAAAAATAAAATGTGAAAACCGGACGAAGGGTCCCCACCTTCCCCTAAGAATGGATGGAAGGATGTTTGTTACTCTTTCACGCAAAAAGTACTGAATGGATTTGGGTGAAATTTGGCATACAGCTAGTTTATAACCGGGAATAACACATAGGATACTTTTTATCCCGATATACCCATGGGATCAAAACTTATGCGGGAGAAACCGCGGGGCGCATCTAGTACCTAATAAAAAACAACAATACAGTAATAACTTAAAATTATCCAAAAATCATTTAAACAACTGTTTGTTTTATTAACTTCAGATAACTTTTAAATGAGGAATGAACGGATTTGGCTGAAATTAGGCAGACAGATATTTTAGAACCTGGATTAACACATAGGGGATTTTTTAATCTCGGTAGCACGTTAGCTGCGGCTATTTGCGTCCACTGCATCTTTGAAGACACCGTAATCTTCTACCGACTGCCACCAAGACTGCGCATGCACAATCACTTCTTCTACCCATCCTTGATGATGCCGATGCCACCTATCTTGATACCCAAGACCACTTGATAAACATGAGCGGCTTCAAAATTATTGTATACGGTTTATATACGATTCGCGTAAATATAACCATGTTTCCGAATTTCGTGTGAAGGCTCCCGAAGACTGGGGCGATATCGCTGATGCGACAGGCATATTGCTGCCTATCGCGCCCGCGATATCGCGCTAGTCTGCACGAGCCTTGAAGCTCAAGTGGTTACTAATTCACCTTCACCGGAATGCTGATATATTCTTGTATAATGCGCTCTTTTCCCTTTCCACCTAGAGAGGTGGAAGTTATCTGATGACGCAAAGAAACTGGAAACGTTTCTTGATATAGAGAGCTATCTCAAGAAACGTTACCAGTTTCTTTGCGTCATCAGATAACTTGAAGCTTAAAATGCCAATGCATTCCACAACTTTCCTTGACAAATCCTTTACTGTCCAGGTCGCTCATTTGTGGAATGCTCATATTCTTGTATAATGTGCTCTTTTCCCCTTCCACCTCTCTCTATTTCAAGAAATGTTGCCAGTTTCTTTGCGTCACTTGAAGCTTAAAATGCCAATGCATTGCACAAATTTCCTTGACAAATCCATTACTGTCCAGGTCACTCGTTTGCATTACCAGTTCCAATAAAAACGAGTGTAATCGTTGCCTGTGTTTAAAAGACTCGTGAAGAAACATCACTTGACGTTGTGATGTTGATCTCGTTGTTAGCTGTAATAATCTATAGTCGTCATTTATTTTCGTTACTTATATTATAGTTAGTAAGTATGTATCTATTATATAACGTGTATCTATTATAGTATATTGTACTATATTTTTATTTGCACCAAGTACGATCCCATTTTATATCCAGAAAATCACTGTCCATTCCAAGGTTGCCTGGAAGAGATCGCAGTAAGCGATAAGGCCATCCATTGTATATTTTGTAGAGTATATTTTTTTTGTAATAATCTGGTGTACAATAAAGTATATCTAAATATACGTTCCCGTGGGATATTTTCCGACATATTCGCGGGCGAATCCGCGGGCAAACGCCAGTAGAAACTATCTTATAAAGTTTAACTAATAATTGCAAATCGGTCCTATACTCGTAACAATCATACCAATATTATTTAAAATTATTCAATGCGTAAGTAGTCTCACCCCAAACTAGCCCAATCATCCCTTGTCCTTAGAGGCGTCTTCTTAATCCACCCCCTGACAAGTCTGTTATCGAGATAATGAATTAATAGGTCGGACAAGGGACGAATTATTGCAAGTCAACAATTTAACTAGGAGGAATTAAATCAAGGTTGGTGACGTCACAAGCCGGTTAATAGTGACGTGGTTTGAAAGTTTAAGTGCTTTTCTATGTTTTAATGACTAAGTGATTCAGTAAGACTGTGGTTTTGTTATTTTTAGATTACCCTCAGACCAAAGGTTAAACGGTCTAATAGACCATTTTATTTTTTGTATTTAAAAGTGAACAGTGTTGGTCAGGCGAAAGTCAACTTTTCTTCGAAGATTAAAAAGACTACAGACCGAAATATAGCCTCTCATTTTTGTGTTTCTTATATAAAGAAAACACTCTTTTCTTACTTAGATAGACTTTTATTACCTCACCGAGAAATTACGATAATAACCTTTGTTTCTAAGTGTTGCCAAAGTAATATAATATATATATGTAGTTGTCATAATAAAAACACATTTAAAAGTATGTTACAATATTAATCATTTGTGCAGTCGCCAGTACTTCCGGGTCTGTGGTAACTTGACTGTACGTCGACATTATAATATTGACAGTGGCAACACACAGTGGATATTATATTTCGGTATTAAAATAATACATTTTATAAATTAAATCACAGAAATCACGACACTGTTTTAAATTCTGACAACAGTCTATGTTTATTCCTCTCATAACACAATTATTTTCGTGAATAACGTTTACGTTTGTGTTTTTTGAAATACGATTGTTTTCTTTTTTTGTTTTTGTGAATATCGTTTTTATTTTTCGCTTTATAGTTATGGTACCTACTGTCGCCAGGATATCAAATAACCACAAGCTGACAATTTTTTCATTCGATTTTGAACATAACCATCAACATTTTAAGGTTTAAAATCATTTGGAGAAAGACATTTTGTGATAATTTGATGTGCTGGCGACTGTACATACTCCATACAAAATCGAATACCACTACCTGCTTGGTAAATAATCGTGACAAAATCATCCACGTAGACTAAGAGGGAAAAATACGTATTATTGAAGTTTAACTCAAAAAATACCTATTTATATAATAAAAGAGAATTTTCAAAATCAGTCCCCAATTGACAAAAATATCGATGAACATATAAAGAAAAAATATATGTACGGACGAATTGAGAACCTTTCAAAAAGTCGGTTATGAATAGCTACAATTTAGCAGGGATTTTCTGGCATAGATGGTTTGTGATGATTTTAGACCTACAGAGATTTGAATTCTAGGTACAGATATTCTATTTCACGAAGTCCGTTCGGCTTTGATTGTAGTAGTGACGTATCCCGACAAGCGCGCTTGTGTGTGTAAAAGTAGGTAACGTTAGCAAAAAAATCTGATATATATTCAAGTCGAGATTTAATAATCTAAATAAAATTTTGGTTTTAAAAGTATATACATTTTGTAAATAAATTAGATTAGGTTGCAATAAATACAAAAATATTAAGAATATGTAGGCATTTAATTAAGCATTGGTGTTACAGAATGGAAACGAAACAAGTAGGACTATTCAGTATTTTCAATCACTATCAGATAAATTTTCGATTTCCGATTCCGTTTTGCTGTCGTCAGAATCATCTTGTACATTGATTATAAATTCAAATGATTTTAAATTGATTATAAATTCAATGTAAGTATAGTTTGCCTTTAGTTCTGTTGGTCTTTAATTTTAATGCGATCAAGTATCATATTAATTATAATCCAACAACAAGTTCAAGCAAAAAACAGGAGATTGTTTTTTATGGCGCACATTAGTATTAAAGCAACTGTTTTAATTCTAATGTGGAGTAATGGGTTTATACTCGTATGTGCGTAAGTGTTCGTTCTGAAACATAAAAGCATACAACAACATACAAGCAAAATAAAATATCTCGCAAAAGAATACTTTTTAGTTTTATTCTGATATAAGAACATAATGTTATTTTAGTTTAAAAATCCCTGAAAAGGGTAACAAAGTACACATTCACTTTTTGAGCTAGCCCGTACGTTAAGCCGCTCAGTGTCCGACCGATACCCCAGCCTTAAACCTATTATGGTAATAATTTGTGACTTCATTCTGAATGCCGTGAGAAAAGTTTTGGGTACGAGTGTGGATGGCATGGCGATGGGATAAATGTATGAAAATTATGATTCTGTAATGACTAGGGTAATTTCCCATGTGCAGGTATAATGGTACCTACAATTTTTGTTTTGAAAGGGCTTATTTAGACTCGATAGCGGGTACTGGTAACTGAATAATGTTGTGTTTCATTTGGTTTGTGGCGTCAATTGTTTTTTTGAAACCTGATGTGGCTGGGTGTTTGTGCATAGAACGTCCACTTTATTTTTTTTTATAAAATCTTGTAATTCTAAATACTCAGTTCTTGTAAATTACATAAATAGGGTATTTTACTATATGCGAGAAAAAATCTATAAATATATTATTGAAATAGTTTAGGCAAAAAGGAGTCGGACAATGTTAGTTTTAGTTCATAAAATAACAAAATAAATTTTAAAATTCAATTCAACGTTTTCAGTTTTTCTTATCTGTTAAAAACACCATGAAATAGTAGCCGCCATGTTATTACGTCATACGGCTAGTAAAAAAAACGTGTCAATTATCATTTTGTATGATAATTGAGATCAGCACATTTGTTTTTATAGCCTAGTGACGTCATGACCAAGCCATGCAGCATCATGGCGTCCACTGCGTCCAGCGTTTTCGTCAAGCTACGCGCGAATTTTGAAAATGTTAAATTTTAAATGCATTTTTATGGCAAAATTTTTATTCAATTGATGAATAAAAATTTTGTGATTTTTTTGGGGCATATTAGCACTATAGAATTGAATTAAGACACTTTTCAAAAATGGGTGTAAGACCTTATTGTCTAGTTCCTACTTAAAAAATCAATTCTTGGAGCTGGAGCTTGGAGTAACGTTTTACCCAGAAATCGGTGTTCCTGGAAATTACATTTAGTTGTTTTTGATTAGTTTAATGCTGTTCCCTTAGTTGGGTAGGTACAGAAAAATGTCAACTATTTACCAGTTTAATGTCTGGTCTTTTCTAAGAAAGAAGCATTTGAAGGATACAAGGAGTATAAGTGAGACGAAATTTATTAAGTATGGATGACATAGAATGCTCTGCCTTAGCTGCCTACCCCTTGGCGAATACAGGCATATTTTTTTTTTATTTAAAACACTATACAATAATAAAATATCTGTACAACTTTAGAAAGTTACTATACAGGGTGTCCCGTAAATGATGGATGACCTTGAAAATATAGCCGTTCTAAAGGTATACAAAAAATATGTATGCCAAGTAGAACCTAAGATACGATTTAAAAAAATATATCTAGTTGAATTCCTCAAGTATTCAAGTGACATTATTTACTGCCTCTCTGTCGGTATTCAACATATAATATTAAAATAACAAATAACCGATGGAATTAATAAATTGTGTTTGTGGTGAAGAAAAATGTAAAATAAGGTAAAAAATCTTAGTTAAAAATCTTAGGTACTGCTTGGGATATATTTTATTGTATTTTTTTAGAACGGCCATAAAGTCTGTTATATAGTATTTCAAGGTTGTCCATTATTTACAGGATACCATGTATACTATAGATACTGGATAGAGCACCAGAAAAACCACGCTAATATCTTAATGAAGGGAATTAGTTTTAACTTAATAATTTAATACTCAAAATTCAAGATACTCAGAAGGTAACCCAATATCTTTCGGACAAAACATAGTTCAATCTAAAGTTGACGGTCGTCAAAGTCCGATATTTAATACCGGGACCGGACTTGTCGGGTGTTCTTAAACTGATTACAAGTTTCCGTTCTAGGAACAGTTGGAACCGTATTTAGTCCCAGTGTTTGTTTAATTGAGCAGTCCACGGATTTTGGAGGACGGCCAAGTGATCCTTTATTTCCTTTTGATTCGGAAAGAAATAAAGCGGGCTTTACACAGCCATTATGTCCTCCCACTATTACGTTTGACTTAAACATAACTGGCGAAATGTGGGTGTACCATTAGCACACTTCTGCCTAACCCTTCGAAGAATACAGGGTTGATTTTTTATTATGTACGTGGCGTGATGTTACATTTATGTTATGATGACCAATAACGTCTAGGTAGAAAAAAAAACTGCGCCGACCCCATACAAATTCCTTTAAGGGTGACGATGATTTAGATTGTCTGGGACATGGCCTTCTCTCAAGGGTTTAAAGTAAGTACATCAAATTTTACTTGAAACTAACTTCTGCCCACGACTTCGTTCGTGTGTATTTTCTTGTCTTAACATAAAATATATACATAATCAGCCTATAATGTTCCCACTGCTGAGACACAGGTCTCTTCCCTTCGAGAGGGAGTGGGCTTTAATCCACCACGCGGGCCTAGTGCGGGTCGGTATAAAATATATATTTTATGTTAAAACAATAACATTTATATAATGAGAAGCTACAGTATTGCCATTAGTGAAAGAATTTTCGTATAGAATCAGTAGTTTTCCGAACAAACAAACTCTCAAATATTACCTCTTCATAATATTATGTAATAGCTGCGCCCCAACGTTTCACCCGCATAACTCTCGATCCCGCAAGAATATCGGGATAAAAAGTATCCTATGTCCTAATCCAGGTCGTGGTCTACCCGTGTGCCCAATTTCATCTAAATCGGTCCAGCCGTTTTAGCGTGAAAGCGAAGCAAACAAACTAACTCACTTTCGCATTTATAATATTAAAATAGGATTAGGATTAGTGGGTATCCGGCGCGTTGCTGTCGTATAAGAATTGTACTATGCCTTTTACCTTCGCGCAAGTAAGTAATAAGTTGACAAAGTTTTATCGGAATCGGATTAACGGTATAGCAGCCCATAAAATACGAACAAACTAATATTGATTTTTGATGTGTAACATCTCTTCTCTCGCTTTTTGTGGGAGCTTGAGCATGTAATAATTAAGTACTTTTTAATAGCATGGAATTAGTAAGTACTATACATACTATACTGTATAGATTGTAAGTAGAGTGGGCGACCACTAGTAATGAATTAACGTAATGAATTAATTGACTAGTAATTCGAATAAACATTTCAGTATTTAGCTTTTTTAAATTTGGAGGTTAATTTCTGTCGCTGCTCAGTTGCTTATTACCAAGGTGAGATGTCAGATGTTACACATCATATGCAATACTGTAAGGCTCGCTGGTTTTTTTTTAAATACTTATAAAAGAAAAAGAAGAAGATAGATTGAGAGTTCCAGTCAGTAGTAGTACCTATATTGTTATAAGAACATTCGTCCGTCCTCCATGATCTAAATAAACGGTTAGATGGTCTTCAGTTCGTAAATTGTATTAGTGTAAGTGGTGTATCTGCTATTTTTGAAAGAATATTCAATGCCCCCTTTTTTGTAATCAAATTGTAGTTCAACCTTCTAAGAAAAGTGTCCCAATACTAAAGTTAACATCACCTAAACAAATATGCACAGTGGTCTGCATTCAGGAGCTGTGGAAAAAAATAAAAAGTTTTATATTACTTTTTAGAACCTTTTCAGATTCACATCAAACCGAGTTCCCAGTGTAAAAAAAAACTCTCCCACGAGATATGACGTCACGTTTGAGTATGCAGTCGCGCTATAAAAATATTGACCATCTCGTCATCTGTCTAGCCTTTTCCCAAAGTTAAAATATTTGGGTCGGCTTCCATTGTAAACTTATGAAGCTGAATACCAGTATTTTAAATGAAGCGACTGCCTAACTGACCTTATTAACCCAGTTGCTCGGTAACATGATACCCCTTGGCGACACTTTGCGACACTGGTTGTCAAGCTTTTAGGCTTCTGACTACACGTAACGACAGTCTAAAATACAAATTCTACATACCCAGCTCCAGCAGGTAAAACGGAAGCGTCTGCCTCTCTGCGTATAGCGTGCCGCTTAGGTAAAGTCAGGGAAATAATTTTTTTTATCAAATTGACTATCAACTTAAATTGTCCGTAAACAAAAAAAAAAGTATTTCCCTGACTGTAGCCACCGCGTACACGTAAATGTTCTTATAGTTCCTACCGTTCTTATCGTACCTTTTTTTTTGTTTTTTTTTTTTTGGGTGCGGAGCGGGAGGGTGTGTCAGACTCTTACTGACTAGAACCCACCCGTATTCCTTCCGTTGCCTGTGTTGTCAGGTGCCTCGGTAACCCTTTAGTACCTTCCCGCGACCCCGGCAGGCATCGGCCCTAGTGGACACCTACACTTGTGCTGACGACATCTCTTTTAGGCGCGCGTGGAATACAACGCGCCGTCGAGCCTGGCCTGGTCCTTACTGGACGGTGAGCTGCCCATTGCTCACCGTCCGCAAGCCCTTATCGTACCTTGAGTTGGTACTTAAAAGGTTGCCAAACAAGAGCACGGCCCACGGGTTTTAAAGTGGTTAACACCACATTTATAGGCCAATGCGTCAAAACGGAGCCACTTTGAGAGACATCATTGAAATGTCTATTTCAAAATCACCCATTTACCCGCCAAACTGAAACTCAGCAGTGCTGCTTGGCTGTACAAATCATATTTCCCCAGGAAAAAGCCCTTTTAACGAAGAAATCCACCATTCGGTGTACTTATTTTAGGAACGTTAATGTAAATTGTGGTTAAAGACTTCGCCTCTTATCCACGAGGTTGTGGGTTCAAATCCGGGCAAGGACCAAATTTGACTTTTTGAACTCACATAATTAATTAGAGAGCAGTAGTAGCCCAATGGCAACGGCTCCGACTTACGAGTTGTAGGGCGTAGGTTAGAACCCGGACAGGAGCTTTACTTTGTGTAAATTATTTCATCACCACTGCTCTCAAAACGGTGAAGGAAAACATCGTGAGGAAACCGGCATGTCCTAGAACCAACAATTCGAAGACATGTGACATCTACCAACTCGCACTGGGCCCGCGTGGTGGAATACGGCCCACTCCCTCTCATGAGAGGAGGCCTGTGTCCCATCAGTGGGGACAGTAGGTATAGGCTGATTATGTATAATTAATTATACTTTCTGAGTTTATCTTGGACACTAGCATTACTGACATCGGTGAAGGGAAACCATCGTGAGGAAAACTGAACGTATAGTCAACTAGATACGCCTCGCGGTTTCACCTACATACATCTCAATCCGGTAGGAATATCGGGATAAAGAGAATTTTGTGTCCTAACCCAGGTCATGGTCTACACATGTGCCAAATTTCATCCAAAACAACTTAAAAATAACTCACTTTCGCATTTATAATATTATTATTATTTACTAGATGCGCCCCGCGGTTTCACCCACATAAGTTTTGACCCCGTGGGTATATCGGGATAAAAAGTATGTGTTATTCCTGGTTATAAACTATCTGTGTGCCAAATTTCATCCAAATTCGTTCAGTACTATTTGCGTGAAAGAGTAACAAACATCCATCCATCCATTCTTACAAACTTTCGCATTTATAATATTTGTAGGATAATAGTGTAACAGTTAGGGCGGCACTGTGCAAGTTTCTGGAACGTTCTGTTGAACGTTCCAATATATGGCAATAACCACATGAAATAAAGCACGTTCAATGATTGCTATTCAAGAATTGCATGTTTATACGCGTGCGATTTCCATGAAATGGCATACAATAATTGAATGCAAGTTTTGTCGTTCAATAAAATTGCACGCGACTTACACCAAGGCAATTTTATTGCAAGGCGATTATTGCATGCAAGCTTTGCCTCGTCCTATCACAGAGTTGCACGTCCTTGTACAATTGATTCAAGTATTGCCCGCATTGGCGCTACCAAATACTTAATTAACATTTTATTGAACGTCTTCTCAAGATGTTTTATGACTTGTTTCATTCGTTCGTACTTGTAGAGTTGAATGCGATTTCATTACACGTGCAATTTTATTGTACGTGCTGTTTACACCTATACCAGTTTTGAACTGCAACTAACTTGCCCGTATCATGAAACAATTGTACGTGTTATTTAGAAAGTGTCAGTCAATTGTTGCTTTAATTTTATGGTACGCAGGCAATAAACTTGCAAATGGAGCGTGTAAATGGAGCTTCAGTCTGAAATCACCAAACCCGTCTTGAGCATGCGTGGTGTGTCTACTGAAACAGCCAAACCAATCGAGTATGAAAACAAATAAAGTAATCAAGGCTCCCGCAGACAGGCGCGACGCGACACTAGTAGCACAAGTTCTATGAGGTATTCATGAAAAGTGTCGCGTTGCGCGTCGCGCTGCCTTTCGCGCCCGCGATATCGCGCTAGTCTGCACGAGCCTTTGCTGTGTTTCGTACATTATGAAGTACGCCTGAAAATTATCTTTTCGCTCTGGTTCACTTCCAGATTGAGTTTTATTGTCTTGTGATGTGTACCTCAATATCGGATTGAACTATAAATTATCTTTGGTTTACAAAGGATGGATGGATTTTTTGTGGATTTGGATGATATTCATACAACACATGACAAAATTTGATAAACAAGCCGTGCGCCCAATGGGAATTCCCATTTACGAACGTCCTTATAAACTTTCAATCCCTATTTAACCCTTTTAGGCCAAGAACTTAAAAAAAGAATATCCTTAGTGCTCACTTCCGTTGCCAAAAGAACTTAGTGGTTTAGGCTGTAGGTACGTTGTGTGTGAGTGAATGAATTAATTTAAGGATTTTATTAAAAAAAAAACTTTTATATCTAAAACTTATGTGCCTAAATGACAATATAGGTAATGAAAAAGCAAAAAAATCTTTTAAGGAATTAAATGCTTGTATTAGGTACTTCCGCTCTTCCGGTTTACATTAACAATACATAAGAGAGTAGATAATATAAATAAAAAAATAATTGAAATTCAAAATCCAAATCAAAATTTTATTTAATATCAAAATTAAAATTATAATCACAATTAAAAATTTAAATAAGAATCAAAATCAAAATCAAAATTCAAATAAAACGTACAATCAAAATTAAAATTAAAACCAAAATCATTAAGAAACGGGTTAGACGCGTCTGTCTGTGTCATAAGAGGCACACGGTAAAAATGGTGCCCCTTGTCGTTGACAGTCTTATGGACAAAGAAACGTTACATGTTTCATGGGAATGACATGACGTTTATGGAGCTGAAATATTAATTTCCTTGCCTTCTTTGAGAAGTAAGTAGTTTCCTTATATGGAATGAAATAATAATGTTGCATGTGTTTAGGGGCGACAGGTAAAAAAAATATGACTGTCGGGTTGGGTTAGGGTTTCGTAACTCGGGGGCTGCGTTGCAGAGTGCTTCAGTGCCCCCGTAGCGCCCGATGTGAGGGAACACGGGATGGTTTTAATCAGTAGAAGACTGACCCTCCGTCCGCCCCAGGGCGGAGGACATCCATAAGGATTTCCAACACGTTAACAAAAAAAAAAAACAGGGTTTTTGTTATTGGGTTTTTCTATCAGGAATTTCTCAGTAGCAGCCCGGTGTATGGATTTGTGCCCGGTTGATGGAAATAAGCTCGCTCGCATGTAATAACATGGGACTTAAACGTAGCTGGTGAAATGTGGGTGTACTATAGATACACCTCTGCCCAACTCTTCGGGGATAGCATGCATGATGTTATGTTGTATTGTGTATAAGCAAAATATTTATCTTACTATAAGTAATATACCTAGTAAGACGCAAAAATATATCTTATATAAAAATCAATACATATGTGGATTAGTAACCTCGGCTTGATTGTGATCGTTGAACTGAAGATATTCAGGCAGGAGTACTAAGAAGCCGCACAAACTATTCAGGTCACATTTCCATAAAGTACATAAGGCTACAGGGTCACATTACCTTCACAATGCGGCTAACATTAAGTAAATGTAGTCAATCTATCTAGCTAACCCCAGTTATGTAGGGCAGAGTCCAGCCTCAGCCCCCGATTCCATATTAGTTTAAACTCACTTCAAATTGTTTTACTTAAATTATATATGTCTTTATGTAGGTTGTTCTCATAGACAGAAGGCTTGAGTCTTCCAGCAGTTGAAATATTATAAGCTAACAACAACGAAAAACGAGCGAGCCTTACAGACATCTCACCTTGATAATAAGCAACTGAGCAGCGACAGAAATTAACTTCAGAATTTAAAAAAAAGCTAAATACTGAAACTTTTATTGGAATAATTATTTATTACTATTACTTACAATCTATATAGTACTTACTAATTCCATGCTATTAAAAAGTACTTACTTATTCCATGCTCAAGCTATCACTGTCAGACAGGAATGTCCGTCCCTTTCCACAATATCACTCGCACAGTAAGCGAGAGGAATGATGTTACACATCAAAAAGTGTTCGCAAGCGCTACTGCTGAACACGAGGGCCGGGGTTCGATTCTCAGATGGGGTAAAGTGTTATTGGGTTTTCCATCACGAATTTCTCAGTAGCAAACCGAAATCTGAATTTGTGCCCGGTTGATGGCAAAACGGTCACCCTCTATCAAGTGATGGGACTTAAACATAACTGATGAAATGTGGGTGTACTATATACATCTCTGCTTAACCCTTCGGGGAAAACAGGCGTGATATGTTATGTTATCTTATAAAAAAACTAAGCTAAGCTAAAAAAGGTCCAGGTAGATAAAACACGTGGATGATAATGTCTGAAGTATAATCAGATAAATTCTGTTGAATTTTTTAACAAAGTTAAGGTTACGAAGTAAAAATATCAGTCGACCACACTGCCCGAAAATATCTAATAAAATAATGTTCAAAATATACACAGATATAGGTCATAGTTATACAAGGTACTACGTTTTTTATATGTTGATCCGAGATTATGTGATAACATTGTAATACGCAATTTGGGAGTCTTTTGTTGTCGTTTCGGAAGTTAGACCCACACAATGATCGATTTGTTAGATAAATTCATATTTTCTTTGCTAAATTAGCGACTATCCTTGAGAAAACCAAAACTGAAGGTTGTTTTGTGTTATAAATCCTTATTAATTAACTCTTTTTGCTAGACAAGTATGCAATAAAACAATAACACCTACTTTTAAGCTCTCATAATCATCACCTGCTTAAGTTTTTCCCAATTATGTAAGGGTCGGCTGCCAGTTTAATGCAACTGAATACCGGTATTTTACATGGACCGACTGCCTATCTGACCTCCACAACCCAGTAACTTCGTAATATGGTACTCTTAGCTCTATATAAAGGATAAATAAGGAAGAATAATAAAGGCTTAATTATTTCCTGATATTTACACAAACAATACTCTCCATAATTTCACCAACATAAAGTTGCGTTGTGTGCAAAAAATCACAATATTCACCTCTTTTATTTCAATATTAATATTCAACTACGTCGCAAAACTTACGCAGTGAACTGTTAAACGATATCATTCGGTTGAACACAATCATTTTATGAATATTCTGTTCCTGAAAGACTCTAGATAGCTACTTAAAGAATATTTTCCCTATTTTTAAGGAAAAAGATCCGGCACGCGTTTCGTTCCGCGAAGGTTATATTATTTTCAAAAATATAAAAATCTTGTACTACTATGTGTTTGTATAAAGGAATTAGTTACCCCAAAGGGTACACCACAGACTTACATGGTCAAAATTGGGGTTTTAGTCTGTATTACTCGTAATCGTTTTAGATGTAGGTAGATAACTGAAGCAATTTAAACACAGATTATAATACTTTAATTTCATTTGTTTATTTATTTTTAACTAAAGGAAGATTAGAAATCTCACCTATACCTACTTTATTCTATCTTTACATGATAAAGTTTATTAATCTGTTTGGTTATTTTTCATCACATTTCTGAGTCACGTCAGTAATTTATTTTATCGTAAAAAGCGTGGGGTGCTTGATGTCAATTGTTGTAAATATTTCAGTGACAGATATTGGTAAAAGTAGAATCATTATGATAATATCTTAAAAAGCACCCCACGCTTTTTTACGATAAAATACATTTCTTGTTAAATCACTCTATTCTTATTTCAAACTAATTTAAAATTATTTTCTACTTTTTTAGTTTAGTTTTCTTTTATAGCATGTCTTTTAATTTTTAAACTATTATTTATTTTCTAATTTTTAGTAGAGTTTTCTATTAAAGCGTGGTTTTTTAGTTTTTAAAACTATTATTTATTATTTAAACTTTAATCGATTTTATTTGTTAAAATTTTGAAGTTAGTGATATTTTTGAGTTTTTATTTACCTCCCCGTGCCTGAATTGGGTAATTTGCGCCTACTGCCTTCCTTGGATATGGTAGCCGTCGAAAAATTAAATGAAAGTAGTTAATTCTGAAAATCCTGGTTTGGTTAATGGGACAATATTTTTTCTTATATATTATTTATTTTAAATTTTAGTTAAATGTTCAAAACTCTCCAGTTGATTCTGCCAATAGTCTTATGCTTGTCTTAATGTTTAAATCATGTATGCCTTAGTATTTCGCACAAGACACTACCGTGTCACCGAATATGAAAAATCGCTAATCCTGAATGAAGATCCTGGTCAGGATAATAGGACAAACTTATTAACTAATTAATGTATTGTCACCGGACCTTGATAAGTGTGCACAATTTCAAATTAATCCGATGTTTTGAAGTGGTCGAAAATCAAGTTCAAAGATTCCGTGACATATGAACAAACATACAGGGAAGCTAATAAAAACATGCTAAGACTAGAAACAGCAACACAAAGAAAACGACGACTGGAGAAGGAAAAATCAAACACGTGAAGAAAAAAAGAACTACTGTGAAACTACTGAGAAAAATACGAAAAAATAAAAATATGTAGTTTTAAAAAATTAAAAAAAAACACGCTTTTATCACGCACTAAAAATTATAAAATAATTAAATTAACCTGTATAAATAACTTCATTGTAGAAATGAAGTTATTTTTTTTTGGCAAGGGTACCTACAAAGCATAAGTACCTACTTATATCGTTACTAATATTACTCAATTTAATTATTTTATCATTTTTAGTACGTGATAAAAGCGTGCTTTTTTAACTTCATATTTTTATTACGTATATTTTACTTAACAAAACCTAAAGCTGTTAGCTTTAGGTTTTGTTTCTCGCTTTATATCAAATTTATTTTTAATTTTCTTCATTTATTGAAACATACAATCACTTTTCAGGTTTCTTTTTAAAGGAAACAGATTAAAATTGAATTTAAAAAGTTCATGCATATTACTCAGGGCCAGTTTTTTGAATGAATATTATATATGAGAATGAATACTAATAAATTATCGCAAAATGAATGTGAAAAATTGTTAAGCGCGCGAAAACTGCTGCGATGGTTGTTGATAAATCATTCAACCAATCACAGCAGTTTACGCGCGCTTGACTTTGTAACATTATTTTTGAGATAATTTTCGTTCGAAAAACTAGCACTTAGTTCAGTTAAGTCATTGAGCTACACTAGCCACGTAGTTAATAAAAGGTCGAATGCCGCGTAGCCTGTATACCCCTATGCTACGCAACATTCTACGGCGTAGCTCACACTTCACTACTACGACGCGCGGTGTCCACGCGAAATGAATATATTGAAAACCATGAGGTATTTTTTGAACCATTTTAAAATGTGATTATTTTGATCATCATACGGTTAAATATGAACTATTGCCTACTGTAATTTAAACTTTATGAATTTGTACTAACCCGCACTGGGCCTGCGTGGTGGATTACGGCCCACTCCCTCTCACATAGAGGAGGCCTGTGTCACAACTTTGGGACCATTTATAGGCTGATTATTATGTATGTAGGAATTTGTACTTAAGGTCGTGTTTAATAGTTAATATTTGGGAGCTTATATCTCAACACAATGCACGTGACATGTTAATAAGTACGAATTGTGCTTTGCATTTAGATTAGAAGCCTTCGCGCCCATGTTATCGTGTAAACTCATGAATAAGTGACAGATGTTAACATAATTACAAGAGGCATTAATTGATTACAAAACTATTAAGAGATGATTCTAAATGTCAGAGGAAAGAAAGAAAGAAAGAATAATGTTTATTTGAATACAGTTCGTGAAACACAAAATAAAAATAACAATAAAAAAGTGAAAATAATGTTTTAAATGAATAGTGTGTGCCTCACGGCTGCATCAAAAAGGTTACTTTGACGCTTCTTTGTGTACCACATTTGTGAACTGTGGTTCAAGATATAAATAAAGAATTAGGCCTAGGCTTTTTTTTTTTGGTTCAAATAACTTCTCCCGTCCTTCCGTTGCCTGTGTTGCCAGGGGCCTCGGTAACCCTATCGAACTTTCCCGCGACCCCGGCAGAGGCCTAGGCTAAGGCTAAGCCTAAGTTTAGTATAAAAAAGTTAAAAATTTTCGCCAAACCAGTTTACCTCAAAAATAACTACCGTAACAATGTTATTTGAAAAGATAAAATAAACATTTATCGGAAGTCTATTGAGTATAAAAATCGTACTTAGTGATTATTATGACCGTAATGTTGCCCAAACATCGAATGTTCAGCGCCTTGTTAACTTTAACAATTCGCCTGCCTTATTGTAACTATGTTGAGGTTGCCTTCACAGTCTAACCGGACACAGCTGAAAACCAGTATTTTACGTGGAGCGACTACCTATCTGCAGTGCTATTCTGTAACCTTCTCACCGTGAAAACGTAAGTGAAGTGAACGTGGAGTGAATTGTCAGTGTCATTCCACCGGATACTAGGGATGGACCAAGGATTACATTTACAATCATAATCGAGATTTTAATAATATTTTTATGCTAATTCTATTGATCATAATCAGTTAACTGATTAAATAAACGCAATTCCATGACCCAATCGCGATGTGTTTTAACTGATTAAATAAACGCAATCCCATGACCCAACTGCGATGTGTTTTGAAGAAGCGATAGTGGATTGAGTCGACTAAAGCCTGTGCGACGTTATTCAGCGTTGTTATTAACCCAAATCTTTTCAATAAGAAGAGATAACCGAGTGTGACAAGTGATCGAGTGCTAAAAGTGTGCCTGGCTGACGGACCATAGAATTTATCCCCTCACAAACTACCTATGTGGAAACCAAACTACGCGATGTGTGTGTCTGTATACATAAGCCATTTGAATAAAAAACGTGCGGGTTATTTAATAAGTACCTTTCTAATATTTTATTTTAAGTAGGTAAATTTATACCGAACTACGCGTTGCCAATAATAAAATAATATTCATAAAATCACCGTCATCAGTAGGTACTGTAACAAAATTCAACACTTCAACTGACACTTGCGCAGCGCGCGCACCGGCGGCGGGCGGCTAGGCTCACTTCACCCAGCCCGAGTGAAGTGATGTTGCTATGGCAACCAGAATCGAGTGAAGTGTTAAAGATCACGACACTCGCGCGACGCGCTTACCGACTCACTTCACCTAGCCGGCGCGAGTGGTTACTATGGTTACGAGAATCAGGTGAAGTGATAAGATCATGCCGCGCGTGCGCGTGTCATGTTGAGCTTTTTTTTTTAATTTGCCATTTTTTATTTTTAAATGCGCGACAAACAAAAATTTGGATTTACCAATATCCAAAATGGCGGCCACAAACATTTTTCATCGTTTTCATGGTTTTCGGGGGTGTTACAGCCGATACTGAGGTCAAATCTAAAAAGCAAGATGGCGGCTGCGAAAATGTTCAGATTTTTCATCATGGGTGTCGTTTTCATGGTTTTCGGGGATGTTAAAGCCGATAGTGTGGTCAAATCTAAAAACCAAGATGGCGGCTGCGAAAATATTCAGATTTTTCATCATGGGTATCGTTTTCATGGTTTTCGGGGGTGTTTAATCCGATAGTGAGGTCAAAATTAAAAATCAAGATGGCGGCTGCGAAAATGTTCAGATTTTTCATCATGGGTGTCGTTTTCATGGTTTTCGGGGGTGCTAAAGCCGATAGTGAGGTCAAATCTAAAAAGCAAGATGGCGGCCTCGAAAATTAATTTGGATTGGAATAAAAAAACCAAATTGAGTTTCGGACTGAATTTCTGTTTTGCTATTTCATTTAAAAAAAACCCCTAAATAGTAAGGTTTCAGCGCTTAAATACTAATTTTGAAATTATATAAAATTATCAATAGAATTAGCATAAAAATATTATTAAAATCTCGATTATGATTATAAATGTAATGCTTGGTCACTCCCTAGCATCAGTGGGATGACACTGACAGCTCACTTCACGCGAGTTTTCACGGTGAGATTTTTACAGAATCGACATGCTGACCTCCACATCCCAGGTACTGGGTAGTACGATACCCCTTCATAAGACTGGGTTGTCAGACTTTCGGGCTACTGGTATTTAGCTGCATCCAGTTACACTGGAGGCCGATCCCGCATAGTTGGGAAAAGGTTAGGCAGTACATTCTAAAATGCCTGCCGGGGTCGCGGGAATGTCCGAAAGGGATACCGAGGCCTCTGGCAGCACAGGCAACGGTAGGAACACGGGTGGGTTTTAGTCAGTAAGAGTCTGACACACCCTCCCGCTCCGCCCAGAGCAGAAGTTATTTGATAATTTCCCACCACATGGGTAACACTATACCCTCTTGATACGACTGGTTGTGAGAATTTTGGGCTTCTGACTACCCTACCCTAACGACTGTCAAAGATCTACGAATGACAGCCGGGACAAACGACTTAACATGCTTTCCGAGGCACGGTGGCGTCACGAAATGTATAGATGCTCACACATCCACGGTCCGACCGCGGCAAGCGTAGCTTAACCTTTTAACAAAATATATAAATATAACCTCTCAGATTGTTGGGTTTGGATCGTTTTGGATCCGTATTCTTTCGATCTAGCAAGAATAATAAATTTTGAGGAATACCAGACAAAAATGTATTTAACTCGCAAGCAATAAAGAGGTTGATGTAGGCGATTATCCACAAAGAAGAAATGGATCGAAGTAAGAGCGCTATATCACAAATGAAACGAAACTGTGAAACAAGCTTAGCCTATAAACGTCACGCACAACATTTTAACATCCCACGTAAACATCTAAAATAAATGTTGACAAGAGAAAACATAAAATAAAAAACGAGCGAGCCTTACAGTAGTCGCATATAATGTGTAATGTCTGACATCTCACCTTGGTAATAAGCAACTGAGCAGCTACAGAAATTAACTCCCAAATTATGAAATTTACATAATAAGCCTATAATGTTCCCACTGCTGGGACACCTCCTCTCTGTGAGAGATAGTAAAGAAAAAAAGCTAAGAACTGAAATATTTATTCGAATAACTATTCATTACTAGTGGTCGCCCACGGGTTGAAATTCGACCCCCTCTACTTACAATCTATATAGTACTTACTACTTCCATGAGTACACTAATTCCATGTTATTATAAAGTACTTACTAATTCCATGCTATTAAAAAGTACTTACTTATTCCATGCTCAAGCTGTCACTTCCTGTCTACACAATTCCGTCCCGAAATCACTCCCACAGAAAGATGTTACACATCAATAAGGACAACTTAAACTTGTACCTACGTATAAGTATGTTGGTACTTCTACGTAGTTAAAGTTACTTTTCCTATAACTAATTTCTACAACTACGATCCATCACTCCGGCTCTCAATTTAGCTCGTAGTATTTAAAATTATATTACTATAACGAAATAACTCAAGTTTCTACGATACGTAAGAACGTAACTAAGTGTACTTAGTAACGAAAACAGATCTAGCTTAGGAGAACAGCGAAAACTTGGTAAGTTTGTCTTGGTAACTATGTTTTAATACTAACCAGTAAATAATAGTTCTCATGGAACATAGAACTTATATTTAGAATTTGTCAAACTTCTTGCGTTGTGCTTTGGAAAATCATCATAATCAGCCTATAATGTTCCCACTGCTGGGATAAAGGCCTCCTCTCTGTGAGAGGGAGTGGGCCGTAATCCACCACGCGGGCCCAGTGCGGGTTGGTAGATTTCACACGTTTTCGAATTTTTGGTTCTAGGACATGCCGGTTTCCTCACGATGTTTTCCTTCACCGTTTTGAGAGCAGTGGTGATGAAATAATTTACACAGAGTAAAGCGCCTGTCAGGGTTTGAACCTACGGCCTCCAACTCGTAAGTCGCGGCCGTTACCACTGGACCACCACTGCTCTACCACTGGGCCACCACTGCTCTCTAAAACTATGAACGTTTAAGTAGACAGTTAAGTGTTCAAACCAAAGTAGTTGTCGTCATGTGCCATATTCAATAAATAATATTTAATTTGTTTAATACTTGGAATAACATGACATCACGCCAGTTTTGCCGAAAGGGTTAGACAGAGGTGTACTTAAAGTATACCCACTTTTCGATAATTACGTAATCTTCTGAGAAAATACATATCTAACTATTTTGGACGTAAAGGATCACTTTCCAGAATTGAGCGCGTCTCCCTAATTTCACTCAATCTCAGCTTTATGATTATGTAGGCGTGGCTGTCAAGATCTTTAATCAGACATATCCAAATATCAATATCTTGTAATTATGTGACGAGGCAGATCTTTAATCGGTTTTTGCACATAATTGGGCACCATTGACAGGACTTTATGAAATGTGTCAGGGTCAAATTCGGGCCTATTCAACTTGAATGGGGTATATTATGGCCCAGTGGCTAAGACCTCGCCTGTCTTGCACAAGGTTGTCTATTCAAATCTGGGCAAGTAACAAAGTGACTTTTTAAAATTCATACATACTTTCTTAGATTGTTTTAGACAATACTGAAATCGCTGAGAGAAAAATCATCCTGAGGAAACCTGGAATTATAGTTAAAAGTCTGAAATCGCCAACCCGAATCTTGAGCAAGTTTGGTGATCAATGCCATTTACAAGTTTTAATATCGATAAATTGTTTTTTTTTTAAGTTAAACAGTTTTATTAAAAACATTACCCTCCTTCTGGGGCAGTCGGCTAAAAAGAAAGCTAATAATGATCTTGTTAATGTACTTATTCTTAAAAATAATTAGGTAGGTTCTAGGTACCAGCCATCATACCACTCTCCACATCAACCAAGATTGATCAGACTCAAAAATAGAATCGTTCGGCGCTTGAAATTTCTATCAACAGTCAACCGCTCATATCATATTATATGCCATTTACATATTTACCCAGGTCACGCTACGGCCCACGATTTTATTTACCTACCTAACTACCAACCTAATTATTTTTTAGGTTTTAGTATACATTATCTAGATCATTATTATCTTTCTTTTCAATAAAACCATTTTACTTAAAAAAAAAATACCTATTTTATTTTCAAGTGTTTAGTTTTATTTTGTCACTTAATATTTCTCATTCTATTTATTTCATTTAGTGCCTTATTATATTACAAGGTTTATTTCCTGTCAAATTGTTGCAGTCTAACTTCTCAAAACATAATCCTTCCGCAGAATTTACTCGACTCAGTGCCACGTAAGCTAGTCCCTCCTCAAACAATTTCGAACCTAAATACACAACTGCGTGGTCTACAGTGCTGCCTTGCATTTTTTGGACAGTTGAAGCCCATGACAAAATTAAGGGTGACATCATATGTAATCCGCCATTTTGTGGCAGCGGCCATCTTGGATTTACAATGATACTGAATATAATCAAATGTATTGTCATCAGAACTAAAGGTGTACAAGATATCAGATCAATCTGTAAATTTGACCCAAAAAACAAACAGGGCAAGTTAAATAAGAGAGTTTATAAACACGTGCCAACATCTCTAATAAAGATTGTAACTATTATAATTAAACTAATAAAGAGTATCACACCGAGATAATACCGAATATTCTGTTAGTAAAATAAAATGAGATGGCTATGTTATATAATAGAAAAGCCTTGTCATTCCATATCTACTTGGACATCCGTAATTCCAACACAATAATAATTATATTGTTTTGTAATCTGATCCTACAATAATCGAATATGGGCTCATAATTAGGACCTACCTCATATTATTGAAACAACGATCATTATGAAGGTCCAACCCATGATAGTATTTGTTGTAGGTTTTAAGGGTCGGGTAAACGCCGTTGACCTTAGCCATACATCTTATTCTCATTTATTTATCAGTCCTTTTATCGTTTAATTGTTTTGTTATCAATGAAGAAAAAAGAAAAACAAATTATTGTAACCTAACCTCAAAACTCTTAGTCGCTTAAAAAGCTGTAGTATGAGCCCAGCTTCGCGGGGGAGATTGGGGGAGGGGTGCTCCCTGCCCCCTGGCACCACTCCCATGAAAAGGTAACGCACCGTTCTTGAGAAAAACAAATTATTGTAACCTAACCTCAAAACACTTAAAGTCGATTAAAAGGCGTAGTATGAGGCCCGCTTCGCGGGCCTCTAGGGTTTAAAAAAAAATAACCTCGAAGGGGATAGCGGGGTCTGAGTTCGCTCGCTCCGCTCGCTCACTAGACTCCGCCATCCCCTTCGAACCTAACCTGTCCGAGTCGGGGTGCCCCAAGTCCCGAGCTCGCTTCGCTCGCTCTTGCATCCTAAGTTCTCCTAGTAACAGTAGTAACATTGCCTTTTGTACACATATACGATCAGTGGAAGTACAAACACAGAGAAAAAATTCACGCAACTCGAGGAGAAACGGAACGATCGAAAACAAATGACAGTGACACATGACGCAAATGGCATACCTGTTTTATTGTTTACGTTCCGTGTTATCGAATTTGCCCGACATTTTATACCATGGACTGACTACAAATACTAATACTGGATACTGACTACAGATGCTGGGGCAGATTTGGTTGTCAATCGCCCATTTTAAACGTTTCGTTTTTCGCTTCTTATCGGATTTGAGGTTAGAAACATTTTCTAATTAATTTCTCGAAAAATATGCATTACCTTTTAATAAGAGTGGTAACGTTATAATCGGGGACCCAAACCCTACCAACTTTAGCCCCTTTTACCCCCCAACTCCTGCCAAACGATACTAGATCCAACCCTAGATAATAAAAGAGTCTAATCAAAAAAGTCAAAAAAAAAACATGAAAATATCTTTAGTAGTTTGAAAGTAATATCGTTTTTTTTTATGTTTTGGGTAGACATTACTTCCTGAATTATCCTGACGTACCCATTTAACTACAACACTTAAATTTTCACATATAGATTTGTGCTAGTTTAACATACAGTTTTTGCATAACTTACCTAAAATCATATATCTGCGCCTTAATCGTTATTAAACTGCCCGCCCCGTTGGTCTACTGTTGGCAAGCGTTACCGCTGAGCATGAGGTCTTGGGTTCAATTCCTGGGTCGGACAAAGTGTTATGAATTCGTCAGTAGCAGCCTAGAGTCTGGATTTGTGCCCGGTCATGGCAATTGACTCACCCCCTATTACATGGCACTTAAACATAACTGCAAAATGTGCAGGTGTAGGTACTATAGATACACCTCTAATCCTTCGCGGAATGCAAGCGTGGTGTTAATCATTATTACACAGAATGATACACTGCGATGACGTGAACCCTTAATATTTTTTTTGACCTATAATTTTATTTGTACCCGTTCCTAAATTGTTTTCAATCACTTTTCTAACTAAATTGTCGACGACAAAAGCCGGGTTTAGGCAAATCTTTTATCGACCTTTTAAACCCGTTGGAGCACATTATTTACGAGAAATAGGATCGTTCGTGATAAACGTACACTGTACAAGTACATTGGGTTGAGGTTTTGCGTATCTATACGCAAAACCTCCAAAATCCGTTCACACAATGTGTGAACGGATTTTCGGATGGTCGTTAAGGATCCGCTTATTTTTGTTTGTAACCTTAATCTTTTTGTTAATTGGATAATTATTTTGTTCATTCTATTTAGGTATGCATAAAATACATGGAAAATATAGTACAAAGACTGCATAATCAGCCTATAATGTTCCCACTGCTGGGACACAGGCCTCCTCTCTGTGAGAGCGAGTGGGCCGTAATCCACCACGCGGGTCCAGTGCGGGTTGGTAGATGTCACATGTCTTCGAATTTTTGGCTCTAGGGCATGCCGGTTTCCTCACGATGTTTTCCTTCACCATTTTGAGAGCAGTGGTGATGTAATAATTTACACAAAGTAAAGCGCCTGTCTGGGTTCGAACCTACGACCTACATTACAACTCGTAAGTCGCGGCCGTTGCCACTGGGCCACCACTGCTCTTGTACAAAGACTGGATAGCTTTCAATTGAAAACAACAAATAACGAATTCCTCTAAAACAACAACTTCATAAAAATTAAAATATGTTTTAATCATATCATTACGGAATAATTAATTCTGCTGTTTACGTTGTTTTACTTGTAGGTAAGTAAAACAAGCGGTTTCTGTTCACGACACGTGTCAGCATCACCCAAACATTCTCTAAAAATATCCAACATTATATTTCCTAAAATCGTTAAAATCCTCGTCAAAGTGATAGCTCCCGTAGGCACCGTAAGGGTCGGGGAATCACCGTTGACCTTGGCCATACAAATGTGCGTCGCGTTCACGCCGCACAGTGGGCTGAAAATGAAGCTTAGCGTCGTTCAAAAATCAAGTACCTACCTACCGAATTTTGAAAAAATAAACATGACAGCGTATTGTTTTACTGAATAGCAATATTTTATGTTGTGTAACTTTTTTGATAATTTTTTTTTTAAGTTATTTGCTATTTTTAAAATTTTTCTTTTTATAAAGCTGAACACTTTTTTTTTATTGTCGGTATTCCTTATTCTTAAGCTTTATTAAAATATTACTTTCCGTATCATGACATGCATCGTATAAGCCATATAAGAGCAACAACCGGCCCGCGGGCCGGATCCGGCCCGCTGTAAGATATTATCCGGTCCGCGAGACATTTTGAAAAAACCCAATTTAAAAAATATTACATTAGGTACTTATACTCACGGGAGTGACAGTGAGGCGCCAAACATCAAATCCTTTGATGTTTGCCGCCTCACTCTTTGAAATCGCCGCCACTCGGCTTGCTCGATCAAATTCTTTGAGGTTTGCCGCCTCACGGGCGACACATCAAAAGATTTATTGCTTCTCAATTAATCTAAACTAGTTTATTCCAGATTATTTTTTCATTTTGCCTATATAAGTGGGTGGATGGCCCGAACGTTAGTTCAGTTCTATTTGAGCTACCGAGGTGATAACTTGGACAAGCGATATCCTAGCGAACTGCTCGAGCCGTCAACATGCTTTGTGACTTTGTGTGCATCTTGAGTGGTTACTAACTATAGTTTGTTATTAAGTTTATTGAACGAAAAGTAAACAAAAATGATGTCTGGTGGAAAAAAACGAAAAGTAGATACAGAGGGTCGCCAGTATAAAAAAAATGGACTGAAGAATTCTTTTTTATCTTGCACAATGGTAAGCCTATTTGTTTGCTGTGTAATTAATCCATTTCAGTAATGAAAGAATTCAATATAAAGAGGCATTACTCAACTAAGCATGCTACGCTGCACTCCTTGACAGGACAATTAAGAACAGACAAAATCCAGAAGCGTACCGCAAATTTGGAAAAACAGCAACAAATGTTTCATAAACAAAGAACACAACTTGATAATGTTGTGAAAGCTAGTTTTATAGTTAGCTCAAAATTGGCAAAGGCATTAAAACCATTTGCCGAAGGAGAATTTATCAAGGAGTGTATGTTAGAAGTTTGCAGTATTTTGTGTCCCGAAAAGAAAAATGAATTTGAAAAAATTAGTTTGTCAAGACGAACTGTTGTTCGACGTATAGAAATGATGGCTAATGATATAAAAACAACATTGACTGACCGTATGGCTGGTTTTGAATCATTTTCCATAGCATTAGACGAGAGCACCGATTTTTCTGACACAGCTCAACTGGCTATATTTATTCGAGGTGTTGATAAGGAGTTCACTGTTACTGAGGAATTGCTTGCTTTACAGCCGCTTAAAGGAACCACTACAGGAGAGGATATTTTTATTGAAGTTCAAAAGGTATTCACAAGTTTTGGCTTGCCATGGTCAAAATGAATTGGAGTATGCACTGATGGTGCACCTTCTATGGTCGGCTTACGTAAAGGTTTCGTCGGAATTTTGAATGAAAAAGCAACAGAATTAAATGTGCAAAAAGATGATTTGATAGTCCTTCATTGCATTATCGACCAACAGAACTTGTGTTCTAAGTCCATTCGACTCCAGAATGTTATGAATGTGGTAGTAAAAACCATCAACTTTATTCGATCCCGAGGTCTAACCATCGTCAGTTCAAGGCGTTTTTGGATGAAATATCAGCTGAATATAACGACGTAACATATTATTGTGAAGTCAGATGGCTGAGCAAAGGAAAAATGTTGAAACGGTTTTACGAGCTTAGAAATGAGATAGCAGACTTTATGAAAATAAAAGATAAACCACTATCTGAATAAAGTGACCCAAAATGGATATTTGACTTAGCATTTCTGGTCGATCTTACAGGCTAATTTAAATTTGAAACTTCAAAAACAAGGACAGTTAGTAAATGATTTGTACAGCCATTTGAAAGCGTTTTAGATCAAACTACGCTTGTGGGAGTCACAGATGCTGTCTGGTAATAGTTACCATTTCAACACGCTCTCTGCGTATGAAAATATTGCTTATGCTCAATATGCTGAAGAACTCAAGTTACTGTCGGAACAATTTTCGAACAGATTTAGCGACTTCAAAAACTTGGAAGACTGTTTCAGTTTATTTGCTACTCCTACAAAATTTAATGTACAAAATGCTCCAAAACACTTACAAATGGAGTTGATCGAGATTCAAGAAAACTCACTCCTAAAATCCAAATTTTAAGACGAAGAGTTCTGCGATTTCTACAAAAAATACCTAGAAGAAGACAATTTTCCGCAGCTTAGAAAATTCGCAAGAAGATTGATTTGTGCGTTTGGCAGTACTTATAAATGCGAACAGTTCTTTTCATTGATGAAAGTTAATAAATTAACACATCGTACAAGACTGACTGACGATAATATGGAAAATTCTTTACGAATTAATCTAAATATCGATGGATTAGTTTCCCAAATTCAAGCTCAAGTGTCTCATTGATTTCGGTGTATTTAACTTTCGTAGTTTGTAACAATTGCAAATTTAACGATTTAATTATAATGTACCATTTTTTTTAAATTTCATTTTGTTATTTTAATAAATTGTACTATAAAAACATTGTCGTATTATTTCATGTCTAACATCTATCGCAAAAAATATGATCGCTACTTAAAAATGCACTAAGTACTTACCTACTTTTTAACGCGGCCCGCGAACGTATTTGCACGCTAAAGTTTGGCCCTCAACATGTCAAAGGTTGCCCATACCTGGTATAAGCTATATCACTAAAACCTGAATCGCGGAAACCCTCGGAACATTGACATTTTAAACTTTAAAAATAAAAAAAATATTTTAAGCAAGCACATTTATAACTTATTAAAATGCAATGTTCCTTTCTTACGAGGTGTAGAACTAGGCGCGTTTTTGTTATAGTTGTGTCCCCAGGAGGCCTAATCCAAAAAATATAGATGTTTTAATGAAATAAAGTTAGTGTGAAGCGAGAGCTTCATTTTCAGCCCACTGTGCGCCGCCGCTGTTCGGTTTCATAGGGAATATTCATTTCTAGTAACAAAACTATGAATATTTGAAAAAATCACAGATAGAATTACAGATAATAAAATAGTCTGTTCATACAAAAAATACATGAACATATCTTAAGTAGTTTGAAAGTAAAATTGTTTTTTTATGCTTGAAGTTGACATTGGTTCCTGAATTTATTTCATAAAGTATTTTACTACAGTACTTAAATATTCTCATATAGAATTGATGTGTATACGTGCGCAAGTACACGCGAAATTTTCCCTCCTATCGTAACTGGACTAACCTCAGCGACTGACGTGGACTGAAAACGAACACAGCCATTTCTTGAACCCAGATTTTGTTATTTTTACGCTCTAGCTGAAGAAGGAAATAAATAAATCCAAGAAAAACAATGTCAAAGAGAAAAAAATAATTATCTTGGACTAGCATTACCCCGCGACTTCGCCCGCGTGTATTTTGGAAAATACCGAACGGGTATGCATTATCGGGATTAAAAGTACCGTATGAGTTAATCCTGGTTATAAACTATCTGTGTACAAAATTTAATCCAAATCCGTTCAGCCGTTTTTGCGCAAATCTGAAACATAGATCCAGACGAACAGACAAAAATTCTAAAAACTTTAGTTTCGGCATCAGACTCGTTCCCACACCTCGTGGCAAAAACATGTTTTCAAAAATATTCAATGTACAGTTTTGTTTACGTTACTATTTTATTATATGTATTATTGTATAGATGTGAGGTTATCCTTGTGTAAAGACCGAAAAATGCGTCTCCAGACGGAATAAGGAAGATCGAAATATGTTACCCGTGTCATACGTGTCACGTAGGTACCTTTGTGGCTTCAAATGTCACCAGCAGACTTAACTCTACCCTAATCAATGAAGCAAAAATACAAAAGGTATACCAGAATAAAAAAGGTATACCAGAATAGGGTTTCGAAAAACACACACATTTTATGATACTATTTAATGTTTCTTTAGTTTAAATCCTATTACTTCTTTCATTTTGGAATATGTATCTTGCATAATTAGCCTATAATGTTGCCACTGCTAGGACACAAGCATCCTCTCTGTGAGAGGGAGTAATCCACCACGCGGGCCCAGTGCGGGTTGGTAGATGTCACATATCTTCGAATTTTTGGTTCTAGGACATGGCGGTTTCCTCACGATTTTTGCCTTATCGTTTTTATAGCTATTTCATCATCTTCATCAGTTCAGCTTGACGTGTGTGTACACACACACGTCAGGATGTGTCCTGAGCATAACACTGATAACCAACTTGTACCTAAATAACGAATAAATGTCTTTGTCTTTGCCTAAAGACGTCCAATACTGGACATAGGCCTCCCCTAAGAGTCACCACATCGACCAGTTCTGTGTTTCTCGCATCCAGCGGATTTCATCGGTCCACTTTATGGTAGATATGTATGTAATTTGTGCGTATTTTTGTTTAATGTGCCATATGTAATCACAAAAGTCGTTGAACGAGAAATCCGTGCTCCTCCGAGTTTATTTACCTCCTAAATGACGAGGAAGGTCAATGAATGAGGGGCATCAAATTATTTCCCTTGAGCTTTCTTATCATTTCAGGAACTCCCTTTCCCTAGTACCTAATGCTTTTTATAAATCTCCATACTTACTATGTTCACAGAAACAATACTTCAACAGGCTTTGTTTTTTTTTTTTGAGGGTGGGAAAACATCAAATAACTTCTCCCGCTCTGGGCGGAGCGGGAGGGTGTATCAGACTCTTACTGACTAAAACCCACCCGTATTCCTTCCTGTTGCCTATGTTGCCAGGGGACTCGGTGACCCATAAGTACCTTCCCGCGACCCCGGCATGCATCGGCCCTAGTGGACCCCTACATTTGTGCTGACATCTCTTTGAGGCGCGCGTGGAATACGACGCGCCGTCGACCCGGGCCTGGTCCTTGCCGAACGGTGAGCTACCCATTGCTCACCGTCCGCAAGCCCGCGCCTACGGTGGCCGGAAATCCGCCTGGGATTCCCGACGCCCAGGGCGTCTCCTGCGGCGGCTAGGGGCGAGAGGGCGCGAAACATGCCTTTTCCTCAACCGTCCCGCCTCCTCCTTCGCGAGCATTACTGCTTCGCAGAAGGAGGTGACGGCTGCCCATGCCCTCTCGCTCCGTACCATGGCCTGAACCAGGGCCAGACGCGAGAGGCCTCTGCCGCCGATCGCCTCCACGAGGACCTCCACCGTATGCTCCACCGTGTCCTCCGGGCGATCCACACAGTGGTGACACCCGGACTTCAACAGGCTTAGCATGACGATTTATATTTCTACGAAGAATAGACACTGCTCTTTCTACACAAAGTGACATTTCGTTTCTCCATTTTTGACATTGCACCGTAGAAATCCTTCTGCAATCTGTCATTTTGTCTTTCGTTTCTAACGATCTTTGTCTAGGTCCTTTTTTACTTAGAATGATTTCTACGGTGCGATGTCAAAAATGGAGAAACGAAATGTCACTTTGTATAAAAAGAGCTTTGTCTTTTCTTCGTAGATATAGAAAGCGTCATGCTAAGCCTGCTGGTCTCTTGGATCTTATATGTGTTACATCTTTTCTCCCGTTTTACGCGGGAGTGATTTTGTAAAAAGGGGCGGCAGTATGTAACAGGAATTGACAGCTTAAGCATGGAATAAGTAAGTACTTTATAATAGCACTAGCTGCGTCCCGCGGTTTCACCAGCGTAAGTTTCGATCCCGTGGGTACATCGAGATAAAAAGTACCCTATGTCCTAATCCAGGTCATGGTCTACTTATGCGCCAAATTTCATCCAAATCCATTCAGCCGTTTTAGCGTGAAAGAGTAACATCCATACATACATACTCACAAACTCGCGATTATAATATTAGTAGGATGCAATTAGTGTACTCATGGAATTAGTAAGAACTATACAGGTTGAAATTGAAAACTTGCGACAAACTGAAATGGGACATTGTATACATCATTATTAACAACTTTTACTAAGGGACCAAAGCTGTAATCCCAAAAAAAAAAAATCTGCTTTTCCTACATTTTGATGAGGTATTGCGAACATAAATGTAGGGGACAGCAGTTTTTTTTTTGGGATTGTAGCTTTGGTCCCTTAGTAAAAGTTGTTCATAATGATGAGTACAATCTCCCATTTCGATTTGTCGCATGTTTTCAATGTCACCCTGTATACATATACGTATATTGTAGGTAGAGGGGCTCGAATGTTGACGTCGTCGAATAACGTATGAAGCAATGGATTAGCACTATCCTTCAAAACTGTCGGATTGTGATTCAAACTGTGTTACGCAATTACGGTGCTGGTTGTGGAATAGGTACATTACAGCAAAGTTAGTCGTACCTAAATATACATTTAAGTACTTCTAATTTTGCGTTGGTACAGTCAGCGTCAATAATATCGGGACGAACAGACTGTTCAAAATGATCTAAACAACTATGAAAATTCAATATTAACTCAATGACACAAGAACTGTTTCAAAATTAAAAAAAAAAAGTACACGACAACTGTCATTCTGACAAGAATTTTATCAAATCGAGATAAAGTTTAATTTTCTTAGTTGTTGAGATCATTTTGAACAGTCGGTTCGTCCCGATATTTTTGACGCTGACTGTACCTTAATATACATTTATGTATCTACGTTTAATTATGTCTTGTAAAAGAAGACAAGCAAAGAATATCCGAGACATTTAAACATTTAAATAACCTACCTAATTCGGAATTTTTAACGAGAATAATTAAGGATTATTGAGAAGGCTTTGAAAATTTCTCGATATTTGCAGAGTTAAGTATTTGAGATTAAAAATACAGGTAATGATAGCGCAATTTTTAAGATATGGATTCGGTGCATAAACTCAAACTCAAACTCAAAGCATTTATTTCAAATAAACCAATTACAGGCACTTTTGAATTGTCAAGGGTTCGGTCAGTCAGTCAGAAAGATGAAGCTAGTTGCCCATTCCAAAGCGTAGTAGGTACCTATGGAGAAGAACGGGCAAGAAACTCCAAGGACACTCTTTTAAATCAACGTATTATGGTTACAAAATATTGTTTACATCATTCATTTTGAAATTATACATGTGAGAACGATGCAAAACGTAAAAGCGTCCGTAATAAAAAGATTACAACAAAAACAAAAGCAATTCAAAAATTAAAGTTAAAATAAGCCGTGGCAGCTAAGAGATGACCAGTCTCTACTGACGGCGCCCGTTCACGAACATGACGCGTGGATCAGCTAATCAGCTCAACCATTTTGAAGGGAGCTAAATGATCCAACACACGCGCCACCATCAGCGAGACATTAGAGTGAGCACGACATACTCCCAGCCACCAGGGCACATTCCAGTCAATGAAAGACGTATCCAGTAAATGGCAGCTTTATAGAATGGCAGCATACAAGTTACAATAACGTAACATAACGTAACGAGGAGGTACTAGGCCCGTATTTTGGTCGCTAAGGTACAAAGAACCGGCCAAGTGCATGTCGGACCACGCACAATGACAGGTTCCGTAGTTGGGAAGCAGTTATCTGAAAAGCAAACTTAACATTGTAGTTGAAAAACATGTACCTAAGTACTCACATACATCGATATACAATACGTGCCACTAAAGATGAGACTTGACACACCACGTGTTTTGACTTGCGCCGTGGACGATAACAATATTAATAACTATTTCGAACTAAAATAATATATTACTAACTATTTCGTATAACTATGTCGTATAATAACTATTTCATACACGAATGTACCTGCGCAGGGGGACACTGCAGATGCTCATCAAGTCTCATCTTTCGTGGCGCGTATTGTACGTCACGGTCAATTCTCCAACTGCAAATGTATTTGGTCGACTATTACTTGTTATCTTGTAAAGCCTACTTATCTGTGATAGATTTCCTTTTAGTTTCGTTATATGTACTACTGCCATGCTTTTTTCACTTATCTAAAAACAACCTTTTATCTGGCAGGGGGGGGGACGACGACAACACTTGACTCTAACAAAAATGAGCACTTTAAAGTTTCATCTTACTCAAACGGATGCCTGAATCGAAGAATGGTGTCCATAGACCCGCAATATTTTTTAACGCCCTATCCAATGACACCCCACACCATGAGATAGACGAGAAAAAAATAACAACCCCTAAAAAAGTGTTTCATTTTACGTTTTCGGCGTGATTTTTATGTACCCTCATGCCAGTTTGCAGCTTTCCCGTGCTAAGTGTCTCTGAGCTAAAGCGGGGACAGACAGACAGACATGGCGAAATTATAAGGGTTCCTTGTTGAATAGGGAACTCTAAAATCGGTTTAAAATTAAGATTATTAGAAAAAACAAGCGATGACTAATCATCACGTCGGCAGCGAGACGCCATGGTACTTTGTGCAAAACAGCAAGTTATAAACAAGCGGAACTTACGACCTCATCTGCATTAATTGAACGATTAAGTACAAATATCAACAACATTTTACACGACAATAATAACTGTCCACAGGATTATAGACCATCGTTTTGTAAACGTAAGTGCGACAATAGCATCAAATTGTTATGCTATAGATGAAATTCGCATGGGTGTGTTCGCTTGGGTCTCATTTATTAAAATTATCTGACACCAATAAAAATAATAAGCTTGATGTCAACGCGACCGTATCTGTAATAGGAAATTATTTACATTAAAGGACAGACTTAATTAAATAAAAATTAATATAATCGTGAAAGATGTCTGATACAATATCTTTTCAAACAAAAAAAAGAGGGTAGTGGAAATACTTCTTAATTTCTTTTACAAAATCCTTCTGTAACCATTGCATAATTAAATAATATAAAAATACCAAGATTACAATGTACCTACCTTATACCTACTTCACAGAACTTTGGAATTCCAGAACGATTTTTAAGGGTTGGGTAAACGTCGTCGACCTTAGCCATACATAAATAATATATAAATGCGCGTCGCGCTCACTCCGCGCTGTCGTCCGGTTTCAAAGGGAATATTTATTTTTAGTAACGAAAATATGAATATTTGAAAAAAAAATACAGATAATTATAGATAATAAAATAGTCTGTTCATACAAAAAAGTCATGAAAATATCTTAAGTAGTTTGAAAGTAATATCGTTTTTTTATGTTTGGGGTAGACATTACTTCCTGAATTTATTTCATAAAGTATAAAACTTAAATATCACATATGTATAGAATTGATGTGTACGCGTTCTAGTCGTGTCGGACCACTACAATGAAGGGTTCCGTAGTTGGGATACTCGGGATGAATTTATCCCAAAAACAAACTTAATATTGTAGTTGAAAATCATGTTCTCCCATACATCGATATACGTCACGGTCAATTCTCCAACTGACAATTTAAGTTAGTCGACTATTACTCGTTAACTTACTTAGCTGTGATAGTTTTCCTTTTAATTTCATTATATGTATGTACTAATACTATGTTTATTTTCACATCTCCTTAAACAACCATTTAGCTGGCGGGGGACATACTTGACTAACAAAAATTTGCACTTTAAAACGGATCCTTGAATCGTGTTCACGGACTCGTAATGTTATTGAACGGCATATCCAACGATATACTACACCATGGGATAGACGAGAAAAAAAATATCATCCCCCATTACGTGCAAGGGTGGTAGACAAAAAATTGTTTTTCAAGATTATATTTTACACATTGCCGGCGTGATTTATATTAATATACCTATGCCAAATTACAGCTTTCTAGTACTAAGCGTCTCTGAGCAACAGCGGGAACGGACAGACAGACAGACGGCCATGGTGAAACTATAAGGGTTCCTTGTTTCTACGGAACCCTAAAAACGATATTACTTTCATGATTTTTTTGTATGAACAGACTATTTTATTATATATAATTTTATCTGTGATTTTTTCATATTTTCGTTACTAAAAATAAATATAAAACCGAACGGCCGCTCGGCGTGAGTGCGACGCACATTTGTATGGCCAAGGTCAACGGTGATTACCCGACCCTTAAATAAGTACCTACCGCGAATTCGTCTTATGATCCCAACTATTTCGGACAGACAAAAATTATGAAAAATGAGGGTGTACTGTGTACACAGTACACCCTCATTTTTCATAATTTTACTACTACTTAACTACTTTATGGAGAAAGCAGGCGTGATAATGTTGTTTATGTTATTTCGAACAAAAATTCAGTAAGAGTAGAATTTAGTAAGTTGAGCCCCGTATGTGCTGTGTTTAGTAAGTAATTTATAAGGATCTTAGAACTTATGATTTAATTTAGGTATATCATTTTTTTTCACCTTACAACATAATGTAAGAGCTCTTTCTCTCTCCTATAGTCCACAAATTTTCATTTATTTATATTAGTAGATCTTATTTAAGCGTTTTTAGAGTTCCATAGTCAACAAGGAACCCTTATAGTACCCTTGTATTTATTGCTTTAAATTACACTATATTTTTTTTTTATATTCTAGTGATATTTATTTTAGATGTATGGATGTATGTATGTATGTTAGTATATTCCCATATTATTTGTTTTGTAAATAGTTTCGATTTTATGTATTCTATTTTCTCTTCTACTCTTACACACGGTGTCTACATCTCTTTATCTACTGTCTTATCGCAGGTATGCTGGAAGAGATTTCTTTAGAAATAAGCATCACTTTTGTACGTATTTTTCTGTTCTGTTCTTCTTTTCTGTTTTTATATGTGTGTACATAAATGGTTAAATAAATAAATAAATAGTTTCGTCATATCCGTCTGTCTGTCTATCTGTCTGTCTGTCTGTTTGTACCGCCTAATCCCCGCTGCGCGGCTGGACCAATTTTGAAAGGACTTTCATTGGTAGATAGCTGATGTTATAAGGAGTAACTTAGGCTACGTTTATTTTAGATAAATTCACGCGGGCGGTTATTATTGAAAGAGCGCTTTTAGCGATAAGACAATTTTTTTATTCTTTTCACATGTATTGATCAGGATTTCAGGAAGGAGCTACTCAGATTAAGTATGTATTCTCGTCTGAAGCAACACTTGGCTGAAGGCTATTGTCGGTAGAGATCGAGTATAAAAACATGACCTTCCTTTGATACCTTGTACGATCAAACGGGGTTCGGGGATCCCTTTTAGCGATAAGACCGCCCATTGTGTCACCCTATGTAAAATTTCAACATTTATATCTGTTATACACATGGTGTACATAATAAAGAATATTCTATTCTCTTCTATTCTAATAATAGATTTGTTCATCATCATCATCATCATCATTTTAGTCGAAAGACGTCCACTGCTGGACATAGGCCTCCCCCAAGCACCGCCACTTCGACCAGGGGGGTAACCATCACCTCTTAAAGCAGTATTATTATAATATTACTTCACAGTGGGAAAGTGATGGAGCTATACAGGACTTATAGCTCCATCTCTTTCTCACGCTAAGTAATATTGAAATAATACTGCTTTAAGAGGTGATGGTTACCCCCCTGTTCTGTGCTTCCCGCATCCACTGCGCTTAGCTTTGTAGATTTGGCACCTATACATATTTTCTATCTTATAGGTACACAGACGATAACTTAGAGCCTAATACCCGGACCTTCGGGCCCTGTCAAAATACCAGCGGAGCGATACATATTTTTAAATGTCGCAGTATCATGCTGAGGATAGGAACCTTTTTACCTCGTACAGGACCTTCTGTTTTTCTTTATTTTCTTTATTTATAATTTAGTTTTTATGCTTTTAACTTTATGTGTTTAGTTTAGTTTATCTTCCTGTGCGAATCACAATACATACTATTTCTTCATTACTCTACTCACATTCTAATCTAACATTAGCAGCTAAAACTAACCAGTTAAATTATTACTCCCAATATCGCTATTGGAATTTTAATCTACATAATTATAGATCAATTACATACTCTTGTGTTAAAGGCTCGTGCAGACTAGTGCGACATCGCGTCACTGCACGAGCCTTAATTTCCAAGCATTTTTATCATACAAATGGAACAGGGCTTAAATTCACATAAACTTTTTTAACCGACCCTCAAGGCAATATCACAGAAAAGGGTTTCGCTCTCGAATTCTTGGCGCTGACTTGGCAACACGAGAAAGTTTAGCTACTCAATTTGATCGTCGGACGCTCGATCAAAGTCGGTGTCGAATTACACAAAATATTGGTTGGTACTGAATATTGAAAGAAGGTCAGTTAAAAGTTACGGTGTCGTTTTTTAAAGATTTTCTTTTATACTATATATAATATTTGCTCAAGAAACACGAAAATTGGTTATGATATGGTGAAATAGTGATGGATCTATAACTATTTTGGTTGACGGTTTTTTCGTTAGCGAAACGTCAACGTTGATTTACGTTCATCAGCAAGTCAATCAACTAGTTAAATTCGTCGAGTTAACGTGTTCTTAGTGTCAACTTGCAACGTAAACCGTTCTTTCATTGAATGGTTTTTATTCAACGCTGGTTAGTAAACGTATAGGTTCAAACTTGTATAAACTGGTTTCTCCGGACTCAGGCAGCACGAGCAGCGAACGCCATTCCACCAATATCGTACTTTTCTTAGAAGAAATATTTAAAAAATCAACTCTTTTTTATGTCGCTTAGAGTTCAAAAGTTCAAATTCTATGACATGACCTTCGCCTGCAATCTATGGTTTATTTAGAACGTAAGTTTTTTAATTTGTTCAGTTCGTTGTTTGCGCTCTCGATTTTAGTCGATTATTAGAGGAGTTAAATTCATAAACGTCGTTGACGAATTCAACTAGTTGATTCAGAAACAGTTAACGTTAATACGTTGACAGGAGATCAACGGTTGATTCAACGCCCATCGGTAGTGAAAATATGGCCCAGTAAGCCATGTTATTAAAATATGGCCCAGTAAGCCACGCCGGGGCTGACTGCCCAGAATAAAAAGCAAAACCTTATTAGTACATACCTATAGTCACTAAAAGAACTTCATTAAAATATAATAAACACTAAAAGTATGTGCTGGATAACCTCATAGGGAGAAAAAACTTAGCTTCAATCTGTGCTCACTCTAATGTCTCGCTGATGGTGGCGCGTGTGTTGGATCATTTAGCTCCATTCAACATGGTTGAGCTGAATGGTGCTAATCCATGCGTAATGTTCGTGATTTGGCGCCGTCAGTAGAGACCGATCATCTCTTAGCTGCCACGGCTTATTTTAATTTAATAAAATTTTTGAATTGTTTTTTTTTTTGTTTTGTTAATTTTTTTATTACGGACGCTTTTTTCAAAATGAATGATATAAACAATATTTTGTTGCCATATGTTAATTTAAAAAAGTTTCCGTGGAGTTTCTTGCCCGTTCTTTTCCATAGGAACCTTTACGCTTTGGAATAGGCAACGAGCTTCATATTTCTGACTCACCGACCCCTTGACAGTTCAAAAGTGCCTGTAATTGGTTTATTTGAAATAAATGCTGAATTTGAGTCGAGTTTAAGATTGTTAAAATCAGTGCATTTTGGTGTGGTTTTCACAAATCAAAGCTTAAGCACGCTATAAGTTTCATCTCTGCATTACTCGAAATTACTTTAATATACAGCAACTCAGTTTTGGTTGAAATATACTCATGTTCATCATTGTTGAAGATTTTAGTCGTATGTTTGTTTCGGTTAAACCGAATTCCCGACTAGTTTCGAAGCCTTTATTCATGAGCTGCTCACACCGCGACACCGCGAGTAATGCATAAGTGAAATTCTAAACAACAATACACAAGTTATTTGTTAAACTTACCAAAATATTCATTTACGTAGTTTCTATCGTGTTTCTGTAAATTAGATTCTGTCGAGTGTATAAATTCAGCGTTAAAACAATAATGTCTAAGGTTAACTTACGACCCCAATATCTTTTAGTTTGTTTTTTTTTTGTTAGTGTAGTTGGCGTGTGCTAGCCTAGCTGACATATGGCAAATAATTCAATTTAATGTTTTGTGTTGCGTACTGTAAATTATTTTGCATAAGTACTATTGTATAGAATCAAGTTTTTCTAACTGAACAGACAGCTGAGCTCCTGGGGAGTTCGTTGCCTTGCTTCTTCTTCCCAGCTAAAGTTAGGAAGTGATGAAGGTTGTCGTTTTTTGGGGACTGTCTTATGTAATTTTGACATATCATCATTTATAACTCGCACACTATGCAGCCAAGCACATTATAAGTTGGGGGATTACATTGCTGATAAAAATGCTTGGCTCAATGCTGGTCCTGCTCCACAAGGGCGCAAAAACTAATTGATTAGCATTTGAAAATAGTGTTGGAGCTGATGAAGATTTCAAAAACTATCTTTGCATTGTATAAATTCAATCTCTTAGTATTGTATAGTTGCATAGCACATTGTTATGTGAGTACTATGTACTATAAAGCTGCCATTTACTGGATATGTCTTTTTTTTTACTTGAATGTGCCCTGGCGGCTGGGAGTATGTCGTACTCACTCTAATGTCTCGCTGATGGTGGCGCGTGTGTTGAATCATTTAGCTCCCTTCAAAATGGTTGAGTTGAATGGTGCAAATCCATGCGTCATGTTCGTGAACGGATGCCGTCAGTAGAGATTGGTCGTCTCTTAGCTGCCACGGCTTATTTTAATTTTTGAATTGCTTTGTTTTTGTTAATCTTTTTATTACGGACGCTTTTACGTTTTGCATCGTTCTCACATGTATAATTTCAAATGAATCATGTACAATTTAATCAATACAATTTAACAATTTAATCAATCAAATAATTTAATTTAATCAACGTTGATTTAAAAGAGTGTTCGTGGAGTTTCTTGCCCGTTCTTCTCCATAGGTAACTACTACGCTTTGGAATGGGCAACTAGCTTCATATTTCTGACTGACCGACCGAACCCTTGACAATTCAAAAGTGCCTGTAATTGGTTTATTTGAAATAAATGCTTTGAGTTTGAGTTTGACGTTCGAAAAATGCTGATTCTCGGCCTAGTTTGAATAAACGACTTTTCATTTTGATTTTTGATTTATTGCAACCATATTGCTTGCACTTTTACGCATTTGGTTTGTACACATCATACAACAAAGAGCCTAATGAGATAAAACAAAAACATACTTATTTGAATATTCGCACTCTACTTTCCATCACTATTTACTATATTTATGTATACCTATTCCGTAGTAAACAAGGAACCTTTATAGTTTCGCCATGTCCGTCTGTCTGTCTGTTCCCATTTTAGCTCAGAGACGCTTAGTTGAGTTAGTTTTTATGCCAAATGATAGCTGTCATTTCGCATAAAAATCATTCTCGTCACATACGAGTAAGTACTTTATACCTACTCACAATGACATATTCCGTAAGAGTCTAGTGGAAACTAAGAGCTAGATTACCTATACACATCAAGGCGTATACCACCGACACCAGGTAATGTAGTCGTCAATAGCTGAAGACTTCCCACAGATAGGCGCGACGCTACGGAGCGACGCGATTCTGGAAGAACAATCCATGAAGTTTTCATATAAATTGTTCTTCCTAGAGTCGCGTCGCGCCTGTCTGTGGGAGCCTTAAGGGGGATGCGCTAAGGTAGCACGCGAAATTGAAATATTCTTTCGTGTTTTGCAATTTGCAGGTCAGTGTCAACAATAAAACTATTGGCATCAAAAGTCACGATTTCATTTAATAGTCATTCAATAGGGTAATATGAACTTAGAGAGTTGTATTGATGATTTTTATGATTATAATTCTGTAAACAAATATTTTAAACGCCGTGAAGCATACGCTGACGCTGACGCCTTAATGCTAATGACCAATTAATTAATGCACTTGGTGTTGGGTAAAGAGGATAATCATACAATTACTACCATGTAGGTATCTAACCTAGGCACTAAGTTAGGTATCCACTAGGCATGATTGTCATCTAATCTCGAACGTCTTTCAAATCGGGAGACATCTTTCGTTTTCAGATATTGCATAAAAATGTTCCATGTAACAGTTTTAGGTTTGCGTTAATTTAAGTGTTCATCTACTCAATTGAATAGAAACGGGATAACCAGCCCACGAGACTACTCTTACAGGAAAGCAAAATTGTTATATGCACCAGATACTGATACAAATAAGGATTTGAAAAGCGAAAATTTCATACAACAAAGCCAATGCTTTGGAAATATCGCCTTCCATACGTTGACAATACGTTGAATGCTTATCAGTCTCGTATCTCCGATAACGTGTAGAATCTTCGTCAGCTATTGTCCTGCACCTCGTGTGAGGTCGCGACGACCCCAAAGGTCACTCGTGGCAGGTGTCAGCTCGTTAGTCCTATCGGCGGATCTTGACATACAGACAAAACATGCGCCTGTCTGGCCTGTTTACTAAGACACACAGTGTAAGGTAAATAGATTTGTATCAGTGATATTGATTTGCTGTGAGGAAAATGGTGTGAAGAAACTTTCACTCATTGCGTAGCACACTCAGGCCCGCTTCCATCACAATACTTTGAGCACTAAAATAATTTTTATCATCGTTCTATTTCATTCAAACGTTTGAAGACAAAAGAGACAGAGAGATGTTTTAAAATTAGCACTTAATAAAAAAATAAAAAATATTTTTATTCAGACAAAGTCCATTTAATACGTTGAGTGAATTTTGGTGCAAACGAGTCTCAAAAAAAACGTTACACGTTGCCCGAGCCGTGGATCGTGTAACTTTGTAGTCCGGAGTCTGGCTTTATATCCGGTTAATGTCAATTAGGCTCTCCCCTGGTTCTCATCAGGAAATACAGGCGTGTTAGATGTTATGTGTTTTTTGTAAGACACCGTAGCGGCATCTACATCGCCACATGCGAACTACGCAACACACTGATGTCTGATGCTAAATTCCTGCATCGCGCAAGCAGAGTTTAACTACAACAACTAGCATATATACAACATCCCGACATCAACCGTTGGGAGTTGCCCATCAGACACGAAACCCGTCTGGTCGGAGGATCTTCCCTTTTCTATGGAGGATGAGTGAACTTTACACCTTGTTCCTCATGCCTCCATACTGGTGATCCCGAACATGGACATTGACACAGCCTTCGAGCAGCTAGTTCAGCGTGAGGTCATCATCACTTCCTCAAGCTTTCGAGTGGCGAGTCACACAGCCAGCCAGCACCCACGGCGACCTGCTCATCACCCTCAGTCTCATTAGCAACCTTGTTACAGAACACTGCACTTTCAGCCAGTCCACAAGCAGAGCCCTTCAACCCTCTCCTGGTCAACGCCAGCAGTCAGCCTTTAACCTGGCGCTGTACCACGTCCGACTCACTGGAGCATAACGCAGGGCCAACCCGACTCACTGGGGCATTACCGCAGACAGTTCCGACCCACCGCAAACTATGCGATAACCGGTTGCGACCCACCGGAACCATATCTGGCACTGGCAAGCATCGCAAGATACACGACTCAGCCCACTATCGACCTTCGGTCTCCGGAGGGGAGTGATGTGGCGACATCTACATCGCCACATGCGAACTACGCAACACATTCACGTCACGCAAAAATGCTGCATCGCGCAAGCAGAGTTTACCGCGCAACTAGCATATTGTATACAACATCCCTACATCGTCGGGCAGTTGCCGACCAGACACGACACCCGTCCGATCGGAGGATCCCCCCTTTTCTATGGAGGATGGGTGAACTTTAAACCCTGTTCCTTCATACCTTCATAACACCATTAAAAGCTTATATGCAAATCTTGAAGATGATGTCAGTAAACATTAAAGCTCGATACTGTGCGCAGTAGAGATAGTTCGCGGATAGCTTAGTCGCCACATTGAGGTAAATATTTTGTGTGTTCAATATTAGTACGGTTTCTTGTATTTTGGCTTGTGTGTTCTCTAAAATCAAAGCCACACGGATATCAATATTACATCACGCCTGTATTTCACGAGCTATGTTTGTCACAAATCCAGATTCCAGGCTACCACAGAAAACTTCGTAATCTAGTATCACTTTACCGACCCAGCTATAAAACCTAGGACTATGCAGCAGTTGATCGTAATAGTGACCAACAGACCATCGAGGCAGTCAAACAAAAAGCAAATTATAAAAAAAAACAAAAATCCGACTTCCTATAGATTATAATGCTTGTTTTTTCATTTCAGTTATGTGCTTAAGCAGTCGGTTTTTTTTAATAATTTGCTTTATTTCAAGCTTTTTAGTTTTATTAATTTATATATGTATATTTGGAATTAACTCATTACTAGCTTTTATTTGATACCAATTTGTTTGTAATTTATTTGAATAAAACCTTCCCCTCCCTTTTTTTTATTTGCAGATGCAATATATAAATAGTATTAGCTTAAGTCAATCCCACAATGAAGACGAATCTAACGTCACCTCATGTGTTAAAAACTTTCTAGCCGTTTAGGCTACAGAACGTGCCAAAGAAATAGACCTACATACATACCTACTCTCGAAAAACGTCTTCTGGGGCAGTCGGAAAAAATATCAAATTATATACATATTTATACCTATTGACGGATTAGCCCTCTCATTGACATATTATACAATTTGGTCTAAATCTAAGGTAATTTAAACAAGTTGGGGTGACGCGCGACTGCTAAGAGCTGTTCCCCGAATCGTACATTTTATACATAATTATAATCCGTTAGCAGCAAAAAATGTCCCCAAACACGGTTAGAAAATTCTTTGACGCCATTACTTATTTAGTACATAATAATCTACTGTACATGCGTTCCTTGCGAAGCATGTGTGGTGTGACTATAAATGATAGGCTGAAAAATTATGTGATAAGACAACGGTGCGGTTTAAAGGAAGATATAGTGACAAAAATTGAAAAGAGATATGCTTAGATAGTTTGGTCATGTTGAGAGGATGAATGAAAGGCGGCTAACAAAAGGTATTTCCAAGGCAGATGTGAGTGGAAACGCCGGGAGGGGACGCCCCAGAAAATCATATAGTGACCTCATTGGTGATGTTCTTCAAAAAGGTCAGGTGCGTAGTACTCGCAGTAGGCGTGCGTGTATGACCAGATTTATTAACGTAAACGAATCAAAAGGAGTATGTAAGGAGCGTAGCAGGTGGCGTTCTATAGTTTCTGCCTACACCCATGGGAAGAAGGCGTAAGATTATGTAAATGTAATACTCTTGAGATCCTACGAACTAACCGATTGTAATTCTAGCACTAGTAATCTGACTAATGATTCTTATTTCAATTTTTAATTCAGTGATTTTTTATGCTTCTGCTGATAGTACCTAAATTTTATACAGTTTAATGAAATAACCAGATATTCCGTTTACTCATACAATCATAATACCAGCCTTTAACTGTCCTACGGCAGGACAAATGCGTCTTCTCATACAAAGAAGGCAAGAGCATTGATCACCCTGAGAAAACGTTAAAGATTCGGGTTGGTGATTTCAGACTTATGTCTGAAATCACCAACCCGAATCTTGAACAAGCGTCATCAAATCAAATCAAATCATCAAACCTGGACTTAACGTTAATATAAATTAACGTTTCCTCAGGATGATTTTCTTTCAGCAATATCAGTAATTGTCTAAGATAAACTCAGAAACTCATATGAATTTCAAAAAGTCACTTTGGCACTTGCCCGGATTTTAATAAACAACTTTGTGCATGAATACCGAGGCATTAACCACTGGACGCATGCATTGCATTATTACAATTTTTAGAGACTAAATAAATTATTTTATAACTCGCCTCATTTTTCAGCATTATTTTTTAATTTGTGGGGATTAAACTCATAACTTCACTCAGGGGCTGCAGTCTCGACATAGATAGCAATCGCTTTACGGCCGAATTCAGTCACAAAGTCCTAAAGGGGTCCTAAGACAGTCAAAATTGCTTGACACGCACGAAAAAAAGCACAATCTTGTCAAGAAATTTTGACCATCTAGTAGACTGGAAGCCTTGAGCAAGATTAGGATTAATTCTGAAAATTAATTATATTTCTTCACATAAACAAATAAACAGCGTGTAATTACATAATGAGTCAACGTTCATCGCTCCACAATTAAGACTTTCAAGAGTCTTATAATATAATTATCCTTTAGGGTAGGGGCGTAATCGGGAGAAACTGTTTTATAACTAAGTTTTCCTTAAATAATTACACAAAAAAACTTTGACAAATTTCAAGAGCAATACAGTTATATTTATTTGGAATAATTACTTATTTTTAATTATTTTAGATAGATTGCTATGTTACTCAATTATTCAGCGAATAAGTTTTTCGAAGTATGAACTGGAGTGTTGGCTATGAAATACACATAGGTAAACAAAGAATTCATAAACCTGTTTAACTATAACCATAAAGCCTTAATTAAAAAAGCCACAGTCTCTAATTACTTTATGAAAAAAACAATGTATATTTATTTCCATCAAAAATCCCGTAGCAACAGTCTCTATTTCCTCCCCACATTTTCCGCCCAGAGTGTCGCCGTCCTAACGTACCTATTTAAACACGGGTCATAAGCGAACTTATCGCTTTCTTGACAGCCGCTGAGAGGTATTAAATTGACCCTAATTTTCCTTCAGCACCGAATATACAAGACACATTTTGTCCTGGAATTACTGTAGAAAACTGTGCTAGTGGAGAGTAATTGAATAGTTAGGTGTCAGATTGTGTTATGTCATGGATGAGAAAATAAGGTTTTATACAAAAAAAAAAAAACTGTCAGTCGTAGAACTGCAAGTCACAAGTGAACTTTTTAGCTTCACACACTGAAAAACATTCTACTAATATTATAAATGCGAAAGTTTGTAAGGATGGATGGATGGATGGATGGATGTTTGTTACACTTTCACGCAAAAAGTACTGAACGGATTTGGATGAAATTCGGCACACAGATATTTTATAACCAGGAATAACACATAGGATACTTTTTATCCCGATATACCCACGGGGTCAAAACTTATGCGGGTGAAACCGCGGGACGCATCTAGTGATATTATAAATGCGAAAGTTTGTAAGGATGGATGGATGGATGGATGTTTGTTACTCTTTCACGCAAAATGTACTAAACGGATTTGGATGAAATTTAGCACACAGATAGTTTATGACCAGAAATAACACATAGGATACTTTTTATCCCGATATACCCACGGGGTCAAAACTTATGCGGGTGAAACCGCGGGACGCATCTAGTTATCTATAATTCTATCTGTGATTTTTTGAGATTATGAAGGCGTAATAACAGATTTAAAAGTTACTAAACTCATCCATTACAAAGGGGTGAATGTGATAAGTAGTTTACCACCAAGTTGTCAACCTCAGAAAGTTTGTCCACGGAGACTGGCTAATGACATTATATATTAGATTATGTGCGACCAGGGTCTACCCTGTCGGCCTTGTGGTCGCAAGTGCGACTGCTGAGGGTGGGGTCCTGGGTTCGATTCCTGGGTCAGACAAAGTGTTATTGGGTTTTTTCATTAGGAATGATTTCTTAGTAAGAGAAGAGTTTGGAAGTTGGTAGTGTGATATCCCCGTGCCTCGGAAAGCACGTTAAGCCGTTGGCCCTGCGCCTGATCTCTTTCCGGTCGTGTCGGATTGCCGTCCCATCGAATTACGAGAGTGTGGAAGAGAGAGTGCACCTGTGACTCCGCTGAGATTAGTCGCCATGGCCGAAATTTGGTCTGGAGGATATATCTATTACTAATAATACTATAAAGAGACAAGATTTTATTTTTTGTTTGTTTGTTTGTAATATATGAACGCAAAAACTATTAACTGATTTTTTTTTCACTTATTGAAAGCCGCCATTATTAGCCAGTAACATGGGGTGTATTTTTTTTTTAATTAGAGATCCCTACGAAAATTACAATAGTATAACCCAAGTATGCCACTATATGTCATTATTTGACGTGCGCAAAAACGATTAATGATAGGTACATTATATAATTTACTACATGTTCATAATACTCATCATTTCTCACAAAAAAGTCCGCGAGCCTATATGTCTAACAATTATAGTTAAGTCACATTGACCGTTTTAGTTCAAATTAGGCAAAAGTACTAATTTATAGTACAATCCCCTCATATCTTAAAGAACGTTTCAAGTTCCTTCATGACACACATAATAGATACCTGAGGTCATCGGAAAACTTAAGACTAGAGATGCCGATGCATTCCACCAGCTTTTATGACAAATCTTTTACAGTTCAAGCAGTACGGTTATGGAATGCCTTACCCGTGTCGATAAGGCGTGCACAAACTTTGTCCACTTTTAAAATTCAGGTAAAAAAACACTTTCTCTCTCCCTAAACATCATCATTACTTATAGTTATATAGTTCTTGATCTTGTTTCATGTTTATGGCATATATATTTATATATGTATGTATGTATGTATGTATGATATATGTTATGTATAGTATATGCTTTATGTATTATAAGTATTTATTGTATATGTAACTGGTACACCACTGACTACCTGCAGTATTGTCTCTCCTCCCCCTTTAATCCATCCAAAGGTTGTCTGTAAAAGATCGGTAGTACGTTCCCATGGGATATTTCCTTACATGCACGCCGGCGAATCCGCGGGCAAAAAGGCTAGTTATTAATACTTAGGTTGTACGAAACATTCGCACATCTATTGCGCTAAAGCAGACAAGTTGTAGGTAACTAAACTGTCACCCAAATCGAAAGCTTACCACTTCAGCTAATTGAAAGAAAGAAAGAAAAAATATATATTTGGGACACGCACAGGAAATACAACATTAAGCACGCACTACATTTCGAACAATTGTTCACTGTTACATAACATCACGCCTTGTTTGCCCGAAGGCTTTGGGCAGAGGTGTACCTGTAGTACACCCACATTTTGCCAGTTATGTTTAAGTCCCATGTAATACCCCTATTAGCGAGCCTATTGCCATCAACCGGGCACAAATGCAGACTCCGGGCTGCTACTGAGAAATTCAAGATAGAAATACCCATCAACACTTTGCCCACCCGGGAATCGAACCCAGAACCTCATGCTCAGCAGTAGCGCTTGCGACCGCTAGACCAACGGGGTAGTCTAGTATATTGTTCACTATTACGTATGAATAATCTTACAGACTGCTATAATATTAGTAAACAGTCGTGACCCCACTTTGCACATAATCGACACCATTAGTTTCCCTTTGCGACTCCCATGGGGGTGAGATATTGGTTAACGGAAAGTTATATAGTTTGTTACCACTTAATTTTTTACATTTCGTTTTACCTTAGGTTATCTCTGTATTTGAGAATGTTGATTCACCTGTTATTGGCAACTGTAGAAGTCCATGGCTGTTACTTACTGTTATTTGATATTTTGTATACAGAAGCTGTTGGTGTACCTTTATAAATAAATAAACTTGGCGGATGATGATCACGATAATGCCATTTCCCATTTTTTTCCACATTGTTTGTCTTATCTGTTTTAGTATATTCGGGTATTTATGTGCATTGATTAGGTCTTATATTTATGTATAATTAAGTATATATATATATTATATTTAAAGGTATATGTATGTATATCCTTATATTTAACTAAATTTATTTCACAGTTTTCGCTATTGCACCTACCACTCTTTGTCTCTGCATCACCCAAAGGTAGACTGGTAGAAAATGCCTACGATAAGTCCGCCTCTGTACATTTGCGTGCTTAAAGTATTAAATAAATAAATATATAATGACGTTTAATGACACAGTCAACGTCTTTGCTCCAAAAACATCACACAATTGACAAAATAAAGTCCTTTTTTAGTATATTCACCATCAGTTTTGTCTCTGTTCTATAGACATCTATTCTAATATTTTTTTTAAATAAAAATATAATAAATAACACTTATGATAGAGGTCATACATAACTAAGGAAATAAGTTGTATCATTCCTGTTTTCTAGCAAGCAGTTCAACTATTATCATCTGCCGCGGTCGCGGAAAAGTACGAAAGGGCTACCGAGGCCCCTGGCAACACGGGCAACGGAAGGAACACGGATGGGTTTTTAGTCTGTAAAAGTCTGACACACCCTCCCGCTCCGCCCAGAGCGGGAGAAGTTATAGGATAATTTCCCACCCAAAAAAACAAAAAAAAAAGCTTTTAACATACTTTTCTTTCAGTCCTCACAGGTAGTCAGAAGCCCACAAATCTGACAACCAGTGCTTTACTCAAACTCAAAGCATTTATTTCAAATAAACCAATTACAGACACTTTTGAATTGTCAAAGGGTCGGTCAGTCAGAAAGATGACGCTAGTTGCCCATTCCAAAGCGTAGAAGATACCTATGGAGAAGAACGGGCAAGAAACTAAAAACCACGGCCATCATTCATGTTGAAATTATATATAGGAGAACAATGTAGAAAGACGGTCACGTTAAAAGCGTCCGTAATATAAAGATAAAAACATAACCAATTCAAAAGTTAAAATGAGCCGTGGCAGCTAGGAGATGACCAGTCCCTACGTTCACGGACATGACGCATGGATTAGCACCATTCAGCTCAACTATTTTGAAGGGAACTTATTGATCTAACACGCTACCAATATCGTGTTACCCAGTAACTGGGTTGTGGACGTCAGATAGGCAGTTGCTTCATACTTATCTAAGATTTTAAGAATCTTTATTTGTCATAAGAACATGATACAGTTCACTTATATGTATGAGATTTAACTTTTAACATAAATAATCGTCGTCTAGTGACGAAGCATGCAGATGTCGACTAAGTAAAACTAAAACAACAACGTACGAGATCAACAGCAAACAAAGCAAAAGTGTTACATATAAAACAAGTTAATACAGCTGGCCTATTTGACACCAAGATATCCTCATAAGTACTGACACTTTGTGAGGCACACTAACAACGATTTAAGAAGCGAACTACTGTGTGAATGTGTTTGTGTGTGCTAGAATATAGCTTTCTTTCAGTTCGTCAGAACGTTTTCTAACAGCAAATTCTGTATGCCTTCCCTACGAGTCATCTGTAATGAGTTGCAGCCTTGTTCTCTTTGCTTATAACTATCTATTACCAGTCCTTCTTACAAGCCTGGAGATCGACGTAATCTCCTATGGCTAATCTCTCTCCTATATCAAACAAGTATTTTTGATATAGGAGAGAGATTATCAAGTTTGGTGTTTGATCCAATATTTACGGTATGACAGATTACTTAGGTACAACTTTTTTACAAAGAGGGGTTTATTAATAAACGTTAATATCATTAAGAGACGTTTAAACGTCAAGAATATATGGATAAACAGTCGCTAATCATTATTTAACTTTAAGCTATGTTTATAAATAAAGGGGATGTTTTGTTTAAGGCCTGATAAAATGCATAATCAAGTTTTCCTCTTTACATCCAACAAAAAGCGTGAATCCCCTTAGTTTTCCTGTTTGTTATCTTATGTGTAATCCTTATGTTATGTACCGAATGTATCACGCCAATCTGCGACCTATTCACGTTGGTCCAGCCAGATAGTCGGGTCATACCGCGACCTTCCGAAATGTGATAACGTTAGATATTTTTGTTTTTATACATATCTTACGATACTGCGATGCTTTTATACTAATATGCTCTTTTTGTCATTGTTTGTTTGTGTGTAACGATAGTTACGTCGGGCATCAATTTATTAGTATAAACATAAAAAACAACCGAATTCCAAAACAAAAAATACTGCAACGTGACATCGGTGTCTATGGTTCTGTATTTTTTTTAATGTCTATCGAGGATTTCCAATAATGAATGCTCTAATTAATGTGGAAAACTTTGGGTGATATTCGCATGGTGATCTTGATGATCTAAACGGAATTAATGCTTCCTAACCCTACGGGTCGTAGCGTCCACCTACGAACTACCTCCGTCAAAATTTCCGTCAACCCTTTTGCTGATACCTGACTGAAGAAATGAAACCATTATTATAGAATAGCTATTACCTATCTGAAAGAATATTTTTTTTTTTGATAAGTAATATATTAATATTTCTCGGCAAAAAATGCCAATTACATTTAAGAGTCCCCAATGAATTAGCAAAAGCTAAATTTTTTTTTTTTTTTTATATTCTTATTTAGTAAAATCAGCATATTCATGTAGCAAGGTAAAAAGTTGTGTAAACAAAGGCACGTATGCTTTCAGACAAATTGTTAGATTATAGACGTATCACACACTATTCAAGGTTGTGGAGCAATGCTCAATCTATACTGTGGTATTTATAAGTCTACTAGCGAACTGACCCACGCCCGGTTTTTACGTCTTGACAAAATATCGAGATTTCTTTTATTATAAGTAAATTTAATATTAACGTATTACACACATATAAACGTTCCGGAATTCTCTAACTGATGGTGAAAACTCCATCACAATCCGTTGCGTAGTTTAGAAGAACGACGCGTTCACATGGACAGGATACTTTATAATATGCTTAGATGAATTCTGAAGTAGAATCGAAATAAAGTTTGTGAGTTTGTTAACTCAGTGTTGTGTAAATAATAAACATCTTAGAATCGATCAAAGTTCAAGCATATTAGAGTCAATCTATAAGACTTAATTAGAAAGATGCACAATTAATTTTAAATGGGTACCTAAACGTTGATTTTTAATTTGCTAGACCAAAGTGACAGCTGCGATCAACCTTTTTTTTAGTAACACGTAAAGTAATAATAGACATAAGTAATATTATAGAGACAACACGACGACAGTGAACATCCTCCTGCAGAGAATGATTCAGTGGTAACTAGATTATTTACTAGGTTATTTTTATGTCGACCTTAAATGTCATTTTAGTCTGGCAAATTAAAAATCAGAGACCTGTATGTGATTTTTTTTCTGAAAAAGAGCTTTTAAAATCATAGCTTTATTAATTCTGTAATCAGGTCTATATAGACGAATCAAAAACACAAACAAAACTTTAACTTTCCTTTTTTTTTTGTCTCATGTATGTTTCTATCTAGACAGTGCGTCTAGATAGAAACGTACATGAGACAAAAAAGGAGGCACCAAAAAAACGTTACAAACAATCTCCCTGTAATCAAAATCTTTTCTCACGCCTGTAAAGACTTTTATTATACTTTTAAATTTTACATTACCCGTGGCGTCGCTCGCTAGGATTTACCATTTATAATTTTCCGCAATTTTCTTTTCTTATGAGGTTTTTTATAGAAGCTTGAGCTTGAGCAAGGAAATGTCGTCTTCGGAAGGAAAGAAATTTGAAAATTTTTAAATACAGGAAACTGTAGGTAAGTACACACACTTATAAAAAGGTTTTGTTCTAGTTTTAACAACCACCATTCGTTGAAGTTAAGATACGCTCCATATACCATGTACATTATTACTATTGCTTATGTTTGTGTCTTAATTAATTATAATATATATACTAATAAAGTTAAGTATGGGTAATGTGCCTGAATTAATGAAAAATAAATAAATAAAAAAATATGTAACATTTTTTAAGATAAATTTAACTTCAACTTATGTAAAAATCGTTAATTAATTAATTAGTTGAAAAATGTGTTTTTTTTTTGGGTGGGAAATTATCAAATAACTTCTCCCGCTGTGGGTGGAGCGGGAGGATGTGTCAGAATCTTACTGACTAAAACCCACCCGTGTTCCTTCGGCCTGTGTTGCCAGGGGCCTCGGTAACCCTTTCGTACTTTTCCGCGACCCCGGCAGCATTGGCCCTAGTGGACCCCTACACTTGTGTTGACATCTCTTTGAGGCGCGCGTGACCCGGGCCTGATCCTTATCGCACGGTGAGTTGTCCATTGCTCACCGTCCGCAAGCCCGCGCCTACGGAGAGGACGCAAAATTTGCCTTTCCCTCAAACGTTCCGCCTCCTCCTTCACGAGCATTACTGCTTCGCAGAAGGAGATGAGAAAAAAAAGAAAAAGAAATTGTGACTTACCAATACAAGTTTCAACAAAATCAGTAGCAGCAAGTACAGGCCTCCGTGATTCTGAAACAAAAGAAATACCAACATATTACTAGGACTTAATTGTACGACACAACATCTCATTATGTGCTACAAAGACATCAGAGAGATTAAGGCCAAGAGGATTGGTTGGTTCAGATTGTGGTTATTGGGAGATTCTGCTAATCTGTCAAACGAAGGACACGTCAATTTCTTTAGGGCAGATCTAATGTAGCAGTTATTGGGAAACCCATATTCAGCGACCAGACCAATGACCAACCGACCTATTCTGAAAATATCTCACCGTGAAAACTTAGGTGAGCTTGAAGTGAGTTGTCAATAGGGTCAATCCCTAGCCGCAGGTGGGATGACGGCTCACTTAAAGCTCACTTCACCTCAAGTTTTCGTAGTAAGGTGAGATTTTTACAGATTGGACCGGCTGTAACAGAATAATGACGTCAATATTAACATTCATTTCCTAGCAGTCACTCCAGTCGTCCTCTCCGGATGATAATAATAATTATCCAGTTCTGATCCAGCCTGTCTCACCTTGCTGTCCTCCCCCAGCGACACCCTAAGCCGAGGTTCGTACCCCACAGGGGTTGCCTTTAGCGTGCATTCGCTTAGTAATGCAAGAATTTCGCCCCTGGCTGGAGGCTTTGAGTTCGCGAACTACCTGAATTCCAACCTGAAATAACACGACCGACACAACTTTCAATTTACCAAACACACAACCTCTTAACTTTGATAACTTAAATTGGCAGAAAACAAATTAAACAGTTCTATGACGCATCAACTAAATTTCTGTTAGAGGTAGCTTAATAATCAATTTTGTAATTAACACGATCAGGGACATTAACGCCCATTGGCGTTACAACAATAAGGGTGCTTTTCCAACAAAGATGTGCTATGCTACGTAGCTATTGAGGCGTTTGATATCCACCAATCATATTGATTGGTCCACATAGCATAGTACTGGTGGAAAGGGGTTCATTTAAGCTGTGTTTTTTTTCATTTCGAGTCTCTTCCTCACCGCGCCGCAGCTGCTCCCCGTGCTTTCCCTACTGTCGACGCATCGCATAGCTCGAGCTGCGCATGTTCCTCGCATAGCTACCTCGCGGCGGCGCATCTTCATAGCACATCCTACTCGCTCCACTAGCATTAATGGAAACGGTTACTTACTTTCGTAGCTTAGCTGCATAGCACATCTCTGGTGGAAACGCACCCTAACACTTCTATTGTGTCTCGTTCAGAGTCCTTAAAAGCGTTAAAATTTAGTCAATCAAGCATATCGATAGTTTGATCACGCGTTGTATAGGATTTCCGTACAATGAGAGGTCAGCTTATACTGGAAATGTATAGCTTGATAATTGTGTTAGGGGATATCAATCCAAATCGGTCACCGTGTCCTCTGGCGTGCCCCAGGGCTCAATTTCAGGCCCTTTACTTTTTATTATATTTATTAATGATGTCTGGAATTGTTTTTTGCATTCAAATTTTTTACTCTACGCAGACGATCTCAAAATATACAGAACAATACGCACTCTTACCGACTGCGATTTACTTCAAAACTACCTGAATAGATTTTCTGCATTAGGAACAAAATTCAATTAAGCACTTCTAAATGTGTATCAATCACATTCACAAAACAACCAAAAATATTATATAACGTACGTATATTCTCAGCAATGCTCATCTGAGCAAAGTTACGTCGGTGAAAGATCTGGGGGTAATATAAATATTAGATGGTAAGCTCCATCTTGATCAACATATTTATAAAATTATTAATAACTCATATCGCATGTATGGTTTTGTGATGAGAACCGCCTCAGGCTTTAAGCGTCCTGATACCTACATACATCTGTATAAGGCACTTATTAGGTCACAACTTGAATACGCCGTAATTCTATAAAAAAAAAGATACGTAGAAAACTTAGAAAATGTTCTGTACATTTTCTAAGTTTTCTACGTATATTTATATTATATATCTCAAAGCTGTGCGTTACCGTTGCCGCCATGGTTTGAGCCCTAATGACTCCTGTAGGGATGTTTAGTTGATGGACTTGAAGTCTAGACGACTTTTTCTCGAGATGATGTTTCGGTATGACATATGTGGTAGCAGATATGACTGTTCAGATTTGGTAAATAAATTAAGTTAAGTTGTACCTAGAACTGTTATGAGACGCGAGATGCGTGCACGCCCCTATTCGCCATTCTATCTTGCCGCACCAATGCTGGAGTTCGCGCACCTCTACGTCGCATAGAAAATAATTATAACACATTTTTATATATACACATTTGAATAGGTAACATGTGGATAACGTTATAAGTTACACATACACTATTAACTTTAGATACAAAGGATTATTAATTAAGAAACTTTTGTGTAACTGTTTGTTTTCTCAAAGAAATAAATAAATGTATAAATAAGTGTACCTAGGCCATTCTCACACGAGGTGACCACTTAGCACATACATTTCTGTAGTGGTTCTCACACGACGCAACTTGTCGAGGACTAGTTGTCAACGGCGACGCAACCAGTCACTTGCAGGCTAGGTCGTTGCAAACGCAATTTTTCATAAAATTGGCGCGTGTTGTTGAAGTTGCTGCAACTTGAGTTGCGCCATGTGAGAATACCAGTTGCATCGCCCGTTGCCAACCAGTTTAGTTTGAGTTGTCGTCGCTCCGAGTGAGAATGGGCTAACAGTTCATATATGATCAGTTTAGCTACGACAATCAAGTCAAGTCACTGCGTCATTGTGTGTCAGTCAGAGGTGTCGAAACGGAATAGAAACGCGACTATCTTTTGACGCGGATTGACGAATATATCGATTTAAATCTTGGCCGCTGCCATCATTTTCTTGACAGCTGTCACTGCGGCCGTTATGTGCGGCCACCGCTCTTTTGCGAAACCGTAGCTTTATTTAGGTATTTCAAACTTTATCGTATTAATTAGAACTTTTAATTACTTCAGTGGTGTATCCTAACTAGTGTCCGACCTAAAATGGATTTTCAGCCGAAAACGAAAAAGAAGCTTCGGCTTTATAGTCTTACTATCGGCCGAAAACGAAAATAAAAATTTACACATTAAAAAATGTTAATATTTCCGCTGTACACTGAAATCTTGTTTGTTTTTTTTTTTTAAACCTAGGGAGGGAAAGAGCAAATATGGGCTTTAAAAGAAATAAAACACGATAATTCAGAGATAATTCAATAAATATATTTCACAAACCTTTGTCAATTTGAGTGAAAAATGTTCAAATTCATTATTATAAGCACGTGAAGAAAAAATACAACACAACTTCGCTTCACAGCTTCAAAACAAAAACGTGTCCGTTTAAGTCAGCGAGTGAAACTACGACCGGACCCGATTAACCCCGAAGTTAGCCGACTGTCGCCTGATATTGCCGAGCTTTACGAAGTAGGACGCGCGACAATTCACGAACTTCTGATTTTCGGCTTGGCCGAATGGTTTATGGCCGAAAACGAAAATGTGGCTGAATCATGAATTTTGGCCGAAAATAGCCGAACACAAAAACGAAAACGAACCTTCGGTCGGTCACGAATCCTGACTAATATTATAAATGCGAAAGTGAGTTTGTTTGTTACGATGTCATGCTAAAACGGCTGAACGGTTTTGGATGTAATTTGGCACACTGGTAACCCACGGGATCGAGACGTATGCGGGTTAAACCGAGGGGCTCAGCTAGTTTAAACATAAAAGAAAAAATCATGAAGGTGAAACATTTTTTCGTGAAAATAATAATTTGGCAACGAATCCTCACAAATCTAATTTATGAAATAGTAAATTGATATCGAAGGGCGTGTCAGAGTCTTACTGACTCCGCCAGTGCCTGTTACCAGAGGAACGTGGCACAACAATAGGTATAGATTACAGACCTACTGAACACAATTCAAGTATCTAATTAAAATTACTTTAAAAAATAGAAATCTAATTAAGGTTTCTTGCAAATATTTAACATTTTCAATAAATATTCTTGTAGGCAGGAGAGCTCGTGGCTACGTAATAACAGCCGCACGGGTCGATCCGTCAGATTAAGCTACGCTTGCCGAGGTTGGTCCGTGGATGGGTGACCATCTTTACATACCGAGTCTCCTCCGTGCCTCGGAAAGCACGATAAGCCGTTGTCCCGGCTGTCATTCGTGGATTTTTGACAGTCGTTACGGGTCGTCAGAAGCCCGAAAGTCTGACAATGAGTATTACCAAGGGGTATCATATTACCCAGTTACTGGGTTATGGAGGTCAGATAGGTAGTAGCTCCATGTAAAATACTGGTATTCAGCTGCAAATGGTGGGACTGGAAGCCGACCCCATCATAGTTGGGAAAAGGCTAGGCAGATTTTATTCATCAGTTTCTTTTTTCTTCTCAACAATTTTTTTCCAAATTATTCAAGAAATAATTTAAACGAACAATGAATAAAAAACGTCTAAAATAAAAAATACGTCAATACGTTGTACATCTACAGAACATCATTAACACGCAGTTAATTGGGCCATCAGCCATGTACCTACTCCGACAGCAAATATTATAACTATTTTTTAGATAAGCTTGTGTTTTCGGGAACTGCGCACAAACAGATAATAATGCACCGAATACCGATCAAAGAAATCAACAGTGCTAAAATACGCTTCAATATTTAGAAAATCCTATTCATCATCATCATCATTTCAGCCGAAAGACGTCCACTGCTGGACATAGGCCTCCCCCAAGCACCGCTACTTCGACCGGTTTTGTGCTTCCCGCATCCAGCGGATTCCTGCGGCCTTCACAAGGTCATCGGTCCACCTTGTAGGAGGCCTTCCAACGCTACGTCTTCCGGTACGCGGTCGCCACTCCAGAACCTTTGGCCCCATCGGCCATCTGTTCTGCGAGCAATGTGTCCTGCCCACTGCCACTTAAGTTTGGCAATTCTTCGGGCTATGTCGGTAACCTTGGTTCGCCTGCGGATCTCTTCAACAATCCTATTATGTACATATAATGCTAGAGACGTGGGACTTGTGACTAAATAATAACAGCCGCACGGGTCAATCGAAGGTTAAGATACGCTTGCCGCGGTCGGTTCGTAGATGGGTTACCATCCATTACATATCGAGACCCCTCAATGCCTCGCCTTTGGTGGCAATCATTCGTACATCAGTAGTCAAAAGCCCAAAATTCTGACAACCAGCCTTACCAAGGGCTATCGTGTTACGTACGAGGTCAGATAGGCAGTCGTTCCATGTAAATATTGGCATTCAGCAGCATCCATTTAGACTGGTAGCTGACCCCAACACAGTTGGGAAAAACGCGAGGCAGATTGGAGGCTAGAGACGTGTGATCAATACGCTATATTAATAAATGATTTTTAATACGGAACAAAGAATCCATAGAGTGTTAGTAACATAATATTAAAACAACTTATTACCTATCTAGGTTTGGTACCAATAACCCTCCGCACAAACTGCTTTACAATTGCAGAACTGAGACGCTCCGCTGCAGTTCTCAGGATGCTGTTGGAACTGTCTCTCCCTCTCCTCAGTAGTAAAGTTGTCTTGCGCACAATCGCGTGAAACCCTTCGGTACGAGCGTGCGCAAACATTTCCGACGGTATATTAGGTACTATCATATTTTATGATATATTTATCTTAGTAGATAAACGTATGAACATCTAGCTTATCAAATCCGTTATTACCTACCCTTGACCTTCTACGTTAGATTTGGCTTACATGCTACGTTGCAGCAGAAAATTGATTTTTAACGTTCAGCACCGGCTGTCTGTCATCATCTGCCTAGCCTTTTCCCAACTATGTTAGGGTCAGCTTCCGAAATATTAATATGAAGCGACTGCCTATCTGACCTCCACAACACAGTTACTGGTTAAGGCGCTGACAAGACCCAATTGACCAAAATAGGCTTCTCTTAGGAAAAAAAATTGCCAAATCTGTACAGTTTGCTGCAGCGGAAAATATACATATATGTTAATTTTGAACATATTTCCCAGAACTTGGTTGTTACCAAAACGCGTTTTGTAAAAAAATCTTGATACTAAATAACGTTAAACTAACCTCGTACCTTGAGTTCTAATCCAAAATATCTGTATTAAATATCAACATTCGTTACGTATTTAATTATTAACAAGAACGTCTTATTTGAATTCAGAACTTGGTTGTTTTTTATTTTCGATTAGTCAACTCAATTTTGAGTAAATAGATAATTGCTTCATGCAATTATCTATTTACTCAAAATTGAGTTGAGAATTTTGCAATAAATTACAAGCGTTATGTCATCGCGCTTCTCTTTCTTTTCTATGCAATCTGACAGTGACCGCGGTTTAGGTGTTGTCAGCGTCTTAACACGATACCCCTTGGTTAGACTGGTTGTCAGACTTCAGGGGCTTCTACCTACCCATAACAACTGTTAAAAATCTACAAATAACAGCCGGGACCACCGGCTTAACGTGCTTTCCGAGGCATAGACGGGTCTTGTTATGTAAAGATGGTCACCCATCCTCGGATCAACCGGGGCAAGAGTAGCTTCACCTGATCGATCGAGCCATGTGGCTGTTATCACTTAGCCACAAGCCCCTCAGCGGCCATCTGTATCCCAACTAGCAAAGTCAGTACTTATAACGCTCTCAAGACGATTTTTTCATGCATTTATAAGATACTTGAAATATACTACAAACAAGGATTTGAGCGCCAGTATAGGAGCATATATTTCTGTAACGATCTTACAATGATCTTTATCAAAGTCATTAACTCATATAATATATAAACAGTTTATATAACAATCTTAGCCTAATACAGTTTCAGGCACTAGTGCTTCTATTACGCTCTGACCCAAGTATCTTATAAGCTATCATATCATTATAATGCGCTTGTAACATACTTGGTTATTCGTTATGAGTACGTTTTTTAAACTGTAACGTGCACGTGTTTTGTGTTTGAGATATTTGTTTTCTCGGATTCCTTACTAACATTATATACATATATATAGCATTACAAAACGTAAGTTCAGTTTATATTACCATCAGTCTATTATCTCTATATCTATTCATTTCATTTTAATACAGCTACTTTGTGGGAAGTCAAATTAACTATGAATATGTACCGTATATTTTTTATCTTAACGCCTAGAGCAGTGATGGCCCAGTGGTAACGGCCGCGACTTACGAGTTGTAGGTCGTAGGTTCGAAACCCAGACACTTTGCTATGTGTAAACTATTTCATCACCACTGCTCTCGAAACTATTGCAGGTCTGTGAACACCACCTTTTGATTCAAGGATCCACTTGCAGAATATTAAGCATCAAAGTGCTAATTTTTGTTAGAGTCAAGTGTCCCCTCCATCCCTGCCAGCTAAATGGTTGTATATATATAACAACCATTTAGCTGGCAGGGGTGGGGGGGGGATCTCTATATAGAGATGTGAAAAAATCATGGTAGTAGTACATATAATGAAATTAAAATTAAAACTATTACGGGTCAGTAGGCTTTACAAGTTAACGAGTTATAGTCGATCAACTTAAATTTGCAGTTGAAGAATTGACCGTCACATATATCGATGTATTGGAGAACAGGTTTTTCAATTATAATGTTAGGTTTGTTTTTAGAATAAATCGTCCCAAGTAATGCCAACTACGGAACTCTTCATTGTGCGTGGTCCGACACGCACTTGGCCGCTTTTTTAAAACGTTTCCATTCGTCTAAATTCATTTATTGTTTATTTTCGCATGATAAACTGCCGCTGAGACCTATGAGTTGACAAAATGGCTGACGTTTACTTATAAAGACCTTGCTCTGGTAGTTTATAAGCTTGTTTGCTCTTATAGCGTGTTTGTAAAATACTAACAATCTTATAAGAGATTTGAACAAGACGATACTGCCAAATACTTATAAGGATCTCTGCTAAGTATGTTAAAAGTAGTAGCTATGGGACTTAGTTATAGAAGCTCCTGAGTATATTTAGTCTTGTGAAATGCATTTATAAGTATACGAGTCTTATAAATGTTGTATAAGTAAAATTTGGTTATCAGGCGGATGTGTCCTGAGCATAACACTATATCCAACTTTTACCTGCCATATCCGACGAATGTCTTTGTCTTTGTCATCTCTTTCTAAATATCACAGCGAAAATATCGCAATAAAGTCGAATATATCCGTAATATTGTTTGTCCGCTGATTGCATTCCCTCCCGGGCACCGCGATAACATTTCACCCGTAGGTAACTTAATTTTGTACGGACGATCATAACAACGTTGTAAAGATAAAGTTAATTGTAACAACATCAAGAGAAATGGGACTAAATATACACTCACACTTACGTTTATGGTTTTACCAATCCACACGGAAACCACGCAGTGGATTACAGCTCACTTTCTCTTACGGTCGAGGCCTGAGTTCCAGCAGTTGTTTTTTCTTGCGTGTGTAAATTCCTAATAGATGTCCTCCGCTTTGAGACGGGCGGAGGAATCTGTCAGACGTACTGATGTTCTAAGTCTGACAATACACACGATGTTCTTCAACTATGTATCTTGGGCCGAGGTGCTGAAGCACTTGCGCAGTTCGTCGCGCTCCCCCAGCCAGGTATTGGGCCGCTTGACTTTCTTGCGGACCCCGTTACCCCCTGCGGCTTGAATGCCAGCAGAGGATGGGAACATTATGTAATAATAATAATAATAATAACCCACATCAAAACACGAATACCCATATTATGCTTCTGCACGTGGCCGTACTTAACCTAACTGTTAATAAGTTGGAGGGGCTTGTGGCTAAATAATAACAGCCGCACGGGTCAATCGAGCAGGTTAAGCTACGCTTTGCCGCGGTTGGTCCCTAGATGGGTGACCATTATTACTTACCAAGACCCCTCCATACCTCGGAAAGCACGTTAAGCCGTTGGTCCCGGCTGTCATTCGTGGATCTTTGATAGTTGTTACGGGTAGGCAGAAGCCTGGAAGTCTGACAAGCAGTCTTACCAAGGGGTATCGTATTACCCAGTAACTGGGTTGTGGAGATCAGATAAGCAGTCGCTCTATGTAAAATACTAGTATTCCGCTGCATCCGCTTAGTCTGGAAGCCGACCGGTGGGCAGGCGAAAAGGCAGGCAGATGATGATGAATCAGTTGGCTTAGACCCGTGTTATCATCTCTTCCCAGCTAGCCGAGAATATAAAATAAATTTCAAAATAATAATAATAATACATTCTTTATTTCGGACTACCCATACAAGTACACATAATCCATACAGTATTAGTAACAATGACTTAAAAACTATGTTAGTAAATTTTTACTAACTAAAAAAACTTTATTCTATGAGCTGACTATGTATGGTTCTAAGTAGGTAATGCTATCAGAACAATATCTCATATTTTTGCTGAAAATAACGAATATTTTTTGTATTAAATGTCGAAACTGATCTTATCGGTGATGTTCGAAAATCACGTGCCTTCTCGTATAGAATAGAATACTCTTCTACACCATAAACATTACAGATATAAATGTAGAGATCGTCGTCGTTGTAGAAATGTTGTATGAACGTGGACGAAGCAAAAGGCTATAAGGATCGTAGCACGTGGCGTAAAGTTTCTGCCTATTCCCATGGAAAAAGCCTTGACGTCGTGTATGTTTGTATAAATATTGTTAAGGCGCTGACAAGACCCAATTGACCAAAATAGGCTTTGCTTAAGAAAAAAAATTGCTAAATCTGTATAGATTGTGGTAGCGGATAAAATATATGTTAATTTTGAACATATTTCCCAGAACTTGGTTGTTACCAAAACACGTTTTGATAAAAAATCTCGATACAAACTAACGTTAAACTAACCTCTTACCTTGAGTTCTAATCCAAAATATCTGCATTCAATATCAACATACGTTACGTATTTAATTATTAACAAGGACGTCTTATTTGAATGCAGAACTTGGTTGTTTTTTATTTTAGATTACTCAACTCAATTTTGAGTAAATAGATAATTGCTTCATATTTTGCAATAAATAACAAGCGTTCTGTCATCGCGCTTCTCTTTCTTTTCTATGCAATCTGACAGTGACCGCAGTTAAGGTGTTGTCAGCGTCTTAAGGTGCAGATATATGATTTTAGTGACTTTTAAATCTGTTATTACGCCATCTTAGAATGCAAATAAGTTCTGCAAAAAAATTATGTTTAACTATAACGCATACAAATCAAGTCCTTAAGTGAATATTTAAATATTGTAGTAAAATATGTACTTTATGAAATAAATTCAGGAAGTAATGTCTACTCATAGCATAAAAAAACAATATTACTTAAAAAAAAAGTGTTATTGGGTTTTTCTATGTGGAATTTCTCAGTAGCAGCCCGGAGTCTGGATTTGTGGCCAGTTGATGGCAATACGCTCACCCCCGGGCGCGACAGGCATGTTGCTGCCTGTCGCGCCCGCGATTTCGCCTCAGTATGCAGGAGCCCTACAGGTTCATCATGTTTTTAAACGGACTCATTTTAAAACGAGAAGTGTCGTGGGACAACGAAGTTCCTTAATTTCGCTTTGCTGTATTTGTTACATAACAAAAGTTTCATGACGGTCTAAATGTTACACTTTTTAGGGTTTCGCATCTCCGAATGAAAAAACGGAACCCTTGTCACTAGGATCCTTATTATTAGGATCACTTGTGTGTCTGTTCGTCTGTCACAAACAATTTGTTCCGAATCTAATTGACCGATAAAGTTGAAATTTGGTACACATATCAATTTCCGTGACACAAATACGGACGTGTTACGTAAATCGATGGATTTTGAAAATGGAGTCAGTTTTGGGAGACAAATAAAAAATAAATAAAAATATTATGCACACTGTAGCGTGTGACATATCAATTATAAGGTCTTATTGTGAGGGTCTCAAGTACATTTTTTTTAAATAAAATAAAATAAAATAAATAGTTTTAAGTTATTGAACCTACGACCTACAACTCGTAAGTCGCGGTCGCCTCCACTGGGCCACCACTGCTCTAGACAGGCTACTTTGTGTAAATTATTTCATCACCACTGCTCTCAAAATGGCGAAGGAAAACATCGTGAGGAAACCGGCATGTCCTACAAGGCTACAACCAAAAATTCGAAGACATGTGACATCTACCAACTCGCACTGGGCCCGCGTGATGGATTACGGCCCACTCCCTCTCACCGAAAGGAAGGCCTGTGCCCCAGCAGTTTGAACATTATGTTATATCTCATATTGCGGTGTATATAAGGTAATGTGTTTTACACCAGAATTCTGAATAGGTATAAAAAGAAATATTTCTCAAAATTCCACACGATTATGATGAACTTGACGCCCGTTTCCTTTCAAAAAAGATGAAAGGAATTATCCTGTCAAAGAAGACATAAATTACAATAAAATAAAACAGGTGGAAGAACAATGATTGACAGTGAGTGCTTTTTTCCGAGAATTACGAGTATCTATCTCTCGGCCCATTTCTTTACTGAAAAGAAAAATTTCTCAGTAACAAAACTTTTTGAAAAAGATTTCCTGTTTCGCTTTCTTTTATCAGACATTAAACAGAATACCTATTTGCAGATAAAAACTATTTTTGTACAATTTTCTTCCAGTGAGATAGAAAGAAAGAAAGAAAAAACAACATTGATTTAGCACAAATTGAATGGCACACAATATAATATAAAGCAGATAAAAAATATATAAAAAATAAATAAAGATAAAGAGATATAGTCAAATAAGTCACCAGCTGTATCATAGCAGCTGATAAAGATTTATCTAACGCTAACAATCGATTCAAAACGATTTGGATAATTTTTGTAAGTGGTCTCATGATGCTGGACTGGTGGATCACTTACTTAACTCTGACAAGCCAGTTAAAATAATTGCGCACACTCAACAAATATTTGTATGAAGTGCAATTATCTAGGCTTTGTTTCAAATGTGAACCATTGGAGCAGGCTACCAACTACAAATATTTGGGTTTAGTCGTTGATGACAGATTTAACTGGGGCTATCACATTGACTCCATTTGCGAAAAACTGCGAGCAATGCTAGCCAAATTTGCAATAATTAAATACGTAACTTTTAAAATAATATTTAACCTCTATAATGTACTTGCGGAGTCAATAATTTCATATAGAATTAATAGCTCTGGCAGAACATTTAAAACTTACCTAGACAAATTATATATCGTTTTTTTTGGGTGGGTTATTATCAAATAACTTCTTCCGCTCTGGGCGGAGCGGGAGGGTGTGTCAGACTCTTACTGACTAAAACCCACCCGTGTTCCTTCCGTTGCCTGTGTGTTACCAGAGGCCACGGTATCCCTTTTGGTCTTTCCCGCGACCCCGGCAGGCATCTGCTGACATCTCTTTGAGGCGCGCGTGGAACACACAAAATATACACACCTAGAACTTCGTTTATTAAAAATAATAATACCAAATACAATAAAAAAACACTTTATGATGTCAAATAAATGTCACTTTATATGTTCAATCATAGTTCAACATGAATGGCAGCCCAATCAAAATTGGTAGTACCGAGATACACAAACTATTACGGGAAATGAAGGATCGCTTATTTAATACCTAGGTACTCTAATTAATGACGTCTCAACAAAAATTCAATCGAAAATAACATAACTCATAATATCACGCCTTGTTTCCCACATTTCGCCAGTTATGTTAGTCAGTCCCATGTAATAGGGGGCGAACCTATTGCCATCAACCGGGCACTGATCCTCAATCCGGGCTGCTACTGAGCTGAATTCAATCGAAAATAACAGATAATAATTATAAAAAATAAACACAAAGATTTTAAAAAATCATCGTCCTGATTAAATTTCATTCAATTAGACGGGCTGTTTGACCCGAACCGTCGTTGTTTTTGTAATTTTTTAGTTTATTATGAACGAGACCGGCGCGACGATGCGATACAGACAGAACAATTTCCATGAAGATTTCATAGAAATTGTGCTAACGGTGTCTGCACACCAGTCTGCACGAGCCTTTATAAACTACGTTTTAACTTTAGATAATGATATTTCGTAGTTAAGATTGCTTTTTTTTTGGATGGGATATCATCAAATAACTTCTCCCGCTCTGGCCAGAGCGGGAGGGTGTGTCAGACTCTTACTGTCTAAAACCCACCCGTATTCCTTCCGTTGCCTGTGTTGCCAGGGGCCTCGGTGACCCTTTAGTACCTTCCCGCAACCCCGGCAGGCATCGGCCCTAGTGGACGCCTACACTTGTGCTGACGACGTCTCTTTGAGGCGCGCGTGGAATACAACGCACCGTTAGTTAGTTAAGATTGCTTAAAAGTGTTTCGACATCCGGACAAACTTATTTAGGTTTTTTTGATGTTTCTGTTTATATTTTGTTTGGTTTCTTGGGGGCATGAGGCTAAGTAATAACAGCTGCACGGGTCGACCGATCAGGTTAAGCTACGCTTGCCGCGGTTGGTCCGTGGATGGGTGCCCATCTTTACATATCAAGACCCCTCCGTGCCTCGGAAAGCACGTTAAGCCGTTGGTCCCGGCTGTCATTTGTAGATCTTTGACAGTCGTTACGGGTCGTCAGAAGCTCGAAAGTTTGACAACCAGTGTTACCAAGGGGTATCGTGTTACCCAGTAACTGGGTTGTGGAGGTCAGATAGGCAGTCGCTCCATGTAAAATACTGGTATTCAGCTGTATCCGTTAAAACTGGAAGCCGACCCCAACATAGTTGGGAAAAGACTAGGCAGATGATGATGATGTTTCCTTAATTAATAAACGTTAAAAAAGTACCTTCTGATAGTATTAGCCAATATTTTTTTACGGCATTTGTCATTCTAATTTTAAAAGGCTAGGCAAAGGCTAAAATAAATAAACTCTGGAAATTTTAAAAGGCTAAAATAAATAAACTCTGGAAAATTAGAATGACATCATCTGCCTAGCCTTTTAAAATTAGAATGACAAATGCCGTAAAAAAATATTGGCTAATACTATCAGAAGTAACTTTTCATGATCTTTAACGCGGAATATTTAGATATCAGTATTTATTTCAGACTAGCTGTTGCCCGCGTGGTGGTCGGAAATTATCCCACGGGAATATATCACCGGGGTTAAAAGTATTCAATGTGTAAATCCAGTTTATAAATAAAGTGACCACACGTCCCGTTTTGAACGGGACTGTCCCTTTTTTCGATCACCTGTCCCGTTGTCCCCAGACAAAGCTCCGGGACGCAAAATAGTCCCGTTTTTCCCGATATTTTTAAATGTAATTAAAAAAATATGTTGCTTAAAATTATAAATTTAATAACTGTCAGAGGAATTTTGCTTTATTATTTTTATTAATCTGGTGAACCGGTGATTGATTTGTTTTTACAATTTGTTATACTAAAAATTATTATAATTAAGTAATCTGAATATAATTATATTGAACATTAATTGTATTAAGTTACACTTTTTCTAAATTTTAACATAGCAGGTTAACATTGAAAATAAACAACTTTTTACTACAGAACATTAAAAAGTTGTTTATTTTCAATGTTAACCTGCTATCTAACGTATATAAACCCATGTCCCGTTATGAGTTAAAAAATAAATCGACAGTTTAGTTATAAACTATACATAATACATAACATCACGCCTTGTTTCCCCGAAGGGTTGGGCAGAGGTGTACCAGTAGTACCTACACCCACATTTCGCCAGTTATGTTTAAGTCCCATGTAATAGGGGGCGAGCTTATTACCATCAACCGGGCACGAATCCAGACTTCGGGCTGCTACTGAGAAATTCCAGATAAAAACCCAATAACACTTTGCTCGAACAGGGAATCGAACCCAAAACCTCATGCTCAGCAATCATGCTTGACTAGACCAACGAGGCAGTCTTATAAACTATATGTGTGGCAAATTTCATCCAAATCGGTTCAACCGTTTTTGCGTGATTAGGTAACGAACATACAAACTTTCACAGTTAAAAATTTAGTAGGATTATCCATTTTCGTACACACTTAGAGAGGTCATAAAGTTATCTAAAGTGTATGTCCATTCAATAACAAGGTTATACAGGCGCCATACTTGCGCTCGTAATAGCACCTGTCTTGTGCACGTCAGCACGTCATAATGGTAGCATCGTCTCTTTGTTCGTAATGTGTTTCATGTTAGTGCAGGTCATAATTGACGGTAGAGGGCGCCAAGGGCGGTGAATGACGTCATCTCTTGTTGGATCAAACCCAAAACTCGAATTATTAATTCAGTGGAGTAATCTGACATGTGCTAGCTGTCATTTTGTGTAATAAAATGGTCATATTCATTTTTAAACAGACATTTGTGCTGTTGGTTGTTTGTTGCGCCACTTCTTCTTCCCAGCTAAAGCGAAGTGGAAGTGGTGAAGGGCGGGCGTTTTTGGAGGACTGTCTTACGTAACTTTGACGTTCGAAATGTCGTTTAATTCTCAGCCTAGTTTGAATAAATGAATTTAGATTTTGATTTCTAACAAATAAAAAATCTGAGAAACGACAGCTGCATCGACTTTTTTGCCTTCGAAATTTTTGTTTCTTCCCCTTCCAATAATTATGTTATTTTTAACGTAATATTAACGTAGGCATGTTAAATTACAATACAGCTTTGTTTTTTTTTAGCACATCGAGATTTATTTTTAATGATGACAGCATATTTTGGTAGATTTTGTCAATTTTCATGAATAAAAACGAAAATTAAAGAATTTAAAATAAAATTTCTACTTAATAACCAACAGTACCTATTGGTTAATAAAACAAATAATTTAAAAAACATAAAAACCCGACTGCAAAAACAAAACTGAAAAGAGAAAAACAAGCATTATAGTCTATAGAACTTTGGTATCGCAGGCGGGGATAAACCAATAACCTGAATAATATGGATTACGAATATAACTTTGTTTACATACATACATACATACAAGTGTAACTTTTGTTTACATATACATATATACATGCATACTCTCGCAAAATTACATAAGACAGCCCCAAAACGCCCACCCTTCACCACTTCCTAGTGCTTTAGCTGGGAATCAGAAGTGGCGCAACAAACTCCCCAGCAGCACAGCTGTCTGTTCCATTAGAAAAAAAAAATCTATACATTAGTATGCAAAAATAATTTACACAAAGCTAAAACATTAAATTATTAGGCATATGTCAGCTAGCACACCACTATACCACCAAAAAATCACGCCTTATTTCCCCGAAGGGTTGGGCAGTGAACCTATAGTACACCCACATTATTTCGCCAGTTATATTTGAGTCCCAAGTAATAAGGGGCGAGCCTATTGCAATTGCTATTGGCACAAATTCCAGATAGAAAAGCCCAATATAACACTTTGGCCGACCTGGGAATCGAACACAGGAGCTCGAGCTGAGCAGTACGTGCGTCCACTAGACCGACAAAGCAAGTAAAAAAAATCTAAATACCACAAAATCTCCAAAACACTTCAAAATTCATTATAATTACTTAGTAACAATTAATTTGTAGTTGAAAAGCAAGCAACTTCTAACCAATTAGTAACACGAGAGCCTTCAAAATAATCTTTCCGACCGTGAAAACGTTCTTATTTTAAAGTCAATTGGTTCCAATGTCAAATTTCTTAACAACTAAACAGTAGAGGTTCAATCAACTTAGAATAGGGTACTTTTGACCCGAACAGTGTTTGCGTAAAGTGCTTAAGGGTTTTATGTACAGACAATCGCCAAACTTGTTTAGCAGTCGATAGCATTGATTTAGTCAGACCTACTTGAAAAGCGTGTCGAATTAAAACCCGTCTTGTAAATACTTGTCGGTTAAAAGCCAACGATCTTTTAAAACTTTTAAGTCGATTATCAATGCAGCTTACCTACCCGTATTTTATATTTTATAGGTACCTAGTTACTTAATAATCTCCAAATAATGGTCAATTTAGCCATTTTTATTCTACATTTATGAAAATGAAATGAAAAAGGCTTCATTGGAATCAACAAGTTTTCATCTTACAACAGTGGTGATTGGAACCCCTTTTAAGCGTATAAGGCCTGTATTAGGAGACTCCTCTCTTCCATGCATACACAATAGAAATAAACAAGTAATTCATGAATATGTATTCATAAAATTCTTGTTTATTTCTATTTTATCATTTCTTACCATTTTTTATACAAATAAAATAACATTAAAATCGATCAAATTCACTTTTGGTACTGACAGTAACAATACGTGCGCATTTAGAAAACGCTATCCACAGAGCAGTCAAGCATGCCGATTCTCTTGCCACAAAATTGTCTTTGCTAGTCTAAAAATCATCAAAATTTATTTTATTACTGTCAAATGACGTTTCCCATTCTGAAATTGAATAAAGTGACACAACTTAGCTACATTAACAGCACTAATGTCTTCCCGTCCATCGAGGCCGTCAAGAGAGGACGGGGCTGCGTAGCAGCACGGTTCGGGTAGATTGTCGTGGTAGGGGTCTCTTCTCTCCGAACCGAACTCTTGCCGAGTTCCACAACTCCCTTGCGGAGTTGAGAGACGTCGTCGTCGGGTTTGGTTCCCTCCCCGTGTTCGTCCACGGGGACTTCAATGCCAAGAATTTGTCTTGGGGTTCCCGGTTGACGGACACGCGGGGCAGGATGGTGGAGGACTGGGCTCTGGAGACAGGCCTGGTCGTCCTAAACCGGGGTTCTGTCCCCACGTGTGTGCGGATGCGGGGTGAATCAGTGGTGGACATCTCGTTCGCCAGCCCCGCTCTGTCGCCGCATGTAGTTGACTGGCGCGTCAAGGAAGGAGAGGAGACCTATTCCGATCACCGGTATATCCGGTTTGATGTCTCCGCCCAGACCTCGGGTGCACCGGTCCGACGGGTCCCGAGTGGTCCGCGGTGGGCGCTGAAGCAGCTGGACCGGGAGCTCCTCCTGGAAGCCTCGATCGTGCAGGCCTGGGTATCACCACCGGACAGGCCTGCCGACATCAACGACGAGGCGGAGTGGTTCCGGGAGGCCATGTCCGACATATGTGACGTGGCAATGCCCCGGGTCCAGCCTGGACGTGCCTCGCGCCAGGTGTACTGGTGGTCGCAGGAGCTGACGGCTCTGCGCACTGCGTGCGTGACTGCGCGACGCCGGTACACCAGGCACCGCAGGCTCCGTATCAAACCTCCGGATACGGAAGCCATTCAGGCGGAGCTGTACGAGGGGTACAGAGCGGCGAAGACCGCCCTCCAAGCGGAGATCCTGCGAGCCAGGGGTTTGGCCCGCGAGGAGTCGCTGGGGACTCTAGACAGGGATCCATGGGGACGCCCGTACAAAGTAGTGCGGGATAAACTCCGCCCATGGGCTCCCCCGCTGACGCAGAGTCTCCAGCCCCAGCTTTTGGAGGACGTGGTGAGCGCTCTGTTCCCTTCGCGAGGGGAACACACCTCCCCGCCCATGGCTCCGCCTACTGCGGTGCCCGATGCGGACCACACCGCCGACGACGACGACGACGACGATGCTCCGGAGGTGACTGAGGTAGAAATGAGAGCGGCGGTACGCAGGCTTAATGCCAAAAATACCGCCCCAGGACCCGACGGCTTACCTGGGAAGGCCTGGGTCCTGGCCATGGAGGCTCTCGGGCCTCGACTTAGGGGGCTCCTAAGCGCATGCATGGAGAGGGGCCAGTTCCCGCTTCGTTGGAAGACGGGGAAACTGGTCCTCATAAAGAAGGCAGGGCGCCCTGCGGACTCTCCGTCCGCTTATCGGCCCATCGTGCTGCTCGACGAGGTGGGCAAGCTCTTTGAAAGAGTCATTGCAGACCGCCTCGTCGGCCAGCTGGTGCGTGTGGGGCCGGATTTGGCGGAGAGCCAGTTTGGTTTCCGCAGAGGGCGCTCTACGGTGGACGCCATCATGCGCGTGCGAGCCCTGACGACGGGGAATGCTATTGCCCAGGGTGGGGTCGTCTTGGCGGTGTCTCTAGAAATCGTCAATGCCTTCAATACCCTGCCCTGGAGTTGCATCAGGGAGGCACTCCGGTACCACCGGATGCCGACCTCCCTAGCGGCGTCAGCGTAGTGTGCTACGCTGACGACACGTTAGTCCTGGCGCAGGGGAGGTCGCACCAGGCGGCGGCCGAAGTAGCGGCACGCGGGGTTGCGACAATCGTCGAAAGGAGCCTTGCACAAGTCCGAGGCCATGTGTTTTCATGGTCCTCGAAATGCGCCACCGTTGGGGTCCCAAATAACGGTGGGAGGGGTTTCCATCGGCGTGGAGTCGACGATGAAGTACCTGGGACTCGTCCTCGACAGCCGGTGGAACTTCGTGGAGCATTTCAGACGTTTGGCTCCCAAACTGGAGCGGGCGGGCGCTGCATTGAAGGGGCTCCTGCCCAATCTAGGGGGCCCAAACGCCTCCTGCCGGAGGCTCTACGCGGGGGTCGTGCGGGTCCATGGCCCTCTACGGGGCTCCTGTATGGGCGCGCTCTCTGGTGCTGCGGTCAGCCCGCCGGTTGAGCGCGGCCCAAAGGGTCATGGCCATCCGGATGGTCCGGGGATACCACACGGTCTCCTGTGAGGCAGCGAGCCTCCTTGCCGGATTGCCGCCATGGGATCTGGAGGCAAAAGTCCTCGCGCACGTATGGGAGTGGCGCGAGGAGGCGAAACGCCCGGGCGTAAATCCGCTGCCGCGAGAAATCGCGGCACAGCGGACGGAGCTCCGGCGGGATCTCATGGCGTCATGGAAAGTACGGTTGTCGCAACTCAGTGCTAGGCACGCCACGATTGCGGCGATAAGTCCCCTTTGAGGAGTGGCTAGAGAGGCGCCACGGCGTCATCACCTTCCGCCTGACGCAGGTCCTCACTGGACACGGCAGTTTCGGGAGGTTCCTGTGTTGGATAAGGCGGGAGGAAACTTCCGGGTGTCACCACTGTGTGGATCGCCCGGAGGACACGGTGAAGCATACGGTGGAGGTCTGCCCGGCTTGGGCAGAGCACCGCCGTGTCCTCGTGGAGGTGATCGGCGGCAGAGATCTCTCGCGTCCGGCCCTGGTTCAGGCCATGGTACGGAGCGAGAGGGCATGGGCAGCCGTCACCTCCTTCTGCGAAGCAGTAATGCTCGCGAAGGAGGAGGCGGGATGGTTGAGGAAAAGGCAAGTTTCGCGCCCTCTCGCCCTAGCCGCAGCAGGAGACGTCCTGGGCGTCGGGAATCCCGGGCGGATTTCCGGCCACCGTAGGCGCGGGCTTGCGGACGGTGAGCAATGGGTAGCTCACCGTCCGGTAAGGACCAGGCCCGGGTCGACGGCGCGTTGTATTCCACGCGCGCCTCAAAGAGATGTCGTCAGCACACAGGTAGGGGTCCACTAGGGCCGATGCCTGCTGGGGTCGCGGGAAGATACTTATGGGTCAACGAGGCCCCCGCAACACAGGCAACAGGAAGGAATACGGGTGGGTTTTAGTCAGTAAGAGTCTGACACACCCTCCCGCTCCGCCCAGAGCGGGAGAAGTTATTTGATGATTTCCCACCCTCAAAAAAAAAAAGCACTAATGTCTTGTTAGTCAATTAATTTAGTGAAATGGCAATTTTGCTATTCTGAATTTAACGTTTTCACCTAAAATTTTGATTGTCAAACTAAATCAGACTATTTTTAATCGTGATTAAAAAGGTGTGGAATGATATTAGTTGTCATTAACTAAAATTTACAAAGCATAGTTCTCTTCTAGTTCTTAAAAGATTGGATGCTTGTGAGTTTGGAAAATCTTAAATAATTATGGAAACCTAAGTGATTGCAGCCGTTATCGATTCGGCAGAAAGTTAAATAATAAAATTATTGTTATTATAATACAATACGAAATTTATTCGTTAAAACTTAGACTTGGATTGTTGTATTGAACATCTAATGTCATTAATTCATTATGATTTGGAAAATAAGTAGATAAATCCATTTCCAGATTCTGAGAAATAAGCAATAACTATTTTTTGAAACTATTTAGAAAGTTTTCAGTTGGAAATATTGCGAGACCGTTCCAACCCATTCCAAATGGCTGAAGAATAATATTTAAAAAAATGTAAACTCCCTAGATAGAGTTAGAACCAACCAATTGACAAACAGACAAATTCAAGATGTCTTTGATAGAGCTTTCCTTAGGCGGGCGCCGAGAATACCGGAGATTTTCCACTTAGCTACTGAACGAAAAACCGAAATTCTTTTCTCGAGATCACACATTCATTTTTTTTTGTAAATGAGCTTTATTACGCTGAAATAAATAGCAAGATAATTATACTACCTAATGCTGTAGTTTGTCTATTTTAATAAAAATAAAGGTTTTTTCTTATTAAAAACCGAAAACATATCACCGAAGTTCTAAATCGTTTTCGGTGCACAACCCTAGCTGGATCTCATTGGTCACAGATAATAAAAACAAATACAGGTTATTGCATCTTAATTGATTAAAATATAAACAACAATGTAGTTTTACGCCGTCATTATTCTCCCTGTATTTCATTTCAATAATTATTGACAAAAATTAAAGATTATTATGTGATTTTCTCAGAATTTTTTGCATTTCGGATCATTTCGTTTCATTCATTATTTATTTTAATTTCCGACTAATCTTAGTCTACTCAACTTAGCGACTTTCAAACTTAGTTGTGGCAAAATTGTTTTTAATTTTAAAGAATCTTGTTTGCAGAATAGCTTTTAAGATTCACTTAACTAAAAATAAGACATTTTAGTGATAGTCTTTCAGTGTACAAGAGAATAGCCACCATTGGCACATAAACCATCGATTAAAGCTCGTTGCCATGTACCAGTATGCGGTGATTAGGCACTCTCTTTTGGTATCTTTGAGTAGGTAATCCGTTTATCTGTCAAGGATACTATGACCCTGTTTTTACATAATCATAAGTATGTCCTCCAATTTCAAGGTTTATAGGGTGGAACAGATCTTGTAAACAGTGGAATTCTCCAATTTGGAATGCGATACGTCCACCTCGCGTGTTTAGTGCGCGCGTGTGCCTGGTTACCTTCACTCTTTCTCTGAGTTCTGTATATAAAACGTCGTCTTTCATCTATACATAATAATAAAATTGTAGTGAAGTCAAAAATGTACATCGAATATTATGAAAAAAGTAATTGCTACGAGGTCTGGGTACGATTCTATTGTCGAAATTTTGTCTGTTTGTCTGAATGTAAATTCCAGCATCACACAATTACTACTGGATAGATTTTGTTTAAATTTTGCATAGATATTCCGTATAAGTCTGGTCAGTCTATAGGCTATAAATTATCACGCTGTTTGCTATGGGGTATGAGAAATTTTGCTTTATGTTCGTATTTTACTATAATTTACCGGAAATTGTTAAAAGACAAGCTAAAGGTTAGAATGTTGCAGATAGTTACAGAATGATTATCATCACGCTATACCTTTATTGAGCTAAGCAGTCAATCATGACAAATACAGGGTGGATTTTTGATATGGGGTGATAAGGGCCTTAACCGGTGGTGCCTTAACCGTTGTCACTACAAGAAAACACAGATTTTGAATAAATTGTACAATCGGCAAGAAAATGGTAAATTTTTACAAAAAAAATATTGATGTCAATAGATTATGTTTCTTATAAGGAACAAAAACTCTACTGGAACATCTGAGATTTGAGTAGGTACTAGAAAAGTCAGAAATTGCAAAAAAAATAGATGGACTGTGCTGAATAGAGAACGAATATAGCAGATAATTACAAACTAATCTTCTTTACATCAAGTTTTCCGACACTGTGGCACTCTCGATTTGCTTGTAACATGTTTACAACAACAGAGAACGTGCTTTTATACATTTGTATACCCACGCACTATGAATTAATGCAATCAGAAACAAATAGCTGTACCATATATTTAATATAAACTATTTGTCATTGCTTCATTTTAAATTCTTTTTTACCTATTGTGTATACCACAATAGGTATTTTCCTTCCTTGTGGTCCTTTTATTCTAAGTGCATCGCCTTCACATGTAATTATGTCATTAATGTACACAAAATATTGTAAAACATTTTAAAAGGGAGAGTTAAGGAAGGGGCGACTAGAAACAATTATATCGTCGCAAGGTTGCCTGCTTGTCGGTCTTCTATAGATTGTACTTCGGAGAGTGTGCTCAGGAACTTCACGACCTCATTCCACCGGCCCCCTTCTATTATCGGTCATCTAGGCGCACTTCAGGTTACCATCCCTTCCTGGTGGCTATCCCACCAACTCGCACTAACGCTTAGTGCGAGTTGGTGGGATAGCCACCAAACTTCTTTTATAATGCGCACAGCAAAGGAATGGAACTCTCTGCCTGCGTCTGTGTTTCCGAACGCATATAACCCTAATCTCTTCAAAGTGAGAGTGAACAGGCTTCTTCTGGGTAAGCTCGCTCCATCGTCGACTTTGTTTCTGTCGCCTCTGGCATAGACTAAAGTCAAGAGCAAACCCATCACAAATAAAAAAAAAAAAAAAAAAATATTTTTTTGTAAATTTGAACGTTCAAAAGTGCTTTATTAGTGCCTAAGTATTTGCAAGAAACGATTTGACTTTGACTATATAACTATACTTTGATGAAATCATTGAACTCTTTCTAAAAGTATCTATTTCACATGGATGACATTATATCAAAAGGTTTAACAAGGTCATGACCTAAATATCTCTCAGACTGCAGCATTATCCCATGGCTTAATCGCGATTACCAATTTACCATAATAATGCTTATCTATACCGAGATAAGCAGGCGCATAAATGTATCGATACAGGGACAATTTCGAAAGAAATTTACATCGGCATCAATTGAGATATAATGAAGAAATTCGAACGTCGTAAACATTGACTTTAGACTTTAATCTTAGTTAATAAATGAATATGACAACTGCCACTCCAAATAAGTACCTCCGTTATTTAGAAGCATTATCTCAAGTCGCTTAATCTTCCGAAATACTTTGATCTTTGTTCCTTTTCGTATTGACAAATTCAAAGTCGAACAAGAAACAAGCTTTTAAAACTTTATGGTCGCGACATAGCAACCGTTGGCAGGAAAATTTTGCTGTCACTTTTCAAATAAAGGTACAATGTACGGAAATTAGATAATATTGTTGGTACGATATTTTTCTGCGTATTAGATGTAATATTACGATGTTTATTTGATCGCAAGATTGAGAACAAAGAGAATTGCTATATTTACCACCCCTGCTAGACTGGTAGAGTATAAACGTACTAACACTTAATAATAATAATAAAAACAAAACACTATAGCAGAAAAGCTGTCAAAATATGCAGACTTAATTTATTAAATTAATAGAAATAAGCCGAATGTGGCGACTAGGCAGCGTTGCCATTATTCCTGTAGTACTTTCAACCACCGGTGTCAATCCAAAACAACTGCATCAGTCTTTAAAAATACTAGACGTTGCTCCATCCACCTACCAAACCCTACAGAAAGCTGCTATCCTGAACACTTGCAAAATTGTCCGAAAATTCCTGCAGAGTGACAATGACCCACAAATATCACACGCACAAATAACATTCACAACTGCAACACAAATCCAAAACATAATATCATCACGCCATATATTATCATCAATTACCACTTGGGTTAGTACACTCAGGGTAGCACTTGGCTTTGGCCCGTGTTACCCAAAAAAACCGGCAGATCAGTGCCGAGATGCACAAATGTATATCAACAAATAATAATAATATTACATAATAATTATACAGTGTTAGTGAAAATAAAATAAACTTACAACTATGTTAGTAATACAATTAAATACAACAATAATTACACAAACACACAACCAAATACAAAATAATCACTGCTTCAGCATTCCAGCTGAAATACTGGAAAAATAATTAATTATTTTTTATTTATTAATTGAATGCCTTATATATTATATTATAAGGCACTAAGTGTTGGTACGGGTATAGTGCACAAAGTTTAACAAAATAAATAACATGCAATTTTTGATAAAATGTGATCTAGAACTCTATCACTTAGGTTTTGTTAAAGTATATTGGGCGATTTTAGTAGCAAAATAAAACTGCCTCGTTGCTCTTGTGGTCGCAAGTGCCACTGCTGAGTATGAGGTCTCCTGGGTTCGATTCCCAGGTAGGGCAAAGTGTTAAAGGGTTTTTCTATTAGAAATTTCTTAGTAGCATCCCTGAGTCTGGATTTGTGCCCGGTTGATGGCAATAACATAATCAACCTATAATGTTCCCACTGCTGGGACACAGGCCTCCTCTTAATGAGAGGAAAGGGCCGTAATCCACCACGCGGGCCCAGTGCGGGTTGGTAGATGTCACGGTTCATGGCAAAAGGCTTGCCCCCTATTACGTATTAGAACTTAAACATAACTGGTGAAATGTGGGTGATGAACTATGGGTTACAGCTCTGCCTTACGCTTCCGGTAAAGGCGTGATGTCATGATGTTATGCTAGTAGTGTTATGAATCACAGTTTGCATTTTCGGGGTCGTCAAAAATAATATCCTCAGTCGAGCCAGTCATACCTAATCTCGAAGTTTTACTTCGTGGTCATAATCGTTTGCGTAGAAAGATGTCATTGCCAGGTAACTCCAACTTTATTTACGATGTTTATGTATTATTTGGCCCCGCGCAGGTATTTTTTTTTTGTTTTTGTTTCATTTATGATATTTCCAATGTAATTTTTTTATTGTTTTCATGATTTTGTTAGTTTTGTTCGTTTTTTATTGTTGTATTTCCTTTGCGTGTCCCAAATAAATACTTTTCTCTCTTTCTTTATTTATGAAGTTACATAAAACAGTGTGTTTAAGTGTGTGTATGTTGTATGTTTTTGTGTCTGTGTATGTGGTTAAGTATAAAATATGTGACAACAGCTACTTTTCTGCTAAACGAAGATTATTTTATATCTTCTTTTTCATGTGTACCTTTTCGTCCATAATGAGGGTATTTTGCAGAAATACATAGTCATGTCTTTTATAGATCACGTGAGCCTTGGGCACGATTACACACGTGTCTTTTATCTGTTACAGGGTCAAAAAGCTTGGTTTTGCTGAGCTTTTCCTTAAAGTAATTCAATCAAAAGTTTTGGTGGTTTTATGTGACCTGCTCAGCAGCTGTGTTAGGAGTTATCTCTCGGAAAATCGAGCAAAGAATCAATTATTTGGTAAACTTTTATATTGGCTGAGCTCATCCTGCATCCCTGCTTGCTATTTTCGTGTCATTCTCTTTTGTAGCTGCCAGTAAGTTAATATAAGACGAAAACCTAAACTTGCGCCCGCTAAATGTCAAAAATCAAATTTTTTTTTTCACATAAACCTACATGGGCACTTATGAAACGTCAGAAGCTAGGTGCATGGCTCCAATTGGTCGTTTCCTATGGAGAAGGGCCGGCAAGAAACTCCACGAATACTCTTTTAAAAATAATTGGCGTTTACAATGTTTCAAAATTACAGTGTCAATTAGTGACATCAAATCATTAGTGACAAAGATGGGGGGATGAGCTGGGCTTCTTTAAAAAAACAAATCCGGCTGTGGTAAATTGCAGTCCGTACGATGCGACACACTTATACAAATTCTACAGAAATTATTCAGAAAAGTAATCAAACTGCGACTCCGTTACTTGTGAGTGGCAAGATCTTCACTATGTAGATCAACAAACAATAGGTTACGATGGAACATTGTTAGCAACGTGGGTGATATGATCGATCGGAGAGAGACTTCAATGAATGCCGACTGCCGAGACAAAATTCTGTGCTAACGTTGCAAGTGTTCCGGCCTGTGCTGGAATCGAGCTTACTAGGTACTTAACTACAGAGTTTTAAGCTCGATTTAAAATGTTCATCACTCATACATTGAATTAACGCAAGCGTAGTTTGAACTCAAAACATTATATTTATATCAAAATTAAGTTTGTTAACCTCAACTATAGAATTAAAGGCCTCTATTTTGTAATAAACAGCCATGTCGCTGTTTTCATCACGCTGAAGCTCAGTGCGCATTACAGTCGCATCGGGCCGCAGCACATCGCATTTAAATACAAAAAGCCCAGTGCAGCCCGGCTGTTGTGTTCGACGGTTCATATAAATGTAAAAAACTGACGTAGGAGGATATTTGCAATGAGGTTCGTCCCGCCAAATACTGCGTCAGCTTTTAGAAGACTGATTGGTGATGCTGCTGCTCATTCTCTTCATGATCTGTCCTAACCAAAATCATAAATGCGAAAGTGAGTTTGTTTGTTTGTTTGTTACGCTTTCAAGCTAAAATGGCTGAACGGATTTCGATGAAATTTGGCACATGTAGACCATGACCTGCATCCTAATTGCTTAACACAGTTTGAATCACAATCCGAGAGTTTTGAAGCGTATTGCTAATCCATTGCTTCATAGGTTTGAAAAAATCGTCTGCTTAGCAATGTAAATAACGCAATGAACGTGGGTGAACTGTCAAAATGAAACTCATTGTGACCAATTGTCATTTTATGTGTGTTACGCAATTGCCCCGCTGGATTAGGACATAGAACACTTTTTACCCCGATTTTCCCACGGGATCGTGACTTATGCGGGTGAATCCGCGGGGCGCAGCTAGTTTTTTCGTAAAACCAAACACCAGAAGAATCTAGTTCCACATTTTCCTTTGCGTCGCCTCTTCAAAGCGCATTTTTTGAATGTGTTAGCATGTTAACTGCCAGTATTAAGAGGCAGACGGTAGGCTCGGTCAAATTGACCGATTGACGTCACAATACTGTGACAAGTGCGGGGGCGCGTCACAGCGTCAGCAGCTCCTGACTTGACCCCGTTTGATTGACACTATTTGTTATCGTTTTGATTGGGTGACAATTTATTTAATACCAAGTGTAAGCTGAAATATTATTGTGCTGTCATCAAGGAATACAGTGTTACAAGGATCTCTTGCGCTCGAATGACGTTGACTGGGGGCCGCTATTGGTAAATATTTGTACAATGTTCCGTGAAATGTATTTAAAAAACAAAATGGCAGCTTTAGTTCGCTGCCATCTTGTTTTCACCAAAAAATCTGAGCAGAGATGTAGAAGTTTTATTATTGGTCAAAAAACATAGAAGACATAATTGTGTAAACACATTCTAGTAATAAAGTAGGTAAAAGTTGATTTACAAACTTTATATTTTTGCAATTGATTGAAATACTTACTTAAATGAAATGAAACCTGGATTATCACATAAGGTAGGATTTTTGATCCCGGTAGTACATTCCCATGGGATATTTTCTGACACCCACTCGGACGAAGCCACGGGCAAAAGCTAGTCTAGAATAAGCCATAGCCTCGGCCATGAACTACATCAACTAGACTTTACTAGACATTCACGTACATTCATCAGGTGAACAAACACAATTTGCGTAAGTAGAGAAACATCGAGAAAAATTACAATCTCTCACGCGCTTCTCATTAGGAAGTCACGCGACGCTAACAGGTGGACAAAGAATAACGAATAAATATAGAAGGCACTCTGAACTTAATCTTTTTTAAAGGGATCAATATGTATTACCTGTTAACCTTATGATAAGCAGTTATCTTTAAAAATTAGCTAAACCATAACTACTTCTTAAAAATCTAGAGTAAGAAATAGGATCAGCCCAGTTTACTGTTATACCTCCCGCTGACGTGGTAACCAGAGATTAGGGATATTCGATCAAGCCTTCTGTTGACGATCTTTCTAAGAACGTAGCACCATTCGAAAAAATACCTAGCAGATTAGAATAGGGTATTTAACTATATACGAGAATAAATTAACTATAAATATATTATTGAAATAGTTTAGGCAAAAAGGAGTCGGAAAATGTTAGTTTTAGTTCATAAAATAACAAAATAAAGAAGAATGACCATTTTTCACCTGACTATGTATAGAAATGAAATAAATCTTAAAATTCAGCTTATTTAATTGTATATTAATTACGCTTATCACAATGTTAAAAGAAACGCAGTATTTTTTTTTTTTTCTCATTGCTTACTCTACGCCAAAGGTAACCTTTTAGTAACCTGAACGCATCCCAACTACCCATTTTTTACGACGTTCCATTTCACACACTGCTACTTGACTTTTTTCAACTCTATTTCTGAGTTTTATACATTATTTTACATTTTATTTAATCAGTTAGTACTTTTTTATTAGTCTGTGTATAATAAAAATTAATTAAGAACAACAAAATAAATAAATTAATTAATCATGCAGTAAGTATGTGTGTTCGCACAATTGAAACGGTTTTTTTTTGAGATTTGACAGTTCTGCGATTGTTTGGTCGGTCGACGGACCATAAGATGTTGGACGTCATAACATTAGTGTAGTACCTTGGATGGGCTAGGTATCAAGAAAATATCTCTGCTCCAGCAGAATTTCTGGATGACGTAGTTATAAGAGATTTAGATGAAAATGATGATAATTAATAAACCTTGACTTTGACAACAAAACAAATAGAACACTATGTGTTCTATTTGTTTTTCCCGTTTTGTTCATCAGGTAGGTACCTATGTATGTAATTATGTACCGCGGCCAATGAAATGTGTTGGGTAGATAAGTGATCACTTTTGACAATACAAGAACTCAGTTAGACTTTCTATAGGTATATAAACTATCTCAACTATCGGTTTTTACTAAAAAATATATATAGTTAATAACTGTTAAGTAGGTACTTATGTGTTGGTTTCAAAGAATTCACAAAGTAAAAAAGACGTTTTAACATAGCTAGATAAGTGTTCTTATCTTAGACTAAACTTCGAGCTTTAATAATTAGTTCTAGCACGTTTATTTCTGTATTATCTATTTGGTAACAGCAAATCCTAACCTAAAAAGAGTAAAAAGTAACATTAATATTTTTGGTCTTCGTAGCGTTTAAATCGTAAAAATGACTATAAGACATTATTGTCTAAACTTATAGGTAGCATTTCTATTATACCTCATAACTATACATTAACTTTCATTATCAGGTTTTTAAATGTATGGGAAGTGGGCATTGTTCTTTAAAATTCAATTCAACGTTTTCAGTTTTCTAATCTGTTAAAAAACACCATGAAATAGTAGCCGCCATGTTATTACGTCATACGGCTGTGTAAACTAAAACGTGTCAACTGTCAACTGATAGTTAGATAATAGATCAGCGCATTTGTTTACATAGCCAAGTGACGTCATGACCACAGAGCAACATGGCATCCACTGCATCCAGCGTTTTCGTCAAACTACGCGCGAAATTTGAAAATGTAAAATTTAAATGCATTTTTAAATGGCACTTATCGATTGAATAAAAATTTTGTGATTTATTTTTTTTGGGCATATTAGCACTATAGAATTTAATTAAGACACTTTTCAAACATGGGTGTAATACCCTATTGATTGAGTATTATCCCTCATGTCTCTTTCTCTGATTCTAATTTGTGAAATGTAACAACAGTTTGAACACAACAGCAGAAAGCCGTGAGAAGTGGAAATAATGGAGGAAGGCCTTTGCCCAGCCGTGGGGCACCGTGGGACACCGTGGGACACTATAATAATACACAACGTGTAACAGAATATACGCAACATCTCAACCACCAATTATAAAATTAAATTATACGACTAAAATACATACATAAACTCACGCCTACTAAAATAACATCTGTAATTTAATTAAAAAAAAAAATAAACGAAACCATGTCATGTTTAGGGTTCCGTACCCGAAAGGTGCCAAACGGAACACTATTACTAAGCATCCGCTGTCCGTCCGTCCCTCTGTCAGCGGGCTGTATCTCATGAACCGTAATTGATAGACAGTTGAAATTTTCACAGATTGTGTCTTGTGATTTCTATTGCGGCTATAACAAAAATATTTAAATTTAATAAAGTTAATAATTAAAAGGTGACGCGGAGGTTTTACCTACTAAAATCTTTTACATAAATTAGAAATTATGTAAAAGGTATTTTCGAAAAAAATAACATACTATAATAACGGAAATCGATTCAGAAGCCGATTCTGAAAAAAGCACTTTCAGGTCTTGCGTTAATTTTGTTACACGTTATATAAAAAACAACTATCTAGTCGTCATCATATCAGTAACGAAGACAAGTTACCCTTCTGTACTCTCAAGTTACTCTTCTTACTCTGTGGAGCTATAGACTGTTCCAGACACAACTGTCAATCAATAAGGATTTGCAACACTACGTGTGTTGAAGGAATGTTTGCGATAAAATGTAAACTATGTTATTTATTACGTTTAATCATTATTTGCTGTTATTTCACTAACAAGACTATAGAAAGATAAAACAAAAGTGGTGTATTCTTTAAAAAAAACTTACCTATGTCACCGTATAATGATAAACTTCGTTAGTATACAATCTATCGGTATTATTTCCGATAGATCATAAACTGTCGAAAAATTGTTAACTGCAACAAACCGTTTACAATTCAACGCATTATTTTTCGACACCTAGTTTATAATCTATCCATAGGAAACCGACAAATTGTGTACTGGTATCAAAGGCCAAAATCAAACATCTCCTTTGCTTGAGACCTAACGCACCTTGCGCTAATACTAAACAGCCTGCCTAGCTGTGAGCAACTTGAGAGTAGCGCTCACCGGCCGCTACCGAGGCACCGCTCGCTTCGCTCGCTTGGCTCGCGCGCGGTTGGTCACAGTTCCAACCTAACCTAACCCGTTTCACCCAATTCACAATTGTTCGATAGTTTATAATCTAACGGAAATAATGCCGATAGATTATAAACTAACGGTGACATCTACACTTTTACACTAATATTACAAAGAGGTAAAGTGTGTAAGTTTGGATGTAGGAGGTAATCACTGGAAGCACCGATAGGTATTTTGTAAGTTTGGATGCAGGAGGTAATCACTGGAAGCACCGATAGGTAAAGTTTGTACGTTTGGATGTTGGAGGTAATTACTGGAAGCACCGATAGGTAAAGCTTGTAAGTTTGGATGTAGGAGGTAATCACTGGAAGCACCGATAGGTAGTTTGTAAGTTTGGATGTAGGAGATAATCACTGGAAGCACCGATAGGTAGTTTGTAAGTTTGGATGTAGGAGATAATCACTGGAAGCACCGATAGGTAAAGTTTGTAAGTTTGGATGTAGGAGATAATCACTGGAAGCACCGATAGGTAGTTTGTAAGTTTGGATGTAGGAGATAATCACTGGACGCACCGATAGGTAGTTTGTAAGTTTGGATGTAGGAGATAATCACTGGACGCACCGATAGGTAGTTTGTAAGTTTGGATGTAGGTAGTTAATCGCTGGAAGCGTCGATCCGATTTCAAAAATCTTTCACTGTTAGTAAACTCCACTATTGCTGAGTATCATACATTTTATAATATAATGCTAATATAAGCTAATGGTATCCAAATTCAAAATATAGATATTTCATTTAAAACAATTATAAGTCTCGCATACGTAAGTACTGTCAAAGTCAGAAGTCGACATAACGAAAATCGACGTAGAGGGTCATTATAACAAAATGATGGATCTTATTTTAGCTAAAAAAAACCTTTTATACCTAATTCAAAGTGGACAAAGGGACCGCAGGATCACCCGCAGATAATATCAAAACTGATGACGTGTCCTAACAGAAAATTTTACCGCCATTGTTAAAAAAAATAATAAGAAGAGCTTAACAGACAAAGGAAAGGTTTTTTCCTTATCTATACTCAATACTCAATAATTTATTTGCATTCCACAATGCGTACTTAGGATATGTGATCATTATGGACCCTGTCGAGCACAGCAAAATAATAAAAGAGAGGAAGCTTTGAAAAACTTAGCTTAATAGTCTTCTGAACTAAATATAATATTATTATAACAATATCGGCAGACGAAGGTCTGTTGACGAAGGTCTGTTGTTCGATATCTGTCGGTGTATTTGTGGCGATATGACCGTCAAAGTATGTAGGCACTAAAAAGAAATGTCCTTTTAAACATATGTATGTTTAAAAGGATATTTCTTAAAGTGCTAGTCTGCTGGAAGGTCACCGATTTGATAAAATCCACACCTATAATACAGTCACCTATAGACCGTACCTACCTTTTGAAAACACTTTCAACGTAAAAAAAATCACACGTTCATCGTGATTAAAGCTTGATTGATTGATTGAGTCAGGGAAATTAATTGTTTATGAAACTGAAACAGTCTGTAAATTTTCCGTATTACAGGCATTTCATACAACTTTCAAAGATTAGCAGTTGTAATTTGAATTTACAGGGTTATTTTAAATTGGCTAGCTAAAATCCGCAGACGTGATGAACCTATCTATATTTAAACACTAAAAATATAAAAAAGATTATTTTCTATTTTTGGAGGTCAACGACCGCTGTTGGTGTTGTTTCTTGAAGTATGGGTTGAGAAAAACTGGTTTTTTTTTATGTTTTATAGTGTTTAAATAACGATACCTATCACGTCTGTGAAGTTTACACACAGAAGCAGATTTTTTAAACTGATAATTCAAGTAACTACAATAATTGCGGTCGATGGTCCCATAAAAAAGGCACAACTTTTTTTTTTGTCATGTTTCGATATCGATACCCATCGCGTCTGCGATAATAAAAAAAAAAAGATTTGATTATATTTTTTTGGGGTATGAGTTGAGTAAATATTTCAACAATTGTTCAGCAATTAACCCTGTAAATAAATATTCGGATAGTTCATGCAAAACATTAATTAAAATTGTTATAGCTATTCTTAAAAGTTTTAAAGTTGAAATTAAACATGAAGTTTTCAGTAACAGCTACAAAATTATAAGCTCTAATAATAATTTAGAAATGAAGTTCGAAATGAATTCTAATTTGTATTCAAATTTTCATAGATACACAATAAACTGCTCGTGCGTGAAGTTGAGCTATTTTAGAGTACACAATTGTTTGGGCTATTCAATTAATAATAGCAGTGAGAAGGCTATAATATGGTTTTCGACGAATTTGGCTCGATCATCGCCCGTAGGCTACTTTTCAAGTTAGAACATCAAAAAGTTTTCTAACAGGAAACGCTGCGGACTGAGTTAGTTATATATACCGGAAGCCGCGTAGGGATGGCTTTTCGACGCCATAAGCCGAGGTAGTCGCGTGTAGTAGCTTAGTTTATAAGTGGTATGCCCTGGCTGGAGGTCTTAATTTATTGAGGTGCCCACAGGAAAGTCCGGTTAAGCAGCCCACAAACCCCTTTTTTTTTGTAATGGTGTGGATATCCTCATGGATGTCCTCCGCCCTGGGGCGGACGGAGGGGTCTGTCATACTTCTACTGACTAAAACCACCCCGTGTTCTCTCGCACACTTGCAGCGGAAGCTACGGGGCACTTAAGCACTCTGCAACGCAGCCCCCGACTGGTGCTGGCCCGCCTCTGCGGGCTCCGTCTGGTCAGGCGGGGGGAGTGAGGTGTTTGACTCCCCCGCGACGTCTAAGACGGGTGCGCGTGGAACATTGTGTGTCACCACCGTCAACTCCCTAGGTCGACTTGCGAGATGCTAATTCCCAAAAAAAAGGTGGATTTTCGAAAGGTCTTTTCTTAATGAAAGAAAGAAAGAAAAATATTTATTTGGGACATGCACAGGAAATACAACAGTAAAAAAGGACATAAAACTAACAAAAGCATGAAAACATTAAAAAAAAATTACATAATAGTGAAAATAAAAACAAAATAAAAGACCTGTGCGAGGCCAAAAAGGCTCATATCTCAGCATGATGCTGCGATATTTAATAAAAAAAAAAAACAAATACCGCAGCGCTGGTATTCTGATAGGGCCCGATTAATAGGGGCCGATATTCTGACAGGGGCCGTTAATGCAGCTTGACGCACATCAGCTTCCGTATAACGAAACTTTAACATATTTCAAAGCTACGCACGCACAGCCTAAAACCGAATTATTAATTCACTAGAGTAATCTGACATGTGCTAGCTGTCACTTTGTGTAATAAAATGGTCGCCTCGTCTCGACTTTAAACCAATATATTTATAAATATAAAACAATTTATTGCATAAACAAATTCACATTGCACTGCATTCATTCAGTTCACATAATTCAATATAACTTAAACATAAACGGCGTTATTACAAAACAAGAATTACTTTTAGACATGGTTTAATCCATCGAGCCAGTTTTTATAATAAGTACGTTACTATGGTTGAAATACAGTTCTTTATACAAAACTGACTACTTAGTCCGGTACTAATTTGACAGTTTTGCATTAAGAACTTTAACGTAGACGGAATAAAGTTCGAAATTCAAAAATGGCTCAATAGTTTAAACCTGGGTCTGAAGATAATCCTTGCTTTGTAATAAGACGGTTAGAGTACAAAAATTTTAAACTCTATCCGTTAATTTAGGTCTGGCCTGTATCTTAAGAGATTGATAGAATGGGTCAATGAGCATTCAATTTTGCAGAAAGGTGAGCACTAATCACCTTTGTACGTATTTTTCTGTTCCTTTCTTCTTGTCTGTTTATATGTGTGTACATAAACTGTTATATAAACAAATAAATAAGAAAGGAAAATTTAAAATTCATCCCCGAAAAAGGTTAAATTGGGTATGAAAGTTTGTCATTTTTGCCGATGGGAAATTGGGCACCCGACTTGTTATGTTATATTTATGAATTAAATTTTGCCGACATTTTCATCATCATTGCTTTAAATCTCCTGCATATTATTCGGAATGTTGGCACCACTAGTGGTGCTGACAGCATGAACGTAGGATATTATTATGTTGCACGCAATGAATGGTGGTTTTAATTAAAATAACATCGACTCATCGCCTGAAAACATCTCACTATATTTCAGTCGCCATTTCAATTCGATCGTTAAGTCATTTATGGCAGCGTTCATTGTGCTGCAGGTGAAGCGATTCGATCAGTCTATTCTGTAAAAATCTCACCGAAGTGATATACTGTCAATAGAGTAGATATTGTGCGTTCATTATAACTTGACGCGTGACGCGATTGGTTGCAATGAATTTTGCAGTCATGTGATTGGTAGTTCTGTTCTGTCAGTCGCCATTTTGAACTATATTAGTATTCAAATTAAGATTGCAAAATTCAGTGCTACCATCTAGTGGAACTGTCATTCCACCTCTATTGAAAGGTCCCTTCACTCAAGTTTTCACGGTGATATTTTTACATAGATATATGGATAGATCGGCAGGTATTAAGGCGCTGACAAGACCCAATTGACCAAAATTGGCTTCCCTTAAGAAAAAAAAAATGCCAAATCTGTATAGTTTGTGGTAGCGGAAAAAATATATGTTAATTTTGAACATATTTCTCAGAACTTGGTTGTTACCAAAACACGTTTTGAAAAAAAAATCTCGATACAAACTAACGTTAAACTTACCACTTACCTTGAGTTCTAATCCAAAATATCTGTATTAAATATCAACATACACATAATGTTCCCACTGCCTATAATGTTCCCACTGCTGGAACACAGGCCTTCTCTCTGTGAGAGGGAGTGGGCCGTAATCCACCACGCGGGCCCAGTGCGGGTTAGTAGATGTCACATGTCTTCGATTTTTTTTTTCGTTCTAGGACATGCCGGTTTCCTCACGATGTTTTCCTTTACCGTTTTGAGAGCAGTGGTGATGAAATAATTTACACAAAGTAAAGCGCCTGTCTAGGTTCGAACCTACGACCTACAACTCGTAAGTCGCGGCCGTTGCCCCTGGGCCACCACTGCTATCAACATACGTTACGTATTAAATAAATAACAAGAACGTCTTATTTGAAAGCAGAACTTGGTCGTTTTGTATTTTCGATTACTCAACTCAATTTTGAGTGAATAGATAATTGCTTCATTTTTTGCAATAAATTACAAGCGTTGAATCATCGCACTTCTCTTTCTTTTCTATGCAATCTGACAGTGACCGCGGCTTAGGTGTTGTCAGCGTCTTAATGTGACATTTAGTGTACCTATTTGTCTGAGGAATCAGTTTAAAAAACTGGCCAAGTGTTCCGTAGTTGGGGTTAATTTATCCCAAAAACAAACTTAACATTTTAGTTGAAAAACATTTTCTCCCATACATCGATATACGTCACGATCATTTCACCAACTGCAAATTTAAGTTGGTCGACTATTACTCGTTAACTTGTAAAGCCTACTTAGTTGTGATATTTTTCATTTTAATTTTATTATATGTACTACTACCATGATTTTTTTCACATCTCCATAAACAACTATTTGGCTGGCAGGGGGGGACACTTGACTCGAACAAAAAATAGCACTTTAAAGGTTAACATTACGCAAACGGATCCCTGAATAGAGAAATGGTGTTGACAGACCCGCAACATTTTTGAACGGCATATCCAACGATAACCCGCACCATGGGATAGACGAGAAAAAAAAATCATTCCCACATTACGTGCAAGGCATTAGGAGGTACCCTAAAAAATGGTTTTTCAAGATTTTATTTTACCACTTTGAGAGCGTGATTAATATTATATGTATACCTATGCCAAATTACAGCTTACTAGAAATCTGTAATTTTAAAAACCTTAGTACTAGAACCCGAGACGCTTACGTCTCGGGAACAGGCAGACAAACAGACAGACGGGCCATGGCGAAACTACCCTTGTTTACTACGGAACACTAAAAAACATAGGGTTACAACGGTTGATAAGTCAGTCGTGATAAACGTTATATACTCCTCCTAGTTACCTACCTATGCATTTTTCCGTCCATCGGAAAACCCGCGGGGCGCAAGAGACGGGGGCGCGCCCCGCGGGTTCGCTCAGCTGCACAGTGTGCGCGTTAACGACAGATAACATGGAAAAATTACATGTCTTTACTCATAGACATATTATATAACATAACATCAAGCATGTAACTGCCCAAGGGGTAGGCAGAAGTACTTATAGTACACCCACATTTCACCAGTTATGTTTAAGTCCCATGTAACAGGGAAAGAGACTGTTGCTATCAACCGGGCAGACATCTAGACTCCAGGTTGCTGCTGAGAAATTCCTGATGAAAACCCGAATAAAACTTTACCCGACCTGGGAATCCAACCCAGGACCTCATGCTCAGCAGGAGCGCTTGCGACCACTAGACCAAAAGGCAGACATATACATAATAATATTATTATACAATAATTCTCGTCTAGTCCTCTAGTTAAACAACTACTAGGTATATTTAAATGACATAAACAACTTTAAATCGGGGATTGCCAAACTATTTTGGGCAAGAGACCCCTTTTTACCCAAAATGAACTGATACCTCAGACCCCCCACAGCCAATTTTTTTCATCTTGTGCGAACTTGTGTACACTTATCGCCCTATAGAGTTTTTTAAAAGTACAACAATGATACTTCCAACTAAACTATTAGTAATTTTTTATCAAGTTGGTACTCGTAACACAACTTATACAGTATCTTGAAACTTTCAAATAAGAACTTGTATTAATTAATAGGGGTGGATTTTTAGAGGTCGTCTACCCCCAAAATCAGTTTTCGTTTATGTTGAAACCGATTTCGAACCCAAGGGGTCGATATCGACCACTTTGGGAATCCCTGCTTTAAATAGTAGGTACTTAGACACGCTTCTCAAGCTAAATAGTCAATCCTTACTTCCAAACTATACATCGTCGTTACATCACAAACTCGTCCACACACTCGTATTTCACAGTAGCCGTACATCAAATAATATTAATCATGAAGAAAATAACTACCAATCTCAATATATTATTATCAGCAACATAATTACATGTCACCGACTTCCGCGTCACACATCTGTTTATCTCAGTATTATATTTAGGCATATGTAAGTCGCGACGCGATATTCAGAATATTCTTTTCCAACCGAATAAAATTACTAAGTTTTAGCACCAGTCATCATCTACTAAGCCTTTTCCTAAATATGTCGGGGTCAGATTCCAGTCTGACCGCATCTGGTCAGACTGGAATCTGACCCCGAGCTATATACCAGTATTTTACACGATGCGACTGCCTATCTGACCACCACAACCAGCGGGGTAATTGCGTTACACACACTATCAGTAGCAATGACTTTCATTTTGACAGTTCAACAACATTCATTGCGGTATTTACGTTGTCGAGCAGACAAATTTCTCGAACATATAAAGCAATGGATCAGCAATATATCTACTTTAAAATCATTCAGGTTATGATAGTAAGTTACGCAATTAGGGTGCCGGTTACTGGGTAACACGATACTCCTGTGTAAGACTAGTTGTTAGATTTTCGGGCTTCTGACTACCCGTATACTGTAATAGATATACATCGTTTTACCCTCATTATCTTCACCATTCGGAACGTTCTAAACATGCTATAAGAATCGTTTCTTATAGCATGTTTCGTAATACAATCGTGTCTTGCGTTCGTACGCAAGACACGATTGTATTAAGCTTTAGGGCTTTACAAAATACCTATACTCTCTTGATGAGTTCATCGTAGTTAGAGAGCAATTATCTAATATAATTTGGTCGTCGAGACGCGCCAAATTGAAGAGGAACAACAGAGCCGTTAACACCACGAGATTAAATCGATCGTGCTATCCTTAACTACTTTAGCCGTACCTACATACCCATAAGTATAAAGGAATTGAAAGATAGGTCGCTACTCACGAGGTATTGACAAGGAAAATTGCTAACTATTAATAATTTGCTAATTCAAGTAATTTTAAAAGTGTCCCTTTTATAATTACTAGAATTATTTGGGGATTTCAATATCATTATTTGATACTGATTGCTATCCAGTTTCTGGATATTATCCCTATGTCAGCCTTTTCCGTCACCTACATAGATTGTAGAGAGCTGAGTACCGAATTCAGTACCAGAAACTACGCGATAAACGGGTACCTAAAGAATCGATAAAAATATCATCTTCCTTCCCATTCCAATTTGTTTGGGGTCAGCGCATTAAGTAGTTACGTCTTTTATTTCTTTACCAACATCACTGTTATTCGACATCTTTGTGTTCCTTTCCTTCCTACCGACATCTTCTTTCACACAATCCGGTCAGCTTTTCTTTGGTCTGCCTCATATATTTAGACACTTTTCTTTTTTCTTATCTATCAAAATATCAGCGTATATACACAATGTTGTGTTGGCCAAATTTATTATTTGTTTGAACCTACCTACGATATGAGTAATACCACGCTTTGTGTACTAAAAGATAAACATTTTTTGGTATAGTGGCGTGTGCTAGCTGTAGCTAAGAAATAACAGCCACACAGGTCGATCGGTCAGGTTAAGCTACACTTGCCGCAGTTGGGCCGTGGATGGGTGATCTTTACATACCAAGACACCCCTCCGTGCCTCGGAAAGCACGTTAAGCCGTTGGTCCCGGCTTACGGGTTACGGGTCGTCAGAAGCCCGAAAGTCTGACAACCAGTCTTACCAAGGGGTATCGTGTTACTCAGTAACTGGGTTGTGGAGGTCAGATAAGCAGTCGCTCCATGTACAATACTGGTATTCAACCGCTTCCGATTACACTGGAAGCCGACCCCAACAAGGTTGAGAAAGGCAGATGATGAGTGGCGTGTGCTAGCTGACATATGGCAAATAATTTAATTTAATGTTGTTTTGTGTTGTGTACTGTAAATTATTTTGCATACTATTACATAGAATCAAGTTTTTCTAACTTAACAGACAGGTGTGCTGCTGGGTGCGAGAGCAGTGGTGGCCCAGTGGTAATGGCCGCGACTTACGAGTTTTAGGTCGTAAGTTCGAACCCTGACAGGCGCTTTACTTTGTGTAAATTATTTCATCACCACTGCTCTCAAAACGGTGAAGGAAAACATCGTGAGGAAACCGACATGTCCTAGAACCAAAAATTCGAAGACATGTGACATCTACCAACCCGCACTGGGCCCGCGTGGTGGATTACGGCCCACTCCCTCTCACAGAGAGGAGGCCTGCGTCCCAGCAGTGGAAACAGTATAGGCTGATTATGTATGTATGTATGTATGTGCTGCTGGGGAGTTTGTTGCGCCACTTCTTCTTCCCAGCTAAAGTACTAGGAGGTGGTGAAGGGCGGGCGTTTTTGGGGGACTGTCTTATATAATTTGGACGTTCGAAAAGTGCTGATTCTCAGTCTAGTTTGAATAAATGACTTTTGCTTTGATTGATTTGATTTAGCCTCATAATATTTATATCAAATCAACATCACGATTTCCGTTCTATTACAATCTAATAAATAATTACCTGCGGCGTGACGGGGCAGCGGTATGTACTTACATATAACCATTGTGTAAATAATCGCCTAGAAACATACAATTACGCAGATTCGCTATGCGCAACATCTCTAAGCCACCCTTTTTTTTTGGATGGGAAATCATCAAATAACTTCGCTCTGGGCGGAGCGGGAGGGTGTGTCAGGCTCTTACTGACTAAAACCCACCCGTATTCCTTCCTGTTGCCTGTGTTGCCATGGGCCTCGGTGACCCTTTAGTACCTTCCCGCGACCCCGGCAGGCATCGGCCCTAGTGGACCCCTACACTTGTGCTGACGACATCTCTTTGAGGCGCGCGTGGAATACAACGCGCGTTCGACCCGGGCCTGGTCCTTACCGGACGGTGAGCTACCTTTTTTTTTTTTTTATTTATTTATCATTTATACAAAAAACAACACAGGATTATATAAATAGATAGCAACCAAAAACCACTAAGGTTTAAACTTGTGCTATTATGAGTCTATCTCAATATCATGCAATACAATAAAGCATTTTATATGTTCGCGTTATTGTCGATACAATTAATAACATCCTTACATATTTAATAGTTACAACATAGAGTATAGTAATAGATCGAATTACAAACATTTTATATGTACGCGTTATTGAAGATACAACCTACATATTACTTAAGTAATATTGCTTAAGTCTACATTTAATATTCTTAGGTGTAATACACTTGTTTATTTCTGAGGGTAGACTATTAATAAGTCTCGGTATAATGTAACCGGTAGTTCGCTCGCCATACGTATTGTTGGCGGGCTGTGTACGAAACCTATTCTCAGAGACCGCCCGAGTGCATACAGGATGCTCGATTTTGGTTCTTAAAGATTCATTGAAAAATTGTTCTCTTAATAACAAAAAGTTTAATTGTATATGAACTGGTAAGACATTACAGTGTTTAAAGAGGCCATTTATATTATCGTAAAGTTGATGTCTAATTTTAGGAGATACTATTGTTTTTAAAATTCGAAGTTGAAGTTTAAAAATACTATCAAGGTAGGTTTTATAGGTACGACCATAACTACTAAGGCCATACTGGATGAAAGATTCAGCCATTGCGTAATAAAGCATTATCTTTACTTTGAAGGGCAAGCGGTTTTTTAATATGGTCATAATAGCGAGAAATTGCCGAAGTTTATCACAAACACGTTCTATGTGATAACTCCAGTTAAACTTATCGTCTATAATCATTCCAAGATATGTTTGTTTACTGACAACATCTATTTGTGGACAGTTACAATTAATCGCATTGACCGTATGCAAGCAGTCATGGTCATGGGCTATTAAGTTCCGTAAGGTCAATTTTCTAATGTATGGAGATTTAATAACCAGTAGTTTAGTTTTGCTCGCATTAAGTACCAAGCCAGCATCGTGACACCACCTTGTTAGAGCATCTAGGTCGAGTTGTAAGCGTTCGTATGCTATTTGAGGATCTCTATTAGCAATAACAAGGCAAGTGTCATCGGCAAACTGATAGCATTTACTGTTTGTGATGCAGTTACTCATATCATTTACATACGACAAAAAATGCAAGGGGCCTAATACTGAGCCCTGGGCTGTTCCCTCAGTTACAGCCATGCGATCACTACAGATGTTATCAATTTTTACAGTAAAGGTACGATTAATAAGATAATTTTTACACCAGTTGAGTAATGGACCACGAACTCCGCAGTCGTCTAATTTATCAACTAGCTGATTATGAATTAATGTGTCAAAGGCACGTGAGAAGTCGATAAAGAGAGCAAGAACATATTTTTTATCATTTAGATGCTTATTGACTTCATCGGTGAAGTTTGACAAGAGGTTCGTGGTGCTTTTACCGGCCTGAAAGCCAAATTGGTACCGGTAAATTACGTCGTGCTGCCTATAAAATGCGTGAATTTGTTCACAAACATATTTTTCAACTATTTTATCAATAGACGAGAGCAATTTTATTGGACGATAGTTTGAATAATCGTTTTTTTTACCCCTTTTATGGACTGGTCTTATGCAACCTAACTTTAGATCATCTGGGTATAGACCACTCTCAATACTTCGATTAATTAAGTCAGCAATAGGGTTGGATAATATATATATATATATGAATATTGCTCACCGTCCGCAAGCCCGCGCCTACGGTGGCCGGAAATCCGCCCGGGATTCCCGACGCCCAAGGCGTCTCCTGCGGCGGCTAGGGGCGAGAGGGCGCGAAATTTGCCTTGCGAGCATTACTGCTTCGCAGGAGGTGACGGCTGCCCATGCCCTCTCGCTCCGTACCATGGCCTGAACCAGGGCCGGACGCGAGAGATCTCTGCCGCCGATCGCCTCCACGAGGATACAGCGGTGCTCTGCCCAAGCCGGGCAGACGTCCACCGTATGCTCCACCGTGTCCTCCGAGCGATCCACACACCCGGGCGTTTCCTCCCGCCGGGCGCCTCTCTAGCCACTCCTCAAAGAGGGGACTTATCGCCGCAATCGTGGCGTGCCCAAAACTGGGTTGCGACAACCGTACTCTCCATGTCGCCATGAGATCCCGCCGGAGCTCCGTCCACTGTGTCGCGATTTCTCGCGGCAGCGGACTTACGGCGTTTCGCCTCCTCGCGCCACTCCCATACGTGCGCGATGACTTTTGCCTCCAGATCCCATGGCGGCAATCCGGCAAGGAGGCTCGCTGCCTCACAGGAGACCGTGCAGTATCCCCGGCTAATCCGGATGGCCATGACCTTTTGGGCCGCGTTCAACCAGCAGGCTGGCCGCAGCGCCAGAGAACGCGCCCATACAGGAGCCCCGTAGAGGGCCATGGACCGCACGACCCCCGCGTAGAGCCTCCGGCTGGAAGCGTTTGGACCCCTTAGATTGGGCAGGAGCCGCTTCAATGCAGCGCCTACCCGCTCCAGTTTTGGAGCCAAACGTCGGAAATTCTCCACGAAGTTCCACCGGCTGTCGAGGACGAGTCCCAGGTACTTCATCGTCGACTCGACGCCGATGGAAACCCCTCCTACCGTTATTCGGGACCCCAACGGTGGCACGTTCCGAGGACCATGAAAACACATGGCCTCGGACTTCTGCAGGGCCACCTCGAGTCCCAATTGCCGGATCCTTTCGACGATTGTCGCAACCCCGCGTGCTGCTACTTCGGCCGCCGCCTGGTGCGACCTCCCCTGCGCCAGGACTAACGTGTCGTCAGCGTAACACACTACGCTGACGCCGCTAGGGAGGTCGGCGTGCAGCACCCAGTCGTATCCGATGTCCCACGGATGCGGCCCCAGGACCGATCTCTGTGGGACACCGCACGACAGAGGCCTTAGCCACCCTTAGCCGCACGAGTAGACCGCACATGTACGATCAGCGTCAGAAGTAGATTAACACTGTAACTTTTACAAACTTTGTGAACAGAAATTCTTAGATTCATAATTTTTCTGAATTTCATGAAGTATGTATAAGAGTTTGTATTGGCTGGATAGAAACTGAACTTTTAACTGCATCGGCTTTTGTTGCTGACCGTACCTAGCTTGCGCATTGTACGGCATACTAAGTACAGAAAAATTGAGCTATTGGGCATATATTATATAAAATATTATATTTAGCATATTATCCTTATTTATGGTAAAATTATCGGGCTGAAACTGCCTGAAATCAATACAGTTAAGTAGGACCTTTTTGAAGACTAATTTTCAACGTATCCACATACACACACACTAGGTATCTAGTGGAAGCCGTAGTGGTGAGATTATTGCTGAATTAATCCCAATTGGTCTAGCGGTCGCAAGCGCTACTGCTGAGTATAAGGTCCTGGGTTCGATTCCCAGGTCGGGCAAAGTGTTATTGGGTGTTTCTATCTGGAATTTCTCTTTAGCTGCCTGGAGTCTAGATTTGTGCCCGGATGATGGCAATAGGTTCGCCTCTTTTGCGGGTGTACTATAGGTACCTACACTTCCGCCTATCCGTTCGGGGAATACCGCCGTGATGTTATGTTATGTGTTATGTAATCCTGTGTTTGATTTCAGTATTCTTGGCGGGACTCTGAGGGGGAATTATCGTTGGTGCTTAAGTATTATCGGAAAAAAAAACACTAAATATCCCCGCCATTCCCATCTCCGCATTGCCAACTCAATAAGACGAAAAGGTCACGTGCGACTATTTTTAATACGGTACGAATGAGGTATTATATGTCACGAACATCCTAGTTCGAGCCTAGTCTAGAAATATCGAAACGAGATTGGAATATTACATCAGGTTTTTGGGAGCTCGTGTACGTATAGAAGTATAAACATGGAAAAAGCAAAACGACGTGACGATCTGTAATTTTGCCTACCCCCATGGGAAAAAGACGTGATCTTATGTAGACAGGTAAAATTATGTATTTGATAGACCTGAGAAATGTATAAAGTAGAATAATCAAACTTTAAAGGCTCCTGCAGGCAGGCGCGACGCGATTTTGGTAGAAAAATTTCCATTAAGTTTTTATAGAAATTATTTCATTAGAGTCTCGTCGCGCCGGTCTGCGGGAGCCTTAATAAAAGGCTGAATCCCTTTCAGCCCAGGTAGGTAATGTTAACTTTTTGTGTGTTAAAAGCAATTTTATTGGTTGATGGACTTCTAAAGTTAATAGCAGTTCATGTCGGAAAGCAGTTCATATTGGGGCCTCATGTGTCAAAAGAGAAACTGTGGTAGCTTTCTGCCCAGAACTTTTAAAGGCCACAAGCCTTTTCCTAACCACATAATATGTTGGGGTCGCCTTCCAGTCACACCGAGAAGCAGCTGAATATTAAACTAATGAATGCTCCATCTTGAGACAATATCTAACCCCGGAAACGAAATACATATTTTTGAATCCAGATTCATCATCTGCCTAGCCTTTTCCCAACTATGTCGGGGTCGGCTTCCAGTCTAATTGGATGCAGCTGGATACCAGTATTTTACCTCCACAACCCAGTTACTGGGTAACACGATACCCCTTGGTAAGACTGGTTGTCAGACTTTCGGGCTTCCCCGTAACGACTGTCAAAGATCTACAAATAACAGCCGGGACCAACGGCTTAACGTGCTTTCCGAGGCACGGAGGGGTCTTGGTATGTAAAGATGGGCATCCATCCACGGAACAACCGCGGCAAGCGTAGCATAACCTGATCGATCGACCCGTGCGGCTGTTATTACTTCGCCACAAACCCCAAGCTGTTATTTTTGAATCCAGATTATCAAAAGAAATGTCTTCTTGTTTATATTATATCTAGCCGAGTTCATCAAACTGTCGTGAACTCTCCTAATGAGCAAACAGGCTTACATTGTTCAAAATTATGCCTACATCACAATTTAACAAAGAGATTAACCCACCCCAGACAGGCGCTTTACTTTGTGTAAATTATTTCATCACCACTGCTCTCAAAACGGTGAAGGAAATTATCGTGAGGAAACCGACATGTCCTAGAACCAAAATTCGAAGATATGTGACATCTACCAACCCGCACTGGGCTGAGTGGTGGATTACGTCCCACTCCCTCTCACTAGGAGGAGGCCTGTGTCCCAGCAGTGGGAACATTATAGGCTGATTATATGATATCTCCAACATTTGAACTACACACCATAACATGGCGCCTGTGTTCCACAAAAGGACAGACGTGCTTAAAAAAAGTTCGCCTTTGAAAAATAACTTTAATTTCGCAAGTCGGAATCTTTGGATCTGTATTTTAGTTTTTTGCCACCGACTTCCAAAATTAAAGTTACTTTTCACTATGTAGTATTTTTTGGAAGTCGGTTGTTTTTTTTTTTTTTGTAAAAAGTTTTTTATTTTTCACTTTTTAACGGGTCAGTTGGTTTGTAATCTAAGTTACAATAGCCTAATATCAACCGCTCATCACCTTTTACAAAATATTACTTTTCTTGATGTAGGTACGTTAATTGTTGAAGAGTTCTCCTGGTAAGAACCAGGAGAACTGCCACTCACAATATTCATTGTGAAGAGCCGATTGAATTAATATTCAAGTCCCATTTACGGCAGTTATAATTAACTGGCGAAGTGGTTTAAGCACGTCTGCCGTAAATGGGACTCACGCTCAACAGTCACGCTTGCCAACACTAAACAAAGAGAGTCAAATAAAATGCGCTGTAACGTTATTCCGTAACAAAAATCGGGTGCATTAAACATAGATAAATCACAACTAAAATTCCAAACCCGTGTTGGTATGTAATCTTATCAGTCTCTTTACCGTAAGATTTCCCTATAGAATAAACTATTCTTTGATGAATAATGTATCAAACGTACGAGATCGCGACATTCAAAGGCTGCCCAATTTGCCGACGTTAATATAACTCAAAAAGTTCAAGCCCGTGACTGACAACCAACTAACTGTATTCTGCCTTCTTATTTTTATTTAATAAAATAGCCAAACTACAGATTTTTTGTGAAAACATTCCTGTTTCCTAACCTTTTCTAAACAAACCACCGAAACAATTTGAGGATTTCCCTCGTTTTTCTTGGGATTCCCACATCAGATTTCTGTCTTGATGACAATAGAACCACGCCCTTTCAAAAATAATTTTCGAAATCGGTCAACATTTGACTGAGAAATTGGTGAACATACATAAAAAATTGCGTGTTAGACCACGCAGAATGAAGGTTTCCATAGTTAGGATGAATTTATCCCAAAAACAAACTTAACATTGTAGTTGAAAAACATGTTCTCCGATACATCGATATACGTCACGGTCAACTCTCCAACTGCAAATGTAAGTTGGTCGACTATTACTCGTTAACTTGTAAAGCCTACTTAGCTAGGATAGTTTTCCTTTTAATTTCGTTATAATTATTATATACTACTGCCGTGAAGATTTTCACATATCCATAAACAACCATTTAGCTGGCTGCTGCCAGCGATGGAGATCGAGGGAAATCCTCAAATTTTAAAGGGTGTGGATTTAGGTATTTTTTATAGTATCTTGTGAATTTGCTCTCTCATTTGGTGGAGGTTTTATATCAGGTTTAGGTACTTTAATATGGTTGCTAAGCCATTCATGCTCTTCACAATGAATATGGTGAGTGGCAGTTCTCTTGGTTCATACCAGGAGAACTCCTCTAACCTTTTACAAAATATTGCTATTCTTGATGCACGGATGCATCAAGAAAAGCAATATTTTGTAAAAGGTGATGAGCAGTTGATAATATCAACTGTTCATCACCTTTATTATTACTTTATTGCTATTGTAACTTACATAAATTACAAACTGACTCGTTAAAAAGTGAAAAATAAAAAACTTTTTACAAAAAAAAAAAAAAAACAACCAACCGACTGCCAAAAAAATACTACAAAGTGAAAAGTAACTTTAATTTCGGAAATCGGTGGCAAAAACTAAAATACAGCTCAAAAGACACCGAATTCCGAAATGAAAGTTATTTTTACTACGTAGTGTTTTTTTGGAAGTCGGTTGTTTTTTTTTTTTTTTGTAAATAGTTGATTGTGTCATAAGGGACCAAAATAATGTATTAAGGGCGAAAACGATTGCTTGAATCCAGAGCGAAGCGCAGGATTCTAGAGTAGAATCCTAAGCGTAGCGAGGGATTCAAAGTACGTCGCTCGAGGTTAAATAATTTTGTTACCGTGTGACACACTCTGCTTTCCATCCCCCTCTATGAGAAAAATGAATAAGAGATGCTTTTAGTAGTGACGAATATTTATATTTACATAACCAAATTACAAATTTATATTAATATCAAATTAAAATTGTCTGTAATATTTTGACAAAAAGTATACATGAAAATACGAATAAGAAGTTCCCGTGTATTTTTATTTAATTGTTTAACCAATGCCTCGTCGCCAGGCGCGCTTTTTTATTACCGGCCAGAACTTTATCGAAGCGAATTGCGTTCAAAATTCTTAACTAAATGGTATTCCAAATTCAAAAGTAATTTTGTCACTGTTATTAAGTGCGCCGGACTGACCCATTTTGCTCACACTTATCGAGGAACCATTCGCCTCTTTTCGAATAGATGGGATAAAAAGTTTTTTATAATTTCTAACGTAACGATATTATTGTGGATGTCCACGTCCTCGTCTATAAACTGTATTGAAATATGTTCAAGTTACACGGTTTTAGTGAACGATAAAGCGTGTTCTTATATTTCCATACATTTTAATTCCCTGTGTTATCGTGATGCCGTGACGTGGACGTGGACGTTCACACGATAATATCGTCACGTTAGAAATTATAAAAGCGCACAATGGAGAAGACGTAAAATTGGAAAATTTGCAATTACTTGTATTTGCAATTACTTGTATTTGCAATAACTCCATGTGTAGCTAATTTTTCCAGTATCACGTAAAACGAAATTATGTAATGAAAGTAAGCCGAATCAAATAACGAGTTCGATTCGATGTCGGAACACGGGAACATTTCGGCGATAAATCCGTTCAATCCAATTTGCGTACAAATTGATTACAACCTCGGATTCATTGGACACTACGTTTGGTACGTACGGTTTTTACGTTTTCTAACACTTGCTGAATTCGTTTTTAAACGTTTTCTATAGTATCTTCTACAAAATCATTTTAAAACTTATCCATCCCGATTCGTGATAGTTTTCTTCAATGGAAAACTATCACTATTTCTGAAATAGCCTTTATGGGTATTTCAGAAAACCCTTAGCGTCGAGATTGACAAAATATGAGATGCTTTCGATAAAGTAGACGCTCAAAAATCGCAAAATAAGACAAGGTTTTGCTGTTTAAAGACAGTGAGCAAAATTTGATTTTGCTGCGAGCGTGAGACAAAGTAACTTTTTCATTTATTTTTTTTAAACGCTGGGTCAACTCACAAAATTATACGTAAAATGGGGATGATATTTTTTTTTCATCCCATCTATTTGAAAAGAGGCGAAGGGTTCCTCCATAAGTGCGAGCAAAATGGGTCATTCCGGCGCACTTAATAACAGTGACGAAATGACTTTTGAATTTGGAGCACCATTTAATTAAAAAGTTTAAACGCAATTCGCTTCGATAAAGTCCTGGGCGGTAATAAAAGAGCGCGCCTGCCGCGACATTGGTTAGCCAAAAAAAAATACGCGACAACTTCTTATTCGTTTTTTCATTACTTTTGTCAAACTATTACAGACAATTTTAATTCGACATAAATATAAATTTGTAATTTGGTTATGTAAATATAAATATTCGTCACTACTAAAAACATTTGCATGCATGCATGTACGAGGTGCATTCAATAAGTATCTAGCCTCATCGCCAGAGGGCGCTGTAGTTTCAAAAGAGTTTTACCACAGTGTAGCACATTCTTTTTTAATTCTTTTTTCAAATTTTCATTCCAATTCCTTCATTTGTTTTAATTTGACAACTTATGATCGGTTTTACAAAAACGGAAAAAGAGCATTTCGTTCGGTGATTCGATTCCTATTTTTGGAAGGGAAAACGCGCATCGAAATCAAAGAGCGCTTGGATGCTGTGTACGGTGACTCTTCTCCATCGATGGCCACCGTCAAGAATTGGTTCAACGAGTTTGCACGTGGCCGTACGTCGGTTTTTGATGAACCACGTCCAGGTGCACCGAAAACAGCTGCTACGGAGGAAAACATTAAAAAAATCCATGATTTCGTATTGGCAGATCGCCGATTGAAGGTTCGGGAGCTAGCTGAGACTGTAGGCATTTCAGAAGGAACAGTGCATCATATTCTTCACGGAAGGAACTCGGCATGAGAAAGCTGTCGGCGCGATGGGTGCCGCGTTTACTCACACCAGAAAACAAGCGCAACCGTGAGACCACATCGGAGACGTGTTTGGCGCTGTTTAAGCGGAATCCAGCGGAGTTTTTGCGTCGTTTTGTGACCGTCGATGAAACCTGGATTGACTGGTACACACCAGAGACCAAGGAGCAATCAAAACAATGGATCCAGATCGGGGAACGTGCTCCAAAGAAGGCGAAAACTGTAAAATCGGTCGGAAAAGTTATGGCCACCGTTTTCTGGGATTCACAAGGTGTGATCTACATCGATTACCTCGAGAAGGGTAAAACAATTACAGGGCTTTACTATGCCGATTTATTGGGCCGATTCGACGCCGAATTAAAGCAAAAACGACCCCATCTGGCGAAGAAAAAAGTGCTGTTTCACCACGACAACGCACCGGTTCACACGTCTGCCGTTGCCATGGCCAAATTGGTCGAATTACGCTACGAATTGTTGCCCCATCCACCGTATTCTCCAGATTTGGCCCCTTGTGACTTCTTTCTGTTTCCTAATCTGAAAAAATCACTCGCCGGGAATAGATATGGATCGAATGAGGAGGTCATCGCCGCCACGGAGGCCTATTTTGCAGAGTTTGACAAAAACTATTTTTCGGACGGGTTAAAAAAGTTGGAGCATCGCTGGGCTAAGTGTATCGAACTAAAAGGAGACTTTGTTGAAAAATAAATTGCCACATTTCCAAAATTTGCGTTTACTTTTTGTAGGCTAAGTATTTATTGAATGACCCTCGTATATTAAAGAATTGTGCCTATTAGTACGACAACATCCTGAAAATTTTATTAAGCATAGAGATGTAACCAAAAGGAATGTTGCCTCTAGAGATAAACATAGGTTCTGCTTGCCACAATGCAAGCTCGATATATATAAAAGAAATTCGTTTATAATGGCTATTAAGATATACAATAAATTACCAAACGCCTTTAAAGAACTACCTTTGCTTATGTTTAAAAAAAAGCTGATTCAGTGGCTTCAAGAAAAATGTTTTTACACTGTTAATGAATTTGTGTCACATGTCGAAGAAAGAAAGTAATGTCATTATACTTGGTTTATTTAAATTTTATTTGTTTTTTAATTTGACATTTACTTACTATTGTTATTTTTATTTTAGACATTTTAACAATATTCATGGACATTATCATTTTAATTAATATATAAAATCTGACACTTTATAAAGATCATATTGGTAACTGATGTAATGATATGACATTTTTAAATTATATAATGTACCTATTGTGAAATTAAATATTTGCAATTAATTTATTTAATCTGACTGTTTGTAACGTATACAGTGATAACTGAAGGAATATTATGACATTTTTAGTAATTTAATGTATTCTCAAATTAAATATTTGCACACCACATGTAATGGTAGAATGTAAACGGGCCACAATTATAATAACATCATACTACTTTGTACACCTACATTTTGGCAAATAAAGTTTTATTATTTTTATTATTCTAACATATTTTATTTATTTTTCTCATAGAGGGGGATGAAAAGCAGAGTGTGCCACACGGTACCAATTTTTTTTAACCTCGAGCGACGTACTTTGAATGAAATTTTATTAAATCAAATTGTTTATTCTGTAAATAGGATATCAGAATCACTTTTAAACGTCATATTATTATGTATTTTTTTAAAACAAGGTAGATAGAGTCGACATTTCCTATCTGACTACCCCTGAGAAGAAATGGCGAAACAAACTCAAGGTTCTAAGTCTCTTTTAAAGTCCAGACATAATCTTAGTCAGATCATGTGAGGACCATGTAGATCCATATCTGAAATGGTCTTTTGAGGAAAGAACCACACAAATTTGAGTGGACTTGTCCAGTCAGTGCAAGCATTTGTCAGTAACCGTGTAGCTCAACTCAGAACTTTAGGAGCTCAACGACTCGGCGAACAAGAACAGAAAGAACATTTGGGTAGGCCGCATAAAGTACTCAAAATGCCAGAATATCATTAAAACTAACTGAGAAAAACAAAAGGAATTAAATTAAAATGACCCACATAGTGCTCACATTCACAACAATTATAGTAATATAATACTTTTCAAGGTAAATATTCATGTAATTTTGTTTATAATATTCATCAAAATCAATATGTATATAATGTTGTATATAATGATGATTTTGCATAAAAATGAAGATGTCAACTTTTACGGTTTTATCACAAGGCTTAGCAGAGCGAGCAGCTCAATCCCAAGCTTTTTGTCTTCTAAATAATCAGATTTTTTTTACAAGGTTTGGTTTTTTAAATCGTTTAATGGGTACGAATGTCAATAGGAAGTTTGTTGTATAAGTGTATACATTGACCCATGAACGAGTTACCTACTCTGTGGAGGCGACTGTGAAGTACAGCAAGATTACATAATCTTGCCGTACTTTACAGTCGCCTAAAAAAAAATCAAATCAGATCAGAATCAGAAATTAATCAGATCAGTCGCAAATTTTAAGAAAATCTCCGATATCTACAGTTTAAATACCAGGAAACATTTATTCCTGGTATTTAAACTGTGGATATCGGACATTTTCTTAAAATTTTATATATTTTTGTTTACTTATATAAGATTGTTCCGTGTGGTGTCGGACGTAAAGAATAGCACCATCCCATTTCTTCCCATGGGTGTCGTAAAAGGCGACTAAGGGACTTACTAGAGAATGGGCAGCAGCGTTCCTATGCATTTTAACACCATACTGCGATCGCCAACCCGCCTGCCAAGCGTGGCGATTATGGCAAACCCCCCCAATATTGGGGGAGGCCTATGTCCAGCAGTGGACGTCTTTCGGCTGGAATGATGATGATGATGATATAAGATTATCAAATATATATTGAGAGGCTACAGTCAGAATATCATTTTTTTTTTATTTTACTCGAAGGGAATCTTTTGGACCTAGGTCGTAAATGGCTCCAACAGCCCAGATAGGAATCCCATTATGAAATAAGATTATGAAAATAACTAAAATAAACAATTCTGGCCATCTACATTGGTTATCTGTCGATTTTTTTTAATAGCATAGGCAGCTGAAATAAGCCTCCCTGCCAATTTATCTATGTGTGGGCGCCATTGTAATTTAGCGTCAATAGTTATTTCAAGAAAAACTGTCGACTCAACAGAGTTCATCTTTATTCCATTAAGTTGAACATTGGTAGTTAGCTGCCTGACATTTGGCGATGAAAATTTTAATGAGTTTAGTCTTTTTTTTTCGTTCAGGAGAAGATTATTTATATTAAACCAATGGACACATTTAGAGAGTGCATCGTTAACATGTTCAAAGTTGACCAACAGACGTTTGATTTTAAAAATGAGGGAAGTGGCATCTCGGCATAATACAATCTTGTAGGTAATTATCCCTTATGTGATAAGGTAAGTTATTTATTTATATAAATTAGATTTCTAATTCTAGGTCCATTCGTATTTAAGAATGGACCTAGAGGACCTAGAATTGAACCTGCGGAATGCCCATATAGACCGCAGATCCTGCCATCTCTTGCCATTTATAGCAACCCTCTGAATTCTGTTGTTCAGATAAAAAGTCAGAAGGTCGAGAACCCTGTCCATTATACCAGTGGTGCAGTTTCCTGATGAGTGTATGATGATGGACGCAATCGAAGGCCTTAGACAAGTCGCAGAAAATGCCAAGAGCATCTTGCGACTCCTCCCAATCCCTCGGTACGCTTATTCTAGAATCCTCCGTTTCGCTGTGGATTCAAACAATCGCTCTCGCCCTCAATACATTATTTTGGTCCCTTGTGACACAATCTACTATTTCTCGTCTATTCCATGGCGTGGTGTATCATTGGATACGCCGTTCCAAAATATTGCGGGTCTGTGAAAATTCTTTTTTTGATCCGTTTGTAATATTAAGCTTCAAAGTGCAAATTTTTGTTAGAGTCAAGTGTCCCCCCTCCTTCCAGCTAAATGGTTGTTTTGGGATATGTGAAAAAAATCATGGCAGTAGTATATATATTATAACAAAATTAAAAGGAAAGTTATCCCAGCTAAGTAGGCTTTACAAGTTAACGAGTAATAGTCGACCAACTAACATTTGCAGTTGGAGAATTGACCGTGACGTATATCGACGTAAGGGAGAATATTTTTCAATTACAATGTTTAGTTTGGTTTTGGGATAAATTCATCCCGACTCCCCCTCACCCAACACCACCATCCCACACCCTTTGTTGCGTGTGGTCCATGCACATGACCGGCTTTTTACTTTTTTTCATGGAAGTGTAGTTTTAAAGATTATATCTTGAATTTAAACAACTGTACCTTTCCATGCGGATAGGCACAATGTTTTGCGTACATTTCCACACCAAAAATTAAAGTTGTTTTCCAGCAATAATTTTCCTCAATTAGTAACATTTGGTTTGATATATTAATATTTTGATGTACAAAATGCCTACGCATTAATAACGGCTATGTGATGGTTCTTTTTACCCCTTGTATGTTTTTGCACAAATTAACGGTAAGTACCTACATTGGATTTTCTTTGACGAATTTTAACATGAACAAACCATGTTTCGTTATTTTCAAATAAAAATGTTTACGTGAACATTTGTGATCCTTCCAAGAATCTGAGGGGTAATTGCGTAACACTGGCTGGTGACTGTCACTCTAGCAGAGCGTCGCATCGCTGGTTGTGTGGCGGCTGTCTTCTGATTACAAAAGATGATGTCAGGGGAACCGCTGTCGTACCGACGAACTACTTTATTCCGGCACAATCCTATCCTATCTTATTGAAGCTGCTGAACTACCAATACGATGATCACTTCTGGTGAGGCTATCCTGCGCCATTACATAAATTAACTTTAAAACATAAGGCTTCATTATTTTTAAATGGACCCTGTTTGTGTAGACTTGTTTTTTGTTTGTATTTGTTTTCCTTCTTTGCGGCATGTTTATACTCTTTCTTTCTTTCTTCTTTCTTTCTTCTTCATTCCTTCCTTCTTTATGTCTTTGCATTTACATAGTGTATACTTCGAAGAACTAGATATTAAAACGTATACATAGTTTAAAATGTTCAGATACTCGTATTGTAAGTGCCTAGGCACAAACACACTGGCTGGTTGATACAGCTTTATACGTAGTTAAAACCACTTTAGATGACGGAAGGCCTTTGGGCATAAAGATCCCTGTCGACGTGTTTCTTCTTTTATCGTTTTTGTTTTATATTACAGTACAGTTTTCGAATTTGTATTGCGTATTTCTTTTGTCTGTGAAAAAACCGGCCAAATGTGAGTCGGACTCGCTCACGGAGGGTTCCGTACCATATTAAGATCGCGCAAAAAATCGCCGAAAAAAACACGTTTCTTGTATGGGGACCCCCTTAAATTATTAATTGTATTTAATTTTTATTTATAGCGGCAATAGAAATACAGAAACTGAAAATTTTACTTGTCTACCTATTACGGTTCATGAGATATAGCCCGCTGACGGACAGATGGACGGACGGATAGCGGAGGCTTAGTGATAAGGTTCCGATTGGCACCCTTCAGGTACGAAAGCCGAAAAACGATTGTTGCGCGAAAAACATTACTAAATAAAATAAGACTATCCTCTGTTTATCGCTTTAAACCAGGGCTTAGGTTTATGGACTTTGGGTATATTACTTAAGAGGCTGACAACAGCTAAAGAGCCGTCACTGTCAGACTGCATAGAAAAGAAAGAGAAGCGCGATGACACAACGCCGGTAGTTTATTGCAAAATATGAAGCAATGATCTATTTAAAAAAAAATCTATTGATTGTATAAAACAATTAAAACACTAGGTATTATGCTTATATTTTGCTTGTAGAATAATCTGAAAAAAAATCAGAATGATTGTATGTATATTAGTATGGTTTTTACTCGTTAAAATATTTTTTTAGAGACATCTTCGTGATTTTTTTCTACCGTATCAAATTAGTTGTATTATGTTTTCAACACACTACCTACCTAGCATATATCCTGAATAATATCATATATTCTGATTTTGTTTACTGCAGTGGATCATATACTTTTAAGTATTATAAAACTTATAAAATTGTAGTCCCCTTAACTGTGCAAGTTAAATCTGTCTACTGTCTACGGAAGTGTTCATAGACACATTTTTTAAAGACGCATAATCGCTTCTACGGTAGCGTAGATGCGTAGAATCGACAGTAGTCATATGATAAAGATATTCAAATAGAAAACTGTAACAGGACGACTTGAAACGAATAAGAAAGTAATAATGAAATAGCCCTAGGTTATTTATACAGGTTAAACTGTTAACATAATAAATTATTGAATATCGTTAGATCTAAAAAAATATATCCAAATACAATAAGAAAAAATTGCGATGCCGAGAGCTACTTATTGAAAAAATTAATAATTCCATCAAATATAATATATGTATGAAAATACGGTTTACGAAGAAAGTGATGATACATAAATTGGATACGACAAGGACAAATATTCGTATTTTTGGGACACTAAACGAACGTTCGGGGATCGAACCGGAGAGTCTATGATGGCTTTAGGCGAAGCACAATAGTGTTAGCTCTAGTTTTAAACATGTAGCTGTAATAATGATTAATGTGAGGACCCTCTTGATATTTTTATTACGCATTTTATTTAAACTTGGGTACAAGTAGGGTGTGGCGTGTGTATGTGAATATAGTCAGCCGGAATTTTTTTTTCAGCTGGATTTTTGGTGAAGTCGAAATTAGCTCTCGACAGGCTGCTCCCGGGCGAGTACATTTTGTCTATCCGATTATGGAAGTTTGGCGGGAAGCGGTCTAACTGCGCACGCCACTTGCACCGTCCTATTTAGTGAAGAAAAGAGCGGGTATTCGGTGCTACATTATCGCCTTGCTCGACGTTGTGCCAGCCTGCGCCGTAGCTGAGCCTGTAGCTTTAAATTCCCCTGATGATAATAATTACCCAGTTATGATCCAGCCTGTCTCATCTTGATGTCCTCCCCCCAGCAACGCCCTTAGACAAGGTTCGTACCCCACAGGGGGTGGCCCACCCGGGTGTCACCACTGTGTGGATCGCCCGGAGGACACGGTGGAGCATACGGTGGAGGTCTGCCCGGCTTGGGCAGAGCACCGCCGTGTCCTCGTGGAGGCGATCGGCGGCAGAGATCTCTCGCGTCCGGCTCTGGTTCAGGCCATGGTACGGAGCGAGAGGGCATGGGCAGCCTTCACCTCCTTCTGCGAAGCAGTAATGCTCGCGAAGGAGGAGGCGGGATGGTTGAGGAAAAGGCAAATTACACGCCCCGAGAGGGCGTGCTGCGCCCCTAGCCGCCGCAGGAGACGCCCTGGGCGTCGGGAATCCCGGGCGGATTTCCGGCCACCGTAGGCGCGGGCTTGCGGACGGTGAGCAATGGGTAGCTCACCGTCCGGTAAGTACCAGGCCCGGGTCGACGGCGCGTTGTATTCCACGCGCGCTTCAAAGAGATGTCGTCAGCACAAATGTAGTGGTCCACTAGGGCCGATGCCTGCCGGGGTCGTGGGAAGGTACTAAAGGGTCACCGAGGCCCCTGGCAACACAGGCAACAGGAAGGAATACGGGTGGGTTTTAATCAGTAAGAGTCTGACACACCCTCCCGCTCCGCCCAGAGCGGGAGAAGTTATTTGATGATTTCCCACCCAAAAAAAAAAAAAGGGTGTGCCCACAATTTTATTTTACATACCGCTTATTTTTACAGAAGCTTTTGTCGACAACACAAAGCGAGGCCTTTTAACTCATATTTACTCAGAATTTATTTAAAAGAAGATCTATTCGGAAAGTTGGTTAAGCAGTCTAATACTACATAGCCTTTGTATGCTGCCAACCATTTTGTTTTTTTTATTTCTTATTATAGCTATAGATTATTTTTTCTCGTATAGACAAGTAACGTAGGTAATATAATATCTGCGTTATAAACTTATTGCCGAATTTGAAAACTATCCGGTCATCAATGTTGATTAAAAAGCATCGTGGATTAAAAAAAACACACCTACCTCTATAAAATCGAATCATCGAAATTATTTATTTCTAAGGAAGAAAAACCTACAGCTTTATTTCTAAAATAGGACTGTAACATTCAGAACAACTGAACAAGGCCTAACGAACTCTCTGCACCTAACAAATAGGTGGTATACCTATACAGGACCACTGCACGTTCCTTGAAAGTAAACATAACTCAACATTACGCCTTGTTTCCCCGAAGGGTTGCGCAGAGGTGTACCTACCTAGAGTACACCCACATTTCGCCAGTTATGTTTAAGTCCCATGTAACAGGGGGGCCATCAATTGGCCACAAATCCAGACCTCAGACTGCAACTGAGAAGTTCCAGATGGAATAACCCAATAACACTTTGCTCGACCCGGGAATCGGATCTAGGACCTCAGTAGTAGCGGTTGCGACCACTAGACCAACGAGGCAGTGAACGTGTCAGTACGTAAAACAATTTTTGAAAACACGTAGGAATTCTAGTGTCTAACTTAAATAAATATATCACCTATCAGAATACCAGCGCTATGCTGAGATAGGAGCCTTTTGGCATCTTAAACAAAAACAAAATAAAATAAAAACAAAAACAAAAAGTCCTGCTTTTTGTTTTTGTTTTTATTTTACTTTGTTTTTTTTTTTTTGTTTCCATGGGTGTTTTTTAGTTTAATTTGTGATCTCCTGTGCGAGTCCCAATAAATACTTTTTCTTTCTTTATTTCACATTTACTGATTCCTTTCTTAGAATTTTTGGTAAAACAGAGTCGTGGTTAACACGGCGAGATTTCCAATAAAGCATCGCTTTCTACTAAAGAGATATTCGTGGAATTCGATTCGTTCCGCCAATACCCGTGGCGTAGTACAACGTGCGTAGTCGCGGCGTATTGCGTATATAAGGGTTTTTTGACGTAAGTACGCAACGTCGATCGTCTTGCTTGAACGTGATTACAAAGGTGGGCAAAGATGTAAAATGGGAAGAACTGGTAAAAACTGCTACGAAACAAAACATGACTAATATGACAAAGATTGTGGTGGGCTGTTTCTGTAAATTAGGTATTTGTTGGTACGCCTTTATCAATAAATAAATAAAGAAACGCGATCTTTTTAATTTACTTACCTACTTATTATATTCTGTTTCCAATGTTACTATGGAGTTATGGACTGAGGAGATGACGGACAAAATTACCAATTTATTTGGAACTTCCAAAACTTTTCCAACGAGAATTAGCGACATTGAAGACGGCATCTTGAATAAATAAGTCTAGTTCGTTATTACTTGCCTAGATTATCCATTACACAAGGAGCTCACTCTTTTAACTAGTTATATGAAGACAATATTTTGCTATAAGATAGAAAAGTAGATTTATAAATCCTAATCCTAATAATCCTAATCCTAACTTCCTAACTAATATAATTAATGTGAAAGTGAGTTTGTTTATTTGTTTGTTTATTACAATTTCACGCTAAAACGGCTGAACGGATTTGGATGAAATTTGGCGCATGGGTAGACCAAGACCTAGATTAGGACATAGGCAGACATAGTTTTTATCCTGACATTCCTACGGGATCGAGACTTATGCGGCTGAAACCGCGGGGCGCAGCTAGTAAATGATATATAAGTAAACACCGCGGCAAACTTGATGCAGAAGCTAAGAAATATAAGTTATTTTTGTGTTTGTTCAAAAAGGAATTAAGTACCTATGCAAAACCAGATAGTTTGAGGTTTGATTACCTTTGTTTTCTAATCAGACTAAAAGAAAAATAAACATAAAGTCCTGTTTTTGAGGCTTCTTTAACTCGAGCCATAAGTTTTAGTCTAATGCCCCTAAGTAATAACATAAATAAAAAAAGCTTTATTTGCTAAGTCAACATAACAAGCTTGCACAATTCAAGCAAGTTACAAATAAGCAGTAAATTATCGGTACTTACTACCCCCACGTTCGCACGGACGTAAACTTACTGACTGGTTGACTGGTAGAGAATGCCCACGAATATCAAGAATGCCTAAGTCTGCCTTTGTACCTATTTTGTGTGTAAAAACTTTAAATAAATAAATAAATTATAGCGGACTGGGCTATAATTTATTTATTTATACTTATTTATACTGACCTATAAGAAAGTGACAAAGTGAATTACTTCCACATGCGAGAAAAGTGCGTGTTGGACCACGCATCCCCTTCTCCCATACATCGATACTTACATGCCACAATCAATTCTCCAACTGCAAATTTAAGTTGGTCGATAGTGGCGCCGATTCCCTTGTTTACAAACTAAATTAAATTTAAGTTCAGTGCATCTTTTTCTTTCTATTTCATTAAGAAAAGGACAGAAGATAAATTTTAGTTTAGTCCTGTCAAATTAATCAGCGCCTGTCACTACTCTATACAAGTTTAGACGTGATTAAAAACTTGCCTACTAAAATTACGTCATTTTACGTCAAGCGCTGATTAATTTGACAGGAGTAAACTAAAATGTATCTTCTGTCCTTTTCTTAATGAAATAGAAAGAAAAAGATGCATTGAACTTAAATTTAGTTTAGTTTGTGAACAAGGGAATCGGCGCCATTACTCGTTAACTTGTAAAGCCCATTTAGCTGTGATAGTTTTCCTTTTAATTTCATTATATATGTATGTACTACAGCCATGATTTTTTTCACATCTCCATAGACAACCATTTAGCTGGCAGGTGGGATCCCACTCGACTCTAACTAAAAATAGCACTTTAATGCTTAATATTACGCAAGTGAATCCTTGAATCGAAAAGTGGTGTTCACAGACCCGCAATATTTTTGAACAGCCTATTCAATGATACCACCATGGGGTAGACCCCTAAAAAAAATATTTTTCAAGATTTTCATTTTAGCATTTTGTCGTCGTGATTATATATATACCTATGCCAAATTACAGCTTTCTAGTACTAAACGTCTCTAAGCTACAGTGGGGTCAGAGAGACAGACGGACATGGCGAAACTATATGGGTTCCTTGTTTACTACGGAACCTTAAAAAGAGCGCAACAATGCGCTGGAACCAAACTAAAACAACGTACTCGTAAGAGCTATGTATCAAAAATATTTTCAGCCAGAGTTTTTTATTACCTAATACGCATATTTTGAATGCCATTTTGCAATTAAATTACTTAGGATTTTAGAAGTATTTAAAAATATTTAAAGAAGTAGAGGTCTTTTCGGAATTAAATTCTACGAGTATGTAAGAAATTTCACCCAATAGCGTTTTCCTTCAGTCAGAGTATTACTCAAATAGTCAATAAACATATATCCAAAAATGGAATCCATGCATGCTGTAATAAATGGTTAGGAAAAAGCCCCAATTTATTTTGGTATCACCTAAAGCCGAGCATTGAGAATCCAACAGAGTACATACCAGGGTGTCGAAAAACACGGTTGGATTTTCAACTCTCGGTGCTAAGCAAAGCGTTGAAAGTCCAGTGCGCGAAAAAAATCGCTCGTGCGTAACTGGGCTTATGGTTGTTACCACGTAACTGATTCACTCTGTTCCCCGAACTAGTATAACCTGCATTACGGTAGAACAGTTTCCTCGTTCTCTGTAAATGTACCTACAGTAGCAAACTTGAGACAAAATAATTATTTTAATAACAAAAGAATTTTAGTTATTAATAACAAAGCAAAGTACAGCAGAAGTAAAATTAAGGTAGGTATACAAGTGCGAGTCAGACTCGCACACGAAGGGCTCCGTACTAAAGATTAAAGATTATTAAGATCCAGCAAAAAACGCCGAAAAAAACATCTTTCTTGTATGGGACCTTCTTTAATTATTAACTTTATTATTTGTTTTTATAGGGGCAATATAAACACACAACCTGTGAAAATTTCAACTGTCTACCTATTACGATTCATGAGATACAGACAGACAGATAGACGGACGGACGGACAACGGAGGCTTAGTAATAGAGTTAGTTCCCTTTGTGCTAAAAGGAACCCATCGGGTTCCAAAATATAAAATAGGAACTTGATTTTTGTAAACATGTGGGTGGATTTTAAAGTAGCATATACTATGTCATAGTATATGCAAAATATTTCTATAAATGCTAGGTTTGTTTACAGTGTCCAAGAAGAATGGTCATCTGTGGCCCAAGCCAGCAAACGAAACATATCTCAGTTGTTTTGTTATTTCATGTATTTAAATTAAATGACTTTTTTTTCGATTTCAGTGGCTAACCTTTTTAAACTGCCTTCGTAGGCAAAGTATATTTTTTTACCTAATACCACCTAAAACCTCCTTCATAAATGTAAACTTAATTGAGTTTCCAATCAGTTGAGTACCCAACAAGCTAATAAATCTAGAGCTATTATATATACAATGGTCAGATTAGAGGTAGAAGCCATAAATGGACCCTTCAAGCGTTACTTTAAACTTTTCAAAACTAGAGTATTCAATATATAATAGTTAGACATATAGCCTGGCGGACTTTTTTGTGGATAATTATGAGTACTATATTATACATGTAGTACATTATTTATATATCATCAATTTTTTTTGCAGCGCACGCCTAATAATGACTTTTAATGTTTGATACCTTGGGTTACATTATTGTAATTTTCGTAGGGAACTCCAACTTTTTTAAATAAAAAATACAGCCCATGTTACTTGCTGATAATGTAGCTTTCTATAGGTGAAAGAATTTTTATAATCAGTTAAGTAGTTTTTCCATTACAAACAAACAAAAAATCAAATCGTTTATCTTTATACTTAATATAGTTTAGATAGATTATTTTATATTTTGTGAATGTGAGAACGTTATAGGCTTAATAGATTGTAGATTTGTTGGTATTTTTAATGCCGATAGTACGTTCCCGTGGGATGCGAGCGAAGCGCGTGCAAAAGCTATTATATTATATCGTTTCCACATCAAAGTGGGCCATTGTCAAATTATATATAATAAGATATCATTGTAAATAAAAAAAAACTAAAGAAAAGGTTAAAAATAAAAATGTTTTGTCCTACGGCTATTTAACTAAGTTAGCCACTAAAATTGAAACATAAAGAAATGTCTGATAAATAATCTACAAAAAATAATGAAAAACTAAGACGTTTTCTGTCCAAGGTAAATTATGTACGGATTTTTTTAAAGATTCTTTTTTAATTTTAAAATTAAATTGAAACTAAGTCGTAATTACACTGTTTACCTTGTTTAAATCTGTAGAAAGTGTACGGTGTGTGTGAAGTGATGTGAAATGTGACATCTGTAATGTATGTATACGAGTATTATTATGTATTACTCATTTTAGTGAATTAATACCAGTAATGTTTAACTGACTTCCGAGAAGGAGGACGATTAGGATTATTATTATTACGTTTTAGATTTACTAGCGTGAATCTTTGATTTTTTGACAAAGAGATCACAACAAATGAGTGATTCGTGACAGTGGACTCGCAAAGGATAGTCTAACATAAATCCGTGGTTTTAAGAAAGCAGTGGTCCAGGTAATTTTCCATTCTGTTTGGGTGGGAATGTGATGTATCTTGAAGAGTTAGGTCTGCTAATGGTGCCGATTCCCTTGTTCACAAACTAAACTAAATTTAAGTTCAGTGCATCTTTTCCTTTCTATTTCATTAAGAAAAGGACAAAAGATAAATTTTAGTTTAGTACTGTCAAATTAATCAGCGCTTGACGTAAATAGACGTAATTTTAGTAGGCAAGTTTTTATTCAGGTCTAAACATATAAGGAGTAGGTAGTGACAGGCGCTGATTACTTTGACAGGACTAAACTAAAATTTATCTTCTGTCCTCTTCTTAATGAAATACTAAGAAAAAGATGCACTGAACTTAAATTTAGTTTAGTTTGTGAACAAGGGAATCGGCACCATTATCTAAGATATTAATATTAATGTCTCCTATTCAAATAATATTTCTTTCTTTTCTGAAGTCTTTAAATTATTTAAAATACGATCTAAAAGGTTAGACTATTCAATCACTGTTTTTGAATGCAGGCGATCTATAGATCAATATTATAGTAGGAATAATTTTTAGGGTTCCGTAGTAAATAAGGAACCCTTATAGTTTCGCCGTGTCCGTCTGTCTGCCCGCTGTAGCTCAGAGACGCTTAGTACTAGAAAGCTGTAATTTTGCATAGGTATACATATTAATCACGCCGACAAAGTGCTAAAACAAAATCTAGAAAAATATTTTTTTAGGGTACCTCCCTTGCACGTAACGTGGGAGTGATTTCTTTTTTCTCGTCTATCCCATGGTGAGGGATATCGTTGGATAGGCCGTTCAAAAATACTGCGAATCTGTCACCACCATTTTTAGATTTGAGGATCCGTTTACGTAATATTAAGCTTTATAGTGCCATTTTTTGTTCAAGTCAAGTGGTTGGCAAGTTTTTGGTTGGTAAATCATCAAATAACTTCTCCCGCTCTGGGCGGAGCGGGAGGGTGTGTCAGACTCTTACTGACTACAACCCACCCGTATTCCTTCCGTTGCCTGTGTTGCGGGGGCCTCGGTGACCCATTAGTACCTTCCCGCCACCCCGGGTGGCATCGGCCCTAGTGGACCCCTACATTTGTGCTGATGACATCTCTTTGAGGCGCGCGTGGAATAAAACGCGCCGTCGACCCGGGCCTGGTTGTTACCGGACGGTGAGCTACCCATTGTTTACCGTCCGCAAGCCCGCGCCTACGGTGGCCGGAAATCCGCCCGGGATTCTCGACGCCCAGGGTGTCTCCTGCGGCGGCTAGGGGCGAGAGGGCGCGAAATTTGCCTTTCCCTCAACCGTCCCGCCTCCTCCTTCGTCAGCATTACTGCTTCGCCACTTGAAGGCCTGGATTGTAGTTAAATTATTTTAACTAAAACCTTTTCTGTAGTTGGGAGGTTTCGTTAGAGAGCATTATTACAAAATTAGCTTTTGCCCGCGATTTCGTGCTCGTGAAATTTCTGGTTCCTCCATCTCACCCACTCTGTTGCATAACATCGCCCGCCCGCGCTATTTTTTCGTTTTCGCTTAGCATTCTTTCGGAGTGTTTTTCTTTTTGCTCGGACCCCAATGTACCCCCTGCCAGTTAAATTATCGTTTATGGAGATATGAAAAATTCATGGCAATAGTACATATAATGAAATTAAAAGGAAAACTATCACAGCTAAGTAGGCTTCATAAGTTAACGAATAATAGTCGACCAACTTAAATTTGCAGTTGGAGAATTGATCTTGTCGTATATCGATGTATTGGAGAACATGTTTTTCAACTACGATGTTAAGTTTGCTCTTGGGATAAGTTGATCCCAACATTCCCAACTACGGACGTTGTAGGCTTAATAGACTAGATATTTTGTAGACCTTTTTCTTTTTTTTGTTAATTACCTGGTACCTCTCGACAGGCCTACATTGTCCTCCCATACCTATCAACACTGTAATTTGAAAACATTGTAAAAGCCAATTATTTTTAAAAGAGTAACTGTGGAGTTTCTTGCCGGCTCTTCTCCATAGGAAACGACCAATTGGAACCGTGCACCTAGCTTCTGACGTTTCATAAGTGCCCATGTCGGTTTATGTGAAATAAAAATATATTGATTTGATTTGATTTGGACCCTTCATTGTGCGTGGTCCGACACGCACTTGGCCGGTTGTAATAGTAGAAACTAGAGAGTTCATTTCATCAACACTACATAAAGGTTCAACCATTTTAGTTTCCAGATTTCCGGCCATTTTGATTAATTGTTTCTGCGGTAGCGAATGTATTATATAAGGTAATCTTGAATAGTGCCACGAGTTTGGATAGTCAACATAAGTCAAAGTAATAAAACCGAATTCTATATCCAGTCGATTTAGTAAGAGTTATTTGCTTAGAAGTACATAAACTTCACAAGTTTAGGGTTTATATTTAAGAATACCACCACACCAGTTCCAGTACCAGTTCCACAGATTATAGTATGTTTTTCTATAATCAATTATGAGGATGGACTGTGCTGGTCAAGAATGCTGAAATCCGGGTACCTACAAATTAAATCTTAAGGGTATGTGGCAGTGTTGGGACCTTAGATTATCGTGGGTGCAGAATTAATGTAAATAAAATGTCAGTGTCCACGATAAAATCTAGTGACATATGACCATTAATACACATGATTAGTGATACTCTTTACATAAGTTATACAGTACATAAGTTATTGCCACGACGCGGGGAAAACTAGCCGCTAAACTCTGTGTGCGGGGAACATTGCATTTTGCATTGTTAGCATTATCGTTACCTACAGGCTTCTCTATTTCTACCAAAAATAGACACAAAGTGACATTTCGTTTCTCCGTTTTTGATATCGCGCCGTAGAAATCCTTCTGCGCAATCTGTAATTTTGTCTTTCGTTTCTAACGATCTTTGTCTAGGTCCTTTTTTATGTAGGATTTTTACCTACCTTCTGAATACAGATAAATGTCGTGTTACTAATTCTCTTAACCCTGCGGCTACACTGTCGCGATAACGCGACTTCACTTCGCGCGCTCTCTCTCGCACACCCGTCGACGTCTCGCTGTACAACAGAGAGCGCGCGAAATATAGCTCGTTTTATCGCGACAACGTAGCCCTACGGGTTAGTGAGTGATTGTGTAAAAAAATAACCTGAACAGGATACTTGTGGAACAGACTATTTGTAGACCGTACTGCTATATTCAAGGCTCCTACATACTGGCGCGGCTTGTCGCGCGACGCGTCGCGACACAAAGGCACCGCTTGTAGCGCTACACGCGGTGTCTTTGTGTCGCGTCGCGTCGCGCGACAAGTCGCGCCAGTATGTAGGAGCCTTTACGCGTCTGTCAGCCGGCACGTATTGTTTACAAACACATCCGCCGCACTGATTACCTTAATGATAAATGATTTTTATTTGTGTAAGTAGGTTCGTACAAACACTTTTACACGTCAATCATATTTTAAAACCTAAATGAGGTCGGCGTTTCCTATTGCTACGGCTACACTGTTGCGATAACGTGAACTTCACTTCGCGCGTTCTTTCTCGCACAGCAACGTCTCGCTATACACCAGAGAGCGCGCGAAGTTCGCGTTATTGCGACAATGTAGCCGCAGCATAACTGACTACTCTGAGAAAAAAGGCCGAAACTAACTCAGAGGTCGCAGTCTTTTTTAAAGTCCAGATATAATCTCGGTCAGTTTATTTGAGTACCATGTAGGTTGTTGTCTGAAATCATCTTTTGAGGAAAGAACCATACAGATTTGAGTAGGCCTGTCCAGTCCGTGCACGCAGTTGTCTGTAATCGGGTAGCTTAAAGGCTCCTACATACTGGCGCGACTTGTCGCGCTACGCGTCGCGACACAAAAGCACCGCTTGTAGCGCTACACGCGGTGTCTTTGTGTCGCCTCGCGTCGCGCGACAAGTCGCGCCAGTATGTAGGAGCCTTTACTCAGAACTTAAGAAACTCAACGACTCGTCAACAATACCGAAGAATATACAAAAGAAATATTCTTTATTGTTAGTCCTCACATTCACAATAATTAAAATACTTAATCATATATTAAACTCAGACCAATAAAAAAGTTTACTGTAGGTCTTTTTTTTTTTTTTTTTGAGGGTGGGATATCATCAAATAACTTCTCCCGCTCTGGCCGGAGCGGGAGGGTGTGTCAGACTCTTACTGACTAAAACCCACCCGTATTCCTTCCTGTTGCCTGTGTTGCCAGGGGACTCGGTGACCCATAAGTACCTTCCCGCGACCCCGGCAGTTTCTGTTGGTCTGAGATATTAAACTCCACAAAGTAAATATTCTTAATTACTTACTTTAATAATGCTCACTGATTGTTTGTTTTATTACTTGCTGTGATATCAGATGTAAGCTATCAAATATGCAACCATGAACAGGGTGGGCCTATATTACAGGTGTTACTACCTACCACAGGCACCACCGATCCACAACCAAAAATCGTTAGCTATTTCTTGTGTGTAAAATATTGTTTGTATTTTTTTGGCTTGTTGTAAGAAATAAACACTTTTTATTATTATTATATTATTATATTCATGTCATTGTGTTTAAAATAATAATTAAATACCAAAATGTTTAAAAAAAGAAAAAAATAAGCAACAATCAGTGTGTAAAACTTGAAGCAGCTCAATCCCAAGCTTTTTTGTTCTCAATATAATCTTTAACGGTATTATAGGCTTTCTGGCACAACTTACTTTTAATGAATTATTTGGATTTATTAAGGTTTATCCTTAATCTTATTAGCTTCAGCCTTCATCTAATTAGCACCTATCAACACAAACACGGACGTAACACGGTTTTGGATTAACTAAACAAACATTTCTATACGATATCACTGGCATTTGGATTATTAATGTTACTAACTAACCTGGGTAGGTTAGTTACGTTACGTAGCTAGGGTTAGCTACGCAGCTGATTTACAACGCTTTTAGATTGATATTACGTAGATGTAAAGGTAAACTCACTAAGTGACATTTTTACGGAAATTATCTTTGACAAGCTTTTTGTAAAAATGTCACTTAGTGAGTTTTACCTTTACACCCACGATTAGTAAGTTTTGTATATAACTACTTCAACTTACTGGTTATATTATCACAAAAACAAATTGAACAAAACCAATTATTGTTAAATCACTAGATGAATGTATGGAAAACTATCCAAACAATATCGATGACTCATCGTAGATAAAAATGCAGAATTGTTTGTGTCGGTTAAGAGCAATGATGAATAACATGTTATGACATAGTACAATGTTCCGTCTTATTTTAAATAACACTAAAGTGATCATTTTGTAAACACCGGAGCTTTTCTACAGGATGATTATCTGGCACTTTAAAAAAAACTTAAAAGTGTTCGTTTGAATCAGCTAAAACAGGCCATTTTTTGTCAGAAAACCTGAGGGTTATGGAGCTGAGATGAATTCTGGAGTAGAAGACCATCCATTAAATATAGCCAAAAGGACTAATGACCGTAAGACAGACGAATAGCAAAAGACAAGGGATCATCATCCCGTTTTTTTTTTTTTGGCTGAGAAATCATCAAATAACTTCTCCCGCTCTGGGCGGAGCGGGAGGGTGTGTCAGACTCTTACTGACGAAAACCCACCCGTATTCCTTCCTGTTGCCTGTGTTGCGGGGGCCTCGGTGACCCATAAGTACCTTCCCGCGACCCCGGCAGGCATCGGCCCTAGTGGACCCGTACCTTTGTGCTGACGACATCTCTTTGAGGCGCCCGTGGAATACAACGCGCCGTCGACCCGGGCCTGGTCACCGTCATTGCTCACCGTCCGCAAGCCCGCGCCTACGGTGGCCGGAAATCCGCCCGGGATTCCCGACGCCCAGGGCGTCTCCTGCGGCGGCTAGGGGCGAGAGGGCGCGAAATTTGCCTTTCCCTCAACCGTCCCGCCTCCTCCTTCGCGAGCATTACTGCTTCGCAGAAGGACGTGACGGCTGCCCATGCCCTCTCGCTCCGTACCATGGCCTGAACCAGGGCCGGACGCGAGAGATCTCTGCCGCCGATTTCTGCCCAAGCCGGGCAGACCTCCACCGCATGCTCCACCGTGTCCTCCGGGCGATCCACACAGTGGTGACACCCGGGCGTTTCCTCCCGCCTTATCCGACACAGGAACCTCCCGAAGCTGCCGTGTCCGGTGAGGACCTGCGTCAGGCGGAAGGTGAGGACGCCGTGGCGCCTCTCTAGCCACTCCTCAAAGAGGGGACTTATCGCCGCAATTGTGGCGTGCCCAATCATCATCCCGTAGGTATAGCGACTTCATAACGTCAGTTGAGGTAGAACTAAATGTAGTGAAGTTATGTGCTGCTAAACATTTTCAAAAGGTACCATTCCTTCATTTTGACATCAGTTGAGGTAAACTTAGACCCAGGAAACTGGCCAATATGGAAATCAGTGAACCGACTGCGGGCTCAAGGTCCCGCTGCAGATCCAATGTAGCCAGATGGAATACGAGTATAATCAACCCGTCTCAAGCACAGTGAGAGTGTGGAGCCCGACACTGTTCAGCTGCCCCATTTCAAAACCTAGTAAGGGACACTTTTTTACCAAATCGTTTTATTGCATAACCCTGCTAATCTAATTTAGATTAGCAAGATTATGCAATTAAACGATCAGCCACCGATCGATCGATCACGGGCAGCCGAGTATATGCCGCACCTTTTCTCCTGCCCATCGTGCATCTGCGCTTGAAATTAAATTTGTTTGAAATGAGCCAAACAACATAAATAATTGATCAACAACTAGAATGTTGTTTGAAAAGAGCCAAACAACATAGCTGTCCAGGTCGCTAGGGTGCGACCAGTACGTAGCATAAAATATAAGTAATAGTCACGAGAAGAAGCAGAAATAAAACATGGCTCTAATTAAAGCAGAAAATTAGTCATCCTCAGACGAAACCATGCGCTGCGTCGTGTGACACTTGTGACAGATCCGCATATATTATGACCGTTTGACTCCATTATCGTTCTCCAGAATTGATTTATGATTTAACACTTAATTATCCGCTGTTTACCGCTCGCTAATTAAAGGCATTTTATGATGCCGCCAGCCTGATATGGATGCAATTAAATTGTACTAATAGGCTTGGTATAAGGAAGGAGGATTATATTCAGCAGGGAGAAAGAAAAAGTTTTTAACACTTATACAGGGTGAAATTGAAAACATGCGACAAATTGAGATAGGAGACTATATTTATCATTATGAACAACTTTTACTATGAGACCAAACCCGAAATCGCGAAAAAAATATCAGCTGTTCCCTACATTTATGTTCGCATTACACATCAAAATGTATGGAACAGCAGATTTTTTTTCGCGAAAACAGCTTTGGTCCCTTAGTAAAAGTTGTTCATAATGACGAGTACAATCTCCCATTTCTGTTTGTCGCATGTTTTCAATTTCAATCTGTATAAAAATATAGAAATCACGAGAACGAAAGTCAGCAACTTCAGGAAAGTTTCGGACTTTATTCAACGATTACCATAATAAAGATTAGGGAGACTTATTATAAACTGACAGCGTTTGCTGTTTATCCGGTTTACAGATACCTACGCAAGTTTTGTAGCCCAAATTCAAGGTACCTAAGTAAAACCAAAGAAAAATAGAAATTTTTGTCACAGATACACGTGCTCCTCAAAAGAAAAGTAAGTTAAATGGAAAACAAAAAAATACCGGCCAAGTGCGTGTCGGACTAAGCGCAATGAATGGTTCCATAGTTGGGATGAATTTGTTCCAAGGTCAAACTTAACTTTCTAGTTGATAAAATGTTCTCCCATATATATCGATATACGTCACGGTCAATTCTCCAATATTACAAAAACATATGTGACAATCCGCGGCTAAAGGTACCTTGTGGTCGATATGGAGTTATGCATACGCTAGTAATCTGCGATTAATACGCTGTAGATATCAAAAAAGATCAACCTCCTACGATGTTTTGTTACGGAGATATATTTTTTTTTAAATTATATTCGAAATTGTGCAATTTCGAGAAACAGACATTTTAAGTTCAGTCACCTCGAACAAAGCAATAAAAAAAAATCTATATTTCTTGCAAAATTTACAAAACATTCAATATCTTCGAAACTATAAACGTCCATAAGGTACCTTTAGCCGCGGATTGTCACATATTTTATATGTGATAAAACTACAAATGAACGATTTTCGGACTTTTTCCTTTACTTTGTGCTGTGAAACCTTGCTTGTTACCAAATTTCATAATTGTAGCTAGATCAACGGGAGTACCCTATAGGTTTTTATTTGCGAGTATCAAAATATTTCACATAAGTCGCCGTATTTGTTTATTGTGTTGACATAGAAGCTTGATTTTTTTAGAGCTCCAAAGGACCGTAAACCTACGATATTAATTTCAACTTGATACCTCCACGCGTTCCTGAGAAAAAGAGCCTTGACAGACTGACAGACAGACAGACAGACAGACTGACAGATGAACAGACGGACAGACAGACAGATAGAAGGACAACGAAGTGATCTTATAAGGGTTCCGTTATTTTCCTTTGAGGTACGGAACCCTATAAACAAAATAGAGTCAGCTTCCACTCAGCATGATGCTGTGCTAGAAGAGCAGACAGAGCGCTGATTTTCTGTGGCCACCCGAATAAAGTAATAATAGTCTTTCACATATTCGAGACCACTGGGCCACCACGTAGGGCGTAGCGTCGAACCCGGACAAGCGCTTTACTTTGTGTAAATTATTTCATCACCACTGCTCTCAAAACGGTGAAGGAAACATCGTGAGGAAACCGGCATGTCCTAGAACCAAAAATTCGAAGACATGTGACATCTACCAACCCGCACTGGGCCGAGTGGTGGATTACGGCCCACTCCCTCTCACAGAGAGGAGGCCTGTGTCCCAGCAGTGGGAACATTATAGGCTGATTATGTATATTCAACCACTTCGTTAGATACTCACATCTACATTCTACAACCTATAGTTTACACTCAAACGATCAAAGCAACATATCCCGTACCTTCACTCATTCAATATTTAGGCATTATATTCATGAACTAACAAGAAATTCAAGGAATTTCAGGACCGCTGAAACATATAAAGTACTTGAAGTTCGTCGATGTAAAAAATAATTAAAATTACGAAGTCCGATGAGAAGGATCGAACAAAGAGTTCTTTACTAAAATGGATTTGCTTTCAAGGTCGGAAACTGGATTACCTAATTCAATTGGTTTTTCAATATGTAGGTATTTTGCCCACGCATATTACCGAATGTCGGGAAGGCCCATTAGTTAAGGCCTCACCTGTCATGCACGAGGTTTTGCATTCAAATCCGGGAAAGTACTAATGTGTTTTTAAATTCATAAGAACTTCTAAGTTTATCTTACACATTCCTTACATCGGTGGAGGGAAAACGTCGTGAGGAAACCTGGGGGGAACTATAAGTCATGTACAGCTCCATCACTTTCCTACTGTGAAGTAATATTATAATAATACTGCTATAAGAGGTGATGATTGGCCCCCTTTTTTTTTTTTTTTTTGAGTGTGGGAAATCATCAAATAACTTCTCCCGCTCTGGGCGGAGCGGGAGGGTGTGTCAGACTCTTACTGACTAAAACCCACCCGTATTCCTTCCTGTTGCCTGTGTTGCCAGGGGACTCGGTGACCCATAAGTACCTTCCCGCGACCCCGGCAGGCATCGGCCCTAGTGGACCCCTACATTTGTGCTGACATCTCTTTAAGGCGCGCGTGGAATACGACGCGCCGTCGACCCGGGCCTGGTCCTTACCGGACGTTGAGCTACCCATTGCTCACCGTCCGCAAGCCCGCGCCTACGGTGGCTGGAAATCCGCCCGAGATTCCCGACGCCCAGGGCGTCTCCTGCGGCGGCTAGGGGCGAGAGGGCGCGAAACGTGCCTTTCCCTCAACCGTCCCGCCTCCTCCTTCGCGAGCATTACTGCTTCGCAGAAGGAGGTGACGGCTGCCCATGCCCTCTCGCTCCGTACCATGGCCTGAACCAGGGCCGGACGCGAGAGGTCTCTGCCGCCGATCGCCTCCAAGAGGATGATTGGCCCCCTGGACTGTAAGTTTGAAATCACCAACCCGTTTTGAGCCAGCGTCGTGATCAATGCTCGTGCCTTCAGGGGCGTACCGTCCATAAAGGCAATTAGGCCTAGCCTACCCTACCAACAACGCCAAATGCATTTATTTTAACTAAGCAATACAATAATACAAAATATTAAAAAAGAAGTTAAACTCCTGTTATAACACTTATAGCAACTTGTCGCAACCGCCGTGTGACGTAACTCACAGTTCGACAGAGCACACACTATTTATCAGGCAGGCACTCGGCCGGCCTAAATCCCATTCATAAATTTACGCACACGGGTGTATATTTTCGAGTGTATGAACGGCACACACTATTGAAATGTTTTAAATTATGGACGTAACTATAGTGACTGGAGCTGGCAATCCCGTACTGTGATTGGCTGTGTGTAAAGTCAAGATTTAATGAATGAAAAGTATTGAAGACCAGGGTTTCCAATTTTTGGACAATTCCCCGAATTGCGGGGAATTCGAGAATCAGACTACACACATACACGATCGTTTGCTTAATGACTACTAGAGACAATTAAAAAAACAGGGTGGTATTGTCGAATTTATACCTTCCAAAAAAATGATAAATTGTAAGGAATAGCAATACCCTATGTGGAGAACACTGCACGCGACTGCGTGCCTTCTCTGTATGAGAAGAGGCCTTTGTCCTGCAGTGGGTCAATAATAGGCTGGGCTCTCGCTTTCTGTGAGAATTTCGTGAAAGGGACGGAAGTGTGTAGACAGGAAGTGACAGCTTGAGCATGGAATAAGTAAGTACTTTTTAATAGCATGTAATTAGTGATTATCTACTTTATAATACCATAGAATTACTGTACTCATATAATTAGTAAGTACTATATAGATTGTAAGTAGAGGGAGTCGAATTTCGACCAGTGGGCGACCACTAGTAATTAATAATTATTATAAATATTTCAGTATTTAGCTTTTTTTAAATTCTGAGGTTAAGTTCTGTCGCTGCTCAATTGCTTATTATCTAGGTGAGATGTCAGATGTTACAAATCACACGCGACTACTGTAAGGCTCGCTCGTTTTTTTTTTATATTACCTATTGATTAGGTATTATATTAGGATTAGGTCCCTAATCAATGACTAAAAATAATCTGACTAGCCTTCTAGACATAGGTAGCAGTAATTAAATTAAAATTAAATTAGCAATAATATAAATCGCCAGTATAATGATCAGGAAAATGCTCGATACCTCGTCATCTCTCATTAAACCGACTTTTCATGAGGAAAGAGCTAACTAATGTGGAAGAACAAGGCTTACGCAAAGTATGCCGTAAACAGTGACACCTGAACATATCTAACAGTAGTAAGCCCTATTATTTAAATGCTGACGTTGAATCGGTGTTTTGCCTTCAGGAATCCCACCTGAATCATCCTACATAGCACTAGTGATCAGCGATGCCAGTTTTTTTTTCGGGCAAAACGGGATTTTGGAACCTTTTTAGTAAAAAAAAGCGAGATTCTTTCGTCGAAAGCGGAACATAATAAAAAAACGTAAATATTCAGTCCTTTTTTTATTTTTTCACTACTTATCCTGATATTTGAGTTTCCAATAAAGTTTAAAATGATGATAGATGGCCATAGAAAATTTATTTTAATGAAAATACGATACTTTACTAGTCTAATAACAACCGCACCGTCGAGTAATCCCCGAAAACTCGAGACATCCCTCCAAAACTGGGACGTTCGGCAACGCTGCTGGTGATGAACATTTCACTAAACTCATGTCACTCTAATATAAATCTGGGAAAAGGCACGTCAAATAACAACCGCACCGTCGAATAATCCCCGAAAAGCGGGAATGAGCTTGTCCCGCGCGGGACATTTCATTTTGGGCAAAAAATCGGGACGTCCCTCCAAAACCGGGACGTCTGGCAACGCTGCTGGTGAGACACATTTCACTAAACTCATGTCACAATATAAGTCTGGAAAATGGTACCCATGAAGCATGGTATTAGGTATACATGTTTTGGTTGAAAGCTAATGTGCGCTTTTATGATTTCTATCGTGACGATATTATCATGGACGTCCACGGCATCACAATAACACAGGGAAGTAAAATGTATTGAAATGAAGACGCTTTTAAATTACCGTCCACGATACTCGTAACGTTATAACGTGCACGTTTTTCCATACCACAGATCATATTTATATGATTTGTGTTCCATACATTTAATTAAAGCACACAATTATCATTACAAAATCCAAAAGTAAAAAAATGCGGCAGATAATAAATCCTACCTTGAAATACTCTCTTCCATTAATGACATGTGAATTGAATTATGGAGTGCGGCTAAATATAAACCCTATAGGTTTAAGTAATTTGGTTTATGTACCACTCAGTCTTCAATCATGCATCCATCTTAATATATTTTTGATAAGCCACCGTACGACGTAATATTTAATATGAAGATTTTTTTTGTTATCCTCTACTTATAAGAATAATAATATTAATTCCAAAGCAATGTTATATTTGGTTTCTTTTCGAGTTTACAAACAATTGTGAAACATTTATTATTTGTTTTGTTTCCGGATAACTGAACGTTATTAACTTTTCAAACGATTTTTCTATGTAGGCAATTTCAAACATTGTTTAAATTGTTAACAGAAAGACAACAGTTTATGTTGTTTAGTAAGTTTTGGTTTTAGTTTGTTGAATTTGTGCTGAACAAACACCTTTTCAATCTTGTTTCAATTAAATTCTGGCCTCTATTAATTAAATATATATCTGAGAAAAAGTTTCGTTTTCCATGAAATTATTAGGTATTCTTAACAGCCACTTTTCGGGCTAAAATACTAATCAAGAACAGACTTCTAATTCGGACACCGTCCAAAACTTCTCGAAACAAACATGACCAAAATTTAAAATCCCTTAATGAAATGAATAACTAGGTACCTAAAATTTATCAATACACACACAGTACCGGACGCAAAAGGCCAACATACACGGCGGGCGGCATGGACGGCATCGAGGAGGATTTGGCGAGGAGCATCCCGCGATATGCACTGCCTCTCCCCTGTGTTCGTATGCTAGCGGATTTCGGCGCATACCGTCGCATACCTCCGCATCGCTCCTCAATACCGCAGGGAGAAATCCCCTTTGATGCTCCGTAGTCGGTCCTCTGAGCTTTGGATTCTATATCTATCTATACCTTTAGATGCGTATGAAATTTACGTTGGTAAATTTAAAATACTCTGCCCCATACGCCGTCCGCCGATTTGCGCTGGCCTTTATAGTAAGGCCCTTTATATACACACGTTTTTCTTGCCGTGAATAACTACGGTTTATTCGCCGTGTAGACACGGTCGTCACACAGTGGAACGAATGTATGGGAGCGGTTGGACGTAGACATGTCCGAAAAAAAAGAGTAAAATTATGCCAAACTAATGATGCCATCTTATTCGATTACTTAATGCCTTCATAACTTGTGGTGATGAATTTCTTCATAACTCCCATATTTCGGGAGTAATTTGAGAAAATGTGAAATTTTACTATGAAAATGAGTGTATCGAGCTCTCTCCCTCCTGATTCCGGGCTTGTTTCAAGTAGCGGTCTCTAATATCATAATTCTAATACTAAGAGCTATATTTAATACTAAGACACATAGTGCGCCAAATGTGCACTTTCTGGGATAAAGAGTGATGTTTATTTTATAACACAATTTTTTTATTTTTTGTTTATTTTGTTGATTAAAACCGTTTTTCTAAAGGTTTACCTTATTACAATAACATTTCTGAGCAGCCAATTAGAGAAGATATAAGCTAATTAGGATATATAATTAGGGACTTAAGGTTTACATATAAAACTGATGCACTAATGATTACTGATAAGAACATTGCTATTATTTAATTACTAAATGGCTCTTAATACACTAATTTAGCATGCATCATTTACTAATTATCACAATAACTAATTACCTTGCAATATTTAACAAAGGATACCTGGGATACCTGGATTTTATATAAATAGGTCACTATTAGTAACTTTAAAATCAGTGTTGATTTACACCTCGTTGTATCCAAGCTAATCTCGCAATGTATTTTCCAAATTTTAATACAAATCTTGATATTCACGTTGCTTTATGCGCACGCGCACATAAAGATTTACGCGACTTTAACTATTTGTTCAGTGTTTTAAAAGATAACAGTTGTGTTCAGTTATGTGAAAGTGCTGAAACAAGTTTAAAAGACTGGTGTCGTCGATTTTGCTACCGCATTTATGCAAAATGGACACAGTCTGGAAGAAGCACAGATAAGTTTCGGAAGAAACATGAGATTTGGCTACAGGCTGCAATTCAATGGCCGGAATTACAGAATGAAAATATGGAACCTTCTACAGAAAATATAAGTGACGTCATCGAGCCCATAATTTCTCCTGCTAAATCTGATGCTTCAACTTGTACACATCCTAGTCCTCGTAAATCTTTTGAGGACCTTAGTAACCGGCAAAAAAGAAGACGCACTGAAGATAGTCTTTCATGCAGCAGTAGCAGCGCTGAAATTATGTTTTCGGCCGAAAGGGCGCTTCAAAAGGCAGGACAAAGCGATACAGCTTATGTTATGAAATACTTGACGGAGAATCCAGAAGAGGCCTCAAAAATCAAAGCCTTCATTGAAGGTAAATCAATTCAGGTACGGGAAATATCCCCTTTGAAGGCATTGGCTCTTTATGTATCGATGAACTTATCGAAATGGCGCTATAACACTCTTCGGGATTTCAACACTCAAGAAGGAGCTCTTCAATACCCGAGTTACTACATGTTGGTTAAAGAAAAAATTAAGTGCTATCCGGCCAAAGAAGATCTCACAGTTACAGAGAGCTCTGCAAAAATCAAATTACAAGCCTTGATGGATTTAACCTCAAGAAGACTTATTAGGTCGTTAGAAACCCCTGTTGATCCCAATCAACAGCTCGTATTGACCAGCAAATGGGGTTTTGACGGATCATCTAGCCAAAGCATTTATCATCAAAGGACGAGTGAAGATGAGCAAATCGATCTTGCTAGTAATTTTATGATTAGTCTTGTACCACTGCGGCTCGTCTCAAAAGGTGTAACAATTTGGGAAAACGAGCGACCATCTTCCACTTCATTTTGCCGGCCAATATTGTTTAAGTTTATAAAGGAAACCAAAGAAAATGTGCAGAGAGAGATGGCTGAAATCGAAGCAGAGATTGAAGCCTTAACTCCATCCACCATCACTGATGGAATTAGTGTCAAACACCAACTGCTGTTGACAATGATTGATGGTAAAATTCATTCCATTATATCCAATACAGCAGCTTCAGTGTGTGACATATGCAAGGCTTGTCCTAAAGAAATGAATAATTTAGAGTTAATCAAAGATAAACACGCAAACGAGGACATGTATAAATATAGCTTAAGCACCCTTCACGCTTGGATTCGCTCAATGGAATGCTTATTACACATTTCCTACAAATTAGACATAAAATCATGGCAAGTAAGGGGTGATATAGCAAAAAGGCAAGTTGATGACAGGAAGAAAAGAGTTCAAGAGGCTGTAAGAAGAGAAACGGGCTTACTTCTCGATGTTGTGAAACAAGGCAGTGGATCCACCAACAATGGCAACTCGGCAAGGAGATTTTTTGAAAACTACACTAAATCTGCTGAACTGACCGGAATAGATGCTATGCTTTTAAGAAAAATCTGTGTGATCTTGCAGTGTATTTCATCAGGAGAGAAGATCAACGTAACTAAATTCCGAGAGTTCTGCTTTGATACTGCTAAGCTTTACGTGGAGTTATACCCATGGTATTATATGCCTTCTTCACTTCATAAAATTTTAATGCATGGGCCAGACATAGTTCAGAACATGTCAATTGTGCCCATTGGTTTTCTATCCGAAGAGGCATCTGAGGCTAGAAATAAAGATTTTAGAAAATATAGAGAGGGGCATTCTCGAAAGCATAGCAGTATCTCATGCAATGAAGATATTATGCACAATCTTTTACTGTCTTCTGATCCACTTGTTACAAGTATCCGTCCAAAAGGAAATAAGTTTGTAAAAAAATCTTCTTTTAAGGAATTTTATGAGCTTACGGATTCTGAGAAAAGTGATATCGAATTTGTTAACATAAATGATTTAGCGGACATCGATTCTGAATTTGAATTAATTGATGATGATGATGATGACGAAGATAATTAAATGATGTTATTGTTTTAAAATGTGTAACTTAGTAAATTAGAGCTTACATCTTAATTATTTATTGTACTTTTAATGAAACTAGGTAATTTATTATCAACTTACTTAAAAGTCATACTCTCATCAGTTCTTGTGAATATTTTTGTTAATATATATTTCTGTATATATATAATATATTTATAGACCTCTTAATAAGTCTGTCTGCGGTTTAAAGTAAATACAAATGGGGAAAAAACGTTTTTTTTTTTAAATTTTCATTTCCTTTTATCCCAGAAAGTGCACATTTGGCGCACTATGTGTCTTAGTATTAAATATAGCTCTTAGTAATAGCATTACGATATTAGAGACCGCTACTTGAAACAAGCCCGGAATCAGGAGGGAGAGAGCTCGATACACTCATTTTCATAGTAAAATTTCACATTTTCTCAAATTACTCCCGAAATATGGGAGTTATGAAGAAATTCATCACCACAATTTATGAAGGCATTAAGTAATCGAATAAGATGGCATCATTAGTTTGTCATAATTTTACTCTTATTTTTCGGACATGTCTACGTCCAACCGCTCCCATACATTCGTTCCACTGTGCGTCAGTGTTGTTTGGATCATTAGGGAAGCTTGTTGACAGACACGTTTTTTTACTGCGTGGTTTATACGCCGTGTGGAGGCATAGTCGTCGGTGTTGTATGGATGGAGTCGTGCAGCTCAACTCAAAACTTAAGGAGCTCAACGATTCTACAAACAATACCAAAGAATGAACATTTGGTTACGCCGCATAAATTACTCAAACTGTAGCGACCATGATAAAAACTAACTGAGAAAAAAATAAACAATGACTCACATACGAGTAGTCTTCAGATTTACAATAATAAAAATAATATAATATCTACTTTACAAAGTAAATTATATTCATGTTATTGATAAAATTCATCTATGTCAACATGTGTATATAAAAATCCGGACATAATCTTGGTCAGATCATTTGAGGACCATTAGATTGGTGTCTGAAGTGGTCTTTTGAGGAAAGAACCACACTATGTCATATTTATGCCCGGGTACTGTATAACCCTTTGCCCAATAAACAAACAGAGACTGTCAACCCAAGTATTGACATAGGACAAACTACGTTATACGACCAACTGCGTATGAATACACACCCACCTTACGTATGGGCGGTTGTTAAAGTACGAGTATCTGATGAGAGTGTATACAAATCCTGTTCAAGTTAAATTCTTACACAAGCACTCACTCAAGGGAATTAGTAAATTAGTAACAAATTAATCTGTATTTAGAAGGTTTCAACTTCATAATTATCTTACCACTCTTTCCAACAATTATTATTTCAATAACATTATTAAATTGTAGGTCATCGACAAAAATTTAAACCTCAGTTGTGAAATGAAAATTGAGGTTATAAAATTAACTTCTATTGTAAAATGAAAACCTTTTAATCATTAATGTGATTTAAAACTATAATTTTGGGTTTTAGTATTCAAATAATCAAATCAAAGCACTAAGTAAGTAAAGTTTGTAAGGGGCACTACAAATTGGTAGGTACGTTTTCTGATCTATGTATTTACATGTTCATCACATAGTTTTGGCACAGACTATAGTAGCGTAGTCTGGACTTTACACTGACGCCAGTTGCCGCCAACCTTCACGATGATGTATGGGAATCATATTCGTGTTCCAACTCATTGAAGCAATTATTGTGATGGACGACTGTCGGTGGTATATTGACACACTGACCGGCTATGAGATGTTGATGTAACGTCACAATAAACTTTTTGAAGTGAAAACTTCTTTAGGCGCGCTGAGCTATATTTGGTAGGGGAAAAACTTATGGGGTCGCATCACCGAAATGCCCGCTCCGACATGCTGTAGTAGCAGTAAGTGAAGACCAAGAGAATTGACCACGTGAAAAGTTTAATTTCTGTATTAAGTACTGTGCATTCTTTTAATTGTATTTTAGATAATCATTATTTTATTGAAGTGAAAACTTATTTAGGCGCGTTGAGCGATAAGTTATCACTTCTGTCGGTAGTCCTGTCTGTTTTTTTTTTGGAAACGATCCTTCAAACTTTGATATTCTGTGTAGTGTAGAAAGATTTTTTTATTTAATAATACGTTTGTAATAAGGAAGAAGTTGAAGTAAGAATAATGCTTAGTAAGAATAATGCTAAGTAAGAGTAATGCTTATATTTCATACAGAAGACGGAAAGCTGATTATTTAATCGCAACTTTTTAACCTGTATCCAGCCAGCAATTAACTCTCTCAACAAAAGCTGTCATTTTCGATAGGCAGTAGGAAACGACAGGTTTTGTGCATTTACTTATAGCTATATAACTATTGTGTACAATAGTTTGGACCTATAAGTAAATGAGAATATGTTAAAATATTGTGTTTCGACGTTTAAGGCGCAATTATGATTTTAGTGACTTTTAAATCTGTAAAATGGATTTTAAACTAGAACGCATACACATCAATTCTGCCGCCATGGGATCTGGAGGCAAAAGTCCTCGCGCACGTATGGGAGTGGCGCGAGGAGGCGAAACGCCGGGGCGTAAGTCCGCTGCCGCGAGAAATCGCGGCACAGCGGACGGAGCTCCGGCGGGATCTCATGGCGTCATGGAAAGTACGGTTGTCGCAACCCAGTGCTGGGCACGCCACGATTGCGGCGATAAGTCCCCTCTTTGAGGAGTGGCTGGAGAGGCGCCACGGCGTCCTCACCTTCCGCGTGACGCAGGTCCTCACCGGACATGGCAGCTTCGGGAGGTTCCTGTGTCGGATAAGGCGGGAGGAAACGTCCGGGTGTCACCACTGTGTGGATCGCCCGGAGGACACGGTGGAGCATACGGTGGAGGTCTGCCCGGCTTGGGCAGAGCACCGCCGTGTCCTCGTGGAGGCGATCGGCGGCAGAGACCTCTCGCGTCCAGCCCTGGTTCAGGCCATGGTACGGAGCGAGAGGGCATGGGCAGCCGTCACCTCCTTCTGCGAAGCAGTAATGCTCGCGAAGGAGGAGGCGGGACGGTTGAGGGAAAGGCAAGTTTCGCGCCCTCTCGCCCCTAGCCGCCGCAGGAGACGCCCAGGGCGTCGGGAATCCCGGGCGGATTTCCGGCCACCGTAGGCGCGGGCTTGCGGACGGTGAGCAATGGGTAGCTCACCGTCCGGTAAGGACCAGGCCCGGGTCGACGGCGCGTTGTATTCCACGCGCGCCTCAAAGAGATGTCGTAAGCACATAGTAGGGGTCCACAGGGCCGATGCCTGCTGGGGTCGCGGGAAGGTACTTATGGGTCAATATTTAAGTTTTTCAGTAAAATACTTAAGTATTTATTAAATAAATTCAGGAAGTAATTGTCTACCCAAAGGTTTTTATAAACCATATTACTTTCAAAATACTTAAGATATTTTCATGATATTTATTGTATGAACACACTATTTTATTTTCTATAATTCTATCTATTTTTATTCAAATATATGTTCCCTATGAAACTGAAAGGTGCGGCGACACGGCGTGAGCTCGACGCGCATTTGTATAATAATAATAAATTCTTTATTGGCATAAACAGGTTACAGAAAAATTGAGACCCTGGCTCCAGAGATAGGTTAGAGTACCTGTATTTCAGGAGCCAGTGACTTCTTCCATTTAGGTTACAGTTTAACAAGTATATGCAGCAAAAGGTGATAACATTATCTTGCTAAATATGGCTAAGGTCAACGGCGATTACCTGACCCTTAATAATAATGAACCTATAAGTTTATCTTCTTATCAGAACAAGCCATCACATTCACCTTCATATGGATGTGTGCTAAATTTTTATGGCATCATGTGTATTTCGCTTGCGTGTTTCTTCCGCTAGGTACGGTCAGGGACAAAAGTCGATTAACACTACTACTTTTACACATCATTTAAATTGACACAAAATTATTCGATATATTGTATTTCTGCTTTTCGTTTAGGAGGTAATAGCGGAGTCTCTCTATCTGTTTCTCTCTCTTCTTCTCATATTTTCTTTAGATTCTTTTAATTTTACTTAAGTTCCGATTTTAATTAAATATTTAGCTAAATAAATATAAAAAAAGATAATATAAAAAAAAACTGAAGTGTAACTTTTGTCGCTGACTGTACCTACTAAGAACGTAATATCTGATTAATGTGTACCTACTACATACGATATTCACAGATGTAGTTTACGAGTACACTAACCTAAAATAACTATATTTTTGGAATATACACGATAAGTTTTTAAAGGAGTGCGGATATTTTAGGAGGTAATCAGGTGCATAAAACTAAACAACTTTCCCCAAGGAACATAGGTCGAAATCTAAAAATAAAATTCAACTTCTCATATGAACACAAGTCACGTGACCAGTCACTTTGTATGAAAAGTCGATTTTCAATTTTAAGATTTCGACCTATGTTCCTTGGGGGAAGTTGTTCAGTTTTATGCACCTGATTATCTCCTAAATTATCTGCACTCCTTTTAAACTCATCCTGTATAGACATTTCCTCACGACTTTTTTTTTTTTTTGAGGGTGGGAAATCATCAAATAACTTCTCCCGCTCTGGGCGGAGCGGGAGGGTGTGTCAGACTCTTACTGACTAAAACCCACCCGTATTCCTTCTTGTTGCCTGTGTTGCGGGGGCCTCGGTGACCCATAAGTACCTTCCCGCGACCCCGGCAGGCATCGGCCCTAGTGGACCCCTACTATGTGCTGACGACATCTCTTTGAGGCGCGCGTGGAATACAACGCGCCGTCGACCCGGGCCTGGTCCTTACCGGACGGTGAGCTACCCATTGCTCACCGTCCGCAAGCCCGCGCCTACGGTGGCCGGAAATCCGCCCGGGATTTCCTCACGACTTAAGAGTATTTTTATCTGGGTAAGATTTTTAATTGGTCAAGGACAGCTAATGAGAAACAATTGATTTTCTATTGTTTGACTCCGAATCGGTGTCGCGCGGGGCTTAACAGGTGAAATATGCGCACGAGCATAAACATTTTCAACTATCTAATTTCACAATGTTGACTAAACTCACTACTCAATTTAGTTTGTTAAACAAACTCAGGCTAGCCTGTATTTTAGGGCCATGTTTATAAAACAACATTGACGTAATTGAAAACATACTGGAAGTTTGACTGACGCATAATATTTGACGCGAAAACTGCGTGTTTTGATCGTGTTGCTTATCTTTATATTTTGTTAACCAACCTAAAATGTTAGTAGCCATAAATCATGATATTTATAACTTGTATTTTATGTGTTTGTTTCTCGAATCATAAATATGATTATGATATCTCATGTTTTGCAGTCAATACCGCAAAACGTGAGTGATTCTTACCTAGGGCTAAGGCTCGCGCAGACTGGCGCAATATCGCGGGCGCCACAGGCATATTGCTGCCTGTCGCGCCCGCGATATCGAGCTAGTCTGCACGAGCCTTTAGGGTATAGAAAATAACATAGGTAGGTAATGTTAACACCGGGTGCGCTAACCGTACTAGAGCCGGCGGAATATTTGGGGCAGGCGCTACATAAGAAAATAAGAATAAAATTTTAGCAGTCATAAATTTTGATATTTATAGCTTGTATTTTATGTGTTTGTTTCTTGAATCATAAATATGATTATGATATCTCGTGTTGGTAAAGAGATCTCCTGTTTCGCGGTCAATACTGCAAAACGTGATTGATTGTTACCTAGCGTTAGGATAAGGAAAATAACATAGGTAGGTATTGTAAACGCTTTTTTTTTGGGTGTGGAATTATCAAATAACTTTTCCCGCTCTGGGCGGAGCGGGAGGGTGTGTCAGACTTACTGACTAAAACCCACCCGTGTTCCTTCCGTTGTCTGTGTTGCCAGGGGCCTCGGTATCCGTTTCGGACTTTCCCACGAACCGCCGCGCCGGAGGAATATGGGGTAGGTGATACATAAGAAAATAAGAAGCAATATTGAATATTCGCTATTTGTTTCAAGGAGACCAAGGGGCCCCCCACTATTAAAATATAAAATTGCGTATTTTTTTACTACACGAGCCAAGATTTTTTAATAATTAGTTGTACGATAATCTGTCACCATTACTATCTGTCACTAATCTGTCACTAATTCTTTCTGTAAGATTGGCTTTATAAGTGATAACTATTTTTTTTATTCTACATGTTGACATAATTTATTATTGCCAACTAGGCAGGACATAATGGATCTGTAATTTACCTAATATCTTTATGTTTATCCTATGCCCACAAAATAATACAATATAAAAATATTTGATTTGATTTGAGATGTGCTCACTCTTACGCGTCTATCACATCAAGTTGTTTCTTGAAAAACAATCGCCGCAATTTTGGAACTAACTGAAAATTCGCTTTAGTGATCGAATGCATCATCATCTGCCTGCCTTTTCCCAACTATGTTAGGGTCGGCTTCCAGTCTACCCGGATCCAGCTGAATACCAGTAATTTACATTGAGCGACTGCCTATTTTACCTCTACGACACATTTACTGGGTAACACGATACCCCTTGGTAAGACTGGTTGTCAGACTTTCAAGCTTTTGACTACCCGTAACAACTGTACATCTGAAAAATGAAATCTGATCTACAAATGACAGCCGGGACCAACGGCTTAACGTGCTTTCCGAGGCACGGAGGGATCTTGATATGTAAAGATGGTCACCCATCTACGTACCAACCGCGGTTAAGCTACGGCTTAACCTGATCGATCGACCCGTGCGGCTGTTATTACTTAGCCACCCCTCCTTTAAATTTTCAACGCCAAATGTCAGGCAGCTAACTACCAATGTTCAACTTAAAGGCTTCTACATACTGGCGCGACTCGTCGCGCGACGCGTCGCGTGGCGATTCTGGCGCGACATCGCCACGCCATACCTTTCACACTAGCGCGACAGGCAGCTGGCGTCGCGGCGTTGTCGCGTCGCGGCCGCTACAGTCGCGTAGCGGGCGCGACGCGACAACGCCGCGACAAGACAAGATAGTATAAATAGCGGTCCAATCCAAACTGGCCTCAGTAGCAGGCGTTCTTCGTCAGTGGATGAAGGCAGGTCTGTGCGTGTTTGCCGAGTGACTTACTACTAAACCAATGGGCGGAACCCTCAGCGCAAAGTTGGCTCGCACTTGACTACTATTTTGTAGCAGTAGGTAAAATAGTGCGCACGGCTGGCTACACATCATGCTATAACTTTCCAGTATAAGCTGATCTCGCATTGTATAGGCTATCCGTACAAAAACACATAAAAATATATATATACGGTCGAATTGAGAAACCTCCTCCTTTTTTGAAGACGGTTAAAAATGAAATAAAATTATAAGACATTCGTGTTTTGAGTCAAAATCCGCGAATAATACTAGGTAAGTACTATAGCCGTGGCAAGTGCGACGCGCGGTGCAGTAGAGCGGCTGGCTTGCGGCAGATTCAATAAGGTACCTACTCCTTTGAGCATGCCGCGCACCGCCAAAAACCATGAGTAAGTCATTGCAATGTAACTCTTATCTTATTGTTATAAGGTATAATTTAGGATAATTAACTTTTGCGAGGACTTATATATTGAAATTGAGAAATTATTAATTTATTAGTTAATTTTGTCATACATCCTAATTTATACCTTATCACAATGGGATAAGACTCACATTGCGAAGACTTACAATTTTGCTTATGATTTAATTTACTTTGGAATAAAACCGAGTAAACTCAACTTTTGCAAGAGGGTTTAGAATGCTTCTGAGCATACACTGAAATAGTTTAATTGGTAAAACTTGCTTAGTCAAATTTGAAAACGCAATAGTCAATGAGACCCACTGGAATCTAATACAAAAAGTAGTAAATATATATTAGAATGAATAAAACTAACGGATGTAATGTTTAACATAAAAATATATTTCCAATATTAGATCACAAAAATAATAAGATAGGCACACAATACTTGAACACACACATAGGTAGGTAAATTAATCTACTTCATTATGCATAGTATAGAACAAAGTCACTTAAATTAAAACTTAATTACACACACACCACCATTACATCTACCTAAGTCACTTAGCGCGTCCGAATTCGTCAGTTTCGCCGTTCGCGCTCCTGTGGTCAAGTCTAGGTACTTATGTTAGGTTGGGTTATGTCGACCGACCGGGAAATCGAACCTAACCTCACTCGGCAAACACGCACAGACCTGCCTTCATCCACTGACGAAGAACGCCTGCTACTGAGGCCAGTTTGGATTGGACCGCTATTTATACTATCTTGTCTTGTCGCGGCGTTGTCGCGTCGCGCCCGCTACGCGACTGTAGCGGCCGCGACGCGACAACGCCGCGACAAACGCGTAGCTAGCGCGACGCCATAAAATAGGCATAATTTCTGTGTCGCGGCGCGACAGGTCGCCCCTGTGTGTAGTGGCGCGCGCGTTTTCATAGAGATTGTTCTACGGATATAAGGCTTCTACATACTGGCGCGACTTGTCGCGCGACGCGATTCTGCGACATTATATCCGTAGAACAATCTCTATGAAAACGCGCGCGCCACTACACACAGGGGCGACCTGTCGCGCCGCGACACAGAAATTATGCCTATTATATGGCGTCGCGCTAGCTACGCGTTTGTCGCGGCGTTGTCGCGTCGCGGCCGCTACAGTCGCGTAGCGGGCGCGACGCGACAAGACAAGATAGTATAAATACCGGTGCAATCCAAGCTGGCCTCAGTAGTAGGCGTTCTTCGTCAGTGGATGAATGCAGGTCTGTGCGTGTTTGCCGAGCGAGGTTAGGTTTGATTTCCCGGTCGGTCGACATAACCCAACCTAACTTATGTACCTTTTATCGATTTTCGAGTTTGAAATAAATTTTCAGTAATTATTATTTTTGTTGATTTTCTTATTTTTAACCCCCTACGCAAAAACGACGGGGTGTTATAAGTTTGACGTGTCTGTCTGTCTGTGTGTGTGTGTGTGTGTGTGTGTGTGTGTCTGTGGCATCGTAGCTCCCGAATGCATGGACCGATTTTGATTTTGTTTTTTTTTGTTTGAAAGGCGACATAATCGAGAGTGTTCTTAGCTATGATTCAAGAAAATCAGTTCAGTCATTTGAAGATTATCAGCTCTTTTCTAGTTGATATTTACCTCACTCACAAACTTACAGCGCAGGTATCGTGTTTGGGCTCATTGTACTGGTCTCAATAAATAGGTTATAGCTAGATAGTGATCAGGGTCTGATGATGGAGAAGAAAAGATAAAATATGAGGGTAAACTAGTAAGTACTACTTTGGGAATTTACCTAAAGAAACAGGCAAACATATGATAAACGTATTGAAGTAAGTATCTACCGACCTATCTACTTACAGTATTAGTGATTACAAACATGTAGGTACGAGTAGATGGCATACGACACGTTTTGGTGCAGTGGCTAAGCGATTCGCTGCTGCGTTAGGAATCGCAGATGTTTCGGCTTAAACACAAATCTTCATATTATGAAGATGTGTGTTTGTAAACGCACCGTCCACGATTCAAGAGAAATCCAGGCAACTTTTATAAAAGATAAAAAGTTAACAAGGTTTGTTTTTACAATATACAAAAAATAGGTACTTATCCATGTAGTACGTAATTGTTTTTTTTTAATAATGTTTTACTCCTGAATCGGAGACGATGCGATTACAAACACACATCTTCACATTCACAAACGGCCAGACCCAGCACAACTGTCTGTAGGTCATAAAAATATTTGTTCCGTGCGGGAATCGAACCCGTGATTTGTAGTGTAGCAGCCAAGCGTTTAGAAAGTAAGTAATAAAAAAATATAAGTATGTTCGGTAAGTACCTACCTATACATATTAACTACAAGACACAAAACTGTAATTTACTTATCCGACTGAGTGCTACCTACATATGCCTTATGTAGGTAGGTGACAAAAGTTATGAACCTACTAACGTACCTTGGTCCCTAGTTTAGCTAAATCATTATATTGGTTCTTCCAGAAGACGTCGATTACACAGTACTGGGGGGTAACCATCTCCTCATAATAGCAGTATTATTTCAATATTACTTCAGCGTGAGAAAAAGATGGAGCTATAAGTCCTGTATAGCTCCATCACTTTCCCACTGTGAAGTAATATTATATTATAATAATACTGCTGTAAGAGGTGATGCTTACCCCCCAGAAGACGATGGTGATAAAGAGAATATTCCAGTAAATTTGTGAGTATCTTCTACCTACCTAAACCATGTAACTGATCTGTTATTTACACACGGCTACATAATATCAAGCTATATTTTTCAGTATAAGCTGATCTCACATTGTATAGGCATTCCGTACAATGACAGGTGAGCGACTGGAAAAGTACCTATAGCTTGATATGTAGCCACGCGTACCTGCACCAAATTTGTATTTCCATAATAAACGTAGGTAAGTTATTTATTGTTATTCATGCGGCAAGTCTGCGTTTATGGACGATTTCTTCTTTTTTATATATTTTTAGGGTTCCATATCCAAATGATAAATAAAAATATGTAAGGTCTAGGTAGGTATTATTAACTTGCCACGTGTGATTGTTACAGGACCCAAATACATTCAAAAGATGTAGAAATAAATTCGGACAAATTAAATCTTCATAATTATAATACAACATTTGTAAGTATCATACGTGTTTGATCATCACGAAATTAGCTGTTCCCCCATAGCAGTAGTGCCATGGGAGAACAGCTAATTTCGTGCTAATTTCGCTTTATACTAATGCGTAACGGTACTATCACGAAATTGGCGAGTTCACGATAAAACTTCATAATGTTAGACTTTTTAGGGTTCCGTATTATTTATTCATGTTGTCAAAGTTATGCTTGTTTTTATTAATAATACTATTGATTTTATTAGTAATTAGTTTACTACTACTGTTGCCAGCGACTTCGTCTGCGATCCAGGATGAAAAGTAGCCTATGTCCTTTTCCAGGTCAAGGTTTACCACTGTGCAAATTTCATCCAAATCCGTTCAGCCGTTTTAGCGTGAAAGCGTAACAAACAAACAAACTCACTTTCGCATTTATAATATTAGTTAGGAAGTTAGGATTATAATTTCTTACTTCATATACCAAAACTACCTTTTTTTCAGATATTCACACAACCCTCCGCAGTACGAAACATCAGATGATGATAGTAATTGGTAATTGCTAGATTTCTATATAAGAAGGTTGTATGAAGTATGTATGCAGTTTTACAAGAATTCATCAAATATTTTTATTCTGGTCATTTCAGGTACGAAGTGAGTTTTAATAATCCTGTAGAAGGGAAAAGCTGTTTTTGTATAGAAGGAGGAAGAATAATTGACACTGAATATTTTTATAGAAGACTTCAAGAAATATGCAATCATAATAAGGCATTCGAATATAAATTGAGCAAACGTTCACTTTGTATCAAAAAAACAGGAGAAAAGGCCTTGTGGTCTTTTCATAGATAAGAAGTTGCCTTTTCTAGGTGCAACTCCAGACGGAATAGTGGGAGAAGACACAATCATTGAAATCAAGTGTCCAATTACTGCATTTAAAACCTCTTTGGACGAAGCTATAGATAAGAAAAAAGTGAAGTTTTGGAAGAAAACTAAAAACGGACTTGTTATAAATAAAAAACATCCTTAGTTTATACAGGTGCAGGGACAATTACATATCACCGGTAGGCAAAAATGTATTTTCGGAGTATGGTCTGGATGCGACAAAGACATCAAAGTTGAAATTATAGAGAGACATGACCATTATTGGGAAGAAATGGAACCAAAATTAGAACATTTTTATATAACATGCATGTTGCCTGAGCTATGCGATCCCAGACATGTTCGAAATAATATGCTAATTAGAGATTTAAGTGAATTAAAATAAATGTTGTATAATTTTGGCGATGTTTAATTACTTTCCAAAAACTTATGGTATATACAATACCTACCTACCTACCTACCTACCCACCCTACCCTAGCTACCTATCTACCTACCCTACCCTATCCTACCTATCTACCTACGTACCTACCTACCTACCTATGTACGTACCTATCTGCCTACTTACCCTACCTATCTTATATTTATACAAACCTTGTCCTGAGAATCACTAACACGACAAAAAAATAACTATCCAATTTGGTCCAGTCCTTCGGAAGTTATGCGTGTGCATACCTTTCGGCGATTCATTTTTATATAGGTATGTAGTTGCATAATAAGTAAGAAAGTAGTAATACAAGGCGAAAACTATATTATACGATTGTAAAATGGCAGTGTAAACTTACTACCAAGCCAAAGTACCTACAGAATCCTCAGCGCAATGGTGACTCGCACTTGACTAGTTTTTTGTAGCAGTTGAATTTATGCAGTGGTTTAGAATCGGTTTGCAAAATTTCTAACATAATTATAGGTATTTATGTATATGTAGGTACTTGCATAGTCCTACTAAAACATAATTACATACGCAAACGACTGTCACATTACATACCTACATACACGGCGAAAACTATAAAACACAAACTTACTACTAAACCAATGGGCGGAACCCTCAGCGCAAAGTTGGCTCGCACTTGACTACTATTTTGTAGCAGTAGGTAAAATAGTGCGCACGGCTGACTACACATCATGCTATAACTTTCCAGTATAAGCTGATCTCGCATTGTATAGGCTATCCGTACAAAAACACATAAAAATATATATATATACGGTCGAATTGAGAAACCTCCTCCTTTTTTGAAGTCGGTTAAAAATGAAATAAAATTATAAGACATTCGTGTTTTGAGTCAAAATCCACGAATAATACTAGGTAAGTACTGTAGCCGTGGCAAGTGCGTCGTGCGGCGCAGTAGAGCAGCTGGCTTGCGGCAGATTCAAATAGGTACCTACTCCTTTGAGCATGCCGCGCGCCGCCAAAAACCATGAGTAAGTCATTGCAATGTAACTCTTATCTTATTGTTATAAGGTATAATTTAGGATAATTGACTTTTGCGAGGACTTATTTATTGAAATTGAGAAATTATTCATTTATTAGTTAATTTCGTCATACATCCTAATTTATACCTTATCACAATGGGATAAGACTCACATTGCGAAAACCGAGTAAACTCAACTTTTGCAAGAGGGTTTAGAATGCTTCTGAGCATACACTGAAATAGTTTAATTGGTAAAACTTGCTTATGTCAAATTTGAAAACGCAATAGTCAATGAGACCCACTGGAATCTAATACAAAAAGTAGTAAATATATATTAGAATGAATAAAACTAACGGATGTAATGTTTAACATAAAAATATATTTCCAATATTAGATCACAAAAATAATAAGATAGGCACACAACACTTGAACACACACATAGGTAGGTAAATTAATCTACTTCATTACTTCAATCTATGCATAGTATAGAACAAAGTCGCTTAAATTAAAACTTAATTACACACACACCAACCACCGCAAATATCTACATAAGTCACTTAGCGCGTCCGAATTCGTCAGTTTCGCCGTTCCCGCTCGTGTGGTCAAGTCTAGGTACATAAGTTAGGTTGGGTTATGTCGGCCGACCGGGAAATCGAACCTAACCTCACTCGGCAAACACGCACAGACCTGCCTTCATCCACTGACGAAGAACGCCTGCTACTGAGGCCAGTTTGGATTGGACCGCTATTTATACTATCTTGTCTTGTCGCGGCGTTGTCGCGTCGCGCCCGCTACGCGACTGTAGCGGCCGCGACGCGACAACGCCGCGACGCCAGCTGCCTGTCGCGCTAGTGTGAAAGGTATGGCGTGGCGATGTCGCGCCAGAATCGCCACGCGACTTGTCGCGCGACAAGTCGCGCCAGTATGTAGAAGCCTATAATGTCGCAGAATCGCGTCGCGCGACAAGTCGCGCCAGTGTGTAGAAGCCTTAATGGAATAGAGTTGGACCCTGTTGAGTCGACAGTTTTTCTTGGAATCACTATTGACGCTAAATAACAATGGCGCTGCTATGCTGTTAAAAAAATTCGACAGATAACCGATGTAGATACGGCCAGAATTGTTTATTTTAGTTATTTTCATAGTCTTATGTCATATGGGATTCTTCTCTGGGGAACCTGTGCGGACATTAATACCGTCTTTGTTTTACAAAAAAGGGCTGTTCGAGCCATTTACAACCTAGGTCCAAGAGATTCCCTTCGAGAAAAATTCAAAGAAATAGATATTCTGACTGTAGCCTCTCAATATATATTTGATAATCTTATGTATGTACACAAAAATATATCAAATTTTAAGAAAATGTCCGATATCCACAATTTAAATACCAGGAATAAACATAATCTTGCTGTACTTCACACTCGCCTCCACAGAGTAGGCAACTCGTTCATGGGTCAATGTACACGCTTTTACAACAAACTTCCTATTGCTATTCGAAATTTACCCATTAAACGATTTAAAATCTGTAATAAAACCAAACTTAAGATAAGCCTTATGCTAAAACCATAAAACTTAACATTTAAATTATGCAAAATCATCATTATGTACAACTATATATACATATTGACATTGATGAATATTATAAGCAAAATTAAGTGAATATTTATGTACCTTGAAAAGTATTATATTACTTTAATTATTGTGAATGTGAGCACTATGTGGGTCATTTTTATTTATTTCTTGTGGTTTTTTTCTCTTAGTTTTAATGATGGTCTGGCATTTTGAGTACTTTATGCGGCCAACCTAATTGTCCTTTCCTTGGTATTGTTCGTCGAGTCGTTGAGCTCCTTAAGTTTTGAGTTGAGCTACACGATTACTGACAAATGCTTGCACTGACTGGACAGGTCCACTCAAATTTGTGTGGTTCTTTCCTCAAAAGACCATTTCAGACATGGATCTACATGGTCCTCACATGATCTGACCAAGATTATGTCTGGACTTTAAAAGAGACTTTGACCCTTGAGTTTGTTTCGCCATTTCTTCTCAGGGGTAGTCAGATAGGAAATGTCGACTCCATCTAGCTTATTTTTTAATATGACGTGTAAAAGTGATTCTCATATCCTATTTACAGAATAAACAATTTCATTTCATTTCCTTTAGTGATCGAATGCAACCAGAATATTTTTTCGGACCAGCAGATTATGTAAGGTTGATTTTGCAGGGAATCTTTACAGTACCTACCTAAATCATATTTTGAACATATAAATCAGTGCTATTAGCAAGTAAACATATTTTAAAACATCATTAATTCAAGAATGGCCGCATAATAGCTTCCGGAGGCCCTCGCTTAGCTCTCGGAACCCCTCGCCTGATTTTCAATTCTATTATATTCGGCTACCGTCATTAGCTTGTCAAAAACTTATTTCCTTTCAGAAAACCATTTTGGTGCTCCGTTTGAAGAAAGGTATATTATTGGTACACCAAACACTCATGAATACGTCATGGTAATGGTTTTTATTATGATTTAGGCCAGTTTGACAATAAATAAATTGTATTTCAGAAAAAACACAATTAAGATTCACAAAAAACAATTTTCCAAGAAAAAAATAACATTAAAGAAAAAAGTGTGACCGCCCATTGTAAAATTACGATATAAAATTTCAACATTTATATCTGTAATTTTCATGTAGTGTACATAACAAAGAGTATTTTATTTTTTATTGATGCCTGTACTAATGAAATAGTAGATTGTGTCACAAGGGACCAAAATAATGTATTAAGGGCAAGAGCGATAGTTTGAATTCAGAGCGAAGCGAAGGATTCTAGAGTAGAATCACGAGTGTAGCGAGGGACCCTATAGTAGAATCCCAACCAGGATTTCAAAGTACGTCGCGAGGTTAAATAATTTTGGTACCATGTGGCACACTCTGCTTTTCCACACCCTCTATGAGAAAAATAAAAAAGTAATGCTTTTCAATAGTGATGAATTTATATTTATATAACAAAATAACAAATTTATATTATTATCAAATTAAAATTGTCTGAATTATTTTGACAAAAAGTAATGAAAAAACGAATAAGAAGTTCCCGCGTATTTTTTTTTAATTTGTTTAACCAATGCCGCGTCGGAAAGTGCGCTCTTTTTAGTACTGGTCAGGACTTTATCGAAGCGAATTGCGTTCAAACTTTTTAATATTTAATTAAATTAGTGTTCCAAATTCTAAAGTCATTTCGTCACTGTTATTAAGTGCGCCGAAATTACTCATTTTGCTCGCACTTATCGAGGAACCCTTCGCCTCTTTTCGAATCTAAGATAAAAAAAAAATATTGTTTCGCAGACACCAGCGCTTTCCATACTAGGTTATATAAAAATAAATATTTTATACATGTTAGTAGACCTCCCGATGTGAGCAGTCCCTGAGATAGCGCTTTACACATCACACAATTTATCAAAAGATCCGGCTACAACACTTACACATATTGGCTTAACGTTATACGATTATCTATTTGATGTCACATCAACTGAAAACATTTCACGGAAAAATCTTTTAGAAATTCCTCTATTTTCTCAGAAAGTTGCCAGATTGATATCACACTCGATGAATTTCTCGAGGCTTTCAATAGATGTTTACTGAATTCTATTTCTTTTTAGGGTTCCGTAGTCAACAAGGAACCCTTATAGTTTCACCATGTATCTGTCGCGGCTGAGCTCAGAGACTCTTAGTACTAGAAAGCTGTAATTTGGCATAAGTATAAAATATGTTAATCACGCCGACAAACAAACTTAACATTGTAGTTAATATGGAAAATAAAGAAAAGGGAAAAACAAGCATTATAATCTATAGAATTTTGGTATCGCAGGCGGGGACAATCAAAAGTTACACCATATTTCAGGTTATTCTACTGTCCCCGCCTGCAAGACCAAAATTATATAGATTATAATGCTTGTTTTTTCCTTTTCAGTTATGTGTTTTTGTAGTCGGGTTTTTTGTTTTTTAAATAATTTATTTTATTTCAAGCTTTTTAGTTTTATTAATATATATATTTGAAAATTACTCATTACTAGCTTTTATTTAATACCAATATTGTTGCAATTAATTAAAAAAAAAACTTCCCTTCCTTTTTTTTTGTATTTGCAGATGCAATTTATAAATATTATATAGCCTATGTCACTCCCACAATTAAGACGAATCTAAGGGCACCTCATATGTTAAAATCCATCAAGCCGTTTAGGCTACAGAGCGTGCCAAAGAAATAGACATACATACATACATACATACATACATACATACATACATACATACATACATTTATACATACATACTCTCGAAAAACATTACCCTCCTGAGGCAGTCGGGTAAAAAACAAGTTCATTGTTCCGATACATTGATATACGTCACGGTCAATTCTCCAACTGCAAATTTAAGTTGGCCGACTATTACTCGTTACCTTGTAAAGCCTCTTAGCTGTAACAGTTTTCCTTTTCATTTCATAATAATTATGTACTACTGCCATGATGTTTTTCACATCTCCATAGACAACCATTTAGATGGGGGGGGGGGGGATACATGACTCTAACAAAAATTAGCACTTTAAGGTTTAATATTACGCAAACGGATCTTTGAATCTAAAAATTGTTAAAATCTAAACCATTTCTCGATTCAAAGATCTGTTTGAGTGCTAATTTTTGTTAGAGTCAAGTGTCCGTCCCCTCGTCCTGCCACCCCCCGCCTGCTAAATGTTTGTGATATGTGAAAAAAATCACGGCAGTAGTATACAGGGTGTGGCGTAAATAGTAGTCCAACGTCAAGGGGTCGATACACCGTATATTCAGCTATCACGTACCACAATTTAAACCATTTTTCACCTTAACTTCATTAATTTGTTAGCATACAGTAAAATTACCAATTCTACAATCATTTTTGATGATTTGCTATCTCTTTGCTATCAAGAAGTATTCAACCTTTTTCAGAATTCGGTGCTGGCATATTTCGGTCTTGATTTTAAATATTAATTGAAAATGTTTTGGTTCGTCTTAGTTCGAGAGACGTCATTTTTTTTCCTCGGAGGAGTGATACACAGAGCTACAACACACAGAGAGATTGTTGCCTCGAGCAATGCAGGGTTTTTAGAACTAATACGCGTAAATTGTAAAGTGATATTTTTTATACTACAATATAATTTGTGGATCTGAGTATCTAAACGTAATTATTTGCAATATCTAAACGCAGAACCTAGGATGGTAGCAGTGGAATTACCACATTCACCAGAATATAGAGTTTCTATTTACATAATATATATGCTAATTAGCAGGATTTTGTTGGCAGTGGTTTCATCGTTTAAACTAAGAGACTTTGCTACCTAATTTTTTTAGAGGAGTATTTACGGGACAAAATGTTAATTACTGCTGTGATAACTCAATTTTGGCGAAGAAGGCTCTTGTTTTTTGAAACACAAGAATATTATTCTTTTTTTTTAATTGAATTTTAACTTTGGAGCCAGTGCCTAAAAGTCTTTGCAACTTATGTTTAATGTTAAGTAATAAATAACTGAATTATGGAGTTTATCGTTAATAACAATAATGTGAATCCATCATTTATACGTTTTTGGAGAATTTAGCTTTCATGGCAAAATTAAAAACCAATTTCTGTCTTCATTCAAATCAGATAAGTCATATTATTGTCATATTTTGATGTCACTATGGTCACTTCTCTGACTGGATGTGTAGTGAATAGTTGCGAATTGATTTGTTTACTAGTTTTTTTTTTTTGTTTTGTGGTAACGCATATAACACAAGGTGTGCAGAGATGATCGAGTCACAGTTGCTGCTAGCATGTGTGATGAGCATCATAGTTTATAACTAACAAAAAGTACTAAGCTTGTATAAATTCTAGTTAGGTTTACGTATTCTGAGTAAATTAAAAAATAAACGCACTACAAAATGACACTACGTCAATATTATAGCGATCGTTATAGCGATTTCATACAAATGTCAAATAATGACAGTTTTAATTTGAATTGGTTTTGTTGTTTGGGTTTACCAATTTTGATTGTGTGGTTTGCGTTGTGATTAGTTAGTTACTTTTTTATCCCGGTAGAACATTCGCGTGGGACAATAGCCGACCACCATGCGGGCGAAGCCGTGGGAAAAAGCTAGTACAATATAAAGACTTTATTCAACTACCAAATACATGTTTCAGTTTCGCCTAATACATAATAGGTAGGAATAAGCCGACCATGATAATAAAACAACATGATGGGTATGCGCGGCGTCCGTAGCCTTTATCCTTCAGAGGTCATAAATTCACATTCGCCTTAGTACCTCACTTATTATAAATTGTTAGGCATTTGTAATATTGCAAATAATTGTAAATAACATCACGACTGACAATTCTGTCAATAAGCCTTTTGATAAGTATTGTCTATGATAAAGCTTCGTTTTCACTAGTCGTTCGCGACCCGTGTCTCAGATGCCGAGGAAAGTTGGGCAACGTCGCGCGATGTCGACCAACGTCGCCAGATATCTTGCCGCACGATCTTTTCATAAGTTTTCGATACTGTCCGACATGTCGTATAAGACGTTACCCGACGTCGCTCGACATCGCCCTACATCTCTAAGGACACGTGTCGCAGGAAGCTTTATCAATCTGAGTATGTCCGCACGGTGCACGATGCACGACGCAAAGCGATAGCGCGTTGGATTACAGTTGCACGATAACAAACCATCGTGCCTAGTTCACGTTGGACGTATCCCTAGCTCGTATTTCTGCATCCTTTATCCAAAATCGTTTCATTTTCTTTGATTTGCCTTTTGATCTTTACGTTGTGTATCATAATAATAACAAAATACATGAAACGCGTCATAATTATTATAGGTACTCCATGCAGTTCTTTGCAAAACAGACATGTTTTGCAAAGAAGTGCATGCAGCACGATGGGTCACGGCGACCCATGGGTGTGGTGGAGGGCTTAATATTCAAAGTCGACGACTAGTGACACTTTTCCCTTCAGTAGTAATTATTGGCACTATTTCCGTCGTCTTTTAGTGTCGTACTGTTTACAACATACTCTTTGGTTAACTGTCATGAGGTCAGTATAACCGGGCAAAAAGAAGAGCAAGGGTGCCTCTTGTTCTTTAAACAACGTTTTTTTTAGCGAAACCCAATACTAAAAAATTGCTATAATTACCTTTTATCTTAATTTTACCGAGAACTATCTTTTCAGAGTATTTTTTTACTGTAAGTCTAAATACTAAATACGACACACAAATTACAAGTCCCGCTTCTTTTCACAGTGAGTTTTACAGAATCCACTGGCTGTTTCAACCATAATAAGTATTCCAACTAAACGAAAACTCCAATTACAAAATACAATAACTTCGTCGAAAACAGAAATCTATAGTTATATTACTTTCCTTACAAGAAAAGTTCCCTGTTGTCCGTATCCTACTTCGCCAAGTTTCCAAAATCCGAATCATACCTATATTCTAAATTATAAATAATACTAAATTCTGGTCGGTCACTTATTTTGTTTTTTTTTTTTTGTAGGTAAATAATTAAATAAAGCAGCGTTGTGTTTGCAATTTACAAAGCTGTGGTAGCAATTAAGACTTGACCTACTTAAGTCGATAGATTCTTAGGTTTTCTTGCTTGTGCGTGCGTGTGTTTGAAAAATAGAAGCTTGTTGATGGTGTTTTGTTTTGAAACAATAATGTCCTTTGTTATATAGGTAAGTAATTTACAAAGCTGTGGTAGCAATTAAGACTTGACCTACTTAAGTTGATAGATTCTTAGGTTTTCTTGCTTGTGCGTGCGTGTGTTTGAAAAATAGAAGCTTGTTGATGGTGTTTTGTTTTGAAACAATAATGTCCTTTGTTATATAGGTAAGTAATTTACAAAGCTGTGGTAGCAATTAAGACTTGACCTACTTAAGTCGATAGATTCTTAGGTTTTCTTGCTTGTGCCTGTGTGTGTTTGAAAAATAGAAGCTTGTTGATGGTGTTTTGTTTTGAAACAATAATGTCCTTTGGTATATAAGTAAGTAATTTTGCTGAAATGAAAGGTATTATGAAGGACCTTACTTAATCATTACCATCACGCCTGTAATCCCCGAAGGCTTAGGCAGAGGTGTACTTATGGTACACCAACATTTCGCCAGTTATGTTTAAGTCCCATGTAATAGGGAGCGCGCCTATCGGCATCAACCGGGCACAAATCCAGACTGCGGGCTGCTACTGAGAAATTCCAGATGGAAAAATCCAAATACACTTTTGCCCGACTCGGGAATCGAACCCAGGACCTCAAACTCAGCAGTAGCACTTGCAACCACTAGACCAACGAGGCAGTCTAATAGGAAAGAAATTAAATATATGTAGTGCTGTCAATTTAATTTCAACTAAAACTATGCTGAACTTTTGATAAAACTTCTAAACTATACGCCTTTTTTTTTTTGGATGTGAAATCATCATATAACTTCTCCCGCTGTGGGCGGAGCGGGAGGGTGTGTCAGACACTTACTGACTAAAACCCACCCGTATTCCTTCCGTTGCCTGTGTTGCCGGGGGCCTCGGGAACCCTTTAGTACTTTCCCGCAACCCCGGCAGAAACGGTACGCCTAACGCTAAACTAGTGCAGGCTAAATAAATAGGTTCTATACCTACATTCAAAAACAACCATACATACACAAACTCACGCCTTCTTCCCATGGGGGTAAACAAAAACTATAGAACGCCACCTGCACATATTCAGAAAAGTTGTCCATCAATATTGTTTTAGTTATTTTCGTCTCTAGAAAGTCCTCGCCCACATTCGAAGTTACCAGAACCATACTGTATCCTTTATTCGGCCTAAAAATTACAAGCAAAGTCCATATACCTTTCGGACCTTATGCCAATCGAAATCAGTATCTACTAATGAAACATTCAGAGACTAAAACTTCAACCCTCGTTTTCTATAAAATGATAAGTAGCTACTAAAAATAATTGCTCAGCCCCAAATTTTTGCACGGACACGTAATTTTTAGAAGCTCTTTTCTTTTTTAATCAAGATTATCTTCGACCTTCGACCATTCGCCCCGGCTGATGGAAAACGATGATTATTGTAAGATGAAAGACGTATACCGAATCGAGTGTCTGTTTATCTCTGCCTGGGGTCAAACACGCTCAAGGTAGCTTGGGTGTTCCGATAATAAAAAAAAAGAATTATAAAAAGATCATGGTTTATTTAATTACGGAGCTTAATTAACATTTGGTCTCAAGATATTTAGCGTCCTTGAGACTCATTTTATGGTAACGGAATGACATAAACGTTAATGGAAGGAATGGGCTATTCACGTCTTTATGCTTTCCTAACATGAATAAATTCATAGCTGTTAACATCGGGACCACATTTAAACTAATAAAATAAAAGAATCTTAGGTCCTAAGCCAGCTCATGTACTTGTGTACCAAACATCGAAACCTGTTCAGCTGTTAAGGCGTGAAGAGGTTACAGACAGACAGACGAGAGTTACTTTCGCATTTATAATTTATATCTATACATATGTATAATAAAATAGTAGTGGAGTCAAAATTGTACATTGAATATTTTTGACAAAAATTGGTTGTCTGTAAAGTCAGTTTACGGACGATAATTTTACGTGATAACGAGAGAGAGATACGTCACAAGCCGAACGCTTAGGCCAATCGTGCCTCTCTATCGCTAGTTCCGCGCTCTCGCTTGCACGCTCGGCTTAGGCGGAACGTGACACTTTTTCGTGCGTGCAGCCGGCGTTCATCGATGTATAAGACGTTATCACGTTAAAAAGTAATTGCTACTTAGTCTGGGTCGATTATTATGCCAAAAATATTGTATTTAGAATTTTTGTCTGTTCGTCTGAATGTAAGTTCCATCACCCAATACTGCCGGATACATTCAGTTCATGTTTTGCATAGATATTTCCTACATATAAGTCTGCTCAGTCTATAGGATATAAATTAGCATGCTGTTTATTTACTTAATACTTTAAGCACACATATGTACACTTAATGCCATAGTAATTTTCTACCAGTCAACCTTTGGTTGATGAAGAGACAAACACTGGTATGTAGGTGCAATCACGAAAATTGTGGAATAAATATTTATTTAAATAAATATTACATATACCTTTATTATATTATTGAGAACTTTAAATATAATATATATACTTAGTTATACATAAATATAAGACCAAATAAATACACATAAATAGGTACACGAATATTACCGTTGTGATGATACTGCCAGCTTCTTACGAATATGCTAGCGAACTTTAACTTTAAAGGATAATCTGTTGGCTGCCATCCTGATTTCCTAGGGAAGCGCATTTCACAGAGAGATAGACTGAACGAAGAAGGAATAGTGAAAGAAACTAGTGCGGTGAGTGGGACATTAAATAAGACGATTGTGTATGAACGTACATTTCTATTGTGGTTGGCGCAAATGTGTGTGTGTGGTTGGCGTAAATGTGTGAAAGTGGGGGGGCGAGATAACTAGGAGAAGAGGGAGAGTCAAGAAATGAAAACAAGGTGCCATGCGCCCTTTGCTCTCTGCGCTGGCGTATGGGCAACCACTTTAGAAGCGACCGGTGCGCAGAGATGTGATCTTATTGATGCAGATTGAAAGCGAATCGAATGCAGTTATTGAAAATGCAAATTTTGTCGAGGAGATCTGTATTCAGGTCATAGTAGCATACACAACATTACATCACGCCTTGTTTCCCCGAAGGGTTGGGCAGAGGTGTACCTGTAGTAAACCCGCATTTCGCTAGATAAGTTTAAGTCACATGTAATAGGGGGCGAGCCTATTGCCATCAACCGGGCACAAATCCAGACTCCGGGCTACTACTGAGAAATTCCAGATAGAAAAACCCAATAACACTTTGCAGGGAATCGAACCCAAGACCTTATGCTCAGCAGTAGCGCTTGCAGCCAGAGCCTAGACCATCGAGGCAGCTTTTGCTATCTGCGCTAGCATATAGGCAGCCACTTTAGAAGCGACCGATGTGCAGAAACATGATCTTATTGATGCAGATTGAAAACAAATCGAATGCAGTTATTAAGAAGACGGTCAAGTTTGTTGACGAGATTCAGGCATTCAGGTCATATGTAGCACACATCACCATAATCGATGATAGGGAAAATGAAGGACTGCACAAGCATTGTCTTGAAGAATCCCCAACATGAAAGGACTGCTGACGTTCTTGAAGATAAAAGGAGAACCATTCCAGTGCTTCGGAAGAGACTATAACCATAGGACAGTATAGCTAACAGGATGTCGTGACTGACGGTATTAAAGACATTCGAGAAATCAACCAACACTAGAGCAGTAACTTTGGTGTCTTCCAGTCCTGCCCTTATATCGCCAGTCAGTTTAAAGAGGGCGGAAACAGTACTATATCCCAGGTCTGAACCCAGATTGAAGAGGGCTAATTAGTGAATTACGATGAACAAAATTGGAGAAATGTTTGTGGACACAGGCCTCGAGCACTTTTTAGGAAGGGAAGTATAGAAATTGGACGGAAGTAGGTACAAAGCTATTTGCTTTGTGGGATGAGCAATATTACATTATGTTCGTATTCTTTTTTATTTTACCGCAGTATTCTTCTGTAGATTACCGCAAATTATAAGAAGACGAGCTAAAAGATCAGCATAATGCAAGTAGTTACAGATTTAACCTTTTAAATGATCATTACACGCATGCATGATATACAGTGTGGATATTTGAGACGTGGCAATCAGGGTAGGTACGTTAACCGATGTACCTACGGGATAACGGTCTTAGGAGACTGTCCTTAACCTTAGGAGAAACTTTGATCTGCATTCACAGATTTTGAAGAAATGTACAATCAGCGAGATAGTGGGCAATTTTTACAAAAACTTTTTCATGTGTTACATATTTCCTCTCGCTTTCTATGGGAGTGAATTCGTGAACAGGGACGGAAGTGTGTAGACAGGAAGTGACAGCTTGAGCATGGAATAAGTAAGTACTTTTTAATAGCATAGAATTAGTAAGTACTTCATAAGTCGAGTGTGTCGAATCTCGACCAGTGGGCGACCACTAGTAATGAATAATTATTCGAATAAATATTACAGTATAAAGCTTTTAAAATTCTGAGGTTAATTTCTGTCGCTGATCAGTTGCTTATTACCAATATTACCAAGGTGAAATGTCAGATGTTACACATCTTATGCGACTACTGTAAAGCACGCTCGTTTTTTTTTATGCCATAGCCTGCCAGCCTCTGCTGGGACATAGGCCTTCTCTCTGTGAGAGAGAGAGTGGGCCGTAATCCCCCACGCGGGCCCAGTGCGGGTAGATGTCACATGTCTTCGAATTTTGAACATTCACAAAGCAATAAATAAAAATGAAATGCTGTTTGTTGGTAATGCCTTGATCACACATAAAGAGTAGATGGGCGAGACCGTGCCCTCGGCCGAGTGCTCAGGACAAGTAAATACATCACCGAGTGCTCGGCCGCGTTGAAGGGCAAGACAGTCACTCGGACCCTGTTCTATCTACTAGACCAGCCCCGCGCTTCCCCGCACTGACTCGCTTGCCCACTTGACAGGCATAAACATGCACTCAGTGCTGCCAACTTAGCAACTTTATAGCTAGGACTATTTTTCGGGGTCATGCAGCTATATTTTTTTTTTTTTAAACTAAACTTTATTGCATTATTTATTTATATACATATTTAACAGTTTATGTACACACATATAAACAGACAAGAAGAAAGGAACAAAAAAATACGTACAAAGGTGATGTTTATTTCTAAAGAAATCTCTTCCAGCATATCTGTGATAGGACAGTAGACAAAGATTTATTGTAATTACCAAGTTTATATTTTAATAATAAAAACAATTACTGATTTTTTAATAGTCTCGAGTTTGATTTAAAACATGATCATACCAACTAAGTAGCATTTAGCTACTTCTAGCAACTTTTTTGAGTAACAAAAAACTGACTATCTGTATTATCTTTTTACGATCCGTTGACTCGCTAGTCTGCAGTATTGAAACTGAACTGTCTGACTGACTCGGTGCCAAGTTAAAAAATACGTGAATACACCTACTCGTCCTCTCGGCCTAGTATCATTTTCCTGTCTCGCCCATCTACTCGGTCCGTGTGATCCAGACCGCATCACCGATTTGTTTAATCGTTTTTTTTAATATCTGCCTCATTGGTCTAGTGCTTGCAAGCGCTGCTACTGAGCTTGAGGTCCTGGGTTCCATTCCCGGATCGGGCAAAGTGTTATTGGGTTTTTCTTTCTGGAATTTCTCAGTAGCAATCCGGAGTCTTGATTTGTGCCCGGATGGCAATAGGCTCGCCCCTATAACATGGGACTTAAAGATAACTGGCGAAATGTGGGTGTACTACAGGTACACCTCTGCCCAACCCTTCGGGGAAACAAGGCGTGATGTTATGGTTTTTTTTTAATATCGTTATAGTTCAAATAAGGTTTTTAGGGAAAGAAAAATTGAAAATGTTACCTGTAAAATTGAAAGTTTTTTCTATGGGATTTTTATATGAATTATTGAAAATAGGACAGGACAACGTGTTACCTATATTTTAATAAATATTAGTAGCTAAAATATAAAAGGTTCAATACACAGTGTCAACGCTCTCCTCAAATGATATTTGAAAGTCACATTACTTCTATTGAAATAATATTTTACTATGAAATTAAACAACAAAAGGTAAATATCAACACAACTAAATGTCTTTCAAATTATATTTTTATGCGCAGACACGATCTTAAAAATGTGTTGTTGAATTTTATTAAGCTTGTATTATAAAGTAGTTAATAGGTGTCTGGGGCATCTCCAAGGTGTTTTATATGTATGACAATACATAATTACATTTTATAAATTAAAGTCGTCTCTGTCTGTTCTCGTCTTATTCTTCTTAACTACGATTTTGATCGGTTTTCACCATCATTATGAGAATTTATTCCGGAAGGTTTTTATGTCGTCATCATCATTATCTCAAGACGTCCACTGCTGGACATAGGTCTCCCCCAAGCATCGCCACTTCGACCGGTTCTGTGCTTCCCACATCCAGCAGATTCCTGTAGCCTTCACAAGGTCATCAGTCTTCCTTGTAGGAGGCCTTCAAACGCTACGTCTTCCGGTACGCGGTCGCCACTCCAGAACCTTTCCGTAACGTTTTTATGTATAATACATATATATTAATTTTTAAAGCTACTTCTTCTTCCCAGCTAAAGCACTGAAGGGCGGGGGACTGTGTTACGTAATTTTAACGTTCAAAAAGTGCAGATTCTAAGCCTAGTTTGAATGACTTTTGATTTGAAACTAACATATAGGTATTTTATAAAGATCGAAGATCGATTCCATGCGAAGCAGGGGCGCGTCGCTTGTACGACAATAAAATTAAAGCGTTTTTATCTGTTTGAATTTTAGTAATGTAACAAACCTTTGAGGTGCCATAGTATTTTATAAGTAGATTTAAAAAATAAAGCGTAAACCGTTATACATAAACTAAAACGACCTAAAACCTTTGCAAAATGTACTGTATCCGATTTTTCATGAATATACTTGCACAACATAAAACACTCACGCCTTTTTCCCATGGGGGTAGGCAGAAACTATAGAACGCCACCTGCTACGCTCCTTACATACTTCTTTTGCTTCGTTTACGTTCATACATCTGGTCATACACGCACGCTGGTTGCGAGTACTACGCGCCTGACCTTTTTGAGGAACTATTTGTGGTGTTTGTAAGGAGTTTGAATTAAAACAAAAATAATCAATTAAGTGGCCGAATCAACAAAAAAGTACCTAATATTTAATGGTATTCATTTTTAATCGCTAATCGCCAGTAGCCAATTAATAATTCTATTACGTATTTAGTAGGTACTTACTAATTCCATAGTCAATTTTTATAGGTTAGCCAACATAATGTTTACTTTTTTATTGAAAAAAACACTGATATTTAAAGAAAAATGCGAAGTGTGATTTTCCCCACACGTTTTGTGTTTATGTAAAAATAATTAATTATGATTATAGTACCTACTCCAATAGTATAAATAGGTAAGATAAAAATAATAGGTAGGTATAGCAGGCCAAATTAAGCCCGAAAATTTAAATACTAAGAAAAAACTAAATCCTAATGGCTTTCAATATGTTTTTACCTGTTAGAAGCTAGCCAGAGTGAATTTTAAATAAACAGGTCGATAAACGTAAATGGTTTACCTACTTTTTACAGAACACGTAAGTAAAATTAGGTTCAATAATACAAAGAAAAAAACCAGTCTTGATGTAAATTAGATAATTTAAAATGAATTAAAACTTGAAACCTTCACTATCAGATAGCCGTAAAGTTAAAATCATAGATTCAAACCGTTACAATAACATGTTGATTAATTCATAGAATATTATTATACTTTAAAATAACATAGACTACAATTAGCTTAATATAACAACGATTGTTACAAAACAAACAGCTAAGTATTTTCAATTAATCCTATTACGCTTTATGACATTTTTATGGAGGCCACTTTACGCAGACTGACCCAAATTGACTCAAGGGAAGCATGAACTTTTTAATAAAAAAAAAAGTTCGTCTTAAGATTGTGAGGAAAAGTCAAAATGGTTTTAATTCGACTGTATTTATAGGTCTTTTGAGTTAAAAATAGTATTTATAGTAGGTATCCTTTTCCTTCAAAATTCGTTTAATAATAAAGATGTACTCAAATTAGTACAACGTGTATTTTTCTTAAACGTTGATAACATTATGAACTTTGAACAGCCAATCACATGCGAATAATCTTTTGCGCAGTTAGTGGGAACGATTAATTTCACTTTATATTATATGCACTTAAGTTTCGTTATCGATAAGTATTTCGATTTAATACTTTTGAAATTCGATTGGAATTATATCGAATGGAATCAAGAGTCAATGACGCCGATGCTCCAGCTCATTCAAGTGATATCAACGTCCTTATTCCGTTGAGTTCTTAGTAAGAAACCAATGGAAAAAGTACGTTCACACTAAGAACTTTTACAGTACACGAGATATTGAAATTTTGTTGTTCATATTTCTGATAGGTACATAAGAACAAACTTCAAGATGTTCTTAGAAATTTGTTAATTCAAAAAAATCAATCTGCCTATTAGCCTTTTCCCAACTATAATGGGGTCGGATTCCAGTATACCGGATGCAGCTGAATACCAATATTTTACATGGAGCGACTGCCTATCTGACTTTTACAACCCAGTAACTGGGTAATACGATACCCCAAAGACTGGGTTGTCAGACTTTCGGGCTTCTGACGACCCCTAACGACTGTCAAAGATCCACAAAAGACAGCCGGCACCAAACTGCTTAACGTGCTTTCCGAGGCACGAAGGAGTCTCGGTATGTAAATGGTCATCCATCCACGGCCCTACCGCGGTAAGCGTACCTTAACCTGATGGATCGACCCGTGCGGCTGTTATTACTTAGACACGAGCTCCTTACCTGGCTTATTAACCCTAAGGAAAATAGAAGACAAAAGTACCTAGATGTGAAAAGAAAAGACTCTTTACCATTGATAGTCTGTTCGTTTGACCATGCTGCATCTGGAGAGCCAATCGTAACACTTAAGGGTTGGGAAATCGCTGTGGACCTTGGCCATACAAATGCGCGTCGCGCTCACGCCACGCCGTCGTTTGGTTTCAAAGGGAATATTTATTTTTAGTAACGAAAATATGAATATTTAAATAAAATCGCAGATATAATAATTTGGGCACGCCACGATTGCGGCGATAAGTCCCCTCTTTGAGGAGTGGCTGGAGAGGCGCCACGGCGTCCTCACCTTCCGCCTGACGCAGGTCCTCACCGGACACGGCAGCTTCGGGAGGTTCCTGTGTCGGATAAGGCGGGAGGAAACGTCCGGGTGTCACCACTGTGTGGATCGCCCGGAGGACACGGTGGAGCATACGGTGGAGGTCTGTGCCCGGCTTGGGCAGAGCACCGCCGTGTCCTAGGTGGAGGCGATCGGCGGCAGAGACCTCTCGCGTCCGGCCCTGGTTCAGGCCATGGTACGGAGCGAGAGGGCATGGGCAGCCGTCACCTCCTTCTGCTAAGCAGTAATGCTCGCGAAGGAGGAGGCGGGACGGTTGAGGGAAAGGCAAGTTTCGCGCCCTCTCGCCCCTAGCCGCCGCAGGAGACGCCCAGGGCGTCGGGAATCCCGGGCGGATTTCCGGCCACCGTAAGCGCGGGCTTGCGGACGGTGAGCAATGGGTAGCTCACCGTCCGGTAAGGACCAGGCCCGGGTCGACAGCGCGTTGTATTCCACGCGCGCCTCAAAGAGATGTCGTCAGCACATATAGTAGGGGTCCACTAGGGCCGATGCCTGCCGGGGTCGCGGGAAAGTACTTATGGGTCACCGAGGCCCCCGCAACACAGGCAACAGGAAGGAATACGGGTGGGTTTTAGTCAGTAAGAGTCTGACACACCCTCCCGCTCCGCCCAGAGCGGGAGAAGTTATTTGATGATTTCCCACCCTCAAAAAAAAAAAAAAAAATATAATAATTATAGATAATAAAATAGTCTGTTCATACAAAAAAATACATGAAAATATCTTAAGTAGTTTGAAAGTAATATCGTTTTTATGCTTTGGGTGGACTTTACTTTCTGCATTTATTTCATAAAGTATATTACTACAATACTTTAATATTCACATACAGAATTTAACACATATATGTTACTTGCATTATATAAAGGCGTAATAACACATTTCAAAGTCACTAAAATAATATATCTGCGCCTTAACTTAGGTATTAAGTATTTACTTTCGCATAGAGAATCGTATTTTTCGCTTAAACTTACAAATACAAAATAGAAATAAAATATCTAGAAGTTAAGTCAACAATGTTTTTCTTCAATTATTCACTACCACGAAAAATATTGGTCAGTGGGTCGCGGAGGAGTTTTATTCAGCTCGTGTCTTACGCTGTCGCAATTTAATATAATTAGAGACGCACCAGCGGCTCGGCTCGGGATAATAGAATAATTAACTTATTTTACGGCGACTTAGGTACGAGTAAATCCCAATATAGCCGACGGTATGTAATTAACTGTACCCACTTGACTGGAATAACACATAACATTATATCACGCCTGTATTTCCCGAAGTGTTAGGCAGAAGTGCACCTAAATTACACCCACCGTTTGCCAGATATGTTTAAGTCCCATGTAACAAGAGGCGAGCTTATTGCCATCAACCGGGCACAAATCCAGACTCTGGTATCCACTGGAATACTTGTATTTTAGTTAAGGGTTACACTACTGCCCAAAAAGGAGTGTAATGTGTTTAGGGTTCATGCATGTATGTATGTATCTATGTGTGTTTTTTTTGAGGGTTGGGAAATCGCTGTGGACCTTGGCATAACTTTTAAATGCCTGAACAGATTTATATGTAGGTTTGGGGTATCGTTAGAATCCATCCCGAGTGCCAGAGGCTATAAATATTTTTTCACTCCTCGTGCTCAAAAAGTCCATAAAGAGCAGTCCGTAAAACGAGGATTTTTTTTTTGTTTTGTCTGTTACCAACGAGCCTACAAAAACGAAAAAGTCTTTATTCATAATTGGAATAATCATGAATAAAGACTCGACTTATTACTGTTTCATAAAAAACAACACATTTAATTTTTGAAAATGGAACCAAAAGCGGTGACCTCTTCAGTAGAATGTAGCATTGCTTTCTGGCTACAGAAGAAATTAAAAAAAAGGCTTTGGGCTTTGGCGCGAAATCTTTAGAATGTTTCTATAATTACAAATTGAATTGATGACCGTAATTTATTTTACAACAGTGAAAATGTCATCATCTAGTGAGAATGGAGATCCTAAATTTTAGATGGAAGACAAAGGAACAAATAATTTTCAATCTGTTCCCGTCAAGGTCACAAAGAGTCTTTAAGGAGGACAGGGAAACGAGTGGGTTTGCTTACGGAAAGAGTTTTTTACATACTTAATTATTTTGATGAACTTTCCAAAAAATATCAAAGTTCAACCATTTGGAGCACATCAATCGTACGAACAACTATACAGACATAATGTCAATATAAAGCTATAATTATGTCAATTTGACGGTTTTTTCAAGAAATTATCCACCGGCTACAAAGCCAAGAAATCCAAAGTTTTCACGAGAAAAGATATCGAGAATTTCGTAAATAAGGCATCAAATGAAAATATATACCTACTTACATTTGTAAAAAAATTCTATTACTTTCATCAAACTAAATTGGTAGGTACCAACCAAAACACAGTTTTAACACACGTATTTTTGTTTTAGTCAAGTTGCTTTAATTTTTGTATCCAGCGGTGCCTGCAGAGGGATAGAACTGGCTAGATTGAAAAACACACACGGAGGAGCTAACCAAATGAATTGTCCGCTGCCTGTACAAACTTACCTCAGTCACGAGTATGGACCCCCCCCCCCCCCCGACCCTTGCTCGACGAAGTGCCAGCCCGCGCCGTAGCTAATAATAATTATCCAGTTATGATCCAGCCTGTCCCACCTTGCTGTCCTCCCCTCAGCGACGCCCTAAACCGAGGTTCGTAGTTTCGTACCACACAGGGGGTGCCCTTAGCGTGCAGTCGCTTAGTAATGTAAGAAATTCGCCCCTGGCTGGAGGCTTTGAGTCCGCTTAAGACAGGCATAGGATAGTCCGGTTAGGATAGTCACGACCTCTCAAGGCTACGATATGCCATTCATAAAAAAAAAATGAGTACGGGCGCTTTAGTCACAGCTTGATGGGTTCAGATATGAGATATAGTGTTATTTTTTGGGGGAATTTAACCAATAGGGAAATAACCTTTAAAGCACAGAAAACGTATATTAGGACAATGTTTGGATTACAGGTTTCAAATATTGACTCTTTCATCCTTATATACTCGTATTTTTGAGGTTGCTGTATTTGTTAAGACCAATCCGAAGTTGTTTAAAAAAAGTCAGACATTAAGAACCGAAGACGACGGGATAACAATAGCTTATTAAATGCGTAAGAAGGTCTCACACAGCATATAAAATCACACACTGTATACATATATAAAAGTGTATTTTGCATGGCGCCATCGCCAGTCATATTTAAACCCACGTGTGTGCGGATGCGGGGTGAATCAGTGGTGGACATTTCGTTCGCCAGCCCCGCTCCATCGCCGCGTGTAGTTGACTGGCGCGTCATGGAGGGGATGGAGACCTATTCCGATCACCGGTATATCCGGTTTGACGTCTCCGCCCAGACCTCGAACGCGCCGGTCCGACGGGCCCCGAGTGGTCCGCGGTGGGCCCTGAGGCAGCTGGACCGGGAGCTCCTCCTGGAAGCCTCGGTGGTGCAGGCCTGGGTGTCACCACCGGACAGGCCTGCTGACATCAACGTCGAGGCGAAGTGGTTCCGGGAGGCCATGTCCGACATATGTGACGTGGCAATGCCGCGGGTCCAGCCTGGACGTGCCTCGCGCCAGGTGTACTGGTGGTCGCAGGAGCTGATGGCTCTGCGCACTGCGTGCGACGCCGGTACACCAGGCACCGCAGGCTCCGTATCAAACCTCCGAATACGGAAGCCATTCAGGCGGAGCTGTACGAAGGGTACAGAGCGGCGAAGACCGCGCTCCAAGTGGAGATCCTGCGGGCCAGGGGGTTGGCCCGTGAGGAATCGCTGGGGACTCTGGACAGGGACCCGTGGGGACGCCCGTACAAAGTGGTGTGGGATAAACTCCGCCCATGGGCTCCCCCGCTGACGCAGAGTCTCCGGCCCCAGCTTGTGGAGGACGTGGTGAGCGCTCTGTTCCCTTCGCGAGGGGAACACACCTCCCCCCGCCCATGGCTCCGCCTACTGCGGTGCCCGATGCGGACCACACCGCCGACGACGACGACGACGATGCTCCGGACGTGACCGAGGTAGAAGATGAGAGCGGCGGTAGGCAGGCTTAATGCCAAAAATACCGCCCTAGGACCCGACGGCTTACCTGGTAAGGCCTGGGTCCTGGCCTTGGAGGCTCTCGGGCCTCGGCTTAGGGGGCTCCTAAGCGCATGCATGGAGCCGGGCCAGTTCCCGCTTCGTTGGAAGACGGGGAAACTGTTCCTCATAAAGAAGGCAGGGCGCCCTGCGGACTCTCCGTCCGCTTATCGGCCCATCGTGCTGCTCGACGAGGTGGGCAAGCTCTTTGAAAGAGTCATTGCTGACCGCCTCGTCAGCCAGCTGGTGCGGGTGGGGCCGGATTTGGCGGAGAGCCACTTTGGTTTCCGCAGAGGGCGCTCTACGGTGGACGCCATCATGCGCGTGCGAGCCCTGACGACGGGGAATGCTGTTGCCCAGGGTGGGGTCGTCTTGGCGGTGTCTCTAGACATCGCCAATGCCTTTAATACCCTGCCCTGGAGTTGCATCAGGGAGGCACTTGACGGACAGGGCCATCATATACCCCGGTCACCAGGGAGTGTGGAACCGGCAAGAGATGTCGTGCGGTGTCCCACAGATCGGTCCTAGGGCCGCATCTGTGGGACATCGGATACGACTGGTCCTACAGATTTTCGTTGATAGCAAGCAGGGCCTTGGCTTCATTTAAAAGTTCTTTCGATATTGTTTCTGAGGTATTTCTCAAACTTGATATATATGGATCAGAAGTGTACAATAAGGTATGGAACACGTCTTCACTGGTAGCCGCTCTTGAACACTTTCTAGAATGATGAAGTCTAAACTTTTTGTAATCCTTATTTCGGGATTCTTGCGCGTCTTCGGACAATTGTCCAATAGGTAAAATAGCATAGTACTCAATGATTTTTTCTCCGTGAATAAGTATTTTATGCACGGAGGAAGGCATATAATACCAATTATAAATATTTACGTACAGTTGGGCTGTACTATATGCGTATTCACCAAACTTTTTTGAATTAATAGCCATTCCAGATGACATAGTTTGTAGTATTATGTACATTCGTTTTATAAGTTCTACGTCTACACCTGTAATGTCTGCAGAGCAAGAGTAATTCTGAAAAAATCTCCGAGCTATGTTTCCGTCATTACTCTTTCCAGTGCCTTGTCGAGGTTTATCGACATGCAGTCCCATTTCCTCCCTAAACCGCTTTTGTACCAATTTTTTCTTTTCGTCTTTGTTTTTTTTTATTTTCCGGTGTAGTAGTTGACCACTTTTCAAAAGAAAAGTTATAAGAAATATGTAAGATCATCTCCATACTCCTAATCCAAACATGTAGTGTTGACAGTCCGTATTGAAATGAACTTTCATATCTCGTGTCCTAACTGCTTCTAAGTTATTCATTTGCCGAGGAGTAGCACCACAAACTGTACAAGAAGCGCTCGAACGAGTTTCAGTTAAAACTTGTGCCACTTTACCATCAATCATGGTTAAAAATAGATCATGAGTAATTTCGATTACCTCGCTATTCTTATTTATCAGGGAAGGAGACAGATTTTGTATTTGATTGTTGATATCAACCACAACAGACGCGGTTTTTTCAGGAGTTTCTTTGGCAAATTCTAACAATATAGGTCTGCAATATCTTACAGATGAGTAAGTTTCATTCTTCCAAACAACAGTATTAGTTGTCTCATCTAGGAGTCTAATGGGTACAAGTGAAGCAATAAAAAGGTTTGCATCTGATATAAAATCGCTTTCTTCGGGCAAAACTTGCTTGTACTCACTCTGCCCTGATGACCCGTCACAACCCCATTTACAGAATAGTTTCAACTTTCTTAAACCGTTTTTGTAAACTGAACCAATTAGTAATATACGTGCCACAGTATGATCCAATAAGTCCTGCAGGTTGACTTTTGCACTTATGTTAGTAATGGTTATGCTCGAACCTGGTGGGTAACACATCTTCTTCGCTTCGACTAAAGTTGGATAAGAAGGAAACACTGAGCAGTTTTTGTCCGCCAAACAAAGTCGAAGTTTCCCATACTGTTCTTTGTTAAGGTCTAAGTCAATAAATGTCCGTAGTGCTTCTTCCTTTGAAAAAGGTGTAACATCTTCAGGGTTCTCAGTTATGTATATAACAATTTTTTTCTTATCTTTTTTGAAGCAGTTCGTATAATATTAACGATTGCGGCCTCCTCCGTCTCACCCATAGACCGTAACTCCTGAGCATATGCATTGAGCACACAGTCCAATCCGTACTCTTGTATTAATTCCATGTTTTTTCGTTTTTTTTTGTTTTTTCTGAAGATTCTTCGTATGGTTTTGAGGGTCTGCCGCCACTACTTACAGGCATATTAGGGTCATTAACCGTGACCCGACACTCTAGTGGAACACGAAATTGACCATCTAACCAGCTGACGTTCTTACTTTCAAAGCGGTCTTTCATCCGAGATGCATTTCTCCAGCGTTCGTTACATTTAGATACCAAGTTTCTTTGAATGGAGGAGACCACAGTAGCCATATCCTCTGGTGACAAATTGAAATTTTCTTGTAAGTAGTCTATATTATACCCATTTATCAACAAATTGCACAACACTCGTTTACTACAAACAAATTCACCCATTATTCAAATTAGTCAACTTTGCAAATAGTTGAAAATATGGTGTTAACTGCTTTTTAGGGCAACTGAATGTTTGACCAACAACTGTGAATGTTTCAGAGCTCACAATCCTTTTATAGGCCTATGAAATAGTGCTATGTGCAAAAAGTTAAGATACTAATAATTTGCACTCCCATAACCAACCTGTTTTTATTTCGACCCTAATAGGTAAGTGACCATATTTTATCAAGTAAGGTGGTCAAAACTGTATCAAAACCACAAAGAACTATTAATAATAATTATCACTCTAATAAACTGTTTATCAATTTGACCTTAATAGATAACAAATGATTTTATGAGAAATAAAAAGAACCTGAAAAAAAATATATTTTTATCTCGCGATATGTTTTGGCACCGTGTCAGAAAAAGTGCAAATATGTGCAATTTTTTTTTTTTCTCCTTGCGTAAACTAAAGTATAAAGATCTAAATACAATAAATATCTCGACAGCGGCAAGCAGCGGTAAAGGAAAAATGTCTTGTTAAAAAAAAATTACCCTAAAAAAATATCATCTTAAACTATATTGGTTAATTTTATTTTATCCATGCAATATATATAACAACGACTTTCACGTGAAACGGTTTTGAGACGGCTTTGTATGAGGCTTTCCCATAGTGCGGCGGCCGAAGTAGCGGCACGTGGGGTTGCGACAATCGTCGAAAGGATCCAGCAATTGGGACTCGAGGTGGCCCTGCACAAGTCCGAGGCCATGTGTTTTCATGGTCCTCGGAATGCGCCACCGTTGGGGTCCCAAATAACGGTAGGAGGGGTTTCCATCGGCGTTGAGTCGACGATGAAGTACCTGGGACTCGTCCTCGACAGCCGGTGGAACTTCGTGGAGCATTTCCGACGTTTGGCTCCCAAACTGGAGCGGGCAGGCGCTGCACTGAAACGGCTCCTGCCCAATCTAGGGGGTCCAAACGCCTCCTGCCGGAGGCTCTACGTAGGGGTCGTGCGGTCCATGGCCCTCTACGGGGCTCCTGTATGGGCGCGCTCTCTGGCGCTGCGGCCAGCCCGCCGGTTGAGCGCGGCCCAAAGGGTCATGGCCATCCGGATGGTCCGGGGATACCGCACGGTCTCCTGTGAAGCAGCGAGCCTCCTTGCCGGATTGCCGCCATGCCGCAAAAGTCCTCGCGCACGTATGGGAGTGGCGCTAGGAGGCGAAACGCCGGGGCGTAAGTCCGCTGCCGCGAGAAATCGCGGTACAGCGGACGGAGCTCCGGCGGGATCTCATGGCGTCATGGAAAGTACGGTTATCGCAACCCAGTGCTGGGCACGCCACGATTGCGGCGATAAGTCCCCCTCTTTGAGGAGTGACTAGAGAGGCGCCACGGCGTCCTCACCTTCCGCCTGACGCAGGTCCTCACCGGACACGGCAGTTTCGGGAGGTTCCTGTGTCGGATAAGGCGGCTCAAAGAGATGTCAGCTCAAGTGTAGGGGTCCACTAGGGCCGATGCGTACCGGGGTCGCGTGGAAGTTCAAAACGATTACCGAGGCCCCTGGCAACACAGGCAACGTAAGGAATACGGGCGGGTTTTAGCCAGTAAGAGTCTGACACACCCTCCCGCTCCGCCTAGAGCGGGAAAAGTTATTTGATAATTCCAACACAAAAAAAAAGAAGACCCTGGAATTCGAGGTACTTAGAACAGGCCCCGTTGAATTATTGTCACGTCCTATTGAGGCCACACGATTGAAATACATGGCCGACATTCCAAGTAGCCCTTAATATTACGAAATGGTTTTAGACTACAGACTCCCGCAGACAGGCACGACACGACACTAGTAGCACAATTTCTATGAAAAAAAGTGTCGCGCCCGCGATATTGCGCCAGTCTACACGAGCCTTTAAGGCACGTGTATATTACCAATCGCGATCAAATAAAGTAGGTATATTCTTTTTATACAATTATTCCTTTGATCATAACATTAAAACAACATAAAAATGATGGAAAACCAATATAACAAAATATTATGCCTTTTTGGAAGCATTTCGTGGAAGTTGTAATAGTAACTTACCAATTTCAGCTATATTAATATTGTGAAAACAAAAGGTCCAATTTGAAATAATTACCTACTTATTATTCATGTTTTTGTACACACAGAAAATACCAGTCTGTAAATGAGATTTCATATTCTGAATTTCTGAGTATTTTTTCAGCACGCTTAATAATAACCTATCTAGCTTGTTTAATTTTGAACCTATTTTAGTAGTTGAATAAATCATAGGTTGAAGTCTTCCTATTACTTATGTAACTACTAACTACTCGTAAGTACCCTAAAGTTTATTAAAGTTGAGACGCTGTATTTAGTAAGTAGACCGATATGATGAGGCGGGACGGTTGAGGGAAAGGCAAATTTCGCGCCCTCTCGCCCCTAACCGCCGCAGGAGACGCCTTGGGCGTCGGGAATCTCGGGCGGATTTCCGGCCACCGTAGGCGCGGGCTTGCGGACGGTGAGCAATGGGTAGCTCACAGTCCGGTAAGGACCAGGCACGGGTCGACGGCGCGTTGTATTCCACGCGCTCCTCAAAGAGATGTCGTCAGCACAAATGTAGAGGTCCACTAGGGCCGATGCCTGCCGGGGTCGCGGGAAGGTACTCAAGGGTCACTGAGGCCCCTGGCAACACAGGCAACAGGAAGGAATACGGGTGAGTTTTAGTCAGTAAAAGTCTGACACACCCTCTCGCTCCGCCCAGAGCGGGAGAAGTTAAGATAATTTCCCACCCAAAAAAAAAAAAGGCGCACTACAAATTGGCGGCCATAGTTACGTATTCTGATCCATTTGTTTATATTTTCATCAGATTCTTTTAGAACAGATCATACACAGGTGCACGGATTTGTACGATTCGGATAGTTCGGTGGTAAGCAAATGTTACGTGATCATCCGTCAAATGTATGGAGATTTCACATCCGGAAACTAAAATTTTGTGTAGTGCACACTAACGGCCTTGCACTATTCCGTATCTACGGCGTTGTTCTCCGATCAAATAGACAGGAAGGCTTAGACTCTGGAATTAAACGCTTGCTCCTGGTTCTGTAAACAAACGACGCAACCATTCGCAATGTAGTTAATAACGCTTTAGTAAGTCGCATTCTGTACGGACTGCGTGACATTTTGGGTCATTCTGGTTACTCATTGGGATTTGAGTTTGTAACACGATGCTTTTGAGTAGAATGGAATAGAATATAATAGAATAAGAATAAGGAGATTCATTATGGTGTACATAATAATGTACACCATAAAAATTACAAAAAAGAAAAAGACCGATATGATACCTAATTGTAACTTCGAGTAAGTATCGAAGAATCGAATATATTTCGAAGTTTTAATCAATCACTCATTTTAAATATCTGTTTTTGTGTCGGATTTAGAAAATGAAATACATTGTTGAACAAACAAGCAACTGCAATGGATTTAAGCTTCTATTTACCTAAATGAGTACCTCGTATAAGCTGTGCTCGTACAAAGTTACTGAATCAAGGTTTGACATAAATAGTTTAGGAGATAGCGGGTCTAAAGAAGAGGAGGAGTAAAGGAGAGATCCCAGTTCTAGAAAATAGAGTAATAAAGCAGTATGCGCGATGTCTTGGCGATGTCTCTACATTGCGAAGCGGTTGGTCGGCTCCTGACGTGACCTATTTTTTGGTCAAAGAATCAGTATTGCCATACAACGTGGCAATGCTGCCAGCCTTTGGGCACGTTTCCTGTTGACAGCGATGCGGACGAATTATTTAATGTTCTTCGATATTCTGCCCTCCCTTTTTCATATAATTATACACATAATTATTATTATTTTAAGATTTAAATTATGAGTTTTTAAATGATGTAAATGTTTTCAAAATAATAAGTAATAAAGTCAAATTGGATAGATCGGGAGATTTCTATCCAATTTGACTCCACCACTGCCTTTTTTGTAGGTACATAAGTATATCTGATCTATGTCGATAATATGTTAGCGTCATTGGCAACGGAACGGAGTGTTGCCATTAAACACTATAAAGGCTCCTACATATTGGCGCGACTTGTCGCGCGACGCGACGCGACACAAAGACACCGCGTGTAGCGCTACACGCGGTGCCTTTGTGTCGCGACGCGTCGCGCGACAAGTCGCGCCAGTATGTAGAAGCCTTAAACGCCCATAGGCGTCATAACAATAAAACTTATATTGTGTATCATGCAGTGTCCTTCAAACTTGTTAAATATTATATTTATGTATACGTATAAACTTTTAGAACCTGTATTGAGTATTTATTTTATTTTTATTTTGCATCTCATTTTATGCTGCACCGGTTGACGTCGTCACGTCATTGCCGGCTGTCGGTGAAAACCAGCGCCGTGGCTCTGACTTGCATAGGGTCACAACATTATGCTGAGTGATGGCCTTTTTGCGTAGCATAAGTATTTTCCCCCAACTTTTTCTTTTTGTTTTGTGTTTTTTCTTTGCGTCATGTCTTACCGCAAATAAACGCATTTTCTCTTTTCTTTTTTATTTCTATATTCCAGTTACGTTTTTTTTCAATTAATTTAAGTGCATTTCCCTAAATAACAAGTCGAGACGATTTATTCTAAGAATTCTACCAACTACATAAGGATGAACTGAACAGACTTCCTAGTTTCATCATAACAAGGGAAGTCATAAAAATTACTATCAGACGCACGTGTAACGATTAATATTTGTAATAACATCTATTCGTTAGAAAACAAATTTTGTTTACAATTTAAGGAATGTGCGTAGATAGATACGTTTTTACTATTAGACGAACCGAAATTAAAGTTATATTGGATTACGTGTATAATGTTGTGAAACTAACGTAAAGTAATATTTTTGTATAAAATAATTTCTGTTTACTTCTTTGTATAGAACAAATAAGATCCCTAAGATAAAATAAAGAAAGTAAGACTGTTGAAATTGAGATGGACAAGGGGGTAACCACACCTATTACAGTGGGAAAGTGATGGAGCTATAGAGTACTTATAGCTCCATTTCTTTCTCACGCTAAAGTAATATTGAAATAATACTGCTATAAGAGGTGATGGTTACCCCCCAGGACTCATGACGAGTCAGCAGGGCAAAATAGACAAAAAATATAAGAGAATGGCAACCACGCAATGGTAAAAAGAAACGAGACAGACAGTCAAAAAGATGGACAAATGACATTAGAAGTTTTGGAGAGGCTATCTAGTCAAGGAAAGCTAAAGATAAAGAAGAATGGAAACAGCTGGAAGAGGCCAATGTGTCACAAGACACGCTGATCACTAAACCGGGAAACCAGATGTGTCCGTGCCTCGGAAAGCACGTTAAGCCGTTGGTCCCGGCTGTCATTTATAGATCTTTGACAGTCGTTACGGGTCGTCAGAAGCTCGAAATTCTGACTACCAGTCTTACCAAGGGGTATCGTGTTACCCAGTAACTGGGTTGTGGAGATCAGATAGGCAGTTGCACCATGTAAAATATTGGTATTCAGCTGTATCCGCTAAGACTGGAAGCAGACCCCAACATTATTGGGAAAAGGCTAGGCAGATGATGAATGATAATTGACATACCAGTCCCTCATGACGGGAACCTCGTGAAAGCCGAGAAAAATAAACAAATCAAGTATATTGACGTCGACATGTAGGATGTGGATTCAGCAATCATTGTGCCGATAGTCGTATCAGCCAATGGCATAATTGCCAAGAGACTCGACCAACACCTAAGGAGGCTCTCGTTGGGCAGCTGGATTAAGGGCTTGATTCAGAAAGCGGTACTTCTGGACACGGCTCGCATTGTTAGGAGGTTCCTCTCACTGGAGCCCCGACCGCCGGTAGCTTGGACCCTATTCCCGATACCGGTGGGCTACTTTTTTATATTTTGAAATGTTTTATATTTTTTTATTTTTTAATATTTTCAATTCAATTCAATTAATTTTTATTTATTGGTATTTCTTTTTTCTCAACAGATTTACTCGCCAAACCTGTTCGTTTGATGGCGAAAGCGCTTGATTTTATACAAATTGAATATACTTGTAATAACTAATCTTAAAACTACCACTTACGTACTATTTCGCTCAAGGATCAGTCACACCGGCACGAATGGATTGATTTAAAAATATAATTGTATGTGTAAATAGTGGAATAAAAGAAAATAATAATAGAAGTTTAATATGATTTCTCAGGTCTTTACCTAAACAGCACAACCTGAGGTTTGTTGAAAAAAGCTGTTTGAGGTGCTGAGGTGAAAAATATTTTTTTTTGTAGTGCTCTGCATTGCAAGCCAACGTAACAGAGCACAGTTGCAAAAATCTTAACAGCCCTTTTTACAAAAAATACCTTTGACCAACCTACCTACCAATACAACATGTAATCTGTGGGTCGGCTCGTCTGAAATTGTCCAAATTGAACAGTAATGGGGCTTAAAACGTCCACGATACACCCTTTTAGCGGCGCTGGCGGCGTATACGGGATTCATATAACATTGTTATGTTGCTATTGAACTATTGAGAGGCTGATAAGGCTCGGATGGTACTTAGGGCCACGGTAGCACTTACGGCCTGTTTCACGATCTCCGAATAGTATCCGACTATCCGTGTCTCCAATATTACTTCCGATACTCACGGAATACCTTCAAAAATGGAACAGGATTTGTATGAAATTATGTACCAAGTAAGTTAATGTGAATTTTATCATAAGTAATGGTTTTAAACAGGCCCTAAATATTTCAAGATTGTAGTTGTTATTTTTTTTTGCTTTTGACCTTTTTTCCTCATATATATTTCTGTGTCGTATGTTTTTTTGTCAACATTGCAGGAGTAATTTAGAACACCTAATCGACATTTAGGTTTTTGGAAGCAGGGCTGAAGAGTCCTGCTGAGTCATAAGCCCAGCGCAATAAACTAAAGACAGGTATCATCATCATTTTAGCCGAAAACGTCCACTGCTGGACATAAACCCTGAGGCGTCGCCAAATCGACCGGTCCTCGCATTCATTGGATTCCTGTGGTATTTACAAAGAGAAAGTTAGTTAGGTATATAATTTCTAAATTTAATTGTAGGACAAGAATTGATTAATTGAGAAATTAGATAATATAATTTTCAGTAATAACGCTACTGTGCACAGCAAGTCTACACGCTTTCAAGGAACCCATCGTTAAAAATACACCGGCTCAAATACAATTGCTTATTTCAACAATTGACGACCGTGGCTCGAATTTTATTATACCTACTTGAAATAAAATGAGGTGCAAAATAAACTTAAGTGTTGTTTATTTATTTTCAAGTACGATAAGAAAAGCTTTTCACACGAGTGCGAACCAATAAACTTGTTAAACGATACGATAAAAATACAAACCATTATAATGTGATGACGCAGTTTTTATTGGACATACAGTAGGTATACAAACGATCTAGATGCGCCCCGCGGTTTCACCCGCATAAGTCTTGAATATCGGGATGAAACGTATCCTATGTTCTAACCCAAGTCATGGTCTAATCAAGGGCCAAAAAAAACGGTATAAAGACACAAAACTCTTTTGATTAAAAAACACACATCCTTGAAGACATTTTCAATGATAACCCGTCGCCTCATTATCTCAAAGTCAATACAACAAAGGGACTCTGAAACAGCAACTTTTGTAATATCCTGAATATTACGAGGATTCATTATAAACCTCTCATATATGGACGTGTTTCGTTTCTTTACAAAAGGCCTTTCTGCATACCAATATCGTGTCACGCCATGGTTTTTGAAAGGCCCATCACCTTCAAAGCAAGTATTGTCTCTCATTCTACCTTTAATCCATTCAAAGGTTGTCTGTAAAAGATCGCTTTTAGCTATAAGACCGCCTATTGTATTATATTTTATATTGTTTGTTTTTTTGTTTGATTTTAATATAAATTTTATTTTATTTACATTTTTTTATTAATTATTTTTATATATTTATTGATTAAAATTTTAATTTTATTTCAAATGTACAACAATATGATCTTATATGGATTGAAATAAATGATCTTTGAATTTGGTTTTTTTAAATTGTGTCATAGGGTGACATGAATATGTATAAATCTGTAATATTTTTATTTTTTATTGTTTTTTATTGTATTATTTTTTATTGTAATTATTATTATTTATGATGTGCATTATTATGTACACCATAAAAATTCTCCTTATTCTTAATACTCTTTATTAAGAGTATTCTATTCTATTCTATTCTATTCCATTCTACTCAAAAGCAACGTGTTACAAACTCAAATCCCCAATGAGTAGCCAGAATGACCCAAAATGTCACGCAGTCTGTACAGAATGCGACTTACTAACGCGTTATTAAGAGCCATTTCACGTTTTCGCGCGAATATCGCAGATTTCAGTCGCCTAATTTACCATCTTAGGTAATACTCTGACATTGGTGAATACATGTAAAAAATAGACTAATCCTTCGTTTTGACACTTCATGTAACACATTTACAAAAACTTATTTGTTTACTTTGTGGTGATTAATCTCCCACAACCAGTTTACTGAAATATCATCGCCGAGTCAATTTCAAACTCCTATATCTATCATTAATATTTATAAATTTAACTGAAAAAAATACATAAAGCATCAGAAATATAATTTGATCGACACAAACAGTACTAGAATATCGATTCTTAATAACATTAATAATATCATTTATTTACATAACCAAATTACAAGATGATTATTAACATTAACTAAATTAAATTAAAACTAAGTTAGGCTTAAAAAAGGCCCTCGGGGCATTGTACCGAGGATGCTGGCGGCATTTCCTCGCTGAATTGCAATGCTGATGCGTTGCGCGAGAAAGCCGCCAGCTTTTCGGTCACCAGTTACATCAACTAGACGTTTCGCGATTTCCGCAAATAACTTATGCGCACTGGGACCCCACGGACCGAGGGTCTCGACGCCAAAGGGCACAAAGTTGTACTCTCTGCCAAGGCCTCCATATTTAATAACTTTCAGATTTTCGGCATTTTCTGCCGCTGCACCCGCTTTAGAAGTAGTCCGTTGGAGGTGGGACGGTGCCAGTGTGTCTACACAGGTAGCGTCCCACACAAGCATCCGTCCCAAACTCCACGGGACCAAAGACACACCATCAGGTCTTTTGCCATCATCTCTGACAATGCCAGTCGGCTCAAGAAGAGCAGGCACATTGATGCTGGCAAGAGACCGGCGGATTATGTCATTAAGTGTTGCATGTCTTGAAAAGCGGCCTGCACATTTTTGACAACAAAGTCCGTGGTGACCCAGTCGGTCCACGTCCGTGCCACAAGGGCATGTGTGTGGAGTGCATACCGTGACCCCAAGCCGCAGACCAGTCGCCAGACGAAGCGAGGTCGGATCCAGGAAGGTACCGGTATATGGAGAAGGATGGGCATGTAGCCAATGACCGGCCTCTCTGGTTCCGACCGCCAAAAGTCTTGCGCGATCCGGACCTGAACTGCGGCTCAGAATCGATTTGTATGTTAAATCGCAATAAATATCGTCCCAGCTCCTCTGAGATTTTAGGTTGTCTGGAAATTCTTTACCCGGGCAAGCAATTTGAAAAGCATTCTTGGCATCCTCCAAGCCCGCAGTTTCATAGTTTGTGGGCAAAGCCCTTAGGACATTACCTATGAGACGTGACGTGCTATGGGTGGACGACAAAAAGGCTGGGGAAGCAACACTCGAAATTTTGCGGATTCCTAAACCGCGAAACCGAATAGGGAGGGATGCTTGTAACCAAGATGGTTCATTGAGCTGAATATTTAAAATCGTTTCTAAACTAGTTTTGACTAAATCGTCTATTGGTGAAAGCAAATTTGGATGTTTCCAAAGGGGCTACAGCGAAGCACATAAGTAAATTTAGGGACAAAAAGGCAAAACTTTAGAATTATAAGAGCATAATGAGGACTGATTTCGAGTAAACAATTTGCGTGACTTTGGAATTTAGAAATAGTGTTAGTAATGTAATCAGGAAAAGATTCTTCAAAGATGGGAGAACCCAGGAGGCAAAGTGACTTTCTGTCTACTATTTTGATATTCGGTGCCAGAAAATTTAATTTGGATTTTAAATTATCCAAACCGTAAGAAGTTTTTTGAATGAAGAGTTCACATTTGCTAAAATTTAATTCTAAACCAATATTTTCGAAATTTGTTTTAATATCTGATAAGTCAGATAGCACAGTGTCCACATCGCCTCCCAGGGTTCCGTCATCCAAATACCAAACGTTAAATTTTGATTTTAAATTTTGAATAATCGGATTTATAGCCAAGCTAAAAATTGCTGGCCCGAGGGGATCGCCCTGCTGACAGCCGACCTCCGAAGAAAGTTCATGGGAACGGTAAATTAATTTTGAAGGTTCTGCGTAGCAGGTAAGCAGGTATTGATAGAGTTCCGGAATTTTGTTCTTAACTTCTGTCAGCATGGCATCCCTGTTTACTGAATTGAAAGCATTTTTGACGTCAATTTTGACTACAATTTCGCAATCATCATACGAAAGGTAGGTTCTTAAGGCATGGACGGCTGCCTCACACCCACCTTTCGTGCCAAATCCTAATTGTATAGGTTCGAAAACAGACTGTAATTTAGATTTGATATGTCTCACCGCAATTTTGGATGCCAATAACATTAATTAGTAAAAAAATAAAGTCTTAAGCCAATTTTTAGGTTTTGTATCGCTAATAAATCGTGATTTTTTGGTTTAAATAAAGCGTAATTACATTTTTTTTTTATTGGCGAAATAAACTATGGTTTTTAACAAACCGAATTCTAAAGTTTTATTAAAATCCCTTCATTTAATTAGACATAATATCGTTATTAAAATCACTCTAAATTAGAATAAATTCCGATGCTAAGCGGGCAACCGTTTAGTACGGCGTGAGTGCCGGTCGAGGTAGGACCTGCGCCAAATTTTCCCGCGTCTCGATTTTCGAGCGCACGTATTGTGAACGAATTATTATACTACGACTACAACATTTTGATTCACTTCGTATTTTTTTGCATAAGGTAAGAGTTTAATTTATTATCAAGTTAAGTATTAGTTTAGTAGTTTGAGAATAATTACATATTTTTGTTTTATTAGTTTTAGCAATGGAGCGAAAGGGTTGTGTATACCATTGTGTCAAAAAAAGGAAAAATAAAAATTCTGCAGCCTTAAAGAAAGCAACAGAAGCGAGATATATATAATTTGCGATTCGATTACGATATTATGTACACAGTAATCGATCAAATAAGTACATATCGACATGAACTATAAAACCGTAATTACAATTTTAAGGATTTGTATACACTGACACTTCGACATATAAAAATATTGATGTTTTTAATAATCATTTATTGATAAAAAAAAATATTTATTCGTAGATATTGAAACTTGACAGCTATTTTGTTTTCATTTCAGAATGAGAAATCGCATGAATCGAGTAGAGGAGGATAGTACCTTTAGAAGACACGCCACCACCGTACCGGGTACAAGTGGAACGTCAGATTCGATAACAGAAATTGTATGTTTGTAACTTGCTACTTCAAAAAGATACAGCTATACCTCTAAACGAACGTAAACTTTTAAATATCGACCGACTGAAAAGGTTTTACCAAAGTTTTACCAAGATTGTGTATTGCTAGAAATCATAGACCCTAGAAAGGCAAAATCAATGCTTTTACGAATTCATATAATGTAAATGATATGTGATTTTTCCCAGTTCATTTTTATTACATACTTTACATAACATATATTTGTGTTTTTTTTATTAGTCTAGAAAGCTATAATATAATAACTTTTTTCATAAATCTCTAACCATGGTGCATTACGATTATAAAGGCTCAAGACTGTTTAGTCCATCTCAACACTCGCGCTACACTGCTTGTATTGTGTATGTGTGGATAGCTGCGCACACATACACAATACTGCCGTCTTTTACCTAAACTCGAGCGCAATAATTTTGTGAAATGGCTCTTAACTAGTTTGCGAATGGTTGCGTCGTTTGTTTACAGAACCAGGAGCAAGCGTTTAATTCCAGAGTATAAGGCTTCCTGTCTATTTGATCGGAGAACAACGCGGTAGAAGGAACGAGACGGAATAGTGCAAGACCATATGTTTGCACTACACGGAATTTTAGTTTCCGGGTGTGAAATATCTATACGGATGATCACGTAACATTTGCTTACCTTACCGGACTATCCGAACCTTACAAATCCGCGCACCTGTGTATGATCTGTTCCCAAATCTGATGAAAATATAAAAAAATGGATCAGAACACGTATCTGTGGATGCCAATTTGTAGTTGTTTGAATACTTTAACACAAAATTTTAATTTTAAGTCACCATAAAGATATTTTTTTTTTCATTTTACAATTGAGATAACAATGATTTTTATATTCCAGTTAATAATGTTATTCAAACAACATTTTTTGGAAAAGTTGTGTGATATAAATAAAAAAACTTCTAAATACATATGAATTTGTAATAAGTTCCCTTTAGTGAGTGATTACAAGTTCATCAGATATTTTTGGAGCAGACATTAGTGCATACGCGCCAAGTGGCCTAATTATAGACAGTGTCCCGGTCCACCGAAGCAGAAAACGGTGAATTTTGTGGAAAATATATTGGTTTTCCTTACTCTGCACTTTTCCTTTTCTCTCCGCTCTAATGGCAGCCTTGGGTTTGGTCGTTTTAACTGAACACTGTGGATTTTATGTACACTGCAAGAAATGAAACGATACTTTTTACTGTTGTTGTACAGTAAAAAAGAAACGATTCAGGAAACTTATTTTTATGTTAAAATAATTGATTACTGACAGTGCACTAAAATGGGCAAAAATAGTAAAGAGCTAAACAGTTATTTCAATTGGATGAACATTAAAGTTTACTGAAACAAACAGTTTCTTTTAAGTATTGCCGTTTTCAGAGCTTAAGAGATGCACAGTAAAATCTACTGTTATAATTCCACTTTTTTTTTTTCAGTTAGTTTTACTTCTTTGGACAATAGGCTCTATTTTTACTGACCAAAGCGGTGAATATTACTGAAAAATCGATTGGGTTTACCGATTTTTTTTTTCAGTGTAGACTTTTCAAAATTCACTTTAATTTATGTTGCTAAAGAGCAAGGGCAAATAACTTCTCTTCATTTGAAATGGAAAAAAAAAAAATGATTTAAGTACTAACTTTTTCACTGATTTTTTAATTCTGCGTTTTTGCCAGTTTGATGATGAATTATGTTCATTGTTTATGTATTAAATACACTATTAGGTACTTCAGCGAACCCATAAATCTTATAAAGAGCATAAGATTTACGGGTTCGCTGAAGTGCCTAATACTGTTTTTTTAACAGGCACATTTGATCCAAAAAGTTATCCAAATCCATTATTCCCTGAAAAGCAATTTTTGAGGCAATTATTTTTGTAACGATTGATTTTTCTGACAATATTTCTGAAAGTAACTACCAATAGATTATTCACTTAAAAATATACTCGTGATGTAAGAATTGAAAAACTCGAGAGAATGGTAGAAACAAACCGTTTCAAAGAAATACAAAAAAGCGGGATACAATTGTATGTTTTTAATAAAAGTTTAAATTGAGTCGGTTTACATTGTAAACAAAATAGCGATCCTATTTTGTTTATTTACAATGTAAATCGACTCAATTTAAATTTTTCTACGCGCAACTGAACACAATAAAGATTGTAAAACATACTAACAGTTTCCAAATTGTGGCAACACAACTTGTCGTTAGCTACAATAATATGCGCAAGGTTGTTATAAGTTTACATCTATTTAGGAATTTTGTGGTTATACGCGAATTAATCTATGTATAATATAAATACATAGATTCGCGTCACCCTTTATGCCTGAAAACTTTTATTTACGTTTTTATGTCGTAATTTTTATTTCTGCTTGTGTGCTAGCTAACATATGGAAAGTAATTTAATTTAATGTTTCGTAGTGTTAATTACTTTGTATAGAATCAAGTTTTTCTAACTAAACAGACAGGTGTGCTGCTGGGGAGTTTGTTGCGCCTAGGGAATCCAATCCCGCAAACGCGGGATCCCGCTAATGCGGGATCCCGCACCTTTTTTGCGGAATCAAAAATGCGGGATTACTCATGCGGGATCCCGCACGTTCGCGGGATTGAAAAAAAGTAAGAAAAATAGGCTCAGACGATGATCGGAACTATTATCGGACGGAACGGAACGTAATCAATGTCAGTTCCAGTACTCTATGACTGGGGATTCCCCTACGGCGCACGGGGATTTACCTTTGCGCGCGGTCAAGTGTCAAAGAATGTTATTGCGTCATTTGCGTCTTACTTGTGATGTGAAAAGGTTACGTAACGTACGACAGGACTATTATTTTTTATTATCAAGTTATCAAAGTGCTAAGAGCACGTTACGAGTGAAAAAATACAATTTATTATTAAAAATGAGTGTCAATTTAGTTTATAAAGAGTATAAAAGCTCGAGTGAAGTATGGAAACATTTTTTAAGAGCGGAAAATGGATCAACCGCTAAATGTAAGTTATGTCCTGCTATTATAAAAATCTCTGCTCGCTCTACTAAAGGCCTTCACACCCACTTGCGAACAAAGCATAACATGAATTTGAACTTGGTTGATAGCGTCAGCGTCAGCAGTAGCGTTGAAAATCCAGCACCGGGAATGGAAACGAGCAGCGCAAGCCAAATTGGCTCGTTTAGTTCAACTACTTCACGTTTAGACGAATGTGCTTCAACTTCGGCAGTGTCAGTCCCACCGAAAAGAAAGAAATTAACAGATTATTTCCCATTCGAAAAAAAAGTTTCTATGGAAGAAAGAGTGTGCAGAATGGTAGCAAAAGATGGAATCCCATTCTCAAAATTCATCACGTCAATTGATTTGCGCGAATTATTTGAATCGGAAGGCCACAAATTGCCTTCTTCTGCCAGAACGATACAAACTATGGTGATGGCCTACGGAGCATCCATTCGAAAGAAAACTATCGGCGAACTTGAAACACTGAAAAAATTGCAAAAGCGTTTCACACTAACTTTTGATGAGTGGACATCTTTAAGAAATCGCCGCTATTTGAATTTAAATCTTCACTTATTTACCGGTGGAGCTGCGACTGCGAACATTTGGAACCTGGGGCTAGTAAGAATTGAAGGACGTTTTCCTGCAGAAGCCTGTGTAACTGCGCTTGAAAAAAAACTCCAGGATTTTAAAATTGACCTAAATCTAGATGTGATCGCAGCGACAACCGATGGTGCAGCCGTCATGAAGAAAGTTGGCAGATTATTATCAGCGCACCACCAATTATGCTTCGCACATGGATTGCAACTCGCTGTACTTGAAGTTCTGTACAATAAGAGACAAGAACAACAAGAAGAAGAAATGCAAGCTGAAGTACTCGGAAACGGGGTGCGTGCAGAAAACCTCCTCGTGTGCCTGATTGCTGCTGGTTCCCTTCGAATACGTTCGGGGGAAAGAGCAGTCGTCGGGCCGGTGCATCCTGGGCACGGCCAATAGTCTCTCCATGTTTCGGAGAGGGTATTGACCGTGGCGAATTTCTGCGTGGCGGGGAGCTTCATGCTCCATCGTCGGTCGTCCACTCCCCCCTCTGCTTACAGAGGGCAGGTCGAGTGGGCGCAGAGTGGCGAGGCGGAAGGGAAGATCCGCGAAGGAGGGGCCAATATGGGCCGACGTTTTTCCTCGTGTCTCTCTGATCCAAACAGAGGACATAGGGGAGAAGCAAGGGCGGTGCTCGTTGTGCACTCACCCTGCCAGCGAGCTAGCAGCGGGAGAACTGATTCTCCTGACTGCAACCGTCGAAATCGTAATCCGTAAAGAGATCACAGTCATGTTTTGTGACTTGGAACGGGACGAGGATCTTGGCTTGGTCGCCCGGATCGCGAGGAAGATAACCTCTATAAACAATTCCTCTAATATCAAGTTTTGGTGCGTGGCGAGGATATGAATGGCTGAGGAGTAGTGTCATCTGCAACTTCGTAGTTGTAGGTGGCGCATCAGTCGTTAGCGCACCCCCAGCCAGGGTACCAGTGGACCCCCTGGTTGGGTTATAAATTTACACTTACCTAGGGACAGGGGGTGAACCTAGGTGGACTGAATAGATCCCCCACACTCGTGGGAACAATATGGACACATTTTTAAAACAAAAAAAAACAACCGGACGTAAAGAGGAGGAGAGCGATGCGGGGTCGGAATCCGACGCTGCATCCGGCGCAAAGAGCTCTGGGAGCTCAAAGCGCGAACAGACCAGGGATAGGAAGAGAGGGTCTTTAAGAGCCCCGAAGCGCCCCAACTCGGGGTCGTCCTCCGACGAAGGGGTCGGGCGGAGGACGAAGAAGATACACTCCAGCCGGCGGGGTGGAGCCCGAGGAATTAAAGGGGTGGACAGAGGGCCCTCCACTAGGGACCCCAGCAAGCCGAGCCGAGCCAGTCCAGCCGAGGCAACCAGCCCAGCTCGGCCAGCTCAGCGAGCTGAGAAGTTCGCCATGGAGGGGCCCCTCTCTGAGGTTTCCGGCGGGGGGCCGGACGCCGATGGCTCCAATTCGGAGCGTGTGGATGGGTTTGCGGAGGTGGTGGCCGCGGCGATCAAGGCTGTATCCGTTAAGAGGCTCAGGTCCTCTAAGGATCAGGCCATAGCCGCGGCCACGGCCTCTATTGTGGCGGCAGCGGAGGCCCTCCACGTCAGGCCTCCTCCGGACGGCATGTCAGAGATGCGGGCGGAGGTCGCCCGCTTGACAGCCGCCATGGAGCTTCTCCGAAAGGAAAATGAGAAGCTCCGAGCGGACCTGGCTGGGCTCCGAGGATCCGGCCCTCAGATGGAGCCGCAAGGGGGGCAGCAGCAGGGACAGGGACGGCCCGTGTCTGTGGAGGACCGGGTTCTGACCTTGGTGCGGCAAGAAATGGCTTCCTTGCGGAGTCGTTTCTCCGCCCTGGAGGCCATCGTCCTGCGCCCCCCGTTGGCGGCGAGCCAGCCGGCCTCGGGCAAGCAGAAGCCCGCCTCATACTCGGCTGCCGCGGGTGGCACGGCCAAACCGGGGTCGTCGGGGCAGAGCAATGGCACGGCAAAAGCGCAGGTGGCGAGGGCTCCAGCCCCAGCAGCGAGAGCTCCAGTCCAGGTGAAGAGGGCTCCGGCCTTGGCGGCGAAGGCATCGACCCTGGTGGTGAGACGGCCGCCGCCGCCTCCTGAATCTCTTCCGGCCGATGCCGAATGGCAAGTGGCCGGGGAGAAGAAGAAGGCGGGTAAGGCAGCAAGAGCGGCCAAAAAGAGAGAGAGGCGGCAGCAGCGCAAGAAGCGCACCGCCGCGGCTAGGCTCCGCGCCCCGAATTCCGCAGCCGTAGTGATTACACTACAGCCGGATGCGGAAAAGAAGGGCGTGTCCTACAAGACTGTTATGGCGAAGGTGGGTGAGGTGGTGCGCCTCGAGGAGCTCGGCGCTGCCACTGGCCTAAAAATGAAGGTAACGGCGACTGGGGCCCGAATGGTGGAGGTCCCCGGTGCGGCCAGTGGCCCGGCCGCTGACGCTCTGGCCGAAAGGCTCAGGGCGTCCCTAAATGCGGACGAGGTCCGAGTGTCCAGGCCCACCAAGTGCGCTAGCATGCGCATCATGGGCCTGGACGACTCCGTGACGGAGGAAAAGGTGGTCGCCGCAGTAGTTAGGACTGGGGGGTGCTCTGCCGAGCAGGTGAGGGTGGGCACCATCCATCCTGACTCCGCGGGGCTGCAAACCGCTATGGTGAGCTGCCCCGTGTCGGCGGCCAAAAATATTGCCAAAGAGGGCCAAAGGTTATTGGTGGGCTGGGTGTCAGCACAGGTTAAACTGCTGGAACCCAGACCTCTGAGGTGCTTCCGCTGCTAGGTGGGCAACCACGTGCAAGCGAATTGCACCTCGGAGGTGGACCGCAGCGGTCTTTGCTACCGCTGCGGTCTGCCCGGGCACAAGGCCGGCTCGTGCAATGCCACGCCGCACTGTGCCGTATGTGCGGCGGCTGGCAAGCCGGCCGAGCACCGGATGGGGGGCAAGGCCTGCGCCCCACCCACCAAAGCCAGGGCCAGAGGCAAGCCCTCCACCACCGCCGTCACCACCGCAGCCGTCACCACTGCCACCGCCGCTGCCGCCTCCAACACCGCCGTCGTCGCCGTCGCCACCGTGGCCGCTGCGGCAGGCCCCTCTCAGGGGGCTGGGAAGGAGGCCCAAGAGGGGGCTGACATGGAGTGCCATTAATGGCCCCATTACGCCTCCTCCAGGCGAACATCAACCACTGCGCCGCCGCTCAGGATCTGTTGCTCCAGAGCATGGCGCAGTGGTCGATTAACATCGCCGTGGTCGCTGAGCCGTACTTTGTCCCGCCCAGGGATGACTGGGTGGAGGACCTGAGCGGCTCAGTGACCCTAATTTCGTCGGCCGCCGCCGGTACTCCGTCCCTCGAGGCCGTCAAGAGAGGACGGGGTTGCGTAGCAGCACGGTTCGGGGAGATTGTCGTGGTAGGGGTCTACTTCTCTCCGAACCGAACTCTTGCCGAGCTCCACAACTCCCTTGCGGAGTTGAGAGACGTCGTCGTCGGGTTTGGTTCCCTCCCCGTGTTCGTCCTCGGGGACTTCAATGCCAAGAATTTGGCTTGGGGTTCCCGGTTAACGGACACACGGGGCAGGATGGTGGAGGACTGGGCTCTGGAGACAGGCCTGGTCGTCCTAAACCGGGGTTCTGTCCCCACGTGTGTGCGGATGCGGGGTGAATCAGTGGTGGACATCTCGTTCGCCAGCCCCGCTCTGTCGCCGCGTGTAGTTGACTGGCGTGTCATGGAGGGGGTGGAGACCTATTCCGATCACCGGTATATCCGGTTCGACGTCTCCGCCCAGACCTCGGACGCGCCGGTCCGACGGGCCCCGAGTGGTCCGCGGTGGGCGCTGAAGCAGCTGGACCGGGAGCTCCTCCTGGAAGCCTCGATCGTGCAGGCCTGGGTGTCACCACCGGACAGGCCTGCCGACATCAACGACAAGGCGGAGTGGTTCCGGGAGGCCATGTCCGACATATGTGACGTGGCAATGCCCCGGGTCCAGCCTGGACGTGCCTCGCGCCAGGTGTACTGGTGGTCGCAGGAGCTGACGGCTCTGCGCACTGCGTGCGTGGCTGCGCGACGCCGGTACACCAGGCACCGCAGGCTCCGTATCAAACCTCCGGATACGGAAGCCATTCAGGCGGAGCTGTACGAGGGGTACAGAGCGGCGAAGACCGCCCTCCAAGCGGAGATCCTGCGGGCCAGGGGGTTGGCCCGCGAGGAGTCGCTGGGGACTCTGGACAGGGACCCGTGGGGACGCCCGTACAAAGTGGTGCGGGATAAACTCCGCCCATGGGCTCCCCCGCTGACGCAGAGTCTCCGGCCCCAGCTTGTGGAGGACGTGGTGAGCGCTCTGTTCCCTTCCCGAGGGGAACACACCTCCCCGCCTATGGCTCCGCCTACTGCGGTGCCCGATGCGGACCACACCGCCGACGACGACGACGATGCTCCGGAGGTGACTGAGGTAGAAATGAGAGCGGCGGTACGCAGGCTTAATGCCAAAAATACCGCCCCAGGACCCGACGGCTTACCTGGGAAGGCCTGGGTCCTGGCCTTGGAGGCTCTCGGGCCTCGACTTAGGGGGCTCCTAAGCGCATGCATGGAGAGGGGCCAGTTCCCGCTTCGCTGGAAGACGGGGAAACTGGTCCTCATAAAGAAGGCAGGGCGCCCTGCGGACTCTCCGTCCGCTTATCGGCCCATCGTGCTGCTCGACGAGGTGGGCAAGCTCTTTGAAAGAGTCATTGCAGACCGCCTCGTCGGCCAGCTGGTGCGGGTGGGGCCGGATTTGGCGGAGAGCCAGTTTGGTTTCCGCAGAGGGCGCTCTACGGTGGACGCCATCATGCGTGTGCGAGCCCTGACGACGGGGAATGCTGTTGCCCAGGGTGGGGTCGTCTTGGCGGTGTCCCTAGACATCGCCAATGCCTTCAATACCCTGCCCTGGAGTTGCATCAGGGAGGCACTCCGGTATCACCGGATGCCGACCTACCTCTGTCGTGTGGTCGAGGCCTATTTGACGGACAGGGCCGTCATCTACCCCGGTCACCGGGGAGTGTGGAACCGGCAAGAGATGTCGTGCGGTGTCCCACAGGGATCGGTCCTGGGGCCGCATCTGTGGGACATCGGATACGACTGGGTGCTGCGCGCCGACCTCCCTAGCGGCGTCAGCGTAGTGTGCTACGCTGACGACACGTTGGTCCTGGCGCAGGGGAGGTCGCACCAGGCGGCGGCCGAATTAGCGGCACGCGGGGTTGCAACAATCGTCGAAAGGATCCGGCAATTGGGACTTGAGGTGGCCCTGCACAAGTCCGAGGCCATGTGTTTTCATGGTCCTCGGAACGCGCCACCGTTGGGGTCCCAAATAACGGTAGGAGGGGTTTCTATCGGCGTCGAGTCGACGATGAAGTACTTGGGACTCGTCCTCGACAGCCGGTGGAACTTCGTGGAGCATTTCCGACGTTTGGCTCCCAAACTGGAGCGGGCGGGCGCTGCATTGAAGCGGCTCCTGCCCAATCTAGGGGGTCCAAACGCCTCCTGCCGGAGGCTCTACGCGGGGGTCGTGTGGTCCATGGCCCTCTACGGGGCTCCTGTATGGGCGCGCTCTCTGGCGCTGCGGCCAGCCCGCCGGTTGAGCGCGGCCCAAAGGGTCATGGCCATCCGGATGGTTCGGGGATACCGCACGGTCTCCTGTGAGGCAGCGAGCCTCCTTGCCGGATTGCCGCCATGGGATCTGGAGGCAAAAGCCCTCGCGCACGTATGGGAGTGGCGCGAGGAGGCGAAACGCCGGGGCGTAAGTCCGCTGCCGCGAGAAATCGCGGCACAGCGGACGGAGCTCCGGCGGGATCTCATGGCGTCATGGAAAGTACGGTTGTCGCAACCCAGTGCTGGGCACGCCACGATTGCGGCGATAAGTCCCCTCTTTGAGGAGTGGCTGGAGAGGCGCCACGGCGTCCTCACCTTCCGCGTGACGCAGGTCCTCACCGGACACGGCAGCTTCGGGAGGTTCCTGTGTCGGATAAGGCGGGAGGAAACGTCCGGGTGTCACCACTGTGTGGATCGCCTGGAGGACACGGTGGAGCATACGGTGGAGGTCTGCCCGGCTTGGGCAGAGCACCGCCGTGTCCTCGTGGAGGCGATCGGCGGCAGAGACCTCTCGCGTCCGGCCCTGGTTCAGGCCATGGTACGGAGCGAGAGGGCATGGGCAGCCGTCACCTCCTTCTGCGAAGCAGTAATGCTCGCAAAGGAGGAGGCGGGACGGTTGAGGGAAAGGCAAGTTTCGCGCCCTCTCGCCCCTAGCCGCCGCAGGAGACGCCCAGGGCGTCGGGAATCCCGGGCGGATTTCCGGCCACCGTAGGCGCGGGCTTGCGGACGGTGAGCAATGGGTAGCTCACCGTCCGGTAAGGACCAGGCCCGGGTCGACGGCGCGTCGTATTCCACGCGCGCCTCAAAGAGATGTCGTCAGCACAAAAGTAGGGGTCCACTAGGGCCGATGCCTGCCGGGGTCGCGGGAAGGTACTTAAGGGTCACCGAGGCCCCCGCAACACAGGCAACAAGAAGGAATACGGGTGGGTTTTAGTCAGTAAGAGTCTGACACACCCTCCCGCTCCGCCCAGAGCGGGAGAAGTTATTTGATGATTTCCCACCCTAAAAAAAAAAAAAAAAAAAAAAAAGTACTCGGAAACAGACCAGATAATGAGAGTGATAATGAAAGTGAAGATGATAACGACGAGCAAGGTAATTTTTCGGTAGAGGAAGAAATCCAAGCAGAAGATTTGCTAGTGCTACCACAATACAGAGAACTTATTCAAAAAGTGAGAAAAATTGTCAAGGTTTTTAGTTCAAAATCTCCTGTAAAAAATAATCTGCTGCAACAATACATCAAAGCAGAATTTGGCAAAGAATTGCAGCTTATTTTAGATTGCCGAACGCGCTGGAGCAGTCTCGCATCAATGTTGTCGAGGTTCAACGAAGTCAAACATTGCATATCTAAAGCACTTATTGACCTTAAACTGACATCATCTTCATTTTCATTCACAGACGAAGAATATATGACTTTGACTCATATTGAACAAGCTTTAGAGCCAGTGAAGCTCGCTGTAAACGTCTTATGCCGCGAGGATGCAACATTAATTACCGCAGAAACCACATTGCGTTTCATGATTAATAAACTGAATCTACAAAACACCAGGTTAAGCCAGGAACTTGTTGTGTCACTGTCTCGCCGGATAAAAGAACGCCGCACATCAATAACTGCTGTGTTGCTTTACTTGGAAAATCCAAAAAAATATCTAGAAAAAGATTCAAGGTCTGCAAGTGTAGAGGACAATCCATTCTTTTATCCAAGTAAAGCTACGCTAAGAACTGAAATGAAGTGTTTAATTGAGAGACTGATGTCAGACGTGCAACCTGAAACTGAAAACCAGCAAGATGATGACAGTGAAGAAGACATGCCTTTATCGAATCTGCCTTCACATACACTAGAAGAAGAATTAGAGCGCAGTCTCCGTACTGAATGGATGGCAGAGTCTAGAGCTGCTGTGCGTGTACCCACTCGAGATAATTCAATTGATTTGATATTGAAACGTGAGATGACACTTTTTGAATGTGGAGGGAATAGGGGGAAGTATTTGGAAGCTGTTTATACTTATGTAAAGTCAATTCCGCCTACAAGTGTGGAAGCCGAGCGTGCTTTTTCCGCCGCTGGCTATTTATGCAACAAGATAAGATCAAATCTAAAAGATGAAACGTTGGATACTTTATAATTTCTTCGAAAGTATTTTCAAAAAAAAATAAGCTGATTTTAAATGCCTCTAAAACCAATGAATATATTCTATTTCAAATAAAAATCTAAATATGAAACGTGAAATATTGTGAATATTGTATTGTCTTAAACATCATTATATTTAATTTATAATATAAGTGATAACTTTGCTTCATGTTGATAAGAATAATTAAAAATATTTGTGTGTATTTTCTTTCTTTAAATTACATGAAACAAAAATAATAATAATTTAAATCAATCCCGCAAATCCCGCGGGATCCGCGGGATTTATGATCTTAATCCCGCAGGCTTGCGGGATCGCGATTTTGATGCGGGATTGGATTCTCTAGTTGCGCCACTTCTTCTTCCCAGCTAAAGCACTATGAAGTGGTTAAGGATGGGCGTTTGTCTGGTCGACGAGTTCCAGTAGCAGTCACCGAAGTACACCTTCAGGTCACACCGTCAAGTCCGGAGGCAAAGTCTCATCATAACTATCAAAACGAGCCCAAACTCGGCACACCTAGTTCTATTCGTCCACGAGTTCCAGTAGCAGTAACTGAAGTACACCTTCAGGTCACTCCATCGAGTCCGTAGGTAAGGTTTCATCATAACTATCAAAACGAGCCCAAACTCGGCACACCTAGTTCTATTCGTCGACGAGTTCCAGTAGCAGTCACTGAAGTACACCTCCAGGTTACTCCATCAAATCCGAAGGTAAGGTCTCATCATTACTATCAAAACGAGCACAAACTCCACACCCCTAGTTCTACTGGTCGACGAGTTCCAGTAGCAGTCACCGAAGTACACCTTCAGCTTACTTAATCAAGTCCGGAGGTAAGGTCTCATCATAACTAATAAAACTTGCCTAAAGTCCACAGCCCACATCTCTCTACTAATAGAGGGCTTCCAGTGCCTAGGAGTCACTGAAGTATTTGTATCTAAGAATTATTTAGTAAAATTATAAAGAGCAATACGAAACATTTTTTGTAAGTACCTACGAATTATAACGAAATAAGAAAAAAAAAACTCAAAGTATCAAAATTAGTTCATTTGACTACTATTCCCGCAGCTTACCGTGCGTACACTTGTGTGTGTGACCCGTGTCAATGTAGTATTTGGATTCTATACCTATTAATTTTGCAAACGCGTCCTTAACAGCACCCTAATTGCATAACACACTTTCAAACACAATCTGAGAATCGGAAGGATATTGCTAATCGCTTGGTTCATACGAGTACGTTTGAAAAATTCGTCTGCTCAACAACTGTGTCAACTGTCAAAATAAAACTCATTGCGATCAATTGTCATTTTCCCTGAGTGTGTTACGCAAAGAGCAGTGATGGCTCAGTGGTAACGGCCCCGACTTACGAGTTGTAGATCGTGGGTTTGAAACCAGGCAGGCGCTTTACTTTGTGTAAATCATTTCATCACCACTGCTCTCAAAAACGGTGAAGGAAACCATCGTGAGGAAACTGGCATGTCCTAGAACCAATAATTCGAAGACATGTAACATCTACCAACTCGCACTGGGCCCGCGTGGTAGATTACAGCCCACGCCCTCTCGAAGAGAGGAGGCCTGTGTCCCAGCAGTGGGAACATTAATAGGCTGATTATGTGTGTTACGCAAATACCCCGCTGGTTTAAAGACTTTATTTACAATACAAAGAGAACAACCGTCTTGAAGTCTAGTGGTAAGACCACCAATCTCAGACCCAGAGGTCCCGGGTTCGATTCCCAGCGGAGGAAACATTTTCTGCTCGGTTTTGTTGGTTGTAGGGCTTGTTCTAAGTCCGCCATCTTTTTTAAGCCTGTCGCCATAACAACAATGTTACCAGCATTGTTGTGTTTCGGCAGTTAGAGATAAGATTATACCCGGTCCTCTGTGGTTGAGGATTCCGGGTGAAGTTCGGTTCCACCTTCAGACTGATCATCACTTACCATCAGGTGAGATCCAGACCAAGAGCTTGCCCATTATGGAAAAAAAAACGAATTAAACTATAGTTGGCAATATGTTTTATTTCTAAAACACTTTGTTTTTGTTTTATTGCTGTTGTCACACTTTTAAAAGCTTTTAGTTTCTGGGACTCGTAACTCCCAATTATGCCAATAGCCGTGATGCTGCTAAACGGTTTCTCACTGTTCTCACGGTCTAATCACTGTCAAACAATAATCAGTCATTAACTGTCCCACTGTTGGGCAAAGCCCTCATCTCATACAGGGAAGGCACGAGCATTGCTCACCACGCTTGCTCAAGAAGGGATGGCGATTTCAGACTTATAAATAATAATAATAATAATAATATAATAATATAGTATTAGCGTTAAATCGTTATTTTAAAACTACCGTGCAGTGATGCCTATAAAAGGAAGGTGCGGCCAGTGTTCGCCCCTTACTCCGTTTCAAGCAGCCGTCGAGTTAACATCATTTTGTAATATTATCTGAAAATCGTTATTTCTATCAGAAGTATATTTTAAGTTTAAATTGTATTTATTTCGAATTAATTAAAGTTTAGTCATTTCGTTTGTTTTTTTTTTAAATAAAATTGATATCAACCGCTATTATCAGAAGTGGGATAGGCTCCATTGCCTATCTTATTTTCTGTGTCGTGCGAAAAGCTTTTGAATCATGTCTGAAAGAGCTACCACTCGTAATAGAGGTAGAAATAGGCGTGATCCAAATAGTGATGCAGTTGAACTCCAAGAAACCCTTGGAGCTATTCTGGCGCGCCTGACCGCGCTAGAAAACACCAGCCTACCCGCAACTAGCACCGTGTCGGCGACAACGACTCCGGAAGCACGTGCCGTTGTGGTGCCGGGGCAGATCATCGCGTCTTCGCCGCACGAGCCACAACCAGCAGTGCCTGAGTCGAACACCAGCATCGTTGGAGAATCGTTTGCAAGTACTTCGACGTCACTGGATGCTACAGATCGCCTCATTGGAGCGTTGAGTGCGTTAACCAAGGTCAGATCCAACCATTATTATATTTCAAACTTTGATCCCAGCATACATGATATCGATTCTTGGTGTGAAGAAGTTGAAAGGGCACGTGATATTAATAGATGGGATGACAACGAGTGTTTATCTCGGATTGCTAACTGCCTGAAGGGAGATGCACGTAGTTGGTTAAACGACTGGGTCACAAACGACCGCACCTGGTCTAACTTTAAAATCGAATTTAAACCGCTTTGCTCGCGAAGAATCGATGTAGCAAATATTTTGTTTGACGTCATGAGTACTAATTCCGACAAATATTCCACGTATGCAGAATATGCTACACGCTCCATCTTGAGACTAAATATTGTTAGAGGGTTAAGCGATGATTTAACGGTCGCGATTGTCATACGGGGTGTAACTGACGCACAAGTACGTGCCGCTGCGACTAACGCTCATTTAACGACCAAAGATCTTGTTGAATTCTTTTCTATTTATACCAAACCAAATCCCAATTCATCTGTAACCTCTGTGAAATCTTCCCAAAGTAAACAGTTTGACCGAAACTCTCGAAAACGACTACACAATAATACAAGTCGCGAAATAACGTGTTTTTCTTGCGGTAGTGTGGGACACATGCAGCGCGCGTGCCCTAAACAATCGAAAACGATTAAACCCAATGAATCCACAGAAACAATTAATAAGAAACCAAATGGACCGTGTTTATTCTGTAAAAAGCCAGGCCATGACGCCTGTCTGTTTTGCTAAACAAAGATCTGAATCGCGTAATAAAAACAACGTTAATTTTTGTTTCGAGTTGAAAGGCGCGTCAACAGATAGTGACGTCACAACGGCCGTTATACAGGGTATACCTACAGACGTGTTGATAGACAGCGGATCGCGCGTTTCACTTATTTCGGAATCGGTCCTTAAATATTTTAACTGTACCCGACTACCCACATACCAGGTATTACGCGGCATAGGTGATCAAAATATTGAGTGTAATAGCCGCGTAACATTAGTTATAGAATTTAGCGACATCTCATTAGAGGTGGATCTTTTTGTTGTTCCTTTAAAATGCCTAAACGTGCCAGTACTAATAGGAACAGATGTCTTGAACCGCGAGGGGGTAACGTACATTCGTGCAAACAAGAGCAACGTATAACTCGAATTCCTAGTTCGGTTGGTCAAAATGTATTGCTCATCAACTCAAGTGAACAGTTTTTAGTTAACACGCCGCTTGAAGGTAGCGATCGTGAAAAATTAATGTCAGTCGTAAATCAATTTAAGGAATTCTTTATTATTGGGACTGCTTTGACAACAGTCACAACTGGTAATATGCGCATTGAGTTGACGAGTGAGACACCGATTTGCTATAGACCGTACAGACTTTCAATCGACGAAAAATTGAAAGTGCGTGATATCGTAAAAGACTTGCTAGACAAGAACATAATCCGCGAGTCTAACTCTCCATACGCAAGTCCGATTATTCTTGTCAAGAAAAAAGACGGAAAAGATCGCATGTGCGTTGATTACCGCGCGTTGAACGCGGTTATCGTGAAAGATCGCTATCCATTACCCTTGATAGAAGATCATATTGATCGCCTTGGTAAAAGCAAGTTCTTTAGCTGTTTAGATATGGCGACAGGCTTCCACCAAATTATGTTGGATAGCGACTCTGTAGCGAAGACCGCCTTCGTGACCCCAGAGGGTCACTACGAATATTTAAAAATGCCGTTTGGTCTCGCGAACGCGCCGGTCGTATATCAACGAATAATCACAAATACACTTAAATCACTAATTGAGTCTGGTAAAGCCCTCATATTTATCGATGACGTGTTATTATTGGCGTCTTCTATCGATGAAGCAATCGAGACCGTACGCGAGGTATTAAAAACACTTACTTCTTCGGGGTTTTCCATTAACTTAAAGAAAAGTACATTTGTGGCTACAGAGGTTGAGTACCTAGGTCGAACTATCTCTGAGGGTCAGGTTAGACCGAGCGAACAAAAATTAAGGTTTTAATAGACTCCCCTGTGCCCAGAAATGTAAAACAGGTTCGACAACTACTCGGTTTGGCAGGGTATTTTCGTCGCTATATACCCGGCTATGCATCTAAGACAGCGCCCATTGCTAGTTTAACACGGAGTAACATTAAATTTCACTGGGGCGAAGAACAAGAAAACTCGCGTAAATATCTAATCCGTTGCCTTACAAGTGAACCTGTGCTTGCTATTTTCGATCCGTTATTACCAACAGAGTTGCATACGGATGCGAGTTCTATCGGTTACGGCGCAGTTCTTATTCAGGTGCATGAGAATGGTAAACGGCGAGTAGTGGCGTATTTTAGTAAAACTACGCAAGGTGCCGAACCGCGATACCATTCTTATGAGCTTGAGACGCTCGCGATTATTAAAGCTTTACAACACTTTCGTCACTATTTGTTAGGTATTTCGTTTAAAATTGTGACTGACTGTAACGCGCTTAAACTGACTGAACGAAAGAAAGATCTTTTACCACGCGTCGCACGTTGGTGGATATACATGCAGGATTTCAACTTCACGATAGAATATAGAAAGGGCGTCATGATGCAGCACGCGGATTATCTAAGTCGAAATCCTGTTGATGTCCTCCAAATAACTAGGCCGAAAAACTGGGCACAGATTGCTCAATCTGCGGATGAAGAAACTCGTACGCTAATTGATAAAGTCAAAAATAACGAGCTAGACTCTTCCCGGTATGTTGTTCGCAACGATCTGCTGTATTATAAATACACGCCCACCGGCCAGGAGCCTAAGCTACTATGCTTTATTCCCAAAGGACACCGATTAAGTCTCCTAAGAGTTTTTCATGACCAACATGAACATATATGTGCGGATAAGACCATTGATTTAATTCTGCGTCATTTTTGGTTCCCAGGGCTCTATGCTTTTGTAAGGAAATACGTAGGTCATTGTTTGATTTGTCTTTCGTCCAAGAAAGTTCCTAGGGCTCCTCATTACCCGATTTCATCATGGCATAAGCCACATACTCCGTTTAACACAGTCCACATGGACGTATTAGGTCCACTACCTATTTCAAATGACAAAAAGTATGTACTGCTCATCGTAGATGCCTACTCTAAGTATTGTTTGTTTTATGCGATAAAAAGGCAAGATTCCAACGAATTAAAACAAATGTTTTCAAACGCTGTTTCCCTATTCGGTACTCCCAAACTTATTGTGTGTGATAGAGGACGAATGTTTGAGAGTGCGAGTTTTCAGGGCTGGGTTACTGAAATGGGTAGCGAAATTCATTTTGTAACACCTGAGATGCATAGGGAGAACGGTCAGGTGGAACGCTACTGTCGCACTTTGCTCAATATGTTACGCATAGAGGCGTCTAGACCAGAGAGTAAATGGTCTGATTCTTTGTGGAAAATGCAGCTTGTTATCAACTGCACTAAACACAAGACCACTCAGATTTCACCGTTACAGTTGCTTATTGGTGTTGAAGCAGTCACGCCAGTCATTAGATCACTTGTTCGCGATGTCGCTGTCGATGGCGTGCGACCGAATCGCGAAGGGTTAAGAGAGTTACAAAGACAGCGCGCTAGCGAACTGCTTGAACAGAATAGACGTAAACAAGATGAGTACGTTAATAGGAATCGGAAGGTCAAGCGTACGTTTAATCTAAATGATAATGTGTTTGTAATAAAAACTTCTCAAGTTACAGGCAAGTTGGACTCGAGGATGCGAGGGCCATATCGTGTGGCGAAAATCCTTACCCACGATCGATACGAGCTACAGCTGCTAACTGGTTCGTATGGCAAAATTACTCAGGCTGCCGCCGAGCATATGGTTGCTTGGCGAGGAGAGTGGACCCCAGAGTCGTGTGCCACGTTTTTTGATAGTAAGTAGATTTTTGTTTACTCTTCTATCTAAAGGATGCATGAACACGAATTGTATTAAATGTGTTTGATTACACGGACTGAAAGAGTCATGTATACATACATAGTGGCTGTAAGGGCATTGAGCGAGGGCTCTGCCGAGACGTGCTAACTGGGTGCCTCCGTCTCAGTATATGTATAAGGGCATTGAGCGAAGGCTCTGCCGAGACGTGCTAACTGGGTGCCTCCGTCTCAGTACATGTATAAGGGCATTGAGCGAGGGCTCTGCCGAGACGTGCTAACTGGGTGCCTCCGTCTCAGTACATGTATAAGGGCATTGAGCGAGGGCTCTGCCGAGACGTGCTAACTGGGTGCCTCCGTCTCAGTATATGTATAAGGGCATTGAGCGAAGGCTCTGCCGAGACGTGCTAACTGGGTGCCTCCGTCTCAGTACATGTATAAGGGCATTGAGCGAGGGCTCTGCCGAGACGTGCTAACTGGGTGCCTCCGTCTCAGTATATGTATAAGGGCATTGAGCGAGGGCTCTGCCGAGACGTGCTAACTGGGTGCCTCCGTCTCAGTATATGTATAAGGGCATTGAGATGCGTCTCTGCCAAGACGAGCTAACTGGGTGCCTCCGTCTGTTTATAAGGGCATTGAGTTATAGTGTAATTCTGCCGAAAGAGACGTGCTAACTGGGTGCCTCCGTCTCGGTTTATTTATAAAGGCATTGAGATATGTCTCTGCCAAGACGAGCTAACTGGGTGCCTCCGTCTAGATGTGTTGTATTTAATTACAACAGACATGTATTGCTTAAGTAATAAGGAGGTTACTAATTGGTGCCATTCTCTCATTTTTAGCTGAAGAGGATAGCCTCGCAGCACCATCTAACAGTGCAACTAGCTGCGAAGGCCATTCCAGTCGTGGAGATGCAGACACGCACCAGGGTCCACCAATTATTGATGCAGCTATTGAAGACATGAGCCCTTCACGTCGCCCGAGTTCACTTGCTGAAGACTGTGACTGCAGCGGACCATCATCTGGACAAGGTGGCTGAGGACAACCACACATCAGGAGAGGCCGTATTAGCGTTAAATCGTTATTTTAAAACTACCGTGCAGTGATGCCTATAAAAGGAAGGTGCGGCCAGTGTTCGCCCCTTACTCCGTTTCAAGCAGCCGTCGAGTTAACATCATTTTGTAATATTATCTGAAAATCGTTATTTCTATCAGAAGTATATTTTAAGTTTAAATTGTATTTATTTCGAATTAATTAAAGTTTAGTCATTTCGTTTGTTTTTTTTTTAAATAAAATTGATATCAACCGCTATTAATAGTTTATTTATAAAAATGGTGCAGATTTACAATAACTTATCTTAAAGATAATAAAGAACACATTTGCTCATTTGCCTGAACTAGGTAGGACCTGTGTTTCAGGCTAGAAAGGTGCTTAGAAATTTAAAATATATAATTAACAACTGAGAAAACTAATTAAAACTAATATTAACTTAAAAGACTAACATGTTTTATTTACAGACAACGAGTAAATCCTCTGTCTCACTGTATATGCTAAGTAAAAATTGCAGTATAACCTTTTTACAGTCGTAGTTATTTAATTTATAGATATTTAATTTCCTATTTAATTTATTGTATAGAAATGGGCCTAAAAATGTATAAAATCTGTTTACAAAGACATATTTAGAGGATGCATTTGACTCACATACAATATCATTCCGTCTCTTATTAGTACTCTCAATAAATATATGCTTTATGTATGTATGTATTTATTGTATATGTAACTGGTACACCACTGACTATCTGCAGTATTGTCTTTCCTTCCCCTTTTAATCCATCCCAAGGTTGTCTGTAAAATATCGCTTTTAGCGATAAGACCGCCCATTGTGACACCTCTTGTAAAATTTCAACATTTGAATCTGTAATTTTTATGGTATACATAACAAAGAGTATTCTATTATATTCTACAAGGTGTCGTTTTGCATCCTCGTCAAATTCAAGGAGGTAACTATGCTAATGATTCTCGATAAGAAACAATAATAAAATAAGTAGGTTTATTTTTCTAATTTTAGGAAAACGACTTGTGTGAGACACGCATGTTAAAACGTGGTCCGTGTGCTACCGCACTGTAACTGCCCTTTAACACACTACCGCATACGCAACGGGGTGATTCTGTTCTATGAAAGTGGTGTATTCTAAAATACTTTCAAACTTAAGTAACTAAAAAAACATGTATGTATTAATTATTGAGTAGGTATCGTCATTTTATTTGATTATGTATCTCTTTCATAGCAGCATCCTGAAATTTGACGAGGTTGCAAAACGACACCTTGTATTAACTACTATCTATACAAATAAATAAAATTAAAGTGTCTGTTTGTAATGTTAAAAATAAAAGCTTTTTACTAAATGCATTACGGTACTTATATTTTTTTTTTTTGTATGTGCTGTTTGTTCCTTCTAATCTCCGAAACGGCTAGACCAATTTTGACGGGAGTTCCACTGGTAGATAGCTGATGTTATAAGGAGTAACTTAAGTTACTCTTATTTTAGAAAAAGCCACGCGGGCGAAGCCGCGGGTAGCAGCTAGTATATAATAATAAGTCCAGGTTTCCTTACGATATTGTCAAACAATTGCACATTATTAAAAAAACATTCGGTTGGAACACTTTTTGATAATCTCAACAAGTTTTTCTAACCTTTGGATACCCTGTATCGATACGCGGAAAACGCGTTGTCAGCTATTTAGATTGAGTCCAAGATTTCGTTTGAAACGTAGCCGTAGATACGGAATGTTACCCCACGACCTAGAATTCCAGAATCCTAGTGAAATTGCTAGGATTCTAGAATATAGGGCCATAAAACAGCTATATTATTAGTATATAGCTTGTTGTATTTTCCCCTTTTTTTGTCTTTCACACATAAATACACCAAAAGAAAATTCATCGCATTACAATGATTTTATAAATTCCTAAAGTAGTTTATTAAAACTTTAAAGAAAGAAAGAAAGAAAAAGTATTTATTGGGACTCGCACAGGAGATCACACATTAAACTAAAAAACACTCATAGAAATATAAAAAAAAACAAAGTAAAATTAAAATAAAAACGAAAAGTCCTGTACGAGGCCAAAAGGCTCCCATCTCAGCATAATGCTGCAGTACTTAGGAAATAAGTGTCGCAGCGCTGGTATTCTGATAGGGAAAGCGAGATGCATTACTCGCTGGTTTCATCGGAACACGCTGAAGTTGGATGGCGACTCGTCATCAGGCTAAGCAGGGCCAACCATCACCTCTTATAGCAGTATTATTATAATATTACTTCACAGTGGGAAAGTGATGGAGCTATACAAGACTTATAGCTCCATCTCTTTCTCACGCTGAAGTAATATTGAAATAATACTGCTATAAGAGGTGATGGTTACCCCCCTGCTTAGCCTTTTCCCAACTATGTTGGGGTCGGCTTCCAGTCTAACCAGATGCAGCTGAATACCAGTATTTTACATGGAGCGACTTCCTATCTGACCTTTTAAAACGCATTTATCGTAAGTAGTCTTTGACTTGAGATATTTATCGTTAAACATGGGCAAACTCGAACGCTCAAATAAATTATAATTTATTTGAGCGTTCGAGTTTACAAATGCCGAGATAACGGATACGTTGCTCAGAGAATTTTAAACGATTCCTACTAAAATACGTCAGCCATTTTATGTATAATGTAAAATGACTGACGTATTTTTTTATATAAAGGACAAAAATAGTTCAATTATGGCTAAAGAGGAGGATCGTTTAAAATTCTCTGAGCAACGTATCCGTTATCTAAGTACAATAGAGACAGCCATGTTCTGTTGTTATCAAACGAAATTGCCATCGCCCACGTGACATGCCGATATATTAAAATGTCACCAAGTGATATGAAAACCCCACTAATACACAATATTTTTTGTCGGTGACTTACTCGTACTATTGTTTTATGAAATATCTGCAATATTTGCCTACCAGATTATGCTCGCAATTTTGTCGGAAAATTAATAAACTTAGTACGTGACTTTTTCTGATGTTGTGAGGTAGCCGAATTGAAGTACCTGTCACTATAAAACCAATCAGAAATTACAATTCGAGGAGAATTATTTAGCAGGGAACCAATTTTTCATGGACTTGCTTATAACGAATATTGTTCAATTTTTTCTTGATTAATCAAATTATTCAACATTTATTTGAAAGTTCTAGAACCAAAAACAAAAAGAATAAGACAAATTTTGATCATACTACCCCGATCCCTTTCCATAATATTTCAGAAAAATGAGCTTTTCCAGGACGGATATCAATTTTCTAAATTGATTGCACTTACTCGTACATAACTAAGTCTTCTTATATTACGCCATGACCTCTTCACGGTAATATGACCGCAGCTAACAGTGGATATCGATGTCATACCGTGATGCTGAATGATTACTTACATTTGCCACAATCTAAATAAAAAAATTGTGTGGTGTTATGAAACCACGATGCTAGTGAAACTTTAGTGAAGCTGATGCGAGCCATGGACGATTTTTTTTAGGGGATGAAATAAAAGTTTCAAAAATGTAGTGTTTTCGATTCATGAACAATTTGTAATAGTTTATGTAGTTATTGTGCAACAAGAGAGCAAAGTTGTGTATATTTGTAAAACCACAATATCAAAAAACAATAAGTTGAAAGTAAAATTATAACAATTTTTCAAATTAAAAGTATAAATATAATAATTACATTTAAAACCCTAACACACCCCTTTGTAATTTTACGGCTATCCGAACGCTTTATTGTTTGTTTCTTTTTTGGGCCTACTAGGTATGGAATTCGAAAATAGAACTTCGAATCGACCTGTTTCTATATCTCGTTTTTTTTTCATATCGACGAACACGTGACAGAACAGAGTGAACTTCAAATCTTTAAAATTTTTGAGTAGACCCTAAAAAAAATATTAAAAAGTTACTTTGTCTCAAGCTCGCAGCAAAATTCTACTCTATTCTCTATTCTATTGACTTCTAGGAAATATAGAATTCTGAGCCTTGCGAGAGTTTCAAAGGTACGAGACGCAGAATAACGTTGCTGCCGAACGAAACACTCAACTTTTCACCTCACTACAGCGAGGAAAAATGTGTAAGGAAAATAGCTTGAATAATATATTAAATTAGTGTTTATTTATTATGAAAATTATAATTAATATGACTACAATTGGTAATGTTGAAAGTAATATTTTTTTTTACTGTTATATTTGTGTTTGTCACTTGTGCATTACTACTTAGGTAAATTATTTGAAAAATTTGCGGTATCAATGTCATTGGATTCCATTGTGAATGTTGGAGACACAGATGGATTGGCAGGAGATACAAAACGATATTCTATCGTGCTGTCTTTGAAAGTTGAAGAACTAGTCCAAGGATCTGGGCTGTCAAGACTGTTTTAAAGTTATACCTCCAACGATGCCCTTGCATATTTTTGTCTTGTTTTTTTTTCTTTAAATACGCCAGCCAGTTTGAAGTATTTACCTATGAGTATATCAGTTTTTGTTTTGATCGTGGCTTTTAGCATCGAGTAAATGCTCCAAAGTGTGCTTGATTTTCTTGTTTTAGATAGTTCGTTGAAGTAGGATAGAATTATACTCTCCGAAAACTTTTTGCGCCTTTAGAATGTTTCCATGCATTGAACAAATTGTACGCTTTTATGTATTTTTCGCGCGATTTTTCCGGAAAAAACTCAATTCGGCATTATGTACCGCTTGCACCAGCTTTGCAGGTGTTAAATTTATATCTTCGTCGCAGCTGGACTCGCTCATATTTTATGATTTCTTACGATTTTTTCAAAAAACAGACCAAAATGATGGATAGTGAATTGAATAAAGTGAAGAAAATGTAATAGTTATTTGTTATACAAGAGTGCAAAGTTGCTTTTTAACTACGTGCTCAATTTCGATGACCGAGCAAGCGAAGGATTCCTGAGCGTTAGCGAGGGAATCAAAAGATTACGAGGTGAAAAATCTTTGCACTCGAGTGCAACACGTAACTTTTCATCCCACCTCAGCGAGGAAATGACTGAATGCAAAAAAAACCATTTACAATCACAAGATACTTTTATTTATGTTTAGGTATTAACTACTCCATTATGATAGGTAAGTATTACAGCATAATCTTTAAATTATAACAAATAATACTTAGGTAATTAAGAAAAATTTAAAGTAACGTTGCTACAGTTACTTAAGTTGAGTGTAATATTTTTGTTAGGTACTGTAACTAGTCACTTGTGTACTGTTTTTCGGTAAACTATTTGTCATACTTAATAGTTGTACCGATTCATCGGATTCCCTTGGCGTAAATGTTAGCGAGAGAGGGCAATGGTTAGGTGTTTCGTAACGACTCATTTTGATGTAGAAGGGCCAATCCAAGGATCTGACTGAGGCTCTTTCAGTGTAATGGTTCCTACGATGCCTTTACATATTTTAGACTTATTTCGGATGGAATCCGCTATGTATCCCTCTTCAACCGCATTGGACTTCCAGCCTCCATGGCGCTTAAGGGACAGGAGATCAGCTCCTGAATCGGCCAAGAGTGTGGCTGAAGTTCGTCGGAAACAATGACCCTACACGGGTCATTGTTTCCGACGAACAGGGGTTCTGGAAGTTCAAGAAATGTTGCTGTTTCTCGTGGGATACTGCCAATTTTATTAGCACCCATATGCTGTCTAACACACTTTCCGTTGCGATATTGTAGAAAAAATCCATTGATTGGAGTGTTACGCGGGCGAAAGGCTTGATATTTCTCAACAATTGGTGACGAATTTGCGGTCGCTTTCGTCTTTGTATTAGATAAATTAATTAATAGTAAGTCATCCGAATGTTTCACAATGTTTTTGACATTAAGTTGTGTTAGTTCATTAGTTCGACATGCTCCGTTTATACCAATAATAAGAACAACCTGTAACGTAAAGAGTATTGTAGTAGATAAAATAATAAAATTGATATGCATGCATAATTATGCCTATCAACATCTACTAAGTAGGTACGTATTAGATTATGGTAAGTAGTTGATTAATATACTTAAGTAGATACTGAATGTGCATCTGACTTACTTTTATCGCCAAATATACGGAGTCAAGTGCTTTGTTAAGAAACTTTTCAATTTCAAATGCTGTGAAAATCTTAGATTTTTTTGGTTGATGACCAGATGAGGATCCTTTTAAAAATGCCACTAATTTAGGATGGATGTCGATATGTATGTCTTTTTTCATCCTTATTGTTGCTTTTAGCATTCAATACGTACTCCATAGTGTGCTTGATTTCTTGTTCTCGGATAATTCAATAAAATATGCCAGCAAAACGTTTTCTGAGAAAGTTTTCGCTCATTTAGCTAGTCGCCACGTGTTAAACATATCGTACTGTTCCAAATACTTCTCGCGTGATTGTTGAGGGAGAAAGCTCATTTGTGAATTATTAACTTTTGTAACTAACAAAGTTTCAGTCAATTCTGTTGGCGTCAAATAAACTTCCTCGTCGCTAGAACCACTCATTTTAGTTTTTTCACTTGTTTTCAAGTTGTTTGTTTTTAATCTAAGGTTTTAACAATATGACGTGAAAAGAAAATGGAGCACGCAAAGCAAATTAAAAAAAGTACACCGAGAAGGTTCCGCGTTTTAAACAAATTAAAAAAGGTTGTATGATAAATTCGGCACCATGAAGGGAGAAGCAAATAATGATGAAGGTTTAATGATGTTTTGAATTCACAATCTTAGTGCACACGATGTTCTAAATTCGCAGGATTCGCACTAGTCCCTGGAGCCTCATGCTTCAGTAGTATCTGAGTGCATGGTCTCTGTAGTTGTAGTCCCAACTACAGAGACCATGCACTCAGATATCGAAGAGCAAAAATACTCTTTCCGAGATGGGCGGATGAACAAGGTTTTTTTTAGTTTTTTTAGACGCAGTCGTCGTGCTGGCCAATCTTACGATGCGATTATCCTAAAAATGAGGTTGGTGGTTGGTGACATGAAATAAGTATTTATGCATTTTCAGTGGCGGTATAGAAAATTATTGAATAGAAAGGTTCCAAATTCAAAAAATCTGTTTGTCATTCGAAATCTTAGTGCAAAAGTGCATTTGTCTGATAGGGATAAAATGCACTTTTTTCTCTCAGATTTCGAATGATAACCAGATTTTCTCCGAGGTTGTGAGGTGAAAATATCTTTATAGGTACACAAGCGACCCTGCCCATGCTCCGCTCGGTTTTTACGAATTGACAATACATCGATATTTCTTGATTACATTTTAGTTTAATATGAATGTATTTTACACATAACCCGACTGACCCGACCCGACTGACCCGACCCGACTGACCCGACTGACGGACTGGAAGCCGACCCCAACATAGTTGGGAAAAGGCTAGGCAGATTATAATTTTACACATAAACCTTCCGGAATAGCTTCTCTAAATCATGGTGAAAACGGCAACGGATTTTCCCTATTGTATAAATGAATGGTCACTTATCGTGTCTGTCTGTGTGAACAGACAGACAGGATAAGTGACTATTAATTTATACAATAACTTATAGATCTCCATGAATTCAATTATTTAAACATCGCGAAACTCTCAGTCGCCCGTAGTCGTCCAACTAACTATCAAGATTCAAGAAATTATAAGACTGTATAAAGTTAAAACTCAATAGGAATATCTTAAAACTTTTGTTGAAGTTTCGAAAGTATCTTTTTAATCGTAAGCGACCGTTTGGATAGGTTTCTTTTATACTTCTTAACTACTTGCTAAACAGTCGTTACGGGTCGTCAGAAGCCTGAAAGTCGACAACCTGTCTTACCAAGGGCTATCGTATTTTCCAGTAACAGGGTTGTGGACGTCCGATAGGCAGTCGCTCCATGTAAAATACTGCTACATCCGGTTAGACTAGTAGGCTAACCCATTATAGTTGGAAAAAGCCTAGGCAGATGAAGGTGCTTACACTTAAACTTAAAAAAGTCTTCAACCTCTACGACCAAAGTCAGGTATTCATAGTACTTTGTATTTATTTAAAAAAATATTTTTTGTCTGATTCACACCTTTCTAGTAACGATAAAAATAATAATTCATAGAAGGCTCAATGTTTGCGACACTATAAGTACCATCAGAACATATTGGTGCCGATTCCCTTGTTCACAAACTAAACTAAATTTAAGTTCAGGACATCTTTTTCTTTCTATTTCATTAAGAAAAGGACAGAAGATAAATTTTAGTTTAGTCCTGTCAAATTAATCAGCGCTTGACGTAAATTGACGTAATTTTAGTAGGAAAGTTTTTAATCACGTCTAAACTTGTATGGAGTAGTGACAGGCGCTGATTAATTTGACAGGACTAAACTAAAATGTATCTTCTGTCCTCTTCTTAATGAAATAGAAAGAAAAAGATGCAGTGAACTTAAATTTAGTTTAGTTTGTGAACAAGGGAATCGGCACCAATATCACGCCTGTAATCCCCGAAGGGTGAGCCAGAGGTGCACCTCCAGGACACCCACATTTGCCTGCCGGGGTCGCGGGAAGGTACTTATGGGTCACCGAGGCCTCCGCAACACAGGCAACAGGAAGGAATACGGGTGGGTTTTAGTCTGTAAGAGTCTGACACACCCTCCCGCTCCGCCCAGAGCGGGAGAAGTTATTTGATGATTTGCCAACCTCAAAAAAAAAAAAAAAAGGACACCCACATTTCGCCAGTTATGTTTAAGTCCAATGTAATAGGGGGCGACCCTATTGCCACCAACCGGGCACAAATACAGACTCCGGGCTGCTACTGAGAAATTCCAGGTGCCAAAACCCAATAACACTTTGCCCGACCGGAGAATCGACCACTAGTCCATGTATTTCTATAACAAACAAACACTCATTCGGTACATCTAATATAAACGGGTAACAAAAATAAGCCATGTTTTGAAAGGCTTCGTGGCTACGATTCAACATTCGACAACAACAACAACATGAACTCGATGTTGTTCGATTTCAACATTTATGTCTAAGTTTTATGATTTACAAAGAGTATTCTATTATATTCTACGAATTTGCTACGATTTCTCGTAGCATTGCTACGAATTTAATAAGCTTGCTACGATTTTTCCGATATCTTTAAATATTGTTTTTGTTGGGGATGTTTCGGGCAATATGTTTATATTATCTTAGAAACTTTTCAAAACAATATAGTATATTTTAATGTTACAATATGAAATATCTTAGAAATTAATAACGCTTAAAAATGAGAACATATTTTGTATGTACATATGTCATCTTCAAAATATTTGCTTTTAGTTGTTCAAGGGTCATCGTGTTACCCAGTAACTGGGTTGTGGAGGTCAGATAGGCAGTCACTCCTTGTAAAATACTGGTATTCAGCAGCATCTGGTTATACTGGAACCTCTTTTTTCTTTTTTGGGTGGGAAATTATCAAATAACTTCTCCCGCTCTGGTCGGAGCGGGAGAAGTCAAGCTGTTACTGACTAAAAGCCTACCGTGTTCCTTCCATAGCCTGTGTTTCCGGGGGCCTCGGTAACCCTAGCTGCATCCGGTTAGACTGGAACCTGACCCCAACATAGTTGGGAAAAGGCTAGGTAGCCGATGAGTTCAGAAGACGAATTTTCCAAATAATCCTAATACAGTCAAAGTGGAAGCTATAACTTATCACGAGATTGATAAACCGAAAAATAGTACAATCAGTGCTCTGCATTATGTGACCCCTCATACAAAGAAGAAATGGGGAAAATGGGTCGGTTTATGCAGGTCACCGACTGTACCGCTCACCCTAATTGCGTAACACGCTTTTTTTAATCACAATCCGAAGTATTGAAGGAAATTCCTAATCCATTGCTTCATATGTTTGAAAAATTCGTCCGTCCAACAACGTAAATAACGCAATTAATGTTGTTGAACTATCAAAATTAATGTCATTGCCATTGTAAGTGTTTTACACAAAGGGTGCTGTCCTTATTTTTTAGGTCTCCGACAATGAACTTTACTGTCAATCATATAGGTTCTATTTTTGTTTATCATGTTATTAGATCAAGTTTCAATCAACAAACTGAATGTTTGCCTTCCGATGTCGACGTCAAATCCTTACGTCATACATATCGCGGGACATTACAGGAAATTAAAATCGTTTCGCTTTTGATAGACTACTGATAGAATTTTAGGAACTCTTAAACTTTTTGACTTTATAGAAACCACTGAAATCGCCAACCCGTCTTGACCAAGCTTGGTGATCAATGCTGCCCTTGTCTGTATGCGAATAGGTCTTTGCCCTCCAATGAACAATAATAAGCTGTATTATTATTATTTCGAAACTGTTGCTTTTTAGGGCTCCGTACCTCAAAAGGAAATAACGGAACCCTTATAGGATCACTCGTGTGTCTGTCTGTCTGTCTGTTACAGCCGATTTGCTCCGAATTTACTAGACCGATTCAGTTGAAAGGGAATTGCTCAGTTTGTTAGGGCAATTTGGCTTAACGTGAACATTAAGTATAATATTTAATTAATAGAGTTTTTAATAGTTTATGCCTCAAAGAAATGAATTATAGTAATAAGGTTGCAGGAGAGTGTAAAAATGGTTCATATTTAGCATGTCTAATGCTAAAACTTGTCGCTGAAAAAGTTACAATTGGACGTAGTTACACGAAAAGGATCCAATCCACAAAAAAAAAACAAAATTGAGTTAAGTATACCAAAAAGACCGTAAAGGTTTCACGGTCTCTTTGGTATACTTAACACAATTTTGGTATTTTTGTGGATTGGATCCTTTTCGTGTAACTACGTCCAATTATGAGTATTTATTTTCCAAAATAAATCATTTGTCTTTATAATAATGATATTCTCTTACTTTGAATGCAGTAGTAAAGGTACACACACATACAATATTTTTGTGACCCAAGCACGGACGTGTGAAAACAAAGAAAAAAAATTAATTTGGAATATGAGGACTACTTTACTTTTACTTACTACTTGGTACTTTTAAAGGTAAAATTAAAATGAAAAATAAAACTTTTTCTAACTGTACCGTGTGACATATCAAACGAAAGGGCGTGTTATGAGAGCCCACATTTTTTTTTTTATAATTTTAAAATAATTACTTAGTTTTTAAAGTTATTTAAGAAAATTCTCATCTCCGAAACTACTGAGCCTAAAATAATGAAAAAAATACAGAGAATAGTTCTTTATTTATAGATTACAGGAATTAACTATAAGAAGTTTAAATAACATGGTAAATATCTCAATATTGTGCGTCCAAACTTACGTTTACAGTTGGAATTTATGGGGGAACATGTTTTACAACCACAATGTTAAGTTGGTTTTTCGGATAAAAAAAATGGTATATAACATATTCATTGAACCCCCACCATGCGAATTCAACTCTCACTTGATCGGTTTTTGTTTTTTCTTAACTGGAAAATTTAAATTTTTCTCTGACCTATTATTGAACAAAAGTCCGGAACCCAAATCACATCGACAGTACGCAGGCAACTGTTCAATTTGTACATTCAGTGAGCAGTAAAACATACACAATTTCCATTGGAAAGTAACATATTTAACGTATTCCCTTTCCCTCCATTGATATTTCATGCGCAATCCCGTAATGCGGGATCCCGCATTAGGGAATATAGGGAATCCCCGCGGATCACTATTGCAAACATGGCAAAAACGACAAAGGGAAAGGTCGTGTTTTCTTTTTAACTTTATTTTTGTTCGCATCATTAGTGCATAAAAAAACAGTCGAGAGATGTTGTGGGTAGGGTTATCAGGTATCCGGCTTTAGCCGATGTCCGGCCAAATATATACAAGTCCGACCTGGCCGGCTTTTGTTAAGCTTTTGGTCAAACCCGCCCCGCCAAAATATGGCGAACGAAAGTACAAATTACTTTAATACGAACAAAATGTGATTTATAATAACATTCTTAATATATAATTAAGAGTAGAGCAAGTCTTAAATGAATAACAGTAATAAATAAACAAATAAAATTATAATTTAGTTTTTCATTTAAAAAACAGTGGGCCAGGCTTTCAGGGCAAAATGTCCGGCTAAATATGAATCTGTGTATGTCTTTCTAGGCCTGGCAACTCTAGTCATGGAGCACCCGGTTGAAACGAAGTTCCTTTCGCTTTTGCCCACTTGGCGAATGAGAGCAAGACACAATGAGACACTTTTAACAAAAGTGTCGTGAAAGTCAAAATGTTACACTTTTTTCGGTCTTGCATTCGCCGAGTGTGCAGAGTATAACGTGCGACTAGGAACTTCGTTCTAATAACACCACTCCTGTATTCGAAGGGTTAGGCAAAGGTGTTTGTAAACCTACTCACATTTCGCCAGTTATGTGTAACACTCATGTGATGGGGACAATTTCCTACTGGGCAATTGGGCACGTCTAACTTATATACATATTTTAAACTACTTTGGTACCCAGCAGTTTCGGTTATTATCGGAACGTTTGACCCGGACATAATTTGGCTTAATTTATCTACTGTGTTGTTATCAGTACCTACGTGTTCTTACCGAGTTTACCGAGTAATTTTTCACCTCACTACCTCAGAAAGATTCTGTTTCGAAATCTGACTGCAAAAGCACATTATATCCGCTAGTGTGGAAAGTTTTTTTCCTAATTCAAACTTTTCTATTCAATAATTTTCTATACCGCCAATCCACTTAAAATGCATTAATACTGATTTCGTGTCAGTGCGCCAACCTCATTTTTAGAATAATCGCACTGGCCAGCACGACGAACGCATAAAAAAAAACTTTATTTTCTTCTATTCAAAGCATCAAAAAACAAAAACAATTTTTTTAATAAAATCGTAAGAAATCATAAAATTTGAGCGAGTCCAGCAGCGACGAAGATATAAATTTAACACCTGCAGAGTTTGAGCAAGCGGTACATAAAGCCGAATTGAGTTTTCATCCGAAAAAATCGCGCGAAAAGTACACAAAAGCGTGCAATTTGTTCAATGCATGGAGACATTCTAAAGGCGCGAAAACGTTTTCGGAGACTATAATGCTATCATACTTCATTGAACTATCTAAGGGAAATAAAGTACACTTTGGAGCATTACCAATTGTAGTAATTTAACTTTTATTTTTTTTAGTAAATTTATTTAATATATTATTTAAGCTGTTTTTTGCACTAGCATTTTCGTCGCTGTAGTGAGGTGATAAGTCGTGTTTCGCTCGTCAGCAAAGTTATTCTGCATCTCGTACCCTTGAAACCCTCGCTACGCTCAGAATTTTATATTTGGAAACAACATTGCAGCCTTGCTTATTGCAGCCTTGCTTATCAAATAACTATTAATGACTTTTAGTTTTAAAATTTCATAATTGTACTAATATGGTGGTAAAATATGTCGATGGTAAGCCGCATGTGAATAGACTTCACTAGACCCGATCCCTTCTACGAATTCCACGAGCTAACAATACACAAAGAAAATTCTTAATAAAAATCGTACAAAGGATCAGCAACTATATTTTACTTAACTTATTTTTAACAACAGCTTGTGGAATTTTATATTAAACCTGTGTGATGTATTGATGGATTATTCCTCCATTTACTCAGATTACGTATTTTCTTCCCATCATCTGGTTCAAAGACGGCATCAAAAGATCCAAAAATTCAATTGAATTTTCTTCATCTAATATTCCGAAAATTCGAACCCGTTCTCTCAAAGAAAAAAGGCAACTATCCACTCATACGTAACTCTGATGATAGCTTCAGTGATGCGAGCGAAATACAAAAATATTGATGTGAGCACGAATGGTTTTTGTTTTGAGGGCGCGGGTGAAATAGTGTTGAACATCGGATGTCACGCCTCAGTAGGTCGAACCCTTTTAGATAAGTTAACGATGTTCAGGTCGGCCATTTTTCATATAAATATTAACACCTTCACTTATTTGAAATTTCTGGATACAGAAAAGTATAAAAAAATCAACCTAGCTGTGTTGTCAAAATAAATACTGTAAATCTTAGCCGACTTATTTTTATACGTCATTCTAAAAATTTAGATCTCGAGTTATAAATGCACTAACAAACAGATAAGAAGAGTGACGTGAAACGTCAAGCATTACGCTCTTTTAAAACTAACAACACAAAACCTTTTAAATTCAATTAAATAAAACAGAAGCATCTAACCAAAGAGTAGTACAACATAAATAAATCAATCGAGATAATTATGTTGCAGATGACCCGGTAATATAAAACATGGAGTGTATCAGTTTGTTATCTCTCTCAGTGCAAGGTCGAGAGAGGGAGACGGATTATTGTGACACTTCAAGTACCGATTGATCGATAAGACTACTGTTTCTTTTTTGATCCAACGTTCACCGATGTATGACCAATAACTCTATATCAGCCGTTGTACTTAGGTGAAGTAAACTGTCATCCCACCAGACGCTAGGAATTTGACAGCTCGCTTCAAACTCACTTCACCTAAGGTATCAAGGTGAGATTTCGGTTACTAGTATGTATGACTACTACACATCAGTCTTTTACTTTACTCAATCTAACTAGCCTTTTCCCAATTACGTTAGGGTCGGCTTCCAGCCTAGCCGGAAACAGCTGAATACTAGTATTTTACTTGGAGCGACTGCCTATCTGACTTCTACAACCCTTACTTACTGTCTAATACAAAATCCCTTGGTAAGACTGGTTGTCAGACTATTGGGCTTCTGACTATTAGTAACGACTGTCAAAAATCTGCAAATGACAGCCGAGACCAACGGCTTAACTTGCTTTCCGAGGCACAAAAAGCCTTTTACTTTGATATTAAGACAAAGTTTCGAGGGCTGCCCAATAAACGATCTTTATGCAACATAACATCACAGTAAATACTTAGTTTATAGTACCTATAGTATAAAGTTGTAAAGGAACCCCGCCTCCCGTAAGTTTTTTGCGGAGTTATAACGGAGTTTTGTTTACGCTACGTCGACGCGCGTTCTGCGACGCTGAGCGACGCGCCCCGCCGGCCGCGCCGTTGAGTCTTGCACACGAAATGGTCAGAATTATGTTTACGCAGCGGGCAAGCGGATGGGTGTGACATGCATGATACATGTGACAAATCAACAAAACTGTTGGTCGTCAAATATAATTTGCCTCTTCTTAATTTTGATTACCAATCAAGTTAATACGTATAGTAAACATTAATGGTAATGTACTATGTTGTACCTATTTTGAATAAAGACTTTTGATTATGATTATGGGGCAGTCGGGTAATAAATGATTACTGATCTTTTTCCCCACCTCCGCTTCCGCCTCCGTTAACCTCCGCGTCCCTAGAAGCCAAGCTCTTCACCTCCGCATCCACCTCTGCTTCCGCTAAAAATACCTCCGCTACAACTCTAGATAGTATATATTCTAGTTACAGTAAAAAGCTTTAAAATGTAGTGACTTTCAGAATACACAAGTTACACTCACTAAGTATTTTACAAATTTAGTGGCCCATTGTTTGATAGGAAACTGCATCCCATTTTTTGTTTGATAACAGATCGGTTCCCCGCCGATATGTAGCCATGTATACAACCGTCGAAATAAAAGAAGAATTCGGAACAACAAGGAAACTCAATCCATAATAATTATAAAAGCCATTAAAGCTATAACTTTTGGGAAACTCGGTCCACCGGGCTTAAAACTCTTGTACGTAGCCGCATCATTAACACATTGAGAGTTTTACACAAGCATGACAGCCGCTGAAAGTTTAAAATCCATCAGTGAGTTTTCTTGACGCGCTGGAATGCATTCTGTTGTCTGCTGAGAGTTGAAAATGGATTTGATTGAACCTGGACTTACACCACACTGACTCTTTCAATTTCCATTCAATCAATCCATAACGGATGTAAAAATATCTTTAACAAATCCGAGAGTCACTTGTACTTCCCGTTATTATGATCACTTTTTTGTACCGAACCATACTGGGAACCTTCTAATTACAGAGATTTTGACAGTTATTTTTAAGATATAACATTGCTTGCTAACCGATTTGGGGGCGTGGCCTAACTGTTTGGGGTGGGGTGGGGTGAAGTCACTAATTTCGTGATAAATGATTTTTATTTCTGTAAGTAGGTTTGTACAAACACTTTTACACGTGAATCATGTTTTTAAAATAAAACAAGATGAAGTCAGCATTTCCTACTCTGACTACTCTGAGAAGAAAGGCCGAAACAAGCTCAAGGTCACAGTCTCTCAAGTCCAGACATAATCTTGGTCAGACCATGTGAAGGCCATGTAGAGATTGGTGTCTGAAATAGTCTTTTGAAGAAAGAACCACACAGATTGAGTGGACCTGTCCAGTCAGTGCACGCGTTTAGTGCTCTCCAGTTGAAGACGTAGTTTTAAGTGCAGTGATGGAGTGGAATAAAGAAAATACTTTATTTTATAAAATTAATTCGAGAAAGACCAGTGCTGTGGCACGCTTCATCAATTGATTAAAAAAAACACAAAAAGCGAATTGCCTTTTTGGAGATTTAAAAATCTATCTCTATTTCTTCTTTGTAGAACTAAATCTACTATTGCTAGAATAGAAGACACGTCTTCCTCGCCGGAACTCATTTTTGAAAAGAGATTTTCTAACAAAAACATTGTTTACTCAAACGTCGCAGCGGACTGGCTGTTTTGCCAACATGTTTAGCTAACATGTTTTGTTAGAAAACAGGGCGCAACGGACCGCGGCTTCAGACTCGTTTCCCAGCAATTATTTTTGAACAAATTTACTTTGTTTGATGTACAAAATGCGTGGATGAGCGCTTCGTAATGGGTATTTTTAAAACCTGCACCCTAATTGCATAACACAGTTTGAATCACAATCCGAGAGTTTTGAAGCATATTGCTAATCCATTGCTTCATAGGTTTGAAAAACTCGTCTGCTCAGCAATGTAAATAACGCAATGAACGTGGGTGAACTGTCAAAATGAAACCGATTACGATCAATTGTCATTTTATGTATGTTACGCAATTGCCCCGCTATAAACACTGCTACTCGGATCTTCTGACGCTCTAAAGTTATTTTTCTTTCTTTCTTTCTATTGACGTTGACAGGGGAGCGGTGTTGCACCGCCGTGTCCTCGTGGAGGCGATCGGCGGCAGAGATCTCTCGCGTCCGGCCCTGGTTCAGGCCATGGTACGGAGCGAGAGGGCATGGGCAGCCGTCACCTCCTTCTGCGAAGCAGTAATGCTCGCGAAGGAGGAGGCGGGACGGTTGAGGGAAAGGCAAGTTTCGCGCCCTCTCACCCCTAGCCACCGCAGGAGACGCCCAGGGCGTCGGGAATCCCGGGCGGATTTCCGGCCACCGTAAGCGCGGGCTTGCGGACGGTGAGCAATGGGTAGCTCACCGTCCGGTAAGGACCAGGCCCGGGTCGACGGCGCGTTGTATTCCACGGCCTCAAAGAGATGTCGTCAGCACGTATAGTAGGGGTCCACTAGGGCCGATGCCTGCTGGGGTCGCGGGAAGGTACTTATGGGTCACCGAGGCCCCCGCAACACAGGCAACAGGAAGGAATACGGGTGGGTTTTAGTCAGTAAGAGTCTGACACACCCTCCCGCTCCGCCCAGAGCGGGAGAAGTTATTTGATGATTTCCCACCCTCAAAAAAAAAAAAGAAAGGGGAGCGGTGTTGAAAAACATTTAATTTTGTGCAATTGTTTTGTGAAATATATTGACAATGCAAGATAGCGGCGCTATACACGACGCCATTTTTATTAAGAGATACGATCTATTTATTCTATAATATCTGAAGGAAAAGTTCAAAATATTTTCAGATTGCTACAGATATGTTTTCAGTAGGTACATTAGTCATTGAAATGTAGTTATAATTTACAAAAAATCGAGCTTTCTCCGTTAACTGGGTAGCCATTATATGGCCATAAAATGACAGCGTTTTAAATGCCTTCAATATAAGTACCAAGATCAAAGTGGCTGTATCGAAACGATTTAACTTAATTTGAACGTTATTTAATTTGACGTTCCTAAAACGTAGAAGCCAGGCGTGTGAAGGATATGTAACTTAATATTTGGTTATTCACTTATCACAGACAGACAGCTGTATTCTCTGAAGGGTTAGGTAGAGATGCACCTATCCACCTACCCAGTTATGATTAAGTCTCATGTAATACAGGACAAGCCTATTGCAAACAACCGGGTACAAATCCAGAATCCGGGCTGGTACTGAGAAATTCTATATGGAAAAACCCAGTAACACTGCCCGACCCGGGAATCGAACGCAGGACCTCATGCTCAGCATGAGCGCTTGCGACCAGTAGGCCAAGAGATTCGTCATCAATATTCTCGGAATACTCAAAATAAAAAGTCATTTATTCAAACTAGGCTGAGAATCAGCACTTTTCGAACGTCAAAATTAAGTAAGACAGTCCCCCAAAAACGCCCGCCCTCCACCACTTCCTAGTGGTTTAGCTGGGAAGAAGAAGTGGCGCAACAAACTCCCCAGCAGCACACCTGGCTGTTTAGCTATATAAACCAAAACATTAAATTAAATTACTTGCCATTTATGTTAGCTAGCACACGCCAATATATCAACAAAACATTGAGAACTGTACTCAAGCAGAAATAAAAATTACAACATAAAAACATAAACAGAAATTAATATCACGAGTGGGTTTAAAGCTCGTGCAGACTGGAGTGATATCGACAGGCAGCAATATGCCTGTCGCGCCCGCGATATAGCGCTAGTCTGCACGGGGCTTAACTCTATGTTTATTGGCTAAAGTAACATTACCTACTTCAAACTTTCGGGTGACCACTGAAAATCAGCGCTATGCTGTGGGTCCAGCACAGCATTATGCTGAGTGGAAGCCTACTTGTCACAGTCACGGCGTGCAACTGCCGACTATTTCTGTAGTGTAATTACAGACGGTTTTGTTTTTTTATTCCAATTATCCTACTTATAAATGTTTTATGTGCACATGTTTCTGTGACAAGTAAACCTATTTTTCTTTCTTTCTTTCGTATCACGTTCATGCGAACAACGTATGTGTACGTCACATATTGTTAGATATAATGTGGCACAACGTATTATCATGTCCATCGAGAACTCGATTTAAGGCTCCTACATACTGGCGCGACTTGTCGCGCGACGCGACGCGACACAAAGACACCGCGTGTAGCGCTACACGCGGTGCCTTTGTGTCGCGACGCGTCGCGCGACAAGTCGCGCCAGTATGTAGGAGCCTTTATTGAGCACGACGGCGTCATGGTAAGTACGGTGACTGGCCAAACTAATATTTAAAAGTTGGAATATTCTAGTGCACCGCACCGATTTTTAGGGTTCCGTAGTAAACCAGGAACCCTTATAGTTTCGCCATGTCCGTCTGTCTGTCTGTCCCCGCTGTAGCTCAAAGACGCTTAGTACTAGAAAGCTGTCATTTGGCATAGCTATCACGCCGACAAAGTGTTAAATAAAATTTAAAAAAAAATTTTTTTTTTAGTGGCCCTTGCACGAAATGTGGGTAGAATATTTTTTATTCTCGTCTACGGTGTGGGATATTGTTGGATAGGCCGTTTAAAAATATTGCAGGTCTTTGAACGCTACTTTTCGATTCAAGGATCCGCTTGCGTAATATTAAGCATTAAAATGCTAATTTTTGTTAAAGTCGAGTGTCTCCCCTCCCCACTCCGCCAGCTAAATGGTTATTAATGGAGATGTGAAAAAATTCACGGCAGTAGTACATATAATAAAATTAAAAGGAAAACTATCACAGCTAAGTGGGCTTTACAAGTTAAGGAGTAAAGTTGACCAACTTAAATTTGCAGTTGGAGAATTGATTGTGGCATACATCGATGTATGGGAGAACATGTTTTTCAACTACAATGTTAAGTTTGTTTTTGGGATAAATTCATACCAACATCCCAACTTCGGAACCCTTCATTGTGCGTGGTCCGACACGCACTCGGCCGGTTTTTTTTTTGCCACTTTCAATGGCATTCCGTCTTGATGCTAAGTATCTACTTTGTCAGCGCACAATGTCACTTCGTTTACGAAGTCGTTTCGTTTAAGAAGTGTCATTACATTAACCGGCCTGTGCGTGTTGCGGGGGTAGGAATTATATATAAATTTAAGGATAGTGTATATGAACGTTGACGTCCCAGGACGTCAGAGCAATATATACTAATACTAATATCATTAGCTATTTGCACAACGTCATTAGTCCAGTTTGTATGAAAAAAATATGTGCAATATCGCTTAGAGCTACGATATTGATATATTTACGTGAACGTATTAAACCATGTTGTTTGACCCTCTCATACAACATGGTTTAAGAAAGAAAGACTGGTCACACTGATCACTACGTGTCACAACAGACAGCACAACTCGCAAATGTCCGCGACTTACAAAATGTTAAGTGTCAACGTGTGAAAAAAAATTCAAGGCAGTATAAAGTTTTCAAGTTACCCAGTAGCTGGGTTGTGGAGGTCAGATAGGCAGTCGCTGCATGTAAAATACTGGTATTCAGCTGTATCCGGTAAGACTGGAAGCCGACCCCAACGTATTTGGGAAAACTCTAGGCAGATGATGATGATGATAAAAGTTTCAAGACGAGAATGAATTCAATTTATTTCTGACTAGCTGCGCCGCGGTTTCACCTGCATACATCTCAATCCTATGGGAATATCGGAATAAAAGGTACCCTATATTCTAATCCAGTTCATGGTCTATCCATGTGCCAAATTTCATCCAAATTCGTTCAGACGTTTTAGCGTGAAAGCTTAACAAACAAACTCACTTTCGCATTTATAATATCAGTTAGGATTAGGATGCTTTGTCCCGTGGAAAAATCATAATTGAAAATTCAGTAAAACGCGTAGTACGTATAACGATTTTTTCTATATTTTTTAACCAGGATAATAATTTCCCTGGTTTACCCAAAGAGGCTTACCGTAATCCAGGATTGGAGCTTAGTACAATCCCATTTTCCCCACGCCCAAATTAAAATATTTTTCATTACTAAAATAAATATCAAACAATTTATATGAATGGTAAAAATATCACAACTTTGTATGAAAATAATTTAGGATTTTATTAACAGAAAATTCAGTAGGTCATAAAACAGTGGAGTTTTCTTTTCATGTCTGCAAAATAATTTATTTCCCTATTGTTATTAGGTTAGGGGACGGTACATGTTATGACCCCAATATTGGATTGGTAGTGATAGATATTATTGATGTGTAATCTGTGGGAGTTATTTCGTGAAAAAGGACGGAAGCGAGTAATAAGAAACCGGGCAAGCGCGCGCTATTCGATTTGACCAATGAGCGCGCACATTGGTAGAGTTGGCCGACAGATGGTACCAACCCGTTATTTGAGATGTTGGTACTGTCAGCCAACAGAGTAATTATAGCTTTCTCTTACTTCAACGTTCTGTAATTTCATGTGACCCAATCTTCAAACGAATCATAAATCTTTTGTTCCATCGCAAACAAAAAGCTCATTACCAAAGTGAGCTGTCAGATGTTACACATCATATGCGACTACGTTCAGGCTCGCTCGTTTTTGTTTTTCTTATTGGTCGAGAGGTCGAAACTAAGACTCACTGAAGACCGAGAAGAGCGCAAACCACTCCAGAGTTGTCTATTAATACTGTATAGTAAACGTTGCTTCAGTGCAATAAAGTGCAAAGTTGTCCGAACATCGACGCAGACATCAAACTCCTCAATCGTCTTCGAGTGTGCTCGCGCGAGCTCGTTTGTACTTTAAAATAATGATGATAAAGGTTATTATTCAATGTTATTATTAAATCATTTGTTATATGCGATTTTGTCGGTCTGCGAAGAGTAGGCCCTGCTCTTCGCTCTTCCCAGGGCCTCCACAATTTGATTATTTTTTATAAAAAAAATCACATTCACAAGAAAACTTGTTTCGGGCTACAATGACACAAAACCGCCTATCAAAGTTATTGCAAGTGATTTACTCCGAATAATGGATTTCACCGAAATTATCAATGATTTTTCGACGAAAAAAGCCTGCAAAGTTCCATTCGCCTAACATTTATCTTTTTTCTTTTGTATTTTTTTAATACAAATGATTGAAAAATGGAATTTTCGTGGCCTCCACTTCTTGGTTGCCTCAGGCCATCCATACCTATAAATCTAACCTAGAGAGCCTTGCCCAGTAAGTAGCTATCAACAGGATAATACTACGACACTGACGGACAATATTTACGTGTAGGAAACCGAACACTTACCACCCAATCTCCAAAGTTGATCCAAGTTCAATGTCCAACAATATATCGATTCAGGCGGTTCACATCAACCCAGTTAATAAACAAAGACGGAAATTATGACAAACATGAACAATAGAATGTACCTATTTAGAAGCCATTTCTGAAATGCTAAAAGAAATTACCTACCGCCACAAAGTAAGCCGAAATCAGTAATTGTATGTCAAACATAAGACGCTGAAAATAGAAGCCAATTATGAAATACGTACATAATTCGTTAAATTGAACCAGTTATAAGGAATTACTATGATAACAGCAAATCAATTTAAGATACACTGCGCAATAAGTTTTTCAGCTAAAGTAATTAATGGCTTCCGTATTTCAATTTTGCACATTAGAACAATGTTGACATTCTAGTTAATGATGAGTTATGATAGGACACTTATTATTGTAGAGTGAGGGTCAAATCACCGAAATGGACGTAAATAGTTTGTGGACGTACTGTTATTGTAATTGCAGTATACAACAAAACGATAAATTGGTCTAAATGAAAGGTCTAATTGTTTTGGGATGTCTTTCACCTACATAAGTCAAAGTCAAAACGTTTATTGCGAACTAAGTGTACTTACAATGTTAGTTTTATATTATGGTAGTACTTATGGCAATCATCATTCGCCGCCCTTATCATCCTATAATAGCATCCATTAAATATTATTATCACTTAATTATTTTCTTTGATATAAACTTACTTACTTACTTAACCTTTTTTTTTCTATATTTTCCCAATTTAATTGTACTAATATTAGTACAATTAAATTGAGAAAATATAGTTATGTCAAAATTTAATGTCAATACTAATGAATTTAATACGTCATCACTTATACACTTTTCAAAGTATCACTTTTGGAAGTATATGTTATAATTATAATTTTATATGAAGTTAATTATATAAAGGACAGATCTAAATCTAGGTTAGACTCTAAATATTCTTTAATTCTTCATAAGTAACACTTAGTCGGGGAAAATTGTTGGTCCAATTAATACAAAACGTCAATTTGCCGTGTTATAGCCGTTTTATACAAATGTCAATTAATGACAGTTGTGATTTGAATACATGAGCAGTTTTAGTTGGTAGTCAATTTGCTAAAAATATAATTTCCCTGACTCTACATTGTATAAGTATTTTTAGGTAGGTTCGTATGTTTGTTAAATTATTTTCACTTAGAATAAACACTACCCAGACCCTAGTGTTAGGTAATTTCTGTGTCATATACCTATATATACCATACACAGAAATGAGATTTTTGGTGATTTACTGGAAAACAGCTTGAAAATCGACATGAAAAAAAAATACGAATTCTTGAAACTGCTATCGATTTAGCTCGAAAACTATTTGAGTACCTATTGTTTCAGTTATTGGGAATTTAGAGTTCGTCTATAGTTTTACTGGTAAAATGTAATTAAACATTTTAGTTTAAATACAAGTGTTCAATAAATATTTTAGCAGTTACCTAGGGATGAACGAATTTGCAAAGAACGCACTTGGTGCCAAGTTGTGTGACAATTGACTTATGACCGTTTGTTTATAGAAGAGAGTAATATTATCTCTCGCCATGCAATTCATATTTACATTAAATGCCACTCCAATATAATTCTATCTTCAAAACATCTCAATCAGTCGCTACTTGTCATCGTTATAAAATACCTAAATATCTGCGCAAACAAAATGTGTTTTTCTTTTTGCAAAGCTTATTTTAAATGAAGAACTCTTTTTATTTTTTTTATTTTACTAATTCGATAGGCATCTACTTCTCAGCAAGCTTCTGCATAGTAAAACTTGCAGTGATAGTATTTGTCAAAGTAACTAAAAACACGTTTTTAAAATAAATAAAATAATTCCTTACTCTAAAGTTTAACTGAATAAATATAAAAAATCTAGTCTAATACTTACAACATTCCCTGGTAAAGCATTCCAATGTAAAAACAAAACAGAAAAAAGAAACTACTTACAAAAAGTTTTCACATCCAAACTTTTTCTCACCAACCAGCACTTTCACTTCACTTTTAATTTTTGTATTTTAGAATCACCTCACTATTTTTCTGAATAGTCGATATTTTCTGATGACGATTTATTTAGTCGATTATTTTCACTAATGATGATTTTGTGATATAATGATAAGAGATGCTTGTGTGTACGTTTGTTTCGTACGCGCGCGGTCTTGCTACTGGTTGTGTTGTCGGGCGGGCGGCCCGCCCAGATGTTATCTCAGAAGTACCACTGGGAGCGCCGCGAGCTATAAGCTAAAGCGAAAATTTAATTGTTTTGGTATTGTGTGTTTATTATGAAATGTGGTGTTGTATATTAATGGAAGCGTAGGGTGATTTACAATCCATATTACCCGCATAAAAATCAGGAATAATTAATAAACCCATATCATAATGAGATTCATCTGTATTAATGCACCTTTACGATAGTCATTAGGACGACGCAGTAGGCATAATGTTTTATAAATTAAGCTGGAGCAGATTTGCTAGGGTTTCGTTGTTACAATGCCGCGGGTACGGTGCTACGTCTCTGTTTCGCCATATCAGTGACGTAGCACCGTAGCTACATCGTAGTATAAAAAGTATTTCTTTTTTTGTGTCATGTTGTTTATAATTCTTCGTTCGGGTTCGAACTCTTAAATAATAATAACACACGATGTGTTTGATCGAGGAAAAAACGTTTTATAATCAGGGCTAAAAACTGTTTTAATCTAAATATTAATCCCTGGAACGACTTCCGCTACTACCTAACACTCGTTCCCCGCTAACGCTTATGCTTTACACCAAGCCATCCCACAGGACACCCCGTTGCCGTCAATTGTTTCACTCGTTAAGCACTTCGTAAACACGTCCGTTTTAATGATGAGAGCTGCAAAGGTGTCTGCAGTTTTATATCTACCCGTGTTTGTTTTTACGCAAACCACTAGAACTATTTGATAAGGTGACTCAAGGGAAGGATTTGGATTTGTAAACAGAATAGAGAGGTAGGGAAGGTGAGTAAACAACTTAAGGCGGCTTTCGGCTTTCGGCTGTCTCGCATAGGGTCGCAGCATTATGCTGAGCGATGGCCGTTTTGCGTTGATATGACGCCTATTTTCCCCCAACTTAGTCTTTTTTGTATTTGTGTTCCTTCTTTGCGTCACGTTTACCGCAAATAAACGTATTTTTTTTTCTTTCAATCAATCAATCAACTGAGCCTAACAGTCCACTGCTGGACATAGGCCTCTCCCAGGCTGCGCCACAACACCCTGTCCTCCGCCTTCCGCATCCAATCTGTCCCAGCCACCTTTTTAAGGTCGTCGGTCCATCTAGCTGGGCGGCGTCCCACACTACTCTTGCCGATACGCGGTCTCCACTCCAGCAGGGCTAACATGACACACGCGACAATTACTCACTCTCGCGTGAGTAATTTTTGTCTATTTCTGTCAATTTTCTCGTTTTCTGACAGCGCTGCCATACAAAATACTCGACTCGTTCTGTCAAACTCGATATTTTCTCGACAAACCCTAACATAGCACCTAAGTTATCTCGAATTTTGACAATTCAACACGAGATAATCTTCGATTCTGCTGTCATTTAGTCGTCCTCGATTTTGACGACGAGAAGAGTAGACAAAATTATAATACAAAAAAATATGGCATTCACGGGGACTGGTGAGAGAAATGAAAACTTAAAACTTTGGAATAACATATATAACTATATATATGCGTATACATGTAAGTACACAGGCCGCTGCGTGACGCCAGTCTGATGCACACGTTACATTAACATGTCGGTGACTTGGGTAGCATCTTGGTGCCCCAGTCTGCATGTCGGTGACGTGGTTAGGATGTTGGTGACGCGGTTATCACGGCGTAAGTCGATTGGCATTTCGTAAATCTGCTAGCATTTCGGTGACGCTGCTAGCAGGTCAGGCTCGCTGTTAGCATGTCGGCGACGCTGTTAGCATGTCGGTGACGCTGCCAGCACGTCGGGCACGCTACTAGCAGGTCGGGCACGCTGTTAGCATGTCCGTGACTCGGTTAGCGTGTTGGTGACGCATTGAGCATGTTGATGACGCATTGAGCATGTCGGTGACTCGGTTAGCATGTTGGGGACGCAGATTACATAATCAAGGGATGCTGTTCATATGTCGGTGACGCGGCTAGTATGTCGGTGACGTGGTTAACATATTGGTGACACGAACCCACAGGTTTTTCCCCTAACAAAAATGGCTCACTCATTTTAATTTCCGTCATTTTGTATTCTAATTTCGGCATGCCATAGAAAAATATTAAATTTTTATCAAAAAAGTCGGTTACACAAAAAATTACAACATATATTAATAGAGGTGGATGTAAAATCATTATAGTACATACTAATTCTATGCGTAAAATTTAATGAATGAGCCGATGTTGCTAAAATAAAAATGATTTGTTTTTAATAATTTGCTACATCGGTCTCTCGTCGCGAGATAAAGAACTGTCAAAGTGCCTTTCTCGAGATTACTCGAGCTTAGCGGTCATGTTAGGCATTCGGATGACGTCAGAATCGTAGACAAATTTCGACAAATCGAGAAAAAGAGCGTTCTCGCGCTTGTCATGTTAGCCCTGCAAGACACATCTGCTCCACCGGCCATCGGTCCTTCGACAAACATGGCCAGCCCACTGCCACTTCAGCTTGCTGTCTCTGCAGGCTATGTCGGTAACTCCTATTTTCTTTCTTTATACTTAGGTACCTAATATTCGCTATTAACGGCCGATATGATACATCGTTACACTTTCTTTTTTTTTTGGTTGGGAAATTATCAAATAACTTCTCCCACTCTGGGTGTGTCTCTCTTACTGACTAAAACCCACCCATCTTCCTCCCGTTGCCTGTGTTGCCAGGGGCCTCGGTAACCCTTTCGGACTTTCCCGCGACACATCGTCACACCCTTTTTTTTTGGTGGGAAATTATAAAATATATTCTCCCGCTCTGGGCGGAGCGGGAGGGTGTGTCAGACGCTTACAGACTAAAACCCACCCGTATTTCTTCCGTTGCCTGTGTTGCAAGGGGCCTCGGTAACCCTTTTGGACATCCACGCGACCCCGGCAGGCATCGGCTCTAGTGGACCCCTAACCTTGTGCTGACATCTCTTTGAGGCGCGCGCGGAACATAACGCGCCGTCGACCTGGGCCTGGTCCTTATCGGACGGCGAGCTAGCCACCGTCCGCAAGCCCGCGCCTACGGTGGCCGGAAATCCGCCCGGGATTCCCGACGCCCTGCAGGGCTAACATGACAAGCGCGAGAACGCTCTTTTTCTCGATTTGTCGAAATTTGTCTACGATTCTGACGTCATCCGAATGCCTAACATGACCGCTAAGCTCGAGTAATCTCGAGAAAGGCACTTTGACAGTTCTTTATCTCGCGACGAGAGACCGATGTAGCAAATTATTAAAAACAAATCATTTTTATTTTAGCAACATCGGCTCATTCATTAAATTTTACGCATGGAATTAGTATGTACTATAGTGATTTTATATCCACCTCTATTAATTTATGTTGTAATTTTTTGTGTGACCGACTTTTTTTATTAAAATTTAATATTTTTCTATGGCATGCCGAAATTAAAATACAAAATGACGGAAATGAAAATGAGTGAGCCATTTTTGTTAGGGGAAAAACCGGGGTTCGCGTCATCAATATGTTAAACGCGTCACCGACATACTAACCACGTCATCGACATACTAGCCGCGTCACCGACATATGAACAGCATCCCTTGAATATGTAATCTGCGTCACCAACATGCTAACCGAGTCACCGACATGCTCAATGCGTCATCAACATGCTCAATGCGTCAACAACACGCTAACCGAGTCACCGACATGCTAACAGCGTGCCCGACCTGCTAGCAGCATGCCCGACGTGCTGACAGCGTCACCGACATGCTAACAGCGTGTCCGACCTGCTAGCAGCGTGCCCGACGTGCTGGCAGCGTCACCGACATGCTAACAGCGTCACCAACATGCTAACAGCGAGCCTGACCTGCTAGCAGCGTCACTGAAATGCTAGCAGATTTACGAAATGCCAATCGACTTACGCCGTGATAACCGCGTCACCGACATTCTGAAAGCACTTGTGACATGCAATTTGCGTCAACAGACTGCGGCACCAACATGCTAATGTAACGTGTGCATCAGACTGGCGTCACGCAGCGGCCTGTGTCGACGTACATGTATACGCATATATATACTTATATATGTTATTCCAAAGTTTTAAGTTTTCATTTCTGTTACCAGTCCCCATGAATGCCATATTTTTTTGTATTATAATTTTGTCTACTCTTCTCGTCGTCAAAATCGAGGACGACTAAATGACAGCAGAATCGAAGATTATCTCGTGTTTAATTGTCAAAATTCGAGATAACTTAGGTGCCATGTTAGGGTTTGTCGAGAAAATATCGAGTTTGACAGAACAAGTCGAGTATTTTGTATGGCAGCGCTGTCAGAAAACGAGATAATTGACAGAAATAGACAATAATTACTCACGCGAGAGTGAGTAATTGTCGCGTGTGTAATGTTAGCCCTGCAGGGCGTCTCCTGCGGCGGCTAGGGGACATCGTTACACTATGGTATACTATGGTGATTAAAGCAATGTTTGGCATGATTAATTGGAAGGTCATAGTATCCTAACAATTAATCATGTCAAACATTGCTTTAATCACCATACTTGACTGACGGATTGACGATCGGCAGCGAGTTATTTTCGCAACAACTTTAATAAGCAATTATATAATAATTACGAATCCGGAATATAATTACAAATCCTATAAATATTTACTTTTTAAAGTATTATATTATTTTAATTATTGTGAATGTGAAGATAGTCTTAGTTTAGTAGTGGGTCATAGGCCTACCCAAGCCTGTGTGGTTCTTCAAAAGAACATTTCAGACAACAATCTACATGGTCTTCACATGATCTAACCAAGATTATGTCTGGTTTTAAAAGAGACTGTGAACTCTGTTTGTTTCGGCCATTTTTTCAGAGTAGGAAACGCCGATCTTATCTAGTTTTTATCCCCCAACGCAAAAACGGCGGGGTGTTATAAGTTTGACGTGTCTGTCTGTGTGTGTGTGTGTGTGTGTGTCTGTGGCATCGTAGCTCCCGAATGCATAGACCGATTTTGATTTTGTTTTTTGTTTGAAAGGTGACTTAATCGAGAGTGTTCTTAACTATGGTTCAAGAAAATCAGTTCAGTCGTTTGAAGATTATCAGCTCTTTTCTAGTTGATATTTAACTCGCTCACCAACTTGCAGTGCAGGTATCGTATTTGGGCTGTTGTACTGGTCTCGATAAATAGGTTATAGCTAGATGGTGATCAGGGCCTGACGATGGAGATGGAAAGAGAAATGAGGGTAAATTAGTAAGTACCTTTACACTGGGAAAAATACCTACAGGGGCGCAGATTTCGGCGAGGTACGTATCGATGGCAGCGTGTCTGACCTACTGGTAATATCATCATCATTATCTGCTTAGCCTTTTCACAACTACGTTGGGGTCAGCTTCCAGTCTAACCGGATGCAGCTGAATACCAGTATTTTACATGGAGCGACTGCCTATCTGACCTCTACAACCCAGTTACTGGGTAATACGATACCCCTTGGTAAGACTGGTTGTCAGACTTTCGGGCTTCTGACGACCCGTAACGACTGTCAAAGATCCATAAAAGATGGTCACCCATCCACGGACCAACCGTGGCAAGCGTAGCTTAACCTGATCGATTGACCCGTGCAGCTGTTATTACTTAGCCACAAGCCCCTCCTAGTAATGGCCCCTCCTATTAGTGACCTACTAGTAATATATAAAGTTTAAAAAGTAGGTAATAAAAGTTAAATTTAAAATCTAAAAAACCCCCGACACTAACAAAAATATAATATCTATTAAGTAACAAAATAATACGTATTGGGCCCTTTCAGTTTAATATAAATTTAGGTAATATTTTGAGCCGAGCGTCGTCTAGTCGTGAGAACAGTGGTGGCCCAGTGGTAACGGTCGCGACTTACGAGTTGTAGATCGTAGGTTCGAACTCAGACAGGGGCTTTACTTTGTGTAAATTATTTCATCACCACTGCTCTCAAAACGGTGAAGGAAAACATCGTGAGGAAACCGGCATGTCCTAGAACCACAAATTCGAAGACACGTGACATCTACCAACCCGCACTGGGCCCGCGTGGTGGATTACGGCCCACTCCCTCTCACAGAGAGGAGGCCTGTGTCCCAGCAGTGGGAACATTATAGGCTGATTATGTGTTATGTGTATGTCGTCTAGTCGGGGGACAGCTAAAGAAAACGTCAAACAGACGAGGCTAGTACCTAGCAATAATGAATGTATGCTATTGTAGAATGAATAGCCGCTGTTAACTTGCTATTTTCATTAGCCGTCCCCCGACTCGACGAACCTTGGCTCAAAAATTACCTAAATTTATATTAAACTGAAAGGGCCCAATACGTATTATTTTGTTACTTTTTAGATATTTTTGTTAGTGTCAGCGGTTTTCAAAAATTAAATTTATCTTTTTTTTAAATATGCTTGACGTGTAAAAGTGTTTGTACAAACCAGAAATAAAATCATTTTTATAATATAAGTGATCGCCTCGTTATAACTAATATAGTCTTAAGATAATTTAATACTAACAAAATATGGACAAAAATAGTCTGAAATAAACGATTATTTTATTTGAATATTTATTTTAAATTGCCGAACAGTGACGACTCGGGCATAACTCGCTCTACCTATGTAGTTACTAGGAGGTCTAATATTTATTCGATGCTCTAGTAATACGTAGTACACAGACCAGCCACAGCATCAAATCCAAGTTTCTCCAAATCACTCTCGGAATTATAAAAAATCCGTTATAAATTAACTGAACCCCACAATTCCACGAAAAGTAATAATCGAGAGTTTAAACCCAGGTCAAGTCGATTTCACTAACTTTATCTACGCTTTACAGACAATTGGTTTCCTGTCGTTATTTTACCTTTGGGTATGTTTAATACAAGCTACTCGTAGTCCTTTCTTAGTTGTTGGTTGATACTTTACGCTGAGTTCTGGGAGAGAAAGGATATTTTAAAGCTACTTATACTTCTATGGATTATAGATAATGATAGCTCGTCTTTTTGAGATGTAAAAGTTGCCCTAGCTAAGCTTTTCCTCTAAAAAGTGAGTACAGGTCGGTTAACCTTACCGACTGACCCTAACCGTTGTAGCTACAGGAAAACCTTTGGAGGTTGAGCGTAACTTTTCAGATTTTGGATTTTTTTAAAGTCAGTTAGAAAAACGTCAATTCTCACGTTTTATTTCTCAGAATCAGAATCAGAATTTTATTTACTATGAATGCAGGTACAGGTATAAGATGATGTACATAAATTAATGAGATCAGCTACAAGACCCTTACGGCATGCAAATTATTACATAAATTAAAATATTAATACAAAAAAAAACAATTTCAACGTTAAATATACAATTAATTATAACAATCACAATCTGGATAAACTCATATCATTTAAAAAGTTTTTCACTGAGTTAAACATTTGCCTAAAAGTAGTGCAGCTACTTTAGATTGAAATGTATACAGAACAATCCTTAAAACCATGAGGTATTTTATTATAAATTACAGGTCCCATTGTCATAATACTTTTCCTTACTAGTGCTGTTTTGTAATTACCCGAATGTAGCATGCTCAGTATTGGGATCTCAAGGGGCCATTACGTGTTCTTACAGTGGCCAGTGACGGATATAAGTTTAGATTGGCTTTTACAAAAATTGCCACCTCCAATATGTACAAACATGGAAAAGTCAATATCGTCAGAGATCAAAACACAGGTTCACAGCTGTCTGCTGTGGTCTATAATGCCATTCGATGCAGTTTCGATATATGTGCCAGTCACATCAATATATTCGCCGAAAAACGCATTTATTGTACATAGCTTTAAAGAGAGAGAGAGGGGTAACAGCCACGACTTACAAGTTGTAGGTCGTAGGTTCGAACCCAGACAGGTGCTTTACTTTGTGTAAATTATTTCATCACCACTGCTCTCAAAACGGTGAATGGAAACATGGTGAGGAGACCGTATATCCTAGAACCAAAAATTCCAAGAAATGAGACATCTACGTGGTGGATTACGGCCCATTCCCTCTCCCAGAGAGGAGGCCTATGTCCCAGTAGTAGGAACATTATAAGCTGATTATGTGTACATAGCGTTTGCCTGCGGTTTCGCCCGCATAGATGTAGGAAAATATCCCTCGCGAACCTGATATTCCAGGTTATAAACTATGTGCCAAGTTTCATCCAAATCAGGTGATTTTGCGTGATTGAGTAACAAACAAACATCCAAACATACATACTTCTACATTTATAATATTTATTATAATTATATGTAATAATATTATTATATATTATACTAGCTGCACCCCGCGGCTTCACCCGCATAATTCTCGATCCCGTGGGAATATCGGGATAAAAGTATTATAACTCAGGCCATGGTCTACCCATGTGTCAAATTTCACCCATATTATTAACATACAAACTCACTTTCGCATTTATAATATTTTAGGATTAGGGTTTTAGGATTATGTATATAATAAATGTAAATATTTATAGTTTTATATATAGATTATATACGAGTATATATAATATAATCTTAATATATATATAATAGGATTGTCTTCTTCTTACTCTAACTTTCTCCCCGATAAATCCCCAAAAGGGACAATCTGATAGACACTGAACACGACACTGCAATTAAGTAGCGGTTCACTTATCAGTTTCAGTTGTCCGTTATTTGTTGTTAGTGATAGTTGCATTGTGGACAGTCCAACAACAATCAGACACTACTTAACAGATGATGCTGTTGATCTTATGGTGTAGTTTGTCTCCCACAAGTGCCCTCAAAAAACAGCAGTAGGTACCTCCCTAAAACTAAGTACCAAGGCATGATAAGGATGCTTGTATCGGCAAGATCTTAGTACATACATACAGTGCCGGATTAAGCAAGCGTGGGGCCCGTAGCAAATTCTATCGATGGGCCCTTAATCGTCTCCCATAGACGATTAAGGGCCCATCGATAAGATTCTTAAGTATAAAATTGTGAAAAAAAATGTTGGTATGATTACCAAATTATATAGACTGTATGTCTTACAAATAAATAGTCAATTTAAAGATTTTGAATAGAGCCATTTTAATTTACCTTACAGTCCAGTAAGGGTGCTCGCACTCGTCAGTCTGTTTGTAGAGCCGATTATCGGGCCGATTCAAATTCATACATTTATACATTTATACGAGCGACTTTTTGTAGTACTTGTGCGTTTACCGTTTAAATTTTAAATTCTGTGTTTTATTTTCGCCAACGAAATAATCGGTTACCGATTGTCTAACGTGGATTGTCTTATTCGGAAAAGGTGTTACGTTTCACGTTTTTGTGACATCAAATAAATTCAGTTACCACGTCTTAATAAGTTACACTCAAAAAAATTACGCTCAGGAGGCGGAGGTGAGCGGGTTTGGATACGCGGGGCCCGTGGCAATTGCTACATGGTTAATCCGGCACTGCATACCTACACATAGGTAAGTGGACACTGACATCGTTGCCAGAATTATTTACTTTATTGTGGTACTTACTTACTTCAGTCTTGCACTTGCTAAGCGAATTGGAACGTTACGACTGTAATGGATAGAAAAATCTCTGTAACAGCTTTTTCACCCTGTAGCCATTTTGGGACCAATACTTAGATGAAATAGGTACCATAAGGCACGATTATGATTAATCTAAATAATTATATCAAATGAATTTTATAGTTAACTTTTAATTACACTTTGTCAATAAGCTCGCCAAACTAAACATTTTATTAAAACATCAAACTTATTAAACATTCCTGAACAAGCTTACAGTTTTAATTTCATCCGCCGGTTATTACAAAATTAATATCAGCCCATATTAAATAATAACTATTTTAATAAGCGCCTTGTTGCGCAGCTTTGTGATGCAATAAGCTTTAAGGTGAATCCGCAGTGGTAGCTCGCGAAATTCAAATTTTCTTACGATTTTTGCAATTTGCAGGTCAGTGTCAGATTGTACCTTGATCAAAATATGATTCCCGTCCTTATTAAATATGTATTTAAAGAATTATAATCATTAGAATCATTAATACTCCTCTCTAAGTTAGATTTTGTTCCATATGAACTTTTCCTTAAGGGATATGTTCTTGTGGAACAAATTTACTTTTTTACTGACCTGCCACTGTGGATCCATCTTAAGTAGGTTTCTCGACAGACGGGTTCTGCATTATTGGGGGACGACCGGCATCCTAATTGCGTAACTCACTTAAATCGAAATTTAAATGATTTTTAGGATATTGCTAATACACTGCATATCCATATAACATCATCATCAAGGGGCTTGTGGCTAAGTAATAACAGCCGCACGAGTCGATCGATCAGGTTAAGCTACGCTTACCGCGGTTGGACCGTGGATGGGTGACCATCTTTACATACCAAGACCCCACCGTGCCTCGGAAAGCACGTTAAGCCGTTGGTTCCGGCTGTCATTCGTGGATATTTAACAGTCGTTACCAGTCGTCAGAAGACCGAAAGTCTTACCAAGGGGTCAGTGGCGTGCCTAGGGTTTCAAAATAACGCAAGCCCAATAAAATTTTAACCGATTTCAAAAAAGAAAGTTCAGTTTTCGACTGAGTATGTAGGTACCTACGTATGTATCATCGCAATTTTCTCATAAACTACTGGTTAGGTACAATAAATTAAAAGTGAATTCATCCATCCATTTTAGTAAGGCATGGCTTTTGGGCTTATATGAAGGTACCGCCACTGCAAGGGGTATCGTAGTACCCTGATAGGCAGTCGCTCCATGTAAAATACGGGTATTCAGCTGCAACCGGTAAGACTGGAAGCCGACCCCAACATAGTTGGGAAAAGGCTAGGCAGATGATGATAACATCATCATTATCCATCCATTGCATATTGCTTCATATGTTCGAAAAAAAAATCTGCTCAACAACGGAAATAACACAATGAATGTTGATGAAACTAAGGTGGGTAACAACCCATTGGTACTGATAGTGTTACCCAACTACCCGCTGCTTTATCAGAAGATTCCCCCTTCATGTTGCCTTTCAAGAACCCTGAATTCTCGAGCAATGTTAGCTTGGGGTTAAGCCGAAAATCCTTAAATGAAAATGTGAAAATTCCTAGAAAATCTTGTGATACTAAAATACTCCACCTTGACTGACCTGCCCCCTGACCTGCCAAGTGGCCTACAAGCAACTTTACAAGTCACAACATCAAGCCAGTTTTCCCCGGCAGGGTAGGTAGAGGGGTAAGTCATTTCACCTGTTAAGCCGGCTCCAGACGTGTGTGATGTGTAATGTAATGAAATGCGAATAGTGTGGACGGCATACAAGCTCAACGCGAATCCTGTATGTATTCGACTACGAGAGCCTCCCGTGAGAGAGTTGTGTTTGTGCTAACCGATGGATCACCGCGGGCGCCAGCTCGTGCCAGCTCGTAATGCTCGTGCCGTCCACAAACAGAATTCGCGTTACAATACACGATATATTACATTACACATTACACACGTCTGAACCCGGCTTTGAAATCATATCAAAATACACACATCAAAAAAGTCTAAGCAACACGCATCATTTACAGAAACTGCATGTTTTATTAATTGATGCTTTAATTTTTTCTTAACAAACTAGGTTGGTATACAATCTTTTTGTTCTCGGAAACATGTTGACTAATTTAAAAAATAGCTACTTTTCGATTGTGTTTTGTTTTCATTAACATAAAAGCTAATTATTTTTTCCCGATTTCATGTTGTTTTCGTTGCTTGATAAAATTGGTATTTATCTCACTTTTATCATTTTAATATAGGTATACAGTTTTTGAAAAAATTGAGTGCTGAGTAATTGTTTATGTCATGGAACGACGTCATTTGACTGCCGATGAAATGCAGAGAGCTGTAGGAATTCTACAAGCGGGAAGAAATCAGACCTAGGTATCTCGGCATTTTGGTGTCGATAGAAGCGTGATTTGTCGTCTTTGGCAACGTTACGTTAATACAGGGGTCCTGCTGGGCAGCACCCACGACGTGGAAAAAGTACAACTGCTCGACAGGACCGATACATACAACTGACTGCAAGACGTCAGCCGATGTTAACCGCCCGGGAGACAGGTTTAAAGCTACAATTCTCAAGCGGTGTTGTTAGCCACCAAACCGTGAGAAATACGCCGCATGAATACGGCCTACGAGCACGACGCCCAATTAGGTGCCCACCTATACGCCATGAGAATCGCGCCCGTCGAAACGAATGGTCTAGGGAACACTTGACATGGACTCAAGAGTAAGACATAAAATTTTAATTTGCGATGAGTCCCGGTTTAGATTAAGCCCTGATACGAGAAGGGTAAGAGTGTATCGTTGTTCCAAGAAATTGTGAACGGCTGAGATGCGTCCAGAAAGTGCACCCTTACAATGGCTCTACAGTGATGGAATGGGCGGGTATTATGAAGAACAGACGAACCGAGCTCGTTTTTGTAGATGGCAATATAAACGCTGAAAGTTACGTTTAAAATGTCCCCGGGCCATAAGAATAGAATAGAATAGAATAGAATAGAATAGAATACTCTTTATTATGTACACCATAAAAATTACAGATACAGATGTTGAAATTTTACAAGGGGTGACACAATGAGCGGTCTTATCGCTAAAAGCGATCTTTTACAGACAATCTTTGAATATACGAGGGTGCGTTTTTAAGTTCGCGGAATGGGGGGGAAGGGATAACAATAGGTCATTATCGGGATGGCCACAACTTCAGCCACTCAATATTAGTATAAATACCAGGTTTTATCTTAATTGGATCATGAGGAACGCCAGACCCGCGTGGTGATCCGTAGGATCCCGAAGGAAATCCCCACAGCGGACATCAAGGCCGGCCTTGAGTCTCAAGGCGTCCCGGTGGACGAAGTGCACCGCATGCACCACGCCAGGGGGGGTTCAGCATACGACATGGTTCTCGTCGTATGCCCCCCGACAGAAGGGCATCACCCTATCTTCAAAATTTCAAATATCTGCCGTCTCACGGGCCTCGTAATAGAGAAGCCCAGGAAGAGCGGCGTCGTCGGGCAATGTCACCGTTGCCAGCTCTACGGGCATGCGCAGAAGAACTGCAATGCGAAACCCAGGTGCGTCAAGTGCCTGGGTGAACATGGCTCGTCCGACTGCCCCCGCCCCAAAGATAGGTCACTTTGTACCGAGCCGCCCAGCTGCGTGCTGTGCGGTGAGGCTGGGCACCCAGCCAACTACCGTGGCTGTCGTATGGCCCACAAGACTTCTTCCTCAAAGCTGGTGAAGCGTGCAAAGAGAGTTCCCATCATATGGGTTCTTCGCCCCCGCCAACACAGACCCTCTCGCAACTCCCCCAGAGGCTAAGCCCGCAAAGGCCTAGCCCCTGGAACTACCTAAACCACCAGCAGACCTTCCCTGCTATGGTTCAGCCGAGACCCACTCCGCCTCCCGTCAGACCGCTGATGGATCCCCGCGTCCGCGTCCCCGCGCCCGTACCCGTACAACCCGCGAGACCCGCGCCCGTTCCCGTGGCCGCTGTCGCAACCGCTGCGCCATGGCCCGTCGCCGCTTCAACCACTCCAGTGGTCGGTCCGTCTGTCCCAGTAGATCAATTCAGCGTGATCTCTGGGACCTTCGCGTTATTCTTTACGCCCCGCGCGCGTAAAATGGCCAACGAATTCGTTGCCGCCCGAAATTCCTGCGATCTCGCTCAGATCCAGCGAATCTTCCTCGCGTATCCCGAGATTACGCAAGCCCTAGAAAACTTCGCGAAACCCCCCCAGTAATGGATATACGAATCCAAGCACGTACTAAACCCCGATCCCTAAAGTTAGGTTTCTTCAATGCCAATGGCATGCTAAAGCAACGCGATGAAATCGCTGCGGTCCTCCGCGACCACCAAATTGATATTCTCCTCTTACAGGAAACCTTTTTAAAGTCCAGCCGTCGAAACCCGTCAATTGCCAACTATCGCATAGTTCGCAATGACAGGACTAGATGTCACAAGGGCGGCATCTTAATCTATTATAGAACGTCCCTGCACTGCATCCCAATGGACCCGCCCTCTCTCTTACGTTTAGAAGTGTCCATATTTAAGTTAGGCATGACTGGCCACCAATCGATCACCATAGTTTCGGCCTATATTCCCCCCGTTTCCACATCAGAGTCAGCCCTTCCCCCCCTCTCTGACGACCTTTCCATTTTACTTGGCCTGAGTGACTCCGTTATCATAGCTGGCGATCTCAACGCCAAACATCATGCCTGGAACAGCACCAGGATCTCCACCAGAGGCAAACACCTGTTTGACCTATGTCCCATCCTGAACTTCGACATCATCGCCCCGATGAGTCCCACTCACTTTCCCCACGACCCTAACCATACCCCTGACGTACTTGACATAGCGCTTCTGAAGAGTATCAACCTAAGGTTGGATTCTATAGAGGCGCTGGACGAACTCTCCTCTGACCACCGTCCAGTTGTCGTAAAGCTGGCCCCACGCCTAGGTCTCCACGACCCTGACAGACCGCCTCTCACTAAGTTAGTTACAGACTGGAGGAAAGTAAGCGACTGCCTGAAATCCACCACGTTAGGTCCCCGACTAGACTCCTTTCCCGACCACTTCGACTCTATCGCTGACACGACAGCTGCAATCGACTCATTCACGGTACACGTACAATCAGTCCTGAACGACTGTTCAAGGGAGGTTCCGGCGATGGACGACCATCGCTGGAAGCTTCCGGACGATGTGCGCGAACTGTTGAATGAGAAGAACGCGGCTGTCCGTGCGTACAGTAACTTTCCCTGCCTCGCGAACAAAGTCCATATGCGCTATTTACAGAGATCTGTAAAGACACGCCTACCGGAGCTGCGTGACGCCGGCTGGGACAAGATGCTGAGCGAGTTAGAGCCCACCCACCTAGCTTTCTGGGACCTTCAGAGGAAACTCAAATCCGAAGAAGTCGTCTCTATGCCCCCCTTGGTGCGCCCCGACAAGACCATCGCTTCCGATGACGTTGACAAGGCGGAATGTCTAGCCGATAGTCTTGAGGCTCAATGCTCACCTAGCTCTCAACCAGTAGACCAAGCTCACCTGTCCCAGGTCGACGCGGAAGTTGAACGTAGAGACTCCCTCCCGCCCGTTGAAGACCCTGATTATCCTCTGCCTCCCGTCACTCCAGACGAAGTGCACGATATCATCAAGGGTCTAAAACCTCGCAAAGCCCCCGGCTCAGACGGAATCACCAATAGGGTGCTCCAACTGTTCCCCGCTCACCTCATAATGCTCATGGCCACCATCTTCAATAGAGCCCTGAACAATAACATCTTTGCACAAGAGTGAAAAAAGGCCACCGTAATAAGCCGAAAACGGAGCCCACCAGCTACCGGTCCATCAGTCTGCTCAATGTCTTCGGCAAAGTCTATGAGAGGCTTATTTTAAAGCGCCTCAGAGATTTTGCGGAAACAAAGGGCCTCATCCCCGACCAGCAGTTCGGTTTTAGATCCCAACACTCTTGCGTCCAAGAGGTCCACCGCATCGTAGAACACATAAGCTACGGCTTTCAACGTGGTCTTACGACCGGTGCTGTGTTCTTCAACATAGCGAAAGCGTTCGACAAGGTCTGGCACAACGGCTTATTATATAAGCTCTACAAACTCGGTGTGCCCGATCGTCTCGAGCTCATCTTACGAGACTTCTTGTCAAACCGCACCTTCCGCTACCGCATCGAAGGAGCACTATCCTCCCCTCACCCTATCCGTGCAGGCGTCCCTCAGGGCTCTGTACTAGCCCCTCTCATTTTCACTCTCTTCACCAGCGACATTCCGAAAAGTAGAAAGGCGCAGTTGGCTCTGTTCGCAGACGACACGGCCATCTACTACACCGGGTTAGTCCACGACCAGATATCTCGCACTCTCCAGACCGAAGTCAACAAGCTTGGCGCTTGGTTTAGAAAGTGGAGAGTCGAAGTTAATCCCGACAAAAGTCAGACAGTTCTTTTCACCAAACTGCGTAGAAACCTCATCCCCCCCGTCCGCTCACCATGTTCGGCAAGCCTATCCCTTGGGAGAAGCAAGCCAAATACCTAGGCGTGACCCTTGACCACCATCTCTCGTTCTCAGAGCACATTAAGCAGGTGCGTTCGCGCGCCGCTTTCGCTCTCGGTAAACTAGACTCCGTCCTAAGTGCGCGCAGCAAATTGTCCCTTAAGGGCAAATTGCGTATTTACACAGCATGCATCCGTCCCATCATGACATATGCCTGTGCAGTCTTCGCACATGCTAGGCTCCACCACATCCACAGGATGCAGTCCCTCCAAAACCGTTTCCTCCGACAGGCAACGGGAGCCCCTGGTTTGTCCGAAACGAGATCCTCCATCTCGATCTTAAAATCCCCACCATCAAGCAGTTCATGAAGCGCATCACGAAGCGTTTCTACGACTCCGCCGCCACCCACTGCAACCCTCTGGTTGTGCAGGCCGCCAGTTATAGGCCCTCCACCATTAGCTCTGTTCGCCGTCCAAGGCATACTCTCACCGACCCCGATGACCCCATTACCCTTCTCCAGGAAAGCAGTAGGGCCACGAGTACAGTGCACAAAACACACCGACCTACGTTCCGACCTCGCCGCCGAGGTCCCTCGCGTAAACCCCGAAGTAATTGTCCCCCCCGACCCTTGCTCGACGAAGCGCCAGCCCGCGCCGCAGCTGAGCCTGTAGTTTTAAATTCCCCGATTAATAATAATTCTGATCAAATCCAGCCTGTCCCACCTTGCTGTCCTCCCCCCAGCGACGCCCTAAGCCGAGGTTCGTACCCCACAAGGGGTGCCCTTAGCGTGCAGTCGCTTAGTAATATAAGAAATTCGCCCCTGGCTGGAGGCTTTGAGTTCGCTTAAGGTAGCTACAGGAAAGTCCGGTTAAGTAGTCACGACCTCTCAAGGTTAACTATGAGATGCCATTCATAAAAAAAAAAATTGTATCATTAGTCTTTGAACTATCTGTGGCGGACGCTGGTAATAAAACCACATAAATAACACTTTAAAGTGGACTGTATTTTAATAGAAATAGTTAAAGGTGTTACACTGGCAGATTGCGAATGAAGACTGACTGTTGACATATGTTCGTTCACTTGAACGGAATGAGTGAATTATTATGTATGCTTCATACATAAATGGCAACGCCGACAAAGAAACCAAAAGGCTATAGTTTGAATACAAACCAAAATGTAACTTAATCTTAAATTTACTGAATATTAGACAAATAGGAACATTTGTGTCCTTTTCACAAGTATAAATAAACTGTTTAAACTTGGGTACTACTTATTTACTATTTTATAATATAAACAAAAATGCTTAACTATTTAGGTACCTACTTACTGGATGCTTCAATTCTTTTGAAATCCTTTAAATTGTTATGTACAGAATTACTAAGGAATAATCTAACAAAGTAAATTTAATTAATCAATAACTGGAAAACTACTTACTAAATTGTTGTGATTATAAAACCTATTGTACTTATACATACATAACATACATTAATGTTACGTTCATTTAAGTACCTATGTACTATGCATTTTAAATAGGTTGGTATGTGTCTATTACAAAATAGATGTGCACATATTTATATTACATTTTACCTTCTTAAAGTATAATTATGAATCTATTGAGTATGCTATATCTGTTTACATCATGTTTAAGTTCAACTATGATTATTAATTTAAGTGATTTTTTTTAACAGAAAGTTGGCTTAACTAACGATATTTATACCCTACGTATTTAGCCTAGTAAATGAACAAGTTCACATGACATGTCCAGCAGCCACACAGAGGTAAATTATTAAGTATAATTTATTCATAAATAGGAAGTACACAAACTTTCATAACACTAGTACGCATGATTTTACCACTATTAGTTCTTACAGATAATGCCCTGACCTTGCCATCTGATCCAGGGAAAGTCTGTTCTACTCTGGCCACTGGCCATGTTAATGGAGAGGTGTTATCAACTCTGAGTAGCACCAATACCCCTTTTTCAATATTTGGTACACTATTGTGCCATTTTGGCCTATTTTGTAACTGAGTCAAATATTGTTTTGACCAAGTTTTCCAAAAGGATTGAGCCATGTGAGTACATTGCTGCCAAAATGACAAACGGTTTGTGGGCACATTTGTTACATCAGGTTCAGGGAATGATGTAATAGAAGCACCTGTCAAAAAATGAGCAGGAGTTAAATAAGACATGTCATTTGGGTCAATACTTGGCAAAGAAAGTAAAGGCCTGGAGTTCAATAACCCTTCTATTTGAATTATCACAGTATTCAACTCTTCATAGGTTAGTATCTGTTTGCCTACAACTCTTTTTAAGTGATATTTAGCACTCTTAATTCCTGCTTCCCATAGGCCTCCAAATACTGGTGAATAAGAAGGAATAAAACTGAATTCAATACCAAGATCTGAAGTTGAGTTTATAATTTTCTCCTGATGTACCTGATTAAAATGTAATGAGTATAACTCATGCAACTGATTATTGGCACCCTTGAAGGTAGAACCATTGTCACAATAAATAATAGATGGCTTATTGCGACGATAAATGAATCTTTTTAATGCCTGTAAAAACATTCAGTTGTTAAATTTGATACCAACTCAATATGAATGGCCTTTGTTGTGAAACAAACAAATAATGCTATGTATGCTTTTAAAATTACTGGTTTCCTAATACGGTGTAATTTTATTGAAAACGGACCGCCATAATCGATTCCTACCTTTTCAAAAGGTCGGCTGGGGTTCACCCTGTCTGAAGGAAGAGATCCCATCATTTGCTCTGATGCCTTGGCTCTTAGCTTGAAACACAGTAAACATTTGTGAATTACTCCTTTGACTTCTCTAAGTCCATTAATTAGGTAAAACCTTTGACATAAACTGGCTAGGGTCAACTTCTTCCCAGCATGTAACAAACATTTGTGTTCATTGTTAATTATTGAACGTGTAATGTATGATTCTTTGGGTAATATGATAGGATATTTCTGATCATATGGTATGTTAGCATTGTGTAACCTACCTCCTACTCTGAGGATACCTATTCCATCTAAAAATGGATTTAAGGATTTCAAATTGGATTTAATGGGTTTCTTGGACATGATACAATTCATTTCCTCACTTAAATGTTGTTTTTGATCTTGTCTAATTATATTTTTGAGTGAAAATTGAAGTTCTTTTATTTTTAGATGTCCGGAGACCCTATCTTCTTTCTTTACTTTGCAATTGTTAAAAAACCTGTAAATATAGGCAATAATTCTTTTCAATTTGTTAATATCCGAATAATATGAATATAAACTGAAATCTTTATTTGATTCAGAAGTCAATGTAATATTACAAAGCTTAAGTTCAGGAATTTCCTTAGGAATTTTGATATTTGTAGATTCATGTGTGTAATTCTTACTATGTAAAAATTGTGGCCCATGCCACCATAACTGGTTGTTTTTAAGTAAGTGAGGTTCTATACCCCTAGACAAACAGTCTGCAGGATTCTCAACGGTACTGACATATGACCATGAGGCATTTTGTGTGAGATCACAGATAGTTTTGACTCTGTTTGCAACATAAACAGACAATTTTGTGGGCTCTGTGTTAAGCCAAGCAAGAACAATTTGAGAATCTACATATAAATGTACCTTAATGGCAAAATTATTTTTAATTAGTTGATCATACAACTTTTTTGATAGTTTTGCTAGTATCAAAGCGCTATTCAACTCTAATCTTGGTGTGGTTAATGATTTTATGGGATTTACCCTTGATTTTGAGCATAACAACTCAACATTTACTTGATCATTGCTGTTAATGGTTCTTAAATAAACACAACAACCATAAGCCTTCTGAGAGGCATCTGCAAACCCTATTAGTTCAATACATGTTGAGTTTTGTGTGTCAATATTTCTTTTTACTTGAATACAACCTGTTCTTGATAAATTATCAACAAAACATTTAAATTTTTTATTTAAGTTCAGTGGCAATGGTGAGTCCCATGAAACCTTCTCTAACCATGTTTGTTGCATGATTATTTTTGCAAGTACAATAATTGGACCTACTAGACCCAGTGGATCAAAGAGTTTGCTAATGAAACTTAATGTCTGACGCTTGGTGTAGACATCTAACAACTCAGTTTGTGGACAGGAAATGTTCAATACATCCGTTTGTGTGTTATATTTGATACCCAAGGTCTTCACATATTGATCATCACTTTTGCATAAATCAATTTCATTTGAAATCTGTAAAGCACAGGGAATGTCCCTTAATATATGCTCACTGTTTGAACTCCATTTATGAAGTTTAAAACCACCAAGGTTTAAAATGGCAATTAATTGGTTTTTCATATCAAGTAATTTTTGTAAGTCGTTACTACCGGTACAAACATCATCGACATAGCATTGATTCAATAATATGTGTGCACCTTCAGGGTAAGTATGCGCAAATCTGAAAGCTAACTCATTTAAACATCTTGTAGCTAAAAATGGTGAGCTTTTAAGTCCATAGGTGACTGTTTGCAACTGAACACACTGTATTTCCTTTTGTGGTGAATCTCTCCACAATATATTTTGAAGAGCACAGTGTGCTGGGTTGAGGTTAACTTCTCTAAACATTTTTTGAATGTCAGAAAATAACACATATTTATGTAATCTGAAGAGAATCAATATATTAAATAACTCATTTTGGATGCAAGGCCCATTGAGCGACATGTCATTTAAAGAAAAACCTTGATTAGTAGCCATTGAGCCATCAAAAACGACTCTTAGTTTTGTAGTTTTGCTATTTTCGTTTAATACTGGATGGTGTGGTAGAAAGTATACCTGACCAGCTTTTAAATCATATGTTTGAATATCAATGTATTTAGCATGACCCATTGAAATGTAAGTGTCAATGAACGCTTTATAACCTCTGAAAAGTTCAGCATCTTTGTGAAGTCTTTTTTCTAAATTGTTAAAACGTTGTAAAGCTCTTATGAAAGAATCTCCCATGTTTAATTGATCAAAATTTTGTTTTAAAGGTAAGTTAACTTGAAATTTATTGTCTTTCAATATTACAGATTCAGAAAAGATTTTTTCAGCAAGAGCTTCTTCAGAAGCCGACTCAGTGAAAACTTCTGTCACTTGCTCACACTTCCAAAACTGCTCTAAAGTCTTTTCTATATTTTGGGTGCTATCACATTCACTGTTTTTTAAAATGTGTTTGGTACACTTACTTACCGGAGAGTAACTTCTAGTCTTCACCCTTCCAGCCACAATATACCCAAAGTGGGTGTTGTGTAAATACAAACCTTTAGGGATAATAGGTAGTTGTTCACGCAATAAGATTTTAAAGAAAGCGTCACAACCTAATAAGATACTTATTTTTCCAGTTTTATAAAATTCTGTGTCAGCTAACTTGACGTATGAAGGAATTTTTAAATTATCTGTATCTATCTCACACTGAGGTAAATCACTAGTGATGTTTGGCACTACACAGCATACTATTTGAGTCTTGTAAGTGTTGAGAGTAGAAGAGATGTTAAAAGTAGCAGTATGAGGAACTGTGTTGGATTGACCACATATTCCTTTAATATAGGTATAGTTATTGACTAACCTGCAATCAATTTTTTCTGTTAGGTCTGATAACACAAAGGAAACCTGACTACCTGAGTCACAAAGAGCCCTAACTTGAAATTGTTGACCTAACTTGTCAGTTATGTTTACCTTTATAGTAGGCAATAAAACATCAACACATTTATTCATAGATAATGAAACTTGCTTTAACTCCTGTTCAGGCTCATTTTTATGCAGTAAACTATTATGGTTTTGTTTGCAAATTGAACACTTAAAGGCAAATTTACACTTTGACAGGTGTTTGTTTAAGCATAGGGTACACAACTCATTGGTCTTTACATAGCCGAAACGATCAGATAGCGAGGCAAGTTTAAATTTTTCACATTTATATAGTTGGTGATTTTTAGTCTTACAAAATTTGCATACTTGTGTATTTTTGTTTACCTCCTTAGTGGCTACCAAACCTGTCCTGCGGCCGCTGTTCACTGCACAATTTGAGGATGTTTGGCTGTCTGCCACAGTTTCAAGTGCTGCTGCCCGTTGTTCTAAAAATTTAAGAAGTGAATTTAAGTCAGGGTCAGCCTCTGATTTTGTTTCTAGATGAAAGCACCTTAATGTGTGTATGTCGAGCTTGCGTTGCAAAATGCATACAATAATTGCATCCCAATGTTGAACGGGTATATTTATGTTTTTTAAGGCAGCTAAATGCTGTCTGGTTTGAGAAATGATTTCTCTTAAAGCTAAGGCAGTGCACTTAGAAATAGGCTTTAGGTCTAATATAGAATTAACATGATAATTAACGACCTTGTTTTTATTATCATATCGCTCGCTGAGCAATTGCAGTGCGGTTGCATAGTTATGTGCAGTTAGCGATAAATGTTTAATGAGTTCGGCGGCTTCGCCACTTAAATAGGTTTTTAAATAATAGAATTTATCACATTGTGATAGTTTAGTGTTCTTGTCGATGACACTTTTAAATAGGCTGATGAAGTCGTGGAAGTCACCTACCTCACCTCCAAACTTGGAAATATTTATAGGTGGGAGACGTTTCATAGCGTCTTTTTCTTCCTCGTCACGCTCTGCTCCGGGTTTCGGAGATTTACCTGGGCTAGATTTTTCTTCGATGGCATCTTCGAATGCGGCTAAGGCACATAAATATATGGATTCATAGTGGCCAAAGTTTTCATCGTTATTTTCATCTAGAACAGATATATCAATGTTAAATGAGCTATATTCTGAAAAGGCGGTGACCAACCTGTCCTTCTTGACCATAAGCGCCCTTATAGGGGCTTTGTCGATATCCTCGGACTCAACAAACTTACATAATGTGGTTATCGTTCCTTTTGCCTGGCCCCTGGCCAGTATTAGGCGTTTTAAATTGTTTGCCATGATGGCTTAAAAGGTTTGTGTAACTACACAAATTATAAAAACTTGCAATAATAGCAATTTTGCGCATATATGGATGCTACTTAGTTGTACAGAATGCAATGATTGCACAATGCGGAAAAAAATGAGACGTGTGATTCACTTCACTTGATAGAACACCACAAAAATGGCGGATTATGGCGTCGGACAATGGATGAAGATGTTGAAAATCGGCGGATAACTTCCGGCAGCTATGGAGTTTGCTAGAAGTTTCTGGAACTCTCGACGTCGCCGACCAACCGGCGGCCGAGTTGATCGCGGTTCTCGTTCGCACGCGTACACTCTTCTCGCTCGTCCGCGTAGGCGCGCTGTCTGCTGAGCACGCTGTGTTTAGACTCCGTACTCCTCGCACGCGACGCGATAGTTGAGCGGTGCGATGAATGACAACTGATGACAACGCGGGTTTGTTGATGACCGCTTCCGCTAGTCCACGCCGACAAAATTGAGTCACACTCACACAACATATAGAGTTGATTATCTGCCGCGAACACTATTTTCGTCGAAGGACCATTTTTATGTGGCGGACGCTGGTAATAAAACCACATAAATAACACTTTAAAGTGGACTGTATTTTAATAGAAATAGTTAAAGGTGTTACACTGGCAGATTGCGAATGAAGACTGACTGTTGACATATGTTCGTTCACTTGAACGGAATGAGTGAATTATTATGTATGCTTCATACACTATCGTCAAGCAAACAACTCAATCGGGAAGAAAGTGTGAATTATGGAAAAAATCGAGTACCGTGCCGTAATAAAGTTCCTTAACAAGCAAGGAAAATCTATTCAAAACATACTGGAAGAGATGGAATCCGTTTACGGTGACTCTTGCCCGGGTAAAACCATGGTTTACAATTGGCACAGTCTCTTTAAACAAGACAGGACCTCACTTGAAGACGACCCACGGCCCGGACGGTCGATCGAGGTGACTACTCCGGAAATCATTAAAAAAGTCGAAAAAATAACATTGGAAGATGCCAGACTAAAGAAAAAACAGCTTGCAGAAATGGTTGGAGTATCGGATACAACAATTTTCAAAATTCTACACGATCATCTTGGCATGACAAAGGTCAGTGCAAGATGGGTGCCAAGAATGCTCACGCCGCGCGCCGCCTCAAGAACAACACCGCGTGGAGTGTTCTCGCATGTTTTTGGACCTCTGTAACGAAGATAAGGATGGACTATTAAGTCGAATTGTTACTGGAAATGAAACTTGGGTTCATCATTATGAACCTGAGTCGAAACAGGACTCTATGCAGTGGCACAAAAAAGGCACACCACCACCCAAGAAGTTTAAAGTTTCACAATAGGCTGGAAAAATCATGGCAACAGTGTTTTGGGATTCAGAAGGGATCCTGTTGACCGATTATAAAGATAAAGGCGTTTCTATTACCGGAGAATACTATGCCTCTATCCTCGAGAGGTTCAAAGAAAGCATTAAAGAAAAAAGGAGGGATAAATTGACCAAAGGTGTCCTTCTTCTTCACGACATCGCGCCTGTTCACAAGAGCTGTGTTGCGTTGGCTGCCCTGCATAAGGTGGGCTTCGATATTTAAGACCATCCAGTGGATGGTCTTAACCCTACAAAGCTAACGTTCGTCAAAACGACGAGCATCCAATAAATATTTCCCTCTTTCTTTCTAATTGTTTTACTTACACACTCACGGTTTCTGGCCAACTTAGTATCCGATGGACTTCGTCGCATGGTGGTAGCGTTTAGCCGGTAAGTAGTTTTGTTTTTGAGATATGTACTGCATACTCGTTATTTTGACGAATGGTTAGCTTATGCGTAACTTTTACACCTGTACTTATTGTTAATTGTTGCTTTGTTTTTTTAGTTAGGTATGACTTTGATGGTGAAATATGGCTGCGAGATCGATTATCACAGATGGCGACATAGTTCGTGCGTTAGATGATGATGATTATGTGAGCATAAATTATGTTTTTTTCTGATACTGAGAATGAGGACGGTTTATTGATTGAAGACGTGGGGGGTGATTTTCACGACGAACCCTCGGACATTGCAGGAACACAAGTAAGTCCACCTTTAGGCATTGAAGAGGAACATAGAATGCCGCCTTCCGATGATCTCCCACTCGGTGAGAATTCTTCATCAGCTTTCGATTATTTGTTCAAATAAGTCGTGCAACCGGAAGTCTAATCGGTGGTCCATGTGCATGTTCTATGACATGCTGAATATACGGAGTATGAACTCCTACATCATCTATTGCCATAATGTCATGGTATCTGAAGGTAAACCACTGTCACGAAAAAGCTATATGAAGCAATTGCATGAACAACTCGAAACACCAACAATGCCTCGATGATGCCAGAAGTCAGATTGTTGGGTTTGAACCATGAGAAACGCGCTGAAGGTCAATGTCTAATTCCTGGGCCATCTGGTCCTGGAAGTCCTTTGAGACCTGAAATGCCTCCACGGAGAAAAGAAGAAGCTGCAATTTGTGTTCCTACAAGAAAAGGTGCAGGACAAAAAATACTGCCGTAGTTGTAAAGTTCCCAATTGTGGCAAACATACAGTTGTCATTTAATAATTATCGTTGATTTGGATTATTTTTCCTTATAATTCTAAAGGAAAACATCAAATTTTCTCAATAATAGTTCCTAATTTAGACATTGCAAGTTTAAGTGCCTTATTGATCTCAAACAAACATGTGCCATTTAAGATTTGTGATTTAGTGCTTAAAAGTTAAATAAATTTATTTTTAGTAATAATTATCTTATTTTTATATCCCATATTTCCCACAAATATAATTTACCTGATTAAAATATAATAAAATTTCAATAAAAAACAAATTTAAAAAATGACGTCAAAAAGTCGAATGGTTAGCTTATCATGGTAGTTCAGGAACGTTAGCTATCTAGGGTTAAATATCAGCCAGGTTTAGGCTGTAGGGTGGATGGCATCCACCCTACAGCCTAAACCTGGCTCCCAGTGATTATTACCTCTTCCCAAAACTGAAAAAAGAACTTCGTGGGAAGAAATTTTCAACTGATGAAGAAGTGAAGGACGCGGTTTCAGCTTATTTTTCGGACAAAGACAAAACATTTTTTTATGAAGGTATACATAAGCTAATTGAAAGATCTGAAAAATGTATAAGGGTAGCAAGTGAATATATTAAAAAAGAAAAATAATTTAGTATTTTTATTTTCACTTCTCACCCTCCATTCCGCGAACTTAAAAACGCCCCCTCATAAGTTCACCCATTGCACAAAATCTTGGCTCAGATTTCACGCTGATGCATGACAATGCGCATTCGCACACAGCTCGGAGGACCAGAGAGTATTTGGCAATGGAAAACATCCGGGTATTGCCGTGGCCTGCACAATCACCAGACATCAATCCCATCGACCACGCATGGGACTTGTTCCAGAGAAGTGTTCTAGAGAACCTGGACGGAGTGTCGACAACCCAACAACTGAAAGACTTGTTATAATTCTATTGAAAGCGATTGCCGCAGGATCAGTTAGACAATCTTATAAATTTAATGAAAAATCGTTGCTGACAAGTTTTCGAATTACCAAATAATTAAAAAAAATGTCGTTATTTAATTTTGTAAAACATGAAGTTTAATTTCGTTTTAACTTTATTTTATACATATACGTTTGTTACGGTACACATATTGTTAATTATTGTGATTAAATGAACAATTCAATGAAGGATTATGTTGCTTTAGTCACTAATGCATCTAAAAATGCTTAGTTATTATTTATAAAAAAAATATAAATATCATAGTAAAAATCGTTCAAAAGTTCAAAACCGTACATATTGCTTAAACTTTTTGATGTGTGTATTTCATTTCACATACATGGGCACTTATGAAACGTCAGAAGCTAGGTCCACGGTACCTAATGATCGTTTCCTATGGAGAAGAGCCGGCAAGAAACTCCACGGTTACTTTTTTTTAAATAACTAGCTTTTACAACGTATTCGGATTACAGTGTAAATATGTTATGGGAAGACATTGTACTGTATTACGTTAAAAAAAAAAAAAAAAAAAACAACCGCCTCCCAAAAACACTACAAAGTGAAAAATAACTTTAACTTCGGAAGTCGGTGGCAAAAAACTAAAATACATATCCAAAGACACCGAATTCCGAAATTAAAGTTATTTTTCACTTTGTAGTGTTTTTCCGAGAGCAAATGCACAAGTTATCTACTATAAAAAATACCTAAATCGTGTCCCTATTTTTACACTTATTTATCAACTTGTGTCTTCTACTTTAAATTCGGAGATTAATTAGGTAGGTTCAAGGCTCGAAAATCTGAGGTAGGTATCCAAGCAAGGATACCGATACTTGGGATGCAACGATGACTAAGGTACCTACATAGATTCTTCGATAGGTAATAAAAAACCTGGACAGGTAAAGTATTAGAACATTTTAGTTTCTGTGTATTCAGTGTCCGGTTTAGGGCAAAAAATTGCTACCTGTGGTTTCCTAAAAGGCATCTGGGATAACAAAGTATTAGATAGGAGACATTTTAGAAATAGACGTATACTTGTACTGACCTTATATACTTTTATAGGTTACTGCGGCCTCCCTAAGTGCTACTGCATCGAACGTTGAAGCTGAAAGCTCATACTTAGCACGTCATTAAAGAACTAGCTTTTGCCGCGTGGAGGCCGGAAATGATCCCACGGGAACGTACTACCGAGATAAAAAGTATGCTATGTCCTAACCCAGGTCATGTTCTACCCATTTTCCCCCAAATTACATCCAAATCCGTTAAATAGTTTTAGCGTGAAAGCGTAACAAACAAACAAGCTCACTTTTGCATTTATAATATTAAAATAAGAATAACCTAGTATTCTCATTTTGACGAACCAAAAAACAGCAGTTGCATAAGAAGATCCAAATCCTCATCATCTGCCCGTGGATATTTAATAGGAACTTGAGGCAATACACTAGAAGTTTTAAGGCTATCAAACATTGATTTGCAGAACAGCCTAAAATACTCCCATTGCTGGGACACAAGCCTCCTCTCTGTGAGAGGAAGTGGGCCGTAATCCACCACGCGGACCAAGTGCAGCCCGCACTTGGTAGATATCACAAGTCTTCGAATTTTTGGTTCTAGGACATCCTCGGTTTGGGTCTCCTTGCCATGTTTCCCTTCGCCGTTTTGAGAGCAGTGGTGATGAAATAAATTACACAAAGTAAAGCGCCTGTCTAGGTTCGACTCTACGACCTACAACTCGTAAGAACCGGGCGTTACAACTGGGCCATCCTGCTCTAAACATTGAGTGTTTTATTGTATCTACCTAGTCATACCTCCAAGTCTTTTTCCCTCTTAAATCCAATACTGAACAAGTACAAGCGTTCTAAAGAACAGTCACAAACAGAATATTACTATAATCACAAACCTACAAAATATTGTGTGTTATGATGACCCGAGATAGCTGACAAATCGAGGTTAAAAGGCGAGCGATTCCTGGAAGCTATTAGAGAACATTTTGAACTCAGTTTACTTACAGTAAAAGAAGTTTGCAATAATAATAACAACTTTATTTCGGGTGGCATAGACCCATTGAAACCTTAACCTACTATATAAATATTTCTTTACATTTTTATTTGCCATGACTCGCCACACCTACACAAGACATGACCCACTGATTCTGAAAGGGGCAGTCAAGACGTACAGCTATTGCGTTCTGAAAGCCGTTGTTGATAGTCGTACCACGTATACGAGCAAGCAGGGAAGCTCCTTATTTGCGAATGATGACCAGAAAACCATCAGTGCGCGCTTCAGCAAATATCCCATACGCGCCGCACCGCCACGGCAGACCCAACAACATATTATGTAGGGGTCCACTAGGGCCGATGCCAGCCGGGGTCGCGGGAAGGTACTTATGGGTCACCGAGGCCCCTGGCAACACAGGCAACAGGAAGGAATACGGGTGGGTTTTAGTTAGTAAGAGTCTGACACACTCTCCCGCTCCGCCCAGAGCGAAAGAAGTTAATTGATAATTTCCCACCCAAAAAAAAAAACCAACAACATCCTTCACGCATTATTGTACTGAGTCTGCAGGGCTCTGTAGGCTGGCTGCGTATATCTCACCCACAGGCCAAGCTATATGTGCAAGTATTTTCCTGACATGACTAAAATACAACTCATTCTCACCTGCACCATCTGCCTAAACTTATTGGGGTCGGCTTCCAGTCTATCCAGATGAAGCAGAATAGGTACCAGTATTTTACATGGAGCGAATGCCTATCTGACCTCCATAGCCCAGTTACTGGATGACACGATACTACTTGGTAAGACTGGTTGTCAGACTTTCGGGCTTCTATCTGAAACACAACTGCTTCTAATAAATCTCCATATTTGTTTACCAAATAAGACAATTACTTAATTACCTTAAGCAAATAAATTAAATATTAAACAAACACACACACACACACACATTTGACACTTTACTTAACTGAGAGTATATCAATGCTAAGAGCACATGAATTCATCACGCACGGCAGGTCAAAAGTTTAACATCTACAATTTCTTAATTCGTTAATTAACCAACGTGTTTATTAAGAAATCTCAAAAATTAAGTGGTTTATTATTTGCAGATAGAGACAATCATAATAATAATTATGTGTTGTTTGTGTAGTGGCGAGATAACCCTCACAACCTCGGTTATTGGAGCTGATAGCACGTTGAGGGCGCGCGGGAAACTGGACTATTGAAGAGATGTCTGAGAACTTGGTGAAAGGAAAATGTATAGTGCAAAGTGCAACACTAAGTACACAAATTATAAAACAAAGTCCGTATCGTGTCTGTCTATCTGTCTGAACGCGATAAATTCAAAAACTACCGAACGGATTTTGATACGGTTTTCGCAAATGGACGGAGTGATTCATCAGGAAGGTTTAGATATACCTATAATCCATTCAGGTTTTGTGTAAATCGGCTGAAATATGAGGATCTAAAATACTCCAAGTATGATGAGCATCAGATACTCGTATATTTTAATCTTACCAACACGCTCGACGCAAAAGGCTGATACGCCACTAGGACAGAAAAACCGGCCAAGTATGTGTCGGACCACGCACAGTGAAAGGTTTCGTACGAGTAGTTGGGATGAATTTATCCCAAAAACAAACTTAACATTGTTAATGATAAATGATTTATTTTCTATAAGTAGGTTTGTACAAACACTTTTACACGTCAATCATAATTTTAAAATAAAGCTAGATGAGGTCGGCGTTTCCTATCTGACTACTCTGACAAGAAAAGCCGAAACAAACTCAGAGATCAGTCTCCTTTAAAGTCCAGACATAATCTTATTCAGATCATCAAGGCCATGTAGATTGGTGTCTGAAATGGTCGCTTTGAGGAAAGAACCACACAGATTGAGTGGACCTGTCCAGTCAGTGCACGCATTTGTCAGTAATCGTGCAGCTCAACTCAGAACTTAAGGAGCTCAAAAACATGTTCTCTCATACATCGATATACGTTACGGTCAATTCTCCAAGTAAGTTAGTCGACTATTAGGTACTCATTAACTTGTAAAGCCCACTTAGTTGTGATAGTTTTCAATAGTTGGCATGAGAGGGGGCTTTTGAGTCTAACACAAATTTGTACTTTAAGGCGCTGACAAGACCCAATTGACCAAAATAGGCTACTCTTATGAAAAAAAATTGCCAAATCTGTATAGTTTGTGGTAGCGGAAAAAATATATGTTAATTTTAAACATATTTCCAAGAACTTGGTTGTTACCAAAACACGTTTTGATAAAAAATCTCGATACAAACTAACGTTAAACTAACCTCTTACCTTGAGTTCTAATCCAAAATATCTGCATTAAATATCACCACACGTTACGTATTTAATTAATAACAAGAACGTCTTATTTGAATGCAGAACTTGGTTGTTTTTTATTTTCGATTACTCAACTCAATGTTGAATAAATAGATAATTGCTTCGTATTTTGCAAGAAATTACAAGCGTTGTGTCATCGCGCTTCTCTTTCTTTTCTATGCAATCTGACAGTGACCGCGGTTTAGGCGTTGTCAGCGTCTTGAAGCTTAATATTACGCAAACGGATCCCTGAATCGAAAAATGGTTTTCACAGATCCGCACTTACGTCATCGTATCGGGGATGATACGAATTTACGTGCAAGGGAGGTACGGTACCTTTTATGGTACGGGTTGTTTTGCCACTTTGTCGGCTTGATTAATATGTATATCCAAGCCATATTACAACTTTCGAGTACTAAGAGTCTCTGAGCTAGACCGGGGCAGACAGACAGACGGACATGGCGAAACTATAAGGGTTTCTTGTTTACTACGGAACCCTAAAAATGTTGGCATATGCTCTGCTACCCGTGCGAAGTTGAAAATGAAGCATGTTATGGTACAGGGGTTATGTACCTAGCTAGAAAGCATATGTGATGGATATTTCTGTACCAAGTACCTGTTAGGTAACAAAGATCTCTTTGTTACCTAAAAGTTTTAGCACGGACCAAGCAGACGACCCATGGGACACAGACAGGTAGCAATCTTACTGGCATGGTCTGTACCTACCTAAAAGTTGAATCGTTATCTGCATCACCTTCTTTACACCATGTATGAAGAACTACACGCGCTTCAAAAGCCGGGAATCCATCTATTCGAACTTATAGTATAACTCACGATGACTCCACGAGTCCAGTCCACAGTCCGTCAGATATCAAAAGTGCCCAGACGTATGGGTAGTATCGCGGCGCGGCATACGACCGCGGCATGGCCACCGGCGCGAGCGCACGTGCCCCTCACGCTTACAAACAACGGACGATCGCACCGAGCCCCTTACGCAATGCTCCCGGAAGCACTCGGGTTTTGGATTTATTCATTATATAGGTTTGTTGGTACACTTTCAAGGTAGGTTACCTTGACTATAAAATCGGTGTTGCAACTGGCGCCTTGGGTGGGGAAGGGACATGAATGTACAGTTAACCGCAGATCAGTTGTAACAATTTAACATTGACAGCGTTTTTATATCGTAGCAGTTAGGGTGATTTTTGTACTTCAACTGCAAGTGTTACCACTTACTAATCTCTAAGGACAGCGCAATGAGAAGCCTAATAAATTAGGTGGTAAAGATTGAGCTTGAGGACGCCGCGCCGGCGGCGGCGCCGCCGCACTATGGGACCAAACAGTATTTTCCATCTCAAAAATGGTTTTGTCGAAAGTCGTAAATCCACAGATTGTTTTATGGTTTTATACTCTCAAAAGATGGAACTTACGAATAAATTACAAAATATAAAAAAATATAAAGTTTTACGTTTATAAAATGAACCTCAAACATTGGGCATAAATATTTTCATGCCAATTAAATTACCGTTAAGGGAGTTCAACACATAATTATTCGGAAGTTTTCCAAGGAAACATATTAGTGTTATACATCATTAGATAGCTTAGAATATACACTTTGCAACCACGTTCAGTTTTTGTAAAAAAAATATTTTTATTTAATTTTTTAATATTTTTTTAGTGAAGTAAAGAAAATTTAGTTTTTGTTAATTTCAATTGGAGTTTTCGTTGTTGCCGAAAGCAGCCGGTGTCAAGTTAATTACTCTATTAGAGACCTTATCTACTCAGTAATATGAGGATTTAAAAAAAACTTGCGCGTTTTTTGCGCCAGAGGTGATATTGAAGCAATAATGTCAATCGGGGAAAAATCCTCGAAAATTACGGTTCTTCTTTTTTATTATGAAATATTATATTTAGTTATTATCCTTTGATGTCTATATTGTTTTTTTCTATTTCTATGATAAAAACATACATTTGCAAATTAAAAAACTGCTATTATATTTGAAAGAATCTTCCCATGGCAATTTTGTTTGGGGTGGTCACCTTAACCACAAGTATGATAAACTATATTGCTGCGGAAGTTCTATTTACCTGTTGTGGTAAATAATTACAATCAGTACTGATTACACTATTTCGATGAGAACTGTTATAATCAATTGTCCCATGGTTTTTGCACAAGGCACTAAAATATTAGTCCTTTAAATACCCGTGTATGTTCAGCATACGATTCATCAAAGTGTTCAGATACTTCTTTTCAACAACAATTAACGCATAAAAAACATTATTATCTAACAATGAGTGAATTCGTTTGTGTTCGACGCGATCTTTGTGATCAAATAATAAAAGGGAAAAGTACTTCAGACCTCAAAAAATATTTATTGGAAAATTTTCAACTATCGGAAACTGACGTTAATACTGTAATAGAGAGTATTCAAAAAAATCTAACATCGAGTTGCAACCAGAAATGGACCAAAGCTCAAAGAAAGCCGGACCGGTTCGAGAGCCTATACTCAAATTGGTTAAATGGTGAGTTTAAAGTATCATTGAATTCTTGCAGTACCTCAACCACTGTAAATTCTGGTTTGAATACTTCTGGTGAACGTGGAAGACCAACAAAACAATATGACGAGTGCTCGGAAAACACAAAGAAACGAAAAAATATGGAGCTGGTCCAGGAGTATGGAATGGGACATGTCCGTAACGCTTATGTGCAAGGTTTAAGATCCATGGGGGAAAATGACGAAGCGTCGATTGTGACTATTATCAGAAATAAGGAAAAAGAAGAGAAAAAAGTTATTCTACAAAACATACTCAATCCAGATAACGCACTTTCCTTTACAAAAGAGGAAGCATTGAGTATATGCATTGAAACTGATTTAACCAAAGCACAATATGCGTACCTAAGAAAAAGGCTCGTTGATAAGAATTTAAGTTCTGTATTGCCTTCGTATCAAACACTAAGTGAAGCAAAAAAGGCTTGCTATCCGCCTGCATCCAGCATTACGGTGACAAATATAAGCGCAAAAATCAACCTGCAAGATCTCTTAGACCATACAGTCTGCCGTATTATAAGGATAAAGTCAGGATCGACTTACAATCGTCTCAAGCTTTTCACTAAATGGGGATGTGATGGATCCTCCGGGCAAAGTGAGTATAAACAAACTCTACCGGAAGAAAACGAACAAATATCGGACGCTAATTTGTTTATAGTGTCCCTTGTACCACTGCGACTAGTAGACGAAGAAACTTCTACGGTCATATGGAAAAACCCTACTTGCTCATCTGTTAGATATTGCAGACCAATTTCATTAGAATTTGCAAAAGAAACTCTCGAAAAAACTACAGCGGTTGTCAGTGAAATTGAAGCCAAAATTAATCAATTGATTCCAACTCTTGTGTCAATAGAAGACAAAGTCATCGAAGTTAAACATCAACTGTTTATGACAATGATTGATGGGAAAGTTGCTCAAGTGTTGACAAACACATCATCCAGTGCTACCTGCACTGTTTGTGGAGCAACTCCCAGACAAATAAATGATCTTTTAAAAGTTACAACGAGAGTTGAAAATGAAAATGCGTTTAAATACGGATTGTCGACGCTACACGCATGGATAAGGTTTATGGAAATGATCCTCCATATTTCTTACAATTTAGGTTTTGAGAAGTGGTCTGCAACAACTCCAGAAAACAAGCAACTTAAAGAAGACAAGAAAAAATTTGTCCAAAAACGTTTCCGAGAAGTGCTTGGCTTGCATATTGATAAACCACGTCAAGGTTCCAGTAATAGCAATGACGGTAATACGGCAAGGAGATTTTTCCAAAATTACCAATGTTCTGCAGAGATAACCGGAATTGATGAAGAATTAATCAAGAAACTATATGTAATTCTTCAAACTATGTCATCGGGATTTCCTATAAACGCAGAAAAATTTGGTCAGTATATATTGGTAACCGCGCAATTATATGTAAGCAAATATAACTGGTACTACATGCCATCTTCGGTCCATAAAGTACTTATACATGGTGCTAAAATAATAGAGCATTATGCAGTTTTGCCTATAGGACAATTATCCGAAGATGCCCAGGAAGCTCGAAATAAAGATTATAAGAAATATAGGTTACATCACGCTAGGAAGTGTTCCAGATCAGCAACAAACGAAGACGTTCTGCATATTTTGTTATATACATCTGATCCTTATATATCTAGCTTAAATAAACCAAGTTTTCTAATATCCAAAGAATTATTTGACGAAGCTAAAGAATTGTTGGAAATAGAAAGTGATGAGTAGGATAAGTTTAAGTAATAATTTTTTTTTGTCATGTAACTGTTTGTTTAATAATAATAATTTAGTTTTAAACTTATTTTAAGCATAAGTGTAACTTTTATTGCTATTTTAATATAACTGTATGATTTTTTGTATGAAATTTCGTATAACTTTATCTTTGTCATTTTTTTTCGGAAAAAATATTTTTTTTAGAATGATGATGTTTGATTTCTTTTATTGCCTAGATATTCACAAATACGTGAAAAAAAAATCAAGGAGATAAATCACAAAACAACAGAGTTATCGATTTTTGAGATGGAAAATACCGGTTGGTCCCATAGTGCGCCGCCGCGCCGGCGCACATCTAGCGAGGAGCAGCGCAGCAGGGATTTCACTGGCAAACAAATTTCCTTCTTCAATTTTACAATTTTAATTTCAACCTTGTTCCCGTTGAAATAATCTTGAAAATAAATAAACTTCATCTTCATACGCGGAAAAAGGGACGCGGGTAAGGTTATATTTTCGACTTTATTCTATAAGATGTCGATATGATATTTTTTGGCAAGAAAACCGCGTTTTTCTGCGTCGGCCCACGCGCGCCACGCAGCGTCACTTCGTGTAGATACGCATGGGCCACTGGCGGAAACCGCGTTTTTCTGCGTCGGCCCACGCGCGCCACGCAGCGTCACTTCGTGTAGATACGCATGGGCCACTGGCGGACCTGAATCGAGCCACCCTGCATATTTGTTGGGTCCGTACCTCAAAGAAAAAACGGAACCCTTATAGAATCCACTGTCTGTCTGTCCGTCTGTCATAGCTTATTTGCCCCGAATCTACTGGACCGATTAATTTGAAATTTGGTACACATATAATTGCTGTGACCCAAACACGGACGTGTAATTAAATGAATTTTGAATATGAGGTCAGGGGATCAATTTTTAACCTCGAGCGACGTACTTTGAATGAAATGAAATTGTTTATTCTGTAAATAGGATATCAGAATCACTTTTACACGCCATATTATTATGTATTTTTTTTTAAATAAGCTAGATGGAGTCGACATTTCCTATCTGACTACCCCTGAGAAGAAATGTCGAAACGAACTCAAGGGTCAAAGTCTCCGGGTGTCACCACTGTGTGGATCGCCCGGAGGACACGGTGGAGCATACGGTGGAGGTCTGCCCGGCTTGGGCAGAGCACCGCCGTGTCCTCGTGGAGGCGATCGGCGGCAGAGATCTCTCGCGTCCGGCCCTGGTTCAGGCCATGGTACGGAGCGAGAGGGCATGAGCAGCCGTCACCTCCTTCTGCGAAGCAGTAATGCTTGCGAAGGAGGAGGCGGGACGGTTGAGGGGAAGGCAAATTTCGCGCCCTCTCGCCCCTAGCCGCCGCAGGAGACGGCCTGGGCGTCGGGAATCCCGGGTGGATTTCCGGCCACAAAAGAACTTTTGGAAACTACCGTGTGACTTTTATCAAATGAAAGGGCTTGTTGTGAGGGTGTTAAATATATTTTTTATCATTTTAAAATAAATTCTTTTAAAGTTAGAAAATAGATGAAATTGACCATTCAAATTCAAAAAATTGACCATTCCCCCTTATCTCCGAAACATCTGAACCAAAATTTTAAAAAATCCAGAAAATAATTCTTTACTTATTATTACAAAAAAACCTATAAGAAGTCTATGATGTTAAAACAACATGGTAAATCTTTCAATATTGTGCGTACAAAGTTACATTTTCAGTTAGAATTTATGGGAGAACAACGTCCCCCAGGGCTCAATTCTCGGCCCATTTTTGTTTCTTATTTATATAAATGACTTGCCTTGCCTCATAAAGGATAATCATGATATAGTGCTGTTTGCAGACGACACTTCACTTTTATTTAAACTCAAACGTCAGCAGTTGGTTACTGACAATGTAAATAGTGCCCTCGAAAAAGTAGTTAACTGGTTTAATGTTAACAACCTACTTCTTAACGAGAAAAAAACCAAATCTATTAAGTTTACAATACCTAATGTTAGACAAGTAAAAACTAGTGTTCTCATAAAGGGTGAAGAGTTGAACCCCGAAGATACCACTGTGTTCTTAGGCATAACTTTGGATGCCAAGCTTCAATGGGGCCCCCATATAGATAAATTGTCAAAAAGGCTTAGCTCTGCAGCATACGCCGTTAGAAAAATTCGTGATTTAACGGATTTAGACACAGCCCGTTTAGTATACTTTAGTTATTTTCATAGCGTAATGTCGTACGGTATTCTGTTATGGGGAAATGGCGCCGATATTCAGACAATTTTTGTTTTACAAAAAAGGGCAATCCGTTCAATTTATAAATTAAGTCCCAGATACTCCCTCAGAGAAAAATTTAAAGAGATTAATATAATGACTGTAGCTTCTCAGTATATTTATGAAAATCTTTTGTACGCACATAAAAATATCAATTTGTTTAAAAAATACAGTGATATCCATAATGTAAATACTAGGAACAAACACAAATTTGTTGTTCCTACAACCAGGCTCAAAAAAATAGGCAGCTCGTTTAGATGCCAATGTATACGTTTTTATAATAAAATTCCTAGCCACATTCAAGAACTAAGCCTTAATAAATTCAAATGTTTTATAAAACAGAAACTGTGCCTAAAAGCCTTTTATACTGTTAAAGATTATATTGAGGACAAAAAGGCTTGGGATTGAGCTGCTCCAATAAACTTACAGTGAATGTTGTTTTTTTACTCTTTTTATTTTGCTAGCTATTTATATTTTCTTATTCTATATAACATTCTATATAAACAATGACATGAATATTTACTTTGTATAGTATATTATATTATATTATTTTAATTATTAGGAATGTGAGGACTATGTGGGTCATTGTTTGTTTTTTTTTTTTTGTCTCTTACTTTTAATGATGGTTTGGCAGTTTGAGTACTTTATGCGGCCTACCCAAATGTCTTTTCTTTGGTATTGTTCGTCAAATCATTGAGCTCCTTAAGTTTTGAGTTGAGCTGCATGACAACTGACAAATGCGTGCACTGACTGGACAGGTCCACTCAAATCTGTGTGGTCTTTCCTCAAAAGACCATTTCGGACACAAACCTACATGGTCCTCAAATGATCTGACCAAGATTATGTCCGAATATACACATTGACATTGATGAATTTTATTTATGCAATGACATGAATATTTACTCTGTGTAGTATTATATTGTTTTAATTATTGTAAATGTGAAGACTATGTGGATCATTGTTTAATTTTGTTTTATTCTCAGTTAGTTTTTAATATGGTCTGGCAGTTTTGAGTATTTTTTGCGGCCTAGCCAAATGTCCTTTCTTTGGTATTGTTCGTTGAATCGTTGAGCTCCTTTAGTTATGAGTTGAGCTGCACAACGACTGACAAATGCGTGCACTGACTGGACAGGTCCACTCAATCTGTGTGGTTCTTTCATCAAAAGACCATTTCAGACACCAATCGACATGGTCTTCACATGATCTGACCAAGATTATGTCTGGACTTTAAAAGAGACGGTGACCTCTGAGTTTGTTTCGGCCTTTCTTCTCAGAGTAGTCAGATAGGAAACGCCGGCCTCATCTAGTTTAAAAAAAATATGTTTTGACGTGTAAAAGTGTTTGTAAAAACCTACTTACAGAAATAAAATCATTTATCATTTATCATTTATTTATGTTTTTCAACTTCAATGTTAAGTTTGTTCTTGTGATAAATTCATTCCCAACTACGGAACTATTCATTGTGCGTAGTCCAACACGCACGTGACCGCTTTATCTTTTTAAATAATGGTAGTACAAAGAAAACAAAATGTATGTGGTTTTGAAGCCAGTCATTCACAATCATTTGAAATAGGAATAAAGTTTATAGCAATAAGCCGTCTTTTCGAGTTTCTCAGGGGCAAAATTAGCGTGGATTTTTTGAAGAAAACAATGGTTTACATAGACAAAACGTTTATTTAATCATTTGTGTTACCTCCAAGAGCATTTCAGACGGCCTTCATGTGGTTTAGCATGGAATTAATTAATACCACCTATGACGTGCTGTGGAATGTTCTACGTCTGGTTGGTTTGTTCGAACACGCCTCTTTAGCTCATCCCATATGTCCACTATTTGTCTGAGTTTCGCTAGCTAATTTAATTTGACCCTGTATTTACTAAGTTTTTATTTTATTTGTAACAAATCGTGTAATTAATCTGTGATTTACAACTCTATTCCTTCCAAAAACAATTAGTAAATAAACATTTCCAACCAATTATTATTAGACTTTTATTTAAACCTACTATTGCAGTATTATTTCTGCTGTTAAATACTTCTTGCGCGCAAAGCGGTTAAATACTTTTTGCGCGCTGAACGGTCAACTTATGTTATTCCCGACCAACTTTGTCAAAAAATTTCAGAGCAGCTTGTCAGTCGTGAATTTTGTGGGCTGAACGCCTAAATTTAATAAAAAATAATAATTTAGAAGCGAAAACGCCACACCCCGTTTATACTCATTTGAAACGAAAATACATTATATCGTCACCGATACTCGTGTGAATTGTCCATGTCCAGTGCGACTATTAAAGACTGTTCGGAACCGTCGTTCCGTGAATGATGGCACTCTATTCTTGCGATACCCTACGACTAAATGTGACTGTAGGGACACAATGTAAACATGAAAGGCAGAACACTTGATAAGCAAAAGGTATACAAGCGAGAAGTATGAATGGGCGCCAGTGACTCTACATTGGCCCGCGTAGAAGGTTGTCTTAAATGGTTTTCCATGCAATAAATACAAACATTATTAACTTGACGAAAGACTTTAATTAATGGACCCGTAACCTTCTACAACCAGGCGAGGCAGTCTTGTTTAGGGGCTTACACATCGCGATACGAGAGAGACCCCTAAATGACCAAATTTATAAATTGCTGTTCCTTGAGTTACCTCTAAAAAAACCCCATTTAAAAACACTTTCAAAGAAAAAAAATATTGATTTAGATATTATTTTTTAAACCACCTCAAGACTGTTTTCTACAAGTATGTATTTACAGAATTATAATCATTAAAATCATTAATACATCTCTCTTAGTTAGATTTGTTCCATAAGAACATAGGGCAAAGTTATTTGTTATGGTCGCGAATCATATTTTGATCAAGATACACCTGACACTGACCTGCAAATTGCAAAAAAACGTAAGAAAATTTGAATTTCGCGGGCTAACACTGCGCTCCCAAACTCCGACTTTCTTCTCTTTTTCAAATTTGGAACAATAATGGTGACACCAAAATGATGGCCAGTATGTCAGCTTTAAAATTGCATAAAAACTTTTTCTCCAACTTACCATTATTTTGATGTTGGACCTTTAAACATAAAAAAATGCATGGTGGCTCGATTTAAGAATCCGGGAGTGTAACTTCTACGAAAGCTAGCCATGCTGCCTGATAGACAAGTTTGATCTGAAATTATGAACTAATGAACAACTTTGAAATACATACAAAAGTCAAGCCTTCTTTCTTTGGGGGTAGGCAGAAACTACAGAATGCCATATGAAACTACAGAACGCTATGATCCTTATATACTCCTTTTGGTTTGTTTATGTTCATACTTACAGATGTATGAACATAAACAAACTAACGTGCGGACTGGTCATACACCAGTCATACACGCATGCCGGTTGCGATTACTACGCACCCGCCCTTTCTGAAGAACATCACCAATAAGGTCACCGTCTTTCAACTATGAAATTCTTTGGAAGTTAGAAATAAACTCAGGCTTATTTTATTCTAAGTAAACATAAAACTTGAGAATTTTAATCAAGAAATCAACAGCTGGATTTATTAAATAAATTCTCCAGATTCCTTAAAATACATATTATCAATTTAGTAAAAATAAGTTTCAGTAATATTAATAAACAGATACTTTCATTGGCAAGTTTTGTTTCAACTTTCAAAGTTATTTTCATTTTACTTTGCTGCATGCAAATGATTTCATTGGTATTTAATCAAGAGACAAGTGTCTAATAGATATAAAAAGATAGTCTTTATTTAATATTTTAACTTAAAACCATTTACATTGGCATCTAATCCTATATTGTTTTGCTCAAACAATTTACCAAATAGAGAACTATACAATTCATTCTTGCTCTCATCAGTCCAGGAGGCGGACTTCTCAGGAGCCATAAAATTCACCAACTTGTTATGAACTACGTACTTAATCTTCCTTCCTTTTGTGGCTTTTGTATCTACTTTTCTCTTCATCTTGCTTCTCATTTGCTGCAAAGCTATCCATTGACGACTCAATTGCACAGGGTCAGAAATATCTGCAGACTTACATTCAATTAGTTCCCTCAGTAACTGATGATAGAAGTCACTGTCATCAAATATTTCTGGGATATATTCATCATTGTCCTTACGGTCTCTTGTTACTGGGTTAACTTCAGCCTCATAAACATCCTTAATTTCTTCTTCATCAGGGATATCCTTTTTGTACCCGATTATTTCATATTCAGACCTTTTGAGCTGTGTACGTCTCACCAACTTCTGTCTATCAGACAGAATATAAGATATTTGTTGCAAGACTGTGTTGGTTGGTGCATTTTTAATGTTAGTGGCTGTTGCCAGACGTGTTTTGTCATTCCATTTTTGAATCGAGGTGTCTCTGAATGATTTGAATGCTTTGTGGGAAGTTGAGATGTCAGTTTCATATTCTTCTAGTTTACGTTTCTTGGCTGGTGTGGTTTTATTTTTAATGTTAGGTGTTGGAACTTCTTTAGATGTCTCCTCTTCAGCATCAGTGTCTGATGGTATCTCCTCATTGTCCGTATCGCTTGGGATTTCTTCATCGCTGTCTTCTTTTGCGGTTTGTTTTGCATCAGCCTGTTGTTTGCTTAATTTTTTATTACAAAGGGTTTTTGTTTCTGGATATTTGCTTAGAAGCAAATTATGAAGGGATAGTAACCTGAAAAAGATGAAATGAAACTGATTAATAAACACATTAAGGAGCAATTTAATTATAAAATTGTAAACTTATTAACTAAGCAAAGTTCACATGCTTTGTGTACCTGGACAAAATAATAAACTATTTTCCAATAATGCATTTTATATGGCACCAAAGTTTATAATAAACTACCAGATTGTTTTTAACTCTTAACTTTAGGACATTTAAATATGCTAATGCTACTATTTGATTTTATGAATGAATAGTTTACTTAAAGATTAGGAAATAATTATGTTCTCTTCTCTCTAGACTTATTTTTTTTTAACATTATTTTCCATACCTAATAATTGTCTAATTTATTATTTGAATGTTATCCTAATTTATTTAATTCAATGTTATATCTAAAGAACTAACCAAAACCCTGAAAATGTATTTGTACACTGAAAACGGCAGAATATTATGAACTTTTAAAACTATGTAACAATATTCTGACAAATAAATGGACTATTACTATTTGAAACTTGTTAGTAACATAATATTACATAAATGGTAATTAATAGGGATTAAACTTACTTATCCAAAACATTGGTGACATTAGCCTTGGTTGTATTTGCCTCTTCAACATATTCCTCACTCTCCTTTAAGTCACTGTAAGCTTCAGGCAAGGGCATCTGATTAGCAGTGTTGACACATCTTTGCAGATGGATCCTCATCTCCAACAAACTCTCCCATAGCAACAACTGGTTCCTTACACAAATACCTTTCTTAGCATCTTCTGATAAGTTCTGCTTTTTAACATGTTCAAACTTTTCTTTCATTGGTTCATCCATTTGACTGATGTCGTATCCTTCTCCTTCATCATCATCTTCTTTGCTGCCTTCCTCATCGCCACTACCATCTTCGTCGTCATCCGAATCAACATTCAATTGTTTTTGGAACTGAGTGATGCTGTAATCTTCACTTTCAGCATCAGAATCTGAGTCTTCTAAAACCGATGATGTCTCGTCACTAGTTTTTGTTTTAGACGGGTCAGTCTCCGAGTCAGACGCGTCTGAGTCGATCGAAAAATCCTGTTTGCACTTTTGAGGTTGTTCTTGGTGCGGAAAATCATCCTCTGAACTACTGCCTTCTTCATCAGATTCTTCAAGATCCTTCCTAGATACGACTTGTCCCTCATACTTTTTACTGACCTCGCTCAATAAACCCACGTTTCGTTTACAGAAATCACTGATTGCCGCTTCAACTTCACTATCTGAAGAACCCAAATCATCACGCGTTACAGTTTTCGGTTTTGTGCCGAAAACTTGGTCATCTTCTATGTCAGCACGAGGTTTTACCGTTAGAGCATCGGCTATTTTATCAGACAGTAGCTTCTGTGGAGTTTTCTTCTGTTTTAACTTCATTTTGGAGTTATTTTGTAGTTCTAACCAACAAAAACCTTCACGTGTGACATTAATAATTTACAAATTATTTGTCAAATGTCAATCGATCTTGACTTTTCTCTACCAAGGTTTACAAAGCATGCTACATTTAAACTTATCGTTAAAATAATTAAAACAATTATTTCAATAAACGATTATTCCCTAAACACTAACAGACTTTAGTGATAACATTCGGGGTATAACATCTTAGGATAAATAATTTGGTAAAAAAACTAAGAATCAAAAATAATTTGTGTGTGTGCTCTGTGGTGTGCATCATGAAACTTCATGGTGTGCAACTGTGCATTGCATATTGTAGATAAATGTTGGTATAGACAGCTTTGTAAACATTTACAGTTTCTTTTTACGTAGTACACTTTTATGTCCTACTGTGATCAAAATTTTAAATTCTACATTTTTATTGAAGAATACGGAATACTAACTGATAAAAGCTTAATCAATCATTAGTAAAAGTGATAGTAAACTACTAACAGCCATATCCAATATCTACGAGTTTTTTATCGGCTGATTATCAATTTTCTTGAATACTAATTTCAGTGCATGTGTAATCGATTCTAATTGGTAACAGCCGTATCTGGTAATCAACATTCGTTAAATTGGCGCGAAAATTGACATTTAGCTTTTGACAAGGAAAGCAAGGGTATATACATCGAACTCCGATCGGCAAATTAAGAAAAATAACAAAATGCCTAGAAGAAGAGTAATGCCAAAAACTGTAACGTGGTTAAGTGAGGAAATACATGAACCACAGAATTTAACCCCATCGTTTCACCATTACGAGTAAGTTAACCTGCAAATTCAAAACAAATTTGTTCTTTTTTTACCTTTTCAGGCCTATATCAGTTTCTTTTTCCAGGAAGTTTCAGTTCGGGAATATTATAGCTGGAATTAGAGATTGTGTTCTTATTTCGAACGCTGATGCGGCTGAACCGGATACGGAGGCAGGTTGTGATGCGGCTCGCATTATCTCATTGTATGAAGATGGCACCAACGCCAGTGACCCCTTCAGAGCCAAAGTTCAGTGGTACTCGAGGCCCAGTGATCTGCCTAACTGGTGTTTTAGTAATATGGAACCTATTAGTTTCTATAAAAAAGAGGTGAGTTAGCAAATTGTTATGGTTATTTACAAACTCTTCATAAGATCCCGTATGTTGCACCTGACATTGTTTGATTCTGTATCACCCTGAGGTTGATTGGTAGAAAATGCCTCCAGCATTAAGTCTGCCTTTGTACAGTTTTTTTTACTGGTGCAGTTTGAATAAATAAATAAAATCACTTCAAGTTTTGGGATCAAGGGATGACAAAATTATAAAAGCTTAAAGATACCTCACAGCCAATGAGAACACTGACGATTACATTACAAAGAAAACTGAATTTATGTACTTTCCATTGTTATAATTTACTAACATTAAATAAAAAACTTCATAAAAAAAAAAATGATAACTTTAACAATGTCCAGGTAATAGAAGACCATCGCCCCTTCAACCAAGATGTATCAATAGAAACATTCTTCAAGAAATGCTCCATCACTCTCACTATTACAAAAGATATGGACGATATTATTAATGAGCCATATCATTACATATGTAGATACCGCCTCATGGCCGTGAGCAGGCGCAAAGTACAGATAGAACCTGTGCTTGAACAGGAACGGGAAGCCATAGCATTGTTAAGTACACCCAATACGACACCGTCAAAGACAAAAACTCCAAAAACACCATGTAGTTTAGTGAAAAGAATGAGCAGAGTATCTATCTCAGAAAAGAACTGGAGTGTCAGCAAAAATGATGGAACAAAACTACTGCTCAAAAGAGCAATATTAGCAGACAAAAATGAAAAAGATTCACCAAAAAAAGTAACACCAAAATCAACATCAAAAAAAGTCACAGAAACACCAAAGAGCTCTAAGAAACTATCCAAGGATAATATAGAAGATGTTTTGTCTATGGAACTAAAAGAAAATTCTGATGATGAGCTCCCAACATTAATCATAAGGCGGCACATACCTACCACACCGAAGAGAAAGCAGTCAATATCTAAAATAACAAATGAGGAGACTCCTAAAAAGGTTTTAGTGTTTGAGGATGAAGAAAAGAGTACTCCTACTACTAGACGAGGCAGAGCAAAGGTTGCTATTAATTATCAGGAACCTGAAGTTTCACCTGTAAAGAGGACTCCTAGAAAAGCTGTTAATAAAATGTCAGAGAGTGATGATGACTTTAAGCCAGCTCCTAGGACACCTAAAACGCAGAAGACACCAAAAACGCCCAGGTCTAAGACACTAGCACAAACACCTAAACGCAGTGTGACTAAAAGAATTTTGACAAGTCAGCTAACACCTAATTTACATAACAGAGCACACTCCATTGATAATATTGATGGTAAGAGGTCCAAACTCTTGCAAGAATGGCTTGTCTATAATTGTTTGAACTACATATTTTCTGATGTGGTGAAGTGAACTCTACAATTTACATTCTGTTGCTTTCAGAGTTCCTCAAAGACAACAAGTCCCTCCCTGGCAGAGAAAGTCAAATGGAAGAAATTCTATCATTTGTTAGATCAAAACTTTTGGATGGTACCAGTGGGTAAGTATTATGGCTTATCAGTGTACTGCCTCACTGGATTACACTTTGCATAGAAAGAAGTGTTAATGGCACAACCCAAAGGCAACACCTGTCAGCATGTTTTAAAAAAGCAGCATGTTTTTTCGCCATGTCCACTTGGAAAAAATCGGCTGTTTTAGTGTCAAAAATCCTTTTGAATTTTTCAATACTTTTGAACAGTCTAAAATAATGTTTATTCTACGTTACCAAGTTCCTATTATTTATAGGCTTCCATTATGATATCCTACTTTTTCCAACTGTTAAAGGTTGCCCTAAATTAATACAGTCTTTCATTTCTCCCAGGTGTATGTACATATCAGGAGTACCAGGTACAGGAAAAACTGCCACAGTTAACTCAGCTCTCAAGTACTTAAAGGAAGAAGTGGAATTGCCTGACTTCCAGCTGGTTGAGGTCAATGGTATGAGGATAGCTGAACCCAGACAGGCTTATGTACAAATATACAAACAACTTACTGGTGAGACACACTTATGGACAAAAAAATGTTATTCTTGAATAATTTTACCTGTAACTTTTATAGCCAGGAACATAAGGTTCAAATTGAATTGATTATTTTTTTATAGGGAAATCTGTAGTATGGGAGCAGGCCTGTGCATTATTAGAAAAAAGGTTCACAAATCCTGGACCTAGGAGGACACCAACAGTATTGCTTGTGGATGAGGTAACTGAGTACTTTCCTGCTTGTATCTAAAACTGTTTTAACCTTTTGACCGCCACGTCAAAAAAGCAAAAACTTGCCCTCGGCGCCAAGCTACGAATTGTTCCTTAAAACCTTTCATGTAGTCATGAAGGTGGCGTGCTGGGCACATTTTGGTCTGTCATGACTGTGGTGGTCAAAAGCTTAATTGATAGTTTTCATCTGCAGCCTAATTGGTTTATCCAGAAAAGTTGCTCTTGAAGCTCTTAAATAATAAACATTTATTTCAGACCACAGAGAATCCATACAGTAGTAGTATTTAAAAAAAAAAAATAGCTTTATTTTTTTTTAGGATTTTAATAATAATCTAACCCAACCGCCTTAGCCTTTATATAACAGAAAAAGTTTTTAATTATGTCGTTTTTTATTTCAATCAGAACACAAAAAAATCGCCAACAAATTATCATTGAATCTAAAAACAACCATATCTTTCAGTTAGACGCCCTCTGCACACGCCGTCAAGACGTCCTCTACAGTATAATGGAGTGGGCTGCCCACAACACTGCCCTACTGACTGTCCTTGCAGTAGCCAACACTATGGACTTGCCCGAACGAGCGCTGGCGGCAAGAGTGGCTTCCCGCCTCGGTCTGACCCGTCTTACCTTCCCACCATATACTCATACGCAGCTACAGAATATCGTTGCTACGAGACTGGCGGGTGCTAATGTTACTGCTGATGCAGTGCAGCTAATTGCTAGGTACCTATGTTACAATTTTACTCCTTTATAAATTGTCGTAATACGAGGGTGACACTGAAAGTTCTTAGAAAATCAAAAACTGAACAAACTAGCAAGTTATTAGTTTTATTATATCTTTTCAAAATAGTGTACATTTACATCAATACATTGCTGCATCCGATGGAACCACTGAGATAAATAAGCACTTTACCCACTCGTCCTTAGGGGTCTCTTCGACGGCATTTTGAAACGTAGCCACTTCTTCCTCGGCGTCCATAAAACGTTTTCCTCGAAGTTTTTCTTTTATTTTCGGAAATAAATAAAAATCGCAAGGTGCGAGGTCGGGGCTATAGGGCGGGTGACCCAGTAATTCCACGTCTGACGTTGCCAAGTAGTCGATTGTTCGCTTGGCGGTGTGCGACAAGGCGTTGTCGTGGTGAAGGAGGATCCTACTGCGAGGTCGTTTCTCCCGAACTTTTTCCAAGATAAGTGGCAAACAATTGTTAGTGTACCACTCTGCAGTAACTGTTTTTCGATCCTCTAAAACAATTGTTGCGTAATGACCTGTCCTTCTGAAGAACGAGGCCACCATCTTTTCCCACGCTTCGACCTCTCTTCACTTTAGTTGGCAACTCCTCGGAAGGAAACACCCAGACAGCAGACTGTCTCTTAGTTTCAGGATCATAACAATAAAACCAGCTTGCGTCACCCGTAAGTATGTCGAACACAGCATTTGAGTCACCTCCGTTAAATCTTTGAACCATTTCACGACACCAATTATCACGACGGAGATTTTGGGCCTCTGTTATGTTAGAGGGTTTGGTTTCCGCACTTAGTCCTTCAGGTGGACCATTGTGCGTGGGCCATGGCGGCCGTTTTTGGTGGTTATTCCAACCAGCCCACCCCCCCAGAAGTTGATAACATCTCCTGGTCTGTTTAGAACCTCTGTGTAGGATCTGGGTGCCCCGAGGGTTTCTGTTCTAATATGAGTGACGCCTGCGCATTCGAAGAGCACATGCGCAACGGTTTCCTCTGCCTCCATGCAAGCCCTGCACAGAGGGCTGTCCGTTATGCCTATTGTGTGGAAATGTTTGTTTAGTGAGCAGTGGCCGTGATGGTCCCCGCCAACAGGCGCAGGCCGGTCCTGTCCAGGCGTAACAAGCTCCTGGTTAACTTACTATCCAAGGATGGCATAGCCTCCTTGGACTGTCTGCACCCCGGTGCTGAGGACCACCAGCTCTCCGCTTGTGTGTGGGTGAGCTCCTGTAGCCACCTGCGTAGTTGGTTGAAGGGTATGGGCACAATCGGCTCCGGTCCGCAGACTGACGTGCCGGATGCTTTCCTGGTTAGTTCGTCAGCTGCGTCGTTGCCCAGCGATCCGCCGTCCTTTTATCCATTGCAGTGTCACTGTGTTGCGTTGCATACTGTTATACGTTCTAGCGCATTGTGAAATTCTTGTGTTAATCTCGAAGTACTGTGTTTCCTCCCTAGGGATTGGGGAACTGAAGCGCTGTCGGAGAGTATGCGTATATGAGTGTCCGTGACTCTCCTGGCTTCTATGGCATACGCCGCTTGTATAATGCCCACACACTCCGCCTGGTAGACGGTGTTGAACATTCCCAACGGGCTGGATATGTTTATGTTAAGGTCGTGTGAGGAAACGCCAGCTCCGGTTCCGGAGTTGGTCTTTGATCCATCGGTGTATACTCTTACCTCATACGGGCCTGAATAGTCACACCGTTCCTCTGTGAGTATTATGTTGTAGTGCTTTTGGAAACAGTGTAGTTTTGGGGCTCTGTCGCAGGGTGATGCCATCATCGGTCTTCGTTTGATCGCATCCGCCCTTATGCGTATGTGCTTGACTCTAGAGTCTTTGCTCAGGGTTCCTGTTATGTTAAGCCTAAAAGCGGCCAGGGCCGCCTCCTCTCGCAAGATGAGGTGCAGAGGCGGCAATCCAAGCATCGCCTGTAGGGCGGCGGTGGGCGAAGTTCTCATACAGCCCGTGATTGCTACACAAGCAAACTGTTGCAGTTTTTCGAGATCTTTTTGGACTGTGCTCAGGTCTGTCCTGGGCCACCAGACTAGTGAGCCATATGTGATAATTGGCCGGATGACCACGGTGAAGAGCCAGTAGTAGGTAATCTTGGGGTTAATTCCCCAGTTCCTGCCGAGCAGTCTTTTACACTGCCACAGAGATATGCTGGCTTTTGTGATGATGTAGTTGGTATGTTTTGCCCAATTCAACTGTTTGTCCAAGAAGATGCCCAGGTACTTGGTTTCAGTTGACAGGCTTAGGGTGGTCCCAAAGAATCGTGGTAGCTGTTCCTCTTCTTTGTGAATAGAACTAATTCGGTTTTTGTGGGGTTTACTGATAGTTGGTGCTTATTGCACCGATCCTCTACTATTTTTAAGGCTTGGCGCATAAGGTTGCATAGGGTATTTTCGTGGGTGCCATTTATTATTATGGTTATGTCATCCGCGTAGCCTACGATGAAGTAACCTTTAGCGTTGAGTGTTTTGATGAGGTTGTCGACGACCAAGTTCCATAAAAGCGGCGAGAGGACGCCTCCTTGTGGGCAGCCCTTCGCCACTATGGCCCTGGTAGTGTCGTTCACTGTGACTTGTACAGCTCTCAGTTTAAGCATGTTTGAAATACAGCCACTTATGCTCGGGTCTATGCTATGTCTGTCAAGGGCCGTGTTGATGCTATTGAACAATGTTTTGTCAAAGGCGCCCTCGATGTCAATGAATGCGCAATGGACCACAAATGCCCGGTAGCATTTGTGGTCCACTGCGCATTCAATTTTGCAAACCACGCAGCGCGGATTCTGTTTGGGCCTCTGTCAAATTATGAGGTATTGTTAATATTTTTATCACGCTAGTAATAAATAACTATGTTGTGTTCAAAATTTATTGTTGACACACACATCAGGAAAAAACAAGAAGACAAGTGAAAGTATGTAACGAGGAAAATACAGTCAATATCAAAAGAAGAAATTATTAAAGAGGTAGAAAAACTAAGACACGAAACTCTTTTCTTCCTAACAGGTATCCACCGGGCACAAAGCTTCCTGACCGCTAAATGTTCATGGAGGATTTTGTGCACTTGACTCATACCGATGCCTAAGCTTGTCCGAATCTGCTGATAAGTCACTCTTTTGTCAGTCTCTATCATACGCCGCACAACACTGATGTTATCTTCAGTCGTCGCCGTAGAAGGCCGTCCCTCACGCAGATCATCGGTGAGATTAGTGCGACCACGTTTAAATTCATTAAACCAGTTTTAAACAGTGGCACGAGATGGGGTCATCGTGAAAGGCCAATCGAAGTCTATCATAACTTTCTTGTTGACTTAAATGACATCGAAAGTCATAAAAATCATTGTACGAAAATTTTCTCGCGTTAAACTCATGCTGACGTGCCAGACAATTTTCAATTTGCCGCCAAATCGTAAACAAATGACAAATTAATAAAATACATACTTATAATATTGGCAGAGTTCCATTTTTAAAATTTGAACTGTTTTTTTTTTATTAAATCGTTTACAAGTGGCCAGATCTAAAAACTTTCAGTGTCGCCCTCGTAACACCAAATAAATTGTGATAAGCACAGGAGGATGATGATATAATAATTATAGCAGAGGTACACCCACATTTCGTCAACTATGTTCAAATCCCATGTAGTAAGGGGTGAGGCAACCGCCAAATCCAGCCTTCTACACCACCGTGCGTCATAATAATATAACAGTCAGTTTAAAATATTTATTGTTCTGGCTTTCCCTTTTTAGATGTAAATGTAGTAGGTTTAAAATCAATGTTTCTATCAATAAACGCCTATCAATATACTAAACGAAATAAATTATTTTTTTCAGAAAAGTAGCAGCAGTATCAGGCGATGCTCGGCGCGCGCTAGCACTATGCTCTCGCGCATTAGAACTGGCGGGGCCTGAAGGTGCTGGCCTGAAGGAGGTGCAACAAGCACTTGGTGAAGCTGCCTCCAGTGCGGCTGTACGGGCTATAAAGAACTGCTCGCCTGCTGAGAGGCTTATGTTGAGGGCTGTGGCTGCTGAGGTGAAATTCAAGTGTTTTTAGGGGTTCTGTACCTCAAAAGGAAAAAACGGAACCCATGGATCACTCATGTGTCTGTCTGTCTGTTCGTCTGTCACAGCCGACACTCCGAATCTACTGGACCGATTAAGTTTAAATTTGGGACACATGAATTTCTGTGCCCCAAACACGGACTGAGCTACGTGTCGCAGTTTCGGTTACTGCACAAAAAGGATTTTTTATGATTTTTATTTGATTTTGAGACAGTAAACATTACTTGTGAGACAAAGTTCGAAAAAGGTTCATAACTTGTCTTTGACTTGCCCTTATCTTTTTTATATGAATAAAGTAATAGCAATAGACCGCATACTTTTATTATTATTCTCGATTCTAAATATATTTTTCACTCCAGGTGGAGAGAACGGGCTCAGACGAGACAACCCTCTCCCGCGCACTACAAACAGCGGCCGCCATAGTATCTCTCGACGGCCGTCCATACAAGACGGCCCCGAATATCCGCGCGCCCACGCCATCGCAAGCGCAGGCTATATGCACACGACTGGCCGCGCTAAGACTGTTGCTGCTAGAACCTAAGCCGGCTGAGCCAAGACTGCTGCTAAATATTAGTGCGGATGATGTGCATTATGCTACGAAGCAAATTTCTGTATGATACCTTGTCCAAAAAAATTGGCACACAAGCAAATACTGTGTGTAAGAATGGTTCACACATCGTCATCTTGAGATTGTGCATTGTTGAGCATTTGCGTCCTCCCTTGTCAATAATAGTATTCAATGATGAAGTACAATATTCTAGAATATAGGGATAAAATGTATTTTCATATTGCATTTATGTTTTAGATATCGGAACTGACAATAATTAAGAGGTTTGTAAAGTACACATATTCTAATGCCTTTTTAACGTTTTCTATTGACACAGTGATCTGTTATTTAAAATGACTGATAGTATAAGTTTTTTTTTAATGATATTCCTAATAAATTATTACAATATTTTTATTTTGTTATGTCATTGAGTAGTCCCCAACTTGTATGATCTTGATCAGCGCTTCGATATTGTTGTCTTGCACTGCTTTTCTACTAGCTGCTACCACTGCCTTGCCGTATTTACCAACTGTAACAGAAATTAAAGATTTTTTATTATTGGAGATTTGAAAGTTAGGCTTTAAGTCCTGAAAAAAAAGAAGATACTACCTCTGAGTCTTACAGCTTGCTGCAAAATTGTGTGCAAACTTTTCAGAGCAGTAACTGCTTGTTCCTGAGTAGAGCGTCTGATATAGCATCCTGTGAGAAGTTCCTCATTCAGCATTACCACTTCCTTGTAACGGTTTAGCATTTCCTTCCTAGAAATATAAATGTTGATATATTTTTTTATTGCAAAAGTTATGAACATAACGTTTTTGAAGGTCATACAAATCGTAAGCTGCCGCGTCTTGAGCCGCTGGTAATAATGCAGTTATGAGCTGTGCACGCTCCGCTGTTTCTGCAGCTAACCGTGATCTCATCTCTCCTATTTGTGATACGTGCTCCATTTCTTCACGAAGTTTCTTTTCAGCTTCGGGAAACTGCGCCACGGACTGAAAGTTTAAAAAAATCCCGCCAAAATTAAATTTGTCTATGGTATGGTAGAGAAATAAAAGTTCACTTCTCTATTTTACTGAACTAAGTCGATTTTACATCTGACATCTCTACGATTAAATGGCGCCGCGTCAGTTTTTGTCGGCGTGTGGAGTTGTCAAATATTTCGGAATCGTTAGAACCGGGATTTGGGAGGTTTTTTTGTGAAAAATTATATGAAAATGGTTGAAAACAACGATGTTGAATTGTCTGAGGCAGAGGCAGAACAGTATGACCGTCAGATCCGTCTGTGGGGTTTGGAATCTCAAAAAAGGTTACGTGCATCGAAAGTTTTGATCATCGGAATAGCGGGCCTCGGCGCTGAAATTGCCAAGAATGTTATTTTATCCGGAGTCAAAAGTGTATGTTTGTTAGACAACGAGAAGCTAAAGGAAATAGATCTATATTCGCAGTTTTTAGCCCCGCCTGAGAAAATCGGAGAGAATAGAGCAGAAGCTTCGCTGACGAGAGCAAGAGCTTTGAACCCAATGGTAGAGATTACATCGGAGACGAAGTCTGTTGATAACCTCCCCGATAAATTTTTCCAACAATATGATATTGTTTGTGCAACAGGCCTAAAGCAAGAGCAACTGGAGCGCATCAACAACGCTTGCCGCGACAGCAACAAGAAATTCCTATGTGGTGATGTTTGGGGCATGTACGGTTACATGTTCGCCGACCTCGTCGACCACGAGTACTCCGAGGAAATTGTACAACACAAAGCCGTTAAACGCGGATCAGACGATGCGGAGAAGAATGCTCGAGAAACTGTCAGTATTAATGTAAAGCGCAGAGCAATATATGTCCCTTTACAGAATGCTCTGTCTGTGGACTGGACCAAGCCTGAGATGCGATCAAGACTACGTCGAGGGGACCCTTCGTACTTTGTGATGAAAATTCTACTGCGTTTTAAAGATGAGTACAATAGGAACCCTGACCCAGCTAAGAGGAAAGAGGATACCAAAATTCTGTTACGTATGAGAGATGAGCTTGTGAAGGAACTGTCTCTGCCTGCTGGCTTTATTGTTGATGATTTACTTCTAGATGTATTTGGCACAGTGTCTGGTGCTGCGGCTGTTATTGGTGGTGTAATTGGCCAGGAGGTTGTAAAGGCAGTCAGCCAGAGGGAACCGCCACATAATAATATGTTCTTCTTCAACCCTGTCAAATGTGTTGGTTTTGCTGAACTGTATGGTCAGTGAAATTCCTTATTCAGTGTAGAATGTAAGCAATGTTGTTTTAAGTTTAATAAATTATTTAAGTACACCTCAGTCATTTTATTTAAGTATTAAGTTTCCTAATAAAATTGCAAAGTTGCGTTTCATTAGTGAATGTGAATCAGATTTTTTAATTTTCTGTGTTTGCAAAACAGACAGTGATTATCAAGAACCACCATCAGTCTTGGACAGGATGTTTCATTGTACATTTTGCAATTCAACTTAAAAAATATGACAAACATACCTGCAAATCACTCAAATTCAAATAAACAGCCAAACTCTGTATCAGATCTCCAGCTAGTCTAATATCGTGGGTGCTAATCTTGACTTGCCCATCTGCCCCAAAATCCATGCACAAAAATGAATGGTCTCTCAAACACAGAAGATTTATATGAAGTTCCTTAGTTTCTTCTGTTTCAAGGTCCAACTCTTCATCTAGTAGAAAGTTCTGGTTTACCCAGATACATATTCTTTGTACCCTTTCGGTAATACGAAAAGTGACGAAGCTGTTCCCTTTATTGCGAACTTCTTTGTTTATCAACTCGTACATCGCGAACCTCGGAAGTTGTTTTGTCAGCTCGAATATGTGGAACTGCTCGCTGTCTGGATAGCCAATGAGAGCCTGTACCAATATAGTTTAAAAATTACATCGTTTGCATGGCTATGCGCGACCCGTACTGCTATCTTGTAACAGTAAAAAAATACGGTAGACTGGTTAGAAATAAAAAAGATTGGAGCAGTGTCGTTGTTGAAAGTGGAGCAGTGTCGTTGTTGCTGCCGCTCTGAGTCTTAGAAAAATAGCAACTAACCTTGATATGAACATCAACCGGCACATCGCGTGGAGGTTTTAACGGAACATGTAGCAATGTCCTCAGTTGGCTGGGCTGAGGATGGCGCACGAATGTTTCCCCGCTCTCGAAGATACCCTCTGCTAGAACCAGTGCGGCACGAACTATTGTTTCATTATTTGTTGATACAGCTAGTTGTATGCTTCCCTAAAAGTAAAGCGTAACTCTGAAGAGTGCTATTAATAATAGCTAAGTTAAGGGATTTCTGTTGCACATTTATTGACGGAAGCCTTTCGCTGATGAAAAGACAGCACGCGGCAACCCACGTAACGCCGCGTCGTTACCTTCCAACCGTCACGTCAATGCGAAAATAGTTAAAGGCATCCCTGACTATTCGTCCATAACGCATGAACCAAACTGTCAATGGACTCTCTTGCCCGTCGTCCTAATCTTGAATTTCGTACATAGTATAAGCTATGAACGAAATCCAAGATTAGGACGTGTACCTACCTCATCAGCAGTATGCAAAACAGCCACCTGCAGCCTGGTGTTAGTAGGCATAGCCGAGGCTGGTCGCTCCAGACTCTCCACACTCGCACTGCCACTAGCAGCATTAGCCTCATAGTGCTGCAGTTCCATCATCAGCGCCTGCTTCTGGTTGAACAGTTCCGTGATTGCCTGACGGTCTTCCTCTGAAGGCATGTTCTTGGAGGCTGTGTTGAACCCAGTATTTTCTTGATAGGGTGGATATCCTAATACTGTGAAGATGTATTATTTTTTAGACAACCTCTTAAATGAAATAATGAAAAAAATGAGCACATTCAACTGACTACTGCGGCCTATAGAATCAAGGGGTGAACTTCGGCATCGGGCAGACGCCCGGAGCCGAAAGGTCACAAAGTGTCAACAATCACCGACTTAAAAATCGTACGGTAGGTATTCGGCGTTCGTATCTGCAGCATCCGCCTGCAAAAACTTAGGATATCATATTCGGTTCATAGCCAAGGATCACAGATGGTAAGCCACATAAAAATACAACATATTTACTTACCCTCGCCCCTATCAGACACGCAGACAAGATCAGGGACTCCAACGGACCGGTAGTCCGCTAGCAACATGGCTGCTGCATTGGCGCGCATCTGCACCCGTCGTAACACCTGGCCAGTAGTGCCTTCGCGCCAATCTACGCGACCGTTTGACCAGCAGCACGCCAGAGTCTCGTCTGACCATTGGAGGGCCAGCGCGTTTTGTTTTGACTGCCCGAAAAAATCTCAATTTAATTTTGTTTGTTTCGGTGGCCTAGTCTTTACTACCCTCTACCGGTAGAATACTTACATACCTTCACTCGCCATAATCGAATCCCCTCCTCATATATTCCAATGGTCCCGTTAGCAAGCCCATACGCAAACCTTACTTCGTTGACTGGAGATAGACATAATATCGGACCAGTCTCAGCGATTTCGGCTATGAACTGATTGTTCTTCAGAACTCTGATAAATGAGTCGTCACACCCAATGAGAAGCTGGAAGTTTGAAAGGTAAGAAATAAAAAAAAAGTTAGGGAATTCGACGCCCTTCGAAGCGACTCTGTCAAAGGTCAAAGTTCGGTAACGAGTCAATCTAGATTAGGTCTCATGCAATTGGTTTCTATAATACTCGTATAGACATCTTTTATAACCTGCACTTGTCTATAGTCTAAATAAATAATCACATAGTTTTAGCTAATATAATTATGCAGTCCAAGATTCATGATAAATGAATAATGCGAATTAAAAAATAATCCCCGTTACCTGACTCGGAACCTACCTACTTAATATGTTTTTTTTAACTTAATAAAACACCAACAACGTTGACTTTTCTCTTACCTCATTCTCTCCATCCTTATCAAAGTCGAAAGTGATCATAGCACAAACTTTCCCGCTGACGACATTCCAGAACACCTCGTTCCCTTCCCAGTCGATAGCCTGCACAGAACTGTTGCCTCCGATGATGGCCAGCGTCTCCGTATACTTGCCGAAGAACCCAGCTATGATCACGTTGACACCGTCAGGAGCCTCTTTGAAGAAGAGGTCTGTATTATCATGGACATCATATGCTGAAATGGTTGAAATAAACTGGGATTTTGAAGTGTTTTGGTAAAGTGGTCTCAGGATTGATATGTGGGACAAATCTTAATGCCGTGACAGGTCCCAGGTCGTTACTTTAGCTTTTGGAAATAACTGTACTAGTCGAAAAAAAAATGCATACCACCGAAAGGCAGTTTAATGCAAAACCACAGAAGGTTGTTATCTTAAATTGGTCATGCAGTACCTACCTATCAAACAGGATTGAAGAGTTACTTAAGTAGGTATACTGATACGAAGGCCAGAAAAATAAAACAGTGACCAAAATCAGCCTCACCTAGTATTTGAGTAGGTGATCCAATAAGCAGCATATCTCTGCCAGTATCAGGCCGCAGTGGTCCAGCCGCAAGAGCTATGATGGCTTGGCTGAGATTCAGTTCTGAGACCTCGCCATGCGCCTGCGACCGTTGCGCTCGACCGCTGACCACTCCACCGTGGGGGTGGTGGATTATTATCTGTGAGTTTAAGAATATAGGAATCATAATCCCATAAATTCTATCGAAGTCATCCATCTGTGTTAGGTCTCTCGCAAAAGAATCGAAAAGAAGTTATTGATTGAAACCGTGGCAATGGGAGGTCTTGGGGGACAATGAGCTAGGAAACTAATAGATATATGGTTGCTCAGTCCCGAAGCCAAGGTTCAAGGCTTAGGAGGCCAATGAGGAAGTGTCAGGGAGCCTGAAACGTGTTGCCAACAAGAACAACATGCTGCTTCTGCGTTCTTTTTCCTAAAGAAGCCCTTGATACCACGTGTAAGACTATTACTTTTCCATGACCAAGTAGTGGCTGGAAGGCCTGTTTTTATTCATGCTGAAGTATTAACTTTATCGTATCCAGCAGATGCGGTGAGACAGGGGTGCGTTCCGTCATACTTCGCAATGGTCACTACACCAGGCGTAACTTTATGATTCAACTCCAACTTGAACACAGGCTGGATGGTTGATAGTTGCATTTTGTTAACGACTGTGTTTTGTTTGGATCCCGATATTTATCAAAATAAGTTTTTTTTTTACTGTTTTTCTTTAAGTTGCCATGGTAACGTGCCGCATGGTACGTACCATAACGAAATAAGAAGCAATTCAATAAATTGTTAATATGCATTTCTGCCGATTATTTGTCTAATCTTGTAATTATTATTTACAGTTTTACTGCTTTGTATTTATTTTAATTTTAATAACCATTGCAGTCGCCTTCTGCGTTGATTCGAAGTGCGTTCAAAATACTTTTTTTAACAGTGCAATAGCTTGCTACATATTAGTAATCTGTGAATTTGTTACGTGCTAGAGTTCATTTCTGCCGATTATTTGTCTAATCTTGTAATTACTGTTTACAGTTTTACTGCTTTGTATTTATTTTTATTTTAATAACCATTGCATTCAAAATACTTTTTTTTAACAGTGCAATTTGTTGTTGAGTTATATCTTTCTGTATTATTTTATCATAATGCACGTTTTGAACGCAAAAAATAAAGGTAAACGTCAAGTTGACACTAGATAGATTGTCTGGATTGTCAAATTCAGTCTATTATTTGATAATTATTTGGCATTTTGTTTTATGCATTTACAGAAATCGCATGCTTACTTGAAATCGTGCCACTATCGTTAATATTATTAGTAACGCGGAAGTGTTGTGTTTATTGAATTAGTACAAGTGACCAAATGGGTAGTGAATTGAATCTTGATACTAAGGAAACCAGGTATTTTCAATATTTTAATTTTGATCTGTATCTCGATATCTCGAGTTATTTCGGCCTATCATTATTGCGCAATTGCTTCATAATTTTCGTATCGAGCCGCCTTTGCCTCTGCTTCTGATGTTTTTAATTTAAGTTTTAGGAATTCATATTTTTGTAGGTATTCATCAGTCCGCACTTGATGTCTGTTATGCCAAGAATTCACATTCCATGTTGTTATATTTGGACTCGATATCTCATGCCGTTTATTTATCATGTCATTATTGGCTTCCTAAGGTAATTGTGATAGTCCTAACATTATTTATTTATTCATGTCTATGAAATTGCACTGCAGCTTAATTTGATGATTCTTCTCTCATGTATTTAGGAATACTAAAATCTTATTGTCTAAACAAATCTGGATCCAGTGTTTCAAGAGTTTTACATTTTTCTCTGTTTGGAAACAGATTGACTCAGAAAACAAACAATTTTTGAAACCATTCCAAAACACATACCAAACCTTGTTAACAAAACCTTGAAACAATTCTTAAATTGTTTCAAGGTTTTGTTATTTGATTCTGTAGTAATTCTGTCTATGTATAAAATGTGAGTTGTGTTGTGTTGTGGATTTAAAATCACATTTCTGAGTTTCTTTGTTCTGGGTTTGACTATGTAATGATGTAATTGTTAAGAAATGTGTACATGACATAATAAAGTCATGCAATTTGTTATCTTCTACATTGTCCAAACAAAATCACAATTTCAAAGAATTGCATTAAGCAATTAAATGTCTTGGGCAATAGCCCAATATAAAATATTACTGATAAGAAAACACCTTATTCATGCTTGTAACAGTTTCTATCTTATTCGCAAGAACTAAAATATATTATGAAAGAACTAGCTAAATGAAAGCCAATATTTATATTTATCTACATTTCAATTTATTAAATAACTTTCAGTGTTCCGTAGTCAACAAGGATTATAGTTTCGTCATGTCCGTCTGTCTGTCTGTCCGCGGCTTAGCTCAGAGATTCTTAGTACTAGTTATGTAAAGTAGGGATGATATGTTTTTTTCTCGTCTACCCCATGGTGTGGAGTATCGTTGGATAGGCCGCTCCAAAATATTGTGAAAACTATTTCTCGATTCAGGGATCCATTTGTGTAATATTAAGCTTTAAAGTGCAAATTTTTGTTAAGAGTCAAGTGTCAAGTGCCAGCTAAATGTTGTTTTTGGATATGTGAAAAAATTCACAGCAGTAGTATACATACGTATAACGAAGTTAAAAAAAACTATCACAGCTAAGTAGGCTTTGCTATTTAACAAGTAATAGTCAACCAACTATTGCCCATGACTTATATCGATGTATGCCGAACATGTTTTTCACCTACAATGTCAAGTCCACTACCTATGGAACCCTTCATTGTGCAAGGTCCGAAACGCACTTTGCCGGTTTTTTATTTAATATTGTACATAAAAAAAACATTAACACTTTTATGAAATAAAACATAAACACAGTTAGTATACAGGGTGTATTAAAAAAAAACAATTTTTTTAAATTAATTAAATAGTAAAAACCGGCTGTAAAGTGCAAACAGAGAACAATTTTTATGAATATTATATTGGGAAAATTGTACTTTGTTTTTGTGCAAAGTTAAATATCAATATAATAATATTATGTTGATATTCTTTCAGATAATAATATAACTCAGCAAGCACCAATGGTGTTCGACAATAAGCAAGTTATTTAGCTTAAGTGTTGTGTTCATTTTGTGTGGTTCCTTTTATTATCTGTTAAGTCTGTTGTTTGTATGACTCCTAAACATATTGGCTCACATTACATGAAAAACGAACAAACACATTTTAAAAAAGTCTCTTAAAAACATCTTTTCTGTTCATGTAAAAAAAACTAAATATCAGATAAACTGTTACTCATAATATTTATTGTGATAATACCTATATCATAAAATAATTTTGTGGTTTTTTTATTGGTTGAAGGACACTGAACGAGACACAATAGAATTGTTATTGTTATTACGCCTATGGGGGTTTAGTGTCCGTCAATGCGTTAATATAAAATGGTTGCCAACACTAACAGTGTCATCATGATAGACCATATCAATAAGAATTGTGCACTGTCATTCATAATGATGAAATTGCAAAATTCAAAACTGGAGGATTTTAGAAATAAAAAAGGGGCTTTTTTGGAGGTTTTCAATCTATTTGAGGTACCTTTTTACTGCAGCAGTGTACAATATAATGCTACTGTGTATAGGAGTCAATATTTGTGTACTTGCATGTGCGGTATTGCCAGACACTGAGTTAGCATGATTGACTAGATAATCCCCATTTAATGTTGCAAGCTATCATGATTCATCAGTGTTTAATAGGTCCTAGCAGAGACCCATAATATTGAAAACATTTAACTTAATATAAATGTATGCAATAACTAATAAGATACTAAACTTAATAACATGACATCATAGCAAAAGTTTGGTATTACTAGAAAAAATTATGTCAAGCTTGAAATGGTCCATATTCCTGTATTTTTTTTTCTTTAACTAATTGGCAGGCATGATTTTGCTATACTAACAAATTATTGTCTATTAATTTGTATGTTGTTGTATTGTATTTTACTCCCTAGAGCCCAGCCTAATGTTCATTTTTATATCTTTTTAATTAAATCACAATGGTTTTTCTTTCAAATTTCAGTACAGTTAGCAGGAAATGGATTGGAACTGTTTTATCCATTATATGGAAGTAAGATATATTTCCAGTTGATGTCACCATTTTGTCAATGCTTTATTTTAGGCTACTTCTTAATTATTTATTTTAATCAATCATACTAATTGTAGGGTTTACCTGTTAGAGTGAATGTACAAAAAAGTAAAAATCAGATGCAACACAAATATCTACCTACTGTACATTAAACATATTGGCATTATAACACTAACATTTTGCCAATTTATAAAATAGGTGTAATTAATAAGAAACTAGTGACAAAACAAAGTATAAAAATTAGATTTCGAATGAATAACTCTAACCTTTATCAAGAATTTTAAAAATCAAGATTTATCTAATAATTTGCTCATGGGATTTTAATCGGTAGGAGTTTGCTCTGACATAACGCTAACGCTTTGTACTCTCCAGGTGGAGGATATGTCAATCTAAATCAAAAGTCATTTATTCAAATTAGGCTGGGAATCAGCATTTTTTAACGTCAAATTTACGTAAGACAATCCACCAAAACGCCCAACCTTCGCCACTTCCTAGTGCTTTAGCTGGGAAGAAGAAGTGGCCAACAAACTCCCCAGCAGCACAACTATCTGTTAGGTTAATAAAATTGCTAAAAGGTGAATTAAAAGAAAACAGACGAGTTCAATTTGTAGTAGGTACCTATCTAAACTACTTGTAAAACATGATTGGGCATTATAATAATATTTCAAACTTTGCTCTGTGAGTCACTACTTATAATGACTGCCAGTTGTGGCCTTGGACTGCGCTTAGACTTGACCTTTGCTTCGGTCAGTGATAATGAACAAACGAGCATACTGATTATTGTAACAAAACATTATTAGGCATTATTTTAAATTTGCCCAAAAATTCGAACAATGTATTTTCGGGTATTTTCGCAGATTAATTCATACCTACGCTACGCTAAGAAAATTTAATAAAAAAATGTAAACATCGTTTACTTCTACTTCACCGGATACTTTTTAGCATTTACGTGTTACATAACGACTAATTGCATAGATAGGTCTTGTTTATATCTTGCAAAAACTTCCAATGCTTAGTTTTCTTTTACAAAGTTTTTTAGTGTAGTCAAACAGCTGACTAATTTATTTGTATAAATAACAAGTTCGTCCAAGAATAACTAACCCAATATACTAAGTAATTAACATTGTATTTATTTGCATTTTCAATTGTTTTTGTTTAGTTTTTATTGTTTAATTGAGTGTGTGCTGACTTGTTAACACAAATTGTTTATTGAGCCAACTATCAGTGGTCTAAATTATACGAATCACAAACCATTTTTTATGTAAACAAAACTTTAAACTCATTGTTGGAATAATGCCTGGGTCCTAAGTTACTATCACCTGCCCAGGGGGGTAACCATCACCTCTTATAGCAGTATTATTTCAATATTACTTCAGCGTGAAATGAAATGAAATTGTTTATTCTGTCAATAGGATATGAGAATCACTTTTACACGTCATAAAAAAGAAAAGTGAGAAAGAGATGGAGCTATAAGTCCTGTATAGCTCCATCACTTTCCCACTGTGAAGTAATATTATAATAATACTGCTATAAGAGGTGATGGTTACCCCCCAGGCTTTTCCCAACTATGTTAGGGTCGGCTTCCAGTCTAACCGGATGCAGCTGAATACCAGTGTTTACATGTAGCGACTGCCTATCTGACCTCCACAACCCATTTACTGAGTAATACTATCATATGACCCAGTAAATCCTTTACTGTCCAGGCCACTCGTTTGTGGAATGCTTTGCCAGTTCAAATAAAACGCGCGCAATCGTTACTCGAATTTAAAAGACTCGTAAAGGAACATTACTTGTCGCTGTGAGCTTGTTCTCGTAACTGTAATTATCGATAGTCTTCATTTATTTCGTTATACATTTAATATGTATGTATTTATATATATATATTATTTAGGATATATATATATATATATATATATATATATATCTGTGTATCAATTTTAGCATATTTTACGAGGTGCATTCAATAAGTACCTAGCCTCATCGCCAGAGGGCGCTGTAGTTTCAAAAGAGTTTTACCACAGTGTAGCACATTCTTTTTTAATTCTTTTTTCAAATTTTCATTCCAATCCCTTCATTTGTTTTAATTTGACAACTTATGGAAGCGAACGTGTCGATCGGTTTTACAAAAATGGAAAAAGAGCAATATCGTTGGGTGATTCGATTCCTATTTTTGGAAGGGAAAACGCGCATCGAAATCAAAGAGCGCTTGGATGCTGTGTACGGTGACTCTTCTCCATCGATGGCCACCGTCAAGAATTGGTTCAACGAGTTTGCACGTGGCCGTACGTCGGTTTTTGATGAACCACGTCCAGGTGCACCGAAAACAGCTGCTACGGAGGAAAACATTAAAAAAATCCATGATTTCGTATTGGCAGATCGCCGATTGAAGGTTCGGGAGCTAGCTGAGACTGTAGGCATTTCAGAAGGAACAGTGCATCATATTCTTCACGAGGAACTCGGCATGAGAAAGCTGTCGGCGCGATGGGTGCCGCGTTTACTCACACCAGAAAACAAGCGCAACCGTGAGACCACATCGGAGACGTGTTTGGCGCTGTTTAAGCGGAATCCAGCGGAGTTTTTGCGTCGTTTTGTGACCGTCGATGAAACCTGGATCCACTGGTACACACCAGAGACCAAGGAGCAATCAAAACAATGGATCCAGACCGGGGAACGTGCTCCAAAGAAGGCGAAAACTGTAAAATCGGCCGGAAAAGTTATGGCCACCGTTTTCTGGGATTCACAAGGTGTGATCTACATCGATTACCTCGAGAAGGGTAAAACAATTACAGGGCTTTACTATGCCGATTTATTGGGCCGATTCGACGCCGAATTAAAGAAAAAACGACCCCATCTGGCGAAGAAAAAAGTGCTGTTTCACCACGATAACGCACCGGTTCACACGTCTGCCGTTGCCATGGCCAAATTGGTCGAATTACGCTACGAATTGTTGCCCCATCCACCGTATTCTCCAGATTTGGCCCCTTGTGACTTCTTTCTGTTTCCTAATCTGAAAAAATCACTCGCCGGGAATAGATATGGATCGAATGAGGAGGTCATCGCCGCCACGGAGGCCTATTTTGCAGAGTTTGACAAAAACTATTTTTCGGACGGTTTAAAAAAGTTGGAGCATCGCTGGGCTAAGTGTATCGAACTAAAAGGAGACTTTGTTGAAAAATAAATTGCCACTTTTCCAAAATTTTCGTTTACTTTTTGTAGGCTAAGTATTTATTGAATGACCCTCGTATTTATTTATTTTTTTACACCATCGACAGCCCCACTTTATGTCCAGGCAAATCACTGTCCATCCTATGGTTGCCTGGAAGAGATCGCAGAAAGCGATAAGGCCCCGCCCATTGTATATTTTGTAGTGTTTGATTTATTTTTTGTCATGTATTTTTGTGGTGTATGTACAATAAAGTATATATAAATAAAATGAATAAATAAATGTTGTGGAGGTCAGATAACCTTGGTAAAATGGTTCCTATGTCACTATCACCTGCCCAGGCTTTTCCCAAATAGGTTGGGGTCGGCTTCCAGTCTAACTGGGTGCTTCTGAATACCAGTATTTTACATGGAGCGACTGCCTATTTGACCTCCACAACCCAGTTACTGGCTAATACTATCGTATGACCCAGTAAATATTGTAGAGGTCAGATAGGCTTGGTAAGATGGTTCCTATGTTCAGGACCGGATTTTGGGCGGGGCAACAGGGGCACTAACCCCTGGCCTCCACAAATTGTAATTTTTAGATAAGAAAAAGAAATATCCTTCGTGTCCATCAAAGAAAAAAAAGTTCACAATCACAATGTTACCTTTTTTAAATAGTTTTATTTTTCATCTGTTCCACATATTTTGCGGGGCCTTATTGGTTGCCCCAGTTATTATTATTATTTTTATGATTCCAGTTGGACCGGTGGGTGGTTCAGCTGGACCCGTCAGTCAGATGCAATGCTACGTAATGTCGAGAAGAAAATATTATCATGTAAGAATATTATTTTTATTTACTCACATCTGCCTAGCCTGTTCCCAACTATGTTGGGACAACCACCTCCACAACCCAGTTACTGGGTAACACGATACCTCTTGGTAAGACAGGTTATCAGACTGTCGGGCTTCTGACGGCCTGTAACGACTGCCAAAGATGCACGAGGTGATTTTAAAATCACCGTTCAATTTTTTTAATGTGTAAAATCTTTCCTCTCGCTTTCTGTGGAAGTAATTTCGTGAAAAGGGACGAAACTTTGTAGACATGTGACAGTTTGAGCATGGAATAAATAAGTACTTTTGAATAGCATGGAATTAGTAGGTACTTTATAATAGCATGGAATTAGTAAGTATAATAAATAAATTGTAAGTAGAGGGGGTCGAAATTTCGACCAGTGGGCGACCACTAGTAATGAATAATTATTCGAATAAATATTTCAGTATTTAGCTTTTTTAAATTCTGATGTTAATTTCTGTAGCTGCTCAGTTGCTTATTACCAGGGTGAGATGTCTGATGTAACACAAATCATAAGCGACTACTGTAAGGCTCGCTCGTTTTTTTTGTAATGTAGCTTCGTATATTCTTGCATGCGATAACAATCGTAAAAATCTCATTTGTCCTGTGTAGGAATTGCTCCCTCATTCCCGCGACACGTAAGCAAGCACATAGCAAAGCTGGCAGCCACTGCGCCAAGCGTTTCGTTAAATTTTATGGGCAAAACAGTGAATTGGTTAGGTACTTATTTTTACCGCCAACCACCTTTTTTACTGTGCTCTGATTTGAAAGATTATGTGTAGTGGAACAATTAAAGGCCCTTACGATGTTTTAACTTTATATGCTTGTGGCCGGGACCGGAGCAATTTAACGTAATAACACGCAGGGCAAGTTCAGTGGAGTTAATGCTGTAATAAGCAGAGTTAACCATATAACAACATCAGCAGGCTAGCTATCGGATTAATTCGTAAAATCGCAAAAAAAAAAACCGGACATGTGCGAGTTGAACTCGCGTGGTGAGGGTTCGTACAATGAATATGTATTGTTACGAGTATCTACCATGTATCAAAAATTAACATCATCATCTGCCTAGACTTTTCCCAACTATGTTGGGGTCGGCTTCCAGTCTTACCGGATACAGCTGAATACCAGTAATTTACATGGAGCGACTGCCTATCTGACCTCCACAACCCAGTTACTGGGTAACACGATACCCCTTGGCAAGACTGGTTGTCATACTTTCCAGCTTCTGACTACCCGTAACGACTGTCAAAGATCTACAAATGCCAGCCGGGACCAACGGCTTAACGTGCTTTCCGAGGCACGGAGGGGTCTTGGTATGTAAAGATGGTCACCCATCCACGGACCAACCGCGGCAAGCGTAGCTTAACCTGCGACCCGTGCGGTTGTTATTACGTAGCCACAAGCCCCTCAAGTATCAAAAATTAACACTAGTTGAAAAATATGTCCTCCCATACATTCAATCTGCAAATGTATGTTTGTACGCACAATATTGAGAGATTTACCATGTTATTCTAACACCATAGACTTCTTATAGATTTTCCTGTAATCTATAAGTACAGAACTATCTTGTGTTTATTCAAAATTATAGGCTCAGTAGTTTCGGAGATAAGGCCGGGTGGGGGGTGGGGGGGGGGGGCTTTGTCAATTTTCATCTATTTTTCTTAAATAACTTAATGGATGAATGGTCAATTTGCATCTATTTTCTTAAATAACTTTAAAACTGTTTATTTTAAAATTATTAAAATAAAATTAAGACCCACACAACAAGCCCTTTACTGTGATATGTCACACGATACAGATTGCAAAACATAAAAAAAAAAATCTAATCTGCCCCAAACGTAACCCTTAACTTCAACATTCATTTATTTACGTTACACGTCCGTGTTTGGGTCACAGAAATGAATACTTATGTGTGCCAAATTTCAACTTAATCGGTCCAGTAGATTCGGAGCAAATCGGCTGTGACATACGTATAGACATACACACTACGAGTGATCCTTTATGGGTTCTGTTTTATCCTTCTGAGGTACGGAACCCTAAAAACAGAATCTGTTAAAAATCTTTTTATTGGTAGCTAGTAGGAAAGCTATTCTAGAAAACCAGTCAAGCACTCGAAAACGAAAATGTAAATGGTTCGCTTACTCTTTTTAAAATAAACTCGAGGAAAATTCAATGTTTTAACATCCCTCCTCCCCTACGTCACGTTCAACCGGAATCTGCCCATTACTGAGCGGTAATGTCTCTATAATTGTGGGGGAGACTGCATGTGCGAGATTAGGGTGAGTGCATCTACGATGATTACGACACACTATTTTTAACCAACCGAAGGAGGAGGTTCTATGTTCGTCTGTTTTTGTATGTTCATTGATATTTTCGTCAATGTGTACCGATTTTGGAAATTCTTTTTCATTTGGTAGAGGAAACTCGCGCGGTGGTCCCATATTAATTTTATTACGGAACATAAAAACTTACAAAACAAAAAAACACTACGAAGGGAAAAATAACCTTTAATTTCGGAAGTTGTTGGTAAAAAAGAAAATACAAAACCAAATACACCGGCTTCCGAAATTAAAATATTTTTTCATATTTGTAGTGTTATTTTGAAAGAATTTAGGTACTTAGATGGCATGTAATCGGATCCTTCTGCTTATGAACAGTATTCTTATGTTACTTTAGCCATAAGGAATGCATAAAAAGGTGGTTTTACAATTATGCTGTAAAAGTATTGCGATTAAATTTTGGCTTGCAAAATGGTAAAGAAGCGGAAAATCATTCCTAAACATACTCCAAGCAGTGTTATCATTTTAATAATTTTCCGGGATGTAGTCCTCGCGATAAAACATTACATATAACGCGATGAACACAAACCTACGTGCTGATAACGATCAGGAGCCTGACGTGTTATCAACACGATAACTGGCACATTGTAGAGTAAAATGAACTGTAAACAGTTACATACTTGGACTTTGGAGCAGGATTTGTGCGAATTTTGCTCCTTGTTTACGAAGAGCTCAGAAACAATATCCGTTATGAATGATTCATAAGGCGGAAATGGCCAAGCCAAATCTTTGTTAACAGCCTGATGTAACATTTATTCGATAGACCAGCTTCAAAACCCAGTCCGGTGATAAACATCGGAGAGAGAACTAGCTTTGCTTAGATTAGGGAAAGCGGTTAAGGTATGCCTAACCGCTTTCCCTAATCTCTTTTGAAAGCTACTTTTGAGCTGATATTAACTGATATTAAATCGAGGACTAAGCCCTGTATTGGCTATAGCAGCATCACAGATATCTTACATCTACTTACCAAAAAATCAACTACAATAATTAAGCCATTTCCCAACGACCCATCCAGCGATTACCATATTCTGCCTGCTATAAGATACATACATACAAATTTGCGTCGCGCTCACACCGCGCGGCCGTTCGGTTTCATAGGGAATATTTATTTTTAGTAACGAGAATATGAATATTTGAAAAAATCACAGGTAGAACTATAGACAATAAAATAGCCTGTTCATACAAAAAGATGATGTATTTCTGTTGCCGCTATAACAACAAATACTAAAAAACTGAATTAAATATTTAAGGGGGCTCCTATGGCGTCCTCACCTTCCGCCTGACGCAGGTCCTCACCAGACACGGCAGTTTCGGAAGGTTCCTGTGTCGGATAAGGCGGGAGGAAACTTCCGGGTGTCACCACTGTGTGGATCGCCCGGAGGACACGGTGGAGCATACGGTGCAGGTCTGCCCGGCTTGGGCAGAGCACAGCCGTGTCCTCGTGGAGGCGATCGGCGGCAGAGATCTCTCGCGTCCGGCCCTGGTTCAGGCCATGGTACGGAGCGAGAGGGCATGGGCAGCCGTCACCTCCTGCGAAGCAGTAATGCTCGCGAAGGAGGAGGCGGGACGGTTGAGGGAAAGGCAAGTTTCGCGCCCTCTCGCCCCTAGCCGCCGCAGGAGACGCCCTGGGCGTCGGGAATCCCGGGCGGATTTCCGGCCACCGTAGGCGCGGGCTTGCGGACGGTGAGCAATGGGTAGCTCACCGTCCGGTAAGGACCAGGCCCGGGTCGACGGCGCGTTGTATTCCACGCGGGCCTCAAAGAGATGTCGTCAGCACACAGGTAGGGGTCCACTAGGGCCGATGCCTGCCGGGGTCGCGGGAAGGTACTTATGGGTCACCGAGGCCCCCGCAACACAGGCAACAGGAAGGATTACGGGTGGGTTTTAGTCAGTAAGAGTCTGACACACCCTCCCGCTCCGCCCAGAGCGGGAGAAGTTATTTGATGAATTCCAACCCTCAAAAAAAAGGGGGCTCCCATATAACAGACATGTTTTTTTTTTTGGCCGTTTTCATAGATAAGCGTACGGAACCCTTCGTACGCGAGGGCGACTCGCGCTTAGCCGGTTTTTTAATGCTTTACTTCCTGATTTTATTTCATAAAGTATTTTACTACATTATTTAAATGTTCACATATAGAATTGATGTGTATATGTCTAGTTTAACATACATTTTTTGCATAACTTACTTGCATTTTATGAATGTGTAATAACAGATTTAAAAGACACAAATCATATATCGGCGCCTTAACTAGCTCCAAACGACGGCTGATCATGACCCTATTGACCTATCCCGCGTATCTGACTTAGTTCAATAAAGTAGGTATATGATTGTTTTTTTATCAACTTCCTACAAGAAATGCACACTTTGATACGATTGGCATTATCAACATATTTAGGTATACAATGGGTGACCTCAGCTAGCTTGCTGATTAGTAATCCTCTAGTACTCAACCTTGACAGGAAAATATTATCGAATATAATTTACGTTGTAGTAATACTTCCTCGTATTAAAAAAGGTACTTAATTGGATCTTTCGCAAAGACGCTAAAACCATCCAGTACGATTTTAACCAAGAGGAGAGCAAATAAATAAATGCCTGTAAAGAACCTACGAATAATATTTAATATTAGGTACATAATTATATTGCGACACCAAAGACATTTTTTGATATTATCACATTGCTTTGTATCGGACGTCACCTCTTTTCTGGGACGTCGCGTTGGTGAATTCCTAAAAGTTCGCGTTTCCTAACTACCCTATTATCTTTTGCGGGTATTAAGGCGCTGACAAGACGCTAATGACCAAAATAGGCTTGTCTTAAGAAAAAAAATTGCCAAATCTGTATAGCTTGTGGTAGCGGAAAAAATATATATTAATTTTGAACATATTTCCCAGAACTTGGTTGTTACCAAAACAGGTTTTGGAAAAAAATCTCGATGCAAACTAACGTTAAACTAACCTCTTACCTTGAGTTCTAATCCAAAATATCTGTATTAAATATCAACATTCGTTACGTATTTAATTAATAACAAGAGCGTCTTATTTGAATGCAGAACTTGGTTGTTTTTTATTTTCGATTACTCAACTCAATTTTGAGTAAATAGATAATTGCTTCATATTTTGAAATAAATTACAAGCGTTGTGTCATCGCGCTTCTCTTTCTTTTCTATGCAATCTGACAGTGATCGCGGTTTAGGTGTAGTCATCGTCTTAAAAGATGCTATATCGAGCGAATATAATAAATCCGGTTCTTACGTGGTTAGAGATAGGGACTGCGGATTGAAGACATGCTAATAGTAGTGACGCGGAAGTTTAAACAAGTCATGACATTGCGATTTGAGCGTAATACTTAGATATAGCGTTGTGTTTTGGCGTATATATAGATATCATTAAGGTACAATAAACTCGACTTTTGAATTGGAATACAATTACACGGTTCCATTATTTTAATACATCGTTTTATTTACGTCACAACTCAGGACCCCAAATATCTAACTGCATGACGCTTTATATTTCTACTCTACCGTAGAATAGAAATCGCTTGTCTACATTTCTCGGTAGAAAACTGTCAACTGTCTACACGGAAACGTCTTTTTTGTCTACTCTTCCGTCGACAAAACGCTTCTCTACGATTCTCGTGCTAAGCCTGCAGGTCCTTTGATACATTTCTAAATTGTAAAACGCTTAAAAATAGGACACCCCTTTGCTAAGCTTCGAAGTCTTCCCCATTGTTATTCCCAAAGACGAGGCGTGTCCAATTATTATAAACGTAATTCTGACTTCTATTCCAGGCTTAAAAACCGCATACAAACGTTTCTATGTGGACATAGGCAGTGTGGTGGGGCAAAGCGACAAGATATGGACGATATCGCTGAACGACGAGTCACCCAAGACTCCGCTGGTGCTCCTGCACGGCATGGGCGCAGGCCTGGCGCTCTGGTGCCCTAATCTAGATTCGTTTGCAGCGACAAGGCCTGTGTATGCGATTGATTTGTTGGGTAAATATATTTTTTTTTGCTCTTGTTTTCGTTACGGCTGCTGAGCATGGGGTCCTGGGACTCGATTCGTAGGTCGAAAAAAAGTGTAATTGGAAGTCTGGATCTTTATCCGGCTCATGGCATAATAAGCATAATTGGCGAAATATGGCTAAAATATACACCTAAACCTACTCCTCCAGGGTAAACAAGCGTGATGATGTTGTTTCAGAAAGAAAAGGCGTAATTTATAGTTTCCATGTGTAAATCTGTTATGTGGTAGAAAATTGGACTTGAGCCAAGTGTTAGGTATTCACTGACTCACCCCAGTAAAGGTCGCTGCATACTGGACGGCCTTAGGAAGTGGACGGGGCGGAGACGGAACGTGGTGTTATGAAAACACGGTCGGTGTTTAATGCATATGCACCACGACAGTGACGCGAAACTAACGTGCTAGTGTGGAGAACAAGAAAAGAAAAGCTCTCCGGAGCGAACAGATCGACTGTGTAGGATACGCAGCGGAACCATGGAAGGGACGCGATGCGCGCGGGACGGGACGTGCTAAATACCGTTACCGTCTATAATTTTCCCGTCTCTTGGATGCCACGACGTCATCCCGTCCATGCACCCGTGACGTATGCTCTTATGTATACATGTTTACAAAACTTCTTGTCCCGTTCCGTCCTGGTTGAAACACGTTACGTATGCAACGGCCTTTAGATGGCAACAGAAACAGACGACACTAAAGCGAAGAAAACTTCTATCCACACAGTTCTGGTCGGGCTCCACACTGTCTGGGCTCAGTGACCGCTTATGTCACGGCTCGCTCCGAAACAATGAATGTCCGAATGACACGGACAAGTGAAATTCATACAAATGTATGCAAGTATCTTTATAATCCCTGATGGGATACTAAGCTTGGATGGCCCGGAACCAGTAGACATCAGTAGACCCCTGTACGTATTCGTTTCACGCAGTAGATTGAGTTTTTTTAAATAAATCATCTGCCTAGCCTTTTCCCAACTACGTTGGGGTCGGCTTCAAGTCTAACCGGATGCAGCTGAATACCAGTATTCTACATGGAGCGACTGCCTATCTGACCTCCACAAACCAGTTACTGGGTAACACGATACCCCTTGGTAAGACTGGTTGTCAGAATTTCGGGCTTCTGACGACCCGTAACGACTGTCAAAGATCCACGAATGACAGCCGGGACCAACGGCTTATCGTGCTTTCCGAGGCACGGAGGGATATGTAAAGATGGTCACCCATCCACGGACCAATCGTGGCAAGCGTAGCTTAACCTGATCGATTGACCCGTGCGGCTGTTTTTACTTAGCCATAAGCCCCTTGATGATGATGCCCAATGATGTTATATGGATATGCAGTGGATTAGCAATATCCTAAAAAATAATTTAAATTTTGATTTAAGTGGGTTACGGAATTAGGGTGCCGGTCGTCCCCCAATAATGCAGAACCCGTCTGTCGAGAAACCTACCAAGTGTTTTAAATAAATATTTTTAACTATTTATAATGTTTTTTTATCATATTCATAGTCACAACAATGCACGGTGAGTATTCGGTCAATGAATAAACCCTAGCCAAATAATTATGTCGGCTTGAGCCGGTCAGAAAAAGATTATTATCCATGCAATAAAAGCGAAAAAAAAGTCATTCGCCTCGTTTCGGTTCAGACTACGCGAGTCGACCCCGATCGATCGAAACGAATTTGCATCGTGCCGAATTTCCGATCGCCGAAGTGGCCGGAGTGTGGTGATAAGTGATCGGCTCAAGTCGATTCCGGGTCGATAAGTGTGGTCACTCCATTATTCAGGCAGATCGAAAGACTGACCAACAACATTATCTCCAGTTCTTCTGGTAACAGTATCAATATAACATAACATCACGCCTTGTTTCTCCGAAATGTTGGGCAGAGGTGTACCTGTTGTACACCCACATTTCGCCAGTTATGTTTAAGTCCCATGTAATAGGGGGCGAGCCTAGTGCTAGGATATCGGGATGTCGGGCACAAATTCAGAATCCAGGCTGCTACTGAGAAATTCCAGATAGAAAAACCCAATAACACTTGCCCGACTTGGGTTCGATTCCGGGAATCGAACCCAAGTCGGGCAAGTGTTATTGGGTTTTGCTCATGCTCAGCAGTAGCGCTTGCAACCACTACACCAACGAGGCAGTTATTAAATAAATTCGCTCCATTTCTCCAGGTTTCGGCCGTAGCTCCCGTCCTAAGTTCGCGTCAGACTCCCAGAAGGCGGAGGCACAGTGGGTGGAGTCAGTCGAGGAATGGCGGCGCGAGGTCAACATCACGCAGTTCATCCTGTTAGGACACAGTCTGGGCGGGTATATCGCTACGGCTTATGCTATCAAGTACCCTGAAAGGTAACTATTGATATATGCACATAAATAACATTTATTTAAGCTATTGACCGCCACGTCAAAAAAGCAAAAACGTGCCCTCGGCGCCAAGCTACGAATTATTCCTTAAAATCTGTCATTTAGTCGTGACCGTGGCGTTCTGGGCACATTTTGGTCTGTCATCTATACATGATTGTGTCGGTCAAAAGGTTAATATTTAACATTTATTTAATCATTATAACGAAAACCAGCAGCATTTACATTCAACATTGATTAAAATATTATTTAGGAAAAGTATTACTGGTAACAAGAGATTGTCTATTGGGCAGAGCCAGCTTGTGAAACTGAAGACCAATGATGGCAAGATCGTATCCGCCAAACATGAGCTGTTGAGAGAGATCGAGATTTTCTATGGACAGTTATACACGTCAACAGGCCACCCTGGTATGAATCTGGCAAACGACCCAAGAGCTAGATTGACCCGACACTACACCGAAGACATCCCGGACGTCAGCTTGTACGAGATTAGGATGGCTCTGAAGCAGCTCAAAAACAACAAGGCGCCGGGTGATGACGGAATTACGGCTGAACTTCTGAGGGCCGGTGGAAAACCCGTTCTCAAGGCCCTCCAGAAGCTGTTTGGTTCCGTCATACTCGAGTGCAAAACGCCACAGGCATGGAACAGAGGTGTGGTGATACTGCTCTTTAAGAAGGGCGACAATACCCTCCTTAAGAATTATAGGCCCATCTCACTTCGGAGCCATGTCTACAAGCTGTTTACAAGAGTCATCACGAACCGTCTCGCGCGCAGGTTTGACGACTTCCAGCCTCCCGAACAAGCCGGATTCCGTAAAAGCTTTAGCACTGTAGACCACATACATACGCTGCGGCAGGTTATACAGAAGACCGAGGAGTATAACCTGCCTCTCTGTTTAGCGTTTGTGGACTACGAAAAAGCCTTCGATTCGATCGAGACATGGGCTGTACTGCAGTCTCTTCAACGGTGCCAGATCGACTATCGGTACATCGAGGTGCTTAAGTGTCTGTACGAAAACGCCACTATGTCAGTCCGACTCCAGGACCAGACCTCGAAACCTATCCTTCTGCAGCGAGGTGTGAGACAGGGAGACGTTATCTCTCCGAAACTGTTCACCGCTGCACTGGAAGATGTCTTCAAGGTTCTGGACTGGAAAGGGCCAGGCATCAACATCAATGGCGAGTACATCAATCACCTTCGGTTTGCCGACGATATAGTTGTCATGGCTGAGACTATGGAGGACCTCAGTACAATGCTCGATGACCTCAGTAGAGCTTCCGAAAGAGTGGGTCTTTAAATGAACATGGACCAGACAAAGATCAAGTCAAATGCCCATGTTACACCCACTCTCATGAAAATCGGAGACGCTACGCTCGAAGTTGTAGACGAGTATGTTTATCTAGTACAAACTGTCCAGTTAGGTAGGTCCAACTTCGAGAAAGAGGTCAATCGTCGAATCCGACTCGGCTGGGCAGCCACAGTGTCTCAAGACGAAAGTCTTTGACCAGTGCGTGTTGCCAGTGATGACCTATGGCACTGAAACGTGGTCGCTTACAATGGGCCTTATCAAAAAGCTAAAAGTCACTCAAAGGGCAATGGAGAGGGCTATGCTTGGAGTTTCCCTACGTGATCGAATCAGAAATGAAGAGATCCGTAGGCGAACCAAGGTCACCGACATAGCCCGAAGAATTGCCAAACTTAAGTGGCAGTGGGCAGGGCACATTGCTCGCAGAACAGATGGCCGATGGGGCCGAAAGGTTCTGGAATGGCGACCGCGTACCGGAAGACGTAGCGTTGGAAGGCCTCCTACAAGGTGGACCGATGACCTTGTGAAGGCCGCAGGAATCCGCTGGATGAGGGAAGCACAAAACCGGTCGAAGTGGCGGTGCTTGGGGGAGACCTATGTCCAGCAGTGGACGTCGTTCGGTGGAAGGGCATGAACATGTCATTGGTCATTAGCTAAGTTTAATCCCGGGATTTCCGGGACTAGAAAACTGTCGGCTCCCAAGATCCCGGGCTCACGTATCGAAAATCCCGAGACTGATATAGATGCCTGGCATTGTATTCTCAGCCATGCGGCAATTAGACCAACGAAAACTTATTACAAAAAAAAAAAACAACCAACTACCAAAACAAAAACAACAATGTGAAAAATAAGTTTAATTTCGGAAGACGGTGTCTGGTTTTGTATTTTATTTATTTGCCACAGACAGCCAAAATCCCGTATCCCCATCCCCCATCCCCAAAAGGGGATGGAGGATAGGGGACGAAACTTTGTATGAAAGTTCGTCATTTTTGCCGATGGGAAATCCCACCGGCTATAGGGCTTGTCATTACTGATTACCAAAGATCGGAATAGGTAGAGTATAAATAAAGTCCAATAAATAATTGGTGATTATAAGATCCCGAGATTAAAACGTTATTATTATTATTCCGGGATTTTAGGAGGTTATTTATTATCCACTAAGAAGTTTAGATAAATATACTCCCTTATTCCGATCTCTGCTGATTACATAACTTTTTAGCATCAGATGGACCAACGGTCAATTCCATAACTCCATACAATTCTCTTTCAGAGTCCGCCACCTAATTCTAGCCGATCCATGGGGCTTTGCAGAACGTCCACCAAACGGCTACGAGAAGGCCCAGCTTCCATTGTGGGTACGGGCTATCGCCACTGCCGTCCAACCTCTCAACCCACTGTGGGCCGTCCGCGCCGCCGGGCCGGCCGGCCAGTGGCTGGTCAGTAAGACGCGACCCGATATCTCGAGGAAGTACCTCAAATTGGTGCCCGATGCGGAGAGGACTATACCTGAGTATATTTATCAGTGTAACTCGCAGACGCCTAGGTGAGTTATTCATTTAAAAACCGGCGAAGTGCGAGTCGGACCACGCATATGAAGGGTTGCGTAGTTGGATGAATTTATCCCAAAAACCAACTTAACATTGTAGTTGAAAAACATGTTCTCCCATACATAGATATACGTCTCGGTCGGTTCTCCAACTGCAAATATAAGTTGGTCGACTATTACTCGTTAACTTGTAAAGCCTACTTAGCTGTGGTAGTTTTCTCTTTTAATTTCGTTATATGTACTACTGCCATGTTTTTTTTCATATTCATCCAAAAACAACCATTTAGCTGGCAGGGCGAGGGACACTTGACTCTAACAAAAATAAGTACTTTAAAGCTTAATATAACGCAAAAGGATCCCTGGGTCGAAAAATGGTTCCCACAGACCCGCAATATTTTTGAACGGCCTATCCAACGATAACCCACACCATTGGATAGGCGATATAAAAAAAAAATGATCCCCACTTTAACCCACTATAAATGTTTTTTTATTAGATTTTATTTACCACTTGTGATTAATATGTATGTTCCATGTCCACCACCCATATCAAATTACAGCTTTCTAGTACTAAGAGTCTCTGAGCTAAGCCGGGGACAGACAGACAGACAGACGGACATGATGAAACTATAAGGGTTAACCACGGAACCTTAGAAAACGTCTCAAAATAACAGTGTAAAATATTTTAAGGGGTGATAAAAGATAATACTCGTGAATATAATCAACTTATACTACGCGAACAACTCTTTAATACCGAAACAAGTCGACTGTGTCATACATTTTAACCCGAAAGATATTGCATTTTTGCAAGAAGCAACAACCCTCACATAATTGGCTTAAAACATCGGTCTGCAGAGCTGTTCCAAAAACAACATCTATCAATGCAACAACTACAATTTTCATAGAATTCCCATAAAAGCTAATTCATGCATTTCCAAAACTGGAATCAAATGAAAACAACACTAGAAAATCAGGGATATATCATCCAAATAAAGCCTTAAATTGACCACCTTATTTATAAAACTCATCTTCCAGTGGTGAAAGTGCCTTCCACACCCTAATGACCGGTTTCGGCTGGGCTAAAAACCCGATGATTCGCCGCGTGGGCGAGATCGACCCGACGCTCCCTATCACCGTGCTGTACGGCTCGCGGTCCTGGGTGGACAACAGTACTGGGCAGATGCTGTCCGAACATCGGGGACCAGCTAAGACTTATGTCCAGGTAAATAAGACATTTTTATCGTTATTAAAGGCGAAAGTGGCAGGGTAGCTCACGAAATTCATTTAAATCTGTTCAAATCAATCAACAAGCCGGAACTCTTCAACAAGTTGGTCCTAGAGGAGTGCGCACGCGCAGACTCGCAAGAGCCGCGCCCCGCCCAGGTGGCCACGCCCTCCGCCCCTGAGGTAAAGGCCGCCCCCGCCGCCCCGCGGTTTAAACCGACCCCGTGAAGGTGCAGTCCTCAGAATCCGTGCAAAACTCTTGATAGTAAAAGTACGTTAGTTAAATTATTACAATTGTTACGCACATTCGGTTATGTATAGCTACGACTCGTTTGTATTGTTTTGAGTTGAGCGTGTGTTTCACGGTCGGGTAGTCAATGGAGGAAAAAGGGTGATACACGGTTCTACGCTATTTGTGGAGTGTGAAAATAACGCCTTTCATTCTACAATCGAATTGGTAACATTACTTTTCGACCTAGTTACAGTATCAATCCGCCTATATAGCCTTTTCCCAAGCGAGCGACTGCCTATCTGACCTCCACAACTCAGTTACTAGGTAACCCGTTACCCCTTGGTAAGACTGGTTGTCAGACTTTTGGGCTTTTTACTGTCAGATCTACGAATGCCAGCCGAGACGGAGGGAAATCTCGATATGTAACTGATGGTCACCCATCCACGAATCGGCCGCGGCAAGCGTAGCTTAACCTGATCGATCGACTCGTGCGGCTGTTATTACTTAGCCACAAGCCCCTTGATGATGATGCCCAATGATGATGTTATATGGATATGCAGTGGATTAGCAATATCCTAAAAAATAATTTAAATTTTGATTTAAGTGAGTAACGCAATTAGGGTGCCGGTCGTCCCCCAATAATGCAGAACCCGTCTGTCGAGAAACCTACTTAAGACGCTGACAACACCTAAACCGCGGTCACTGTCGGATTGCATAGAAAAGAAAGAGAAGCGCGATGACACAACGCTTGTAATTTATTGCAAAATATGAAGCAATTATTTATTTACTCAAAATTGAGTTGAGTAATCGAAAATAAAAAACAACCAAGTTCTGTATTGACAACATTGAGAAAGAAGCCGACAGGAGGATCCGGATTGGGTTGGGGCAGCGTTTGGAAAACTTCGTCAAGTCTTCTCGTCGCCAATCCCGCAGTGTTTGAAGACGGTCTTCAACCAGTGCGTCCTGCCCGTTATTACATACGGTGCCGAAACGTGGACACTGACAGTCGGGCTGGTCCACAAATTAAAGGTCGCTCAGCGCGCCATGAAGCGGGCTATGCTCGCAGTTTCTTTGAAGGATAAGATCAGAAATGAAGTTATCCGGAAGAGAACCGGAGTTACCGACATAGCCTGCAGAGTCAGCAAGCTGAAGTGGCAGAGGGCTGGCCATGTGTGTCGAAGGACCGATGGCCGGTGGAGTGGAGACCGCGTATCGGCAAGCGTAGTGTGGGACGCCCCCAAGCTAGATGGACCGATGACCTTAAAAAGGTGGCTGGGACAGACTGGATGCGGAAGGCGGAGGACAAGGTGTTGTGGCGCAGCCTATGTCCAGCAGTGGACTGCTATAGGCTGAGTTGATTGAAGTTCTGTATTCAAATAAGACGTTCTTGTTATTAATTAAATACGTAACGTATGTTGATATTTGATGCAGATATTTTGGATTAGAACTCAAGGTAAGAGGTTAGTTTAACGTTAGTTTGTATCGAGTTTTTTTTTTCAAAACTTGTTTTGGTAACAATTCGATCGACTCATGTGGCTGTTTTTATTTAGCCTCAAACCCCTCTATTAACTAGCTACATTAACAGGACGTAAAAGATAAATTATTTATTTCTGAAGTAGGTTTGTACAAACACTCTTACACGTCAATCATATTTTTAAAATAAAGCTAGATGAGGTCTGCGTTTCCTATCTGACTACTCTGAGAAGAAAGGCCGAAAAAAACTCAGAGGTCACAGTCTTCTTTAAAGTCCAGACATAATCTTGGTCAGATCATGTGAAGGCCATGTAGATTGGTGTCTGAAATGGTCCTTTTGAGGAAAGAACCACACAGATGGAGTGGACCTGTCCAGTCAGTGCACGCATTTGTCAGTAATCGTGCAGCTCAACTCAGAACTTAAGGAGCTCAACGATGCGACGAACAATACCAAAGAAAGAACATTTGGGTAGGCCGCATAAATTACTCAAACTGCCAGAGCATAATTAATACTAACGAAAAAAAAAAAAAACAATGACCTACATAGTCTTCATTTACTTTACAAGTAAATAATAAATTCCACACAATATATTAAACTCCACAAAGTAAATATGTCATTGTGTTTTGAATAGTAAAAGTAGCATTTCGTGTTTTATGATAACTGTGGGTTTGAGATACGTCGTATACGCAGAATTATAATCCTAACTAATAGTATAAATGCGAAAGTGAGTTTGTTTGTTGAACTGATTTGGATGAAATTTGGCACATGGGTAGACCATGACCTGTATTAGGACATAGGATACTTTTTATCCCGATATTCCCACGGGATCGAGACTTCTGCGGGTAAACCGCGGGGCGCAGCTAGTAATTGTTTGCGAAAGTGAGTTTGTTTGTTTGTTTCGCTTTCACACTAAAACGGTTGACCACATTTAAATGAAATTTGACGGATATGTCGCCTGGGACCTGGAGAAGGACATAGGTTACTTCTTATCCTGGGTCGCAGACAAAGTCGCGGGCAACAGCTAGTCATTAATTCAACTTAGTTATAGACAGACAACAGGATGGATGGTTTGCAAGAAAAGTTGGGGTTTGGCAAAAGGGCTTCTGTATTCAATAAATAACCTTGACTTGCTAATTTCGTAGCTTAGTTTCTAGAATCTGTCAAAATTTATATGAAAAAGAATTCGATAAAAAAAAACTAAATTCGTTTTTTTAATCGAAATCTTTAAAGATGAAATCATCATCATCATCATCTGCCTAGCCTTTTCCCAACTATGTTGGGGTCGGCTTCCAGTCTTACCGGATACAGCTGAATACCAGTATTTTACATGGAGCGACTGCCTATCTGACCGCCACAACCCAGTTACTGGGTAACACGATACCCTTTGGTAAGACTGGTTGTCAGACTTTCGAGCTTCTGACGACCCGTAACGACTGTCAAAGATCTACAAATGCAAGCCGGGACCAACAGTTTAACGTGCTTTCCGAGGCACGGAGGGGTCTTGGTTTGTAAAGATGGTCACCCATCCACAGACAAACCGCGGCAAGCAATTATATTTAGTATTTCTTTAAAGATGAAATATCTGAAATAAATAACATTTCTAAGTGAGCTCTCAAATTAAGTTGTTTCAATAATACGGGCCCAAAAATCATCCTATTAAATATGCCTCTGAATTCTACTTACAACCAGAGCTACAAAAAACCAAAATAATTATCTGCAGGTAATCAACGGTGCAGGCCATCACGTCTATCTAGACAAGCCGGACCTCTTCAACAAGTTCGTCCTAGAGGCGTGCGCACGCGCAGACTCGCAAGAGCCGCGCCCCGCCCTGGCGGCCACGCCCGCCGCCCCTGAGGTACAGGCCGCCCCCGCCCCCGCGGTACAAGCCGACCCCGTGAAGGTGCAGTCCTCAGAATCCGCGCAAAACTCTTGATAGTAAAAGTACATTAGTTAAATTATTACAATTGTTACGCACATAGGGTTATGTATAGCTACGACTCGTTTGTATTGTTTTGAGTTGAGCGTGTGTTTCACGGTCGCAAGTCGGGTAGTCAATGGAGGAAAAGGGGTGATACACGGTTCTACGCTATTTGTGGAGTGTGAAAATAACGCCTTTCATTGTACAATCGAACTGGTAACATTACTTTTCGGCCTAGTTACAGTATCAATCTGCCTATATAGCCTTTTCCCAAGCGAGCGACTGCCTATCTGAACTCCTAGCCTTCGATCGACTCGTGTGGCTGGCTGTCTTTGTACTAGCTACAGTAACAGGACGTAAAAGTAGCATTTCGTGTTTTAGGATAACTGTGAATTTGAGATGCGTCGATCGTCTCCGTCACTTCTACAGCCATATATGACAGTTTTTTTTTATATTAACTTAACAAGTACAAATACTGTAAAAAAAAATGCTCTACATGTATAGAACATAGTCCCGCGATTTTACATTCACGCTAATCCTCCATTGACTACTACTTACTAACAAGAATTGTTATTGTTCTTTTTTAAGAGATATATGAATGTGTTTGATTTAGTCGATTTTGTATAATCGACTAAAACTGTCCAAATTGTCACACATGTGGCAACACTAAGATAAGCCTAAAGTGGCTCGATGGTCGCAAGAGGTAGGGCCGATGCACACGATGTGGCGCGGCGTCGGAGCGGTGTCGGCGGCGTCCTACACACAAAATAATACCCCTGGTATGGCACACGGTGCCCCGGCGTCGCGCCGCACGTACACCGACTTGCTACCCGCGAGGGGAGAGGGGTACGCATTGCGACGCCGGAGCGGCACCGCTCACTTGTTTGTGCGGTAGAAGAAAGGCGAACTCTGCGGTGCGGCGCCGCAACGCATGGTGTGAACAAGCTCGTAGATTTCTTAGTTAGTACCATAGACATAGATAATGTACTGAGCGTTAGCCTCAGAAAAAGCGACCACTTTCTAGAAAGAGACAAAGCGACTGTGCGGGCCAATATTTGTCCCTTGCCTGCAAGCCTGTAATAACAAAGGCGCAGTGTTCCAGTTTTAATGAATAGGAAAAACATTGAAAATGAGTGACTAATAATAGGAAAAGTAGTTATTTCTTTAAGTTACTAAATATTATTTCTAGACTTAGGTTCGAGACTGAAAGATTTGTTTTATAATTTTTTTTCTTCACAAGAGAAATTGAGTCAGTTTAACATTAAGAATAATGAAACCTATTTTTTATAATATTATTATTAGAAAAAAATTTTTTTCTCTTTTAAGGCGAACTAAGGCTTGATGGTTTTATTGATTATTATTAATAAATATATCTAAATTTCTAAGATTATACCTACTGATATTGTACAAGCATGGAAGTATATATCTAAATAGTTTATATACAATGAAGGACCCATCAGAATTCTATGAAGACATTTACTGGCCGCTAATTCACGTTGTCTTCCTCTTATTTTCCGGTCTGTATTCAGTGCACAATTGATTACGGAACGATCAGTCCATTCTCTATGTCTATGATTATTACGAACTACAGTATTAAAGTAATTGAATCTTAAAGGCTTTTTCTAAAACTATTTATATGCCTCATACAGACCAATTAAACAGACTAACTACTTAAAAATTAAATTAATTGAAACTTTTTCAACCTAATCTACTTATTTGAAAACTATCTTATTTCATTTAAGACGTCAAACTCCTATTTATAGCAAAAACATATGAATAGTTTATGTTTCAATAAATCTTCAAAGAATTTGTTTTATATGTATATTTACAGGTTACGGGTATAAACTATAATAATATTAATGTTTGATTATGTAATGAAATGTTTTAATTATGTTTTTAAAACTGTATTTTATTATTAGTCAACATAGTTTTAGAACACAACCAATATCCTACAGTATAATATTAAGTATGAAAGCTTCCATATTGTGGTATTTTTAATTCTAAATACCAGTGCCTTTAGTATTAAAAACTAATCCTTTCTTCAATTAGATACATAATTTGTTTTTTATTTGCAAACATAGTCTTTTTTCTCTAAAACTAATGAGAAAAATGTTCTGTTGTTTTTGGCGTCGCTTTTTCTAAAGTAAGGTTTATATACTTGGCTTGTGGAGCTACGGAGTACCTGGCTTAAACAGTTAATAGTTATATAGGGATCACAAAATAATGAGACTATTTGTATCCGACTTTTTGCTTTGTTAAGATGTGGAAAGTATAAAACAAAATGTTTTTGTGTGCGTCAAAGCCAATCTTAAATCAATTTTCATTTACCTTACCAATAAGTGCGAAGTGGCTTGCAGTCGCACAAAATAATTAGACAAATGGTATAAATACGGCCCTCTTAACATCTCAGGTACCTAGTTCGTTTTAGTATTTGTAACCATAATATTTTCAGATGACTTCCATTTTGTCATTAATTTGAACGAAATAAAATTGAATTTTGATTAAACTTTTTGTGCGATTGACATATTGCACTGGTTAAGGCTGACGCACATTTGAGCGGGCCGCACCGCAACGCTATATTCCTACGTTATTTTCGTAAATTTTGTATGAACCATCGCGTACTACTGGTGGGCCAAACTAGGCTTTTTTGTATTGGAATGCGATGCGTTGCGGCCTGTTGCGACTGTAATAGCGCTTGCGTCTACGGAGACGAACACAAAACATTTTGTAAGAGGGTTACTTTTGTCTTAACAAGCACAAGAGTGTTTTTATCTATGTGTAGACAAAAACACTGTTGAGTAATGAGAGCTCGTTGAGTATTGTTTAGCTACAGGCTTTTTGATACACGGACTGAAACATTGTGTAAATAAACATAAATTATTGATTATTTGGAGTTTTATTTTTTTATAGGAAAAATCCTCCATACAACTTGCCTACCGGACAATACCGCATTTTCGATAGGTACTTTGCGTCTCATACCAAAGATAATGCTTTGGATTTCGTGTATGTTACTCCAGCAGGAAAGTGGCTCCTAGAGTGATGTGAGTGGAACGGATAATTAGTGCGTAATCTGCAGTAAATGTGCGCCACATATAAAATTTGTGCGCTTTGTCGAAACGGAAAAAAATGATTCAACGAGAAATATTGAGCATGGGCAGAGCTTATATTTGTGCAAAACTGTGCGAAAAAATTTTTAGTTTACACCTACACATCTTGGGTTGAGCCGGTTTTTTGTATTTTGCCGTCAAAGTTATGACACCGTCGTTTTGACTTTCAGCAATATTATTCAATAACGCATGCATGTACACTTTTGAAACTTTTTGTGGTTATTATATGCGTCAGGAAGGACCGAATACAGTTTTCAGCGAGCTTATACGTTTTCTCATTTATGCGCTGCGATATTTTTTCGGGTTTTCAAAAAAGCGCTATTACTTAAATCTAATTCTGTCACAAATACGCTACTCACAAATTAAGAGCTACTCGTGTATGTTTATTCTATAGGCGCACATACAATGGTTTTAAAGATACACGATTCTTCAAAACGTTACTCCAGCAGGAAACGCAATATCTCGAAAACCTGAAGATGCACAAATTATATTTTCGGCGCACATTTTTGCACAAATATAAAGCTCTCTGCCCATGCACAATATTTCTCTCCGACAATTCGTTTAGAATTTTCTGAAATAACGTTACTCCAGCAGGAATCATTTTTTTTTTCAAAACGACAGTGCACAGATTTTATGTGGCGCAAATTTACAGCAGATTACGCAATAATTATAATAGATACGTTCCACTCATATTACTCTAGGAGCCACTTTCCTGCAGGAGTAACGTACACGTGGATTTCTTGTTCACCAACTAAACCAAAACTATATTGCCATCTCTTACTAAAAGACACTGCAAGAGAAACATAACAACGGTTTATTTAAGTCAAATTAGTTCAAGTTATATGCGTATAGTCTAATAGTTATAATTCCGCCTATTTCTTGTATTATCTGACAATAAAAGATTGCATTAACCCAATATTAGATGGTGCAACAAATCAGCAAGTTTTCTTCATTATTTTCATGAGTTAAGTCATTATTGCACACAGGGAAAACTAAAACGAAAACGCTTACAAAAATATGGCTTATATTAAACAGATTACAAAATCGAACATCACAATTAAATACAAAACACGGTGGTATACAGATCAACATAGTCTCAGGTGGGTGTGGCTGACGATCGTCACTTTTCCTTCATCTTGCAGGTCGCGCAGCGCCTCGTCTAGCTGCTCTCGGGATACCGTCTGAAAAACAAGGGTAATATTAGTCAGCATTTGTGAAGAAAAGCACATTTTATGTTGAGGAGTGAACAACAAAAAGTTTTCTAATGCTACGGCTACATTGTCTCGATAACGCGAGCTACACTTCGCGCGACATCTCGTTGTACAACAGAAAGCGCGCGAACATGACTTCGCGTTATCGCGATGTAGCCGTAACATTAACACTCGAACTGATAGCGACAATCTAATGGTTGTCCCAAATCTATGCATATCAGGGCGGGCAGCACTTGCGATCGGCACGAAGTGATTGATAGAAGACACAAATATTCGGGAGTGCGCGGGGGAGTAACGTATTGTTTCTTTGTATACAATATAATTGTTATAAAGTATTCATAGTTAAATTTCAAGATCTACTGTATAACTGCATTTATGCTGAGACTTTAAATCACAGATAATTTAGAATAAAACAGACGATCTACAATGTTTTTGAAGTGCTACACAAGTTACCACGCTGGTCGTAAAGGTCGATGACCTGAGAACACGTCGCACTAGTAACGATGTTGTTCATCACGAGCTTGGGGGTTGGTGTTTCAAATGGATGCTTATTCCGCCTTCATCGTCAGTATCTTGTGTAGTTGAGAGCCACATTTAGACATACAGCATATTAACTATACATACAACCAATAAAAATACACAATTTCTACTCACAAGTTGCGAATTAGTATTAATCTCCTGCAGCAGCTTGGAATGTGTGATGGTATGTGGCTTGGAGTAGGGCTGAATGAGAGCCTTGAGCGCCGTCACCAGGTCCGCGCGCCGGCGCCGCGCCGCCGCGCCCAGCCCCGTCGTGAGGATGCCTACGTCGATGCGCCCGGAGGCCGGGTCTGTGGCGGATTGCTTCAGAGCTTCGCGGTGTAGTCTGGAAGAAAAGTAAAATAAACGCTGAATTCTTGACCCCATTATAACTTTTTTGAGCTGTTGCCAAGTAAATAAACATTATTCTGCAGTTTGCATATTATTCTGCAGTTTGCATATTATTATGCAGCAAGGTTTGACATTTGGCAGGTGGGTAAGAAATCAGCTAAATCATGAGTTTTACAATCCGACCACACAGCTCAACTGTTACAATGCCCTGTCAAAAAAACCTGTGTGATAAAATCTTGGCGTATTAAAAGACGGGATTATAGTACTGAAAATCTGAATAAATTTAAAAAATGCATAAAAAGCTTGTCGTTTACCGACATTTACAATACAGATGACCCTGACGAAGCTTATAATTATTTTATAGACCTATTCTTATGTTTTTATAATTTATGTTTCCCTATCAAAATTATAACAAAATCGCTACACAAAAAATCAAAATGGATATCTAAAGGTCTTAGAAACTGTAGTAAAATTAAAAGAAAAATGTTAAGGCAGTATAGGATACATCCAACAAAAAAAAATAAAAACATATTTAAGCAATACGCAGCTAGATTTAAAAAAGTAATATCACTAACTCAGAAGTCACAAAACAATTATTACATAAATACATCACAAAACAAATCAAAAGCGACATGGTCAATTATAAACAAGTCTAAATATAACTTTCCCAAAGAGCCTATTACAGAAATACTTAAAGATGACATCAAGATAACAGATCCTAAATCTATTGCGAATAATTTTAACGACTTCTACATTGACCAAGTTTCAGAACCAGACCAAACAAATAATTTAAGAAATGACAGTCAAAACAAAACCCGACCCTCAAATCATAAAATCAACACTAAAATTAATTAAATTTTTCTTACTCCCACAACACCTACAGAGGTAGACAGAGAAATAACGCAGCTGAAAAATACCCATAGCGTGGGCAACGATGGTGTCTGCACCAGAGTCATAAAATATGTATCCCCGGATATTTCAGCTCATCTATGCTACATAATTAACTTATGCATTTCTAACGGAATATACCCAGAAAAACTTAAAACGTCTGTAGTTATTCCACTACACAAAAAAGAAGACAAACGGAAAATGGGAAACTATAGACCCATAGCGTTGATACCCATTTTTTCAAAATTATTTGAAAAAATCATATATAGCCGACTATACAGTTTTTTAGAAAAATATAGTATTTTAGTAGATGAACAGAAAGGCTTTCGCAAAGGGAAATCAATTAATATTGCCATTTATGACCTACTGAAAACAATTCTGGTTGCCATGGACAAAAAATACCAACATGTGCTATCTTTATGGATATGAGTAAAGCCTTTGACCGAGTTGACCATACGATACTAATGCAAAAATTAAGCATGTATGGCATAAGGGGTAAAGCACTAGATCTCATCTTTTCATACCTGCATAATAGAAAACAAATAGTTGAAATAACACAAATATGTCAGAAAACACGAAATGAGATTAAACATAAGTCAAACTCGAAAACTATAAAATTCGGAGTTCCACAAGGTAGTGTTCTAGGGCCTTTACTGTTCTTGATATATATCAACGATCTTCCTAAACATATCAACCAACAAATGGTACAATTTGCAGATGATAGCACAGTTATAATAAAAAACGACAAAGAAAATGATTACGAGCACGTAGTCAACCAAACATTAAATACGATAATACAATGGTTAACCGAAAATAATCTTAAAATAAATATGGATGAAACGAAGATTATACACTTTCACCAGAGAACTCCACTGACAAATATAAAAGTTAGTTACCAAGGCGAATTAGTACATCCTGTGACAGATACAAAGTTTCTAGGAATTAATATTGACAATAAACTGTCATGGAAAACACATTTAGAATATGTCTGCAAAAGAATTAATAAATCCTCATTTGCTCTCTACAAACTCTCAAAAACTGTTAATAGAGAAGCCGTATTAGCTGCTTATCACGGTCTTGTTGCACCTGTCCTAAGATATGGTATTCTATCTTGGGGCAACGCAGTCGATAAGGAATCTGTATTTAAAGCTCAAAAGAAATGCATTGGAGCAATGTGTAATGTAGACAACACTACCAGCTGTCAACCCTACTTTAAAAGTTTGAAAATTCTGACTGCCTTCATTATACATATATGAAATAAATGTTTTTGTTAAATTGAATCCTAATTATCATAAGACTGCTTTTAAAAGCTACTATAGATAACTACGTGACAAAAAAAGATTAGAAATTGATATACCATACGGGAAAACAGCACTAATCAATAAAAGTATTATTTGTATGGCATCATTGATTTACAACAAGTTGCCTGATGATGTCAAAAATTTACCTGTTCATCAATTCAAGTCGAAGCTGCACAAATTCCTGGTGACTAAATGTTATTATAGTGTCAAGGTGTACTTACAGGATAAAAATATAGATAGAAAGTTATAAAGTAAGAGTAATTTATTGACACTGAATAGTATGACAATATAAATAGTGTGGCATGATTTAATAATTTTAATCGACATTTGTATAATTATATTTTAGTTTGGTCCATTATTTTAATTTTAACTTACTTTATTTGATTTTAAGTGATGATGAGACATGTATATATTCATCTGACAATTTTTAATTTTTAATTTTAATTTTTATTTTTAAACCGACTTTTGCAGTGTTCTGAATTTATTTTATTATTGTTTTATTTTCTTTTTGAGTATAATAATTTTGTAATGTTTTTTTTTTTTTATAATTATTTAATGATGTAGCCAATAATATAAATATTTGCACACCTTGTTAGGTAATGATACAGTGTACTTTATATTTATTTGTAACATCTGTTTATACATGCACCTGTATTAAGCAAATAAATAATTTGATTTGATTTGATAGAAGCTCTTTGTACTTTAGAAGCTCTTGCTCTTTGTGCAATCACACTTGCACTTTGGAACACTGCAAGGCCAACGCATTTATTAATGAAAAAACAAACATTAAAAATACACAACCGAATTGAGAACCTCCTCCTTTTGATGAAGTCGGTTAAAAATGCACGCCACCAGTTGGCGCCACTTTGACACACCATTTCGACAATGAACATAAAATATATTATGACGTTCATCATTCAGTCACAACTAAAGAAAATATATGTGTATAGACAATTTGACAGGTCCTGAACTGACGTCTCGGTGCTGCCAGAAAACCATCATTGTGCAAAGCTTAGCTACAATACATAAATGGAATCAGTTATAAATACGACGAAGAGGAAGAAAAAACTCGGTCTGTAACAGAACCTACCACATAGTTCAGTTTTCATTCGCACAAAGTTGCACGGAACTTCTGATATCTTTGCATAAAAAACGAAAAATTACCTGGAAGCTTCATCGACATCAGATATTTCTACAACAGGCGAGAGTCGCAACCTTGCATGCGCCTCCGCAAGTCGGATCAGAGACTCTAACTGTCGCGGGTACGCAGAGATCTGACCGCGACCGCTGCCCACACGTCTGCAAAGAATAAAAAATATATCAGGATTTATAAATTATGTAGAGGTGATTGGCATTGTTTGGAGATAATAAGTATTGCAAACAAGCTGCAAGTGCACGCACTATTACTTGTCTATCTAATCAGCCTATAATGTTCCCACTTCTGGGACACAGGCTTCCTCTCTGTGAAAGAGAGTGGGCCGTAATCCACCACGCGGGTCCAGTGCGGGTTGGTAGATGTCACATGTCTGCGATTTTTTTGGTTCTAGGACAAGCCGGTGTCCTCACGATGTTTTCCTTCTCCGTTTTTGGGAGCAGTGGTGATGAAATAATTTACACAAAGTAAAACGCATGTCGGGGTGCGAACTTGCGACCTACAATTCGTAGGTCGCGGCCGTTACCACTGGGCCACCACTGCTCGTATTTGTACAACGTAATAATAACAATTTGAAGTGCGACAACGACTCCCTTACTGGTCTCCTGTGGTGCATTATGGCCCAGTCATTCTTATGGATAAGAGGCCTGAGTCCCAACAGTGGGAGCTTACAAGCTACCGTTAAAATTAAATAAGAGAAATGATTAAAAAGTAAGTGTTTCATACCTCATATCGACGTATGAGTCGATGAGCCTCTGCTGCGCTGTCTCGCTGAGCGTCGGCTGAACGTGCTCCTTCGCAAACGCTATGTAGTCTCGCATTAACGACATATTCTGAAATAAAGCAAAATAGCAAGATTTATAACCGGTTTTCACTGTTTCTATGATCTTAGCAGACCACTGAACTCTTTGGCAATTGTTCAATGAATAAGACATTTATCAGGGGGAAATATTGGTGCAATATACTTGTTTTATTTGAGTGACAGTTTCTAAATGCCTGTTTTAATTTTATTTTATTTCTTAAACCATGCTCACTATAGGTAATACGGGCTGGTGTCCGCAACTTCAAGTCAATGCGCGCATTTTGCGTACGGTTGGGAAACCGATTCTTCGATCCACCCCAGCTCCTCAAGGAAGGCCAGCACCACCTTGGTGTTACTGACGAATCTCACGGAGGGTACCTGGGTTACCGAAGTACTTAGCCCTGTATGCGTCCACTAGCAACAGGTATTGTGCAAGTGGACGACCGCCACCAACATGTGCATTGTGCACTGTGTAAACGTTTGCAGTCCTGTGAGGTCTCAACTAAAGTTGTCATAATTCTAACTAGTGCTATAAAGCTTGCCAGCAAACATTGTGTATTGTGTTATAACCAGTGATAGGAATAGGTAGTGCCTATTAGCCTAAACTTCGAAGAACAGAGACAAGAAACGGAGACTTCCTTAGGACTAAATTATTTCCGGCACATCTGTCTCGAAATTTCGAGACAACACTTAAATACATTTAAAAAAATGTGATATTTGGAATAAGTAATTCGTCTATATTTATCTAAAGTTTGTCTATAAATGTGATAGTTTGTATGGATGTCCATTACTCAATGCCACTGAAAATGCTGATTTTGGTAGTGATATAGATTAAGGTGTGGAATAGCACATATGCTACTTCCTATTAAAAAAAAAGTATAGTTCCCATGGGATACAAAAACAATACAGTACACGCGGGAAAAGCCGCGGGCATTAACTAGTTAAAAAAAAAACGTAAGGGTCCTTTCACACCACCGATATTGTCTGGCGATTTTTGGAGATTTCTATGCAAAAAAAAAACGAAAGAAAAAATGCTCAAAAATCGCCGGTCGATATCGCTCTAGGTTCATTAAATAATTAATGGGCTCTAAAGGAAAAATAAAACACATAGAATATTGTTGTAACAAATATATGTATATTTATATTATTTTAAAATATGACGTAATTGGAAACCATGAAACAAAATGTACAGAAGGAAAGATTTAAGAAACAAATTTATGTTTATCTATCTTTAAATATCTATGTCATATTTATTTTACTGACGTTGAGGGATGCAATTTTTACTCAAATCAAAGTACAAATTAACCTTTGAAGTTTATAAATTAATATTTGAAGCATTTAGGACAATCAGTTTTAATACTGAACTACTAACTGTTCGGTTTTGATAAAGAACTTGATGCATCAAAAATTGCTAAGAATTTGAAAATCTTTATTTGTGTTACAAATACCATAAAAAATAAAGAACGATTTTAATTTAATCATCGTGATTCGATTCGTCAAGTTCAGTATCAGAACCGAAATTTTCTTTGTCAGATGAGTCATCTAAGTTAAAATACACAATCATAATTTTTTCTATATTTTCAACTGTCAGGCGATTTCTTTTTATGTTAAGAATCCATTTATAAGTTGAAAATGACCTTTCAACATCAACTGAGGTTAAAGGCGCGTACATATAGTATGATCGCTCATCCTTTCCTGCTGTTATCGCTTCACATATGTCTCTAATTTTATCTAAACCGGGATTTCTGTCCATGACATTTACGAGTTTATTTTTTATAAGCTCAGATGAACACCAGCTAAGCACAGTTCTCACGTGATCAAATATTTCAAAGGATTCCGTTAGAGTTAAATTCGATTTTTGTAATTTCTTTAATCCAATTTGTATATCTTTAAAATATTCCTCAATGTAGTCCAAGTCCGATTTCAAGTTTTCCTTTTGAAGAACATTTTTGGCACACCTAATAGATAGCGCGTCGGAACTATTTAAAAGATTTACAATTGTTTTAATTTGATCATAATATTTTGCATAATATGACACTGCCTCCAACCAAGTACCCCATCTTGTAATAACGGGTTCTGGAGGAAGCGGCATGTGGGGAAAGGTGTTTTTTAACAAGCGCACTCTATTAGGTGATTTTAAAAAAAAATTTTTTACGTTTGAAATTAATTCATCTACATCTGAGTATTCGTATCGTATTTTTTCTGCCACGAGATTCAGTGCATGTGCTAAGCAAGTGACGTGTATCATGTTGGGCAAATAATTTTTCAGCACACGTCCCGCTTTTAGCATATATGCTACACTATCAGTGCATAATACAGCAACGTCTCCTACTTTGGATTCATACAAATCGCACCACATATTTTCAAAGCAGTCTATTACAAATTGGGCAATTGTGCTCCCATTAACAATTTCTAGTACTTTGCAAGCAACTAAAAATGGTTTTTGTGTGATCGCATTTAAAGGTTTTACAAGTAAATGTACCATGTATCTGCCTAAAAAATCAGTTGTCTCGTCTAAAGATACCCACAGCTTTTGATTTGCAATTTGTTCATAAATCGAGTCAATTTTAGTATTAAAAATCTTATCTAAATAAACTTTTCTCAGCAATGATTGCTCAGGAAGCTTTTGTCGATTTGTACAATTGCAGCAAATATATTTATGGAAGAATTTTTTGAAAGCGGGGTTGTTTACTTGAATCCAAGGTATATTACATAATATGAGAAATTGTACTAGGTCCAAATAAAATTCTTCATTTGGTTTTTTACTTGTCCCTTTGTGTTTCGGACCTTTAAAGTGCCTCTTGACACTACTAAGTTTAGCTGTTATACTGCTCTCGCACTTAGAACAGTAAATCAAATTACTGACCGGGTCGTAATATAATTCAGGATGAAGTCCAATCCAACTTTGTACTGTTGCTTTCTTAGGCTTGTTCGCCATCTCCAATCTTACTGGTCTCCAAAAAGATGTACGATGGCAAGTACCTAAAATAAAATAAAATTTTAAGTTTTCCATGCCTCAAAAGGAATAACGAACCTTTATAGATACAGGGAGGTGGAGGTGCGCGCATTCCAGCTAGGTGCATCGATTGTATCGATTTAAAGATTTTATTCTTTCATTTTACGCTCTAATAAAGAAAAACGGTTAGATAATATGAACACGAGTAACATCATTGTTATTGAAATTTTTTTTTCGCATTTTAGTCAATGCGCAAAAGACATATTCCTTTTTGGTTCAAATATTAAAAGAACCGGCCAGAAAAATAATATATTTTGATAGAATTCGTCCACCTTAGCAATTCTTTATGACACCAAAGATATAACATTACTATGCTTGGTAGTATTGAAGTTCACTTTTATATTTGAACCAAAAGTTAAATGCGTATGTTTTTTTTCTTTAACTACGTTTCATACACAATAATTATCTTAAAAACTCCACTAAAAAATATCAAGTTCATACAATTGCATATCAATCTAGACTGTCAAATTGCTAGTTTAAGATAAAATAATATATACATTAATGTTCTTCTTTATATCTAACTTACTGTTTGTTTCCCTACAAGAAATAAAATAAATAACTTTAGCCAAAACATTAAAAAGTAATAAATGTTGACTTACCGTATTATTTGATGTAGACAGACAGGAACAATGTTATTGCAGCAAATCGTAATCCATAAATTCAAGCCAAAGTAGTCGTATTAAGAAGATCCAATGAACCAAAAAACGAGCGAGGGTGAAAAACAATATTCACAAAAACAATACAGGAAGATGCGCACTTAACAAACCGAAGTACAGGATTGAAGTGAAGGTAACCTGCGCGCACGCGGGGCGGTAAGGAGTAGGGGGGAGGGGTATGTCAAAGCATTTATTTCAAATAGACCATTTACGGGCACTTTTGAATAGTCAAATGTCGGTCAGTCCAAGAAAAGTGAAGCTAAATTGCACGTTCCAAAGAGTAGGTTTCTATGGAGAAGAACGTGCAAGAAACTCCATGGACACTCTTTTAAATCATATTATGTGTTACATATAATGCCTTTTTTACACTTGAACTTTAGAAATCTCATTAAACGTAGCCGAGAGTGAGCTAGAAAGAAGATATTTACTTCGAAACGTGTACGGCTTCTTATTCAAACATTGTGATTCATTGTGTATTACGATCAACAAGTCATTTACAAAATGTTCTCCAAAAAAAAATTCTGAAAATTTTATGGTTGTAACGACTGTGTATGTTATTTATTATGATATATCTAGTCGCAAACTTTAGGTAAATATAGACGAATTACTTATTCCAAATAACATTTTTTTTAAATGTATTTATGTGTTGTCTCGAAATTTCGGGACAGATGTCTCGGAAAAAAAGTTAGTCCCAAGGAAGTCTCCGTTTCTTGTCTCTGTTCTTCGAAGTTTAGGCAAATAGGCACTACCTATTCCTATCACTGGTTATAACATGATCAAGTTTGCAGAATCTCTTGGTAAGCTTTGAATCATCTTCATCTGCCTGCCTAGCCTTTTCCTACCTATGTTAGGGTCGGCTTCCAGTCTAACTGGATGAAAAGCAGTATTTTACATGTAGCAACTGCCTATCTGACCTCCACAACCCAGTAACTGGGTAATACGATACCCCTTGGTAAGACTGGTTGTCAGACTTTCGGACTTCTGATGATCCGTAACGACTGTCAAAGATCCACAAATGACAGCCGGGACCAAGGGTCTTGGTATGTAAAGATGATCACCCATCCACGGACCAACCGCGGCAAGCGTAGCTTAACCTGATCAATCGACCCGTGCGGCTGGTATTACTTAGCCACAAGCCCTTCGATAAGTTTTGAATACTTACAACAATATCCTCGTCATCCTGTGAGTTGGTGAAATCTTTGTAGTACAGCGACACGAGATGCGAGGCGAGGCGCCGGTCGAACACCTCGTCTTGTGGGTCCAGCACTAGGAATATTAGGTCGAACCTGGAATATACACAATACCATGGTGAAACAAGACTAAAGTTTAGTTTTAAAATACACTGCAGATTATATATTTCTCCCAAAAAGTCAGGTTTTCTAGCGCGGTTTAGAAGAGAATTGAGCCACCACGGATAGACTATACTGGACTTGTTATGGACTGATGTATATTGCTTTGTAATTATTTATAATAAGCACACCAACAGTACAGTTACCAACAATATTCAAATAAAACCTTCATGTCATTAGAAAAAAACTAATTTCATCAAACTTACTAACTTCGCAAACCGACACAGCGTGAGTAATTCATTCTTTAGTTGTAGGTGCCTTCTAAGTGGCTGTTACAACTATAAAACCGGCCAAGTGCGTGTCAGACCTTGCCGGGGTCGCGGGAAGGTACTTATGGGTCACCGAGGCCCCCGCAACACAGGCAACGGAAGGAATACGGGTGGGTTTTAGTCAGTAAGAGTCTGACACACCCTCCCGCTCAGCCCAGAGCGGCAGAAGTTAATTAATAATTTCCCACCCAAAAAAAAAAAATGCCAAGTACTTTTCGGACCACGGACAAGAAAGGGTTCCGTAGTTGGGATGAATTTATCGCAAGAACAAACTTAATATTGTAGTTGAAAAACATGTTCTCCCATACATTCCAACTGCAAATGAAAGTTAGTCGACTATTACTCGTTAACTTGTAAAGCCTACTTAGCTGTGATAGTTTTTATTATAAAGAAAAATTGTTGATTCTGCACAAACAAAACGCAAATTACAAAAAAATACACACATGTAAGTCTACTGCAGCGTCATTCAAACCAATGTATTTGTTTCTATAATATGTGATACTTCCTGCGGCTGAACACTTTTTCCCAAAATACAAGCTCAAGTTTAGTTTAGGGAATCAATGGCGCTGATTCCCTTGTTCACAAACTAAACTAAATTTAAGTTCAGTGCATCTTTTTCTTTCTATTTCATTAAGAAAAGGACAGAAGATAAATTTTAGTTTAGTCCTGTCAAATTAATCAGCGCCTGTCACTACTCTATACAAGTTTAGACGTGATTAAAAACTTGTCTGCTAAAATTACGTCAATTTACGTCAAGCGCTGATCAATTTGACAGGACTAAACTAAAATGTATCTTCTGTCCTTTTCTTAATGAAATAGAAAGAAAAAGATGCACTGAACTTAAATTTTGTTTAGTTTGTGAACAAGGGAATCGGCGCCAGTAGCAGTACTCCTTGTGTAATACATTAAGACGCTGACAACACCTAAACTGCGGTCACTGTCAGACTGCATAGAAAAGAAAGAGAAGCGCAATGACACAACGTTTGTAATTTATTGCAAAATATGAAGCAATTATCTATTTACTCAAAATTGAGTTGAGTAATCGAAAATAAAACACAACCAAGTTCTGCATTCAAATAAGACGTTCTTGTTATTAATTAAATACGTAAGGTATGTTGATATTTAATGCAGATATTTTGGATTAGAACTCAAGGTAAAAGGTTAGTTTAACGTTAGTTTGTATCGAGATACTTTTTCAAAGCGTGTTTTGGTAACAACCAAGTTCTGGGAAATATGTTCAAAATTAACATATATTTTTTCCGTTACCACAAACTATACAGATTTGGCCATTTTTTTTTCTTAAGAGAAGCCTATTTTGGTCAATTGGGTCTTGTCAGCGCCTTAACGATTCATATGTTAGATTACTCTAAGATGATTGTATTAACTGGCGACAATAAAGTTTTTTTTTATACAAATTAGTCAAAAGCCTCGTATTAAAGCCACAAAAGTTTGACAATCTTGTCCATTGTTTGATGTCAGGGCCAGGTACCAAGGACAATTTACATTGAGTAATATTTATTCTGTGTTGCGACACTGGCAGATGACAACATACAAACAAACAAAATAAAACAGAATGCCAATTGCGCAGTGGGGAAATAACTACTTTTGTAACAAACAAACAACAGACTATAACAAGAACAATTAAACAGTGTCAACAGCGCTGATTTTCAGCAATTGCCTGCCTATCGAATGACGTCCCTCTGGAAAATTTTCACTTACCCGATTTATTATGTCACACATAATAAATCGGGTTTCCACCGAAATATTTGTGATTCTAGCTGATTAAAGTATGTATATATAACTTAAAAAATAAAAAAATACATAAACTGAGACAACAACTCAATACAATAACTCTAACCCCCTTTTTTTGGGTGGGAAATTATCAAATAACTTTTCCCGCTCTGAGCGGAGCGGGAGGGTGTGTCAGACTCTTACTGACTAATACCCACCCGTGTTCCTTCCGTTGCCTCTGTTGCCAGGGGCCTCGGTAACCCGTTTGGACTTCCACGCGACCCGGCAGGCATCGGCCCTACTCTAACCCCTAACCACCATAAAAAAATACGAACCTAGACATTAACGTATGCGGCAGCTGCACATTCTCCACAATAGTCTTGTTCTTGTTCCACTGCGACTCCGCGGGATTGGCGGCGGCGAGGATCGAAGTGCGCGCGTTCAGCTGGCAGATGATACCCGCCTTTGCGATCGATAGGGTCTGTTGTTCCATTACCTAGAAGATAATCATGAGTATGAGTATTTTTTTGAGCAGTCAACCTTGCTATAGTTTAATAAGTTCAAAGTATGTTTCAGCTCTTCCGAAAATGAACGATAGAACATATGGATCCCACATTTATAACTTCTTCATAGTTTATAAGCCAATTGTCTTATCTCTGTCATAGTTACTAAATTATATTAATAAATATAAAGTTACTTCGTGCAACACACTGCGCGTAGAGTCATTCATCTTGTCGAATTCATCGATGCAGCAAATGCCGTTGTCTGCCAGCACTAATGCTCCACTGAAAAATACAAATAAAATCTATTAAAATTGTGGAAATACAGAGTGTAAAAAGATCCATCACGTAGCCGTCACCGACGCATTCTGTACATCAAACTAAGTGACTTTTTGAGATTCCCAGATATGGTCTAGTAATTTTTTTTAATCGCGTTTCTTCCTGTCTTTGTATTTTTTTTTTACTGGTACAAGTAACCCTAGGTTTCGTTAAGGGTATTTTTAGACACTTCTGGTTGTCCCTGAAACGAGTCAGGTAATCCCAAAACATGACCCAAGTCCCATGATCCCATACATTTTTATTGTATAAATCTTTATGAGAGGATCCCCAATTGAGACCTTTCTCTCTGGTTATTTAGTAGATCAATGGATTTTTCGGTCTACCATGCAAGTATTTAGACTTTCAATCCTCACACAGGGCTCTAATATGCCGTGACTCACGTCTGCAGCACCAGCTGGCGCGTGTCCGGGTCCTTCGTGACGTAGGCCGTGAGCCCCACGGCCGAGCTGCCGCGCCCCGACGTGTACTGCGCGCGCGGCACCAGCGCGTGCACCCAGCGGAGCAGCTGGGACTTGGACGTGCCCGGGTCGCCGCACAGCAGGATGTTGATTTCAGATCTGTAATATTTGTAGAGCAAGATATCATATTAGGAAGAATTAACAATGAGAGGGGAAACATTAACTGTTACAACCAAGTATTGGGCAATTCATTACAGTCAACCACACCGAGACGCAACGTAACATAATGAAGTGAGCCTTGTGATAGTGATATAGTATGGAATTTACTTGCTACACATAAAGGTAAGAGCAATAGCGCACTTGCGGCTAGGCCGCAGCGGCCAGGTCGCGACGGCCATCGAGATAGATACATTAGTATGAAATCGCCTTAAGCACGCGCACCTTACCGCACGCGGCCAGCGGCCACACCGAGCCGCAGCGGCCAGCGAGATCGAAGCGACGCATTTGCGGCACGTGATCAGTCGCTGGCCGCTGCGGCCACTGAGATCAATTGCATTGTAGTTAAATCATCAGTGTGCGCGCACTAGCCGCGGCGGCCGCACGTATTGTGGGACTACAGCGTGATTTGTGATCATCGCGATGTCTTTCGACACGGAAAGATTTATAACCGAGATTGAGACAAGGAAGGCGTTGTGGGACATGTCCTGTGAAGACTACGCCAACCGAGACTTAAAAAGGATGATGTGGGAAGAGATCATAGAAATATTTGGTAATGAAAAATTAACAATAACTGAAAAGTTTACCTTAAAGTTACAAGTTTTTCCTTGGCAGCAATGCAGGGGCGAAATTTAGTTACAGTGCCGGTGATTGATGTACTTAATTTTCTTAACAATTCTTCAAACGAAGACTTGCTCATCCGCAAATAATTAAAGAACTTTTCATCATATTGCTGAAGGTCGGTGAAATAAGTATGAAATAATCCCTTTGTTCGCCTTTCACGTAGCAAGGCATGAACCCAATATTTTTTTTCTTTTCTTTTTCCGCTTCTTACTTATAAGATACAAAAGTACTGCTATTTCCTCAACGTCCATTTTGAAGCACGCTGTATGTGCAACTGACGATCGTAGCCGCGGTTTTGGCCGCGTTGCAAAACGCAACCCCTGCGGCGGGCCGCGCTGCCAGGTCGCTAGTGCGCTATTGCTCTAAGGGTGCTTTTCCACCAGAGATGTGTTATGCTACGTTGCTATGGATGCGTTTGATATACACCAATCATATTCATTCATCCTCATAGCATAGCACATCTCTGGTGGACAAGCACCCTAATCGTTTCAGTGAGAGTTAAATGAACTAGATACATGTCGATAAAGAGAAAAGTCAGCGCGTCTGAAGCATGTGTTCGTGCACACGTGCTCAGTTAACAGCGAGACGTCTCTGTATGAACTGATCCTTTAGTTTTACCAAAATTAACACCTACCTAAAATGTGTCCGTCCAGCGGCATTAAAGTTCTTCTTGGTTCCTCCCAACAGTTGCAGCAGACATCCCTTCTTAATGTCTAAGTTCTCATAGATGGAGGGCGCGATGGCGCGCGCTAGTCGCTCGTAGCTGTCTGCTTGAGCCGCTAACTCTTTGAATATCTCGATGCGTTCCGGAGGGAAGCGGTGTTCTTTGCTGTGGAGGAGAAATAGATGTTTTAGTAAGAGGATTCAGAATATATTGTTGTATGTACTCGTTTGGTTGCAATTGATTAAGCCTATGACTTTATATCATTAAAAAAATAATAGTTATATATGTAACTGTTGCATAATAAGGGGATAATAGTATCACATGAGCGTTTTAATACCTAATTATGTACAGTTGTAAACAAGACTTTATCTACACATGATATGAATCCTCTATAAAAGGTTCTGAAACCATACAGTGTTGTAAGAACTATGTAAATTCATGGAAAGTTTCTGGTAATAATTGGTTAGAAATGTCCTTCGATGCATTCGAAATATCTGGTGGTGTGTTATCGAAGCTTTTATCACTCATTTTTGTAAACAACAAAGTAATAAATTATTGCAATACTAATATCGAACAAATGGCGAAATGGCGGGATACCACGTGAATTCGAATAACCTATACGTTTTTTATTTTTTATTACGGCGCTGTGGTAGTGAAACGCGCGTGCATGACAATGTTCTTTTTTGAAAAGGAGTTGCATTATGAAATTTAGTACAACATTATAACACTCGTTTGGATGATATTATGGTCACTATGACACTGGCTGTTTTAATGTTGGCAATAAGCTAACTGTTTCAGAAACTTTTATAGAGGATTTATAGTATGGGTGTAGATAAAGGCTTTAATAACGAGCTGTTGGTGTTCTGGTTTGTCTTTCTTTCACACAGCAACGGAGCGATGTGATATTTTGCATGGTATGTACATCCAGATAATGCCATAAGCTGTTTTTATCCCGAAAAAATCGCGGTTCTAGAAGGACAAACGGAAGCTGGTTCAAGTTTTGTGTTATAGGGATTTAATAGTAAATGTAATAGTAAAGTAAAGAACTATTTTCTGTATTTTTTATCAAAATTTTAGTCTCTGTAGTTTCATAAATTTTCACCTATTTTCTTAAATAATTTTTAAACTAATTATTACAATATATACATATATATAATCTGGATTGTATGTATTTGTGCCTGGTTGATAGCAATTAGGCTCGCCCCCTTTTACATGGGACTTAACATAACTGGCGAAATGTGAGTGTACTGTAGGTATCTACATCTCTGCCTAACCGTTCGGGGAATACAGGCGTGATGTTGTTATTATATCATAATGACAACATCACGCCTGTATGATTTCCTCACAACAAGCCCTTTCATTTGATATGTCACACGGTACAGTTTGCATAACTTAATTTTTTATTTTGCCCCCAAAAGTGAACCATATCAAACCAAAATATATTTTTTTTTTCAAATCAAATCAAAATATTTTTATTTTACATAAACCTACATGGGCACTTATGAAACGTCAGAAGCTAGGTGCACGGTTCCAATTGGTCGTTTCTTATGGAGAAGAGCCGGCAAGAAACTCCATGGTTACCCTTTTAAAAATTTTTGACTTTTACAATGTTTTCAAATTGCAGTGTTAATAGGTATGGGAGGACTGTGTAGGCCTGGTCGAGATGTAACAAAAAAAAGAAAAAGTTCTACAAAACCTCTAGTCTATTAAGCCTACAACGTTCTCACATTCACAAGGTACACAATAATAAAAATCTATTTAAACCAAAAGACATGTTTGCCATTACAACAAGTCTGAAATCAAAATTGTAGTTATATAATGTCAAACAATGAAAATATTATGTCAAAAAAGTATGTATAAAAATAATAATAAGAAACATCGAAATTTGGGAGCAGTGAATAGACATTTACATAGTTATGCCGTTTATGAGGTACCAGGGAAGCCACATGTGCAGAAGGAATTATTACCAAACTTCCTTGTCTTCAACGTAGTCTTTAATCTTATAGTATACGTTTTTGATAAGGACATGTTTGATGTGGGTTTTGAACTTTCCATTGCTAAGTACTGTAACTGACTTTAGCAACTTGTTATAAAAGCGGATACTGTTGATAACAAATGATTTGCTTGTTTTTGTTAATCTAAATTTGGGTATCACAATTTCATATTTACTACGTGTATTTATATTATGGAAATTACTTCTTCTTTTGAAAAGACATAAGTTTTTGCGAACATACAAAATACTTTCTAAGATATAAAGAGAAGGCAGAGTTAGTACATTAATTGCTTTGAATTTGTTTCTAAGGGACTCACGAGGACCCATTCTATAGACTGCGCGGATTGCCCTCTTTTGTAAAATAAAAATTGAATCTACATCAGCTGCCGATCCCCACAGCAGAACGCCATAAGACAAAATACTGTGGAAATTAGCAAAATATACTAACCTAGCTGTGGCTTTATCAGTCAACTGTCTAATTTTTATTACTGCATATGCAGCTAAACCTAATCTACCTGAAAGAGCTCTAATGTGGGCTTCCCTGTTGCAATTTCGAATCTAGAGTAATTCCTAGAAAGACAGTTTCCGTAATAGCATCTAGTCTCATGCCATCAAGTTTTAAATTTAGAGCCACTATTCAACCTCATATTCAACCTTCATTTACATATTTATGTTACGCGTCCGTGTTTGGGTCACAGAAATTCATATGCGTACCAAGTTTCAACTGAATTGGTCCAGTAGATTCGTAGCAAAGTCAAATTATTTATTTAAAATATGTAGGTACATAAAGGGCACTTTTTAACGTCAATATTTACAAAAAAAAAATAGAATTGATTCCGATTTCCGTAAATAAGAATAAAATAAAAAAAAATATATCTGCCCATTTTATTGTTGATTCGGGTCGAGAATCACTAACATAATTATCTCCTAAAATGTTTTGTAGATCCAAAACAACACCAGTTATATGTGAAGACGATGCATCTTGCACGATGACAATGCAAATTGGCTGTGACAGACGGACAGACAAACAGACACACGAGTGATCCTGTAAGGGTTCCATTCGGACGTACGGAACCCTAAAAACAAGATAGCGACGGTAGTTCCGATTTAATCCACGCGCCAAAAGATTCTGACATCCATGTACATACCCCTCCTCCGTCTCCAGCAGCCGTTCGTTGTGCACCTTCCTGTAGTGCAGCGCGTCGACGTGCGTGCGGTGCAGCGCCTTGAGCGTGGCCTTGCGCGGGTGCAGGCTGGCGGGCGCGGCGCGGAACACGCCCGTGACGCTGACCCGCTCGCCGGCCGCCACCGCCTCCACCAGCGCGCCGTGCGCCAGCACGCTCACCGTGGCCGGCGTGCGGCCCGCGGGCATGTCGTCTGGGGACGAATGGACATTGAGAACTTGACTTTTTATAAATTGCAGAATACAATATTCTGCGGCATGCGATCAAAATCAAAAGCTAGGCTAAAAATCAGCACTTTTCGAACGTCAAGGTTACATAAGACAGTCCCCCAAAAATGCCCGCCCTTCATAAATGCCCCGTTGGTCTTGTGGTCGCAAGCGCGACTGCTGGGTGTGGGGTCCTGGGTTCCCAGGTCGGGCAGTGTTATTGGGTTTCACCATTAGGGACTTCTCAGTAACAGCCCGAAGTTTGGAAGTTGACGGTGAGACGGCCCCGTGCCTCGTGCGCACGTGACACTGCTCTCGCGCCTAATAGAGCCCCGCGAGTGTCGCACTGCCATCCCATCAGACTATGACAGTAAAGGAACAGAGTGCACTTGTGTTCGTGCACGCACTTGTACGTATTTACTGCATACTTGTTACTAGTCTCCATTGAGATTGACCACCATGGCTGAAAATCGGTTAGGAGGATATTTATCTTCTGCAGTATGTACAAATTAATTGATTCGATCAAAACTAACGGCAGTGGTGAAATAGGAGATCACCAATCTGATTTCGTCATCTGTCTTTTTTTAAATAATAAACATGCTCTACTCTGCAAATATAACGCACTATGTTAGCTGACACATCTGGCAATTTGATTGCGAAAAAAAAAATTAGTAATCAACATAGCTCACTTTAAATAGCGAAGATCTTAAAAAAAATGTTTGTTCGATTACTTATTTATTTAACAGTTTATGTACATACATATAAACAGACAAGAAGAAACGAACAGAAAAATACGTACAAAGGTGATGCTTATTTCTAAAGAAATCTCTTCCAACATACCTGAACTTTTAAAGAACTTGATGTAAAAAAAAACTACTGATCTTTGGGGATTATCAGTACATACAATGTCTTCAATAATTGATGTTATTTCACCCTTTTTAGCAATTGTTTTTAACTCTTGTATTGCATCTGGTATATTTCCTGATCTGATGAAACTTAACAGTGACAGTGACAAGTGATTCCAGTGTTCAAATCTGGCAGCACAACTGATCCCACGAATTTTCGGCCTATTTCGACATTACCTACATTGAGCAAAATCTTTGAAAAAATAATTTTAAAACAAATGTTAGGACATTTCAATTCATGTAGGTAATTTATTTCATCTGAAACAGTTTGGTTTTACGAAGGGTCGTTCAACTACAGACGCGGGCGTGGAATTGCTGAAGAGCATTTTCGTGGCTTGGGAGGAGTCGCAGGATGCTCTTGTCATTTTGTGCGACTTGTCTAAGGCCTTCGATTGCGTCCATCATGATACTCTCATCAGGAAACTGCACCACTATGGTATGAGGGACAGGGCTCTCGATCTTCTGACTTCCTATCTTAATAATAGAATTCAGAGGGTTGGTATAAATGGTAAGAGATCTGCAGGATCTGCGGTCACTATGGGCGTTCCGCAGGGTTCAATTCTAGGTCCATTCTTGTTTCTAATCTATATAAATGACTTACCTTATCACATAAGGGATAATCACAAGATTGTATTGTTCGCAGATGACACTTCCCTCATTTTTAAAATCAAACGACTGCTGGTCAACTTTGAACATGTTAACGATGCACTCTCTAAAGTTGTCCATTGGTTTAATGTAAATAATCTTCTCCTGAACGAAAAAAAGACTAAACTTATTAAATTTTCAACGCCAAATGTCAGGCAGCTAACTACCAATGTTCAACTTAATGGAATAGAGTTGGACCCTGTTGAGTCGACAGTTTTTCTTGAAATAACTATTGACGCTAAATTACAATGGCGCCCACACATAGAAAAATTGTCAGGAAGGCTAATTTCGGCCGCCTATGCTGTTAAAAAAATTCGACAGATAACCGATGTGGATACGGCCAGAATTGTTTATTTTAGTTATTTTCATAGTCTTATGTCATATGGGATTCTTCTCTGGGGAACCTGTGCGGACATTAATACCGTCTTTGTTTTACAAAAAAGGGCTGTTCGAGCCATTTACAACCTAGGTCCAAGAGATTCCCTTCGAGAAAAATTCAAAGAAATAGATATTCTGACTGTAGCCTCTCAATATATATTTGATAATCTTATGTATGTACACAAAAATATATCAAATTTTAAGAAAATGTCCGATATCCACAGTTTAAATACCAGGAATAAACATAATCTTGCTGTACTTCACACGCGCCTCCACAGAGTAGGCAACTCGTTCATGGGTCAATGTATACGCTTTTACAACAAACTTCCTAATTTACCCATTAAACGATTTAAAAGCTGTATTAAAACCAAACTTTGTAAAAAAGGGTACTATAAAATTTCAGATTATTTAGAAGACAAAAAAGCTTGGGATTGAGCTGCTCGCTCTGATAAGCTTTATGTTAAAACCATAAAATTTGATATTTAAATGCAAAATCATCATTATATACAACTATATGTACATATTGACATTGATGAATATTATAAGCAAAATTAAGTGAATATTTATTTACCTTGAAAAGTATTATATTACTCTAATTATTGTGAATGTGAGCACTATGTGGGTCATTTTTATTTATTTCTTGTTGTTTTTTTTTCTCTTAGTTTTAATGATGTTCTGGCATTTTGAGTTCTTTATGCGGCCAACCCAATTGTCCTTTCCTTGGTATTGTTCGTCGAGTCGTTGAGCTCCTTAAGTTTTGAGTTGAGCTACACGATTACTGACAAATGCTTGCACTGACTGGACAGGTCCACTCAAATTTGTGTGGTTCTTTTCTCAAAAGACCATTTCAGACATAGATCTACATGGTCCTCACATGATCTGACCAAGATTATGTCTGGACTTTAAAATAGACTTTGACCCTTGAGTTTGTTTCGCTATTTCTTCTCAGGGGTAGTCAGATAGGAAATGTCGACTCCATCTAGCTTATTTTTTAATATGACGTGTAAAAGTGATTCTCATATCCTATTTACAGAATAAACAATTTCATTTCATTTCATTTCCTGCGATAAGACAATAGACAAAGAGATGTAGACAACGTGTGTAAGAGTAGAAGAGAAAACAAAATACATAAAAACAAAAAAAAAACTATTCACTAATTTAAATATACAACAAGAGAATATACTTACATAAATACATACTTCTAAAATAAATATCACTAAAATACTTCTATATAATTAATAGTATAAAATAATAAAACTAATATAATAAAACATAATATGCAACTATGGCAAAGTGGAAAGATAGTGTTCTTTCACACTTCTTTTAAAAACAGCAACAGTTTGACAGTCCCTAATGTCAGGCGGAAGTGAATTCCACAGCCGAAGTGCGTGCACAGTGAAGGAGTACGAGTAGGACTTATGCTTAGAGTAACCGCTGTATCCGAAAAAACATTAACCTAAATAAATGAATATCTGTATTCTACTACGTACTCACCAGGCGACTCCTGCAACTTAACTAGCTGCTTGTCACTGAAGTGCGAGCGGTTGTGGATCAGGTTGTAGGAGTGCGCGGTGCTGCAGTGCGAGCAGTGCGCCGGCTCGGGCACTCGCCCGCGCTCCAGCTCGGCCGTGGCCGCCGCGCCGCACACGGCGCACTGGAAGTACGCCTCGCGCATCTCGGGCACGATGCTGGACGTGCGGATCACCATGCCGGAGAGCGTCACTAGCTGGTCGATGTCTGGGGGTGGACAGAAAGGTGGCTCTTGGTTAAATTCATAGGTTTAAAGTTTAAGCCACGAGATCAATTTCGTTAAAAAAAAAATTGTGCCTTAAAAGCTTAAAAGTGAGCCTTAATTATAACATTTTATTCAAGTGTAAAAATGAAATAATCCAATAATAACGAACTTTTTCCTCCTCATAATTAGCTCATTAATTTTGAAGAAAATCAGTCCTAGTTTCAGGGGTATAGCCTGGAATGCTTTTATTGTTACTGACGGCAGCAAGTTTAACGCACTATTACTGAAAAAATGCTGTTTTCATTTAATCCTTTTTGGGTTCTCCCTTAACAAGTTTCCTACATACCAAATCATGTAATAGCAAAACAGTTTCCTACAGTTAATGGGCCGGACAACTCGCTCACTGAGGTAACTCAACTTACCTCAGCCATTATTGTAAGTAACAAACTAGTTACCTTCGGGGTTCAAGTCCCTCATGTGTCGCTGCGGCGCGTTGAAGGGCCGCACCTGTATCTGATGCTCCAGCACCGCGGCCGGGTAGCGCTCGAAGAACAACTCGTTCACTGCCGCGTCCAATGCTGGGACCACCTGAAGTGTAAAATATTTTAATTCACATAAACGTACACTTATAAAACGCCAGAAGCTAATTGGTTGTTTTCAATGGATAAATAACATCATAACATAACTTTTATTTTCCAAAGTGTAGGGAGAGATGTTTCATCATTTCAGCCGAAAGACTTCCACTGCTGGACATAAGCCTCACCCAGCACCGCCACCGATTCCTGAAGTCGGACTAACATGGTAGTGTTTCCAAACCAACACTTCGGCACTTCGATGTGGCGGCATTAGTGAATCTGGCACCGTTGAAGAGACTACAGAATAGCTCAAGTCTCGAACGAATCGAAGACTTTCTCGTAGTCCAGAAACGCTAAGCAAAGAGGCAGGTTATACTCTTAGGTGTTCTGTATAACTTGCCGCTCTGCTTAGCGTTTGAAGACTACGAGAAAGCCTTCGATTCGTTGCCTTTACGGAATCCGCCTTGTTCAGGAGTTTGGAAGTCGTCAAACTTGCACGCGAGACGGTTCGAGATAACTCTTGAAAACAGCTAGTAGTCATGGCTCAGAAGTGAGATGGGCCTATATTTTTTAAGCAGGGTATTGTCGCCCCTTTTAAAGAAGAGTACCACCACACCTCTGTTCGATGCCTGTGCAATTACCCTCGAGTATGACAGAATCGAACAGCTTCTGGAGGGCCTTAAGAACGGGTTTTCCACCAGCCTTCAGAAGTTCGGCCGTAATTTCGTCATCGTTTTTAAGCTGCTTCAGAGCCATCGTAATCTCGAACAAGCTGACGTCCGGGATGTCTTCGGTATAGTGTCTGATCAATCTAACTCTTGGGTCCTTATCCAGATTCGTTACCGGGTTACTGGTTGACGTGTATAACTGTCCATATAACCTCTCGATCTCTCTCAACAGCTCAGGTTTAGCGGATAAGATTCTGGCCCTCATTGGTCTTCAGTTTCGCAAGCTGGCTTTGCTCAATAGACATCTCTAGCAAACATCGGAAGCTGCTTAATTCTTCCCCCAGTTCGGTGATCTCGTTGGTCCAGAGTGAACGGGTGTTATATGTTGCCAGATCCAATGTTCAGTGATTGTGGTAGCACGGTCTCTTCCGGGGATTCTTAGTATCCCACCAGAGGTGTTTACTTCGCCATTTAGCCAGTTGTGTTTAGAGTTCACGATGGAAAAAATCTGAATTCTGGGCGGCTACTGAGAATTGCTATGCTGGAACGTTTGTTGCGGCACTTCTGCGATAATTAGTGAGTTTTTAAAATCTGTCAGACATTCCATTTTTCGTCTTGAAAATTAAATACATACAATACAATTTTTGACGTGTTAATGAACTGCGTGTGCTGCACGCACGAAAAAGTGTCACGTTCCGCCTGAGCCGAGCGTGCGGAACTAGTGTCTCTCTATCGCTAGTTCCGCGCGAGAGCGCGGAACTAGCGATAGAGAGACACGATCGGCCAAAGCGTTCAGCTTGTGACGCATCTCTCTCTCTCTCGTTATTACGTAAAATTATCGTCTGTAAACCGACTTTACAGACAACCAATTTTTTTACTAAAAAACTTACCTCTTGAGGATAGCAAACAAGTTGACGATGTAATTTGGGATCAAATGCTTTGATGTGTTCACAGTCCACATCTAGGAATGGCTCTTCTAATGTATTTATCTGAAAAAAAAAAAAAAAAAAACAAGTTGATAGGTAGGATTCAAATCATATACAAGTAGAGGAGTACCTTTGGAATAATATAGTTCAGGTAAGCTTTGCCGTCTTTTAGTTCTAAACGTATGGGTACTAGTAAAATTACAGGCTCATAAAACTTTGAAATTTTGTCATTAAAGTATCGAAGATCCTTGATGTTGCAGGTGTTAGCATAATCAACCTATAATTATTCCCATTGCTGGGACACAGGCTCTCTGTGAGAGGTAGTGGGGCCATAATCCACTTAGAATACCCGTTTTAAACGGTTTAAAATAACGACCACGTGCGCCGTACATTGATTACGTAGTACTTTAAAAATTAATTTAAAAATGCTAATTGAAATCATTCACCATTTTTATTCATATTAAAATATACATAAAAAAATATGTTGTAGCTAAATATCAATAAAAAAATAGTCTGAATAGGTTTTTAACTAAGTCACTGCATTGTAACTGTAACTATTTTAAGTAACAATTTTTATCAATAACTCCACTGCTTGGTGTCAAACATTTTAAACTATTATTAATTGGTCAAGGACAGCTAATGAGACATAATTGATTTTCTATTGTTTGACTCCGAATCGGTGCTTAACAGGCTTAACCGCTAAATATGGTTTCAAATTAAAAAAAAAAAAACAATGGCTCACCTCTTCCAACTTCTGTTCATACAACGGCTCATTAGTCAGAGCCGTCGGCTCCACGAACCTCTGCAAGAACTTGATGAACTTGTCGCGACACTCGGCGATGGCCACGTCTGTGCCCCACACCACCAGTTGCGGCTCGCTTGATGCCACCTCTGCACCCGTGTCGTCGATCTGTTGGGTATTGGTTATTTTAATATTTAAAACCGGCCAAGTGCGTGTCGGACCACCCACAATGAAGGGTTCCGGATTACTTTGGATGAATTTATCCCAATAACAAAATTAAAATAATGTAGTTGAAAAACATGTTCTCCCATACATTGATATGTATGGGAGAACATGTTTTTCAATTTTAAGTTGGTCGACTATTACTCGTTAACTTGTACAACCTACTTAGCTGTAATAGTTTTCCTTTTATTTTCATTATAAATGTACTACTGCCATGAGTTTTTTTTTTGAATTTTTTTTCAAGATTTAATGAATCACTTTGTCGGCGTGGTTACCTAATATGTACACCAATGCCAAATTACACCTTTCTAGTACTGAACGTCTCTTAGCAACAGTCCGACAGACAGACACAGATGGACATGGCGAAACTTAAGGGTTCCTTGTTTACTACGGAACCCTAAAAAAGGCTGTTGGTGGTTAGAAAATTCCAACCTAAAGAAATTGCTATTACTTTGGATTTTTTTGACCCATGTGAACAACGGATCACAAAATTCCGTAGTAGATCTTCATAGGGTTGTTTTTTATACAAATAAATAAAATTGAAGTATCTGTTTGTAATATTAAAATAACCGCTTTTTACTAAATGCATACGGTACATATACCAAAATATTTTTTTTTTTTTAAATTTTTGTCTGAGACGTCTGTCTGTTTGTTCCGGCTAATCTCTGAAACGGCTGGACCGATACTAACGGGACTTTCACTGGCAGATAGCTGTTGTAATAGGGAGTAACTTAGGCTACTTTCATTTTAGATTTTCTTTTTTGTTAATATATATCTATAAAAATAAATTAAATTGTAGTGTCTGTTTGTAATATTAAAATAACCGCTTTTTACTAAATGCATATGGAAGTATTCACGGTACATATACCAAAATATATATTTTTTTAATTATTGTCTGAGACATTCGTCTGTTTGTTCCGGCTAATCTCTGAAACGGTTGGATCGATTTTGACGAGACTTTCACAGGCAGATAGCTGATGTAATAAGGAGTAACTTAGGCTACTTTTATTTTAGTTTTTATATTGAATATATATACCTATAATATAAGTCTTCTATACAAATAAATAAAATCGAAGGGTCTGTTTGTAATGTCAAAATAACAGCTCTTTACTAAATGCATATGAAAGTATATACGGTACTTATTACAAAAAACTTTTTTTTTGCTGTTTGTCTGTCTGTTTGTTCCGACTAATCTCAAAAACGGCTAAACCGATTTTAACAGGACTTTCACTGGCATATAACTGATGTTGTAGGAGTAACTTAGTACTTTATTTTAGAAAAAGCTACGCGGCTGAAGCCGCGGGCAGCAGCTAGTCACAAGTATATATGTGTGTGTGTGTGTGTAGTGAATGCGTTATTTCTAAGCGTGCGGCATCTTCCAATGCGGAATCCAAAGATCATGAGATACGGAGAAAAACAAACTGTTTGGAAATAATTTGATATTTATTGAAAAGAATCTGGAAAATCCAGTCAAGGGAAAATCGGTTTTCAAGTCGTTTCTGATATTCAACCTATTTTCTATACACCAAGAATAAAACCTCACTCAACAGAACTTTTGACAACACACAAAAAAAACAAAACATCACCTGACATGATTAGAAAGCATGGAAAAATACAATAAAATGTAGTAAGAGACAGAAAAAAAAACACGTTCAAAATGCGCGATTCCGGATGTGACTTGCAGATAAAACCCTCGTTTCCTAGAAGCCAATTCGAGTCAGCTACGAGTTTGGACGAAAAGGCTTCGTCTATTATCAGCAGCTGCAGGATCTGCCTGTCTTCCATCCTGGACCCTGCAGCCTTGACGTGCGGTCACAGGTTTTGCGAGAAGTGCCTGACGCAGTACTGGCGGATACGGGAGAAGCCGGATTACATCGTGTGTCCGCTGTGCCGGGCTTGCGCATTCAACGTGGATTTTGCTAAGGTATGTGAGCCTATGTCTAAGAAATAAGAGAATAAACTGTGAGAGGTTGTGTATAGTTGTACAGAGTACAGTACAAGTAGTACTTATAGTTACTTGGTAAAAAAGGTAGTTTTTAAACAACTGTCGTTCTTCTAAATGCTAATTATAGAACTGTTCGGAACCCTAAGTGGCAAACTGTAGATTCTTTGTAGACCAACTATATTCAGAATTTTAAGGAAATACCGTGTTCCTGACTGAAACTGTCTTTTGTAGCTGCACTGAAACAGAATTACTACAGATTCTGTTGAACATATTAATGTATGTACAATTATATGTATGTACAACCTATTTCACAGAGAGAAAAACGAGCATCAACCGAAGACTTCAGAAAAACTTTCTCAGAAATGACCAACATTAATGAATCAGACGTCAACAAAGCAATGGTATTTTGCTTCAAGATCAGTGTCCTTTTACCCGCTTTGTACTGTTTAGTGAAATGGCTCAAGATACCATTCATAGATTTGTTCACCAACATACGTAACCATCTAACAAATTGAAATTGTGCAAACATGTTCAGCTATAGTATTGTCATAGTTAATTTAATATTTATAATAAAGAAGCAAAATGCAAAAAAAATATTATTTTGTTTTCACTTAGCTCCTTTGAGGATGGTGGGCACTACAATATTTTTCTTATTTATGGTTAATTTATCCAGTGGTTTAATATTTGCACATATTATTAATTAACTGGTAAAGCTTTCCTGTTTTTCTTTCCCTTTCCTTTCCTGAGATCATGGACAGATTTTCTTTTTATATTCTACTAGCTTTACCCGGCTCAGCTTCGCACGGGTAGCACTAAGTATCTACCTTACCTACTGCCTTCATTCCAAATTTCAGTTTTATATACTTACACAAAATTCAAATAATATTCATAGCAAGCCTGGTACTTTTTGTGTCAAAATTCATTCCAAATTTCAGCTAGCTGCGCCCCACTGTTTCACCCGCGTAAGCCTCGATCCCGTGGGAATATATTTTAAGACCTATTCTCAGACCTACTGAATATACACTCAAAATTATATAAGAATTGGTCAAGCCGTTTCGGAGGAGTTTTGTTACAAACACTGTGTCTCGAAAATTGTATATATTACTAGATTGCCTTAGAGACTTTATAGGCATGTTTGACCTTTATACATTTATCTCATCTGATGTGGTCATTACCTCGTTTTATTTTACTGGTTATATGACATGTTGTAGTATGTACTTATTTGGTGAAATTTTGAGAGAGAGTCCAGGACTGGACAGGAACCAGGGACAGATATCTCAGAATTTTGCAACACTTTTCTTGTCATTTGATCGTTCATTATTTTTGTATATAGCACTTACGCTTCTAGTAGGTGTAGGAGCACTAGGAGCAGGCACGTTGCGGCTAGGCTGGTTACTCTTCAGGTCAGCTCTCTGTCTCGCAGGTGTCATGGCACCCCGTAAGTTGGAGCGAGGGGTGCTCAGGGAACTGGGTGTACCATAGTTGAGAGGGGAGCTCATGTCTATGTCTGTACCTGAATAAATAATAATATTTTCACGTTATTTATAAGAACTTAAGCTACTGTTCTGTAGTACATAATAAGTAATAATACAATAATTTTCCCAATGCTGGGACACAGGCTTCCTCTCGGTGAGAGGGAGTGGCCCGTAATCCACGACGTGGGTCCAGTGCGAATAGGTAGATGTCACATGTCTTCGAATTTTTCGTTCTAGGACATGCCGGTTTCCTTACAATGTCAAATTTCGTTCACCGTTTTAAGAGCAGTGGTGATGGAATAATTTACAAAAAGTACAACACGTGTTTGGGTTCCTTTGGGACCTACAACTAGTATGTCGCGTACGTTACCACTGGGACACCACTGCTCAGTTCTTATCAATACCATGAAGATGTGGGCAATTAATTAAAAAATAAATAATTTTTAAAAATCGGTGTTCTTGAAACACCAATTAATGAATTTTCCATGAATGATACAGTCAGTGAACTGCTTAACCGACCCCTATTCCCCTCTTCTTCTTTGTAAGAGGGGTTAGGTAATACAGCATACTTACCATACATGAGGAAAAGATTTTTAAAACTATACATAAAAATGTACACAACATGCACATTCAATTAGAGCTTACACAATAATGTCAAGTATAATAATCAAATATATATATTTAGGTTTTTACATACAATAAGTAGTAATTATGTAGTATCAGCAAACAGACAAAGGTAATAACTAAATAAGATTTGTAAGAATGAACAATGTACAAAAGTAACTGGGGCATAACTACACAAGCATAATACAGAAGTGCTTACAAGTAATTTATGGAATTTGATGATCAATAATTCACAGTTTATTTGTTGAAAGTACTCAATCTATGATTATTTCTAAAGTAAAAAATTGTGATGTTACGAGATATTTTGGTTGTTGTTTAACTTTTTAAGAAAACAAGCATCCATTGGACCTTCCCAAACTAGATTTTTTTTTTTAGAGCCAGCTATAATTCTGCTTATTTTTATAATTTATCATAAACCATTCGTTCATACAGTCAAAATCGTTTATAACGAGTTTGAAGGGACCGTCAGATTACGGTTGTTATAGCCGAGTCTTTATAACCAAAAACAATGTTAAGAACCGAACAAGCAAAAACGTCGTATAATTCGAGTCTTATAAGACTTAATGTTATATAATGGTTATATAGTGGTATTTAGCTAACTATTACGTTACATAGACGTTCATCACACGATGTTTCAGTCGCGTGACTGTAATATCTTATTATATTAGTTGAGTAAACGTTTTCAGGACTTTTTTCTTTTTTTTTGAGCGTGGGAAATCATCAAATAACTTCTCCCGCTCTGGGTGGAGCGGGAGGGTGTGTCAGACTCTTACTGACTAAAACCCACCCGTATTCCTTCCTGTTGCCTGTGTTGCGGGGGCCTCGGTGACCCATAAGTACCTTCCCGCGACCCCGGCAGGTAACTTATACAACATCCTCTATTGGTGTAAGTGCATTTTTTGAGTAAACGTTTTCAGGACTAACCGTATAATGCTATCGTCAGCCATGACGTCTATTGGACAATTTCTTGGTCCTATAAATGTTTCGGTTAAACAAAAGGTTTTCTAAGAGAACCGAGTGCAAGATATTTTATATCATTAAAAAGCTACATAAACGTTTTTACTTTTAGGGGAAAGTAGGGTGGCTTCGCACAGAGGGAGCATTCGCACAGTCACTGTATCTACCTAATGCAATACGTTAGCGCGGTTATCTTTGTGTGCGTAACTCCCACTCATACGCATTGACTACCCGCGGGGCGCGGCGGCGGTGCGGCCGGCGGCTTCATGGCGACGAGTCAAACAAAACGTGTTTTCGCGCCGCGTAAGTATTTTTTAGACTCAATTTTAAACTTTTTTATCTCTCGTAAATTTTGCTCAAATTCTATAGTTATTTGTTTTAGTTGACGATTGTATGAGTTAGATTACTTATAATTAATAATTTTGGTTTGACGTTTACTGTTTTTTTTACTGTTGAATAAATTTGTTGTTAGTTTGGGTTGGGGCACCTTCGTACACTAGTGTGTGGGGTAGGTACGTACAGTGTACGAATGTACCCCTTGTAGTTTTGATAATCTGTTATCAAAAAATATTTTTATTTCAGAGCCATGCCGCGAGTTTATAAGAAAAAAGGGACAAGATCCCCCCTTGGATTCTCCGTCAGCATCACCATCTCTGCTATCGCAACCGTTAGACTAGTTAGATTCCGTTGTTAATTCACCATCGACGTCAGCCTTAGGACTGATAACACCGGAAATGATCCGACCCTATCCAAGTGGATAAAAATGGCGTCAAAAAGTCCAGGCAAGGAAAACTTCCTGGAAAATCAAGAATTTATACAGAAACTTGAAAAAAATAGGCTAGAAGAAATAGAAAAAGCAAAAGAGAAAAAGAAACAAGAGCAAGATAGAAAAAATAGAGCTAAGGAGATGAAGCGGGCGCTCAATTTGTTGTCAGAGACAAATATAACAGCTTTACCAAAAAGACAGAAGAAAACAATAGAGACTGATAGCGAAGATGAGACTGATATAAGCTTAAGAGAAAGTTCTTGTTCTCCAATCGAAGAAATGTCTGATGGGTCTAATTATGGAAATGTAATTATAGTTGTGACAGAAAACGTAGTGGAAGAAAGCTTCGTCTTGGTGAAGTTTGAGAAGAAAAACTCTGTTTTACATGTCGGACAAGTGGTAACAAAATACAGCCCCATGGAATACAAAGTTTCATTTTTGAGAAAGAAGCCAGGCGTCTGGAAATTTGTTTTTCCCGTTACCGAAGATGAAGGAACCGTTTATTTATCAGATATCGTTTTAATACTCCCGCAACCTAAATCAGCTTCTACGGCAAGAACTGCTAAATCTTCAGTTTCGAAAAAGACCTTTCTGGGTATAATGTGCAATGACAAATAGTTATTGGAGTAAATTATAACATTATTATGTTAATGTATAAGTTATAAAATATTGATTATATTCCTATAAAAGAATAATAAGATTAATAATTATAAAATACACGTAGATTTATATGCTGATTCAATAAGACTGTTAATTTTGATCTCAATTAGAGGTATTTTTAAGTAATAATGTTGTTATTTAGTATATATTTTAATAAAGGTATATATTTTTGTATAATTCTCTTTTTTTATTACTGCGTACGAAGGCTCCCTACCATGTACGAATGTGCCCTACCCTATATACGAAGCTACCCCACGAGTGGGGTGCATTCATACATTTCCCATCTTTTGGAAAAACTGCCATTGCTCAGATGTCTTGCATTGAATCAATATTGATGTTCACCATTATTGTAGCGAGATACCTAGGTAATGTACCAGCGTCGTGATTATTTGAAATTACTATTAGTTTTTTTTTTACAAGGCTCAGAGTAAAAACTGTACGAAACCACCCCACCTTCCCCTATATACCAGAGCTATTTTGGGATAAATATTAATATGGAAGACTAACAAAGACGTGTATGCGACTAAAATGTTGAATTTCAACAGTTATATATCAGTAGAATTTTAAATCATTTAAAGGTCAAACCCACAGTTTAATTAAACCCTTACCATTGTTTTGTCATACAAAAGTTATTAAATCCCACATGAAGAGTTCCGTTCAGTATTAAGATCGAGCAAAAAACGCCGAAAAAAAAAACACGTTTCTTGTATGAGGACCCTCTTTAATTATTAACTATTATTATTACTTTTAAAAACTTTTTATTAATTTTTTGCTACAGCGGCAATAGAAATACACAATCCGTGAAAACTTCAACTGTCTACCTATTACGGTTCATGAGACACAGCCCGCTGACAGACACACGGACGCATGTATGGTATGGACAAACAGAGGAGGCTTAGTAATAGACTTCCGCAAATGAAAACATATTTTTAATAATTAACTAAAACCATTGAATTAAAAAGGTCACAACAACACATATATACATCTTCATAAAACTAAATTTCCCTGTAAAAAAAAAATACCTATCCTATCACACTAATTTAAATAATGTCGGCACAAAATAGATATTTTGTAATCATTGAAATTTATTTGATTTACTTTTTTCTGTTATTCTTTCATACAATATTTAACATTCAAATCAAAATGGTTGTTGTTGAGACGTTTTTTGACAGTAGTCCAATGTATCAGACACTTAAGGGTCTCATCACAACCAGTATGGGACTGTAAAGTCGGTCTTTATACTTTTATTTAACTTGTTTAACATTCAGCGGTCATTGGCTGACTTCTATGTAACTACTAAACGTAATATTGTTGTGTAATTTGGGCCTAATTTGCGTTTTATAAATGATTATATTTACGCTTATACAATCAATTTTAAAAGACTAACTGAAACTAACTAACTATTAAAAAACATCATTTAATTGGGAAAACATGAATGCTGGGACCTTAATAATTAATTTCATCATAATAACTGGTACCTTTTTAGCCTACATCATGTCATAGCACACTAAACACTAGTAGTTAAGTAAATTGTTACTAACCCTATGGATTTTGTCTGATATAAAAGATTTATTATTATTAATATTTATAGCTATTTTGGTCAGACCATTAGGTCTGCTTAAAGTAATTGCCTGTGGCATACCATAAGTTAAAGCAACAATAAAATTTTTTTGTTTCAATTTTTATGCATGCCACAGGTCAGACACTTGTATCGTGGGGATGGGGCTTTAATTGTTGCTTTTGCCCCATTTTACGCAGTCGTTATTTAGTTTATTGATAGAAACATACCAAGTGGACTGGAAGCTATGGCACGAGCTGGTGATGTGCCGAATGCTTCACCGGGGGTGCGCGGCGTTCTCCTAGGAGTCCCGGGCGACTGTGGGGTCCTTCGAGGAGTACCAGGGGTTCCATCTGAAAATTAAGTTTATTTTCCTTTAAATGAAGTATTAACGACACATAAAAATCATATCACAGTCACCTAAAAAGCAGGTGAAAAAGAAGTATCAAAATGAAAATTCTCATTGTTCTTTGACAGATACCAAATAGTGCTGATACCGTATTTCAGTCATAACAACAAGTTACTTTTATTGATTGAGACCTAATTATCTTCATTTGTACAAAAATAACATAGAAGTATATACTTTAGAATAAGTAAAACGTACTTTTTGAAGGAGTGCCGGAGGAACGCTGTGGTGTTTCTGGAACAACGAGTTGTTGCGACGACCTGGTCCTCCGCGACGGTGTTGGAGCATCTGACGACGCCTGTGATGCCGGGCGCTTTGATGGAGTGGACATTTTTTTCTTTCACACTAATCACAGAACTAATTATTACGTTGTTTTCAGAAATATGATAAACAAACGCGGCGTACGCACAATAGGTTACTTTTCATTTGGCGCGAAATATTGACACTTGACAGACTCTGTGCTTGACAGCGACAGTCTTTTTTTTAATACTTTAATGGCGGTGAGACCGTTTAGCCATACAGCAACTGTTAATTTGCATTTTCCACAGAAGTTTCCACACAGTTTCGGAAATTGGAATCGATTACCGCTTTTTTTTTTTAAGCAACAGAGACGTAACTTCAGATCAAAGCAATGCCCCAGTGCAATGAGGAAATTGGGCCCCCGTTACTAAACCATGTAGTCACAGATGTCTCTGTCCTCACTCCCTTTACGGCCGGAGGGATGATCGTCTGGTGAGAGCAGCTCGTTAAATCGAACCTATATGGTTCGATTTAAAAAAGGAAAGAACAAAAATATTACGAAGACCAAATCCTAAGTACGAGAAATCAGACATATTCTCCCTTCAAGAAGAATATACCTACTTTAGAATTGACTAACCAATTCCAGGGATTCGAAAAATCGAACCTAGATACCTATCAGATAAACGAGCTGTTAAAGCAAGGCCGTAACGGAAACTACACGAAATAAAACACCTCGGCAATTTGCGCACAAAAGAAGGTAAACTGACACCTGAAACCTTGGCTTTTAATGAACAAAGAATATCCATGCAATAGTACACCATTCTACATCAAAGAGCAATAAACCGAGTTAATCGGCAGATAATTAGAGCAATTAAAAGGGACCCTCGTAAACATAACACAAAAATAATTACAAATACAGTAGAACAGCATAATGGTCCGAAAATATTTTTGAGGAAAATAAATACAAGAAGTGCAAATCAATAGCAAAAGATGGTCGGTTTGCTTAATCAATTATTAAATATCGTGGAGAAATTCTACGAAGAGCTATTGGTTCTGTCGATTTTTAGGCACAAGCCTATAAATCGACAGAACCAATATCGCCAGGTAACAGAAGCTCTGAATGTCTACCAAATATTATGGCTTGCGAGGTAGAAAAGGCACTTACGCAAATACAGAGTTGAAAACACCTGGTGAGGACGGTAGCATGGTTGAGTTGCCAAATGTTGGTGGTCAACCCGTACTACAAGTTCTTGTAAAACAGTTTTACAGCGTCCTCTTCCGTGCCACGCCGCCAAATGCTTGGAAGTAATGTTAGGCGACGATAGCTATCCTACATAAGATAGGAGACTATTCATACCTTAGCAACTACCGTCCTTTATCTCTCCTTTCTTAAATGTATAAGCTGTTTGCCAAAACTATATGCGACCGTCTCAGCCGCCAATTAGACGATTGCCAGCCCGTTGAATAAACCGGTTTCCAGAGTGGTTTCTCCAGCATCCACACCGTAAAACAGTTGGTGGAGAAGAGTTCAGAGTCGTCGTCGACGATGCGAAGCCATTCGACAGCGTCGAGCACTGGGTCGTTATCAATTCTCTCCATCGCTGCCGGATCGACGCTTGGTATGTATTTAGATTCATCTATTCAAGGAGCAGTACGATGCGGCAACAATGCAGATCATATTGCATGAACATACACTGCGGCCCGAATACCGTTTTTCGACACCACACCTTTTCAACCAATATGTCCTACCAACAAAGAGCTACGGTGCCGAGACATTGACGATCACAAAGGAGACTATCCACTGCATACGAGTAACACAAATGACCATGGAGCGAGCTATACATGGCATAACCATAATAGACCGAGTGTGTAACATCGAAATCCGTCGTCGATTGAAAGTCTAGGACCGACGTCGCGGACAGAGCGATGTGCCTCAAGTGGAGTTGGGTAGGACATCTAGTTAGACCTGGAGATGGCCGATGGTGTAAAGCAGTGACCGAATGGCAGCCAAGGTTAGGCCACAGAAACCGGTCGTCCAAAAGCGCGGTGATGTCGTCAAAGTTACGGGAGTCACCTAGATGTGGGACGCACGGAAGTATGGCATAAAAAAAGGGGATTGATTCCGGGCTGAAAGGATGATGATGTTGATGTTACTAAGCCTGTTACCCATATCCCCATCATGATTTTTTTCAAACTCAAATTGTCAACGTTTGCTGTTTTCTTCGTATATATTGTTTATTATTTATCTATTTATTACATAAAAAAAGGGTAACAGAGAAACTGACTAACTGACATATCAGCGCACAGCCCAAACTACTGGGACTAGAAACATGAAGTTTAGTACAAGGCAGGCAAGGCAGGGTTCCTTTTATGATGAAGGCGAGCAGTAAGAAGGGGTTTTTGGAAATTTGAGCTTTAAGGAGGAGAAAAGAGAACTACCCTGTTTTTACCCCCTTAACCGATAAAGCCCCAATGGCTCCGAATAGGAGCCCTCGCGGCGCGCGATTTGAAAGTAGTTATCGAATAAAAATGTTTTTTTTTAGATTGAGAGATGACGTTATTGAGCCACGGGCCTGAGCGGTTAAAGCTCAAATTTTATGAATAATATTATTTCTTGGGTTAATAAACCTGGCACGAATGTTTAGCAAAGTGAATATGTAATTAAGTCGTTATTCGTTTTTTAAAACTACGTCTGAAACGCGCTTTAGGTGGTATCAAAGTTTGTTTTGAACATTTCTAACGCGCTGTCGGATTAACTCAATTTTACTGTTGGCTTCGATTAACTCGAAAATGTTTAAGTTAATGTTCAAGTCAAATAATAGAAACGTAACTAACGATTTTTTTACACTTTATATAAAAAATGTCTTTCTATAAACTTAAAACTTTGCCCGAATTCGGGTGAAGTGGCAACATCTGCCTAGTCAACAAGGCACTGGCCTTTTGACTAGGCAGACGACCCGGCTCGGGTACTGAGTAGGCCCCTAAACACCGCAAGCCCGAGTGCCCCACCCCACTTTGTACCTTAGTAATTACGCCACTGAAAATCGACTATCATCGATATTCCCAGCAGAGGTATAAAATTCCCATAATCAATTTCCAGATAAAACCTAAGAACTAATCGCCTAAATGAAATTGTCTCTGGATTGAGTGACCACTCTATTGTTGTCAACTTTCCATAAACCAGACAAATATCTTTTTTAAATCAATTGATCGTTCATTCACCGCTGATGTTTTTACGGTGTTATTTTATGATAATAAATAAATATAACGATAATTGCGAAATAAAAGCGATTGTGATGCTCAGCAGTATTTAAAATTAGTGCAATAAAATTATCAGAACCAATGTTCTATGCTAAAATATTGATTGGCGTTGTAAAAGCTATCTTTGTGCAATCTACCTGCATCGTAGAAAATATTTTCGTGAATAATTATCTTTGACGGGACAAATAAGATACGTTTTAAATGGACAATTTAAAGTGTGTACGCATTATTGCGTATTACGTATGTTTACTTGTAATTCAGCGGTTCTCCCACAAGGACTGAAGATATTTTGGTAAGTATCGGTAGGTACCGCGATGATTCATTTTATCTCTGCGTGCATTTCCATTGTAAAGGTCCTGGATAGGGTGCTCGCGATTAATATTTAACCAGACGGAACTCCGCGCATGATACACAATTATCACGCTGTATGAATATAATGCGCATAAAATGCAAATTAAGGGGTACCTTTTTGTCTAATAAAAATAATAATAGTAGGGTAGAAATCTAGAATTTAAAAAATCCCAGCTCATCATCCTTACAACAGCAGCCAGTAGTGTGGCTAAGGAGCCAGGGGTTTATAGAACAGGTAAGGTTTTAAAAGGCCTAAATAAAATAAATGTTATTGTTTATGAAATTATGACTGAAACAAGAAAAACATTGCTTCATCATAAAACTAATCAGTTTGTAAATATATTATAATTTCCAAGATATTTAATGGTATGAGATATAATATGAAAATAACTAGTAAAGTTATGGTTTTTCATAGAATCAATAACAACATGGCCTTTTCACTTTCCCTCTTCAAAGTTCAAGGTAGAGTTACAATATTGATCTTGAGTCTAGAGACTTTCCTTCATAATTAAAAAAAAAAAAATAAGCACAACACAAAACAGCCTTACATTTTTATTTTTAGAACCGCAATTCTATTTTTAAATCTATGATACATAATTTTCTTATTTTTACCTGGTTTCCAATATGTAACTAATAAAAATTATAAAATTGGAAGGCAGGTATGTTCCCAACCATGTTTTAAAATTCTAGGTTTTTGTCCTGCTTATAATCATGACCTTAATCCAATTTCAAATAAATAAAAATAATTTTACTCATTCATGTTTGCATGCTGAGCCATTGAGGTGAGAGGTCAGTGACCTCTGTTGCAAGGCAATGTACAAATTTTTTAATAACTGACATATGATGAGATTTGAATAGTCATCATTTTGATGTAGTAATGCAATCTCTAGTGCTTAGATTCTTGAAATTGTATTAGTTTTAATTTTTTCATGTTTTTTTTTTTGTTATAGAGACAATGCATGTAAGAAAGTTAAAAAAAAAATCTATTTAAGTTAAGCTCAACCTCATTAATTTACAAAACACAAATACCTAAGTCCAAATGATGACTGATAAATTATTTAAATGATCTGAGCCCCTTTTCAGAAATATTCATAGTTGAAGACTTGAAAATGAGGAGTCTAGCTGCAATATTTAGACTTAGTCTATTAGTACTAGTTTTGAATATCCAGATCTGTGCAATCATAACTTGCTACGTAAGAGAATCAATGACCTCAGTGGGTCAGTGCAAGGTCTTTGAAGAGAATTGCATTGGCACGTGAGTCAGGCAATTTAGTAATATAATGAAGATTTTATTCAATTTTATATGTTCTGATCTTATTGTTGTATAAAATCTTATAAGTATTGTATATATACAACAATAAAAAAATATAAATAGTTTGTGTGCAAAATATATATATTTACATAACATCATGCCTGTCATCCCCAAAGGGTAAGGCAGAGGTGTACCATATATTCCATTCACCCACATTTCACCAGTAATGTTTGGAAATTAAATTGTAGTTTTTTATTCAAATGTGTTATATATTAGAACAGTATCAACCCCTATTTGTTTCATGTGAGCTTGAAACCTTTTGATGATTGTGTGTACTTGTTCTGTACTCAATTTTAGTATTAAATAAACTACATAATTGAAAACATTGTGTTATGGTCTAACTGAATTGTAATACCTTAGTATCAGTTAATGATTCTTAGTAGCTTTACCTGTAGTACACAGTGCCTATTAAATAAATATACCTATTATTAATGTGTAGAGCATTTCTTGACTACACAAAATAATAAATTAACTCTGTTTACAAAATGCTATTGATTTAATAATTCAATTTTATAAATCTTCGTAATTTGCCGTCATTTATTTCAAGGCAAAATATTTGTCTTAATTCTCCCCCATGAAACCGATTTATGTTTATAAGAGAGCTCCAGGCCAAGTGTTGATTAAGGAAAACTATTGATTTCTGTAGCTCTGTGTAAGGGGGCATATTTCTCGTAATCTCAAGCAAGGTAATCCTGCCTACCCTTCGGGATGCGAGATCGCATGCGCCAAGCGCTGTTCACCCCTCATGCGGACTCCGCAATTATATGTATATATAACTATATTACCGTACTACGCATCTACGATACCTACAATACGTGAAACGTATCGAACGGATTCTATTTGGCCATGTTTTTCTTTTTAATAAAATTAAAAAGAAAGTCTCGAAAGAGTCTCGTAACTCGACTTTGGAGTCGCGTATCGCAAATCTAGAGTCAAATTATTATCTAGGGCGTATCAGCTGCTTTCCGTCCCACGCTTATAGAAAAAAATATAACCGAAATGGGTAACTAAGATACGCTTATACTAACGATACTGCCTGCACCCTTCTAATTTTATCTATGCGTAGAGATGGTTGCACGTACATTTTATGAACTAAAAGCTCAGCGTTTTCTTCCGCTAATTTTATACAACAACAAAGTCTGTAAACAATTTTAAGACCTTTTTCTGAGACCAAAATCGATTCAGTCCTTTTCAAGATCAGCACGAAAATAGAGAGGGAACTTTTTCTATTACATGTCCCGATCATTTCTAACGAACGAGGAAAAATCAATACCATAGAGGGCGCACAGTCATTTTTTTGTAACGATTCTGGCAACGCATGATGCATCACTAATGTTGCTGTTGACCCTACCACTTATGCAAACGGGTGAGTACACCGAATAGTTGACGCACAAAACGTGCGATCGAGAAACCTTAGTTTAACTTAAACCTACGTCAAGTGTGACGTAGGTAATAATTTGTGAAACAAAGTTTAAAACTGGAGAAAAGGTCAAGTGGTTTGAACCTGAAAAGTTCTGCAGGTAGTTCTTTTTACTCAAAAGTTTTACTTGACTATCTGGTAATTTGCATTTGTGTTTCAAACTTTCTTCATTAATTTTCGTGTCAAAATACGTATTAACCAAAATAAGTATAAACAATAAACATGGCTTAAAGTTTGATCATTCACTTATTCCAAGAGTAGTCTGGCCGCTTTGGGTTAAGTTAAGAGAAAGCCTAAGGCACGTAGCTTCTTTTTAGGGTATAAACAATAAACATGGCTTAAAGTTTGATCATTCACTTATTCCAAGAGTAGTCTGGCCGCTTTGGGTTAAGTTAAGAGAAAGCCTAAGGCACGTAGCTTGTTTTTAGGGTATAAACAATAAACATGGCTTAAAGTTTGATCATTCACTTATTCCAAGAGTAGTCTGGCCGCTTTGGGTTAAATTAAGGCGCTGACAAGACCCAATTGACCAAAATAGTCTTCTCTTAAGAAAGAAAATTGCCAAATCTGTATAGTTTGTGGTAGCGGAAAAAATATATGTTAATTTTGAACATATTTCCCAGATCTTGGTTGTCACCAAAACACGTTTTGAAAAAAATCTCGATACAAACTAACGTTAAACTAACCTCTTACCTTGAGTTCTAATCCAAAATATCTGTATTAAATATCAACTTAAATTACGTATTTAATTAATAACAAGTACGTCTTATTCTAATGCAGAACTTGGTTGTTTTTTATTTTCGATTACTCAACTCAATTCTGAGTAAATAGATAATTACTTCATATTTTGCAATAAATGACAAGTGTTTTGTCGTCGCGTTTCTCTTTCTTTTCTATGCAATCTGACAGTGACCGCGGTTTAGGTGTTGTCAGCGTCTTAAGAGAAAGCCTAAGGCACGTAGCTTCTTTTTAGGGTTCGGTAGTAAACAAGGAACCCTTACAGTTTCGCCATGTCCGTCTGTCTGTCTGTCTGTCTGGCTGTAGCTCAGAGAGGCTTAGTACTAGAAAGCTGTCATTTGGATAGGTATACATATTAATCACGCCGACAAAGTGCTAAAATAAAATCTAGAAAAACATTTCTTTTCACATTACGTAATGTGGGGATGATATTTATTTTTCTCGTCTACTCCATGGTGTGGGTATCGTTGGATAGGCCGTTCAAAAATATTGCGAGTCTGTGAACACCATTTTTCGATTCAAGGATCCGCTTGCGTAATATTAAGCAATAAAGTGTTAATTTTTGTTAGAGTCAAGTGTCCCCTCCCCCCCTGCCAGCTAAATGGTTGTAAATGGAGATGTGAAAAAATTCATGGCAGTAATACATATAATAAAATTAAAATGAAAACTATCACAGCAAAGTGGGCTCTGCAAGTTAACTAGTAATAGTCGAGCAACATAAATTTGCCGTTGGAGAATTGACCGTGACATATATCGATGTATGGGAGAACATGTTTTTCAACTGCAATGTTAAGTTTGTTCTTGGGATAAATTCTTCCCAACTACGGAACCCTTCATTGTGCGTGGTCCGACACGCACTTGGCCGGTTTTTTAGGTCTGCTTTAAGCTCTGCCTAAGAAAGGGAACATTTAAAATGTCTAATCTAGTTGTTCTAACACCAGCACTAGTTTATGAATGTGAAATCAATTGATAAAATATTTGATAGGCTAACAGAATGCGGGTCAGCAATGATCCATCTATTCTGAACCATTAGTAAGTAGAATATTTCAGACTTTTAGGGCCGCATCGAATAACATAACATTTAAATAACAACATCGACCTCGCAGATTTTTGCAATGCGATGCGAATTCGCAGTTTTGTGTGGGAGCCCTTAGCAGCTCCCACTAAGATTTCGCCCTTTCTCCTAAACTCGTCATCAAGGATCTTCAAGAAAGCTTTAAACATGTACGTCTCAAATATTCCTTTGTTTGATAACTACGAAAATACCGATGATATCAGTGGTTTTGATAATCGAGTTAAATGTTATTATGTTTTTAAAGCTGAGTCATTACTTGATTTCCATAGCGTTATATCAGGAATTATTTACGTATTTGCCTACCTTTCTATTATGTAGAATTGGGCACTTTAAAGATTTAAATTAAAAACCTATGATCTTCCTTTGTTGGCATTTCTTATCATTATTATTTATATGTATAATCTTACACAAGGTTATTTGAATGACAGCTTCTTAACCTAAGTCTAAGTTTAAAGACTAGGCTAGTAGCGTAAGCGTAGCGTAACGTAGAGAAAAGAAGATTCTCTAGATGGAAATCCGTAAATGTACAGAAAATCGTCGTATTAAGGTTGCACTAGTCGACGGCTCGAACGGCGTGGCGGCTAATATGTATGCTATTTAGTTTTATTTATTAAGTATTAATTTATTTAGTTTTTATTTTTTTTTTAATGAAATAGACGATGATTTGTAGCTAAAACTAGCGCCTAAAATTTCATGAACAGACCTTTGGGCGTATACATATTATGAAAAAACTACTGAATGTCTTATTCAAAATAAAGTTATTTGAATTCATGAATAAATTATCTATCCCTGTACAGTAACAATTTTGCCATTTTCATACTCCAGGAGTTAAGTATTTACGCCCAAAGATGCGTTAAAATTAGTTTTGAAATATGGAAGTTACGATGCTCATACATTTTAAACCAATTTTTAGGGTTCCGTACCCAAAGGGTAAAACGGGACCCCTATTACTAAGACTCCGCTGTTCGTCTGTCTGTCCGTCTGTCACCAGGCTGTATCTCATGAACCGTGATAGTTACAGTTGAAATTTTCAAAGATGATGTATCTGCCGCTATAACAACAAATACTCCGCTATAACAACAAATACTAAAAAACAGAATAAAATAAATATTTAAGGGGCTCCCATACAACAGACATGTTTTTTTTTTTTTGCCTTTTTTATAGATAATGCTACGGAACCCTTCGTGCGCGAGTCCGACTCGCACATGGCCGGTTTTTTTTAACTAGTTTCCGTGCAGGGCTAGATAATGACGAGATAAGTAGATATATCTATTAATGTAGACTCTAAACAGTGGTGTAAACTCCATACGACGTAAACACGACGTTAGTATGGAAGAATGACTGACTAGCGTAACCTTAAGAGTTTATCCCGTTGGGATAACAGCCGTTTCCTGTCCCGTCGAACACTTCCCAGCAAAGATTCATTGCATTCCGGAAATTCTGATCTAAGCCCTCAGGTCCTAAGATCCGCGTTTCTGGAATATGTATAACATGAAACTAGGGATTTCAGTAATCTGTTTACCCTCAAAATCTTATGTTTTAGAGAGGATAATAGTATAACTCGTAATCAAATAATATGAGTCTGTCAAACTAGAAATCCCAATTCGATATTAGTACACAGATGATTGGCCGGTCGCCTTTTACGACACCCGTAGGACGTGATGGGACGGTTTTCGGAGCCGGGACCACACGGCTAGTTTATTTATTTGCGTTTTGGGTAGTTGACGTGATTGAAGTTTTGGTAAGAAAGATTCGGGAATCATTATTCAAAAGTAAAATGAGTGGGTAAATCCAGAGAAAAATTACAAAAAAATCTCTAAAGTTGTTGAACTTTGTAGACCTTTGTATTGTAATTGTTATATGCAACCTTTGTCTTAAAATTGCAAGTTTACACAAACAAATTCAACTTGAACTGTAATTTTATCTAATCAGACTAATGACTACTTCTAATTCCTAATCTTCAGTGACTTAGGTCAAGTTCCATTACCGAATTACCATCAACACTTTATAGGGTTCCGTAGTAAACAAGGAACCCTTATATTTTCGCCATGTCCGTCTGTCTGTCTGTCCCCGCTTTAGCTAAAAGACGCTTAGTACTAGAAAGCTGTAATTTGGCATAGGTATACATATCAATCACGCCGACAAAGTGCTAAAATAAAATCTTGAATTTTTTATTTTATTTTATGGTATCTTCCTTGCACGTAATGTGGGGATGCTATAGATTTTCTCGTCTACCTCGTGGTGTGGGGTATTGTTGGATAGGCCGTTCAAAAATATTGCGGGTCTGAAAACATCACTTTTCGGTTCAAAGATCCGCTTGCGTAATATTAAGCATTAAAGTGCTAATTTTTGTTAGAGTCAAGTGTCCCCTCCCTCCCTGCCAGCTAAACGGTTGTTTATGAAGATGTGAAAAAATTAGCAGTAGTACATATAATGAAATTAAAAGGAAAACTGTCACAGCTAAGCAGGCTTTACAAGTCAACGAGTAATAGTCGACCAACTTAAATTAGCTTTTAAAGTTAGAGAATTGATATATCGATGTATGGGAGAACAACAAAATCAAAATCAAATCAAAATATTTTTATTTGATTTTGATTTTGTTACTAACTACAATGTTAAGTTGGTTTTTGGGATAAATTCATCCCAACTACGGAACTCTATATTGTGGGTGGTTCAACACGCACTTGGCCGTTTTTTTTACTTTTGCGACCTATCCACTAACATCTACGTTAGTCACGTCTCTAGAAAGCGTAGCAAACGAAGTTACGAGTATCATATTTCGTTTAGTCTTGAGACCAATCACCTGATGAATAAGATTCATTTATCTAAAATATATTACAACTGAAAAAAACGCGTGTAGCTTTAGAAACATCGGCTCTTGGCGATCTTATTTTGGTCATGCTGTAATATCTCCGTACATTCAGGTGCTGTATTTTTGCTAGTTTTTAAAGTTGATAACTATCATCATCTTCATCTACCTACCCTTCTCCCAATTAGGTTAGGTTCGGCTTCCAGTGTTACCGGATGCAGCTGAATACTAGTAGGTATGTTGACTTTGACCAGTAACTTGAAAACTAATACGATTTAAAACAAAGCTGTTTTTTTGTTTGGGTGGGAAATCAGCAAGTAACTTCTCCCGCTCTGGGTGGAGCGGGAGGGTGTGTCACACTCTTACTGACTAAAACCCACCCGTATTCCTTCCGTTGCCTGTGTTGCGGGGGCCCGGTGACCCATAAGTACCTTCCCGCGACCCCGGCAGGCATCGGTCCTAGTGGACCCCTACATTGTGGTGACGACATCTCTTTGAGGTGCGCGTGGAATACGACGCGCCGTCGACCCGGGCCTGATCCTTACCGGACGGTGAGCTACCCATTGCTCACCGTCCGCAAGCCCGAAAACAAAGCTGTTCACAGTATTATTGTTTTTGTTGTAAACTTGGTAATGTAAAATGAAACTTGGCTTGGGAGAAGTTATTTCTATGACTTCCCACCCAAAAAAAAAACTGCGGGGTAATTACCTAACGCACTTACAGTAGCAATGGCTTTCTTTTGACAGTTCAACATCCATTGCGTTGTTTACTTTAATAAGCCGACAAATTTTTCGAATATGTGAAGCAATGGATTAGCAATATCCTTCAAAATCATTCAGATTGTGATTAAAGCAATTAGGGTGCTGGTTCATTCAGGTAGATTTCTCCGGCTCTGTACAGCGATGCTCAATGTTTTAGATTTGCTGACCTACCTGAATTTACCTGAAACTATATCGATTTGCTCCAAACTTGTACTTTTGTAAAACAAAGATTTATTTCACCCCTCTTGTTGGTTCTAGCAGTGAGCAGTGGTGGCCCAGTGGTAACGGCCGCGACTTACGAGTTGTTCGTCGTAAGTTCGATTCGAACCCTGACAGACGCTTAACTATGTGTAAATTATTTCATCACCACTGCTCTCAAAACGGTGAAGGAAAACATCGTGAGGACACCGGCATGTCCTAAAACCAAAAATTCGAAGACATGTGATATCTACCAACCCGCACTGGGCCCGCGTGGTGAATTACGGCCCACTCCCTCTCACAGAGAGAAGGCCTGTGTCCCAGCAGTGGAAACATTATAGGCTGATTATGTGTTGGTTCTAGCTTCGGAATATTAAAATGGTTACGATTTTGGTTAAAGGTTTGCTTCAATTCATGTTGGTTTCTGTAACTTCGTGACTCTGTTTTCTAACAAACATTATGTGTTGTTAATGAGTAGGTAAACTAAAATGACAACATGGAAACTAAAATCTAACTGATTTTTGGACCAAAATTCTGGTGCTTCTCATCCCTATACCTATTTCATTTGCTAGCTGCGTACAAAAAGTAATCATTTAGCAATGTTAACCACTGCGCTATAAGGAAGGGCGGTTGGGCGCGGAGCTGTGAAGCAGCGTCGTAACATGCCCGATCTGCGCAAACCTATTGTTTCATACCCACAAAAAAAACGCCACCTTTCATCTTTTTTACTACAAATGTACAAAGAATGTTACCTGCACTTAGAAAACGGTTTGTGGGCGTAATGAAAGGTATATTGTACATATTTACAATTTCAATGCACCTGTATTTATTTTATTAGTGTGTGTACAGCGTAGTAACCTTTTGTACTATAGATTTCTAGGTAGGTATCCTAGGTACCTAAGTTGTCATTGTTTGGTACTGATATTACTGTTGATTATGATGTCTATGAGTGATTTCCGTCATGCGTATTCCTCGGGTCTATAGTTAGATGTTTATGTGCGTGGCGCGTCACTCACTGTGAGTGTTATCTTGTGCGTAAAATGGCGTCAGAAGTCCATAGTCTACGGTCTCTATTCCGGGCAGTCTCTTTCAATCGACTCTCGTTATCTGCGCAGCATTTTGGATACCTAATACCCAAGAACATAATATTTATAATTGGTTTTTACATAGGTCGTATTAACTCTATTTGCCTATTTTTTTTTTTAATGTTTGTCATCCACTTTGTTGACAAGATTCCCGAAACAAAGATAAAAATCAGTAACAGTACTTATACTTTTTGTCATTAAAAGCGACATAAAAGTAACAATGGCATCTTCAAATTGTCACTGCACCTAATTAGTGTTATTTATTTCGTTCCAAAGTTATTCAAGAATCTTTTCAGCGGAAGCTGTTTTTATTTTTATTCCGTCTTTATCCTTCCCTACATTATTGTTCGTGAAAATATCGTACCCCTTTCAGCCAATCCTTTCGCTGTAGGTATCTGAATTTCTCCCGTCAACGCTTTCAAGCGTGTTTAGGCTAGTTCATTGCTTTCATTTAGGGTTTTAAGGACCTACACTATCATCGATTTTGCTTTAATTAACCGCAAACATATCTTGACAATTATTTCAGACACAGCTTAAACTATTTATTTTATTCTAATGAATTAATGTGTTGCAGAAATTGAAATACATCGTGAAATTATTTCGGAATTGGAGCAAAATATTTATCTAGTTTTGGTTCACAATTGATAGCGTTCACAAAGGAGTCTTTCTATCTTTTATTACACCATTTTTATCCGTGATTTCGCCCTTCACAGAAAGTAAGAGCAGCTAGGGAAGGCATCGATTTTCGGCACCCTACGCACTTCTATAAAGTTCGGGGAGCGCGGGGGCGTCAAGATGGCCGCGGTAGGGACCCAGACCTGCCTCACGCGCACTCGCCTCACAAGGTCACGGTGCATGCGGTGCCACCGCTGCATCTACCAAAATACAAAATATAGATAGTAAGGAAATAGTTTCTGTCTCTTTCTTTTCTATGACAACTACGTTGGTCTCTGTTCCACATCCGCTCGTTGATTTGTACTTTTCCATAGTGATTGATGCTCTTTAGAGTTGATTTCGGTTGTTCAAGTAAGTTCTGAACCTAGATCCTGTGTTTTTGATGAATTTTATTTATTCATCATTATTTAGGCAATCTCTCGCGAATACAATATCCACGCTCAACAAGCCACTGTTAAAAACATTAAGTTCGTGCAAAGATACCCTATGGTAAGGCAACAGAGAGCATTGAAACAAATTCCAAACACTTGCGAAATTCTCTTTGACTACCGCGTCCATAGTCCCGTCCCTTGCCAACCCTAATCATAGCAAACCTCCTTATCTAAATTATGGAAAATTTTTGGAATGCGACACAGAGCTTCTCTATCGCACCCGCGCCTATTAAGTGTTGCTATCTCACTCACTCTCTACCTACGATATCACAAGGGGTAGTGGTAGGGCGCGCACAAAAGATTTTGGGATGGATTTTTTTTCGCAAACTGCACCATATGAAAAGATTCAGTGCAACCATCAGTTCATCGCAGAAGCATCGATAGGGTGCGCTTCTGCGTCCATTTTGTTATTAGTTAATTCATTTATTTTTAGGTAAAATTTATATCAGTTGTTGTGTTTGTGATAGTGACAGCAATTTGCTGAATTTCAAACAACATTTACGTTATGTTCCTAGTGTTATTGTTATAATTGTGAGTACAAATGTTAATAAATTAAAACTGGTGCTTTAGTGCGTGTAGGTGGGAATTATTAATTTAACTCCTGAGAGCCAACTTCTTAGACATGTATCTTCTTTTTGTGGAATTTCAGTCGGCAGCGATCACATACCTAATTAGATTTTAAACTTAAACTTCATAGAAAAACCATGTGGTATTTTACGTACAACAAATGGTGTCGCACTTCCCAATCTCCAAAACCGTCGATGATTATTAATACCTCCCAGTGTTTCACGAAAATAACACCGCGTTTGTTTGTTACAGTTCTGATGACGTAACGAAAGACGCGAAGAATGACGTCGTTCGCTAACTTGACGCAGTCGCTAGCATCGAGCCTGCCATCGACGTCGACAGCAAGCGGCTCCGGTCACAGCTCTAACGACCAGGAGGACCCGCTTGCTATGACACACATCATATGCAACCTCCTCGAGAACATGAATAAACCATCGAGTCTGCAGACCACAGCATCCACCTCGGCATCGTCGAGCATGCCATACGACATTTGGGCATTGCCGGCGTGTAGCTCCATGCAGAACCCACTTGGACCCATAAGTCGTGAGTACAACGTTACCTCCAATAACAACCACCACCAGCATCAATCCAAAGAAGACAACTCGAGCGGCTCGCCCGGCACCTCGTCGTCGGTGTCTATCACCTGTTTCCGCTGCGAGGAGCGCACACCGACGACTCGCTGCCTCGAATGCAACGATTTATTTTGTCACGAATGTTGTCATAAAGTTACATCTGACTGCCAGCTGAGAGAGCACACTCTGCTCCCTATACACCAAATATCGCCCATAGGGGCCAGGCCTAACTCGGTGAATAACGAGAAAGAACTCATGTTTTGCGACATACACGGCGATCAGGTTAGATATTACTGTGAACCTTGCATCGTCTTTATATGTCAGGAATGTACGCTGTGGGTGCATAAAGATCACAATTATACGCCCATTAAGGGTGCCCTTGACATGTGTCGTATCGGTGTTTTTAGAGCGATTGAAGACACGAAGACGGGAACAAAAGCTATAAAAACTGCTATAGATCGCGCTGTTGCTATGTCGAAAGCTTATGAGAAAGAAACCGCGGAGGCTAATATGAAAATAAGGAAAGCGATGCGATGTTATGCTCAGGCTATCGAAGATCGTGAAAAATATTTATTGGATAAAGTAGAAAAGATGCGTCAAGCTAAAATGAATGAATTAACGGATCATATGAATACGCTTAGAGGCATATTAGCTGGATTAGCTCATACAAATGAAACTCTAGTGCGTAGTATGGACTCTGAGGGGATCGATTTGTTTATGGCAAAAGAAAAAGGAAGGGCTCAAGTTGACTATTTTTCTTGTATGTTTAAGAACATGTACGTAACAGAGGAAAGAATCGTGTTTATTCCTCCTAATTACGACTTAGTGGACCAGTTGAAAAGACAGTGTGACGTGCAGTCCGCGCCGTCTAGTTCATTGCACTCTCTCAGCTCTACATCGTCGATTCAGTCACGCCAGTCCTTGCTATCGTTACAGTCCTTGCAGTCGGCTCAGAGCTTTCAGCATCTGAATTATAACATGTCCGGATCTAGCAGCTTGAGATCATTACCAGACTATGGTGGACCACACACGAGATCAACTAATTATTATGACCACAGCATTTCATCAAGTCTAGCCTTGGATTCGAACCCCGGCCGCGGAATCGGTCAATCGATACCAGGATATTGGATGTCTGTGTCAGTGAGACCTACACGGAGCCCTGTTCCTGGTGTTCCAATGTTCTCGTTCGCTCGCGAAGGTCAGGATGAAGGACAAGTATCCAGACCTTGGGGTCTTTGTGTAGATAGAGAAGGAAATATCATTGTTGCCGATAGAAGAAACAACCGTATTCAAATATTTAGCAGTAGAGGAGAATTCAAGACAATGTTCGGATCTAAAGGCACTGGGCCTGGAGAGTTTGATCTCCCGGCAGGCATCACCACGGATACTTACGGACGCATAATTGTGATTGATAAGGACAATCATAGAGTGCAAATATTCACATCTTCTGGTAACTTTATTCTCAAGTTCGGTTCATTTGGCAAGGAATGTGGACAGTTTCAATATCCGTGGGATGTTGCTGTGAATACTTTAGGAAATATTGTTGTGACTGATACGCGTAATCATCGTATTCAACTGTTTACCAGTGACGGAACTTACATAACAAAGTTCGTGTTTGAAGGTGCGAACCCGGCTAAAATGCTAAAAGGGCCTACGACTCCTAGAGGTGTGTGTTTTACGACTTCGGGCAACATTATAGTGTCGGACTTTGAGAATCATCGCCTGTTAATGGTGGACCCGACTTTGTCTAAAGTGCTGCATTGTGTGGGTCGCGAAGGTTCTGGAATCGGTGAACTCAATCGCCCATCAGGGATAGTGACTGACGATGACGGACGCATCATAGTCGCCGATTCTAAGAATCACCGTGTGTTAGTGTTTACGTCAGAACTGCGTATTCTGTGGGCCGTGGACCTGAAGAGCCCCGGACTGGACGACAAGGACCGGCCGAGCGACGTGGCGCTCACGCCCGAGGGCTTCCTCGTGGTGCTGTTCGAGACGCTGCCCGACACCGCGCGCGACATCTCCTCCCACGGCAAGCAATACATCAAAGTATATTAATATTATATTACTGTACCTACTGTTAAGGCCAACTAAGTTCGTGGACCTAAGGTCTGCCGTATTTTATTTTGTTTTATTTGTGATTTATTTGACAATGTGCCAATTTTATTATTAACGTTTGGAAAAATTCAATCGAGCATAGCTTGCGCGGAGAATCTTAGTTTGCCCATCGACCTATGGTGGATGTGCGAACCATGTTCTCCATGAGTCCTGATGTATTTTTCGTTACCAGTACTTTGATTTTCGTTTCCGTATTTGACTAGTCTCTAAGGACCAAACAATGTTTGCAGTGTAATTTACGATGTAATTTAAATGCCGCAATTATAAATAGCTGTCATTAATCTGTATAACTGTAGAACACACCAATCTCATAGTCGGTGCACTAAATATTTAATGTCGATTACTTATAAATGTACTCTCCGGTCCGATCCCTGCGATGTATCGCTAATATAATCGAATAGAGAAATCGTAAACATAAACTATTATAGAGAATCACAATGTGATGTAAAAGATGTTTTTATGTGAGATAAATTAAAGGATAACTTGAAAAGTATTTTTCCACAATGTTACATTTTTGCGTTTTTTAACTTGGTTAATTAATTAATGCAGACGTTGATATGTATTTTTATGATAAGTTATTTTGCATAATGATTTAGGTGCATATAATATTTTTATTGTAGTTAGGCGCGCGTTGTGGCGGTGCTCGCGCTCGGCTAGAATTATGTTCGTATTAGTTACTTCTTATCGCCCAAAGGCTTCTTCTGTTTTTTTTTCGCGGCTTGATACGATGGGATGAGAAAATGTATGGATGAGCAAAATAATCAATGCAATAAAACTTTAAGACTGACTTTAGAAGACTGTCTTAAAGAAGTTGAGTTGCGTCGGCGCTGGTGACGACCGGCGCGGGCGGCGGCAGTCGCGGCCGGCGGTGTCGCGCGATTAAACCAAAATTCTAAGTATTATTGAAACACTTGGCAAATATACAAGCGTACCTCGTTTGGAATCTAAGCTGATGATCTTATCGTCGTATTTGCTTATGAGACGTGATATTTTTATTTTCATACGTAAAATGTGAAAGTTTATTTTTTTTTATTTTGTAATTTTCCCTATGTCGCAAAACTTTGACTGCCGGCTTGATCGGGTTCACTAAACGTAATCTTAGAAATTAATTAGAGTTGAGTGAGGATGGCATGGCATTCTATTAAACTGATTTCTTTATTTTGAAAAGTAGTATAATGTCTGTTGACGGTGTAAAGTCAACGTACGGTCACCCCGCGTACAACATAAGAATCAGATGTGAGTGCGTACAAGCTAGTTCCACGCATTTCAGTCTTACTAGCTAATTTATAAATATAATCTTATCTACCTAAATTAATAATAATTTCAATTAGTTTTTATTCGCGTGGTCGTATACAAATTTTTTCGTTTTAGTTCAAATATTATAGTGAAATTCTTTTGAATAAAAAATAAAAAAAAAACTATTAAATCGATATGATATTTTTCAAAACGTATGTTAGGTGACTTCGAGATAACTCCCTATGTGTTCAGTCAGTATGTGTTCACTTAATATAATTAATTGTTAGATAAATAATTTAAATCTAAGTTTAGTGGCATTCGAGAAGGTTAAGTCAACACTCGAGTATCGTTGTATAGATTGTATGCACTGTTTCTCCCGTCATGGTTTTCAATAATTTGACAGACTTACTACCCTAGCATGAATCTGATTTATTATTATAGTTATCTTATTTTTCTAACGTCAAGTCTCAAAAATAATGTCCGATCTAAGTTATCCTACAATTTATCGTTTGCAAAAAAATTGCGCAGTTTTTGATGAAATGTAGTTAGGGAATTGTTCAGTTAGGACAGATTGTATGAAAACCATGTATATTATACGGGATTTAATCTTATATGGTAAAATATGTAATGTCTATATCGAGAGCTGAGTTGGAGGAAAAGCTTTTGTTCTCTATACAATGTTGTAGTTGGCTTTGATTGAGGAATGCAAAAGCTTTAATTTCGCGCTATGCCTGGCGCCATGCCTCGCGCCTTGCCTTGAGGCAAGCTTACGTTTGAGGCTGTTTACTTCCCGAGCAAGCCTCCAAATGAGCAAGGAGGACATCTGTAGCAAACATAGTCTAAAGGAACGTTTCTTTTGAGTCCTCCGTTATTTTTTTGCAGAATCTTTTCCTCCATTAAGCTTTTGATTTGCGTATTATAATATTATATTGTTACAGCGTGTTAGAGACCCAAAATATATATATATATATATATGTATAAGTAAATCAAATTTATAGTAAATTGAAATAAACTTAGCTTCAATCAATTGATAAGGCTTAACATGGACAAACTATACTTGCAAGTACTGCTTTAATATACCCTCCTAATTGTAGCTAATTGTATAAAGCAGTTTATTGGAGTGTCACTAGCAGCAAAAGATTCGATTGTGTTGCTACTGGGACTTGTATCACCATTATTGCTTTCGGTATGGGCAGAATAATTCTCATACTCCTAATTTGTACTGAGTAATTCCTGCGTGATAGTTTGTCCGGTAGCTCTTGTCATCCCTTCGCGGTAATTAGCTCATGTATTTAGCGTAATCAACGCTAGAACTTTCTCCCAATAAACTAAACTAAAGCATAATAAAATTACTGTAAGTTACTATACGGTTAGAGATACATTTTCACGTTTGTACTTAGGATTATTCTAGCGTAAGTCTTCTTAAAATAATATGTGGTATTCCTAAAAATTCGACGCTTCAAACAAAAATTTTCTAGTGGCGGTGTGGACAGTAGACATAAATTAAGGTACTGATAATTATAGATAACGTTGACTGGAATATGAGTCTGAAATTAATTACTTAAGATGGGAAAATTACTGTTTGAAGTCTTAACTATGTGTAACAAGACGTCGGTAGATTTAATGTTACGTGCGTTGTGCGTTTTATTTATTCGTGGTCTAAGAACGCTCGCGTAGGTACGGTTTTCGTGTTTATTAGCAGTCTTTCCCTTAATAGGATAAGTAAACAAATATATTACATAATATTCTTGTTATACGGTGCACTATGTGCATCGTCAGTGCTTTAAGCCATATCTAACAGTACAATTTTGTAATGAAAATCCTGTCCGACCTGAGAGGGGCGTATTAAAACTTCTACAATTACATTAATCAAAGTAAATTATAACTAAAGGTACCCGCTGTAAAGTCGCGCTTGTGTCAAATAGAGCAGTAGCGCGGGAACCAATCAAGATGGCGTCTATATAAATGTTGCCTGTATGCAAAATTTTGTTGCTTTCAAACATAAAATTATCTTCTAATCTAGAATTTTTGCTTAAAATTGCCTAAACTCAGCACATTTTCATGACAGTCGCGAGCTTGTTGTACAGGGCAACTCGACCTGTATGACCATGAAAATGTATCATATTTTTTGCCAGCAAGAATATCTTATTATTATATTTTGTATCGTTCATTTGTTTCTGCATATCATAAATATGTTGTAAAGATCCCAATTACCACCTTCATTGATCGGACATGCTTTTATTACATGCTGTTCATATGAAACTTTACAAGAGCCCAGAGACATTACAAAGTGAATACTTCTGGTTATATGGTAGGTACAACTGTGTAGTAACTTTTTCGGCTAATAATGGTCATCAAGTTTATCCCACTTAAAGTGAATTTATTCTTATTCAGCATTTCGTAGTTTTGAAGCAAAGCTTCTCTTAGGCTAACTAAAGTCTTTTGTATCATGTAATGTAACATCGACTATAACGTAACGAAGTATCATGGACCCGCGCATTCAATCACTGATAGACGATCAATCATAATCGTGTGATGGAATGCTCGGTTTCCAACCAATGATTATCTGATCACTGCCATAAAATAAGTTTCTTTGCTTGTTGAACGTCCATGAGACATGTTACAGTACAGCGCTGATTACATTACACGTTGCACAAGCCTCCATAACTTGTTGCAGTTAACTCATTTGAGATGTACATAAATAGATTTACTTTATTTTCTTATACAGGAATGTAAATAAAATAGTGTGAATTGTTTACCTTAAACATAATAAGATAATCACGTACCTATATTGTAACAGCAAGTTATTTGAAATAGTTAAATCGAAAGCCGTGCCGAGCAAAGCGTTATACTTAGGTTAAAAATTTGCAGTGTCTTGCGTCTTAACGTTGTTGACGAATTCCGCATATGAATTAATGATTAAATATTTATCTTTTCCAGTAAGTGATGGAATTAACGTTTACTTTTTGTTCAGTGCCATTATTAAAGTATTACGTTATTTTTAAAATAATGTGTTGCATGAAATGCATTTTTTTATCATTATTATACTTTCAATATTTTTCTTGATTTCGTATGATCACAGTATGTTTTTTAGCCGACAACGAATCTCATAATTATAGTAAATACTGATTCTATTGTCGTTTGAAACTTAGGTAACGGATTTGCAAAGCAACTCCCTCCATCGTCTGGTGCACTCGAAGAGTGCCGCCGGCATGTCGTGAACGAAGTTTTAAATGATCCGTGTGAATGCTGTCTCAGAGACCCTTGTAGAACGGAATAGCAGGTGACATCTAATCAAGGGTATATTACGCGCTGATTTTTGACTACCTTCCACATAACAGACAAGTCAGGTATCGGTACCAACTAGACCCAAAATCGTTATTGTACAACTGAGCTGAAAGCTGCTGAAGCATTACTTAATTTTATGACTGCATTTAATTTTGATATACAATTGGTTACGTTTTTTAAAAATTATTTTGTTACTCAAATGGTTCTGTGGATTCGCAAAGTGTGTTTACTTGTTTTCAGATTAAAAGTGAAAGTAAAGTGAACTAAAGTGTGACATAATTTAATATTGTGCTAAATATGTATGGCATGATATTAGACGAATGTCGTATCTCAGTAAACACCTTCGGTGATGATCACAAAATCAAAAGGTATATTTTGTCGTGAAGCGATGTGTACTTTGTGAGATCTGCTAGCTGCTAGCAGTATAATTGTGGTTTTGTGATAAATACAATAAAATTGAGAACTAAATAATATTGGAACTTAATGATAATTTTTGTACAAGTTTTTGATGTCTATCACGACGATTGTAAAACCATTCGGAACATTCAGCATTTAGTTGAGACACGTCACAATGTTGTGGTACGAGTGTGGGAGACGAAGTGAGACGCAACACTAAAACTGCATAATAATAATGATACAATTATGAGATTTTAGCGAATGTAATAAGCCATTTTCGTGCTATTTTTATAACTTTAACTAGGAGCTTGTGTTGTGTTAGTCTTAGAGTAGGATTTATGTGCATCCATCTCCCCTTCGCGACTGTCCCTGCAGATCAGGTCGCTTCTTACAATGGATAGCGCATAGACAAGCCAGTAAAATGTATGAGACATGACAGTTGGCAGCTGTCAAAACATCGCGTTCCCCAACCGTGACAAACACAAGCCAGTAAAATGTATGAGACATGACAGTTGGCAGCTGTCAAAACATGGCGTTCTCCAACTGTGACAAACACAAGCCTGGCTTTTCTATCCGTTGTCGACACACCTGATGCACTATGTCCACTAGCAAGTTTTATTGCACAACTCTAGGTTGCAAGGCAGCTGACTTGCTTTATGTATGGAAACATTCACAGCAAGTCGAGTTGCTGTTAGTTTTAACAACTTAAATTGTCATAGAGTCAACTTGCCGAGGTCAAGCGCAAATCTTGTCTGTGGGCACCGTGTATTAGATTGTTTGAAGCGATGCTTGATTTGCTTCTTTAAACACTAAACTCCCAGAGGACAAGCAGAGGACCACTACACCGTCAGCAAAGGGTGGATGATGATGGATATTGTCAATATCAATGTGTAACAGTAAGTAGTATTTTTGTACACGTGACTCGCTGGGCGCCAGGATCAGCTTCTGTTGGCCCTAACTCCCAGCGAGGCGCTTAGTTGTGTTCAAAGATCAACCATAAACTACCTCTTTTTTGTAAAGTTTTTAAGACTGACGGAATTAAGTAACCATGAATGGTGGAATGGTGGTTTGATCACCGCTTTAGAAGCCTGTTGTCTACTATTTTATTTAATTTTTAGTTTTCTCTAGAATGTAATCGTAGAAGCGTCCATAACACTGTCACGTTTAGTTTGACTTGAGCAATTGCATATACATATATTCATGTAGTGTAGTCCAGCTTACAATTGTCATAGCGAGTGGACAACAGTCTTGTTCTATTATAAGTACCTAGCGGGAATGGCTGTGCAGGTGAGTGTTACTCGCGCCGCCCAATCAGCGGCTATTAGTGGGCGAGCGTGGATGACAGAAAGTGTAACGGGTAGGACTCACAGATATTTCTGCTAGATTATATTATCTACCTTAGCTTACGTAATTATTGTAATCATCTCTAATGTGTGTAATGAGACTGAATTTTTTTTTAGTAGTGTTCCTATATTTTAATTTAGACTATTTTACTGCCTACCGTATTTCATTAACTTTATTTTTTACCTTCGGTACATATTCATGCATCATTACATTACATTCATCCTTATAATCCTATCAATTTATGTACGACGCTATATAATGTCAAATTTTTGAAATTTTTTAAATGAATTTTGTATGAGAAATTAATCAAGTGATTGATAGAAAATGGTCTTTTATTTTTCTCCACACACTTGCCCTGCCGCAGTCCTCGTGTGAAAGAAATACTCCTTATAGCTATAATATATTTAACTATAATAGCTTTAACCTTATAGCTATAATAGCTTTAAAAAATATTATTTTAGTTCTCCATACTAAAATAATATTTTTTAAAGCTAGGTCTGCATATTTTGAATCTGGTCCTTTGATAAACATTTCACGGATACAGAATTCAAAATACTCTATAACCACCAGTAAGTAGATATTTAATAAACACTGTGTAAGGGAGTTTGTTGCCCGTTCTTCTCTCCATAGGAACGCGGGTCTTCCCTACTACGCTTTGGAATGGGCAACTAGCTGCATCTTTCTTACTGACCGACACCTTGACAATTCAAGAGTGCCTGTAATTGGTTTTCTTGAAATAAATGCTTTGAGTTTGAGATTAAAACATCGACGCGCAAAATTTACAAGAAAATAAAATAGATTCTGGTTGCCCCTTCCAAAAGTTCATATGAAGAAGAATTGGCGAGAAACACCATACTCTTTTTAAAAATGGTTTTACAATCATGTACGTAACAGTTTGCGCGTCGATGTCCTTTACACCGTGTATATTAAAAAAAAAAACTTGCCAAGTGCGTGTCGGACCACGCACAATGAATGGTCCCGTAGTTGGGACGAATTTATAAAAACAAACTTAACATTGGAGTTGAAAAACTTGTTCTCCCATACATCTATATACGTCACAGTCAATTCTCCGACTGAAAATGTAACTTGGTTGACTATTACTCGTTAACTTGTAAGCCTACTTAGCTGTGATAGTTTCCTTTTAATTATGTTATACAGGGTTACTGTTAACTCGACGTATTCCTTGTAGGACAAGATAGTAGGGTTGAACTGCAACAAATTAAGCTACCTAATGTTCTACCGAAGTTTAGTAGTTTTTGAGTTAGTTTGATTTTTTATGAAAAATCCCAGATCGGCAACAACTATGATAATAACTAAATTTAAGTACAGTCGCGCTGTAAATCATTTTTAGAATGGCTTCAAATGAATTAATCTTGGATTTTTTATAAAAACTAACTCAAAAATTTGTTGCATTGTTGTATCCTGCAAGGAATACGTCGAGTTACCAGTAACCCTGTATACATACTACTGCCATGAATTTTATCACATATCCAAAAACAATCATTTAGCTAGCAGGCTAGGTAGGCTTTTTTTTTTGAGTCAAATGCCCCATTTGACTGAAAAAATAGCACTTTATAGGTTAATATTACGCAAATTAATCACTGCAAAAAAAATCGCAATATTTTTGAACGGCCTATACAACGATACCCCACACCATACGATAGACGAGAAAAACATATTATTCCCATTTTCCGTGTAAGGGAGGTATTTACCCTACAAAAATTTTACCACTTTGTCGGTGTGATTAACATGCCATGGCAAATTACAGCTTTCTAGTACTAAGAGTCTCTGAGCTAAGCCGCGGGCAGACATGCGGACATGGCGGGTAACTATAAGGGTTTCTTGTTGACTACGGAACCCTAAAAAGATCGTAATGAGAATTCTGAAAATATAAACCCATGGTTTATATTTTCAAAAATTGTTTATTTTTAAAATTATAGTCTGATTTATAATTTTTTACTAAAGGATTTACTGATTTTACTGATTTTTTTATTTTTTATTTCCCTGCTGAGGAGTTGGTGGATGTCACATATAGAATGTTTGGTTCTAAGACATGCCGGGTTTCCTCACAATGTTTTCCTTAACCCTTTTGCCAGGGTTCGAACCCGCGACCACGGAAATCTTAATTGTTACTGGGCCACCGGCCATCGCTGTTCCATGGATTTAGTATATTGATAAACCCGTTTAAACCAAACCAAACCGATTTGAAAAGTCTGGTTGGTATCTCTGTCCGTCATGTCAATGCCAAATTGCATGACGTATTAGATGGCGTTAAAATATTTGGAAAAGTAATTATTTTCCTAGTAAAGTTGAACAGAATAAATAAATAAATACTCAAATCTATTATAATTTAATAACGTATTTAAACATTAATAGAAATAGAATATCTTAACACTGATGGGTCATCAAATCAGTGCCATGTTCTCCAGTTTGGGAAGATTCTTCGAGTACCCGGTGAAGCGGAAACCAATCTGTTTCTACAGACAGGAGGACTTTAGTGCAACAGGTAAATATATACTATCGGACTGTTAAAAATGTGTAGTCACAAGCGCAACTGAGCGTGGGTGAGTCTGGGTTCGATTCCCAGGTTTATTCCGTAGCAGCTCGAGAGTCTGGATTTGCGTCCGGTTAATTGCAATATACTATGCCTTTGCCCAATGTTATATGGGTCTTTATCATATCTGGCAAAATGTGAGTGTTGATAGTTACTGTACATATACACCTCTGCCTACCCTTTTGGGAAATACAGACGTGATTATATGTGCTAAGTATGAAGAAACGTACTCACGTCCATTACATAGGACACCGTACTAGGTCACCTTCGTTTTCCAAAACGAATCTGTAGGTTAAACCATAATAAGAAGAATTCTGTTAACAACAGGGGAAGCTCATAGGAAAGTAGCAGATCAGCAGAGAAATATCCAGACAGACTACGACAAACTAGTCGATTTGTTCTATACGCGACTAGCGGAGCAACGCCAGTATAACCATGTAAGATGTTTTACAATAACTTACTTTTATTCTGCGGGATGTAAAATCTAACAAACTTGATTATCTCATAGTGCATTTACTAAACGTGTACGCACGAACGAACTAGAACATGGTGAACACGAACATCGAACACTTTGTTCACACGTGCGTACCACTAACGAACATCTAATACTATGTTCGTTTAAAATGTTCGTGCTGATCCAATTACGGTATAAGCACGTGTGTACAAGATGTTCGAAGAAATTTGGTGCAACATTATTCTTCCGCTAATTTCTTGTGACTTTAAGTCTAAAATGAATGAATTTATTTCACTGTCGACCACATCCAACGGCGAATCCATGGCTATGCGGCTAACTGGGCGGTTGAGCGCGAACACAAGTCGAACTGTGTTCGTAAGGTGTTCGTGTTCGCTTTGCTCATTTACGGATTTTAAGTATTAACATAAATGTCGTATGCTATTTATATACTATCGTTAAACATACATACACAAACTCACACGCGCACGCACTCAAACACACATCCACACGACAGCGCGCCTATTACTTTGTTTTTGTTTTTCTTTATATCTTTGATTTATATAACTTTTCCTAATACCTACTAAAATGGAATTTCTATTCAATAGCCGATACTGTAAGTTGTAACTAATGGATGAGCGCAACTTCCTAACACAAGTATATTTCTTACTTATAAGGAAATTCCATAGAGACCTAATGTAAACGTTTTTTAACCGACTTCAAAAAAAGGGAGGAGGTTCTCAATTCGGTTGTATGTTTTTTTTTTGTATGTTTTTTACCTCAGAACTCCGTCGTTTATAAACCGATTCGTAAAATTCTTTTTTTATTTGAAAGGGAATAAGGTATACTACCAGATTGATCCCATTTTTATCAAAATCCAGTTCTGATGATGGGATCCAAGAGGAATTGAGGGAACTCCTCATATATTATTGGCATACATATAGCGATTTTTTTTTATCAACATGTTAATCATTTGTATTCATAAAGTATCATTAGGTGATGTGGAATTGATGTAGAAGACCACAGATGGCCACCGGAACTCCTCAGTCATAAATATTTCACTGGTGGCGATAAGATATCTCGATCGTTAAGCGACTATGACGAAGCAATAAATAAATGATTCTTATCAAAATGGTACCATCAAACTGATCTGATGATGAAGCCGAAAGGTAGGCACTGGAACTCCGTAATAAAACATTGTATACTAGCCGTGTTTGGGCTTATTGGAATTGTTATAAGATGCACTCATAGATGATGGCTATAAATAATTTTTACCGACTTAAAAAAAACAGGAGGTTCCCAATTCGTCTATATACGTATAGGTATATAATATATGTTCGGGCATAACGGTATAAATAACATACTTATTTATGAACCGATTTTTATAAATCTTTCATTTCGTAGAGGAAGCTTGACGCGGTGGCCCCATATAAATTATATTAACTTTTCTTGGGTAGTTTTTGAGTAAGCTTCAATAATTCACTCGGTCTATGTTGATGATGTTATAAAACTTCCTATCACTATTGTTTACATAGCAAGTAGTGGTATACCTACGAATTGGTGTGGGGTAGGTACCACAACTAAAAAGTGAAAAATCAAAACTTTTTTACAAAAATAAAACAACCTACTTCAAAAAAAAAAAAACACTGAAAAGTGAAAAATAACTTTAAATTTGGAAGTCGGTGGCAAAAAACGAAAATATAGCCCCTAAGACAGCGACTTCCGAAATTATAGTTATTTTTCATGTTTTAGTGTTTTTTTGGAAGTCTTTTGGTTTTTTTTGTAAAAAAGTTTTTTTACGTCAACACGTAGTTACGAACAAAATGTTCCGTGTTCGATGTTCGTTTTCCCCATGTTGTTCGTTCGTGCGTACACGCCTTAAGAACAAGAACCTTCATGATAAGTGGCCGCACTTGTCTGGCGCGCCCCTGGGCAGACAGGCCCGCTAGCACCTTGCAAATATTATTTGAATCAGAGAACGAGTAACTCTCATGTGATGTACTTACAGAAGAAGGTCTTAAGTTTTATTTAGTCCTGACAATTTGCAATAATCACCTAGCTTTGAAAGTCGGTTGGTGATCGCAAGTGAACTGCAAACGTAAAGCGAAGTTTAGATTAGCAATCAAACTTGCATAAGTTGACTTCGCAAGCAATATCACTTTCACGGGTATTCTAAGTAAGAATTGCTTGCGGAAGCCAATTTCTGCAAGTTTTGTTGAGTGACGCACAAGCCTCTCGTGTGACGGCCGTAAGCGTGTTTACAAACTTTTTTAAGCACAACCCCGTACAAGTGTCGGCATGAATAAGCATTGTAAACACGTCGCTACGTCACTCGTCATTGCGGGTTTACGCGCTCGCTACACGTGTTTCACTCGAAACTTCCTGGAAAACACAGTTGGTGTGTTTTTTTCGTCGTTATGCCAATGTGATTTACACGCATGTGCTTTAGTTTTGTTTTGTTTTTTTTGCAGTGTGTTTGTTTAGACCAAATATATTAAAAACTATTACTTAAATCTCTTTTGTTTAGACTTCTGTCCACCGTTTTGCAACAGTTCAAAGTAGGTAAGTATGGTCTTTTTTTTTTTTTTTGAGGTTGGGAAATCATCAAATAACTTCTCCCGCTCTGGGCGGAGCGGGAGGGTGTGTCAGACTCTTACTGACTAAAACCCACCCGTATTCCTTCCTGTTGCCTGTGTTGCGGGGGCCTCGGTGACCCATAAGTACCTTCCCGCAAGTATGGTTAAACTCGGTTCCTTGCCAAAATAATACTAGTACTTACAATATACCCTAAAATAAGTTTTTGACAGTCAAAACTTACTCAGACATGAGACAACCACCAAAACGCATGTCTTAACTCATCTTTCTGTACTTTTATTGGTATGGTAGGAGATGAAGGAGAAAGATCGACGATGGAGTATGCAGAAGGTGGTGGAGCGTTTCCCTGGGTGGAACGAGGTGACCATCGCCAACCTGCACAGCCTGTTCTTACTCTTCGACAACCAGTCTAACGGCATGCTCGGATTTGATGATTTGTTAGTCTCAAGTTTTATGTTTTTTGCATTGCAGTGTAGCAACAGGTACATACCTATAAAGGTCCTAAAGACGTGAAAAGAGTGTTTATGCACGACCGTGATATTGGTTGAAATCCTTTACCTAATTTTACTTGTTTTGCAATACAATCAAATTATATTTAGACTATTTTGTTGTTGCATGGATTTTTATGGCTGTTGTTTACTAATTCGAGGTCGCTGGTTTCAAATCTACCCTCAATATTTCTCTAACAGTTCTAGTTTTTGAGATACAGCTGTTGGCCATATTTTTGTACTAGTTACACGTAACTTTTATAAAACCGAGCAGTTTAAAATAGTCTTTGTTACAATGTCCACGTCAAGAAATATCTGTAAAAACGATCCTAACTATTTCTGTAACATCTGTGGTGAATATACATTCAAGAACTATAGTGTCGGAGTTCGGAAAACGGGTGTATTTTGATTACTTTGGACTTCCTTGATTTGAAGAGATGTTGTCGCACTTCCAACAACATGGTTGTAATATGAGCATCAAAGTACACTTCCTCCACAGCCATTTGGACCGTTTCCCTAAATATCTTGGTGATCTGAGTGAAGAACAAGGGGAACGGTTCCATCAAGATAATCGGGCTAAAAAGGAGCCACGTGATGTCAGACTATTGTTGGAATGATCCATCAGTAGTCCGCTATCATGGTGGTGGTGCCAAATTTATTTTATAAGATTCTCTTGCTTGACTTGGTTCACAAGGGCTGTTTTATAAGTAGCGGTTGTTTTTGTAATGTTTTTTAATCAAAATATTTTTTTATAGAAAATCATGTTTTCATTACCTATATCTCAAAAACTAAAGCTGATACAAAAAAACTGATTTCAGATCTAAAATCAGCACCCTGAAAATGTATGATATTAGTCATATAATACGTCATGCAACAAAAATGCTGTTCCCTTGAATTAATAATAATTAATGCAAAATAGGCTACAGCTCTTTCTGAATTTTCTGATTGATGTTTTAGGTGAGAAGATTTGACTAGCTCATTTCCTACTTTGGGAACAGCCTATGTTCAGCACAGGACACGACATTCACTATATATCCGAGTATCCAAAAACGAGAGATACAATTTAATTAACATGACATATTTTCAAGAACCTATCCATTTGTTTCTTCATAATGATAATAATATTTTGATTTCCGTCATCCCAATTTAGCGGGGCAGTGCTGGAGAGTCTGGGCGATGAGAGCAGCATGGAAGTTCGCAAGGAGAAGTTCAATTCAGCAGACACGGACAACGATGGCTGGATCACTTATGACGAGTTTCTATCGGTAAGCGTGTGAATAATTACCTGTACCTTACCTAATTGCTCGTATTGATTTTAGCAAAAAATAATTTCCTCGTTCGAACAAATTTTATTGTACTTAGTAATAGTAATTAAAGGGGGCAGGACACGTAGTGGTATGTAATCCACACATGCACACAAACATGTGAACTCAAGCACCTATGACGTTCCAACACGACGACCACAATCAGTCGCTAACCATTGCCCGTGTTACTACGCGTCTCTTTATAATCACTTTAATCTTAGTTAATGTTTATAAACAGTGTTTAGTTGTAGTAACGTTATAATTAAATTCATTGTGTAACACTAAATCAAAAATTTAATTTCATACCACAACCTAACAAAAGTTCTATACATGGTTGTATCAAAGTATAACGTCCATGATGTCTAGTGTCTACGTAACGTCTCCACAATGAACGCGTAGCGGCTAAGTAGCGTCTACCATATGATTTACGTCTACAAAACGTCTATGCCGATTCGACGATGCCTACGACGCTACGCTACCAAAACTACGCGGCTACTACAACGTTTACGGCGCTACGCAACGACGTCTACGATGTTACGACATCGTCTACGTTGCTACCACGATGTCTACGATGCAACACAACGACGCTACGCAACAACGTCTACGCCGCTATGACAACTTATACGACGCTACGAAACGACATCTACGCTGCTACCACATCGTCTACACCACTACGACGCAACGCAACGACGTCTACGCTGCTACGACGGCGTCTGCAAAACGACAACGACGGTATGCAAAGACGGCAATGCCGTTACGACAACGTCTACGAAACGTATACGAGGCAAGGCAGATGTCTACGTTGCTACGACAACGTCTACGAGACGACTATGCCGCTATTACAACGACTACGCTACGTCTACGATGCTATGCAACGACGTCTACGCTGCTACGACGGCGTCTACGATACATCTACGACGCTACAGAACGACGGGTCGCTGCTACGAAATGTCTAGACGCTACGCAACGACGTCTCCGCTACTTAATCGTTTTCGAAAACGTATTTATCGGGACTACGAAATTGACTACGCTGCTACGGCGTCGCCTACGAAATTGACTACGCCGCTACGACGTCGCCTACGAAACGACTACGCCGTTACGCAAGGACGTCTACGCGGACAAACGTTGACGCAGTATTTACGTGACGTCTCGTTTTGCTAGCGTCTACGCGGCGTCTTTGCTGTACATACGCTAAGCTGGACCAATTTGCCCTATTTATCAATTGGGATGGCATCATTTTTAAGTTGTCGAAGATCGGTTTCCAAAGTCAGGCTGACTATTTTCAGAATTATTGTCAGCTTTTCAAAAAATGTACTTGCATTTTTTATAAGTTTCTCCATCATGTTTCCAGTTGGTGTACAACTTCAACCCCGGAGAGGAGGGCCGTGTCGCCGGCCTGGCAGCTTTGTGCAATGACGTCGCAGAGAACATACAGTTTGTGAGCAACCTCACCGTCGGTGAACAGCTCGAGTATGGACTGTTTTAAATATACTTAGTTACGTTTTAAATGGTATTTTATTACGTAGAAGTGTATGTGTAAAGTAGGGAATTCCTTACAGTCCTCGCAATTGGAAGTATGAGCTAAGCTATAAAGCTAATACACATACAGCACTTCTTGACGCTGATGACCGTGGCCGTCTATCACGGTGGCGGCCGCATCATAATTACGACCGGTGAAAGTACGCCAAGTACCTTAAATTAGAAAAGAAAAAATTAAAAGTTTTATAAAAAAAAAAACATTGTTACGGGAATAAACAAAAAAATAAAATCTTCAGTATAAAATGTTCGACGCCTGAATGATTTGCTTTGTTTCGTGCAGTGCGCTGAAATAAATGAAGTGTTCGCAACCGCGCGTCTTTTGCTAAAAACCCCTTTGACAACACAAGACGACTGGCAAAATTTAGAATACAAATCAATAGCTTAGCGACCTATGATCAAGCGAGGGCAGTGAAGGACGCGTTACCATGGGCAAGGCCCTCGTTGCCACAAGCATACCCCGTGTTTCCTCTGATCCCTTAGATCACACCCTTCCCTTTATACCCCTCTGATGCAACCGGTCAAGCCAACACGGGACACCACGCCCCTTGATGACAAATACAATAGTATTTTTAAAGTTAATAATGTTTGGCTATTGGTCTGTGTTCAGATATTGAGCTGTGAGTCAAAATAGCAGTGGGACCGCGTGGTATCCGGACGCGAGCACGATAGGGTTATCGTTGCTTTTTATAAGGCCAAAGTCAAAAGCGAAAAGTCTTCTTAAAAATCAAAAGAGAAACTGTCCAGCATCTGGATGCGAAATTCAAACAGTTTATATATGTAAAAATAATAATTTTAATCTTAAATAGTAGCCTATGGCTGACTGAACAAACGATGTAGATTATATACAAAAGGGCTTTACGTTTTAAAAGTCCACGCTTCGACAGGTTAGACGGGTTTTATCATCAATATCGGAGCTGATCATCATCGCTGAGCGAATCCACATCGCTCAGTTCGTTAAGGCTGGGGTCACACGCGAGGCACCGCTCGCCAGCTTCCTTCCAGCACTCCGCACAGTACACGAACGGACACTTCGGTACGCAGCAACAGTGCCACCGACTTGATGGATGTTGCCCTGAAAATGTTGCAGACATTTTCACTACTTCGGTTTAAAAAATTAGATCAAATATTGATTTAAAGAATTTACTAAAAGACCTTTGCTTAAAATCCAATCTGTGTGTTTCTGTACTCAGTGTAGAACAGCGTATTTAGATTTATATCGGCTATAACCATGGGATAGTTCCCCTTTATCAAATAATGAGAGGGAATCAATCTACGGTGACACTATATTTCGGATTACAATTAAGGCGCTGACAAGACCCAATTGACCAAAATAATTGCCAAATCTTGAGAAAAAAATTTCCAAATCTGTATAGTTTGTGGTAGCGGAAAAAATATATGTTAATTTTGAACATATTTCCCAGAACTTGGTTGTTAACAAAACACGTTATTCAAAAAAATCTCGATACAAACTAACCTTAAACTAACCTCTTACCTTGAGTTCTAATCCAAAATATCTGTATTAAATATCAACATACGTTACGTATTTAATTAATAACAAGAACTTCTTATGTGAATGCAGAACTTAGTTGTTTTTTATTTTCGATTACTCAACTCAATTTTGAGTAAATAGATAATTACTTCATATTTTGCAATAAATTACAAGCGTTGTGTCATCACGCTTCTCTTTCTTTTCTATGCAATCTGACAGTGACCGCGGTTTAGGTGTTGTCAGCGTCTTAATGTTATTTCCTGGATGCCAAAATTTTATGTGGTCATGTCGGAATTGGTTTCAGTAGCTCCCACCCGATCTAGCTAATGGCGATCAGTGTTCATTCCCCAAGCTTCGATACCTAAACGACACACAAGCTACTTTCTTCGCACCTTCATCGTTCCTAGGCTCCGTCTCGTCACAAATGAGGCAGGTCATCCTGGCTGCGGGCAGCACATTCAACCAGCCCAGCAGGTAAGGGAACTTCATCCTCAAACTGAGGAGGTTCTCGCCAGAGAGGTAGTGAGCGCGCACGGCTTGGATCGCTTTTCTGGATGTAGATCGAAACCAATAAAACCAGAAAGAAACAAAAAATTACCAATTCTGATGATAATATAAAGACAGAAAAAAATGCTTTTGTAAGGGGTTCCATCAACATTGGAGTATTGTCTCTACCTTGGAGTAGTTCCTATTTTTGACCATCTTCAACGAAAAATAATTAGTAATAGATTAAAAAAAAAAATTCTCCACCCTAGGCGGGAATAGTCCTAACTTTGCACTTGTACTGACCGTACCTGCGCAAAGTTTTATCCATTTTTAGCCGTTTCTTGAGGATGTCGTTGTAAAGATGCAATACGCGCTGCTTCTCACGACGAGGATAAAAGTAACTGCAGATTTGTCTGAAAGGAGTTATAAGTTACACCGATTACCTACACGCAGCGGGTTTTTTTTTTTAATAATTATGGGCGAGGTCCTAAACTGCAAGAGGCAAACAAATATGGCGATATCAGCACCTGGAGTCCTACTGACAGTTGCTCAAATATTTATCTGCAGTAAAGGGAAACCGAGACCAGAAAAACTAAGAAGCCAGTTCCTTTGTTCTGCCTTACCTTCGGATCCTCATCGTATACGGGTTAATATACAGCAGTAACAGTATCCACACGTATCCTCCATAGATTTTGAGGAAATAAATAGGAGGCATGGCGCGCGGTTGTGGTACACAAAGCTTATTCGTGACCTCGCGACGTACCCCCTGGGTTGACGAGAGATTGGTGACCAGCTTACGGAGTAGAGTGGCTAGCAGGCCTGTGCCTTCCACCTGAGAATGAATAGGAAAAAGTTTTTTTTTATTCTTGCGCCTAATATTTAAGAACAAAAAAACAACCGACTTCCAAAAACGCACTACAAAGTGAAAAATAACTTTAATTTTGGAAGTTGGTGTTTTTGGATTTGTATTTTAGTTTCTTACCACCGACTTCCGAAAGTAACGTCAATTTTCACTTTGGTGTGTTTTTGGGAAGTCGGTTGTTATTTTTGTTAAATGTTTTTATTTTTCACTTTTTGTGTCAATTTGTAATTTATCTAAATTACAATAGCCTAATGTCTACTGATCCCTTTTACAAAATGTTGCTTTTCCCAATGCAGAGACGTTATTATGGAATATGCATGCAATTTTTTTTCAATAAAGCGATATTAGACAGTAGTAACCCAAGAAAAGTATTAAAAGTTAAATACAACTACTGATTGTTGCTCAAAAAAAAAAAAAATCCTACAACAATTTTCTACTACAGTTCAAACGTCCGTTTCTAGGAGCCTACTCCCTAAACATTAAATCAGTCCGATTCGGCCGCAGTTACGGGCGTTTCCTACTCCGTATCACTTACGGATTAACACTTACGGTTAAGATTACTTCGGAGCCCGAAATGAGAATGAATGACAACACGATTTGACAGTTGTCCCTACTCGCAATATGTTTGTTCGAAAAATTGTATTTGCTATTTGTTTTGACGGATCAACGGACGGGCCCGTATCTTCGTTGATCGTAGAATGATTTGGGACTAAAAAATAATAAAGCACAAAAATAATTTAATTTATATGAAATTAAATAATTTTTTGTGCTTTATTCAAGCAGAAAGCGCACTTACTTTCCTAAGTGAGATTTCAAGCATTTTCAGCAAAAAAAAAAAAGCATTTTGCAAAGAATTGATTTTTATTCACGTAGTTTCTTTCGTTACTTCCGGCATTGGCGAAGACAACGCGTTTTGAGTTTGCGTTCCGTTCCACCAAAAAAACGCAACATAAAATAATGAATTGTAAAAGTAATGCATTAAAAAATGTAATAAAAAAACAAAAAACCCGACTGCAAAAACACATAAATTTAAAAGGAAAACAAGCATTATAATCTATACAATTTTCGTCTTGCAGGCCCCCGCCTGCAAGAACCCGCCTAAACGAATAACCTGAAATATGGTGTAACTTTTGATTGTTCCTGCCTGCGATACCAAAATTCTATAGATTATAATGCTTGTTTTTCCCTTTTCAGTTATGTGTTTTGCAGTCGGGTTTTTGGTTTATTTAAATAATTTATTTTATTTCAAGTTTTTATTTTTATTAATATTTATATACATATATGTATTTGAAAATTCCAAGCTTTTATTTGATACCAATATTGCTGCAATTTATTTAAAAAAAACCTTGTTTCCTTTTTTTTGTATTTGCAGATGCAATATATAAATATTGTATAGCCTATGTCACTCCCACAGTTAAGACCTAAGGATAGCATACCTCACGTTAAAACCTATCAAGCCGTTTAGGCTACAGGGCGAGCCAAAGAAATAGACATAAATATACATACATACTCTCGAAAAACATTACCCTCCTTCTGGGGCAGTCGGGTAAAAAGAATAGGAATTTTGTTTCTTAACTAACTACTACGCAATGTATATTAAATAATGGATAAGTTTTTAATTACTTGCATAATATTCCCTATTGTTGAGGAGTTCTCCTAGTAAGAACCAGAAGAACTGAAGCTGAACTGAACAGACAGCTGTGCTGCTGGGGAGTTTGTTGACCACTTCTTCTTTCCAGCTAAAGCACTAGGAAGTGGTGAAGGGTGGGCGTTTTGGGGGACTGTCTTATGTAATTTTGACGTTCGAAAAGTGCGGATTCTCAGCCTAGTTTGAATAAATGACTTTGATTTTGATTTTGAGTCACCATCAGCACCACCTCACCATATGCATTGTGACGAGTAGGTACAAATTGCTTAGCAACCATATCAAAGTACCTAATCGAATCGCAACCCGTGAAATACTTATTATTATGTCGTTCCGGTGGCCATCTGTGGTCTTCATCATCAGTTCCACTTCACCAAATGCTGCTTGAGAGCAAATGCACGAGTTAATATAAAAAAATATCCAAAGCGCTATAGGTGTGCCTATACAATTTGAGGATTTCCCTCGACTTCATCAGATTCTGACATGGTGACAATGGGACCACCCTTTCAAACAAAACAGAATTTTCAAAATCTGTTCACAATTGACGGAGAAATCGGTGAACATATATAAAAAAAAAACATACATACCTCCTCCTTTTTGGAAGTCAGTTAAAAACAAGGGAAGGCGAACGAGTAAAAAATAAATTTGTGAAATTTGGTCGGATGGATATTGACAAATTTTAGAAACACCAGATAGCTGGCAGAAGTAGACGTTTCATCTAAAATGGGAGGGACTTATATCCGGCATATAGAATAAAAAAGGCAGGAGTGATGATGGTGATGCAAATCCAAACAGTTGTCGATAAGGCCTGCGACAAGTGTGTCACAGGCCTTATCGACAACTGTTTGGATTTCTTTCGGGTCGGCATTAATCGGCATGGCCGGGCGGTAAAAATGAATACCGGTTAAATAACAAATTATTTAACAAATACTGCCGAAGTTCCGAATCGGCACCTGGACAAGGGTGTCGAACATCTCTATCACCTCAATTTTCATATCCTGCGTCCCTTGCTGCACAACTTCCACCTGAGCATGCTGCCGCACAACATCCAGAGCCTCGTAGAAAAGGCGATCCAGCATCACGAAGGTGGTTGCTGTCACCACTTCCAACATCACCATCAGTATCTGCGTGACTAGTTTGCTGTGCGGCGATGTCGAGTACCACATTGAGTTTAAGTCTATGTATTTGTAGCGCTCCATCTAAAAAGTAAAACCGTTCACCGCTCATTTGAGATGGAGATCGTGTGCTAGGATCTCTGGCATACAAAAAAGACTTCCTCGGCTTATTTGTAATTATTTTATTTTGAAATTTTGAAATTGTTTTTTTTTTTTGTTTATTTTGCTACTATATGGACGCGTTTTTTTTTTACAACGTCCTGACATTTAGTTATAAATTCAACATTATTTATACTAATCTTTATGTATCATTTTGATTTAAAAGTAGTACCAGAGGTACCTACGCTTTGGAATGGGCAACTAGCTTCATATTTCTAACTGACCGATTCCTTGACAGTTCAAAAGTGCCTGTAAATGGTTTAATTGAAATTAAATGCTTTTGAGTTTGAGTGCGACTCTTCTTCTATTTTGGAGTTAGGTAAATTTAAGGAAGTATATATCTACTAAAGCTCCTGTCCTATATCGAAAGGTATAAAGGATATCTGGCGTACCTAGGTAGTTATCTACCGTAGGTAATAGGATTTTTGCAAAGCTCATCGGATCTGATCATAATGCTTCAGTTCGACTGACAACATCCATTTTTTTATGGCCGCAAGTAATATTTGAAGTCTGATTTTAAAAGGTTCCTTCATGTAATTACTGGTATTCAAATGCATCTGTTTAGACTGGAAATGAATCTGTTTAGCATAATATCGTTGGGAAAAGGCTAGGCAATGGTACCAATAGTAATGTGTTTTAACGTGTTTAGTAATCACTTTCATATTATACCTTCTTCAAAGGCAACAGTGTGACCTCATCCTTCTTCTTTCTCTTCTCGTCCAACTTCTTGAAGTACCCCGTAATATACACGTTGTCGAAGTTAATGCTGGTGAGATACATTTCGTGATACGTCACGGCAGCCATGACGATGCGTAGGAACAGCAGTGCCATGCAGACGTTGAGCGCGACGAAGACCACTCCCATTATTATGTGCTTCTCTTCGAAGGAGTGTAGGACGCGCTCGCCAGTTTCTTTTGCGTCCTGGGCCCGTATTATGAAGTATTAAGGCTTCTACATACTGGCGCGACTTGTCGCGCGACGCGACGCGACACAAAGACACCGCGTGTGGCGCTACAAGCGGTGCCTTTGTGTCGCGACGCGTCGCGCGACAAGTCGCGCCAGTATGTAGGAGCCTTTAAATGCTAAAATTGCGAAAAAGGGATGGTGCTATTGGTTATGTCTAGCTTCGTCTCTCTCTCTCTCTCACTATTAATCTCAGTGTCTAAAAACTAGAATTACCTAATTACTACTCAATAGGTAATATACCTACTGTGGATGAAAAATTTTCGCAATGAATTTACTGAATAGGGAACATGCACGTCATTTTTTTTTCACTAAATCAATAAAAGACGTTATAAACTCAAGAAAAGTATTAAAAGTAAAAAAAAATTATGAAAATCCAACAATTTTTTACTACAGTTCAAACGTCTGTTTCTGTCGCGGATGGTGTGACGTCATTTACCACGAATCTTCTTTGTTTACACCAGCCTATTTTTAGCCCCAAATAATATAAAAAAATATTTTTTGTGCTTTATTCAAGCAGAAATCGCACTTGCTTACTTACTTACCTTAGTGAGATTTCAAGCACTTTACAAAGAATAGATTTTTATTCACATAGATTTTTTCGTCACTTCCGACATTGTCGAAGACGACGCATATTGAGTTTGCGTTCCGTTAGACCAAAAAAAAACGAAACATAAATAATGAATTGTAAAATAAGCACTACTGCACTATAAAACTACATAAAAAAAAATTGATTTTAATTCTTGACTTCTACACGATGTATATTTAAATAATAGATAAGTTTTGAATTACGTGCATATTCCCAATTGTTATTCTATAACATGATTAGACAATATGCGGGAATCCCCTGAATGATAAAACCACAGGACCAGTCCATGTGGCGACGCTTGCCGTTGCCCAGCAGTGGACGTTTTTGACTGAAAGGATGATGGTGATGCCGATGATTCGACATTTAATTACCTGGATATCATACAAGTTCCGCTCAAATGTAACTTTGTATTTTAGGTTGACATGATTTAAACGGCCGCCTAGTTCTCGTTTAGCTTTCTTTAGACCGATGTACCCTTCGCCGAAACCACGGTGCATCTGCAAATGTTAGAATATTATAATAGAATAGGTCTCTTTTTTATGTCATCCTCGTCTGCCTAGCCTCTCCCCAACTGTATTAGGGTCAACTTCCAGACTTAACTCGATGTAGTTGGAGACCAGTATTTTACATAGAGCGACTGCCTACCTGACCTCCACAACCCAGTTACTGGGTAATGCGATACCCCTTCATAAGACTGGTTGTCAGACTTTCGGGCTTCTGATGTCCCGTAACCGTAGAATACTCTTTATTATGTACCCCATACAAGTTAAAGGTATTGTACGAGGGTGACACTGAAAGTTCTTAGAAAATTAAAAACTGAACAAACTAGCAAGTTATTAGTTTTATTATATCTTTTCAAAATAGTGTCCATTTACATTAATACATCGTTGCATCCGATGGAACCACTGATAAAAGAACTTACTTAATCACTCGTCCTTAGGACCCCTTATAAGGACCAGTGAGTAAAGTCATCGACGGCGTTTTGAAATGCAACCACTGCTTCCTCGGCGTCCATAAAACGTTTTCCTCGAAGTTTTTCTTTTATTTTCGGAAATAAATAAAAATCGCAAGTTGCCAGGTCGGGGCTATAGGGCGGGTGACCCAGTAATTCCACATCTGACGCCATCACCAAGTACCTAGTCGATTGTTTGCTTGGCGGTGTGCGACGAGGCACAAAGTCGATGTGAAGGAGGATCCTACTGCGAGGTCGTTTCTCCCGAACTTTTTCCAAGACAAGCGGCAAACAATTGTTAGTCTACCACTCTGCAGTAGGTAACTGTTTTATGATCCTCTAAAACAACTGTTGCGTAATGACCTGTCCTTCCGCAGAACGAGGCCACCTTCTTTTTTCCCACGCTTCGACCTCTCTTCACTTTAGTTGGCTACTCCGCGGAAGGAAACACCCATGCAGACAGCAGACTGCCTCTTAGTTTCAGTATCATAACAATAAATCCAGCTTTCGTCACCCGTAAGTATGTCGAACACAGACAATTTTAAATTTGCCGCCAAATCGTAAACAAATGACAAATGAATAAAACACATACACAATAATATTGACAAAGAGTTCCATTTTCAAAATTTGAACTGTTTTTTTATTATATCGTTTACAAGTGGCCAGTTCTAAAAACTTTCAGTGTCGCCCTCGTAGTATTCATCATAACCACCGGATCTCGTCATGTGAAACTAATATACCTATCTGCATTCTGCATACTAAAGCCGGAGTTGGTCCGCGGATGGATGACCATCTTTACATACTGAGACTCCTCCGTGCCTCTGAAAGCACGTTAAGCCGTTGGTCCCGGCTTTCATTCGTGGGTCATTCGTTGTGTTCCACGCGCGCCTCAAAGATGTCAGCACAATTGTAGGGGTCCGTTAGGGCCGATGCCTGCCAGGGTCGTGGGAAAGTACGAAAGGGTTACCGAGGCCCCTGGCAACACAGGCAACGGAAGGGACACGGGTGTGTTTTAGTCAGTAAGAATCTGACACACCCTCCCGCTCCGTTGGTCCCGAAAAAAGCCGTTGGTCCTGGCTTTCATTCATTGATCATTGACAGTCGTTAGGGGTCGTCAGTTGCCCAAAAAATTTGACAGCCAGTCTTACCAAGGGATATCGTATTATCCAGTAACTGGATTGTGGAGGTCAGATAGGCAGTCGCTCCATGTAAAATACTGGTATTCAGCTGCATCCGGTTAGACATAGAGGAAAGGCTAGACAGACTGATTGATTCTGCATACTAAAGTTTCTAGTTTTATCAGATACAGAATTGAAACCAACAGTTGTAGGTCTCTATTGCTTATTTTGGACCTATATATCTATGTACATTATTAGAGTGTATGTATAGGTACAAAGGTTATCGTCCGTAACTATTGGTCAAAATAGGCTACCATTTACCTGATTTAAAAAAAAAAATTGGATTCCCAGCCAGGAGGGTGAAGATTACGTAGGTACTAGAGCGCTTACCTGCTTCCTACTATCACACGTATTATTCTTCTGAAAAGCCTGCATAAAATTGCAGATAGAGGTGAGCCTCAGAGGCGAGCACAGCATCCAAGCCGTGGTCTGAGGCATACTGTGATAACAGATTTCATACGCTGTGGTAAATGCTTCAATGCACACGGCCGCCGCCTGGGTCAGCTGGTATTGACATCTATACTCCAACTTCTTTTCATACATCTTTAGATAATGGTCTTCTTTGTTTTTACATGGTGTGTGTCTAAAATACATTTGAAGAATGATGGTGAGTAGGCATTGGGTTTTAGTTAGCTTAAGATAGGTTTCATAAAACGCGAGACGGACGTGACGTTTCCATTGAGTGCTTCGGGGTCTAAAGACTAGAAAAAATGTTCAAAGTGAAGTTCGTAAGTTAATTCCTGAACGGAACAAAAATGTTCGTAGTCTGCATAGGTATAGGTAATTTGCGAGTTTTGACTGTTTACGCGTCGATTTGTGTCTGTAAATGTACCTACCACGGTTCAAATGTTGGTCCCGGACTCCCGGCGACGTTTTTAAATGTCGAAGTTAGACATGATCATACTAACTGATAGTTGACCTCAATATCTCGAGAACGCGAGCCCAGTTTCAGCAAGCCATCCAAGTCGTCACTCTGTTGTCGTTTAATGTCTACCTCTTCCGTGTCTTCTATCTCCTGTTCTATAGGAGCTACTATGTCGCGAATTGATCTGGAAGAAAATCATCATCGGTAATCCATTATCGTCAGTGACACGCTAAAACTTAAGGTGTTTTCTGAATTTTGGAAAGGACAATGTTTTTTCTTCGATAAGAAAACCTATACAATATATACCTATAAATCTAAACGTGTACAATAATTATTTGTGCAACAAGAGAGCAAAGTTGGTTTTTGCTGCAAGTGTTGATTTTGAATCCCGATTAAGCGAAGGTTTATCGAGCGTTGCGAGTGATTCTAGGTTAGACTCCTGAGCGCAGCGAGGGATTAAAAGACACGAGATGCAAATAACTTTGGTCTCGTGTAACACATACAACTTTTCACCTCAGCAGCGGGAACATATTACCTAAAGGTAACAAAATACAACATGGTAAAAATAAAACCACATGTTTATTTGTGAAACAAACAATATTAAAAAAAATAACAGATTATTTGCAATTTTATGGTTATATACAAGGTGTCGTTTTGCATCCACGTCAAATTTCAGAAGGCTGCTATGAGATACTTATATAATAAAATAAAATTAATATACCTGCTCAATAATTAATACATACTTGTTCTTTTAGTTATTTAAGTTTGACAGAATTTTAGAATACACCACTTTCACAGAACAGAATCACCCCGTTGCGTATGCGGTAGTGTATGTGTAAAAGGGCAGTTACAGTGCGGCATAACACGGACCGCGTTTTAACATGCGTGTCCCACACATGCCGATTTTCGAAAATTGGAAAAAAAGACCTACTTATTTTATTATTGATTCGGGTCGAGAATCATTAGCATAGTTACCTCCTTCAATTTGAGGAGGATGCAAAACAACACCTTGTATATAATGTATTCGAACGTTTTATTGTTTGTTTCTTTTTTGGGTGTACTACGTATGGAATTTGAAAATCTAATTTCGAATCGACTTGTTTCTATGTTTTTTTCGTATCGAAGTGAAAGTGACTGAACGAAGTGAAGTTCAAATCTTTCGAATTTTGTGAGTAGTTTATTAAAGTTAGTTTGTCTTACGCTCGCAGAAAAATCGAATTTTGATCACTGTCTTTTAAACAGCAGAACCTGCTTGCTTGAGGTGCTGAGGTGAAAAATGATTTTAAATATTATACTAGCTAGATGGTAGGTACCTACATTTGTATGACTAATAAACGAAAAAGATATCATAAATCGGTTTTTCCTTACCTACACAATAGGTAACTACTACATAATTTTGTTTTCGACATCAGACAAGGTTTTCCCACGTTGTCAATGTTATGAGAATAAACTTATGTTTTCTTTATCAAGTAGGTAGTATATACATTACATATAATCTACCTAATTATCAGTTTTTTTTTTTATATATAAAGTATGAAAAATAATCCCAATCTGGTAAAATGAAGGGATAATTGCGCCAGATCGGGGTATTTTTTGACTCCGAAGACAAAAATCTCAGGATTGAAAAATTATGAAATAAAAATTTCACTGCAAAGTGCGAAATAAAACTATTAAGTTTAAGTTTTTTAGATAGAGAACTAAGTATTCCAGATTTATTGAGTAAACACTACTTTTTAGTTAACATTTAAAAAAATAAGTCACGCGCCCGTTATAATGTAACCACTCGTCACTGACCCGTAGCTGTCAACTACAGTTCTATTGAAGGGAGCATCACACGCACGGGTGGCCATATGGGTGCTGTGACGTAGATATCGAAGGCTAGCCTGAAACCTAGCTAGGTAGACGACTATTTACTAAATATTTACTCTATTTACGATTAAATAAAAAGTAGCTAACGACGCTGAGACGCCTGACGTGATTTGGTTACTAAAATAGTCGGAGTCTGAAAAAGTAGAAAGAGAATCGACCCTCGAAAATTAACCTAAATAGATAGGTACATAACATACATATACATAATCACATGTGAGCAGTGGTGGCCCAGTGGTAACGGCCGCGACTTACGAGTTGTAGGTCGTAGGTTCGAACCCAGACAGGCGCTTTACTTTGTGTAAATTATTTCATCACCACTGCTCTCAAAACGGTGAAGGAAAACATCGTGAGGAAACCGGCATGTCCTAGAACCAAAAATTCGAAGACATGTGTCATCTACCAACCCGCACTGGGCCCGCGTGGTGGATTACGGCCCGCTCCCTCTCACAGAGAGGAGGCCTGTGTCCCAGCAGTGGGAACATTATAGGCTGATTATGTATGATTATGTACATAATCAGTCAGGTTGGTAGATGTCACATATCTTCCAATTGTTGGTTCTAGTTCTAGGACATGCTTTTTCTTCATGATGTTTTCCTTCACTATTTTGAGAGCAGTGGTGATGAAATAATTTACATAAAGTAAAGCGCCTGTCTGGGTTCGAACCCACGACCTCGGCTCTAATAGATACTCACCTATATTTAGGTACCTACCTATTCGGAAAACTAATTAGTCTGGATAGCGTTACGAAAACCTTTTTTTGGCGTGAAAAGTTCTTTTCGCTTTGCGTACCTACTGGTGTTAAGTTCAATATTTCTGACCGACAAAACATGTAAGATTTAAACCGCTAATAACTTCGAGAACTTCAATGCTAGAGTAATGGTTGAGCATTCAAAAGATAGGTCATATTTATAACAATTTTGAGGCAGGACATCAGAGTGCGAGGGCACGCGCATGCGCGCGCCCCTTTTTTTCCATATTTACAACATCGTAAAAAGTTCAACAAAAAGAGTCCACAATAGCATAATTATGTCTATCTTCTAAGGATGACCCACACAGGGACGGATTAACCCTTAATCAAATTAAGCAATTGCCTAGGGCATCACGTCTGGGGGGGGCACCAGAAGAAGCACAAAAAAAATCCTTAGGGCATCACGTCTCACTCACACGTCACCAATAACAACAATTCGAATGCACCGGAATTGCGATCAGCCAATCACAAACCACCCCTTCCCCGCGGGCCCCCCGCCTGGTGCCCCCGTAAGACATAAATATTGTTGAAAAAAAGCAAATGCATTCACCCGGGAATCGACCCCGAGACTCTACTTATAATTCATGCAATCAAACCACTACACCACACTGACGTTGCTCGAAGTGTTCAAAATAGCGATATACTTGAAACTCAAAAAAAAATAGTGTTAAAAGAAAAAACCCGACTGCTTAAAATTAATGAACTGAAAAGGAAAAACAAGTTAAAATTGCAAGTTACTTTACATTATACGCAGTCGGAGGCATTGTTTTGTTGACCAAAGATACAAACTACCATTGCCTCCGACTCCTCCGATTGAATATATAAGGGCTTGAAGCCTTCGGCTTCGGAGTAATTAGATTCCACTTTACAGCGTTTAGGTACTATTTTTAATCATTTATTTCTTTACATACTCCTAGATTAAATCATAAAGCGTTCGCAATTGAGTTGTGCACAAAAAACGAAAACACGCAGAAGACAATAAAAGAAAAATAGCCGAAACAATAAGTAAAACAAAAAAGTTAACAAGTTTTTATATATAGCAGAGTATTAATCCCAGGTGTTTATTGATGCGTTTAATTACAATTACACAAATGAGATTACATAGACAAACTCTTTTAAAAGCTATTAAATGTTATTTATATTGTTTCTCAAGATTGTTTCAACAGTTAGGTAATTATCCTTCCTTTAGAATTATATTAAACATTGTAAAAATAAAATTCCAGTTTCCTGCACATGTTTTTGTTTTATATAGCAATCTAGAAAAAATAAGCCAATAGAATTAGTGACATTAATGAGAAATGGGTTAGTTGTATAGGCCTATCTGCTTAATATACAGTGATAAGAATGTCGATGTAATAGGCTCTTAGGCCTTTCAAAGACGTAGTCGATTCAAAGTAATTTAAGTCACGGTAACATCTACTACACGAGAATTAAATCAAATATAATGCTTTGTGGTCCCAAATTTGAAATCGACCCGTGCAAGGATGCATGAGGATTTCGAGAACATTAGGAGGTTTCAACGGCAGTAGACTAAGTAAGGGAAACATTCTATATAGGTGAAGATTTAATTGGATACGCGCTCAATCTGAGTGAGCGAAGCAAAGTGAAAGCCAGTCAAAGCAACTGGGCCTCAAGTCTGTTATTACAATAGTGTCAGAATGGTCTGTTCCGATTCTCATTAATGACGCCATTATATTAGTACCTACATTAAAACTTGTCAAAATCAACAATTATAAAATTAATGATAGACCATTCTGACACTATTGTAATAGCAGACTTGAGGCCCAGGTCTGCAGCAGCCGTAGACGCGTCGTGACTACCGCCGACGAGTGTCGACGGCTGCAGCAGTGGCGTAGCGTGGGGGGGCAGAGGGGTCCATGGTCCCGGGCGGCGCCAATATAGAGGGCGGCGGCGGCGTCAGGTAATCCTAACTGTATTGTCATCAGAAGACTACATAGGTCAAATTCACCAACTGTCAAATTTCTCCAAATGTTGATGTTTAATTTCATTACAGAATGGGAAAATGTACTTAGGTATTTACGAAGAATTTCAAGACACTGGGACAAATGGAAGTTGTTCAAAATAAATTTGAAGTAAAAAATTAAAATTAATCAGCGCTTGACGTAAATTGACGTAATTTTAGTAGGCAAGTTTTTAATCACGTCTAAACGTGTATGGAGTAGTGACAGGCACTGGTTCATTTGACAGGACTAAACTAAAATTTATCTTCTGGCCTTTTCTTAATGAAATAGAAAGAAAAAGATGGACGGAACCTAAATTTAGTTTAGTTTGTGAACAAGGGAATCGGCGCCATTGTATAATAAAGTCTATAACCTCAACTTTTAGTTCTACACCGGCAACGGTTTCACATATATACTAATATATGTGAAACTGTTTAATATGAAGATCTTGTATGTACCATATACTAAGAAATAAATAAATAATTATTATTTTCGTTTATTAAACTTTTTGCCTTATAAAATACATTTTTAAATATTTCTTAGAAAAAATATAAAAAAAAACATTTAAAAATATATAAAATAGTTGTCCGCCGGTGTCGGGAGCAGGGTCCAAGTTACCGGTGGTTAGGGCTCCAGAGACAGGAACCTCCTCACAATGCGAGCCGTATCGTGGAGTACTGCCTTCTGAATCAGGCCCTTGATCCAACCGCCTAACGAGAGCTTCGAGAGATGTTCGTTGAGGCTTTCGGCCATCAGGCCATTGGCCGTTACGACAATCGGCACAATGACAGCCGAGCTCACATTCCACATGTCAACAACCTCGTGTGCTAAGTCAAGATATTTTATTTGTTTTTTCTTTCTCAGCTTTCACGAGGTTTTCGTCATGTGGAATGGTAACATCGACTATCATTGCGCAGCGCACTAATCGGTCTATCACCATTATATCAGGCTTATTGGCGACAATAGTCCTGTCAGTAATGATAGACCAATCCCAGTACAACGTGACATGGTCTGACAAGAACTGGGTCGGGAACATACTTGTAATACGGTACCTCAGAGTTCACAAGTTTATATTTCAAAGCAAGTTGCTGGTGAATAATCCTAGCTACTTGGTTATGTCTGTGCAAGTACTCGCTGTTAGCCAAACGAGAACAACCAGAGATAATATGTCTGATAGACTCACCTGGACGGTGGCATGCCCGACACACGTCAACCGTCCCGTCCTTCATAATATGTCTCCGGTAGTTATTCGTCAAGATAACTTCGTCCATAATTGCACAGACAAAACCTTCAGTTTCTCCGAAAAGGTCCCCAAAACGTAGCCAGGATACGGACGCTAGGAAATCAACATCGGGCTCATGAAGAGCCCGATATAAGCGCCCGTGTAGCTCCTTGCTTTGCCATATCTCTTTGCGATCATCCGTGGTAAGTACTACAGGTTTGCACCAGTTCTCTTTAGCCATGGAAAGTGGGGTGAACCCCTTGTCCACTGCGACCACATCACGGTGCATACCCACTTCGGCTTTCAAAAAATATTCCCTGAGACTGCATATCTCGCGGTTGTGGAGGGTCTTCGCATTTAAAAAGCCTCAACCCCCGCACTTCCGCGGGATGATAGTCTCATCACCGATGATCGTGGGTGATGCATCCGGTTTGCGGTCAACAGTGTACGGACCCTCCTATCCAGGGCGTCTAGTTCGGTCTGAGTCCATTTGAGTATGCCGAAAGAGTACATCAAAACCGGCATGACCCAACCGTTGCAGGCGCGCACCTAGTTTCCGCCTGAAAGAAGACTTATCAATACCTTCTTTAGGCGGCCAAAAAAGCGCTCCTTTAACGATTGCTTCATGTCAGTAACGTTGATGCCTAATGCTTCTGACATACCCAAATACTTATAGCTTTCGGCTGAGGAAAGGGATTTAAGGTGTATGGAATCCGAAAGTTGAATTCCTTCGGATTCCATTATCTCCCTTCGCTTCACATGCATGACTGCACATTTGTCCACACCAAACTCCATTCTGATGGCGCCACTGAAAGTTTCAGTTATCTTCAGTAGCTCCATCAGTCGCAATTTGTTGGGGGCAAAGATTTTTAAGTCATCCATGTAGAGGAGGTGAGATATGACCTGACCACCTCTCCTCAATCGATAGCCTAGACCTGAATCCTCCAGCAGCGTGCTTAAAGGATTCAGGGCTAAGCAGAACCAAAGTGGACACAAACTGTCGTCCTGAAATATTCCCCGTTTAATCCATACAGGCTCATCATTCCCCTGGATCCGTCGACACCCCGGATAGCGAAGGACTGTCCTCCATTGCCCCATACATGATTCAAGGAAGGTGCGTAGAGTCGTATCTATTTTGTACAACTCCAGCACCCTCATGAGCCATGTATGTGGTACCGAGTCGTTGGCCTTCTTATAATCTATCCAGCAAGTCGACAGATCCTTGCGGGATTGACGAACCTGTTGGCTAATAGCCATGTCGATGAGAAGTAGCTCCTTAGTACCTCGGGACCCGTTCCTACAGCCATTTTGAGAGGCAGACATAATTGAATTACTGTCAATGTGTGTGTTAATTTTCGTTCTCAAAATGGATGTAAGAAGTTTATAGACCGTCGACAAACACGTGATCGATCTATAATTCTTGGGTTCCACGGGACTACCTGACTTATGGAGCAGGTGGGTAATGCCTGTCGTCAGAAACTGCGGTAGCGACCCAGACTCTAAGGATGACTGGAACTGCGATGCCAGGCAAGCGTGTGAACTAGTTAGCCATTTCAGCCAAAAGTTGTGCAGTCCGTCCGGTCCCGGCGATTTCCAATTCGGTAACGGACGGACCGCTCTGGCTATATCTGATGGCGTGATAATGACTACATCCATTTCTGGTATAGTTTCACACACTCGCTCGACATCCTGCATCCAGTCAGCCTTAGCATGGCAAACAGGTACCGACCAGATGCTGCGCCAGAACGCAGTCGTGGTGGCATCATCCGGGAGGCACATGTCTGTCACGTTTTGTTCAGGTCGATCCCAAGCTCAATATACCCACCTCTCATCGCTCTGGAACATGCGATTTTGCGTGTATCGATCAACCCGCCGCTTATACCGCCGAATACGGCTCGCCCATGCACAAACTTTCTGCTTCAGAAAGTCGATGCGCTCTGTGACACAGGACATGTATTCTCGAGGGGAGATTCCAGTCCCCGAGAATGCCCGTCTTACAAAGCGCATCACACGTGGTCGTGTATTGCCCTCCCTGAAGCAGTATAGTTTGCCGATGAGTACCCTGGCCCCATCGATACGACGCTCAATCCTGCACTGCCAGGCTGGTACGGCTAGTTTTGGTCGAGTAGCTCCGTCAAAGTTTGGAAACTTGACATTCGCTAAACGACATGCCGCAACAGCCGCGCAATACAGGATCGAGTCGTGTGTGTATCAACGAGATCCTCGCTGCTCTCGAAAAAATCCTTAAGCTGCGAGTCCAAGGCACACACCAGCGCCCTATTTTTCTTGTTTAGGGGTAGGCGTGGTAGTCGGGGTCTAAGTTCGGTTGGAGTGGACCTATACTCGCGAAACGCATCCTCCAGTGCGCTCTTCAATCGGACTTTGCACTGGCTACTTACTGTGGCAGCCCTATCATCCTCCTCTGTAACACCTTGATTGGACCGCGGCGGGATTACATCAATAATTGGGGCATTTGCCGCAGTTTGTGCCGGAGTCGAGACGATATGGTTGCTCATTACCTCTGAGCGCAGCCTATCAAGTGCGGTATCGTCCAACCTACGATTGCGTTGGATGACCCGCACCTGATCCGATAATCGTTGGGCCGAGCCGTTGACGGTTGTCTCTAATTCCTGAAATAGAGACAGCATCCTAGCACGGTACGCAGTGAGGTTAGTTCCCCCCTCTGTAGACCCGTATTATGCGCGCATGACGTTCTCATTCATAGACTGAGTCCATCTCATGCGCTGCACACAACCACCGGCAGCGGGGTCCCGGCTTGGGGCCGGATGGCCCCTAAGTCCCAAGCTCTTCGGTGGCCGGCCGAGAGGCCGACCGGCAGGGGAGACCCTGCTGACGTACAGGTATTGGCGACGTCGGCGGGGAAAAATACTCGTCGCTCGAGCTCGACGCAACTACCGCGGCCGGTGTCATCACTGCGCTCACAGTGGGGCTGGATACCGGCGGCGGCGAGGCGGAGCTGAGCGAAGAGGCCGGAGGTGGTGGGCCTGCTCGTTTCGTAGCTACTCTAGTCAACATTTTCGATTTCTTAACCGCATTTTATTCTATTTTATCGTGATTATTATTATTATTAATAGTCGACCAACCTAAATTTACTTTTAAAGCTGGGGGTTAACCGTGGCATATATCGATGTATGGGAGAACATGTTTTTCAACTACAATGTTAAGTTGGTTTTTGGGATAAATTCTTTCCAACTTCCCAACTACGGAACTCTTCATTTTGCGTGGTCCGGCACGCACTTGGCCGGGTTTTTATTAGTACCGGATGGCGAAGAAATGATAAATTAATGAATTATTTCTGTAAATTGGTTTAAAAACCTTTTATACATCAAAGAGAAATAATAATATTTTAAACGTGGATGAGGTCGACAAGTTGACGTTCTCTCGTTTTTACCCTGTGTTAACCCGGATCCTTGGTTGAATTTCTCTAGGATAGCTAGAGGCGTATCGGACTCTTAAAACTACATTTAACCTATTGACCACCACGTCAAAAAAGCAAAAACGTGCCCTCAGCGCCAAGCTACGAATTATGTCATGTAGTCGTGACCGTGGCGTGCTGGGCACATTTTGGTCTGTCATCTATATATGACTGTGGCGGTCAAATGCATGTCTCAGATATAATGGTGATTTCAAACCTCAATGTATCCTTCATTTGCTCCATTTCGCTGTGCAGACTCAGCGCCGTCCTCTTCAAGGGCTCTACCATCACGTCGTATCTCTCCTTGGACAGATTGAATGACAGTTGAGTGCTGCAGGCAAACACTCGTACTACTTCCCTTGCGTTTAATCCCATGTTTGTGATTGGACCTAAATGTAAAACTGAACAGTTTTTGTGTGGCTTTAAATATTTTAAAAGCCAATTATTGGCTTTTGGTCGCCATTATGTTAAGGATGTACCGTCAGAATCAGAAGAGAGTTAAAACAGTTTTTTCTCAACCTGACGCTGGCAGAATAGGCGACAGCGGCCCAAATGCAAAAAAAAAATGGTTGTCTGTAAAGTCGGTACGAACGATAATTTTACGTGATAACGAGAGAGAGATGCGTCACAAGCCGAACGCTTAAGCCGATCGTGCCTCTCTTTCGCTAGTTCCGCGCTCTCGCTTGCACGCTCGGTTCAGGCGGAACGTGACAATGAATCATGCTATTTCGTGCGTGCAGCCGGCGTTCATCGATTTATAAGACGTTATCACTTCAAAAACTTTTTTTTTTAAATGAGTAAATTACCTTCGAACAATATTGGGCTGCACATTATTTATACTAAACATTCCAATTGTGCTTAAAAATATGCAATGCATTGTTAGAAGTGGGTTCAAACCAATAGTGCAACACCTGGGGATCGAACTTACGAACACTCGCTCGTTAGTTCGCAATACAACCGTCGCGCTATTGCTACTTTAGTGAAAGTGTTAGGTAAGAGGCCTATCACAAAATTGCGTTCTGAAAGATTAAGCAGCCGACGCATCGCATAATGTAGTAATTTGGCAGCTGTAATTTTACGTTTAAGTTTTATTTCTTTTTACTTTTTTATACATATATGAAATTTAATTTCTTATAAACTAACCGTTATTCTGGTATAAATTTCAGGTACGTAACAATACATATAAATGTAGTAAGGAAAAACATACAGGGGCATTTTCACAAAAATGTATAACCCCGGATTTTCAAGTGTCCCTCGAATTCGATTTAATTTTATTTATGTAGTAGTTGCCAGAATTATTTATATTTGTCATCAAAGTGAATAAACGTACACAATATTTTATTGTTTTAACAAAAACTATAAGATAATCTCAAATAAATTTAATTTAATTAAAAATAACAAATGAAAAATGATGATGGTGATTTTGCGCTGTCCCCTGCTTAGTCTTACGAATATAATAACTTATTTCTTAACTTTTTTGTAAGAAAGATACCCTCTTTTAAGGTTGTTTTTAGTCCAGGATAATCAAATATTGTGATACTAGGTAAAATATAAAAACCTACTAACAAAAGAAAAATTATAAAAAATAAAGAAAGTAAATCAAAAAAATTGTCCTCCCCGGAACATTCAGTTTTGTCACCCATTTTTCTAACAAAGTGTTTACTCTAGTTCAAATATTTTTGCATTACTGGAAACACCATAGCTACCGCTTTGCAACTAGTCAGGATAGAAGCCGACACACAGTGGAACGAATGTATGGGAGCGGTTGGACGTAGACATGTCCGAAAAATAAGAGTAAAATTATGCCAAACTAATGATGCCATCTTATTCGATTACTTAATGCCTTCATAAATTGTGGTGATGAATTTCTTCATAACTCCCATATTTCGGGAGTAATTTGAGAAAATGTGAAATTTTACTATGAAAATGAGTGTATCGAGCTCTCTCCCTCCTGATTCCGGGCTTGTTTCAAGTAGCGGTCTCTAATATCGTAATGACTAAGAGCTATATTTAATACTAAGACACATAGTGCGCCAAATGTGCACTTTCTGGGATAAAAGGAAATGAAAATTTAAAAAAAAAAAACGTTTTTTCCCCATTTGTATTTACTTTAAACCGCAGACAGACTTATTAAGAGGTCTATAAATATATTATATATATACAGAAATATATATTAACAAAAATATTCACAAGAACTGATGAGAGTATGACTTTTAAGTAAGTTGATAATAAATTACCTAGTTTCATTAAAAGTACAATAAATAATTAAGATGTAAGCTCTAATTTACTAAGTTACACATTTTAAAACAATAACATCATTTAATTATCTTCGTCATCATCATCATCATCAATTAATTCAAATTCAGAATCGATGTCCGCTAAATCATTTATGTTAACAAATTCGATATCACTTTTCTCAGAATCCGTAAGCTCATAAAATTCCTTAAAAGAAGATTTTTTTACAAACTTATTTCCTTTTGGACGGATACTTGTAACAAGTGGATCAGAAGACAGTAAAAGATTGTGCATAATATCTTCATTGCATGAGATACTGCTATGCTTTCGAGAATGCCCCTCTCTATATTTTCTAAAATCTTTATTTCTAGCCTCAGATGCCTCTTCGGATAGAAAACCAATGGGCACAATTGACATGTTCTGAACTATGTCTGGCCCATGCATTAAAATTTTATGAAGTGAAGAAGGCATATAATACCATGGGTATAACTCCACGTAAAGCTTAGCAGTATCAAAGCAGAACTCTCGGAATTTAGTTACGTTGATCTTCTCTCCTGATGAAATACACTGCAAGATCACACAGATTTTTCTTAAAAGCATAGCATCTATTCCGGTCAGTTCAGCAGATTTAGTGTAGTTTTCAAAAAATCTCCTTGCCGAGTTGCCATTGTTGGTGGATCCACTGCCTTGTTTCACAACATCGAGAAGTAAGCCCGTTTCTCTTCTTACAGCCTCTTGAACTCTTTTCTTCCTGTCATCAACTTGCCTTTTTGCTATATCACCCCTTACTTGCCATGATTTTATGTCTAATTTGTAGGAAATGTGTAATAAGCATTCCATTGAGCGAATCCAAGCGTGAAGGGTGCTTAAGCTATATTTATACATGTCCTCGTTTGCGTGTTTATCTTTGATTAACTCTAAATTATTCATTTCTTTAGGACAAGCCTTGCATATGTCACACACTGAAGCTGCTGTATTGGATATAATGGAATGAATTTTACCATCAATCATTGTCAACAGCAGTTGGTGTTTGACACTAATTCCATCAGTGATGGTGGATGGAGTTAAGGCTTCAATCTCTGCTTCGATTTCAGCCATCTCTCTCTGCACATTTTCTTTGGTTTCCTTTATAAACTTAAACAATATTGGCCGGCAAAATGAAGTGGAAGATGGTCGCTCGTTTTCCCAAATTGTTACACCTTTTGAGACGAGCCGCAGTGGTACAAGACTAATCATAAAATTACTAGCAAGATCGATTTGCTCATCTTCACTCGTCCTTTGATGATAAATGCTTTGGCTAGATGATCCGTCAAAACCCCATTTGCTGGTCAATACGAGCTGTTGATTGGGATCAACAGGGGTTTCTAACGACCTAATAAGTCTTCTTGAGGTTAAATCCATCAAGGCTTGTAATTTGATTTTTGCAGAGCTCTCTGTAACTGTGAGATCTTCTTTGGCCGGATAGCACTTAATTTTTTCTTTAACCAACATGTAGTAACTCGGGTATTGAAGAGCTCCTTCTTGAGTGTTGAAATCCCGAAGAGTGTTATAGCGCCATTTCGATAAGTTCATCGATACATAAAGAGCCAATGCCTTCAAAGGGGATATTTCCCGTACCTGAATTGATTTACCTTCAATGAAGGCTTTGATTTTTGAGGCCTCTTCTGGATTCTCCGTCAAGTATTTCATAACATAAGCTGTATCGCTTTGTCCTGCCTTTTGAAGCGCCCTTTCGGCCGAAAACATAATTTCAGCGCTGCTACTGCTGCATGAAAGACTATCTTCAGTGCGTCTTCTTTTTTGCCGGTTACTAAGGTCCTCAAAAGATTTACGAGGACTAGGATGTGTACAAGTTGAAGCATCAGATTTAGCAGGAGAAATTATGGGCTCGATGACGTCACTTATATTTTCTGTAGAAGGTTCCATATTTTCATTCTGTAATTCCGGCCATTGAATTGCAGCCTGTAGCCAAATCTCATGTTTCTTCCGAAACTTATCTGTGCTTCTTCCAGACTGTGTCCATTTTGCATAAATGCGGTAGCAAAATCGACGACACCAGTCTTTTAAACTTGTTTCAGCACTTTCACATAACTGAACACAACTGTTATCTTTTAAAACACTGAACAAATAGTTAAAGTCGCGTAAATCTTTATGTGCGCGTGCGCATAAAGCAACGTGAATATCAAGATTTGTATTAAAATTTGGAAAATACATTGCGAGATTAGCTTGGATACAACGAGGTGTAAATCAACACTGATTTTAAAGTTACTAATAGTGACCTATTTATATAAAATCCAGGTATCCCAGGTATCCTTTGTTAAATATTGCAAGGTAATTAGTTATTGTGATAATTAGTAAATGATACATGCTAAATTAGTGTATTAAGAGCCATTTAGTAATTAAATAATAGCAATGTTCTTATCAGTAATCATTAGTGCATCAGTTTTATATGTAAACCTTAAGTCCCTAATTATATATCCTAATTAGCTTATATCTTCTCTAATTGGCTGCTCAGAAATGTTATTGTAATAAGGTAAACCTTTAGAAAAACGGTTTTAATCAACAAAATAAACAAAAAATAAAAAAATTGTGTTATAAAATAAACATCACTCTTTATCCCAGAAAGTGCACATTTGGCGCACTATGTGTCTTAGTATTAAATATAGCTCTTAGTATTAGCATTATGATATTAGAGACCGCTACTTGAAACAAGCCCGGAATCAGGAGGGAGAGAGCTCGATACACTCATTTTCATAGTAAAATTTCACATTTTCTCAAATTACTCCCGAAATATGGGAGTTATGAAGAAATTCATCACCACAAGTTATGAAGGCATTAAGTAATCGAATAAGATGGCATCATTAGTTTGGCATAATTTTACTCTTTTTTTTCGGACATGTCTACGTCCAACCGCTCCCATACATTCGTTCCACTGTGCGACAGTGTCAAAAAAGTGCTTATAAGGAGTGCACGAGTGTTTGCTAGCCGCATTGGACGAAATCTTGTCTCCAGGTATGTCACCATATTTTGTCTTATTTCTATCTATTTATCTTGTAGTTTTTAGTTAATTAGTTTTAATATATTATGTTAACCAAGTTGAACAAAAGTTTTGATGAATTTAAGTATTGTGGCTATTTTTAAACAGTTATTATTACTAGATGATAATCAAATGTGACTTCGGTTGTGTGACTTTTTGAGCGGTCACATATATGCTGAACGAAAAGTCACAACATGCCTGAACACATTAAGCACAGTTTACATGGCAATTTTCTTGACCTATATTTTTTTTTCTAAGACCTTTATGATTGAGTACAAACCACGGCAAATAGTAGATTTAAAAAGAATCATTATTGAAAAACAACTTGAACTATTTGATGTTGTATCTTGTACGTTTATATGTTAAAATGTTAATGTTACTTGTATGGGTGTACATATTTATGTTCGTATATTTGTAGGTTTCATTTTAGTAGTACCAAATTTTGTTTTAGGAATATCAACTTACATCAAAATGCCTCTTATCGGGGCTGAAAAAACAAGACGGTATAGGGAAAAACTAAAACGAGATCGCCCGGAAGAATATAAAGCACAATGTAAAAAAAATTGAAATAATGAAAAGCAAAAAAAAGAAAATATCAGAAATGACGGAAGAAGAAGCAGAAAAGCAACGAAAAAAAATGGAGAGAGGAAAAAAAAAGAAGCAATTTGCAGAAAAAAAGCAACGAGATCTAAGAAATGTAGACAATGAACCCTGTACAACACAAAAACAACAACAACAATGTAACTTGTGTATGAAAGATAAAAATGAAACAAAAATCAGGAAAACATTTAAACAATTACTACTCGTAAGAAAATCCAGAAATTTGTTGACGCAGGTTAAAAAAATTCAAACTCAAAGAAAGACTTACAAAAAAGATACCAGCGTCTTAAACAACGTACTACGAAAAAGATAGCTGAAAGATATTTTAATTAAAATTACATTTTAAAGCTACACTACAGATCTCAGTATGTAACTATAGCTTTAAATCCGTTGTAGTTAGATATTTAAAGCCAATAATTGTTATGGTCTAAGGACCGGAATTGATTGTATGGTTTAAGATTGTTTGCTATTATTCTGAATTAATGTTAATGATAAACGAATCATGAAGGCTGATATAAGTGCCACAAAAAAAACGAATAAAAAAGACTTCATAATATTGATAGTAAATAATTTACATTTTATAATTAATAATAAAAATGTGATGCCTTAAGCAGGAACTGATTGTGATAATTTTGTTAAAACTTAAATAATGTTAATTACATGATTATATGTATTACTTGTTTTTTTCGCCATGTAAACGCACCCTTTCCCTTTTTAGGTATTCGGTTGTGTGACTGTCCCTATATTACGGAGCTGAATTTCTTGATTATTTGAGTAGATTTAACATTTAATGACCTTCAAATTACTCTCTCAAATGGAAAATTATTCTGTAGTATAATATTTGTGGCCTTTTCTCTAAAAATGTATCAAAAATATTGAAAATAAAGATAATTATGACAGTTGAAGTAACAGAAGTCACACACTGCATATATTATTGTACTTTTAATAAGCTTAGATACAAACATTGGAAATGGTGAGTGTTTTTTTTTTAATTACATGAGCATTTAAAACTCATTAAATAAAAAATATCTAAAAATTCTTATAATTTACATCGTTTTCTCAGCTACTGAATATAGTCACACAACTGATATAAATTTGCGAGAAATTTCCGTTATGTAGTAATATTTTTTCAGTATTTGCGTTTTAAACCCATTATATTTAAGTTTTTCTTAAAGGATATTGAATTTCCGTTCTAAAGAGACCAAAGACAGTTTAAAATATAATACTATCAAAAAAGCATTATATTTCAAGGTGGGGGTACATTTTTGTGAAAATGCCCACAGTTAATTCTGAGCATTTTTAGGAGATTTATGGTTTTTAACGGGATTTTATTTATCGATATTCCATAAAAATTTCAAAATTCTGAGGCCACTATGAACTAAACCACCATTTAAGAGATATTATTGTATATATTTCATTTCCTTTGCTTATGTACAGTAGTTCAAACCACGTGCTCGAAATAGTGCCGTCGCGCATTTTATGAAAATCTTGCTTCGGAAATTTGACTTTATATAAATAAATAAGAAAGAAAATGGAAAAAAGGGAAACCGCTATGAACCATTAACTATTCTCCACCCACTTAATAAGGAAAAGTGGTCGAAGTCTTTCAGTTTCTCAGAATAATAACGTGAAAGTTGGCGGTTAACGTGAAAAATCACGGTCGAAATGAAATACTTAGGCCTCCTATACAGTACGAGGGCGACACTGAAAGTTTTTAGAACTGGTCAACGATATAATCAAAAAAACAGTTCAAATTTTTTAAAGGAACTCTTTGCCAATATTATTGTGTATGTATTTTATTCATTTGTCATTTGTTTACGATTTGGCGGCAAATTAAAAACTGTCTGTGTCACGTCAGCATGAACTTAACGCGAGAAAATTTTCGTTCAATGATTTTTTATGACTTTCGATGTCATTTAAGTCAACAAGAAAGTTATGGTAACTCAAACTCAACTCAAACTCAAAGTATTTATTTCAAATAAACCAATTACAGGCACTTTTGAATTGTCAAGGGGTCGGTCGGTCACTAAGAAAGATGAAGCTAGTTGCCTATTCCAAAGCGTAGTAGGTACCTATGGAGAAGAACGGGCAAGAAACTCCACGGACACTCTTTTAAATCAACGTATTATGGTTACAAAATATTGTTTACATCATTCATTTTGAAATTATACATGCGAGAACGATGCAAAACGTAAAAGCGTCCGTAATAAAAACATTAACAAAAAAAAACAATTCAAAAATTAAAATAAGCCGTGGCAACTAAGAGATGACCAGTCTCTATTGACGGCGCCCGTTCACGAACATGACGCGTGGATCAGCTAATCAGCTCAACCATTTTGAAGGGAGCTAAATGATCCAACACACGCGCCACCATCAGCGAGACATTAGAGTGAGCACGACATACTCCCAGCCGCCAGGGCACATTCAAGTCAATGAAAGACGTGTCCAGTAAATGGCAGCTTTTTAGTACATAGTACTCACATAACAATGTGCTGTGCAACTATACAATGCTAAGTGATTGAATTTATACAATGCAAAGATAGTTTTTGAAATCTTCAGCAGCTCCAACACTATTTTCAAATGCTAATCAATTAGTTTTTGCGCCCTTGTGGAGCAGGACCAGCATTGAGCAAAGCATTTTTATCAGCGATGTAATCCCCCAACTTATAATATGCTTGGCTGCATAGTGTGCGTTTTATACAAGATTTGAATTTTGTTTCATTCAGTTGAAGTATGTGGGGAGGTATTTTATTGTAACATTTTAAACAGTACCCCATGAAAGATGAGTCTACTTTAGCCAGCCTAAAACTTGGTTGAACTAATTGGTCCCTATTTCTAGCGATATAATTGTGTCTTTCACCTCCTTTACTAAAAAGATGTAGATTTTTCCTTACGTACATGACATGATGTTTTCATAGATATATTGACAAGGTACCGTCATGATGTTAATTTGTTTAAACAGTTCTCTTAGAGAGTCGCACCTGCGGAGGCCATATATGGCTCTGATGGCTCTTTTCTGCAGAATAAAAATAGACTCGATGTCTGCAGCCCGTCCCCATAGTAAAATACCGGCTAGAATAGACTTCGATTGGCCTTTCACGATGAAGCCCCATCTCGTGCCACTGTTTACAACTGGTTTAATGAGTTTAAACGTGGTCGCACTAATCTCACCGATGATCTGCGTGAGGGACGGCCTTCTACGGCGACGACTGAAGATAACATCAGTGTTGTGCGGCATATGATAGAGACTGACAAAAGAGTGACTTATCAGCAGATTCGGACAAGCTTAGGCATCGGTATGAGTCAAGTGCACAAAATCCTCCATGAACATTTAGCGGTCAGGAAGCTTTGTGCCCGGTGGATACCTCATAATTTGACAGAGGCCCAAAAACTCCGTCGTGTTGATTGGTGTCGTGAAATGGTTCAAAGATTTAACGGAGGTCACTCAAATGCTGTGTTCGACATACTTACGGGTAACGAAAGCTGGATTTATTGTTATGATCCTGAAACTAAGAGACAGTCTACTGTCTGGGTGTATCCTTCCGAGGAGTTGCCAACTAAAGTGAAGAGAGGTCGAAGCGTGGGAAAAAAGTTGGTGGCCTCGTTCTTCGGAAGGACAGGTCACGCAACATTTTAGAGGATCGAAATACAGTTACTGCAGAGTGGTACACTAACTAATAATAATTGTTTGCCATGTAAAAAGTTCGGGAGAAACAACCTTGCAGTAGGATCCTCGACGACAACGCCTCGTCGCACACCGCCAAGCAAACAATCGACCACTTGGCGACGTCAGACGTGGAACTACTGGGTCACCCGCCCTGTTGGCCCGACCTCGCACCTTGCGATTTTTATTTATTTCCGAAAATAAAAGAAATACTTCGAGGAAAACGTTTTATGGACGCCGAGGAAGCAGTGGCTGGGTTTCAAAATGCCGTCGAAAAGACCTTTCTCAGTGGTTCCATCGGATGCAGCGATGTATTGATGTGAATGGACACTATTTTGAAAAAAGAAGAGCTAGATCGTTCAGTTTTTGATTTTCTAAGAACTTTCAGTGTCACCCTCGTACCTATCTTAGTAAAAAATATTTTGTTAGGTGGGCCATATTAAATCTGCTGCTGGTTTTGACAAAAAATTACGATAGGTATACTAGGTGCATAATCAGCCTATAATGCTATAATGCTGCACTGCTGAGACACCGACCTCCTCTCTGTGAGAGGGAGTGGGCGGTAATCCACCACGCGGGCCCAGTGCGGGTTGGAAGATATCACATGTCTCCGGATTTTTTATTCTAGGACATGCCGGTATCCTCACGATGTACTAGGTAAGATAAATAAAACCGTATCCTTACCAGCTACAACATAAGTCAAGATAACTGCCTTGACAACTCCTCGGCCAGACTTGCCACAATACATGGGGAATATTAGCAGGCATATACATCTCACTTGTATTGATATGGCGTTTCCTATACCTGTAATTAAATTAATCCATACTAATATTCTAAACTAGCTTATACTCTCGGCTTCGCCCGTTGGAAGTCGGAAATTATCCCACGGGAACGTACTACCGGTATAACAAGTATCTTTTTCTAGGTCCAAGGCTACTTATCTTGGGCACGCCACAATTACCGCGATAAGTCTTTCTAAGGCGAGAGGAAACGCTCGGGTCACCACTGTGTGTGTGTCTCTCGCCCCTAGCCGCCGCAGGAGACGCCCTGGGCGTCGGGAATTCCGGGCGATTTCCGGCCACTGTAGGCGCGGGCTTGCGGACGGTGAGTAATGGGTAGCTCGCCGTCCGATAAGGACCAGGCCCGGGTCGACGGCGCGTTGTGTTCCACGCGCGCCTCAAAGAGATGTCAGCACAAGTGTAGGGGTCCACTAGGGCCGATGCCTGCCGGGGTCGCGTGGAAGTCCAAAAGGGTTACCGAGGCCCCTGGCAACACAGACAGCGGAATATGGGTGGGTTTTAGTCAGTAAGAGTCTGAAACACCCTCCCGCTCCGACCATAGCGGGAGAAGTTATTTGATAATTTAAAACACAAAAAAAAAGAAAGGGCTACTTATCTGCCAAATTTCATAACGATTCGTTCAGCCGTTTTTGCGTGAAAGCGTAACAAACAAATAAACAAACTCATTTTCGCATTTATAATATTATACAGGATGGATTTTTGAGACGGGGCAGTAATGGCAGCTACCTTAACCGTTGTAGCTACAGGAAAACGGTTTTAGGAAACCGTCCTTAACTTTTTGAGACATTTAGATCTGCATTTACAGATTTTGAAAAAAAAAAATACAATCAGCAAGAAAAAGGGCAGTTTTAAAAAAAACTTATTTTGGTGTCAATCGATCCTGTTTCTTACAGGGATCAAAAAACTCTATTAGACCAACCGAGGTTTGAGTATTAGAAAAGTCAGAAATCGCAAAAAACTTTTTCCATACATTTCATAGGAAACTCAAACTTACTTTGTGGATGAAGATGGACAGATTAGCCGAAAATAAACAAAAAATTAAACTTCGAACGAATACGCGTTAAACATTGAACACGATAGTTTGTTGTTTGAGATTTCCGAGAAGCAAATTACATCGAATAATTTAGAGCTTTCAGACTTGTGTGGGAAACGTTAAAAATGCCTGTCCGCTACGAAAGTCAGATCTCGCAAAAAAAACTTTTTATGGGAAAAGTTTTTCAAAAACAGCAAACTGTGTAAATATTGTTCTTAAACCAAATTAAATTATAACGCGTATTCATTCGAAATTTGAAGTTCTCTTTTTTTGTTTATTTTCGGCCAGTCTATGTATCCATCGTAAAAAGTACACACATCAACACCGTCTAGTCTAAGGATATTTTGTATAAAGTTCTTAAACTCAAAAAATACTGGCCAGTTTTAAATTCTTTTGAAGAAAGCTTATTTTGTAAACCTTTTTGAACGATTTTAAATTTGAATTTGAAAAAATAAATTAAAAACAAAAGATTTACGCGGCATAATGGTAGCGAAGTCCGAAGGTTTCATTTACCTACAGTAGTTTTTGGTTATTTTTGTGTTAAATTTAAGTTTTGTTATAAAACTTAAATTTGACAAAAAAATTACCTACCAAAAAAGTTATCGATTAATTTCGAATTAATGTTGTTGTGTGCGTCATGCAGCGGCGCCATTTAACGAGGGAGGAAATGTAAAGGCAGTAGGCATGCTCCAAGCTGGGGCTACTCAGCGGAGTATAGCTGAGGAGATTGGAACAAGACAAAACGTGATATCATGGTTATGGTCACGTTATCGTGCTACTGGTGAACTGGCTGAAAGACACTCAGGCGGGAAGCACATAACCACTCAACGACAAGACCGAAGTTTGCAAGTTGTCGCGAGAAGACAACCAAATGTTACGGCCATGCAGTTGGTTCAGAGGCTTCAGTCAGAGCACCAGTTGTTTGTGAGTGACCAAACTGTGAGTAGAAGGCTGCATGAAGTTAACCTTCAAGCTCGCAGACCGCTTCTTACTCCAGCACTACGCCGAGGAAATCGTGGACGACGACTAGAGTGGGCTCGTGAATATTTGCTCTGGGAAGATAACCAGTGGTCTGTAGTGCTGTTTACCGATGAGTCCCGGTTCGGTTTCCATCCCGATACACGTAGAGTACGTATTTGGCGAGTTCCTGGTCGTGAGAGCCGTCTGCCACATCCTCAGGAAGTCCATTCATACCACGGCGGGACAATTATGGTTTGGGTGAGAATTCGTGTTGGTGGAAGAACAGCAGACCTCGTTTGGATCAGAATCACCATGACGGCTGAAAAATACCGTAACGAGGTGCTAGTACCAATAATCTACCCCCGTCGACTACAAATGGGCCAAGAATTCCCGCTCATGCACGATAACGCCCGTCCGCACACAGTGAGAGTGGTGACGTGCTGGTTGCAGGAGCACGACGTATCGGTCTTAGGCTGGCGCGCTCAATCGGACAATGGGACATGCTCCAAAGAAGGGCTTTGAGGAATTTCCCTGCAAACATTGCGACGGAAGAGCAACTATTTTTGCATCTTAGCCGGACCTGGGACAATATACCGCAGCGAAACTTGGATAACTTCATCCAAGGCATGAAACACCGTCGCAGGATCGTTATTAACGTCATGGGTGGTTTTATTGACTACTGATTTTTCACATAACTGTTAAAAACAGATTAACTTTTCCTTATTTTTCACTTTTCTTGAGAAACACATTCATTGTTAGTTTTACCATTATTTCGTGTGCGTTACCCCAGCAAAATGATGTCGAAAATAATCATTTAAATCTTACAGATAATTAGTTGCCCAGCTTCTGTAATTGTTGCGCACATTTTTAAATTTGTTGCACTTATAGTTTTTTATATATTTTACAAAAACATTTCCTGCCGGGGTAACGTTTATAACGTTACCGCAGCCAGACATTTTTTTTAATGGGAATATTGGAACAAATATTAGCTATATAATTAGTTGTCTAGACTCTTTTCTTTTCAGTCTAGGTCGCTTTTTTGTAACCACCTTAACTTGGTCGGGTTATCACGGTCTTGCACTTCCTAATGACTTTTATTTTATTATCTCGTTAATTATTGTATGTACTACGCTGAAATTTTACAGGTATAAAACTGAACTAAACAACTAATTAATAATATAAAATTCAGTTTATACATCGACATACAGGTTTATCGGTGGCCATATAACTCCGCGCGCATTTTAACCGTGAACGTGGAGAACTGAATATCATCATAAATTGTTAGTTACTTACAGGATACTAATAATTAAAAAAAACACATACATTTACAAGCTACAAAATAAGGTTAAAAGCAAGTCTTTAGAGCTCTTATTTAGAGTGTTAAGACCTATTGAAGTGTTTTTATATTTAATTAAAAACCTTTAAACGGTGCATTATTTTGGTTTTTTTATTGCACAACTAATTACAACTAATTCCTAAGAAGTTATGTAAAAAATATGATAAGAATCCGCTAAACCGTTTCAGAGATCCAGCAAAACCACAAACGTTACTCCAGCAGGATCTCGAATAACTTCGCAGCCGAAGAAAGAACAAATACAATATAAGGTGCAACATTTACCTCGTCTAGATAACTAATTATATAACTAATATTTGTTTCAATATTCCCGTTAAAAAACAAAATGTCTGGCTGCGGTAACGTTATAAACGTTACCCCAGCAGGAAATGTTTTTGTGAAATAACTAAAAAACTACATGTGCAACAAATTTAAAAATGTGCGCAACAATTACAGAATCTGGACAACTAATTACCTGTAAGATTTAAATGACTATTTTCGACATTATTTTGCTGGGGTAACGCACACCATTATTTCACGTTTTTCTATTTGAATAAAAATTTGTTTACGCAAAAATAAATAGTTTTCTTTTATTCTGGAGTGTAGTCTGATAAATGAGCTTTATAAAAATATATGCATATTGTATGTTATTTTTAATAAATGTTGAGTAAATTGAGTAAATTCAAAATATCCCTAGACAGTGTTGATGTGTGTAAGTTGGAGTCTCATTTCCTACAAAATGTATGGGAATCGTTTTTTTGCAATTTCTGTAGTACTGAAACCTCTGTTGGTCTAATAGTTTTTTGATCCCTGTAAGAAACAGGATCGATTGACACCAAAAAAAGTTTTTTGTGAAAACTGCCCATTTTCTTGCTGACTGTAATTTTTTTTCAAAATCTGTGAATGCAGATCTTAATGTCTCAAAAAGTTAAGGACGGTCTCCGAACCATTTTCCTGTAGCTACAACGGTTAAGGTAGCTGCCCTTACTGCTCCGTCTCAAAAATCCACCCTGTATATAATAATAAAGTTAGGATGCAAAATTAACTTCTCTGTCTGCTTGTTACCTTTTCACACCGGCTGAATTGATTTGAATGAAATTTAGCACGTGCATAGACGCGCTTGTATGCCAGTAGTAAGGTATTTTGGGATAACTTCCGACCACGGGGGAGGCCCAAGGCAAAATCTAGTCTTAGGTATAAGGCGTAGGCCTAGAAGGTGGCAATATCAATAAGTATTTGTCACCACATAGGTGCACGTGTAGCTTATGGTTTATGGTAATGAATGGTCTTTGTAGTCTACTAATGTTTCATAATTCTTTATTAATAAAAAATAATAAAAAAATGGTGAATTTGGTATAAAAAATATCTGTTAAATGCAGGAATCGAACCCGTAGCGTGCATAAAATAAATTGCGCAACCTGTGCTATAATTGAGTCGTCAAAGTAGGAGCTTTTTTGCAGTCGTTTTCACTATCAGAAATAAATATATTTTATATTGCGAACACTTCACTTACCAAGCAATAAACTTAAAACTAGAGACAAATGAGAGCCTAAATTATTAGGGAACGGTATCCTCTTCAACAAATAATAATAATAAGCTTGCCCTAAAAAGAATCCAGCAAAGAAACTCGTGCATCTCAAGTTGTTGCTTTGATTACAATCTGAAAAGAATAACCTGTATACGGGCGGACAGAACACACACAAGCATTTCACTAGAAATTTACGTAAATAGTAGATACACACGCACATTTATAAATATTTAGCAAATAAATATTATTGTTGTGAAATGTTGTATCAACGATATTGACATAATATTTTTTTATCTGTGGATGCTGATAAGTTTGTTTTTCTTTTAGGTTTCAGTGATATAAAGAGGTTTTCACTTTTCATGCTCTAAAAGTTCTTCTTTATGTTGTGCGTAGGCGACAAAGTCGCTTTTTATGCTCAAGTGCATAAAGTATTTTTATTTCTAAGACTAAGATAATCAGACCTAACAGCCACACTCACAATAAAGTCGTCAGCACAAAAGTAGGGGTCCGCTAGGGCCGATGCCTGCCGGGGTCGCGGGAAGGTACTTATGGGTCACCGAGGCCCCCGCAACACAGGCAACAGGAAGGAATACGGGTGGGTTTTAGTCAGTAAGAGTCTGACACACCCTCCCGCTCCGCCCAGAGCGGGAGAAGTTATTTGATGATTTCCCACCCTCAAAAAAAAAAAAAAACACACAAAACGTCGTAGATTGAAGTCGTTAAATTGAAATTATTTAATTTGCTTTAATTTAAGTGTATATCACTTTCCTGTTTTAGAAACTATTTTGTCTGGTTTTATTAAATTAACATTTTTTATGACTAACTTGGCAGTATGAAATACCCAAGTCGAATGACACGTTGAAAATTTTAAATAAAAACTTTTAAAAAGTTTCGTGGGGGAATTAGCTATTATCTTCTTCAATTTTGCACTGTTATACATTAATATACATTTGCCTGTTACATTTTCTCGCAATCGAAGTGAAAAGCAGGGTGTATAACTCGGGCATAAACGAGCCATTTTACCTCTCGACGTAACTATCCACCCTCGTCTGCGGCGCGGGTGGATATAAACGTCTCGGGGTAAAATGGCTTCTTTTTTGCACTAGTTGAACAATCTACTATTTATCACTTCATTTTCTGGTTTTTTTCTTTATTTCGAGTTTGACCTCGAATAAGACTGTGTTATTTGTGCTGTTTTATGTGTGTTTTATCAATCAACATAAGCAATTTACTGTTTGAAACTGTAGATATGAATGAAAACAACAACTAAATGTATAATCCAATTTTATTATCGATCATTGTTTAGTATAATTAGTCTTATAAAATTCAATAGGTACCTCTTGTATAGAGAACCTAGATATTTACTGAGATGAGTTAAACGAAAATGCCTCGAGCAATCAACAGCAGCATTCAAAATAAATTAACGAATCACTAATCCCGCAACTTACGTCACAACTTCAACAAGTTCAATAAAATTTTGCTATTTCATCCATTTTGCTATAACAAGCTGCTGTTCGATTACATAAATATTCGTGTAAATATAAATGCTATTTCGTACATAAAAATATAAGGGTTCACTTCTGGTTTTAAGATTAACATAATTTATTGCTTTTCAATATAAATTGAGACAACCTTGCTATCTTCAGGAAATAACTAACGAGAGTTTAGAATGAGAAGTTAAGTAGTACCAGTCGTGGTTATAGATACACAGACATCGCCCACAGTTCACACTATGGATATTATTCAGGCTACAAAATGCCGAAGGCAGGAACGACTACGCATAGCGGTGTACAGAACCCGGGCGTTAATATGACACATCAGGCTTTAGTGTAGCATAGGTATGTGTGACAGGGACAACGCTCTACAAATTCCTTGACAATGTTCTATAAAGCTGGCTTCCCTTGGTGCGTGATATTATGGACGGACGCGGACCAGCCGTCACCGACGCACCATGGGCTCATGATACAGTTTTTTACTAGTACGAGGGGATATGGCGAATCAGACTATAGACAACCAAACCATCTTTTCATTGTACCATTTCACATCCAACGATCTGTCTATTGTTGTGTTTATTATTGAATTACTCTGTATGGTTGTCTCAAATTTGTGAATAAATAAAAAATGGGCGTATCGTCCGTGGTAGCGCAGACACGTCTGTCGTGATGCGTCCGATCCCCGGCGAGTTCTTTCTTTTCAGTTTGCATTTTGGAATGAAAATGGATCCAATCTCAAGACCCACACCGACCGACACACACCGTTGGAAGAGCCTTGCTGTGCGGTGCGTGGCTGTCCGTGGTCGTCGGCCGTGCGGGCTGCTCCGCGTCCGTTCGCAATATCAAGCACCGTGGGAAGCCGCCTTATCTGGGTGTGCCATAATTATGGCCGGGTACTGTAATTGTAGCCTCCAGCATAGCTTTTAATACATTTCAATACGTATTTCTATTCGTACGTATCTTCCTTAAGTTACAGAGATCGATCGCCAATAACAAGAAACTGGACATTATTATAACTGAGTTCGGAAACGTCGTAGCTAAAAACTGTAAAAAGATTATATTTAATGATATTATTTGATAGATTTCCGGGGCCGTTGTGAATCCGATACTAATTTATCTACGCCAGTGGATAACGATAGGATCTTCGCGAACTCTGCAAAATACCTTTAGCAAAACTATCAAGTTCTAATAAAATATTATAGCATAGTACAAAGTGAACCCAATCTCTCATCCCTCTATGTATCCTGTGGCCAAACACTACTGTGACAAGTCACATGTTACACAGCCGCGACACATGTCACAAACCTACACAAAATGTCACAAACTCGCGGCATAATGTCCATAATTCGCGACAAAATATCACGAGCCCGCTACAAATGTCACGAAATTGCGACAAATGTCACAAACCCGCGACACAGGACATGAACCCGCGACAAATGTCACAAACCCGCGACACATGTCACAAATCCGCGATAAAATGTCACAAACCTGCAAGAAATGTCACAAATCTACGACACATGTCACAAATCCGACACATATCTTGTCACAATCGTTATGGCTATAGAAAGTTGAGCGCGTCGCAGTCAAGTCAAGCGGGTTGGAACAAATGGAAGCTAGGTAGCAACGTGGGTGTTGTTACGCGAGAGCGATTGGCGGGTCTTCGTCATCGCGTTCGGTTATCATCGGCTCCGGCTTGTCGGCTACTTCGGGCACCTCCAGAATTTTCGGCCCGTAGAGAAGGAGGTATGCGCAGTGCCAGTCTCCTGTAACAATGACCGAAGGTATAATTATTATGTCTAGCTAGAATCTGGCTCTTCGACATTCTACAAAATTTCAGACGTTGTCTTACTGCAGGCTTAGCATGACGCTTTTTATATCTACGAAGAATAGACACAGCTCTTTCTATACAAAGTGACATTTCGTTTCTCCATTTTTGACATCGCACCGTAGAAATCCTTCAACATAAAAAGTACCTGGACAAAGATCGTTAGAAACGAAAGACAAGATGACAGATTGTAGAAGGATTTCTACGGTGCCATGTCAAAAATGGAGAAACGAAATGTCACTTTGTATAGAAAGAGCTGTCTATTCTTCGTAGAAATAGAAAGCGTTATGCTAAGTCAGCTGGTTTCTAGCATAAATAAGATCTTTTTTCGCGCCACATATGGGGTTGTAAATGAAGACTACGCGGTCAGTGCAAAATATGGGTTTGATCGAAAATCTAAGGGTTGGCGTATACCTGGTGTATAATAAAATGCTTGCCAGCTAAACCGTTGGTTTCGGATATGTGAAAAAAAATACGGCAGTAGTGTATATAATTAAATTAAAAGGAAAACTATCACAGCTAAGTAGGCTTTATCCCAACTACGGATGAAGGAAAGAAATATAATGAAGGGTCATTGTGCGTGGTCCGACACGCACTTGCCCGTTTTTTTTAAGTATTAGAATTGGTCTTCTGGTCGCAGTTCCCAGTAAGAACCCTCCCACTTCCTGGGACTCACCGCCGCCGCTGAGCTTCAGCACCTCGTCCTCCGGCACGGGCGTGACGGCGTCGTCGTCGCAGCGCAGCCAGCTGCCGCCGCGCGCCACCCACGCCACGTAGTGCCCGGACGACGACGAGCGGCCGCGGTGCGTCAGCACGGCCTGCAGCCGGTAGTAGCCGCTGTTGTTGCTGCCTACGTCTACAGTAAACATGAAATAAGTGGCATACACTTCAGGAATTTTGATATAATGTAATCATAACATCACGCCTTGTTTCCCCGAAGGGTTGGGCAGAGTTGTATCGCGAGCCTGTTGCCATCCACCGGGCACAAATCCAGACTCCAGGTAGCTACTGAGAAATTCCAAATCGAAGTCACGGGAATCGAACCCAGGAACTCATGCTCAGCAGTAGGTAGCGCTTGCGACCTTAAGACTACGAGACAGTCTCTGAAAGTACACAAGTAGCAACGAAAATCGTGTATTGCATCAGGGCTAAACAATGACCCATTTTTCTCCCACATCAACAAAACCATTAATAACTCACAGCATTAACGATTAATAATACCCGCATTACCATCAAATTAATCCGAACACACTGCTGGTTGAGGCCAACGAGCCATCGAACCCAGGACCTCATGCTCAGCAGTAACGCTTGCAACCACTACACCAACGAGGCCAATGTAACCATAACCGAAATAAATGCGATGAACCATCAGCAGCATATTAGCAGTCTACTGCTGGGCATAGGCGTCCGATATTGCACGGTAACTCGGTATTCGGACACTTTAAATACAAAAGTCAGAATCGAAAGACAAAACCCGACTGGAACTAAAACGTTCAAAACAAGAACACTTTTCAAGAAGCTATATTTGTAGAATGGTCACCTCAAGCCCTTTATATTATGATATGGTTTATATGGCCCATGTGGTCACGGCACAATTTTATTTTATAAGACGTTACATACTGACGTCTAAAGTCCGCCATTTATCCCAAAAATAAGATATTTTCTGCCAAAAAATCCTAGTAAAGAATATTCAAAGGGGTTAGGGTTATCTTTATTTAAGGCGCTGACAAGACCCAATTGACAAAATAGGCTTCTCTTAAGAAAAAAAAAATACCAAATCTGTATAGTTTGTGGTAGCGGAAAAAATATATGTTAAACATATTTCCCAGAACTTGGTTGTTGGCAAAACACGTTTTGAAAAAAAAAAAACTCGGTACAAACTTACGTTAAACTAACCTCTTACCTTGAGTTCTAACCCAAAATATCTGCATTAAATATCAACATACGTTACGAATTTAATTAATAACAAGAACGGTATAATTGAATGCAGAACTTGGTTGTTTTTTATTTTCGATTACTCAACTCAATTTTGAGTAAATAGATAATTACTTCATATTTTGCAGTAAATTACAAGCGTCATGTCATCGCGCTTCTCTTTCTTTTCTATGCAATCTGACAGTGACCGCGGTTTAGGTGTTGTCAGCGTCTTAAGCATGAGAATTACTGTGTGAAAATTCAAAAAAATCAATGTTAGATGGTATATTGCAGTAGCGTTTTTTCCGGTTCTCATTTATTTAAGTGTTCAATATTGGTTGTAGGATGTTTAAATATGCCTAGGCGATTTCTCATAAAATATTTATTGAACCGTTGTTTAGAGCATAAAACTCATTTTATCATTTTATTGGCATAACTCAACATTTAGAACAGTTCGTGTTTTACTTGTCATTTTCTGAGCCGTTATATTTCAAAAACCATTGGTCCTACAGCAGTGGTGGCCAAGTGGTACAGATGTTCTATGTCACGAAGTCCGTTTGGCTATGAATGTTGTCAAGCGTGCACATGCACATTGTTTTTGTGTGCGTAACCTCGAGAGCGCTCAGTGTCGATCGGGACACGGTCCGGATCAGTAGAGGTTTTTAGTTCGCGCCAAATTGTTTCACGGAGTAAGGTCAGCATGGCAACAAAACGAAGAAGAGTTGTCCATAGTGAGGTAATATTTATTTATACGTTTTCAATTAAAATGTTATACAAAGATACTTAATATAGCAATAGAAGTATTTATAAAATGAATGTTTTTTTGTGTTATAAAATGTTTATATTACTTAATTATTTTGATTACATTTTGTTTTAGGGTCGAAACATGATAGCTAGTGTTTATCATTTTCTGCGAGAAGAATATGAATTTACAAAATCATTAATGGAACTCAACTGTGATTTGTCTCATTTACGAGACTATACACGCCGTACAGCTGAAGCTACGGGTGTGAGCCAAAAAACAGTTCAAAGAATATTAAAAGAAGAGAAGGAATTGCCATCCACTTCATCAAAATTCACTTCACCTATGAAGAAAAGGAGAAAGCGAGATAATAAAGTGGATATAGATAATTTTACAGCCGATGTGGTTCGCAGTACTGTACAAGATTTCCATATTGTCCATAAAGAAATTCCAACATTAGCTAAGTTAAGAACAGCATTGAATGAAAAAATCGGATTCGAAGGTTGTTTAGAAACTGTTTGCAAGTTACTGTTGAAATTAGGTTACAAGTGGCGCAAAACAGAGAACAACCGTAAAGTCTTGACGGAGCGTCATGATATACAAATGTGGCGTTTAAAATATTTAAAAAAAATAACAGAGGACCGCTCTCAAAGTCGGCCCATTGTCTACACCGATGAGAGCTACGTCCTTTCGACACAAGTGCGAAACAACACCTGGGCAAAAAAAAAAGGAAAGAACTCCGTTTTTAAAAAAAAAATTAGCACAGGCACTCGCTTTATTTTAGTGCACGCGGGAACCAAGGATGGTTTTATTGAAAATGCTTCCTTGGTTTATAAGGCCAACTCAACAGCTGGTGATTATCATTCAAATATGAGCTATGATAACTATGTAAAATGGCTAAATGAAAAGTTGCTACCCAATTTACTTCCGCGCTCTGTCATTGTCTTAGACAATGCATCTTATCACAACACACGGGCTGAACGACTACCGACGCAATCTACAAAGAAAGCCGATATGCAGCAATGGCTCAGGGATAAGGGTATAGCATTTGATGAATCTCTTCTTAAATTGGAATTGTACGATACAATAAAGAAGTACAAAGCCCAACACGTAATCTACAAGATTGACGATTTTATAAAAAACAAGGGTTTTGATGTCTTACGCCTTCCCCCTTATCACCCAGAATTAAATGCGATTGAAAATATTTGGGGGATCGTTAAAAATTATGTCGCATCTAAAAATATCGAGCAAAACATGACGAATACGGAAAGACTGATCAATGAAAGTTTGGGCCAAGTTAGCAGTGAAACGTGGCAAAAAACTTGTGCTCATGTTGAAAAAATTGAAAAAGACTACTTGAAATATTTTGATCTCGATTTTGAATTTACAATCAATGTACAAGATGATTCTGACGACAGCAAAACGGAATCGGAAATCGAAAATTTATCTGTTAGTGATTGAAAATACTGAATAGTCCTACTTGTTTCGTTTCCATTCTGTAACACCAATGCTTAGTTAAATGCCTACATATTCTTAATATTTTTGTATTTATTGCAACCTAATCTAATTTATTTACAAAATGTATATACTTTTAAAACCAAAATTTTATTTAGATTATTAAATCTCGACTTGAATATATATCAGATTTTTTTGCTAACGTTACCTACTTTTACACACACAAGCGCGCTTGTCGGGATACGTCACTATTACAATCAAAGCCGAACGGACTTCGTGAAATAGAATATCTGACGGCCGCGACTTACGAGTCGTAAGTCGTAAGTTCGAACCCAGACAGGCGCTTTTCTTTGTGTAAATAATTTCATCATCACTGCTCTCAAAACGGTGAAGGAAAACATGGTGAGGAAACGGGCATGTCCTAGAACCAAAAATTCGAAGACGTGACATCTACCAACCCGCACTGGGCCCGCGTGGTGGATTACGGCTCACTCCCTCTCACCGAGAGGAGGCCAGGGAAACCATCACCTCTTATAGCAGTATTATTTCAATATTACTTCAGCGTGAGAAAGAGATGGAGCTATAAGTCCTGTATAGCTCCATCACTTTCCCACTGTGAAGTAATATTATAATAATATACGAGGTGATGGTTACCCCCCTGTGTCCCAGCAGTGGGAACACTAAAGGCTGATTATGTATGTGATGTTATGTATTGGTCCTACGAGAATCTTGACTAAGGCTTTTTTATGCAGAAGCAAAAACACTAACTATCAGGACAGTTGAAGTTTTTTTTTCGTACCAGATATTGCAATAGACTTTTCACAAAGTATGAATCTAGATAATCCCGGTGATAAATCTTTACTAGGATTTAATTACCAGATTTGCCTTTAACTTAACTTATTTTCCTAGGTTAATTTTGACGTTATCTAATAATAATTAAACAAAACCTAATAATATCCTTCGCGCGACCTAGAAGGGTCGATAGACACCTCATAAATTAAATCCACCTAGCTGTTAGGATGCCTCGAGGGTTTATAGAATCCCACATACATAGATATGCGGGAAAACATAATCCTGCCTTTGTCGCGCAGTCGAGTAAAAGTATCTTGATTATCATCCGCCTTTAGCAGTCCACTACGCTCGCCATTTAAATAAATAAATACATATTTTATTCCAGACTACTGCAGTACTGCAGTATACTAATTACATTTAATTTTAAGAATTAACAGTAATTAGAAGTTTGTAATTTGTAATAGGTACAGACTAGGTTAATCGATTGAAGGACACAGAACCAGACAAATGAAGTTTTATTGTAATTACGCCTATGGGCGTTTAATGTATCTCAAAGTGTTAACATTATACTGGGATGTAGGATCCTTGGCCAGAGCCGTAACTTTCGCCCGGGGCAGGACAAAAATGGGGCCTCGTTCAATGCTTGGAAGGGAACAAAAAATACGTTTTAACAAAGTGGGTCAAATCTGAGACAAAGCTCAAAACTGTGACACTGACAGATGGTCTATCCCGACGGAGACTGCTAGATAGCATAAAGGCAGGTTCTCTATTACAGAGCTGCAGCTAATACGCGCGAAATTCAAACGGATGACACGAAATTCAAAAAGGAAATCCAAATTATTGTAATTTTTTTTACATTTTTTACGGTGCTTTCTCGTAGGACGAGTGTCAATTTTTCTCTCTGCCCCCTCAATAGGCCCCCCTATTGAGGGGGCAATACCCCGGTTGCCGCACAGTAGTTCCGGTCCTGTCCTTGGCCATTCTACTCTCATCCAGCAGTTACAAGACAGGCAAGCGTTTTTCGCAGGGTGACTTTTGTTTCTTCATGGATACCCTCAGTCTTTTAAGACGACTCCGACTGATTACGTCGGACTCCTACCGACTAAAACCCCGTGAAGATTGCTCGCCGACAAAATCTGTGAAATTGTATCTTACCATTAGCGAACCAGTAAGGTACAGCCCTCGTCGGTTCCTTTTTCTTAATTTCCTTTGAAGTATCACCGTGGTTCTTCGTATTGAGCGATGAGTCCACGTTCGCGTCTTCGAATTCCTAAAATAAAGCAATACATCTATATAATAAAAAAACCGGTCAAGTGCGAGTCACAATGAAGGGTTCCGTAGTTGAGAAATTGGGATGAATTTATCCCACACAGAAACTTAACATTGTAGTACTGCAAATTTAAGTTCGTCGACTATTACTCATTAACTTGTAAAGCCCACTTAGCTGAGATAGTTTTCCTTTTAATTTCAATATATGTACTATAATGAAATTAAAAGGAGGATTATTTGTTCCGTGTGGTGTCGGACGTAAAGAATAGCACCATCCCATTTCTTCCCGTGGGTGTCGTAAAAGGCGACTAAGGGACTTACTAGAGAATGGGCAGCAGCGTTCTCTATGCATTTTAACACCATACTGCGATCGCCCACCCGCCTGCCAAGCGTGGCGATTATGGCAAACCCCCCCAATATTGGGGGAGGCCTTTGTCCAGCAGTGGACGTCTTTCGGCTGGAATGATGATGATGATATGTACTACTGCCATGAATTTTATCACATCTCCATAAACAACCATTTAGCTGGCAGGAGGGGGGGGGGCACACTTGACTATAACAAAAATTATCACATTAATGCTTAATATTACGCAAGCGGATCCTTGAATCGAAAAGTGGTGTTCACAGACCCGCAATATTTTTGAACGGCCTATCCAACGATACCCCACACCATGGGATAGATGAGAAAAAAAATATCATCCCCACATTACGTGCAAGCGAGGTACCCTATAAAAATATTTTTTTCAAGTTTTTATTTTAGTACTGTATTGGCGTGATTAATATGTATACCCATGCCAAATGACAGCTTTCTAGTACGAAGAGTGTCTGAGCTACAGACGGACATGGCGAAACTATAAGGGTTCCTTGTTTACTACGTTACCCTAGAAATGAAATGCTGTTCGTTGGTAAAGGCTTCACTTCAGGACGGCTGGACCGATCTGGCTATTTTTTTGTTTTAAAATGTTCGTAACAGTCCGAATCAGGTTTTTACGGAAAGAACAATTTGAAAAGTTGCCGGGAAAATTTGGGAACACTGAAAGTGCATTTTCTATGGGAATTTTGTACGACTTATTGGGACAGGACGACGTCTGTCGGATCAGTTAGTGTATGCCTCGTTGGTCTAGTGTTTACAAGCGCTACTGCTAAGCATGAGGTCCTGGGTTCGATTTCCGGGTCGGGCAAAGTGTTATTGGGTTTTTCTATCTGGAATTTCTCAATAGCAGCCCGGAGTTTGGATTTCTGCCCGGTTGATGGCAATAGGCTCGCCCCCTATTACATGGGACTTAATCATAATGTTATGTCATTAGTATGTTTCGGTTTAATCAAATGAAGAAAGCAAAAACATTTTATAAATGATTCCTGACCTAAAACAAAGATCTATAATTACAAGCACAGAACAGAAACAGTCGACAGCTGCACATCGTAACTGTGACAAGAAAGCCTCCACTCAGCATGATTCTGTGCTATGAGGCACCCACAGCATAGCGCTAATTATCAGTCTTCACCCGAAAACGAAGTACGGAAATCAAGTCAGGATTTATAGATTAAAAGAACGCCGCTACCTGGCGCGGACCGTCCGTCGAATAATGTAGGAAGCCGCATCCGCACCGCTTCCGTCGCGGATTCCGCGGAACGCAGCGAGCGGCTTTAAAATTGTGCGACTTTTAAGTCGGCTGTTAGATCTGCCTACCTTGAACTTGTTCCTCATGGGCATGAGTCTCTCCTGCAGCTCAGGTGAGCACAGCTCATACACGTCCAGTTCTAGGGGGAACTTGACGTCCTTCAGAATCTTGGCGTTAATGGACTCCTTCTCCTTGTAGTAGAAACGCACGAATTGCACCGTTAAGTACGCAGGCAGACGGCTGATTTTGCTCTGGAAATAATATAGAAATAAAATATCGCATCCAGAAAAATGAGTATGAACCAGAGTAATTAAGTCTATTCAGGGTAATGAGTATGAGACAGGATAATGAGTCAAAATCAATAAATCCTCCTAGCCTTTTCCCTACCATGTTGGAACCGGCTGCCGGTCTAAACGGATCAATACCAGTATTTAACATGGAGCGACTGCCTACCTCCACAACCCAGTTACTGGGAACACGATGCCCCTTGGTAAATGTGGTTGTCAGATTTTTTGAGCTTCTGACGACCCATAACGACTGTCAAAGATCCACGGATGACAGCCTGGACCAACGGCTTAACGTGCTATCTGAGGCATGGAGGGGTCAGATATGTAATGGATGGTCACCCATCCACGAACCGACCGCGGCAAGCGTAGCTTAACCTTCACTCGACCCTTGTGGCTGTTATTATTTAGCCACGAACCCCTCGAGGATACTGAGTATTAAGACAGAATAAAGAGTGAGATATATTAATGAGTTTGGGACAGAACAGAGTACGAGAGCTCTTTGTTAGTTGTGAGTGACTTACGGTTTTCGTGTAGATCGCATCCCTTCCTAGAGTCTGTGACATTTTTGTGATTTGCTCTGCCATTTTCTGTAAATAAACATGTACGCGTTAGTTCACTTATTTGGTAGTCAACTATTTAAGTATCCGATTTACGCAATGATATTGTATGTAAAAAGAGAGAGAGAGGTTGAAAACTTGGCTAGTTAGTTAGCCAAGTTTTCTTCGTCTTGTCTCTTTTTCGCTCCCGATAATTAGGAAATGTCGTCCTATTTCCACGTGTCATCTAATATAGTGTGACATTGGCGCCGATTCCCTTGTTCACAAACAAAACTAAAATTAAGTTCAGTGCATCTTTGTCTTTCTATTTCATTAAGAAAAGGACAGAAGAAAAATTTTAGTTTAGTCCTGTCAAATTAATCAGCGCCTGTCACTACTCCATACAAGTTTAGACGTGATTAAAAACTTGCCTACTAAAATTACGTCAATTTACGTCAAGCGCTGATTAATATGACAGGACTAAACTAAAATTTATCTTCTGTCCTTTTCTTAACGAAATAGAAAGAAAAAGATGCACTGAACTTAAATTTAGTTTAGTTTGTGAACAAGGGAATCGGCACCATTGTGCCGCTACATTTTGCATAAAATAGTGGCGGATTTACGTGATTTTTGTAGTGTTGCCCAAATTCAGTCTTGGTCTTGCAGTCTTGGTCTTGTTCTTGCGTTTTTGCAAGACCAAGACCAAGAACAAGACCGCGTATTTTTAGCAAGACCAAGACCAAGACTGACCGTGCAAGACTTGAGCAAGAACAAGACATAGCCTGCAAGACTCTTGCGTCTTGCAGCTAGGACTTAGCGCTATTTCACTGAGTAGTTAGGTGTAACAGTTCGGTGTATAGGTAGGTACGCTTAGGAATTCTATGAGACGCAAAAAACTGTATCAAAGAATATGAAAAACTGGACCTATGCGCATTACGACTAATACCATAAACATAGCGAATAAAAAAATATCTATTAAAATCAAACTGAGTGCATGCATAGTTATGTTTTAACCATCGGCACTTTGATAATGCGGCATCAAAGGTTTTGTACTTACTTCTCAAAGAAATTTGCCGCTTTTCGGAAGTACATGGTTATGATACACGCGCCGGCGGCTTCTTTTGAAATCTAAAACAATCGTTGCCGCCACGCCGAAATCATAACATTTGTGACACTATTTGATTGCCGCCATAGGGCGTAGGTATACTCATGCAAAATAATTTCGAATTTTTTTAAGAGTACCTACAGGTGTTCCAAAGAATAAATAAGTTTCAGAGTGCTTAGAATGAAAATGAATACATTATACTGATCACGCAAGTAGTATTATGATTAGGATAAAATGGTAAGGATAGGTAGTAAATGTCATATTAATTCATTCTAGTAAGTATATATTATAATATTGATTACTTATATGGTTTTAAACTAATTACTTAGGTACTATTATTGTACATTTAGTCATTATATTTCTTAAGTTTTTACAAGAAAAAATAGCAAAATAGTGTTCAAATATCACCCGTTTAATAAATATTGTAGCCACTTTTAAATATACTTGAAACGTGTAAAAAAATTCTACAAAACTAATAAAATAATATAAAAAGCGTAGGTACTTACCTACTAATAAAATAAAAAGCCTGCGATAAGAGTTTTGTATTACTTACCAGCCCGAATATCTCTGAGAGAGATGATGAGAGTAAGTATTTACTAGCTGTGCCCGCGACTTCGTCCACGAGGAATAGTAACTTTGGAGGTATAGTGACGTTCAGGACTTATTTATTTATTTTAAAACTTCTGTCATCAAACATACAAACGAACTCTTCAGCTTTATAATATTAGTATAGATGTACGCCAAAACATTCACTTATATGTAAAGAATAGTGATTGGCACTAATTCTATTTTATTCACGCGTCGCGTCTGTACAAGTAAGTAATATTTAGTGTGTGTTTGTACGCCGCACGCGGCATTGTTTGATTTGCGGCGGCATCCTTTTCATAGAGCCGGCACGTGGCGAGGCGGCGCGGTAGAAAGCAAGGAAACGTACTATAAATAAAGGAATTATTTTAATTCCAGTCATTTCCAATTGAGCTGTGCTTCGAGTCTAACTTAATAATTGTTTTTACTAATTCTCGTTGTTTTCTAAAAACGTATCACGTGTACAATTTAATATGAGTGACGAAGATTCAAATTATTCTAGTCCGAGTAACGAGAGTTTGAGTCACAGATCTAAAAGACCCAAAGCAAATTTGAGGAGTTTTTCGAAATAATTCATGCATCCCACACTGCCTTCTGTAAATTGTGCCAACATAAAAAGATTGAAATAAAAATGAAAAACAGAAACACTTCAGGCTTAAGGAAACATCTAATATCTTTCCACAAAAAGGAATCAGAAATATTTCTTCCTGTTAAACCAAAATTAAGTGGAGATATCACAAGCTTTTAGTAACCGCTGGAAGAAGTGGACAGGTAAGAATATTTTTTTAACAGTTAAAAGAATTTTAACTCCGCGTAGCTATTCATGCGATACTTTCAAAAACGCCATTAACTTACGTAAGTATTTTTGAGTTAGTGGTGTTTTCATCTAGGGGTGCGACATATTAAGTATGTAATTATCGTCTTAAATATTTTTTATAAACACCCATATTTTCATTTAATCGGCCAGTAACAACTAAGTACTTTATTTTGGTAAATTACAGTACAGTGCAACCTTAATATAACAAATATCAATTTAACGATTTTCTCGATTTAACAACAACAAACCTCCTCCTCTTATACGCTCAAACCTAGTATGTTTTAAATAATAACACAAGATTTATTGTTTTGTTTCAGTCGGAAAACAGCAGTGACAACATCACGACAGCTACAGTTGATTGGGTGGTGAAAAAATATCTTCCCTTCTCATTTTTCGATGACGAAGCTACACAAGTATATTTTCGACGTATTTGCCCTAATATGGTGTTTCCTAAAAGGTCTACACTTAGAAGGAAAGTCAAAGAGCGATTTGAAGAGCTCCAATTGAATCTCAAGGAACGACTTCAACAATTATCATCTAAAATGTCTTTTACCATTGATGGGTGGACGTCAATTGCTGGTAGGAGTTACTACGGGGTTACTATTCATTATATAGACAACGAATGGAAGTATCAATCTGTAGTTCTTGATTTTATACCATCACGCGGTCGACATACTGGGGAAGATATTGCAACGATTTTCCATGAATGTTTATTGGAATATGGCATAATTGATAAAATACAAGGTATCACGGTCGACAACGCAACTGCAAATACCAATTTTATGTATGAACTGGGCAAACAGCTGCCGCCACACTTTGATTCAGACAATCAACATTTCCGGTGCTTTGCTCACATTTTAAACCTTGGTGTACAAGATTTATTAAAGACCTTAGCATTACACTGTGAGTCTGACACTAACGCGCAAGATCAGCAGTACGAAGACTATGCAGACGAAACTGAGGATGAGGAAGATGAAGAATCTGCACCAAATATTGCTGACTCGCGTACATCTGTAACAAAGTTACGCAGTATTTCCAGTAAAATAAAAAGAAGTGAGATAGTGAAGAAGAAGTTTCAGTCTGCTTGTGAAGCAGCTGGCGTGCCATCAAATCTAAATGCCATTCTTGACTGTCCAACGAGATGGAATTCCACACATGATATGATTGGATTTGGTTTAAAAGTGAGAGCGGGCATTGACATATTGTGCAGTTCTGTCACCGAATTAAATGATTTTCAAATCACAGCTAATGAATGGCAGGTACTCGAAAAATTACATAAATTTCTAATAAACTTTAAACTTTTAAGTACAAAACTTGGTGAAGACAAATATGTTACATTACCGCTAGTCATTGTATCATTCAATCTCTTGCTAGATAAAATTGAATCCATGGTAAAACAGTTAGATGAGAAACCTAATCGATCTGAAGTGGATGAAAGGCTCATTCTAGCTTTCCAAGCAGCTCGAGACAAAATGCTTAAACATTACAAGAAGAGCAACTGGATTTATTGTACTTCTTTAATTTTAGACCCAAGGCATAAGGCTCAGACTTTTGACCTGACAATGTGGGGGAAGCAACTTAAAACAGAAAGTCTGCGCAAGTTCAATGAACTTTATGAAGAATATAAAAGTCTACACTCACTGAACAAATCTCTGGAATTACCAGAAAAAGAAAATAAAGTATGTGATGAAGATGAAGACGTAATAGACTTTGATAAACTCTATGAATGTCCCTCGACGTCATCTGGATCTTGTCTTCAAGGCTTAGTGATAGACGAGTTGGAGGAGTACCTGAGAAAACCAAGAACTGCCAGCTCGGAAGACATTTTAGATTGGTGGAGGACGCATGAGACAGAGTATCCGATTTTATCGAAAATGGCCCGTGATTTTCTCTCAATACCTGCAACTTCAGTACCTGCTGAGAGGTTATTTTCTAAAGCATCATTAGTAATTAGAAAACATAGAAATAGGTTAAGTGATGAGTCAGCCAGATGGTTACTTTATATTAATTCTTGGTCAAAAAAATTGATATAAAGTATCATAACCTAATGATAAAGCTGTTGATTTGTGTTGTATTTTATTTTTTATTCAAATAAATGATAAATCGTAAAACTCTTTTATTAAATTTCTTATAAGTTGAGGGTTCAATCTCTTTCTAGACAGATAAGTATTGTTCTTTAAAATACAGTCAAGTTATTGTAATTAATTTGTTTTTTTACATGTTTTAGCAAATGTAAGCTTATAAATCATAAATGTTTATTAAGAAACAGTTACTTCCATGGAAAACGACATATAGGTCAGTTGATTTTTCGAATTTCTTATCAAATCTTCAGTTATTTATTAATCTGCTTGATCTTTACTATGGCTATGTTAATTCAAGCTCACAATGTTCCAATTCTAATACGTTTTTCTAAGATTTAAAGTAAACTTTAATAAATAGTAATAGACTAATAGGTAATTGCAAGACTTGCAAGACTCTTGCTGCAAGACCAAGACCAAGACCAAGACTGGGAGCGCAAGACCAAGACCAAGACCAAGACCAGGTGTATTGGCGCAAGACCAAGACCAAGACTGGCTAAGTCTCGTCTTGTTCTTGCATTTGGGCAACACTAGATTTTTGCTTTCATAGGTGGAGCCGAGGATACAGCTGATCGATATAAATAGGATAATTAATTATTATTTAATCCTAACTTATACATATAATATTCAATATTATAAATGTGAAAGTGAGTTTGTTTGTTTGCTCCGCTTTCGCGCTAAAACGGCTGAACGGATTTAGATGAATATTGGCACATGGTTAAACCATGACTTAGAGAAGGACATAGGCTACTTTTCATCCTGGATCGCAGACGAAGTCGCGGGCAACAGCTAGATTTTTCATAAATTAATACCAATATCTGCCAAATATAAGTACTAATGTTTAAGCTGTTGATGGAATGACTAACAAATTGGATTGTATGATCTGGCGAATTAATGATTATTATATACAACTCACAGATCTGAGCCCCGACTGCAGGTACTTGACGTCCTGCGAGATAAAGCAGGACAGCTGCAGGAAAGTTTCCTTGGTGCGAGAGGGAGCCTCTTCGGCCTCCGAGCAGACCAGCTCCACGTCTAAAGTACCGCCGAAGTACTGCTCGATCACTGATGATCTGGTGACAAGACAATAAACGAATGTCTTCTTTAAACATATTATAAATTAAAGTCGCGTTTCGTCTGTCTGGGTGAACGCGTTGTTCTTCCTAAATACGGAACGGATTTTAAGGCCGTTTTCACCATCGTTTAGAGAATGTATCCAAGAAGGTTTTATGTGTATAATAAATTAAGACTAAACTTAAATTTTAATAAAGAAATCTCTATGTTTTATTATGTCGTAAAAATCGTGCGGAGTACGGGGCGGGTCGCTAGTTAGATGTAAATTATTTTTCAAGATATTGTTACAAGGTAATAAGGCACGAAACAAAGCAATCGCTCGACGCCCGCCCCTGGCGCCGCGTTCCGTGCGCTCATTCAAATTGTTTGTGACGAAGCATAGGAAGCGTCCAAGAATTGTACAATTCTATACAATTTGACTGAGCGCACGGATCAAGACGCCCGGAGCGCACGCCTCGGGCGCTTGCTTTGTTTCGTGCCTAATTATGTGAATAATATACGTGTTGACGACACTGCACTTGTCTTCGTCGACAAGGTTAACGTCGTGTTCTTCATTCGATAGTTACATAATGTCCAGTATAATTTACGAGAGCATGTTTGATAGCTGCAGATGCTAACGGACAAGTGACAGCGGGGTAATTGCGTAACACTCAAAACTGACAATTGATGGCAATGGGTATCATTTTGACAGTTCACCCACGTCCATTGCGTTATTGACTTTGTTGAGCAGACGAATTTTTAACATAAGAAGCATTGGATTAGCAATATCCTTCAAATCTATCGGATTGTAATTGAAAGTGTGGTAGGCAATATGAGTGCTGGTAGCTTATAAACGATACTGTCTTTTTGATTCAGCACCATGACCCGAGAAACAGGGGGCTGAAACAAAAATACAGTATCGTTTACGGGGGCTTGTGGCTAACTTATAACAGCCGCACGGGTCGATCAATCAGGTTAAGCTACGCTTGCCGCGATTGGTCCGTGGATGGGTGACCATCTTTACATACCGAGGGGGTTAGGCTTAACGTGCTTTCGAGCTGTAGTGCTTTAAATGACAGCCGGGACTAACGTCTCGGCTGTCATTTGTAGATCTTTGACAGTCGTTACGGGTCGTCAGAAGCAAATAGCGAAAGTCTGACAACCAGTCTTACCAGGGTCGTATTACCCAATAATTGGGTTGTGGAGGTCAGATAGGCAGTCGCTCCATGTAAAATACTGGTATTCCGCTGCTTCGGTTATACTGGAAGCCAAATCTAACCTAGTTGGGAAAGGGCTAGCCTTTGCAGCAGATGATGATGACCCGCGAAACTGGCAAAACTTAACTGCCTTAGAGGCACCCATGTTAAAAATATTGGTATGGTATTCCGAAAGACTTATTAAGTCTTAGATGTCTCATACTCAAATTACATCCTCGGTTAAGCTATGCTTCCTGCCTTATTGTTCCTATTTTGATTTTCAATAAGTGTTTTGGTCTAGCATCTACATGTATTATAAAATCCCTATTCTATTGTGGGACTGCTTTTAACAATTGTTAATACGTATATTTTTATTTGCAAAAAAAATAACATAACCCCTCCTTCGTCACAGTCCATGCTGCTACGAAACCCCCTAAGACTCGTTACACTTTACAAACTTTAATATACCTTTCAGGAGGAGTATCAGGTGCAGACGGCAGCCTCGCTTGCAAAGCTCTTATGATCTCAGCCCAGCACTCTGACGCGTCTTGCTGCGCCAGGCCCCCACCGGGGCCGCGCTCCGCGAAGCGCGGGGCCGTGGAGTGTAGCGCGCGGAGTAACTTGGCCGCGGCCCCTGCGCAGGCCCCCGCGCCGCCTCCGTCGAGCGCCGACATGGTGTCGCTGAGGGCTGAGGTTAGTTCTCCCGCTGTGCCGCCGCCTGACGCTGATAGAAAATACAATAATAACGACAATTAGGGCCGAAAAATTCCTGAAGTCTTGATTATAGAAACATGATTTTTATCAGTAACCAAAGAGTCTACTGAACATGCGTAGTTTTTGGCTTCCCTCTGTTAACATGGCAATAATATTACGGACTTGCATAATAATTTTTCCTTACGAATATTTCCGGTTGTCGTCGCCAATAAATAAACATCAATGTTGGTAGCTGAAGTGGATCTCTATTCGTCGAGTTAACGTGATCACATTCGGATACTATTGGTCTAATCTTAGCACCGGCACCTCGTTTTGCTAGTGGTAAGGTAGCCTAAAAAATACAGAAATAGCTTACTCTTATCATAACTAAGTAAGGCATTCTTAAGTTCAGGTACTGTCTTCAGGCACTGTACTGTAGCGTTCATGTAGCACGTGTTGCCCAGGTTGATCAAACCCTCAGGCAAGTCCATCTGAAACAATTATGTCACAAATGTAATCATTTGTTGAAAGGACTCCCACATACATACTCGTACGAGGGCTGCACTAAAAGTATCGGGAATGGAATATTTCCACTGTTCCTGTCATATTAAAATCTTTGTAATTGAAAACTCCTTGGTCTTAAAAATCGAATACCATTTATTTATTTAAAAAAAGATTCTCGGTCTTGTCACAAGGTTTTTTCAAACTTGTTTAGTCGATGAGAAAATGGAATTGACTCGAGAAAATTCAAGAGCGATGACGATTTATTATGACTTTCGAAGTGGTTTCACACAAAAACAGTGTGTTGACCGGATGATTTGGTGATGAAGCCCCATCCAAAACCACAATTTATCGCTGGTTTGCTGAATTTCAACGTGGACGTGTGAAGCTCAGTGATGATCCCCGTCAAGGTCGTCCAAAAACTGCAGTCACCCAAGAAAACGTTGATGCTGTGCGTAAGCTGATTGAGGAAGATCGACATGTGACATACCGCGAAATTCAGGCAACTTAAGACATTGGCATGAGTCAAATACAAATAATCTTACATGAACAATTAGGTGTAAAAAAGTTGTTTTCCCGATGGATACCGCATTCGCTCTGTGAAGAGCAAAAAGCGGCTTGCGTTACTTGGTGCGTCAGAACTCTCGAAAGATTCCACGCAGGATCCTCAAATGCTGTATACAACATCGTATCAGGTGACGAATCCTGGATATACGCGTACGAACCCGAAACAAAAAACCAGTCACGAGTTTGGGTGTTCGAAAATGAGTTAAACCCAACAAAAATTTTTCGTTCACGGAACGGTTAATGCAGAATGGTATGCTAGCATTTGTTTGCCACAGGTCGTTTCTGAACTCCGTAAAGAGAACTGCAACCGCCGCATCATCCTCCATCACGACAATGCGAGTTCTCACACCGCGCACAGAACAAAAGAGTTTTTAGAGCAAGAAAACATAGAATTATTAGACCATCCGCCGTACAGCCCCGACCTAAGCCCTAATGATTTCTATACTTTCCCTAAAATAAAGAATAAATTGCGTGGACAGAGATTTTCATCACCTGAAGAAGCTGTGGACGCCTACAAAACGGCCATTTTGGAGACCCCAACTTCCGAATGAAATGGTTGCTTCAATGATTGGTTCCATCGTATGGAAAAATGTGTCAAATTTCGCGGAGAATACTTCGAAAAGCAATAAATACATTTTTAAATAGTAATGTTGTCTCACTTCCTTGATTCCAGAAATTTTCAGTGCCGCCCTCGTATATCAGTGTTGGAATAAGCACTTTATATCAATAAAATTTCGAGATATATTTATTACTTGTTGCGCCCCGCGGTTTCATCTGCATCAATCTCGATTCCGTGGGAATATCGGGATAAAAAGTATCCTATTTCCTAATCCAGGTCATGGTCTACCTATGTGCCAAATTAAATCCAAATCCGTTCAGCCGTTTTAGCGTGAAATCGTAACAAACAAACAAACAAATAAACAAAAAAACAAACAAATAAATAAATAAACAAACAAATAAACAAACAAACAAATAAACAAACAAACTCACTTTCGCATTTGTAATATTATTTAGGATACTCAATTAACAAATGTTTTTATTTATGTAGAATACTTGTACCTGCGGGGTAATTACGTAACACACTATCAGTAGCAATAAGTTTCATTTTGACAGTTCAACAACATTCATTGCGTTATTTACGTTGCTGAGCAGACAATGTTTTCGAACATATGAAGCGATGGACTAGCGATATACTTTAAAAAAAATCTGATTTTGATATAGAGATAGTGTGTTACGCAATTATGGTGCTGAGTCTAAAAGTCAAATTATTTATTTCAAATAGGCACATAAAAGCCACTTTAGAACGTCAAAATTTACAAAAAAATAGAATTGATTCTAGTGGCCCCTTCTTGCAGGCTTAGCATGACGCTTTCTATTTCTACGAAGAATAGACACAGCTCTTTCTATACAAAGTGACATTTCGTTTCTCCATTTTTGACATCGCACCGTAGAAATCTTTCTACATAAAAAAGGACCTAGACAAAGATCGTTAGACACGAAAGACAAAATGACAGATTGTAGAAGGATTTCTATGGTGCGATGTCAAAAACGGAGAAACGAAATGTCACTTTGTATAGAAAATGCTGTGTCTATTCTTTGTAGAAATAGAAAGCGTCATGCAAAGCCTGCAAAAGGTAGTTTCGTATGGAGAAGAATGGGCAAGAAACTCCACCATTACTCTTTTAAAATGTTTAAGCAAACTTGAAGAGAAAGAAACGTACACGCGTGGCTGACCTTATAGCGATATAACTAAATTTTAAAAGTTAATTGAAAAAAAAAACCATACAATTTAATAAAAATGTTTTGAAATAACGGAAAGTTAGCCTAAATGTCGGCGTAAATTCCCCGGGCTAGTAGAGATTAATGTTTCCTCAGATATCCTATAGCCTCTCAAACAAAAACATGACACCAAAATTTGTTATTTTATGTTAAGGGTCCACGCCAAATTATTACTGAGGGGAGACTTTTGCTCCCTTCTGTTGCGTCACTAAGACGCCGAAATTGTTTACAAAAAAAGCTATTTACTCACAGCAGTAGCAAGCTCCGCTTCATTCATGTCTTCAACGAAGCGCGTCTGCTCCACGGGAGCGGCTGGCACGTCCTCCTCCTTGCTGCCCATTACCAGCACCAGGGCATTCTAGAACAATACAACTTTGTTATATTATGGATAAATTGTGTCATATTTAAGTGTGCTTACTCTTTTATTCTTAACATTATTCTTTTATTCTTAAAGCTCTGGTCTAATTGAGGCGAATATAGCGCGGGACGCGACCGCGCGCATCGATCGTTTTTAATGATCAGGAAGTCACACGACTATTCAAAATGAAAAATGAAATTCTTATTATTTTATTTCACAAAAACTTACATGGGCACTTATGAAACGTTAGAAGCTAGGTGCACGGTTCCAATTGGTTATGTCCTATGCAGAAGAGCCCGTAAGAAACTCCACGGTTACTCTTTTAAAAATATTTTATTAATAATTGGCTTTTACAATATTTTCAAATTACAGTGTTAATAGGAATGGGAGGAACTGTCCTCCCATTCCTATTAACTTCTTGAATGGCCTACACTGGTAGGCCTGTCAAGAATTACCAACAGTAACTTAACAAAAACAAATTACAGTCTATTACATTCTCATTAGCCTACAACATTCTCACATTCACAAAATATAAAAGCTATGTAAAATATTAATAAAATAACAAAAATAAAAACCTATTTAAACCAAGTGACATGTTTTCTATTACATATTGTTTTATTATTCAACTGTAACAAGTTTGAATTAATATCAAGTCCACAAAAGCCATTATTTAATAAATAGTTGAAAATCAAAATTGTAGGTATATGGTAACGTCTGTAATGTAATGTAATGTAATGTAGTGTAGTGTAGTGTAATGGTAATGTGTGAATATACTTTATATTCGCGCCAATTAGGCAAATTAGTTGACAAAATCGGTGCAAGAGTATTTCGTCTCTCAACCCGTGCGGGATTTGCTTCAGTTTGACCAGCAGGCTTAGCATGACGCTTTCTATTTCTACTCTACTATAGAATAGAAATAGCTTGTCTACATTTCTCGGTAGAAAACTGTCTACACAGAAACTTCATTTTGGTCTACCCTTTCGTCAACAAAACGCTTCTCTACGGTTCACGTGCTCGAGTTCTATCATTCTCTTGTCAATTAAGTGGGAAACGTTAGTTACTTTCATCTTAGAATAGGTAACCAACTGCTAGACTCTTTGATAAATCAAGGTTCTGTGAACTTTGGACTAAGCGAAGACAATTTTTAATAATAAAATATGTACATATAATGGTCAATGTCACCATTTTGGGAATGTTTTTAATGTAAGTATGTTTGTTCAACTCAATGATCTTGGCGCTATGTAGGTTTGGTTTGGATTTTGGCACATGTCAATGGTGTTTGAAGGTAAAGGCAAAGGAAGCTGCCAAGAGTTAATTTTGTAATATCATAGAGAGAGCTTAACTGCAGAAGTCTCAATAACCGTTTTTGGATTCCTATGGGTAAAACTAGCAACATTTGTGATTTTCTTATTAATAATTATTTTCATTCCCAATGTAATGTTATTTATTGTGCACAAACATCTTTTGAACCAGCATGACTTATTGATACAGGTTTTTATTAATTAAAATATCTTTAAACTTTTTGTTAAAACACATTAATTTGCAAATAATTTCAGAAACACTTGGAATATGTTTACTGTTTATTTATCTACAATTTAAGTACCTGTCTCTTATTTGCAAGCTTTAGTTTACATGGCAATGTTGGTTGTGCACACATAAGCATTATTAGTAGATTAAAGAAATACCAAGAACACTACTACTTACATTAGTTAACTTAAAGTTAGCCCACGTGTCGTCCCTCAGCGTGACTCCCTTACAGACCACCTTCTGCCTCTCAGGCTGGACCCCAGTGAGGGCAAAGATTTGTGCCTTAAACACCACAGGATCATCATCCGTGTTCACCTCCACGCCTGGGTACAGCTCCTTGCCCCATTTTACCTTCACTGTAATGGCTATGATGATTAATTACTACATTGACATTGGCAGACATGTTTTTAGACGTAAATGGCGTTGTTTGGTATTATTATCAGCTCATTTTTATCCTTATTTGTTACTTTGGCATTGCAACTGCATAATTAGCTGGATATAGAGATTTCATTGAAGAATGTGTGAAGCTATTAAGAGATGTATAATTACAAAAATGTAATTGGTTTGTCAGTTAAATACTTTCTTATTAGGTAAGTATTTTTGTTTTCGCGTTTGGAGATAATGGACAAAGTTATTTATAAGATATTTAATGCAGAGATGTTGAAATTGTTCATTTAATACATTATGTGTATTGTGTGAAGTTTGAAATGAATTCAACAAACGTTCTAAGCTGCTGAGAGTAAAATGAGGTTTTTAAAGCACGAAAACATTACAAATGCCGGGTATGTTTTACGGACTAATGGAGGCCGCGTCATGACGTTGCAGTTTCGGTACCATAGTCTCATCGTATATTATTGTTGATTAGGGTATAATTACTAGGGCTTTGCACAAATTATTTGAATTTCAAATGTAAGATAAGAAAAATATCAAAAGTTGGATGACAGTTGCAAAAGCTATAACCTCATTGCTAAAAGAATGATGTAGCGTTTTCTGAAAGTAACAAGTGTTCAACTTTAGTAATTACCTGAAACCTTAGGCATTATGGATTATGTCCACGCAACACTGAGGTGTAGAAAACAAATAGATATTCACATAAACTTGCAAGAAATTGAAAGTCACGATTCGCATCCGGACTGATGACAAATTTGACAGATAGAATGAGCATGACAGCTACTTTCATAGATAAAAAAAAATAAAACGTTGTTTTCCACGCAGTAACACGTATTATTTATCACTCTACATTTTTAACCTTTTATCCTTTTTCCTTTACCTATTGCTTTCAGATAATAATTTAAATATTCTTATCGTAATTACAGAATATCTTAATTACAGGCTAAGTAAGTAGAGACATAATCCAAGAATAATACTGAAATAAAAATTTCGGCACATTTTCATTAAATAACAAATTGAACTGAACTGTTAAACCCTAAAATGCTCGTTGGTTTTATTTTTTTACGGAAATAGCATAGAATCATTACGTACAGGCTGTCTTATCTAGCGAATTACTTTCAACCACATACAGGCCACAACACGTTATAGTATTCATATGCAACCTAGTCCACATTCGCGCATGCAGCACACAAACCTATAAAAACCCATTTGATTGTATAGACAGGTGAGTACAATTTTCTCGAAGGCTTTTTCTCATGTGATCGCACGTCTCACTTTATGCGGGAGCTATTCGTTCGATGAACTTTCCACCAGCGAAGGCTGCGCAAACGCCTCCAGGCGCGACATGCGCACGCCAGTCTCTGTACATATTCTTCGCGTGTTAGACGTTGCTACGCTATCTTGTCGTGATTCCGCGATTTTCACACGACTTCAGTTAATGCTCTCACTTGTACTAGTGCTATATGTGAAGTGATCGTAAAGTGGTTATTGTCAGTGGATATTAATATTTAATGCAATAAAATCTGAATGCGGGATGGTAATCGGACTTGTGAAGGAACATCGACTGCCGAAGCCTATTGTAAGTTTGCAAGCTTTTGTGGTTAGATTAAAGGGCCGCAAGTTTATTGCCAGTGGCTATACGGGTATAAGGAAGTGGGTGTTAACCGTTTCAGACATTTAATTATATCTACTGGAGACCATTCAAAACGTTCTATGAATTAACTGTCTATGAAAAACGATGAACACTATTAATATTTAAGCGCAAATGCGCACTTTTACAATTTCATTAACAAAGCTTAGGGAGAAATAAAAGTATACGAATCAAAACTAATAAAAGACCCAAAACCGGAAATCCCATAATATTATGAGGCTCTACTTATCCCAAAAATAATTGGTTCCCTACAAGATACGAAAATGCATGTAAAGGAGAACACGACGAAAATAAAACAAGCCAATAGAATGATGATGAATGTTACGATCGTCATTTTTAGGGTTCCGTAGTAAATAAGGAACCCTTATAGTTTCGCCATGTCCGTCTGTCTGTCTGTCTGTCCCCACTATAGCTCAGAATCGCTTAGTACTAGAACGCTGATTTGGCATAGGTGTACATATTAATAACGGCGACAAAGTGCTAAAAGAAAATGTTGAAAAAAAATGTTTGCACGTAATATAATTTTTCTCGTCTAACCCATAGTGTGGTATCGTTGGATAGGCCGTTCAAAAATATTGCAGGTCTGTGAACACCACATTCGATTCAAGGATTCGTTTGAGTAATATTAAGCATTAAAGTGGTAATTTTTGTCAAGTGCCCCCCCCCCATGCTAAATGGTTGTTTATGGAGATGTGAACAAAATCATGGCAGTAGTACATAATATAATGAAATGAAAAGGAAAACTATCACAGCTAAGTAGGCTTTACAAGTTAACGATTAATAGTCGACCAAGATAAATTTGCAGTTGGAGAATTGACCGTGACGTATATGAATCTATGGGAGAACATGTTTTTCAACTACAATGTGAAGTTTGTTTTTGGGATAAATTCTTCCCAACTACGGAACCCTTCATTGTGCGTGGTCCGACATTCACTTGGCCGTTTTTTTTTTTCAATTTGAATCCACGGTTGAATCTACAAAGACATTGAATGACCCCAAACAACTCAACAACGCCCAAAGAATATTCGGACATTAGCATAACACAAAGTCATTTTGTCCAATCCAAACAAACTAGTATCCAGCCCAAGTTTACCTTCATATTAGCATGAGCTCTGCTTAGAATACATAAAGCTTTGGGCAAACGCGAACGGATTCCTTGTGATGTTTTTGCCTCCACTGGCGGGCGTGAGGAATTTATAATGCGGTACCCAGGACTTTACGTTTCATTTACCTGACGCTAATAGCTCGGCCGCTGTCCGCGCGGGCGCAGATGCCATAATGATAACATTTCGCTTAACTACTTACTTGTTCTTGTCGTGCTCAACGCTCCCCTGTACTTATGTTTTCCTAGTACTTGGAGGTTGATGAACAAAGATTTTGTAAAGACAAATTCAGGCTTGTAAAGTATTTTTGGCACCATTTCCATGAACAGCACTCATACAGTCTTTATGTGTCCTAACGTTATATTTTCGCTTTCTTTATAACATTCAAGCGTGATGAGGTGCACCAAATAGAAATACGAATAGAATACAAAACTAAATCAATCAAAATCAACTTTACCATGATTATGTTTTGATTAGGTGGGTACAAGTTCTCAACACCACAATATCTTTATAAAGCCAAACGAAACCTAAACCTTACTCAACATCTCTTAATAATGGACTGATTCTTACAATTTTTGTTAGTAAATAAATCTCTGCTGATGAATGAAACGCCGAGAAGAAAGGCATTGAAAATATTTGGACGTAAAAAGCCTAAGAATGATTAATTACGTGCTAAGCGCACAAACCGTACTTTTTCGTAACACTGCACACTTTCACTGTTGCGTTTTTAGTAGATCTTTAATCGTGTAAAGGTTTGTTCTGACTTCTTTGTAACAAGTGATTAAATTTAAACAGGTTTTAAAACAAAAATGGGCTTACTAAACACGATGTTGTTCTTCTAATTCGATGGGAAATTGCGTGCCTACTTACATTCAAGTTTTATCGACGCATCAGATCCATCGTTTGTAACGCGCTCTGCAATTCCTTGCTTTTTGTTTGAGAAACAACATCACTCAAGAATATGAGAACTTGAAAATTCTAAGAAAATGAAATGAGGACACATTACTTTACAATGCAGAACTGAGAGTGCAAAACGGTCTTCAAGTTAAGCAAAGGTTGCTTTCGAAGCAAGTAAGGTTCAAACAAATTAAGTCCTAATGTCACAGAGAGATCAGAAGGGAGCCGAAAGTTCGCATAAGAACAACCAACCATTATTGATCGATTCTGTAGGAATAATTTCATGAATAACTTCCTTGAAAACCAATTGCTAACCGACGACTCAGGTAGGAACCTACCTGTGACAAAAGCAGATAAGAGCACAGTCCTAGTTCTCCACTTGTTATAATTAGCTACCCATTTTACGCTTTTCAAATTAGGATACACATCTGTAAAAATCTTTGACAAGCACTGGTTAAAACGACAGACTAATTAAAGTCACAAAATCTTCTTTGTAAAGTGACGCTGAAAACACTGTGACTATAACTTTGAATAGACCTCAGATATTATTATAAACGTGAGCATACTCATGCTAAATGTTAATAAAAAAAACTCGTCTTGAAGGACGCACCACCAGTCGACCGTCAATTGTTTCTTCCTCAACCAGTTTCAGTAATTAACTAGTTTTAAAACGACTCGAATTATGCGCAATGAATGTCCAATACTGGGAACACTTTCTCGCTTACTTTAACTTATTCACTTAACTTTAATACCGTTGGCAAGTTAACTTATAGTATAGCCAATTAATACCTGGATTTTATTTATCGTAGGTACTAATATGGAGAGTTTATCATCATTTGCGGCGGGAAATTACATAATACATATAAGGTAATATTAAATCATGTTTATAAATTGAAAAAAGAAATTGTGGTCATTGGAAAATAACCTAAGCCAAAATGGCAGATAAGTTTTGTCGTGTCAGTCAATTGTTTTAACTGTATGTGAGGTTGTATGGGTAATTCTTTTAACTGTTGGTGGAATTCTTTTAACTGTTGAATAACAAATTAGCGCATCATTTATTAAAAATAAAAATAAATCAATAATATTACTTCGTCTTCATTATATGCCAAAAACTTTTTTTCAGTGCAACCCTAGTAGTGACTTTGTGTAAATTGTATTTTAAATGTCACTGTAGGTAATGTTGTGAGCACCGTTGATTTATAATCTATCCAGCGAGATTATAAACTATCAAATAATTTATTTATTTAACCATTTATGTACACACATATAAAAACAAAAAAGAAGAACAGAACAGAAAAATACGTACCTACAAAGGTGAGAATTGTGAACTGTTATAATATAAATATAACGCATTCATTTTTGGAAGTTTATAATCTATCAATGTCAAATCGTCAAATTGTGAACGAACCTGCACTTATCGACAAGGTTCATAATCTGTTCGATTTTATCACCCATAAAATTGTGAACCGTCCCTGATTGGCGTCGTTATGTTTTGGCGGTAGGTAACCGAATTGGTCGCAGTAACTAAGCAAGTATTGGTTTGGTTCGCCCTAGATAGATTATATTTATAAAATATCGAAAAATAATGCGGTAAATTTTAAATGGTTTGTTGCAGTTCACAATTTTTCTAAAGTTTATGATCTCGATGGATACGATCACTAACTAACGATGTTCATAATCATACGGTGACATATACGAGTACATTTCCCACGAACAACGAACTGTCGGTATGTAACCACAGAACGATTAATCCTGTGGTTTGAAGTCTTTGAAGATAAGGGTTGCTGTTACCGCCTGTATCCATAAAATACACAGTCTTCGTTCGCGCGGAAGTCGTAATACATCACAATATACTAAAATAACAGCCACATTTTTATAAAACTTCCTTGTATAGGTACGCTACCTAATGACACAACACTAATACTCTGACTGATACATCCTTACAGATTGTTCCTGACAACGGCTATCACTAAACTAGTCGATTCTAAACACACGGGATATCTTATTATCAGTTACCTAACCATAGATATTTATTTACATTATAACTAAAGATCGGATATTCGGATGCATATTCACCTAATGTTGAGATGTTGGCTAATATGGAATGCGCTTTTGTATCGAAAAAATCCCGCGGTTCCGGGAATACAAATTTAGGTTTCTGATTATAGAATTGAATGCATATTAACTTACTTTTAAATGTTGATTTATATATGAAATGCACTTTTGTATCGATCGTAAAAATTCCGCCCGCCATTCCGTAATCGACAAATTGACTGTTTTTTTCTGACTATGGAATTGGATGCATATCTACCAACCTAATATTGTAATGTAAAATAGGTAGAAACATTGATTTTAAATAATTAGGTATGCAATCCAAGAATCCCGGGGATTTTTTTATAAATATTTTTAAGAAGCCGTGTCCATACTATACACCCGATTAGTTGTGCATTCCATGGAGTCCCTGGCATCCCGGGTTGTATAAAAAAAAAAATGAAGCCGTTTCCATACTTTCATAGCTAAAAATTAACTTTAGGTAAATATGCATCCAAATATCCGATCTCTGATTATAACCATAGATGACAGAAGACGCGCACGTTTTATGAACAATCATAATTATAATACATAGCTGTTTAACAAAATGTAAAAAAAAACACTTTAATAAGTGTGGTATTTTTTTTACATACTGATAATACAGTAGTAGGGAATCGAACTTACAACCACAGATTTGCAAAGTGGTTGTGAAACCGCTAAGCTATTTGCTTTGTAGAAAGTAAAATAAAATAACCGTTCTTATTTAAGTCATGATTGTCTGTCTAGTTCCATAAAGCTATAGCATGATGATAATTAACTACGAGTACCTGCTACATTCGTTCTCTATTCAGGCCAGTGAAGTAATCGAATAACCTTTTGGCTCGTCTTTTTACAATTTGCGGTAAACTGTAAAAGAACACGAACATAATGCAATATTGCTCATTATAGCCCACAGACTGACCAGACGTATAGGAAATGTTTATGCAAAATTTGAACAGAATCTATCCAGAAGTATTTATGTGATGCTGGAGCATACAATACATTCAGACAAACAAACAAACACAAAAATTCCAAAAAATATTTTCGTCATTAGAATCGTTTTTCACCATCAATCGGGCACAAATCCAGTCTCCGGTCTGCTACTGAGAAATGACCGAAGAGAAAACCCAATTAGTAACAGTTTGCCCGACCCGGGAATCGAACACACGACCGTAGCGCTGACGACCCCTATACCAACGACTCAGTCAATCTCCGTCGCATCTGTGCACAAAATGTAGCACACCATGAAGGGGCCAGGGAGCTATCTGCACATTTACAGACTGAACTTTTCTTGTCATTTTGTTATTGTTTTTAACCAAAGTGCACGGCGATATTTTTTACTTTCTCATATACCTAAATTATAGTTATAGAGAACGTCAATTGTGCGATATTAGAAGTTTGTTAAGTCTGTAGCATCAAATAATGTAATCGGTCAAGGACAGCTAATGAGACACAATTGATTTTCTATTGTTTTACACCGTTTCGGTGCCGCGCGGGGCTTAACAGCAGAATATAACAAACCCAGAATGTAAAAAAATTGTAGCTTAGTGGTAGGAAAAAGGCTGGGCTAAATTATTAAGCTGGCGTGGAGACCGCGTATCGGCAAGCGTAGTGTAGAACGCCCCCCAGCTAGATGGACCGATGACCTTAAGAAGATGGCTGAGACAGACTGGATGCGGAAGGCGGAGGACAGTGTGTTATGACGCAAACTGGGAGAGGCCTATGTCCAGCAGTGGACTGCGATAGGCTGAGTTAATTGATTGTTGATAAATTAAGCTGATATCTATTTTGCATATTGGTGCTTAAATTGAATTACACCATGCACTAAAAGCACATTTATAGACTCAACTTTTATTGTCATACTGATATCGTTTTAACTACTATGTAGTACATACTAATTCCATGGTTTTAATATACCTACACGGGGATATTTTTTTACTTTCGTTTCACACGTAAAGTATCGATACAGAGAAGGTCAACTATGCAAAGCTTTTAGCTTTTTTATTGCCGATCGGTAATTTTTATGTCTCACGGCTCTGATTACATTTTAATAGTCAGTGAAACTATTAATCACAGTTTTTATGATATTTTCTTAGTAACACTCAGTGGCACGCAGGCTTTCTCGAGCTGTTTTTGTTTTCCTTCACATAATGGTAGAATTTTAATTAGAGGGTTGATTGTTAATTATGAAACTCATTATCTTTTGTATGTGCAAGTACTAATAATAAAGGTCTCATATTTACTTATGCGTTATTGATTTATTGGGGTTTCCAGTTACGAAATTTTCAGTACCATCGCAGAGTCCGAATTTGGTTGGAAATAGTCCCAAAATTACATAGGATTACTCATAAAATCTAACACAGCATGGGTACACGGTAGCCAATACAGTTTTACCATCGATTTTAAGTAGGCATGCCTAATTGGAGAAGAGAAAGTCGTTATACGGGCACCTCGGGCCCAGTGTGTGTAACCCTTATGTAAAATACTCATAGAGAAACGTTTAAATAACTTATAAAACAAACCGCGGCATTCAAAGCGAACGGTAATTGGAAAATCATCTGACAATCTTACTTTGACAAAAGACTTTTCTTTAGCAGTAAACTATGAAATACCTATGTGTTAATTACGAAGCGCCGACGCAAATGAGTGGTCGGTAAAATGTCGCCCGAGCGTGTTTATGTGTCACTAATAATAAGAATGCGGGAAAAACCAGTAAAATGTGAAGACTTTGTGGATAATCACAGGTTTCTCTAGTGTTTGAAGACTTTACATTAATACTTTATTTGTTGTAAGAAGTTATTCATCTATTTCAAAGATGTCGTGTGCTAACTGAGCCAGCTCAGAGAGATTGTCATTGAAATTAACAGAAATGAAAACTAAAGTTTTACTGATACATATATATGTATTTATACTTATGCTTGATATACATAATATTATGAGAAGACTGAAAACTGTGCTTATTCATACTTCGCCACTTTTATAGATTTCTTTGCGGATTCCAAGACAGCTGAATAATTTCTCTGGGACACGTCGAGCTTCATTGCCTCAACGCTGTTCTGCACCCAAATTGCGTAACACTTCCAATCACAATCGGAGAGTTTTGAAGGATATTGCTTATCCATTGCTTCATATGTTTGGAAAATTCGTCTGCTCAACATCGTAAAGTTCGTCTTTTAATCCCAGATAGTAATTTGACAGGTGCAAATGGTCAAATTCAAATAAAAAAAACAAACAACAAAAATTTTAAATGTCAAAGTAATTTGACAGGTGCAAGTGGTCAAATTCCAAATTAAAAAAAAAAAACAAACAACAAATATTTTAAATGTCAAATTACTATCTGGGATTAAAAAACGAACTATAAATAACGCAATGAACGTGGGTGAACCTTCAAAATGAAACCCATTGCGATCAATTTATGTGTGTTACGCAATTACCCCGCTGCACAGTGGAACGAATGTATGGGAGCGGTTGGACGTAGACATGTCCGAAAAATAAGAGTAAAATTATGACAAACTAATGATGCCATCTTATTCGATTACTTAATGCCTTCATAAATTGTGGTGATGAATTTCTTCATAACTCCCATATTTCGGGAGTAATTTGAGAAAATGTGAAATTTTACTATGAAAATGAGTGTATCGAGCTCTCTCCCTCCTGATTCCGGGCTTGTTTCAAGTAGCGGTCTCTAATATCGTAATGCTATTACTAAGAGCTATATTTAATACTAAGACACATAGTGCGCCAAATGTGCACTTTCTGGGATAAAAGGAAATGAAAATTTAAAAAAAAAAACGTTTTTTCCCCATTTGTATTTACTTTAAACCGCAGACAGACTTATTAAGAGGTCTATAAATATATTATATATATACAGAAATATATATTAACAAAAATATTCACAAGAACTGATGAGAGTATGACTTTTAAGTAAGTTGATAATAAATTACCTAGTTTCATTAAAAGTACAATAAATAATTAAGATGTAAGCTCTAATTTACTAAGTTACACATTTTAAAACAATAACATCATTTAATTATCTTCGTCATCATCATCATCATCAATTAATTCAAATTCAGAATCGATGTCCGCTAAATCATTTATGTTAACAAATTCGATATCACTTTTCTCAGAATCCGTAAGCTCATAAAATTCCTTAAAAGAAGATTTTTTTACAAACTTATTTCCTTTTGGACGGATACTTGTAACAAGTGGATCAGAAGACAGTAAAAGATTGTGCATAATATCTTCATTGCATGAGATACTGCTATGCTTTCGAGAATGCCCCTCTCTATATTTTCTAAAATCTTTATTTCTAGCCTCAGATGCCTCTTCGGATAGAAAACCAATGGGCACAATTGACATGTTCTGAACTATGTCTGGCCCATGCATTAAAATTTTATGAAGTGAAGAAGGCATATAATACCATGGGTATAACTCCACGTAAAGCTTAGCAGTATCAAAGCAGAACTCTCGGAATTTAGTTACGTTGATCTTCTCTCCTGATGAAATACACTGCAAGATCACACAGATTTTTCTTAAAAGCATAGCATCTATTCCGGTCAGTTCAGCAGATTTAGTGTAGTTTTCAAAAAATCTCCTTGCCGAGTTGCCATTGTTGGTGGATCCACTGCCTTGTTTCACAACATCGAGAAGTAAGCCCGTTTCTCTTCTTACAGCCTCTTGAACTCTTTTCTTCCTGTCATCAACTTGCCTTTTTGCTATATCACCCCTTACTTGCCATGATTTTATGTCTAATTTGTAGGAAATGTGTAATAAGCATTCCATTGAGCGAATCCAAGCGTGAAGGGTGCTTAAGCTATATTTATACATGTCCTCGTTTGCGTGTTTATCTTTGATTAACTCTAAATTATTCATTTCTTTAGGACAAGCCTTGCATATGTCACACACTGAAGCTGCTGTATTGGATATAATGGAATGAATTTTACCATCAATCATTGTCAACAGCAGTTGGTGTTTGACACTAATTCCATCAGTGATGGTGGATGGAGTTAAGGCTTCAATCTCTGCTTCGATTTCAGCCATCTCTCTCTGCACATTTTCTTTGGTTTCCTTTATAAACTTAAACAATATTGGCCGGCAAAATGAAGTGGAAGATGGTCGCTCGTTTTCCCAAATTGTTACACCTTTTGAGACGAGCCGCAGTGGTACAAGACTAATCATAAAATTACTAGCAAGATCGATTTGCTCATCTTCACTCGTCCTTTGATGATAAATGCTTTGGCTAGATGATCCGTCAAAACCCCATTTGCTGGTCAATACGAGCTGTTGATTGGGATCAACAGGGGTTTCTAACGACCTAATAAGTCTTCTTGAGGTTAAATCCATCAAGGCTTGTAATTTGATTTTTGCAGAGCTCTCTGTAACTGTGAGATCTTCTTTGGCCGGATAGCACTTAATTTTTTCTTTAACCAACATGTAGTAACTCGGGTATTGAAGAGCTCCTTCTTGAGTGTTGAAATCCCGAAGAGTGTTATAGCGCCATTTCGATAAGTTCATCGATACATAAAGAGCCAATGCCTTCAAAGGGGATATTTCCCGTACCTGAATTGATTTACCTTCAATGAAGGCTTTGATTTTTGAGGCCTCTTCTGGATTCTCCGTCAAGTATTTCATAACATAAGCTGTATCGCTTTGTCCTGCCTTTTGAAGCGCCCTTTCGGCCGAAAACATAATTTCAGCGCTGCTACTGCTGCATGAAAGACTATCTTCAGTGCGTCTTCTTTTTTGCCGGTTACTAAGGTCCTCAAAAGATTTACGAGGACTAGGATGTGTACAAGTTGAAGCATCAGATTTAGCAGGAGAAATTATGGGCTCGATGACGTCACTTATATTTTCTGTAGAAGGTTCCATATTTTCATTCTGTAATTCCGGCCATTGAATTGCAGCCTGTAGCCAAATCTCATGTTTCTTCCGAAACTTATCTGTGCTTCTTCCAGACTGTGTCCATTTTGCATAAATGCGGTAGCAAAATCGACGACACCAGTCTTTTAAACTTGTTTCAGCACTTTCACATAACTGAACACAACTGTTATCTTTTAAAACACTGAACAAATAGTTAAAGTCGCGTAAATCTTTATGTGCGCGTGCGCATAAAGCAACGTGAATATCAAGATTTGTATTAAAATTTGGAAAATACATTGCGAGATTAGCTTGGATACAACGAGGTGTAAATCAACACTGATTTTAAAGTTACTAATAGTGACCTATTTATATAAAATCCAGGTATCCCAGGTATCCTTTGTTAAATATTGCAAGGTAATTAGTTATTGTGATAATTAGTAAATGATGCATGCTAAATTAGTGTATTAAGAGCCATTTAGTAATTAAATAATAGCAATGTTCTTATCAGTAATCATTAGTGCATCAGTTTTATATGTAAACCTTAAGTCCCTAATTATATATCCTAATTAGCTTATATCTTCTCTAATTGGCTGCTCAGAAATGTTATTGTAATAAGGTAAACCTTTAGAAAAACGGTTTTAATCAACAAAATAAACAAAAAATAAAAAAATTGTGTTATAAAATAAACATCACTCTTTATCCCAGAAAGTGCACATTTGGCGCACTATGTGTCTTAGTATTAAATATAGCTCTTAGTATTAGCATTATGATATTAGAGACCGCTACTTGAAACAAGCCCGGAATCAGGAGGGAGAGAGCTCGATACACTCATTTTCATAGTAAAATTTCACATTTTCTCAAATTACTCCCGAAATATGGGAGTTATGAAGAAATTCATCACCACAAGTTATGAAGGCATTAAGTAATCGAATAAGATGGCATCATTAGTTTGGCATAATTTTACTCTTTTTTTTCGGACATGTCTACGTCCAACCGCTCCCATACATTCGTTCCACTGTGCGCTGGTTGGTTGCGCGCCGCTGTAAATTCTGACTGACAGTAGTCCTATTCTGTAAAGATCTCACCATGAAAACTTTGGTGAATGCTTTGTGCATTGCATTGTGCAATGCATTCTGTAAAGCTAAATTGTGGACATTTCACTTCAAGCTCACTTCACCTTATTTTTCACGGTACCATTTTTACAAAATAGAACGGCTGGAGCGGCAATGGTTGGAAAAAAATGTGGCGGGCTTGACTAACCATTCTGTAAAGCTAAATTATACAAAACATGTACTTAAATAAAAAATATAATTTGATAAAATGATGATAATTTTGATGATTAATTTGTCATGTAACCTTAGTTTATTTATTCACAAAAATATTCATTGTTTTTAGACATCAAAACTCTTGGTGAAAATCTAGTGTGGTAATGTAAAGATCAATCAACGAGTAAAGACGAATCAACGCGATTATGATCTAAGGATCATAATCGCGTTGCCATAAATGTCACTTTATAAGCAAGTGTGTTGAAAAAAATATCGAGAGAAACGAAGCATCTGGTCGACAAAATACCATGTTAGTAATATAGGTATCCATTGTTAATTACAGTGTTGCCAAAACTTTCTCTCCTAACCTATGACTATGCTTGATTTATCACGTGTGTACGTGTGGAAAATATCACGTTCTTAATAATAAATAATAGCTATGATATTGCTATAATTAGTGTTGGTTGGGAAGAGATAATAATCTATGCCAGACGGTATTATACTAGTATGTTACACGATTAAATAATAAATTTATTCTACATGCAAATGACGATATTATTCAGTTTCATTTATGTAATATCCAAATGTTACTGTTCCAGCAAGTCAGTTGCTAGCAGAAATCTTGTTTTAATTTAGTTTACCTACTCGTTTGTATCTAAAACCAGTGATCTCAAATAATCATGAATTAAAAAAAAGGGAAATGTTTAACTGATTCTCTAAAAACTTATTGACCATCTAATGGTGGTCACTTTTTTAAAATTCATGAATCTCTTAAAACTCTTTGCGCTTCTAATGATGCACACTTTTTTAATAATAGAGCCTCTTTTTAACTTTCTCGCATTTGGTCACAGTTACTACCCTGACCAAACGGGTTAGGTTAGGTTGGAACTGTGACCAACCACGCGCGAGCCGATTTGGTCGCAATAACTAAGCTAAGGCACCCCGACCAAATGTGTTAGGCTTGAACTGTGATCAACCGCGGCAGTGGCCGGCGAGCGCTAGATCCAAGTTGGTCGTAGTTACTTTGGCTATTTAATATTTTTAAGACCCCAAAATTGGATTTATTTTAGGTTCACGAAAGGTGGCGCAATCATTATAATTATTAGAGTATTCAATAACATTTTTAGGAGCGCAAAATGGGAATTATTAGAGATTAAACAAATAAAGTAATCAAATCAATCAAAAATCAAAGACAAATTGAGACAAAACCTTCTTTAGCAATCCAAATAGGTAGAGTACGAGTATGTCGATCGAGAGCGAATACCTCATCAGAATGGGCATTGTACGACTAAAAATTACGGCTGCTATCTTTGGTCTACGTGCAAATAAAAGTTATCTTTTGTGAATTTCTAATTACAAGTCTAGGTAATTAATAGATTTGATATCGTAATTTTAATTACACTGTAATAAAGATTGAATCTAATTTTCCTCGCGCGCTGCGTTTATACATAAAAACTTAAGCTTTTCTGTATGAAATGTGTAAACTTGAGAGTTTTCTTATTATTCATTATACATTTATTACAGTTATTGTCGAGAAAAAACATATTTATTGAAATATCTATTTTTTATAGCTATATGCTAAATTACACATACTAGAAAATGGTTGGGTGAAAAATGTCAAATGACATGAAAATGATAATACACGATGTGATTTCGAGAGTAAACAACATAGACACCACGTGATCACATTATGATGTGATCATGTCAAGGCCTTAGATAAATACTAAACCTTTTCAGTACGTCCCGAGAGTGTTGTCTTCAGGCGGGATGTCTCTCTTTACAGTAGTAGTACAAACCAACTTACATTACAAGCGTTAGCCCTTTACACAAAGCTAAATGCTTAACAGAATACAGTACCAGTTAGTTCCTACTAAGCTTTTCCTTTAAGGCGCTGACAAGACCCAATTGACCAAAATAGGCTTCTCTTAAGAAAGAAAATTGCCAAATCTGTATAGTTTGTGGTAGCGAAAAAAATATATATTAATTTTGAACATATTTCCCAGAACTTGGTTGTCACCAAAACACATTTTGAAAAAAAAATCTCGATACAAACTAACGTTAAACTAACCTCTTACCTTGAGTTCTAATCCAAAATATCTGTATTAAATATCAACATACATTACCTATTTAATTAATAACAAGTGCGTCTTATTCTAATGCAGAACTTGGTTGTTTTTTATTTTCGATTACTCAACTCAATTCTGAGTAAATAGATAATTACTTCATATTTTGCAATAAATTACAAGCGTTTTGTCGTCGCGCTTCTCTTTCTTTTCTATGCAATCTGACAGTGACCGCGGTTTAGGTGTTGTCAGCGTCTTAATATTCTTCTAAAAAGCCAAAGCTACCGAACAAAAATGCCACAAAACTCATGTAAGTCGAGATAACAGAATGGTATAAATTCGGCGGTGGCTACTGGGTCGACGTCCAGAGCCGTCACGGTTCACGCTCCGTGGCTTCGGCTCCTTAACTAACTATATCATATTCGTTACCTATGTTTATTATTATACCGTTACTCGAATTCAAGAGAATTAAGGATTTTTTGTACCAAATTCAATGTGTAGAACAAAAGACATCAACGCGCTGCAGTACGTAGCCAGTTTTAATTAAAACATTGTAGCCTTTTTATTACCCGACTGCCCCAGAAGGAGGGTAATGTTGGAAATGAAGGATAATGTTTTTCGAGAGTATGTATGTATGTATGTATGTATGTATGTATGTATGTATGTATGTATGTATGTATGTATGTATGTATGCAAATTATTAAAAAAAATAAAAACCTGACTGCAAAAACACATACATAATTTTAGTATCGCAGGCCGGGCTAAACAAAAGTTACACCATATTTCGGGTTATTGATTTGTCTCCGCCTGCGATACCAAAATTCTATAGATTATAATGCTTGTTTTTCTCTTTTCAGTTAGGTATGTGTTTTTGCAGTCGGGTTTTTGTTTTTTAAATAATTTGCTTTATTTCACTTCTATACCTATACCCGTCCATCCATGTGCATGATCAGCCTATAAGGTGCCCACTGCTGGGACACAGACCTCTTCTCTTTGAGAGGGAGTGGGCTGTAATCTACTACGCGAGTCAAGTACGCGTTGGTAGATGTCTTTGAATTTTAGGTTCATCGTTTTGAGAGCTTCCATATACATATTATAAAATAAAGTCGCTTTTCGTGTCTGTCTGTGTGACCGCGTTGTTCTTCTAAACTATACAACGGATTTTGATGCGGTTTTCACCGTCATTTAGGAAATTTATTCCGGAAGGTTTGTCTGTTATAAATTATTATTAGATTTACAAAAAAAAAAAGAATTCTCCGAGTTTTATCAAGTTGTAAAAACCGTACGAAACAGAGGCGGGTCGCTAGTTAATTATTATATGTGTAATGAAAGTTGATACACATATATATAAAAACAATAATAGCTCCTATTTTGTCGGCTCATAAACAGTTGAGATGACATTTTAAATAATTACATGACATAACATCGTCGGCAACTTTATGATGTACACGAGGTCCAAGTTTTATCACCCTCGCTGACATAAACAAGACAAATGACATGCGACACGTAATCTAGCAACATGTTCACATGCCATTTACTTCATCATTACCAACGTAAAGTTAATGTGACACTTGGTTACATAAAACGTGCCCATTCATTAAGTTTGTTACATCATTTCACAATGGGTACACTCGATTACATCTTGACTGTCAAAATTTATAAATATGATGTAATATTATGTAAAATACGGAAACAGAGCACGGAAGCTGCCATAGACATCAATTTACTTATTTATGGTAGCCTGTTGTTGATGAACGAGTTAAGTAAAAGTAGGTTGCGATGATTAAGTTTTATAAGTTATGGCAGTACGGCCGTTAGCTGGTTAATTTAATAAGAGTAAACTTTCGATTCGCTTTGGAATGCAGTTATTTTGCTCTAGACGTAATGATTGATTGGGATTCAATAAAGATTGATCTAATTGATAGTTTATTGTACATGCGTCTTAGCTAGGCTCTTTAATGAACTGCTCTCATGATCACACTTGAGTGTGGAATCTCAAGTGTTGCTGTCGAAATGTTAATGTTATAACAGCCAACTAGTTTTGCGTTATAGACGATGATGTTTATTAATTAGACCAGCATCTCAAGAGTTCCTTTAATATTACCGACTTCAAAAGATGGAGATTATAAATACGATACCTAAGTATGTATTTTTTACTGGAACTGCAATATATTCATCTATGATAATTTATTAGGGCCTCAAAAATTTTTATTAGTGTATGTTTGTACACGCATTTCTCCGAAACTATAAATTAGATTATGGCTATTTTTTTTTATTGGCTAACATTTATTTCAACTTAGGGAACAGGGAAGGTTTCATCAAAATATGTTCACTAGTTTTCACAGTTCGGTGCCAGCAAAGCTATTTTTTATATTTGATATAGCAAACACCTCAAAAAAAAAATTGGGTCCCTAATTTGTTTCGTAATTACTTTTGGTATCGTTTTATGTGTTAATTTCGTGTATACCTGTAACAATACAAATATAATTCCATAATTTTGAGTTAATTTATTTTTGAATCGATTTAATTAAAAAATAGTAGATTATTAACCAAGGGGATAAAGCAGTGTCTTCTGTCGCGGGTGAAGATTTAAATCGCGAGCGTAACGAAGGACCCGAGGTTTACTCCCGAGCGTAGCGAGGGTGTTAAAAACTTAAATCACGAGCGAAGCGAGGGATTTAAGACGAGTCCTGAGTGTAGCGAGGGATTTAAGTTCACCCAAGACTAAGACAGCTTTATGACCGAGGGAAATACTCTACTTTTCGTACCATTTGTGAAAAAATTAACACAATAATAATATGAGATAAGCATTTATTAAAAATAATGACAATTAAAAGTAAAAGTTAACATTCGAAACATTGGTCCAATTATTGATAGAGAGAGTTACATTTTTGTTTGGTACATTGTTGATGAGTTGATTTGAGTATTTCTCTGTTCTTGCGTCTGAGGAACTTGCGTTTCATTGTAGATAGTATACGTCGGAGATAGTGGTGGTGGTGCATGGTCAGTTACGGACGAAGATAAGATACCGGAAGTTGATGGTTGTGGCTCTGATGGATTAAGTTTTATATTTTTGTTAATTTGACTGCTTAATATGGTTTTATTCGCCATTGAGCTTTCGATATAACCCTCAGCTACTCCATCAGAGCTCCAACCACCGTGTCTTTTTATTGACGTAATATCCGCCCCTGAATCCGCCAAGAAAGTCGCCGAAGTTCTTCTAAAGCAGTGACCGGTGTAGAGTTCAACATCTTTAAGTTTTAAATATTTAGCAATTTCCTTTGGCATATTGCTAATTTTATTGTTGCCGATGGCTTGTCGAGTACATTTCCCATTCCGATAGTTTATAAAAAATCTATTGTTTTCCATGTTGGTGGGACGTAATGCTTGGTATTTATGAATGATTTTAGTATATTGTCCTTGTACAATGAATGACCGATTTTTCTTTGTCTTAGTTTCCTTTACATTAATCAGCAGCAACTCATTGGAATGATTTTCAACGTCCTCCACCTTTAAGTTTACAAGTTCACATCCGCGGCAAACAACATTGAGTCCAAAAATTAAGGCCACCTATAACAAAGACAAAAAGCAGGTAAATATATAGAATAATTACCATTACTAAGATACGAAATATTCATAGTTAAATCATGTATACTTACTTTTGTGGCCAGAAAAATTTCGTCAGGAGCTTCATTAAGAAATTTTTCCACATTTTTCCACTGAGTCGTAAAAATTTTAGACTTCTTTGCGCAATGCCCTTCTGATTTTCTTTTTAAAAAAGCCAGTAATTTCGTGAATCTATTTATTTCAATGCTGTGTTTGATGCTTATTGTAGCTTTCAGTTTTGAGTATATGCACCAAAGTGTATTCGGATTCTTTGTCTTGGATAAATAATCAAAATAGACAAGAAGTACTGATTCTGAATTTGATAGGCCTTTCGCACTTCTCCACGTTGAAAATTCTTCATAAGTTTTTAAATCAATTTCGTTTTTGTTGGAAGCAAATTATTTATAATTTCGGCAGCATTTGCACTGATGGAATCCGACAATTCACTGTCACTGTCGCTTTGATTTAACATCGTAACGTATTTTTAGAACATTAACTTATTTATAAAAATAAATTAAAATAAACTTAACGTTTATGTATTTGAAGAAAACAAAAACGCGGCAAATTCCTAGACTAATATTTTTTTGTCGGAAAAGCAAAGCTCATACGGCCTCGTCGGTTTTCGTAATTATATTTAATAATCATAACTGCATAATAAATGCGTATTCCTTTTTCAAAAAGATGTATAATGCTTTATATACAAACTCAATGGTGTAAACACAGATGTAGTTCAGTATAAATTTCGGTAAGTATTCCAAATTTAAATCACATTCTCCCCCTAGAGGATGAATGAAATTCAGTACAATTTTCTTTCCCTGTTTTTAACAGATTAAAAATGACTATTGTTATGTTTGCTTTTTGTGGCATAGAATGTCACTTTTTTGAGCAAGTGGTACGAAAAAATACTTTTTATAGTTTAAAATAACGTCTTTAATAAACCGATTTTTGTATTCAGTGGAAATACGTAAATGAAAACAGATACCAGGTACTTGAATGTCTTCAGTCGTTTATTAGAATAACTAGCAAGTTTGTATGAAAGTATCCATGTGAGAGCAGAAGTGGCCCAGTCACGAAACGGCCGCGACTTACGAGTTGTAGGGCGTAGGTTCGAATTCAGACAGGCGCTTTACTTTGTGTAAAGTATTTCATCACCACTGCTCTCAAAACGGTGAAGAAAAACATCGTGAAGAAACCGGCATGTCCTAAAACCAGAAATTCGAAGATAGTGACATCTACAAACCCGCACTGGGCCCGCGTGGTGGATTACGGCCCACTCTCACAGAGAGGAGCAGTGGGACACAGGCCAGGATAGGCTGGTTATATGTATCCATGTAAAAGTTATACGAGTAGCAAATCGATCGCTATGAGACATAAATGTTCTAAGGATAGCTGGACCACCCTGTAGCTTCCGTTGGAAGTCGTTTAACTGGAGTACGATATTTTATTGAAACTGTATCCGTCTACTTTAATCGATACGCGTTCCTATCAGATATGAGATACCTATGATAAGAGAAGACTAGCTTAAGACGCTGACAACACCTAAACCGCGGTCACTGTCCGATTGCATAGAAAAGAAAGAGAAGCGCGACGACAACACGCTTGTAATTTATTGCAAAATATGAAGTAATTATCTATTTACTCAGAATTGAGTTGAGTAATCGAAAATAAAAAACAACCAAGTTCTGCATTAGAATAAGACGTACTTGTTATTAATTAAATACGTAATTTATGTTGATATTTAATACAGATATTTTGGATTAGAACTCAAGGTAAGAGGTTAGTTTAACGTTAGTTTGTATCGAGATTTTTTTTTCAAAACGTGTTTTGGTGACAACCAAGTACTGGAAAATATGTTCAAAATTAACATGTATTTTTTCCGCTACCACAAACTATACAGATTTGGCAATTTTCTTTCTTAAGAGAAGCCTATTTTGGTCAATTGGGTCTTGTCAGCGCCTTAACAATAAACCAAAATTGTGTAAGCATTCATCAATGACTTACGAAGTAGTAGGCGTAGCTTTAAAAACCGGCCAAGTGCGTGTCGAACCCCGCACAATGAAGGGTTCCGCAGTTGGGGTTACTTGGGACGAATTTATTCCAAAAACAAACTTAACATTGCAGTTGAAAACTTATTCTCCCATACATCGATATGACACGGTCAATTCTCCAACTGCAAATTTAAATTGGTCGAGTATAACTCGTTAACTTGTAAAGCCTACTTAGCCGTGATAGTTTTCCTATTAATTTCATTATATGTACTACTGCTATGAATTTTTTCACATCTCCATAAACAACCATTTAGCTGGCAGGGAGGGGGGGGGGGGGGGCGCTCGACTCTAACAAAAATATTAGGACTTTAATGGTTTATATTACGCAAGTGTGTGCTTGAATCGAAAAGTGGTGTTCACAGACCTGCAATATTTTTGAACGGCCTGTCCAACGATACCCCACACCATGGGGTAGACGAGAAAAAAAATATCATCCCCACATTACGTGCGTAAGATTTTATTTTTGCACTCTGTCGGCGTGATTAATGTATACCTATGCCAAATTACAGCTTTCTAGTACTAAGCGTCTCTGAGCTACAATGGGGTCAGACAGACAGACAGACAGACAGAGTAGGTGTACCGTGCAGTCGATTGATTTCAATGGAAATATAATAGAATAGAATATAATTTATTTCTGAGTTATGGTACATTAAGGTCAATCTCATTGGTGCCAATCTAAATCCAAGTAGGTTAAAGCAAATGTTTATAAATACCGAGAATATCACGCCTGTTTTCTCTGAAGGATTAGACAGAGGAGTACCTAGTGTAGCACCTAGTAAATTATTTGAACGAGCGAGCGAAGCGTCTCTGCTTCAAGTCTAGCAAAATTTGCTTTCCTCTGTCAGTTCGTTGCTACTCCTCTACAGGTCGTATTTTACAACCGATCTGGACGAAACTTGGTGTACAAGTTTTACAAATTTATAGTTTTTTTTTCGTCGGGGATTTTTGATTAGAGGGGGGGTACTTCCTCCAAAAATGGGCAAAAAGGGGGCTAGTGGATACTCCGCCTTGTGAGATCCGATTTCGATGGGACTTTTTTTATTTGGTAGGTAGTAACTTTAAGTTGGTATCATAGAAATTTGGTGAAGATTTGATGAGGATCTTCGGCATGATGAGCAGAATAGGTCCTCAATATGCAGTAAATTGTTCACTTTTAGATTCTACCAGTGGAATCGGCCCTTTAACTACTAGGTAGGGATTGATGGAGCACCTTCCCATCACTAACTATTTACAATAAGATCACTAGATGGCGCTGCTGTGCACCGCTAGATCGCACTGTCGTTGTCGCTCGCTAAATAGTTAAGACGCTGACAACACCTAAACCGCGGTCACTGTCAAATTCCATAGAAAAGAAAGAGAAGCGCGATGACAAAACGCTAGTAATTTATTGCAAAATATGAAGTAATTATCTATTTACTCAAAACTGAGTTGAGTAATCGAAAATGAAAAACAACCAAGTTCTGCATTCAAATAAGACGTTCTTGTTATTAATTAAATACGTAACGTATGTTGATATTTGATACAGATATTTTAGATTAGAACTCAAAGTAAGAGGTTAGTTTAACGTTAGTTTGTATCGAGATTTTGTTTTTAAAACGTGTTTTGGTAACAACCAAGTTCTGGGAAATATGTTCAAAATTAACATATATTTTTTCAGCTACCACAGACTATGAAGATTTGGCATTTTTTTTTCTTAAGCGAAGTCTATTTTGGTCAATTGGGTCTTGTCAGCGCCTTAAGTCCCGTCGACCATTTTGTGTGACTGAGTTTTGTTATGTGTAAAGTAGCTTCAAAAGTAAAGTCTCGTGTTTAACAGATAGTATTTGGTTAGTTTATTTCTATTTGATTACCGTCTTGCCACTTGCCATGAATTCTTTGGCTAACCGCGGTAGCTTCAATCAGTTTTCTGACCGCTTTGAGGTAGTATTATAGGTTGTGCCTGCAGCAAATGCAGAGATTGGCTCCGAACGAAGTGCAGCTTTGTTCGGACAATCTATTGTCTCCTGTCGAAATTAAATAACTTTAGTAGTATATTAATTGTTGCAAAAAAGGCTGTGTTCGCGAGGTCTACTGTTCGCAGAACTACTAGTTTTATGCTTTTCAATTTGGTGATTATACCACAACAAGTGAATAATAAATTCATAAAATTAGCAAAAATATACCAAAATACATCGCTTAATCCCATAGATATCCACAAAATGCCAAAAAAGCTGTCCCAAAGCAGTCTGGTTCTGTTGTTATACGTTGTTATGTTCTGATAAAATTCATACTTTGAGCAGATAGTACCTAGAAAAGAAATGACAGGCCCTTTAAGTTTCTAGGAAAAATAAAAAATGCTTAAAGCTCATCTTTGTACCTTTCGATTTTTTAAATAAAATTGATTTTTAAAAAAAAGTGGAGAATCGTCCGAGGTACATAGCACGCGCCGAACACCCTGTATATCATGAGTTCATGACTTCCCCTGTCCAATAACAAGAGGCAGTGCCGATACCCTGCCGACTTGTCAAATTCGCCAATATAACAAATGTAACTATGTTTACTAATTAGTTACTATACAAACAGTAGTAGAAAGTAAACATCGTTTAAATACCTCGTCTGTTGTGTTTTAGTCAGGCAGCGATCACACACGTCAGTCAGCCACGGTTGGTAATGTTCTCGATGTGATATTACTATGACTTCATGTTTCAAGTATTTCTTGCGATACTGCTCTTTTAGATTTATCAAAACGTAAACAACATCTGAATTTAAAGCAATAATTTGATAACACCTAACTGAATAAGAAATAACTGGTGACCGAAAATTTGGCGGCTTTCTCGCGCAATGCATCAGCATTGCAATTCAGCGAGAAAATGCCGCCAGCATCCTCGGTACAATGCCTCGAGGCCTTTTTTAGGATTAACTTAGTTTTCATTTAATTTAGTTAATGTTAATAATCATCTTGTAGGTAATTTGGTTATGTAAATAAACGAAATAAAATAAGAAAATTAGATAATAAGAGGAGTTTTAAAGGGTTGAATGGAATCCTATTGTCTTACAATTGTATCTTCATTAGTTTGTCAACGATTTGGATAACATAACATCAAACCTATGGTTTTAAATTTCTCGTCTACCCCACGGTGTGGGGTATCATTGGATAGGCCGTTCAAAAATATTGCAGGTAAGTATGTGAACACCACTTTTCGATTCAAGGATCCGTTTACGTAATATTAAGCTTTAAATTGCAATTTTTTGTTAGAGTCAAGGGTACCTGTCAGCTAAATAACAAGTAATAGTCGACCAACTTAAATTTGCAGTTGGAAAATTGACTTTGTTTTTGGGATAAATTCATCCCAAGTAATCCCAACTACGGAACCCGTTATTGTGCGTGGTTTGACACGCGCTTGGCCTGTTTTTTATTATATGTATAGATAGACTGTACGGAATACCAAAACTCGAACAAAGGCGTTCAATCCCGGTTTAATACGCTGCACGCCGCACCGGTTATATTAAACGTGTTCGTTATAAAAACTTGTGCGGAACAGCAGATGCTCCCGCGCACCTGTCGCGCGACCAGGGAAGGTTGATTCATGTTTAGAAACTAGGTGGGTTTAGCCACTTCTTATTTAGAAAAAAAATATACGCTCTCTATATAAATAGATAGGGTCGGAAAATCGAAGGTGTGAATGGCGAAACTATAATAAGTTGATAGGGTCCGGTGAAAAATGATGGTGGTGGTGGTAGTGGTGGAGCGCTTGAACACCTACGCAAGTCACGAAATGTTTTTATTATTATTTATTACATTTAAGAAAACAAACAGTAGTACATTAAGCATAAACAGTGTTGTCTTAAAATTAAACTTAACAAATAAACTACCCACAACATTTTCCACAGATTACTATATTATATAATAAAAACAAGCTGTTAGCAAACGCTCCGCACATACCACTGCGCTGGCATGCACCCGAAGAATCACTACAGTGGAAATTACAAGTCAAAAATATTGAATTGACGTCTACATATCCAGTCGGAGCTACTAATGATCAAGTGCCTACTTCCACATGTAACACAGTGAGTTTGATGTGGAAAGAACCAGATAAAATGGTACTTTTTGGACGCAGATCAGCAGCAGACTGATATTTAACTCAATTGACGATTGATTGAATGACTTCAATCGATCGGTTCGTTATACTATATTATAGGATACCTTTCAGGATCGATGATATTTTCGTTTCAAGGATATATAACGTCAGGCCTAATTAATATGCAACCGCGCCGTCGTACCCACTTGTTACCGATATTTAATTAAAAACAAGGGGAAGACCTTTTGTTCTGAAGTAATTCCTTTGTCACGACTTACAACAGCCATGGGAAGTGATCACATGATCTATGTTCAGTCCGTTATGATAATATTATGATTATGCTTATTTATCACCTTTGCGGTTATGATGTGGATACAACAGAAGATATGAAAATAATATTCTTACAGTGAATTTGTGAATGAATTTGTTTACAGTTCTTGGTATGTTTGCTAGCAGCAAGTTGAGTGTGGCGTAAATGAATAAACTGCTTAGCAGAAGATTTCCGTTTTGATTGAATATTAGAATTGTGTGGACTCTACCAGAAGTCTCTTCTACTGGACCTATCCTTAAAAAAAGGTACCTATGTGGTGTGAAAAGTTGGCTAGTTGTCATTTAGTTTAGCATTATTCTAATAACCATAGATTATTTAATAACCCAAAGTTAATGTTAATAATCATCTTGTAATTTGGTTATGTAAATAAATGATTGTTTATAACCCAAAGGTTATAATGAGACTTTTCAGAGACAACCGTGGTTTAGACACAGATATTAACTGACTGTACCGTAAAAGGATTTCTGATCAATTATCCGCTGTTTCGACGTAACTCTTCCGATTTAATTAAACTCATCCTTGTAATGCAAAACTGCAGCAGCTCCCACAGTCGATGATCAAGCAGCTGCAAAAAGCTATTAAAACAAAAGCAAGAGAGCGCATGACAGATGCACATGTTATTGGGTCTGTAGTTGCATGTTTACGGCAAGGGCAGTCACCTGCGTGCGCGCAAGGACGCGCGCCATTCATAAACCAGTTGTTTTCGACACCAAGCGTAGAATGTATTGAAATGCTATTTATCTGGGGATATTATGGGTTCTTTATTGATATATTTTGTAGTGAAATATGCCGATTATAGGCAGGTGATGGAGCCAGAAAACCATAAGTACAAGAAGGAATGAACTACGTATATGTGGAAAACAAATGAAGATTCGGTATTAATAGAATGCATGCTTTTGAACATTGCAAAGAGTAAACTCTCTATAGTCTCTATGAATATGTATCTGGATAATAATTGTATTGAAACCTTGAAGCAGGTTTCCTAAATATAATTGATAATTTCGTTGGCAATCATCTAACTAAAGTCATTTAATGAGCCATGATCCGTCACCAATTTTATCGGTCTCCGCAATGACATCGTTTTGAAAATTCCGTTTTGCAAATATTTGTACTGCGAAACGAAACATCAAATGGGTAAATATTGATTTGCTAAATTCCAATATTCCAGATAATTCGTTTCATTACTTCAAAATAAAGAGCATTTAGCCAGCGAATGGAGAGCCTGAGTTTATGTGTTGCCAGTCTCCGTAACTCTATTAGGCTGGCTGCACCGTTACTGATTTCAGCGCGTTGTAAAACATTAATCACTTTAAGTTATTAGCCATTTTATTAACCGTTTGCTTTCTACGTCTTTTGTCTCTGGTTGTCTGCGATGAAAATGTTCACTTTATGCTGTGTCCCGTTTTCTTTTTAGATTGTCGTGAATCGATTGTATTTCAGACAGATTTTCCAGTCTAGACATTTTATGAGGCCTTTACAATATTGTCGTGTGACTAATGGGAATGTTGAATAATAGCTTCCTGCCTGCACACCTGTACCTACCAGGTGGTAGGTGGTGGTAGGTACAAAGTTTTATAGGTAGATGAAGGATCTAAAACTTTATTTTTTTTAAATCATGAAAGTCTACTTTGGGGTTTCATTATGATTGGCCGGTTAATTTTACCTTCAAGCTTGGAAAAGAGACTATTGTTTTGTTTAAGTCCTTTATCCAAGCACATAAATACGTATAATACAGAACCACTCAAACAGAAAAAAAACAATAAAATCATTAGAAAATCAACAAATGCATTTTCTATGCTGCCGGTCACACACGTTAACATTCGCATATTTAGTCACGAGCCAAGCAAACTGCAGGTTCTATTTTCACCACCGATGTGTGAATCCAGCGCATGCAGTATCGATGCACCGGGGAGTGAAATAACTGTATTTTTACTGGGTCAGGATTACTGCAAACAAGTTTACTTAGTTATTATACTCGTCTTTAAAACCCCACGCGTTATTTGAAATGTCAATGAATCTTTTGTACGGACTACGGATGGTGAAACGGACGTACGGACAGACGCACGGATGGTTCCATTTTGTAAAAGCTAGTGTTTGCTTTTCATTCCAAATACGTCCACAAACTTTTTCTAAGAATTGATCCTTGAGACGAACCTTTACCGTTATGTTTGCACCTCAAGAAATGAAACTGAGTCTCATTATTTTGAGCGCTATAATGGTATCTACGCATAATGGTTGTTTGTACCTAAGTTTATTCCTTTGTAAGTTAAAAGCAATCAAATTCAAAAGTATTATTCATGGTTTCAGTAAATACCTAAATTCCTTATTAGAGAACTTTGCTCGTACTCTTTAACATGTAGGTATGCTAATGAAAACTACAGTTCGCTATTTATAATAATTAGCAAAAAATTAAGCTTCTTATTTAGATTAATTACTACTAGTCGCCTCTACGTGCTCTAATCTGAATTTGATGAATGCGTGGGCGCAAGCCTTTTATTTGGACAGGTTCACCGTGCTATGTACCGTTCAAATAGTGGTCAAAACCAAATAACCGCTAGCCATTAGAGGCAGACAAGACGTTGCGCCGCGCTGTGTATGTAAAAACTCATTAACACATTATACTACAGATGTTGAGAATTCAGAAATGTAGTTTATGCTAAAATTATATTTTTATGAGCTAAATGAGCAAGATTTTTAGAATTTATAAGTACCATATCATGAACCGAGGTTCTTGTATTATAAACATCGTCGTTAATAATGTCTATAAGTACCTAACTTACATGTGATAAAACCGGACCAAGGTAGTGGAAAAAGTACCGGAAGTTACGCGGCTAGTGCTGTGTAACTTCCGGTACTTTAACGTCACTTAAACGTCATAATGCTGGTAAGCGAGATTGTCTTACAAGATCGTCCCTTAGCTAACAACACCGCATAAGTCATTTTTACCAACTTTACAGGAGACGAAAATCTTGTGCGGTCTGCCAACCGACTTGCGTGCTGCCACTACTTTTCGATATACGGCTTCTGATTGGCTGAAATCTATATCATGCGACCAATGCCATCTAAAGGCATTCAAATGTGAAAACCGCCAATTTTCGACTTGAGCGGTGTTTTAAGCTAAGGGACGATATGTCGTTTTTGTTTAAAATTAATAAACTTTATTCATATTTATTACTTACTCATAATAAATTTGGGCTTTGTGGCTAAGTAATAACAGCAACACGGGTCGATCGTTCAGGTGACGCTACACTTGCCGCGATTGATCCGTGGATGGGTGATCATCTTTACATACCTCTATCCTCTATTTTTACATAAGACCCCTCCGTGTCTCAGAAAGCACGTGAAACCGTTGGTATCGGCTGTCATTCGTGGATTTTTGACAGTCGTTACGGGTCGTCAAAAGCCCGAAAGTTTGACAACAAGTCTTATCAAGGGGTATCGTATTACCCAGTAACTGGGTTGTGGAGGTCAGATAGGCAGGCGCTCCATGTAAAAAAGAATACCAGTATATTCAGTTGCATCTGGACAGGAAGCCGACCCCAACATAGTTGGGAAAAGGCTAGGCATTTGACTTACTCATAATAAATTACACGTCACGCTTTCTCTTGAGCTTACAAATAAAAGTTAAAACATAATATATGATAATTTCGTTTTACAATGATTTATCTCTTAAGAAATATAGAAAATAAGAAGGAACTAAAGAAACTGTTAATAAAGCCATTTATTGATCGTAAAATACATATTAATATATTTGACATAATCCTATTTGTCATTGGCTTACATAATAATTATCGTTTGATATAAAGCGTTATATCAATTACTATGTAAATATATTCATGGTATTATCATATTTAAATACTTTCGTTGCGACATGTTATGAGACATAAATGCATACGTTTAAATTGGATAAGTTATAATTAATTACTTAATTAAGATGTTTTCTGTGAGTTAAATGTGGGTGATTTTATGCATTCATGGTTTTGCTCTGTTATAATATTTAAAAAATATTATTACGAGTGCCATGCCAATATTCTAATTATGGTCAGATATATGTATAAATCGATTTAGGTACTATCAGATATCGCTCAATACATAATAAAAACATTGACCAAGGTAGGCCTTAAAGGTCCTTCTTAAGGCGAGAAGCCTATTTTGTCAATTGGGTCTAGTCAGACCCAATTGACCAAAATAGGCTTCTTTTAAGAAAAAAAAATTGCCAAATCTGTATAGTTTGTGGTAACGGAAAAAATATATGTTAATTTTGAACATATTTCCCAGAACTTGGTTGTTACCAAAACACGTTTTGCAAAAAAAATCTTGATACAAACTAACGTTAAACAAACCTCTTACTTTGAGTTCTAATCCAAAATATCTGTATTAAATATCAACATACGTTACGTATTTAATTAATAACAAGAACGTCTTATTTGAATGCAGAACTTGGTTGTTTTTTATTTTCAATTACTCAACTCAATTTTGAGTAAATACCTAGATAATTGCTTCATATTTTGCAATAAATTACAAGCGTTGTGTCATCGCGCTTTAGGTGCTGTCAGCGTCTTAAAGAAGAACGACCAATACCTTATGGCAGCGGTACTCTAAGTGTGTTCCGCGGAACCCTAGGGTTCCGCAAGAATTTAGAAAAGAAATCAAAACACCTCTCTCTGGTCACTGGTCGAACGTTTTGACTCCGCCCGCCGCGCGTGTACTTGTGAGCGCGCAGTCCCTTTGATAAAAGCCGCCTCTGAATTAGACGCTATAGTTGTGAACAAGCGACTTTCGGCTCTATCTTCAAAAACATAAAGTCGAGATTGTTTACAACGCATTTTTTTGTATTTCTATTTTTATTTCCGCTTTTTGTTTATCAAAGGCGCCGACTCGAGTATTCTGGCTCCTACATACTGGCGCGATTTGTCGCGCGACGCGTCGCTTAAAAACGGCTTAAAAGCGGCGATCGCGCGTCGCGCCTCGTTCACACCGACCTACGTTCCGACCTCGCCGCCGAGGTCCCTCGCGTAAACCCCGACGTAATTGTCCCCCCCGACCCTTGCTCGACGAAGTGCCAGCCCGCGCCGCTGCTGAGCCTGTAGCTTTAAATTCCCCGATTAATAATAATAATATTAACCAGATCCAGCCTGTCCCATCTTGCTGTCCTCCCCCCAGCGACGCCCTAAGCCGGGGTCCGTACCCCATAGGGGGTGCCCTTAGCGTGCAGTCGCTTAGTACTATAAGAAATTCGCCCCTGGCTGGAGGCTTTGAGTTCGCATAAGGCAGCCACAGGAAAGTCCGGTTAAGTAGTCACGACCTCTCAAGGTCAACTACGAGATGCCATACATAAAAAAAAAAAAGTCGCGCCTCGTCAGTTAGTTGACGATAAGCGTTCGGAGCGATAAGTTCGTACCTACCTTCTTACAAGCTGGCTAGCCTGCTGCCTGCTTGTAAGTTCTACTGCCTGCTGTATTCTGATTGTATCAGTTTTGTACATTTCTTCTTTGGACTAAACTTTGTCTCATAAACGCAGTAACGATTGTGCATTATTTTGACCCCACCATCCTGACGTGTAAGATTATCAATAAAGAAGAATGGAACGTTGGCTTAAAGGTGTTAAACGTGTTGCAACAACATCTTCTAATGACGCTGAATGTTCAAAAGCAGTACGCGCGGAGAATACAGCAATTACCGATCCAGACGATGATGCCACGACGTCAAGCTCCACGGCTTCAAAGACGAAAAAAAGGAAGTATGAATCATATATCAGTTTCGGGCTCACCTCTCTGCATGTTATGTAGTAAACTGCTTCCTAATAGTTCCATGGCACCTGCCAAATTGCGCAGAAATTTAGAAACTGTACACCCCGAGTCTAAAGACAAGAATAAATAATTTTTTGTTCGTAAAAATAACAGTTATTGGAAAGTCAAAAAAATATGATGCATGTAACACAAACAATTAATGAAAAGGCCACGAAGGCATCATATTTAGTTAGCTATCGCATTGTACAACCAGGTGAAGCGCACACTATCGCTGAGAATTTAATAAAGCCATGTGTGTTAGACATAACAAAATGTGTGCTCGATGAAAAATCTGCAAAGCATCTTTCTACTGTACCGCTATCAAACGTTACTGTTTCACGGCGAATCCATGATCTGGCAAGCTACGTCAAACAAGAACTAGTTGCACGTCTACAAAAAACACGATTCGCCTTGCAAATGGATGAGTCAACTGATGTCACTGGTCTGGCTATCTTGCTGGTTATCGTGAGATATCAATATGAACGTTCTTTTGAAGAAGACATGCTTATGTGTTCACCGCTGCCCACAAACACTACCGGGGAAAAGATTTTTAATAAAATAAACATATTTTTTAAAGAAAATAATCTTAGTTGAAACGATTGCATTGACATTTGTACAGATGGGGCCAAGGCGATGACAGGTAAAACAGCAGGAGCAGTATCACGAATAAAAAGTAAAGCGCCTAATTGTAGTTTCAGCCATTGTATTCTGCATAGACAAGCACTTGCGATGAATAAAATGCCGTCAAATCTAAAATTAGTTATGGATGAAGCGGTAAAAATAATTAATTTTATCAAATCACGACCACTACAATCCCGATTGTTCTCATTATTGTGTGAAGATTATGGCAGCAAACATAAAACACTGCTGCTCTATACAGAAGTGCGATGGCTGTCTCGGGGTAAAACTTTAACAAGGCTATTTGAACTTAGAGCCGAGTTACAAATGTTTCTTTCAGCAGATACAGTTTCTTTTAATTTGAAAGACCGTTTGTATGATAAAACTTGGTTGTTCCGATTGTCTTTTATGGCGGATATCTTTCAAAAACTGAACGAATTGAATTTATCATTGCAAGGTAAACAGACAACAGTGTTCTTGGCCTATAACAAAATAACTGTCTTCAAAAGAAAATTCGATTTTTGGATTATTTGCGTTGGTAAGAGAGAAATAGAAAGCTTTACGTCACTCAGTGAGTTTGTTAGCGATAACGACTCAGAAATGTTTCAAGATGATGTGTTTGAAGAATTGGTCCAATATCTCACTTCGATGCGCGCATCTTTTGAAAAGTATTTTCCCGAAGAACAGAATACAAAAAAAATAATATTTAAAAAACAAAAAACCCGACTGCAAAAACACATAACTGAAAAGGGAAAAACAAGCATTATAATCTATATAATTTTGGTATCGCAGGCGGGGACAATCAAAAGTTACACCATATTTCAGGTTATTCGACTGTCCCCGCCTACAAGACCAAAATGATATAGATTATAATGCTTGTTTTTCCCTTTTCAGTTAAGTGTTTTTGCAGTCGGGTTTTTTGTTTTTTAAATAATTTATTTTATTTCAAGCTTTTTAGTTTTATTAATATATATATTTGAAAATTACTTATTACTAGTTTTTATTTGATACCAATATTTTTGCAATTAATTTAAAAAAAAACTTCCCCTCCTTTTTTTTGTATTTGCAGATGCAATTTATAAATATTATATAGCCTATGTCACTCCCACAATTAAGACGAATTTAACGACATCTCATACGTTAAAATCCATCAAGCCGTTTAGGCTACAGAGCGTGTCAAAGAAATAGACATACATACATACATACATACATACATACATACATACATACATACATACATACATACATACATACATACATACATACATACATACATACATACATACATACATACATACATACATACATACATACATACATACATACATACATACTCTCGAAAAACATTACCCTCCTGAGGCAGTCGGGTAAAAATGATGCTGAATTCATTCATAATCCTTTTTTACCCAACTTGCAAAAGCCCGAAAGTATGTCAAACGAGATATATGAATCTCTTAGAAATGTCATCAGACACAAGTATGGAGTCAATGTTCAAAACGACGCCTCTCAACGATTTTTGGTGCAGAATCCGTGATGAATATCCAATGCTAGGCAGAATGGCTCTGAATATTTTTCTCCCGTTCCCAACAACATATTTATGCGAAACAGGATTCTCAACCTATGCAGCCACGAAAACAAAATATCGCAATAGACTGGACGCCGAACCTGATATGAGACTTCAAATGTCTTCTATCAAACCTGATATCAACCAATTGATGAAAAATAAAAAACAGTTTCATACCTCCCATTAGTTAAGATTTTTTCATTTTTAATATCTTCTATTAATGTACTTGCCATGTGGTAAAGTAAGTAATAATTAGTAACTGTTACATTGTACTTTTATTATGCTTATATAATAAAGAATACACTTTTAAAAACTATTGTTTTATTGTAGGGTTCCGTCAAGTATTTTGCTTGTCAAAAGGGTTCCGTGATCAAAAAAGTTTGAGAACCGCTGCCTTATGGTAACGTCAATTCGACAGTACACGAGTAGTTAAGTTTCTCAAACATGCTTGGAAATTCGAGCATTATTTCGACAATCTTCTTCGAGATAAATCGAAAATGCTGTAGTGGTCAAATACGTAGGTGGCCGGCAATGTTAGTATGAAAACGTGTTTAGCGGCCGAATACATTTTATATGAAAACTCATACTTGTCGTGTAATTTAAAAATGGTACGAACTTTTTACATCGACACATAGCAACCAAGGGGGTAATATAACATCAAAGATTTTATTTAAATTTTGATTTGCGAATGAGTAGAGCTGTTTAAAAAGAAACAAACATATGGGCGCTTGAAAAACTATCGTTGTTCCTGTTCATCATTTATTCTGGAATTTATAAATTAATTTACTTGGTTTGAATCTCCGCGCATTATTTGATAAAAATACAAGCATTCGGCCGCAACCAGAAAATAATAATTTGGTAGGGTAGGTCCCCATGCACGTAAAGTGGGGATGATATTCTTTTTGTTATCTATCCCATGGAGTAGAGTGTCGTTGGATAGGCTGTTCAAAAATATTGCGGGTCTGTAAGGACCATTTTTCGATTCAAATATCCGTTTGCGTAATATTAAGTTTAACCAGCAAATTTTTGTTAGAGCCAAATGAATTTGAAAATTTTCAATATGTGAAAAAATTCATGGAAGTTGTATTGGAGTCTAGTGCGTGCGTATGGCATCCTTTGGAGCAGCAGTATGCGTTAGCTTTAGAAAAAGTTCAAAAAGCTTGTACGGGTTTTATCGTCTTTTATATCCCATTAAATTCCTGTTGGGTTGCTTAAGTTTCAATTCTCTAGAAGTAAGACGGTCGCGCGATCAGTTGCCTGTAATATTTAAAATTATTAAGAGGGATTTTTTAAGTGTTCCTGATCCTGCATAATGAAATCTATTTGTCCGAGACAATTACAGTCGTGGCAGAAAACATCGTTTACTGGCTGTTCCAATTTGCCGTACACAAGTGCTCCAAGTCACCTATTTCGCTATAGCCGCTACAGATCTTGATATGTTTGCGAATGAATGGAAGATGATACTGTCAGAATGTGAGAGGAATGCATGACTGTGTTAAATAAATTATAGGTGTGTTTATATAGTGTAATTGGCTTTGGCCGTTCTATTTAAAATAAATATATAACGAAGTTAAGAAGAAAACTATCACAGCTAAGTAGATTATACAAGTTAACGAGTAATAGTCGACCAACCTACATTTGCAGTTGAAATGTATGGGATAGCATATTTTCAACTACAATGTTAAGCTTGTTCTTGGGATAAATTCATCCCAACTACGGAACCCTTTCTTGTCCGTGGTCCGAAAAGTACGTGGCATTTTTTTTTTGGGTGGGAAATTATTAAATAACTTCTCCCGCTCTGGGCGGGGCGGGAGGGTGTGTCACACTCTTACTGACTAAAACCCACCCGTATTCCTTCCGTTGCCTGTGTTGCCAGGGGCCTCGGTAACCATTTTGAACTTCCACGCGACCCCGGCAAAAAGTAATTGGCTGGTTTTTTTATGTCTCATAATGGTGCCGATTCCCTTGTTCACAAACTAAACTAAATTTAAGTTCAGCGCATCTTTTTCTTTCTATTTCATTAAGAAAAGGACAGAAGATAAATTTTAGTTTAGTCCTGTCAAATTAATCAGCGCCTGTCACTACTCCATACAAGTTTAGACGTGATTAAAAACTTGCCTACTAAAATTACGTCAAGCGATGATTAATTTGACAGGACTGAACTAAAATTTATCTTCTGTCCTTTTCTTAATGAAATAGAAAGAAAAAGATGCACTGAACTTAAATTTAATTTAGTTTGTAAACAAGGGAATCGGCGCCAATATTCAAGCCTACGTCTGTTCCTATCTAATTATCCAATAAAGTCGTGCAACCCAAGCCACTCGGTGTAAAAGGGAATATCCTTATTAGTAGCTGTCTATGGTCGCTACCGCCACATAACATCAAGCATTCCAATCGTTAATTGCAGGATGTGTCGCTTGGCACTTATTTCTTTATCTCTATAGGTGACAAAGTTATTTAGGAATACAATTTGTATTTATTAGGATTTAGGTACATTAAATATGGATTCTTAACCATAGGTACTTTTTCTTTTTTTTTCCTTTGATTATTTATGTCTGGATAGTGTCGCGCTGCAAAAGAACAGGAAGAAATTGTTAAAAAAAAAGAAACCGGACAAATTTGTTATGCTGGTGTGCGTGACAGCTAAGTCTTACACTAGCACCACGTCATTGTGCTGTCATTGTGTGATTCTAGTGTGCGTGCATTTTGCGGCCAACAGTTGGACGCAATTATTTTCGATGAGTTCTCAGCTTTGACTGTTTATTTAGACATATTTATATCCTTGTCTTCCCATTTCCCTCTGTTGCTGTATGAATCAATGATTCCCACTTTACGACGAACTATAGGTATCGACGACTAAAGACGGCGCGCGGCGTGTGGATTTCTTTTAATGAATATAATGATGACTATGATACGACCACCAAAGACGCTCAGCACCTATTCAAAAAAAATCTTTATAACCATCACAAAGTCACTGTTTATAATTTTCCACCTAACAATAGTGCACTGATAATGAAATTACGACAATTATGTGAGATCTGCGATCAAGTGTTGGGAACAATCGCTGGCATTCCATTACAGGTTGAATGACCATGCGCGTGCCGACACCTCGCCATCGCCACCGCATCATGTAATCACATCCTTACTTACCAAGTAACGATAATCGACACTTATGTGAAAGATTTGTATGAACTCGTTCTTGATACAAGGCTGGCAGTATTACGTAATCTTTTTATTTTCGAATAAAATTTGAATTCCTCGTGGTTTTTTATTGCCTTGTCTATGGTCTTATTTACCTACTTTTACTTTTAAATTTAGAACCAGTTGTTCCAGTGACTGATGATGTAGTTCGATACTACTACCACAGAATATTAAATGATTCCGTCATTCGTGTATGATTAGTGCCATGAATAACTTTAGCAGCCTTGTTGTTACAGCTGGTTACATAACATCACGCCTTGTTTCCCCGATAGGTTGGGCAGAAGTGCACACCAACATTTCGCCAGTTATCCCATGTACAAGGGGGCGAGCCCATTGCCATCGATCGGGCACAAATCCAGACTCGGGGCTACTTCTGAGAAATTCCAGATGAAAAAACAAGGATCTCATGCTCCGCAGTAGCGCTTGCGACCACTAGACCCACACAGCAGTACAGTTAGCGCTTGTTATATTTCGATAATTTAATTTCTTGCTTAAAAAAAACTTTTTCACGATTCTATTAATGATTTACCAAGTATCTTAGTTACCTATTGCGCATGATCCAATCAGTCTGGAATTAACTTATCTTCACAACTACCACACACAATAAAATTACCTAACGGAAATTGACGCAACAAAAACGCTTTTCAAAAATATATCAAATATCGTCTTACAAAAAATAACAATGGAAGATGTCTCAATCAAATTCAGCTCAAATTGGTTCACAATAAAACTTAAAACGTAAAGCTTCGCGGATGTCGGTTTACGTGTCGAGGTCAAACCATTGTTCATGTTATTATTATAGGCATTATGTGAGCATGTCTTGGTCTCTTTGTTTGTCGAATTTACAATTCAATATGGTTCCTCTTTTGAATCATTCATGTTTGTAGGCTTACGATTTGTCTCCTTTAAAACAAAGGGTGGCTAGAACTTGGATAGTCCTGAGAACCAGCAATGTGACACACTTAGAAAATCTTATAAGATTTTTTTGTTCTTATTTGATCTTTATGTATATAATTATCTTGCTATGGAAGAGCGGAGTCTCCTAATACAGGCATGTTTTAAAAAAAATAAACATTTTTTTTTAAATATTTAATTCCTTTATTTTTTCTTTTTCAAAGTCATAGTCAAATTATTTATTTCAAATAGGCACATAAAAGGCACTTTTGAACGTTTAAATTAACAAAAAAAAATAGAATTGATTCTAGTTGCCCCTTTCAAAAGGGAGTTTCGTATGGAGAAGAATGGGCAAGAAACTCCACCGTTACTCTTTTAAAATGTTTTATAAAATTTTGTATAGGTACATTTAAAATTATATGTGAAGACGATGCACCTATAATAAAATTACTATACTAAAATAGGTAAAAAAAGAATGAAAAATAAAGCAATGACAGATAAATTAATTATGTGATAGGTACATGATGCTCACATATTTACAAACATTGTAAAAGTATACGTTTTCCTAAAAATAATAAATAAAGTCAGTGTGTGAGTTAAAGTAATCACAGAATTAAAATTCAACATTGATTTATTATTTGTATCAAATAATAAATTGTACAATTAAAATAGCAACCAGTTTGATTTTGTCTAGACTCTAGATTGTCCTATGGAGCTGGACCAGCATGTTTCCAAGCATTCTTATCTTGGATATATATAATCCTCTAATTTGTAATATGCTCGTTTACAAAGTGTACTTTTAACATGAGTTTTAAAGTTTCTTTCATTTAATTGCAATATATCCACAAGGTATTTTATTGTAACATTTGACACAGTACCCCATAAAAGATGTATGTACTTTAGATAATCTGAAAAATGGTTAATCTATTTTATCTTTATATCTAGTATTAAAATTATGTCTATTTCTCTCTATTTTATTAAAAAGATGTCGATTTTTTCTTACATACATAATATTTTCATAAATGAATTGGCAAGGTACTGTCATAATATTAATCTTTTTAAATTGTTCCCTAAGAGATTCACGGTGACGCTCTCGGCTCTGACAGCTCGCTTTTGCAAAATAAAGATGGAATCAATGTCAGCAGCCCGACCCCACAATAAAATGCCGTACGACATAATGCTGTGGAAGTAGCTAAAATAGACCAAACGCGCGGTTTCTACATCTGTCAACTGTCTTATCTTTCTAACAGCATAAGCGGCCGAGCTTAGCCGCCCCGCGAGAGATGTTATATGTGGTCCCCATTGTAGTTTCTCGTCTAGAGTGATTCCTAGGAAAACCGTTTGATTAATAAATTCCAGTTTTTCTCCATTCAATATGAGATCACATTCGCTACTTCTAACATTAGGTAATTTAAATCTAATGCATTTGTTTTTTTTTTCATTTAGTACCAAATTATTTACCGTAAACCAATCATGGACCTGAAGAATAGAGTTATTCACGTCGTCATGATTTTGTGATCGTCGGTCTATTTTAAAGATCAATGATGTGTCATCTGCAAATAACACCATCTTCGGTTGATTTTGAAGTAATTGGGGTAAATCATTAATGTAAACTAAAAAGAGGAATGGACCCAATATCGAACCTTGAGGAACGCCCATTGCCATTTCAGACCCCAATGAGTTTACGCCGTTTACTTGAACTTTAACCTTTCTATCTTTTAGGTATGATCTTAGTAAATCAAGAGCTGTATTTTTAAGTCCATAGTGCTCTAGTTTTAGCAGAAGTGTCTCATGGTTTACGCAATCGAACGCCTTAGAGAGGTCCCAAAAGATACCAATGGCATCCTGTGCTTCTTCCCAGGCGTTAAAAATGTTCTTTATTAGGGTTTCACCGGCGTTTGTCGTACAACGCCCTTTGGTGAAACCGTACTGCTGTTCATAAAAGATGGAATTTTTATTAAAGTGGCGTAAAATTTTTTGCTTCCAACTCTATGCTGGTCAGAAATTGCTCAAATGGTCAAAACGCAACTCAACTCAACACCATCCTCAACTTTGAGCATTTTCCTGTGAAATAATTACATAACCTTCACTTGTCAGTGTTTTTCCATGGAGCCACTATTCTATTTTTACGAAACAGTGTTTTTCCATAACATATGAAAACGAGTCCAAAGATGAAAACACGTCGCAGATATCTAAATTATACATAAAACCAAGCTTAAAAGCGAGTTATTAGCGAGTAGGCGCAGTTAGCCTCACGCACAGTTTAGATCTGAAGTATTGCGCTCGTTAAACCTAGCACATTATTGTTACGGGCAACCTTACACAATGCCGACAGTACTCTTTAATATACCTGCTGCTGATTAGCTTGTATGGCAAAACGGTTTGCGTGCTTATGTAAGTAGATAACGTTCTTCTTCCTTATGGTTTATGTGATGGAATTCTATTTGCATCAAGTAAAATGGGCATGTTTTTGTGAGCAGTCTTTGGAGGTCAAATTGCCGTCATTCAAAATCTTCTGTTACAATTTACGACTGGGAACAGGAATCCGTTTAGCGTTACTTCACCATATGCATCCAATTAAAAGTCTTTTATGGAAGTCAATGAACATTAAATAAGTTTTATATACACGCGGCTTCGTCACTTTTTGGACAGACAACAAAATAAAATATTACGTCAGACAACCAATCTTGAACATTGAACACAGTTTATGTACGAGTACATCTACGTTTTGAATCTTTACAGGTAGGTAGGCATTCTATTTCAACACAAACTGACATTGCACCCCACTTCCGCAGACCATTTACAAGTGCTCGATGCATCATAATGAACTCCACACTCCCATGGCCTTAGTTCCAAGTATGAGACAATGGCTGTCGCGGGGGGTATCGTGTCGATATAATTATTGTGATGCCTAAGCGTCACCAATCCGTTATTTATGGGAGAATGGCTGACTCTTGTGATTGTTTGTTGCGAATTGTTTTCTGATTCGTCACTGGGATCTTGGGTACCTACTGATGGTGTAATAAAGAACTGACTGATGCATCTTCTTATTACATTACGATATTGATACGAATCGTCACGAAAACAAAAGAACAATTCCGACAGCAAAGCTGGCAACGTATCAGACTGACCATTCAAGTGCCCAATCCAATGAAAAATTTAATGATAATTTATTAATATTCGCTATAATTGATGATGGATGATATGATTAATATTCGCTATGGCGAATGTCCCGTGGCCAGGCCGTAAAGCTAGCAGAAAAAGGTGGAAATTCAGATAAATCTGCCAGACGAGAAATAAGAATCTGAGAAATCTGCTAAAATAACTAATCGAAGACACAATCTTTATATCAGTCACAGATCATAAGCATAACTAATAAATTAATCATCACTTAATCAGCCATCAATAAATAAATTATGCTTTCACATCAAATCAACGCCTTGCCACTTCACGTCTCGCCAACATTCCAGCGACAAGCGGAATATTTTCGTCGCATCATTAAGTACCTGTCACGACCTACATCGTCCACCTTATTGACGTGATTTATAACATCATTTCATGGTGTATTTGCGGCGTGCCGACTACTTCAGGAAGTCACAATTACTAAGATCGATGCCCACCACCGAACTGGTTTAGAAAGCCACTCAGTTTGCAGTCATACGCTAAGTACCGGAAAATTTGAATTAAAGTCTTAGAAGTTTACTTATAAGGGATATAGAAAGTCAATCGTATATGGAATTGTTTCTGTCAAACCTGAAATTGGAAAATGTAAAAGAAAACACAAGCTTGAGAATGGGGCACTAGGAAGTGGTGAAGGGTGGGCGTTTTGGGGGATTGTAATTTTGACGTTTGAAAAGTGCTGGTTTTCAGCCTAGTTTGAATAAATGACTTTTGATTTTGATTTTGAATGTTAATTAAAAACTTGGAATAGGTATTACTGGCCGTAAAAAAACCAAACCAGCTGACCCAATGCACCCACCATATATCGACTTGGCAACGTTTCCTAAGATTTTCTTTTCAGTATTAAATCCATAACCATTCCGTTTGAAAAGAAAGAAAATACATTTATTTAAGCAGACATAAAAAGCAAAGAGAAATACTTCTGTTAAGCAAAATTTACACTTTGCGATTTAATTTCCTGTGGCATACCATAAATTGAAGCAACAATAAAAGTTGCACCGTCTAAACTGTTTAAACGTTGCAAGTCATTATTTTGTTGTTAAAATTTTATTGTAAGCCACAGGCAAGAAACTCACCTCGTGAAAACGGGGCTTTCCGGATGATTTCAGTACCATTTTATGACTTGCAGCATAAAAATAATATGTATACGCCTCATTGGGGTCCTAGCTGGAGGTACAAATAAGCATTGCAAGAATACAAAAGACATCATACACGCTATATAACCCATATAAAATAATTACACCGCTATATACGGTGAAGACAGAGTAAAGTAATAAGGAAATAGTAGAAAGTTCCCATTATGGTTGCTTAATTTTATGTGTCAAGTTATTGTCCATTTTATTGTTTTGTAGCTCCATTAGAAGATGGGGCATTAAATTGTGCCCTCTCAAGGTCACGATTGTGGTTAATAGGAAAGGTGACTGTAAATATTACATTACTTAGACAAAAGCCGTTTTGAATGACCATGTTACCATGGAGTTTCTCTTAACAATGTTCCTATACTTTGGAACTGGCAACTAGTTTAGGACTCGGACAACGATTTCGGAGATTTTCGGAGTAAGGGTGCGTTTCCACTGACGCGGAGCTGGGCATAGTGGAGAGGAGCGGATCGTGAATTGGCCAATCACAGTGCTCGAAATCTCCACTCCGCAGATTTCGAGCACTGTGATTGGCCAATTCACGGGCCGCTCCTCTCCTCTCCGCCCAGCTCCGCACCCTAACTGCCCCGTTGGTCTCGTGGGCGAAAGCGCGACTACTGAGCGTGGGGGGGGTCCTGGGTTCGATGCCCAGGTTGGGGAAATTGTTATTTTCAATTGACCAACTCCTTAAGTAAATAAACCTGTAAAGAGTTTAATCGAATTACTTCAACACTTTGAGAATATGAAATAAATGAATCAAAAATTGACATGATAGATATCAGTCAATTGAAAAGTCACATGACTGGTACATAACACACATAATCAGCCTATAATGTTCCCACTGCTGGGACACAGGCCTCCTCTCTGTGAGAGGGAGTGGGCCGTAATCCACCACGCGGGCCCAGTGCGGGTTGGTAAATGTCACATGTCTTCGAATTTTTTGGTTCTAAGACATGCCGGTTTCCTCACGATGTTTTCCTTCACCGTTATGAGAGCAGTGGTGATGAAATAATTTACACAAAGTAAAGCGCCTGTCCGGGTTCGAACCTACGACCTACAACTCGTAAGTCGCGGCCATTACCACTGGGCCACCACTGCTCCAAACTGCTCATGACTGGTACAAACCCAGAATTTAATTAAAAAAATTATATAACTAGTAGACAGGCTACGATCGACACGTGCCACGCTTAAATCTGCGCTGCTGTATGTACGTTTTTTTTTCCATAGTAAAGTTAGTTACTAATTTACCCATATTGCTTTTTGCTAAAATCTTTCGAATCATAAATCAAATCAAATCAAAATCAAAGCATTTATTTCTTTTCAAACAACAGGTTTCAGGTGTTTTTATAACAAGGTTCTCCATATTTTACCAAAAATATAAAATAAGAATATAAAAAATAAAAATTAAAAGCTGCCGAATGGTTCGCTTGAATGATTTTGTAGAAGACTTTAGAACAAAATCTATGGCATAGATTTCAGGTCTAATCAAATCATGGTCACTGTTTGACGACACCAGCCGAAATATTGCCGCTGGGAAACCGTATATTATTTTGCAATAAAAACCGTAAAAGTACATGCGGAGGAAGAGGATACCGTTGTAACCGCAGAGCACACGATCGTCAAAACCTAAGCTTCGTCCAGACATTCGACATTGAATACATAACTGTGTCGATCAGTAATCGGCCACCGCACTGACTCGACTCAGTAGTCGGTACATATTATATCATTTCGTCGTATTGGGACACGGTAGCGATGAATCAATCATTCTGTCTGTTTTTTCTATCTTGTCTGTCAATACATTTTCTAATGAATAGACGTCTTATTCTAATGCATTTTGGGGGTCCGTTTTATGTATAATTTATTCTATTCAATCTTTGGTTGGGTGCTTCTTAAGAGTTTTAGAAATGTCTAAATGAAATAAGTATAGTTACAGATTTGGATGGAATCAAAAAAAAACGAATCTCACTGAACATACAGTATACGTAGCAGGCAGTTCTTGCTGACAGAATAAACCAACCAGCTTAGAAAGCAGGCTGAATTTGCAAAAGACTAAAAGATGAGACATGTTCACGAAAAATTGGGCACACACGGAAGTATTACTGTTATCAGAAGCATAGAAGGCCTTTTTTACAAGCCTTTACGAATAATAGGTAAAACTAAAAGGTGAGCACATGTGTGCAATATAAAAAAACTGGCCAAGTGCGTCTCGGACCACGCGCAATGAACAAAAACAAACTTAACATTGTAGTTGAAAAACGTGTGCTCCCATACATCGATATACGTCACGGTCAATTCTCCAACTGCAAATTAAAGTTGGTCGACTATTACTCGTTAACTTGTAAAGCCTACTTAGCTGTGATAGATTTCCTTTTAGTTTCATTATATGTTCTACTGCCATGATTTTTTTTTACATCTCCTTAAACAACCATTTACGTTACACTTGACTCTAACAAAAATTAGCACTTTAAAGCTTAATGTTACGCAAACAGCGCTTATCCCTATTAACATTGTCGTATATGTTTTTTTGCCATTTTCTTTTTATTTCATTAATCACTCTTAAAAAGTCCCTTGTTTTAGTGGAGTCAAGAACATTTATTAAAATTCTGTTGATTTTTGACAATCTAATTTCTATATGAAAAAAACATTGCAATTCAAACCTTGAGACGCTCTCTTGTAATGTTGCTGATTTTCACATCCGACAATATTAATAGGGATAGGCGAGATACTTTAATTGAAAAATATGGTGTTCACAGACCCGCAATATTTTTGCGTATCCACACCATGGGACAGACGTGCAAAAAAAATACCATCCCCACATTACGTGCAAGGGAGGTACCCTAAAAAAAAATATTTTTCCAGATTTTATTTTACCATTTTGTCGGATGCCCATGGCAAATAAAAGCTTTCTAGTACTAAGCGTCTCTGAGCTAAAGTGGGGACGAACAGATAGATAGTCAGACGGACATGGCGAAACTATAAGGGTTCCTTGTTTACTACGGAACCCTAAAAACAAACATATTAATTACCTCATTCATTCGGCCGGTACCATCTACTTATTTCAAGCAACTATCTTTGAAAGATGAAAGTTCCAGTCTTCTTATTTTTTTTATAAATTAGGTTTTACCGAGTCATCGCTTTCAAAATATCAAATTTGAAACTGAGATTTGAAATTACTAGATTGTTCAAGAGGTTTTGAGTTCAGTTCAGTCAACCAATCATATTCATTATTATTCATGTTTGATTATGAGAAGGTAAATGTACGAAATATTTACTTATGACAAAAGTAAATATTGTTATTTAAATTTTGCGTTCAGTCAGGTTCTCACACAGGCTCAATTCTTGGCCGCACTATGGATGAGTTGGATAACATTATGTTTAAGACATAATAAAAGACTATCATAACTTTACATAATTTCAAGATGAGATTTACAAAATACATATGTAAGTAGATTTTCCAGTAAATTACGAAGCACTGGGAAAGAAGTACCGACCAACAAACGAGAATTTGAGAGTCGACAATATTACATTTTTCTTAAAGGTAAATCTACGAACCTTTTGATTCTTTATTTATTTAACCATTCGTGTACACACGTATAAACAGACAAGAAGAAAAGAAAAGAAAAGAAAAGAAAAAATACGTACGAAGGTGATTATTTCTAATGAAATATTTTCCAGCATACCTGCCATAGGAAAGTAGATAAAACGAGATGTAGGCACCGTGTGTAAGAACAGAAGAGAAACAAAATACATAAAATCAATTCACTTATTTAAATTTCAACGCATAAGAATACACTTACATAGGGTAACTGCTATAGCAATTGGCCACGCTATAGTAACTGGCCACTCATAACCAGACATACGAGTACCCTACATACGTTACGTTTACTTTAAGATACTTAAAGAAAACCTTGTTCATCATGATTTTATTTTCCACATCGTCTTACGTATGTAGCTATCTAATGATAACTAATAAGGAAGGGATACACGATATACAAGAACATGATTTCTAGTTGCAACTCAGCTATTAAGTTTCTTATACAGCTTATTACGTCAAGTACATCGTGATTCTTTGGTCTCAATAATGGTAGGAAGGACGCCGCGCGCCGCGCCAACTGAATTCCTAAAGAAAACTTCCCGAATTTAGACAAAATCAACATTGGGCACACAGAAATCATTGGGCATCAGAATTGAACCTCAATCAACTCAGCCTGCCCATCGCAGTCCACTGCTGGACATAGGCTTCTCCCAGGCTGCGCCACAATACCATGTCCTCCACCTTCCACATCCAGTCTGTCCCAGCCGCCATTTTCAGATTGTCGGTCCATCTAGCTGGATACGCGGTTTCCACTCCAGGACTCGTCTGTTCCACCGGCTATCAGTCCTTCGACAGACATGGCCAGCCCACTGCCATATCCTCACCTCAATATAACTATATAAAACAAACAATGATTACCTACTGAACGATAGATCAATTAAAAGATTAACGAATAGAGATGTAGACTTTGGCATGGCCTTCATCTTCGATATTTTATCTATAGAAAGCCTCAGTAGCCATCAATGCTGCAACCAAAGATTTAACATTAGTGTAAAATAATTGGGTAGATGACTCAATCAATCTGCCTAGCCTTTTCCCAACTATGTTCGGGTCGACTTCCAGCCTAACCGGATGCAGCTCCAGTATTTTACATGGAGCGACTGCCTATCTGACCTCTACAACCCAGTCACTGGGTAATACGATACCCCTTGGTAAGACTGTCAGACTTTCAGGCTTCTGACGACCCGTAACGACTGTAAAAGGTCCACGAATGACAGCCGGACCAACGGCTTAACGTGCTTTCCGAGGAACGGAGGAGTCTCGGTATGTAAAGATGGTCACCCATCCACCGACCAACCTGGGCAAGCGTAGCTTAACCTGACGGATTGACCAGGGCGACTGCTCAATTAGGTAGATGACATCAAGATCCTTTTATTTTTATAGTCTGTTCTTTTGACAGCTGATGGTTCACAATCGATTTAATTTAAAGAGTCATCGATCACACGCTAATATCTAAATCAAAAGACTGATGAAAGTAGAAAGTGGATCATAAAACTAGAACATTTAATAAAAATGCTGAAAGTCTTAGAAAAAATCTAGAATGCAAAGAACAGCGTTGAAAAGAAAGGAATCTTTACACTCTATTGTGTACGCCTCGTTAATCACATAATTATTGTAATGCGATATGAAATCTTTCATTGGATAAGCTGTTTTCTACTAGAGATTTGCGACGCCCTTAACTCATAAAATCGTAAATGCAACTGCACACAGTTGAATAGTTTGTCCAAAAAATTAAGATCAACAAGTCAACAACAAATTGTTAAGTAACCTAAATATGCATCATTGCATAGAAATCATGAGCAAGAATGGAATGGATCGATGGTTGGCAAGCATAGCGTGGGACCCCCTCAGTTATGTGGATCGACATCCTTAATCATAATCATTTATTTGCAATATGTATGGGTACAGTGTTGGTCTTAATTGGTCAAGGACAGCTAATGGTGCCGATTCCCTTGTTCACAAACTAAATTAAATTTAAGTTCAGTGCATCTTTTTCTTTCTATTTCATTAAAATAAAGGACAGAAGATAAATTTTAGTTTAGTCATGTCAAATGCTTAGGCCACAACTCATTGAAACGACATTTTCTCGTCTATGACATACTTTCTACATAAATAGTAAATATAAGTACATGTTCTGGCGAGATGGAAAGCAAAGGCAGGCTTCGCAAACAGCCAGAGGCAAAACCTTGAATGATGATTTTATTATAGAAAGTATCGCTTAGGGCATCTCTTGATAAAAATTATTGACCCACATAAAGCTGCCAAGTTCCTTTTGTTAAATGGTTACTTGTGGTCAAAACAGATGTACCTACTTATAATATTAAACGATTTAGTAAATTAAACTACTGTAGCGGAATAGACCACGACAACAGCAATCCAAATGATAAATAAATTTAAAACTGATGATAGAAGCAATAAATAAATGCCAATACCATAGAAAAACCAATCGCAGCTGTAAGTCTCATTAAAAAAACGAACGAAAACAAACATCGAAACGCCTGCATTAATTAACACAAAAAGCAGCATTTAACTAAGAATTCAAGTAAAAAAGCAACAAATTAATAGCGATTCGCAACGGTGATCAAAAATCCGCATAGCCGTGCAGAGCAGCTAATTGCAATAGATAAATGAGAGAGATAAAACGTTTGGCAATCTGTCGATGGATCAGAGCAGACACAATTTATCGCCAATTAAATTTGCATATTCCATTCAGGATTGCTTGCCTTTGTAATATTACCTTATTTGGAAAGGTTTGTAAGGAAATTGCTAGAGATACGATGGGCTATTGTGTAATTTCTTGTGCTGTTAAAATAATTTATTTTCTTACACTTTCATGTATCTTGTGTCTAATAAATAAACCTCTGGCTTGTTTTCTTCTATTGCATTTCAGTGAGCTTAAATCTTTCCTTATTTAGATACGCTGCCCTGTGTCTTGCCTTGTCTCTATAGTTTCTGCTTTCACAATACTAATCTCTTCTCATTAATCTATCTGATCTGTCACATCTTTATTTCCATACACCTTTATTTTGTGATTTCATTTCTTTAAATCTTTCCTTGTTATATAGTTACTCTGTCTTGCGTTCACAATAACTAATCTCTTATCATTAATCTGTCTGATCTAACATCTTTTTTATTCCATACTTATTTAATTAATGATCTCATTTCTCCATTACCTAACTTTTCCTTTCCCACATATAACATCACAGTCATAACTCTCACGTAAAGATGTGCTGACAGCATTATCTGCCTGCTTACATAATTTAGTATCATCGAAACTATCAATTTATCAACGATTGGATCTTTCCTCTCGTGTGAAATGTGAGGCACTCTTACGCAGGAACTTGCGTGCAAGACCGAGTTTAAGACGCACAAACTGGGTCGAGCACTTTCCCAGAGCTTCACTCGCACTTTGACGCTTATTCCAATACTTTTACGTTTCTAATAACAGACAATTAACGTAAACTCGTAGTATCTTTAGAGAGACCAATAATGATGGCAACTAATAAGACTATGTTTTCAACGAATGAGAAACGTTGATCTACGAGTTGTTTCTACATGATGACAATGTGGCTGTTTTAATTGTTGGCTGATTTCTATATTGGTCGTGGTAGTGGTTTCATTGGCAGTGGTGGCCCAGTGGTATCGGGCCCGACTTATCAGTTATAGATCGTGGGTTCGAACCCAAGCAGGCGCTTTATTTTGTGTAATTTATTTCATCACCACTGAAAACGGCATGTCCGAGAACCGCAAATTCGAAGACATGTGACATCCACCAACCCGCACTGGGTCCGCGTGATGGATTACGGTCCACTTCCTATCACAGAGAGGAGACCTGTGTCCCAGTAGTGGGAACATAATAGGCTGATTATGCTAGTGGTTTGATTCAAGTCGCATTTATAACTTTATGTAGCGCCTGGGATTCACACGTAAAATAACTAAGGACTGGAGTCTATGAAAAACTAATATTTTGTAAATAAAAAACTGCACAATTTATGTAAGAAAAACGACTTGAACCATTTAGCTATTATATATATATATATTTAATCGTTTGCTGTTTATAGTACTTACATGGCAGGTGGTTCAACTACCAAAATCTTTACCCGCGACCATTTTGAACCTCTTAATGTTGCCCATATTCAACCCCTAGGGGTTTGAACATGGGCTTTTATTTTTGGATGTCTTTAATCCACGTTCAACCCTCAATGGATAGTTAAACACAAAAGCTTTTCTCATCTATCCTAAATGTATTGCTATTAGCTCCAGTCTGCCTATCCTCTATTTGCCCCATTTTTCTGCAGTTTATTTGGAATAAAAATGAGTTTATTCAATCTCATTAGTAGTTGGCCGGTTGTTAGAAGTGCATAACTTTATTAATAGTTATTTATAAAAAGAATATATTGAAGTGACTTTGACAGTGACAGTTATTTATTGTCTTTCTGATTATGGCATCTACGAGTAGCGGTTTATTTAATTTTGATTTTGTGACTTCTAAGCGAGGAGGACGTGTACTACTTTTAGCAGGCCATTATGGAAATATACTATTATGGAAACACAAAGTCAAATTATTAAGTCAACAGTGCATAGTTGCCCAGCAAGTTATGCTAAAAACGAAGTAAAAAGGGTTATATCGATTTGTAAAAAAAAGTTACCGAAGATTTCAAGAAGACTATTCCATCCGTATATCGTTAAGCTGTAATTTCTATAAAGGACGCAAGTGATGATACTATCAAAGAATTTCTGGCGTATAAAAATGTGAAATCTGACCTATACAATAAAAGGAATATGGCGGTAGGTGTTAAAAAAACTAGGTATTCGAGAGGGATTGATGTAGAAGTACCTGCTATTTTTCAAAGATTCCTGCTTTTTGATTACAAATATAAAAATAATAGCATAATCGCTTTTGCATTTGAGGCGGCGAGGGAAATAATAAGCAGTGTGAAAAATTTTTTTGGTGATGGGACATTTAAAACATGTCCACGTACTTTTTTTCAACTTTATACATTACACGTTGATGTAGGAAGTTCTGAAAAAGAAACCGAAATAATGCCGGTGGTGTACGCTTGGTTATTAAATAAAAAACCAAAGTACATATGATTTACTTATTACTTTAATTTAAAAAAATGTCCCAAGCTGGAATCCAACGAAATTCACAGTTGATTTCGAAGCCGCTGTAATGTCAACAATCGAAAAGAAATTTCCTGAAGCATCAATAAAAGGATGGTATTATCACTTTAATAGACCGATGTGGAAGAAAGCAGAAGAACTTGATCTAAGTAAAAACAAAATTACTCGTAAACACGTAGCTTTACTGACAGTATTGGCTCATCTACCTCCGGAGGCTGTAAGCGACGGATTTCTCTATATTATGGAAGATAGCCCTACTGACGAAGCTGTTACTAAATTTAATAATTATTTTGTAAAACAGTGGTTGGACAATAAACGGATGAAAGATAAATAGAGTAGGTTTGCTGAAAGGCATCGCACCACAAATAAGTTAGAAGGTTGGCACGCCATGTTGAAAAGGACTTTAGGTAAATCCTCTAATCTAGTTCAATTTTTAAAAACTGACAGGAGGATAAATTATATTGTAAATCGCTTTATAAGTGGTGAAATAACGGTAGATCTTTGTCTGGAGAAATTGAGTCCATTTATATTTTAAATTTTCACACGCATGATGTTTTATGGTATATAAGCCCGCCACACTATTCCTAATCACTGCAACTCCTGAAAGCCAGAATCAACAGTGGCGACCACCAGAAAAGCACCGAGCCAATGAAGCTCAACGGGTCCCGCAGAAACGGATCAACTATCTTGGATCCCGCAACGAAATTAATCAGAAAAGAACAGCGGAGGAGTAAGAAAAAACATATTTCCCCTTCTACTAGAACCAGGCTAATAGACACAAAGGGACGTGTAAAACTGGGAGAAGCCCAGATTACCAAGAACCACGGATAATATTGCATTAATTCTGCCAAAGAATATACTCTCATAAGATATGATGTGCAGATTGTTCGCATTCTCAGTCAGATGTAGAACATTGACACAAAAGCGAAGCAACAAGCTTGAAAGAAAATAATTTACTCTTAAAGTTGCCATGACCTGTGAGAAATTGGCAACACAGGTCCACCTCCAGCCGTGTCCTGGCCAGCCGCTCACGAACGGAAGAAAAGAACTGATGGAAGTGTCGGCCCGAGATGGAGTTATCCCACCTACATTGCCATTCGGATAAAAGTTCCTCCCGGACGTCAGTCTGTGGTTTAAATAATCTGGAGATCTTAGCACGGTCACGTTGTGTTAAACAGTTTTCGTCCATGGTCGCTCGTGTGGCATTGCAGCACGTGGCTGCACCTCAAGATCGACTGGAAGTACACCTGCAAGTTCCGGTAGGGCTTCAGTACTAATGGTCCTACGAGTATACGCTTTACATAAGAATTTATGGATGGATGGTTATATGTAGAGGCTTGTAATTAGCGGTAATACCCCTGTCGGCATAAAATTTTAAGGCATAATGTAGTTTGGCATAACGTTTTCGCATAATACTGCCGCATAATAATACTTTGGCGTTATGCAAAGGTTAGCGTAACTATCGTGTAGTCTAATATGTTTTGGCTTAAGTTGGAGTTGCATAAATTTTAAAGGCATAATATTTATTCGTCTAATAATCATGAGCCATAAATATAAAAAGTCATAATTGGGTGAATGTAGCAAATAATTGATCTTTAGGTACTTGGTAATTTAATACAGTTGTGGTCAATGATATTTTACCCGACTATCGCGATGGCAATAGGAAGGGTAAGAAGCGAGCTCGGGACTTGGGACACCCCGACTCGGACAGGAATATTTTTTTTAAACCCTTGCTACGCCTTTTAAGTGACTTTAAGTGTTTTGAGATTAGGTTACAATCATTCGCTTATCTCGAGAACGGTGCGTTACCTTTTCGTGGGAGTGGTGCCAGGGGGCAGGGGCCTCCCACCCTACTCCCATCCCCTTCTCCTGCCAAACGATACTAGATTTTTACCCATTGAAGCTGAAAGTTGGAGCAATAATAATCAATAAGGTGAAATAGTGTCTACAACTGACTGTTTGGAGTTATTTATTAGGGTTTATTAGTTTTATTCCAAAGAATATTATGTGTTTATATCATTATGCGTTTATAACATTATGCTTTATAAAATTATGCTTCATTATTATTATGTTAGTAGTATTTATGGCAACAAGCATTATGGGAAAACATTTATGCCTAATAATATTATGCGTAATGATCATTACGCTGAATTTTGTTATGCCAATGTAAATTATGCCAATATATTTTATGCTTATCATTAGTAGACCGTAATTAGCTATTTGTCAATATTATTTTCTTTACATCCTTGGTATTAGTCTGCAAGCCTTCTGTAAAATACATAAAATAATAATAAATAAATAAATAGAATATCAAAGCTAAACGTTGACTTTGAAGAAATTTACATCGTACCGTCCGCCCCTTTAGTGGCCCTATCAACCCAGACAGGTGCACCGAAGCACATACAACCCAGGTAATTAATCCCGTAAATAGTTTTTAGAGTTATAGATGATAAACCCCATGTAGCTCATCATCATCAATGTTTACCATAAAGCCATGTTTTTTTTTACCCAACAGCTTCTAATATCTGTAAAAGTGTGTAAAAGATTTCTTGTGAAGAAAATAAATACACTTCTGGTCTCAATGTTGTAATTATTAGTTACCTAGTAACAGGGGGTTGAATATGGACAAAGAAAAGATGACCAATGTATTGAAATCCATGTTCAACCCCCAGGGTTGAACATCCTCGTGGAGGCGATCGGCGGCAGAGATCTCTCGCGTCCGGCCCTGGTTCAGGGCATGGTACGGAGCGAGGGGGCATGGGCAGCCGTCACCTCCTTCTGCGAAGCAGTAATGCTCGCAAAGGAGGAGGCGGGACGGTTGAGGGAAAGGCAAATTTCGCGCCCTTTCGCCCCTAGCCGCCGCAGGAGACGCCCTGGGCGTCGGGAAACCCGGGTGTATTTCCGGCCACCGTAGGCGCGGGCTTGCGGACGGTGAGCATTGCGTAGCTCACCGTCCGGTAAGGACCAGGCCCGGGGCGACGGCGTGTTGCATTCCACGCGCGCCTCAAAGAGATGTTGTCAGCACAAGTGTAGGAGTCCACTAGGTCGCGGGAAGGTAGTAAAGGGTCACCGAGGCCCCTGGCAACACAGGCAACAGGAAGGAATTCGGGTGGGTTTTAGTCAGTAAGAGTCTGACACACCCTCACGCTCCGCCCAGAGCGGGAGAAGTTATTTGATGATTTGCTACCCAAAAAAAAGGGGGTTGAACATAGAAATATTTAGGAGTTCAACATGGTCGGGGATAAAGATTGTGGTGGTTGAACGTGGACTAAACCAAATTACAGTTTCAATCCTAACTCATATTATAAATGCGAAAGTAAGTTTGTTTGTTTGTTACGCTTTCACGTCTTCTGAACCGATCATCATGAAATTTTGCATCACACTGTCAGGGGTACAGAAAAGGACCTAGGGTAGCTTTATTCCAAAAAATCTACATTAGCGCGAGCGAAGCCGCGGGATAAAGCTAGTAGAGCATAAATCTAAAGTAAATCATAGGCAAGCTGAGGGCGGCGGTAGCCTTTGTGAGGAATGCGGTAGTAAGTAAGCTCTCCCGATGGCGTCGTAACCAATAATTTATTAGTTCTTCTTCATATCCTCTTTCCTGCTCAGTGTTACAGTCTAATTAAAACCAGCACCCTAATTGCTGAGATGTTTGAAAAACTGGGTGATAAATTTAAGTTCAATACTAGAGATATCCTAATAGATTAATTATTCCTAGAATGAAAACGGAACTATATGGGCGAAGTTGCTGTCATATGTGTATTCAGATTTATAACAAGATTCCTAACCAAATTAAAGAACTTCCAATGGTCCGCTTCAGAAGGGCTTTACGCAGTTGGTTAATTGAGAATTCCTTCTATACTATAAAATAATTCCTTCAGTTTAAATTAAATTGATCTAATTGTATGCATGTCATTATGTTATGATTGTACTATTATACTCGTACTACCATTATAAGAACTTTTGTAACCATAATTTTATTTATCTGCGTGTTACGCAAACACAAAGACAAAGATTTATTTAATCTTTGTCTTTGTGTTTGCGTAACACACAAACAATCACAATCTGAATGATATTGAAGTATATCACTAATCCATTGCTTCATATGTTCGACAAATTTGTGAAATGAAATGAAATTGTTTATTCTGTAAATAGGATATGAGAATCACTTTTACACGTCATATTAAAAAATAAGCTAGATGGATTCGACATTTCCTATCTGACCACCGCTGAGAAGAAATGACGAAACAAACTCAAGGGTTAAAGTCTCTTTTAAAGTCCAGACATAATCTTGATCAGATCATGTGAGGACCATGTAGATCCATGTCTGAAATGGTCTTTTGAGGAAAGAACCACACAAATTTGAGTGGACTGTCCAGTCAGTGCAAGCATTTATCAGTAATCGTGTAGCTCAACTCATAACTTAAGGAGCTCAACGACTCGACGAACAATACCAAAGAAAGGACATTTGGGTTGGTTAAAACTAAGAGAAAAAAAAACAACAAGAAATAAATAAAAATGACCCACATAGTGCTCACATTCACAATAATTAAAGTAATATAATACTTTTCAAGGTACATAAATATTCACGTAATTTTGTTTATAATATTCATCAATGTCAATATGTATATATAGTTGTATATAATGATGATTTTGCATAATTAAAATGTCAAGTTTTACGGTTTTATCACAAGGCTTATCAGAGCGAGCAGCTCAATCCCAAGCTTTTTTGTCTTCTAAATAATCAGAAATTTTATAGTACCCTTTTTTACAAAGTTTGGTTTTAATACAGCTTTTAAATCGTATAATGGGTAAATTTCGAATATCAATAGGAAGTGTGTTGTAAAAGCGTATACATTGACCCATGAATGAGTTGCCTACTCTGTGGAGGCGAGTGTGAAATATAGCAAGAATAAGTTTATTCCTGGTATTTAAACTGTGGATAACGAACATTTTCTTAAAATTTGATATATTTTTGTGTACATATAAGATTATCAAATATACATATATTGAGAGGCTACAGTCAGAATATCTATTCCTTTGAATTTTCTTCTCGAAGGGAATCTCTTGGACCTAGGTTGTAAATGGCTCGAACAGCCCTTTTTTGTAAAACAAAGACGGTATTAATGTCCGCACAGGTTCCCCAGAGAAGAATTCCATATGACATAAGACTATGAAAATAACTAAAATAAACAATTCTGGCCGTATCTACATCGGTTATCTGTCGAATTTTTTTAACAGCATAGGCGGCCTAACTTAGCCTTCCTGACAATTTTTCTATGTGTGGGCGCCATTGTAATTTAGCGTCAATAGTTATTCCAAGAAAAACTGTCGACTCATCAGGGTCCAACTCTATTCCATTAAGTTCAACATTGGTAGTTAGCTGCCTGACATTTGTCGTTGATAATTTAATGAGTTTAGTTTTTTTTTCGTTCAGGAGAAGATTATTTACATTAAACCAATGGACAACTTTAGAGAGTGCATCGTTAACATGTTCAAAGTTGACTAGCAGTCGTTTGATTTTAAAAATGAGGGAAGTGTCATCTGCGAACAATACAATCTTGTGATTATCTCTTACGTGATAAGGTAAGTCATTTATATAAATTAGAAACAAGAATGGACCTAGAATTGAACACTGCGGAACGCCCATAGTGACCGCAGATCCTGCAGATCTCTTGCCATTTATATCAACCCTCTGAATTCTATTGTTGAGATAAGAAGTCAGAAGGTCGAGAGCCCTGTCCCTCATACCATAGTGGTGCCTGCTCAACAACGTAAATAACGTAATTAATGTTGTTGAACTCTCAAAATGAAACCCATTGCTACTGATAGTGTGGTACGTAATTACCCTACTATCCTGTAATGATGGGAATGGGTAATGGTAATCCTACTATCCTAACTAATATAATATAAATCGCGAAACGTCTAGTTGATGTAACTCGTGACCGAAAAACTGGCGGCTTTCCCGCGCAACGCATCAGCATTGCAATTCAGCGAGGAAATGCCGCCAGCATCCTCGGTACATTGCTCAGCATGCCTCGAGGGCATTTTTTAGGCTTAACTTAATTTAATTCGTCAAGGACAGCTAATGAGACACAATTGGTCAAGGACAGCTAATGAGACACAATTGGTCAAGGACAGCTAATGAGACACAATTGATTTTCTATTGTTTGACTCCGAATCGGAGTCGCGCGGGGCTTATCAGGTTAATTTAGTTCATGTTAAAGGCTCCTACATACTGGCGCGACTTGTCGCGCGACGCTTCGCGACACAAAGGCACCGCTTGTAGAGCTACACGCGGTGTCTTTGTGTCGCGTCGCGTCGCGCGACAAGTCGCGTCAGTATGTAGGAGCCTTAATAATCATCTTGTAATTTGGTTATAAATATATACTAATATAATAAATGCGAAAGTGAGTTTGGTCATTTGTTGGTTTGTTTATTACGCTTTCACGCTAAAACAGGTGAACGGATATGGATAAAAATTTGGCACATGGTTAGACCATGACCTGTATTAGGACATAGGATACTTTTTATCCCGATATTCTCACGGGATCGAGACTTATGTGGGTGAAACCATGGGGCGGAGCTACTAATATTATAAATGTGAAAGTTTGTATGTTTGGATGTTTGTTACTCAATCACGCAAAAACGGCTGATCGTATTTGGATGAAAATTGGCATACAGATAAATCATGAATAGGCTAGTTTTTATCTTGGGTCGCAGAAGAAGTCGCGGGCAACAGCTAGTATATAGGTACATAATTTTGTAACGAAGTCATTTTTGGTAACCAAATATAAAGCCAGGTTAATATTAGCTTCAGTGTTCTAATTTTGAAGAAACTAATAGATACCGTGCCAACTCTTCTCACTGAAAAAGTAACTGAGATTTTTCTTAATTTCTCGGATCGTAGGTTATATTTTGTCAATAGTTGGTGTTTTAATTTTTGGTTAAATTCCTCAAACGTTTCTGTTCAGAAATGGTTGAATTGGCTGCGGCAGTTTATAAATAGGCTTTTAAAATGAGAAGACCACAACCTGTAAACGGATAATAATCTAGATTACTCGTACAAAAACCAGTAATAAACTGCATTACCGAATACTTAAGGCCTCTTTCAATTACCGCGTAGTTCATAAAAACGGAAACAAGTTTACAATACGAGTCAGATTAAAACAAGTTTGTGAAATAGCTTCAAGTCTCGTAAAACAATGTCATGAGTATAATTTTTGTTAAGATAATAAAATTATGATAATGATGGTCATTATTTTTACGACATACCTACAGTACTTGGCCGTATACCGTTAATTTAATATTCCAGGCCCACTTGCACGTTCATGTGTTATCCTAAACAACTCTTGAGTTAACAGCTAACTCAGGGTTAATCAAATAATTCATCTTGCGCCACCAAGAGTTATTAGTAAACCTAGAGTTAAACTTTTAAATAAAAAATATATTAAAATATATATTTACGGGTCAGGACCAAATTTTTGACGTAATTGCAGAACGGAAATCACAACGGAAATGTACACCCATGCTATAAATCCTCTACAAAAGTTTTTGAAACAGTTAGCGTATTGCCAACATTAAAACAACCAGTGCCATAACCATTATCATCTAAACGAGTGTTATAATGTTGTAGGTACTAAATTTCATAATGCAACTCCTTTTCAAAAAAAGAACATTGTCATGCACGCGCGTTTCACTACCACAGCGCTGTAATAAAAAAAAAACTTATAGGTTATTCGAATTCACGTCGTATCCCGCCATTTTTGTTCGATATTAGTATTGCAAAAGTTTATTACTTTATTGTTTACAAAAATGAGTGATACAAGCTTTTATAACACACCACCAGGTAACTTTTCAAATGTTGAAGAACTAGAATTGAAATGTTTTTTCGCCTCTTGTAAAATCATATTTTTGTAGTTATTATATATTGATACTTAACTGTCGATATATAGTTCTTACATCATTTTGTATTTTATATTATTCGACATTTAAATAGAAAGTGAAAATTCGGTAAATATACTATATCAGCGGTCAATATATTCATGAACTCATTTATAAATAAATACAAATTATAAAATACCTTAAAACATTTTTCCTTGTCTTATGTTTTTGTCAAGCAATAAATTAAATCTCCATGGAAACCACACACAATACGATTAAAATGAAATGTCATGGTATAAAATTGAAAGAAAGTGTTACGGTATTAGATATAAAATTTCCGTTCATTGCTCTTTCATTCATTTTTGTTCGGATTACATATCAAGGCACAGACATAGCAACTCTTTTATGTTTCGTCGATTGAACGCCAATGTGGAAACATTGACTCAAAAAACACTAATATCAGGTTAAGTAACCTGGTGTCACTTTTTAGTGGCGCAACGCATAATAAAAATTAAAATGTTAATTACATAACTCAGAGCTTACAAACTCTACATTTAATTAATTTAACCTGACGAAACGCGCATGTCCACTGCTCTCAAAACGGTGAAGGAAAACATCGTGAGGAAGCGTGTCCTAGAACCAAAACTGCGATGACATGTGACATCTACTAACCCGCACTAGGCCCGCGTGGTGGATTACGGCCCACTCCCTCTCACTGAGAGGAGGCCTGTGTCCCAGCAGTAGAACATTATAGGCTGATTATGTAATCTGACTAAACGCGCAATTGGGCCTAAAACATAGTATGTTACTCTACATGTGTTTTTATTATTGGACTAAATTGAGATTCTCATGCTTGCCACAAATAAACAGAACCTACTAGAGCTAGCATGATTTCATGTATTTCTTTTTTTTTTGCTAAATGGGTTTGCTCTTGACCTCGATCGGTCGAAAGCGATGGATGAAGGCCACGATGGAACAAGCAAGCCCAGAAGATGCAGATTAATGGGTACAAATACAGACCGCATGCTGCAGAAAGTAGACCAAATTGACCAGACAAGCAAAAAACATGAGAACATAATTATACAAAACGCACTTCACGCAAGGATGCTACTTTTTTTTCAATAAGAAGTGCAAACACGGATTATAATCATAATGCAATCAACCTACTTACACGCTCTAATGAATTTAGATAAGACGATGCATGGGAAATTCATTAACATAAACAACATATCAACGCTACATTATTAGGAATTGTTAGACATGGTATAAATTTGACGATGGCCGATGCATGTTTTTCATAGCATACACTTGATACACCGCAAAATGGGGAATGTTAATGGCAGAACCCCTAGCAAGATGGACATTTTATGCGAAGAGAAAAGAGTATCTGGTAGAAAAAACAAGGCATACAGCCATTCTAGTGGCTCACTAAATAAAGAAATTTATCAGTAGCACAACTTTCCACGGCTCAATCAGTAAACATCTTCATTTCGCAATCTGATTGGACTATTTACGGCCTTTTGGCATTAAAATCTAAATTTATGTGACCTCTTCAATCAAATTAGAAGATAAAACAGACGGATATGTTATATTATAATACTATTGCCTGCCTCTCAAGTTCTAGACATTTCTATGAATATTTATGATGAGTGTAGATGCGAAACGTACCTACGGACAATACGTACGACCCCTTTTTTTTGTTGGGTGGGAAATTATCAAATAACTTCTCCCGCTCTGGGCGGAGCGGGAGGGTGTGTCAGACTCTTACTGACTAAAACCCACCCGTATTCCTTCCTGTTGCCTGTGTTGCCGGGGGCCTCGGTGACCCTTTAGTACCTTCCCGCGACCCCGGCAGGCATCGGCCCTAGTGGAGCCCTTGTGCTGGTGACATCTCTTGGTGGCGCGCGTGGAATACAACGCGCCGTCGACCCGGGCCTGGGGGGCAACCATCACCTCTTATAGCATTTAATTATAATATTACTTCACAGTGGGAAAGTGATGGAGCTATACAGGACTTATAGCTCCATCTCTTTCTCACGCTAAAGTAATATTGAAATAATACTGCTATAAGAGGTGATGGTTACCCCCTGGTCCTTATCGGGCGGTGAGCTACCTATTGCTCACCGTCCGCAAGCCCGCGCCTATCGTATGACCCCTGCGTTACATTATAATAATCATACGACATATTCGTATCTAATGAATAATCCGGAACTATGTAAAGTAACACTAGAATAGAAAGCAGACAACTAATTTGCACAACTGCGGAGTAGGGCCCGCTTACAATGGTCCACTTGTACGGAAACCAATCCCAGTAACATAGAACATAGAGTCTGTACAAGTTACTTAAGTACAGTCGCCAGCACATCAAGTTACCAAACTGTCAAGTTACCAAATTCTCGAAATGATTTTAAACCTTAAAATATTGATGGTTAAGTTCCAAATCTAATGAGTAAATCTGACAGTTTGTGGTGACTTGATGTGCTGCTATGTATAAGTAATTTTTAGGGTACCTCAATAAGAAAAAAAATAAATCCTTATAGGATCACGCGTGTGTCCGATTTGTTCCGAATCTACTGGACCGATTAAGTTGAAATTTGGTAGGTACACATGAATTTCTGTGACCGAAACACGGACGTGTAACGTAATTATGTAGATGAATTTTGAATATGAGGGTCTCTTTTGGGGGTAAAAAGTTTTGCAAACTTGTGACATACCTATTAAATGAAAGGGCTTGTTGTGAGTCTTATTATATTTTTTTTTATAATTTTAAAATAACGTTTTAAAGTTGTTTAAGAAAATAGATGAGAATTGAACATTGGTCCCGCCTACTACTGAGCCTAAAATTTTGAAAACAATACGGAAAATTAGTTCTATACTTATAGATTACAGTAAAACATATAACAAGTCTATGGTGTTAAAATAACATGATGAATCTCTCAATATTGTGCGTATAAACTCACATTTGCAGTTGGAATGTAGGTATGGGACAACATGTTTTACAACTACAATGGTAAGTTTGTTCTAAAATAATGATAAGTTTGTTCTAAAAAAAATGGATAAAAACATGGTACACACACATTAGTTCAACTCGCACTTGTCCAGTTTTTAGGGTTAATTTTTGTTAGAGTCAAGTGTGTCCCCCCCTGCCAGCTAAATGGTTGTTTATTTCACGCCAGTAGTAATACATAATGAAATTAAAAGAAAAACTATCACAGCTAAGTAGGCTTTACAAGTTAACGGGTAATAGTCGACCATCTTAAATTAGCAATTGGAGAATTGACTGTGGCATATATCGATGTATGGAAGAACATGTTTTTCAACTACGATGTTAAGTTTGTTTATGGAATAAATTCATACCAACTTCCCAATTACGGAACCCTTTATTGTACGTGGTTAGACACGCACTTGGCCAGTTTTTTTTTTTAATTCATAAATTGACAATTCGTGAGGTTTTGGTCTGCACATTTTACCCGATTCAATGTATGGGGCAGACGGGCAGAAAATGGGCCTCCCCGTGACATCTAAATAAAATGAAAAGAGTCTCTTTAGAAGTATATAACTCAGCATCTCTATTTTAAACCAATGAAAATGGATTACCTTCCCCTTTTGGTTAGTGGGAAATAACTACTGATGAATGAAGATCCATCATATGTAAGTACTGCGGTTGCAGTAGACACGATGGATCAAACTGTTGATTTAATTAAAGGGTAGTCTAGGCAGACTTTTACGAGCTATTGTTTCTGTAGCATCAAGTTTATTTGAACAATCGACTATCGTTCTTGTTACCGAACATGCTCCATTATATCGGGCCTCAATATAATTGGGTAATTCTACCTTTAGCTGAACTACTGCAGCCAATTATACCATAAATTCCCTTGTTAAGGGTTGGGTAATCGCCGTTGACCTTGGCCATACAAATGCGCCGCCCTCACGCTGCGCCGTCACGCCGCCGCCGCCGCCGTTCGGTTTCATAGGGAATATTTATTTTTAGTAACGGAAATGTATGAATCTTTGAAAAAAATCACAGATAAAATTATAGATAATAAAATCATGAATACACCTTGAGTAGTTTGAAAGTAATATCGTTGTTTATGCTTTGGGTAAATAAAACGCGCTTAAACGTGCTTTCCATGCCTCGGAAAGCACGTTACGCCGTTGGTCCCGGCTGTCATTTGTAGATCTTTGACAGTCATTACGGGTCGTCAGAAACCCGAAAGTCTGACAACCAGTCTTACCAAGGGGTATCGTGTTACCCAGTAACTGGGTTGTGGAGGTCAGATAGGCAGTCGCTTCATGCAAAATACTGGTATTCAGCTGTATCCGGTAAGACTGGAAGCTGACCCCAACATAGTTGGGAAAAGGCTAGGCAGATGATGATGCTTATGGTAGACAATTACTTCCTGAATTTATTTCCTAAAGTATTAGGTATATAAACTTCAATACGTAAATATTCACATATAGAATTGATGTATATGCGTTCTAGTTTAATATACATTGTTTGCATAACATACTTACCATAATATGAAGTCGTAATAAGAGATTTAAAAGTCACTAAAATCGTGTATCTGCGCCTTAAGACATTTATCAACCAACTGCCGTTTGCCCTGAAATAGCGCAAAACTCTAGAACTAGCTTGATTGTAAGTAAAAGATTATGAGACATGCCAATACTTTCGTACTGTGTTTTATATTTCGATATCGAGGCAAAACATACCTATAGCGTTTCGAAAGTGTAATTTTACCATTGCATGTGCCAAAACTTAAAGAAAATCTAGCCAACAAACCAATGTGATTTATTTACTCAAACCGCTGTTAGAATATTGATTTATCAAAGCGCAAATTGTAAATCTTCTCCCGCGCCCCTCCTAAGCCTTGCAGAGAAAAACGAGCATTCTGCAATTGTTGACATAATCGGAGTGCCTCATCTCCTCGCATGACTTGGCGGAATCTGCCGCCGCCGTCGGGAGAAACGCGGAATGCGTCGAAAGTAAAATTACAATGATTTAACGAATTGTGAATCGTCCGTCATGCTTAGCAAGTGAACGAGATCCAAGTATTGGAAGACCGGATCCGTTTCCTATTTCCGCTGTTAGTGCTGATTGGATGATTGAAGAAACTATTTCGACACTTTCATATTTAGACTTAATGAGGATAATATTGATGATGATTCTTTTTTTGTTGGTGATCTGTTATTTTCTTAATTAGCTTAAACATGATCCTTGACAATGATTTTGTTTCTTTTAATTCTCATTATGTTGTCCTTGGTGGACCCAGGAGCTAAGCATAAGGTTGCAATTAAATAGAAGGTCCATCAAATCACAACGTGGTACCACTCGTAGGGGTGCTACTCACATGCTAAACGCAGGAGCCAGCTTCTTTGGTATTAATCTGGAGAGACTCACCTCAGATGCCCATCATACCTCAGATTAATAAAAAAACCGGGCAAGTGCGAGTTAAACTCGCGTGGTCCTCACCACGCGAGTTTAACTCGCACTTGCCCGGTTTCGTACAATGAATATGTTATATAACATGTTTTTTATCCCAAAAACAAACTTAACATTGTAGTTGAAAAACATGAGACCATACGTTCAAACTGAAAATGTAAGTTTGTACGCACAATATTGAGAGATTTACCATGTTATTTCAACACCATAGACTTTTTATAGGTTTTCCTGTAATCTACAAGTAAAAAACTATTTTCTGTATTTGTTTTTTCAAAGTTTTAGGCGCAGTAGTTTCGGAGATAAGGGGGATGGTCAATTTTCATCTATTTTCTTGACTAACTTTAAAACTATTTATTTTAAATTATAATAAAATATATTTGAGACCCTCACAACAAGCCCTTTCATTTGATATGACACACTGTACCTACAGTTTGCAAAACATTTTTTTTTTCTTATTTGCCCTCCAAAAGTGACCTTCATATTCAAAATTCATTTATTTACGTTATTGATTGGGTCACAGAAATTCATATGTGTATCAAATTTCAACTTAGTGGGTCCAGTAGATTCGGAGCAAATTGACTGTGACAGACGAACAGATAGACAGGCCGCCAGCCAGACAGACAGACATACACATGAGTGATCCTATAAGGGTTCCGTTTTTTTTTTCTTTTGAGGTACGGAACCCTAACAAACAAGTAATGTGTTACGCTTTTAAATAACCTGCCATAAATAACAAAATCCATTAAAAGAACTGCTAATTAGGTGAGACCTATCACTTCTTACTTAATGCCCTGCTACAGGGGTCATTTTATGTTGGACATGTCTTTAACGGCGCCTGTGAGTCATTGAATGTATGGCCACGAACCAATTACGACCTTATTTTTCGTATTGTAAAACAAGTTTGATACAAAACCGCTGTCACTTGCATACTTTGTAACAAATTAATGGCTTCTCCGCGACAGTGGTTCCATAATATTGCGCTTGCGCAGGGTTTTTTTACAGTTTTCCTTTGTGGGTTAAACAGTTGGGTGATCGTTTTTGAACTTGAAAATATACTTTTTGTGTAGTTAATATAAACATCGCTTTAGACGAATAAGAAACTGTGAATACAAGATATTTCTGATATATTTAAGCGCCTTTGAAAGTGTAGTAGCAATATATCTTCTGCGGATTACATTATACATACTACTGTCGTGTGTATTTTTTTTACATTGGAACTCTTCCATATTTGGACAAAAACTCGCCTAGAGATATTGAAATAGTAAATACTAACTTCATTTTTTATCTCTTCAGCCAGATCTTTGCAGCCCACGGCTACTCATGATCTTTATCTATTTGAGGGTATCATGGGCTTCGCTCCCTCTCACCGAGAGGAGGCCTGTGTCCCAGCAGTGAGAACATTATAGGCTAATTATGCTATGGGCTTTAAATTCACATTCATTTGGCATGGCCAGTCTTGGCTTAAACCAAAATAGAACCTGCAACTAGAAGCACCGCGTCAACACTTATGTCGGGGATCCCTGCATTTTAGTTTCCAACTTCTGTAGTTATAGTCTAGGTAAAGCGTAAATAAGCAGGAATTCCTAAAAAAAAAGGCTGGCTGGTGATTATTTTCTTTGTTCTTTGCACTTGTTTTTGTTCCTTACAGTTGTTTCATGATTATTATTGAATATAATATATTATGTTAATTATGTAGATAATTTTAATATCTTTATGTATTTATTGTATATCTGAAATGGTACACTACAGACCTGCAGTATTGCCTCTCCTTTCTCCCTTAATCCATCCAAAAGTTGTGTTTAAAAGATCGCTTTTAGCGATAGGACCGTCTGTTGTGTCTCGCGCCTACGGTGGCCGGAAATCCGCCTGGAATTCTCATTATATATACCTATATTAGTCTATGCCTGGGATTCCCGACGCCCGGGGCGTCTCCTGCGGCGGCTAGGGGCGTGAGGACGCGAAGTTTGCCTCTCCCTCACCCGTTCCGCCTCCTCCTTCGCGAGCATTACTGCCTCATGTAAAATTTCTACATTTATATCTGTAACTTCTATAGTGTCCATAATGAAAAAGTATTCTATTTTATTCTATTCTATTCCTAATCAAACTTTTCACCTTTCAGAACCAAAGCACTGAACACTAATGTTTGGGTCGGCTGTGACGCGATGCGCGAGGAGGACCTGGAGGTGGCACTCAAGGTGGTGATCGTGGGCGATGGCGGCGTGGGCAAGTCTAGCATGATCCAGCGCTACTGCCGCGGCACCTTCACCCGGGACTACAAGAAGACCATAGGAGTCGACTTCTTGGAACGACAGATTGAGTGAGTAGGATCTATTTGGTCAATGATAAAGCAAGTTTTCGGAACGGAGTTCCTTATCGCACGTTATATTCTGCACACTTGGCGAATGAGAGCGAGACTGGAAAATGTTACACTCATTCGCCAATTGTGCAAATGCGAAAGAAACTTCGCTCCAACTGGGTGTCCCACGACTGGCCACGACACCTCTCGACAGTTTTTGACCCTACAAGAGGAACCCTTAATCAAGAGCAGTTCCAGGATCTACATCGCAGTCATATTGAAGACTGCGATGTAAATCCTGGAACTGCTCATGACCAAGTAATCATCTAAATAGGGGAACTCAGTTGAAGATATTTCGTTCGTCTGCGTTCTATCGGAAAAGGTTTTTTTGCAGATTGAGTAATTAGGATCTATTTATTCCGTGATTTGGAAAATGCTCCTTGATAAATAAGGTCAACTAAGCGGCATGCATTCTGCTGTAATTAATTTAAAAAGCTGCTAGAGATGGAGGTATCTCCACAACTTCCTACGTAAGTAGTCAGGAGACGCTCGTTTGTCTCTCAGGGTGAATCAGGCCAAGCCAGGTCTGATTTGCAAATAATATAGAACAAAGAACGTGAGTCACGAAATGATAAAATTTCCTCTTTCTATAGAGATTTCCGATCGCTTACTGGAAACTTCCTCTTTTTGCCTCCATAATATTTGTTAAAACATACTATATTCCCGTCTATTCCCTATGACCTATGAGTACTTCAAAGATATACTTACTAATCATAAATGCAGAATAATTACTGTTTTTCTTGACCCAGAAAAAGTTCATAGTATTAAAATCATCAACATTGTGTCGTCCATCATATAAAAAATACAGTATTTTAGTATCAAAATACCGAGCCTCGATAACCCCGAAGACCCCTTTTCTAGATTACAAAAACAAAAAACCGGCCAAGTGCGTGTCGGACCACGCACAATTAATGGTTCCGTAGTTGGGATGAATTTATAAAAACAAATTAACATTGTAGTTGAAAAACATTTTCTCGTTCTCCCATACATTGATATACCTACGTCACGGTCAATTCTCCATCTGCAAATGTAAGTTGGTCGACTATTACTCGTTAACTTGTAAAGCCTACTTAGCTGTGATAAATTTCCTTTTAATTTCGTTATACACTCGGCGTCAAAAAAATCGCACCTCCGCAAAATTAGCTTTCAAGCATTATTAACCCTTGAGACACGCAATTACCCCCACCAATATTGGTATCTTTTGAAAGCCCTAGAAAAAAGCTTTAAAAAAATATCCATTTCATTTAATTAAAAAACAAGGTTGATACCACAGGTCACTAAAAAAAAATTATGAAATTTTGCTCCTCAAAAGTACCCACTACTTGCGCTACCTGTTGTGGGTATAAAAGGGTCGATACAGGTTTAATGGAGGTCGTTCGCTATCCAACCGTCAAAGAAGACACACGAGAAGATCTTTCACAAGAAAAACGTCCTTGAAGATGGATACTACTGCTGAAGAAGCCGCCCAAGTGATTGCACTACTGCAAACAGGGATGCGACAGTGTGATGTCGCTCGGCAGCTGAACCTGAGCCGTTTTTCGGTTCGACGAGTGTACCAGCGGTTCTTGCAGACCGGTGGCTTGGTCCGGAGGCATGGGTCTGGTAGACGTCGCTGCACTTCTGAGAGAGACGACCGATTCATCGTGTTGAAGTCTAGGAGAAATCGGTTCTCTAATGCAGTTGAGTTGCAACAACAGCTCCAGGCAGCTCGCAGAACAACCGTGAGCGTCTCTACAGTTAGACGAAGACTGAAGGAGAGAGAGATAGTGGCTAGAAGAGCTGCTACGGGTCCAAAATTGACCGCAGCACATCGGCGAGCTCGCTTGCAGTTTGCTCGCGACCACGTTAATTGGACCCTGGACCAATGGAGAGCTGTTCTCTTCTCAGACGAAACGAGAGTGTGCCTTTTCTGCAACGATAGACGCAGAAGAGTGTACAGAAAACAGGGGGAACGTTTCGCCCAAGCCTGCATCCAAGAGACGGTAGAATACGGGGGTGGTTCCTGTATGTTCTGGGGCGGCATGTCGACCGACGGCAAAACCGAACTTATTTGCGTCTCCCGGACTGGAGGTGCACGCGGGCAAGGGTCGATGACTGCTCACCGGTACATCACAGAGATCCTGGAAGAGCATGTGGTCCCGTATGCTGGTTTTGTTGGCGAGGGGTTCACATTAATGCACGATAACGCACGCGCTCACACTGCCGGAATTGTGCGCGACTACCTTCAAGAGGTTGGGATCCCTGTCATGCAGTGGCCAGCGAGAAGTCCAGATCTGAACCCGATCGAGCACCTATGGGACCATTTGAAACGTAAGGTTAGGTCCCGTGATCCTGCTCCCACGACTCTCCAGGAGCTCGAAGAGGCCGTTATTGAGGAATGGGCCAGTATCCCTCAAGAAGAGCTCATAAAATTGGTGAGATCCATGAGAGAGCGCATGGAAGCCGTCATCAGGGCAAGGGGGGGGTAACACTAGATTTTAGGTTAGTTTTAAGCAACTTTTTGTAACTTTTTTTTGAATAATTAGTCTGTTTTAAGTAGGGCTTAATTAAGGATTTTTATTGTTTTGTAAACATTTTTATTTTTCTCGGTTCCAATAAAAAATAATATTGAAGAATTGTTTTTGTATACTCCTTTTTCTTACCTTTCAAATGATACCAAACATTACCCATATCCCATATTCCAAATTAGATTTAAAGTTGTTTGAAGTAGATTTTTCAAAAGGTGCGATTTTTTTGACGCTGAGTGTATATGCTACTGCCATGATAGACGAGAAAAAGAAAAAATCATTTTACCACTTTGTCGGCGTGATTAACTTGTATACCCATGCCAAATTAGAGCTATCTAGTACTAAGAGTCTCGGAGCTAAGCCGGGGGGACAGACAGATAGACAGACGGACATGGCGAAACTATAAGGGTTCCTGTTGACTACAAAACCCTAAAATGTTGACCTAGATCATTAAAACCAACACAATCTTAGAATTAGCCACCCAAAGGGAACAGAGATTTAAATAATAATTGAGTGATCCCCGGACTGAGAACTTTACTAAGAAGTCTACATAAGTATGGTCTTTAGTTAAATGAAGACATGCTGAGATGTCGTGTTCTAGATGCAGAATATGTGCTCTAATTAGGGTAATCAAGCAGCCACCGCAGGTGTGGTCTGATGTAGAATTGATAGCATCCTTAGAGCTCATCGAATGAAGGCAAATGGCTGGAGGAAATGATGGTAATCGAATTAACTGGAAATATCTTAGGAAAACAATAATAATTCCATTAAATTACATTTTTCTTTTGCGTCCATCTTGCATTTAACTACTTAAATGTGATAGAATGATCCCGTGTTTTATTAATAATGCTACTTTCAACAGAATAGCATAGCATAGTATAATCAGCCTATAATGGAACCTGCTGGGACACTGGCCTCCTCTCGGTGAGAGGAAGTGGGCCGTAATCCACCACGCGGGCCCAGTGCGGGTTGGTAGATGTCACATGTCTTCGAATTTTTGTTTCTAGGACATACCGGTTGCCTCACGATGTTTTCCTTCACCGTTTTTGAGAGCAGTGGTGATGAATTAATTTACACAAAGTAAGGCGCCTGTCTGGGTTCGAACCAACGACCTACAACTCGTAAGTCGCGGCTGTTACCACTGGGCCACCAATGCTGCCTATAGAAAACAAGCAAATTTTTAGCTTGGCAGAAGGACGCGTCCACTTTGATCGATGAGGACACGTACCATAAAAGAAATTGTAGACTTATTTAGACTAGGCACTTTATAATGCATAATTTTCAGCCATTAAATACAATATTGCATTAAACCGCATGGCAGGTAGTACCTACAGCAATGTATTAAGCGTATACAATTTAATGGATAAGACACACCTCAACATTTCCTTCAACCCATAGATGGGTAGAAGAAGTAGACGTAGGAATAATGTGGGATCTTTTGGTGATTGAGTTTTTCAAATTTCTACTAACAAATGCCCTTTAACTCGGTCCTCAGGATCGACGGGGAGGAAGTCCGGCTGATGCTATGGGACACGGCAGGACAGGAGGAGTTCGACGCCATCACGAAGGCGTACTACCGCGGCGCGCATGCATGCGTTCTCGCCTTCAGCACCACAGACCGCGACTCGTTCCTTTCGCTACACTCGTGGAAACTTAAGGTGACTATCTTTTTAAACTTCGAAGCAAAATTATAGCTGACCACTGTTAGACTTAAGCCCAGGCCAATCGCACGCCATTTAACTCGATCCTTGGCTACTCCCATCCAGTTGCAAGAAGTTGCACCCAACCTGCAAAGATCGTCGCTCCACCGTTTTTAGAATCTTTAAATGCGCACACACACTGGTTTATTTATGAACGTTGCTTAAAGAGACGTTTATACTTCAATAATATTTGGTTACGCAGAGGCTAACTAAGTAGGTAACACTTAACTTTAAGCAAGATTTATAAATAAATCCCCAAATTGATATATATCAATTCATTATAATCTTTCATAAAGTCTGACGGGTAAGGTGACTCTTAATTTCTACCACCTTCCTGATTGGAGAAACGTTTTCATTAGTGTTTCATTCGAGTTCATTCAAACTTAGATTACTTAGGTACCTACATATTTATAAACTTAATCATCACATATTGCGCATTTAGATAACGTCATAATTGTTTTCGGAAGATAAGATAATATTTATTTGCTTAAACATGTCATACATACAAGAAAGACATGCATGCAAGAGGGTAACAACATTATTGGGTACAGACATGTTTGCCACATGATGTGACGTGCAAATGTCAAGAAATATTATTAATTACAACATGCCCTTAAAATAACAATTAGTTAATTAATTATAGTATAATAATAATATTGTAATAAATTAAAATAACAAAAAATAAAACAGAATATTAAAAACAAAATAAGTTATTAAGACTTTTAAACAATAATCAATTCAAATTCATATCAATTTTTAGTCAATAATAAAAAATAAAATAATAAAAAGATCCGAATATAATTAAACTATGTCATTGTAAATAAACAAACTTAAAAAAATAATTAATAATCAAATCAAACAAGCTACTATGTCAATACAAATATTTTCTCTAGGAACTCGTTAATGTTATACTCGTAGTACCTATGCTTTCTTTTCAAGTGTAGGTACCTACCTACATTATTAAGCTCCTTTGAACTTTTAGGCAACTCATTGTAAACAAGAGTACAAAGAAACAAAACAAAGTTATTACGACAAATGCTTGTCCAGAAATGCAAAAAATACCATGAACCTAATTATTATTTTTTTTTTTAAATAATAATATCGTTTATTTATAAAAATGGTGCAGAATTATAAAAATTCATTAAGTTTTATAATGAAACCGAAGACCCTCTATAAAGTTCTGCAGTAAAACCGCTTTGCACAGCAACTTCATGCTAATCGAATCGCAACATCTTACATAGTTGGAAGAGATTTGGTTTCGCTATTTCTGCGATTAGGTAGGTAGGTATCTAAAAATCATCGAAATAGGACCGTATTACTGAGGGCATTTAGCAAGTGCAGATAATTTTATACTTCGTGAGAACTTGTACCTTAATACTCGCACATTGGTCATTGGCCGCATTTGACCCTGTTAACGATTGAACTAACTTGTACATACATTCATGTTAATGTTTCTCGTTCTGGTTATTAAAGAGATCACTTTTTGCGCCATTTTTATTGAGACCAAGTCACGAGCAGCTAAGAAAATGTTCACATTTCAAACATAAATAAATTTTGTGGAATATTAGAAACACTAGCATTTATCTACTTAAAAGCGGTCTATCGGAACATAAATCTTCAAAACCTAGGTACATTTTAATACCCAGCTCTTAAAATTCAGTTCCACGTTCCTAGGAATTTTGTTAATTGAAGCAGCACATTAAGATAAGTGAGGTCGTGACTCGCTCACACAGCCGCCCGTGTCCCGACACGACTACACTATCAAATATACACAGCTATCATGTAAGGCACATCGACTGTTTACATTCCGCCAACTATATTTGGACCGGGTACTCATCTCAGATCTTGTAATCATTAGCGAAGATGCACGGGTTTCACGCGTTTGTCCTTACCTTCGCCTGTTTACTGTGTGGAGTGAATTCTATCGTACATGTTAGCAGAGAGTTAACATGTACGCAATACTACGCGTCAGGGGAAGATTATGATCTGAACGAGTTGCCGGCACAAATGTATGGAGTTTACTTCTGGCCACCGAACCAAAGACAGCGAGACAGCTGCGAGAACATCAGTTTCAAGAAGTTGACGCAAGAAGATGTGACAGTGGCTAGCAATGAGTGTAGCAAACTTAGCTTACCGGTGAACGAGACTGTCATGAAAGCAACATACATCAATAACGCCGGGAAGACAGTTAATTTACTTTATTACGGCGATGCAGAAGTGAAGCACATGTATCGTGGTTGTGAAAAGAACATTGCGAAGTATATATTTAAGAAAGTAAATGATAATTATGTTTTGGGGATCAATTGTTCGGCTGGTGGCAGAGGCATATTGTATGCCAAGTTCTTGCCAAGCTCTTCGGAAGTGCAAACCGTAGTGAACAGCATAGAAATAATGAGTGGACGAGAAGGAAGCCCTGATTGCAGTCTTAGTAGATAATCGCACAAATATTTTATGTATTACCTATATAAAGATCTACTTATTAAAATGCCGTGAAGTTCAAAACGACTTGTTATTAATTTCTCCATGTTATCTTCATGAAATAGGTAATTCATGTGATCATTTAATGTTTTCTTATGAAGTGCAGAAAGTACATCAAGTTTTATTTTGTTTTCAGGTGGAGAATGAATGCGGGGAGATCCCCACAATCATAGTTCAAAATAAAATTGATTTAATGGACCAATGCGTCGTTGGACCGTAAGTATTCTTATATATTGTTTGTAGGACAGAACATATGTTATCTATCTTTCTATCAACTTCCGAGGGTTTTGTAATAGTAGGAGCAGTAATATTCTCCACAAAAATAAATTCTGCATCATCTGCATGGAAAGAACAGAATAGGACCAAGTAGAGAGCCCTGGGATCGGAGGCATTGAACAGTCTATATTTACGTTTTACTGTCAGTTGTGAAGTTGTTTTATTTCAGGTTGTTTTGCTCTAATCTGAACTTGATTATTGTGTGAGTATTCATTAACGCAGATTTCTTCTTGCACATAACGAAACCCTTAGATAAGTCACAGCTTTGACTATAAACCATTGAACTCGAATTGTACTAAGAACAATATTTAGGTGTTTATCAGCAAGCTAACAGAAGTGACTTGTATTGCACGGCTTTAAACCTATACCAATAATATATGCTGAACATCTACTTTCCAGAGACGAAGCGGAGCTGGTAGCGCGTGCGCTGGGCTGTCGACTGATGCGGGCATCGGTCAAGGAAGACGTGAACGTGGGGGCCGTGTTCAGGGCGTTAGCTGCACGATGTCTGACCGACATGCGGCGAGACGACGCTGATGCAATGCCGCCATGTCAAGCACCCGTTATAGGTAAACCTTCTTCTTTTTAACACATTTACCGCTTTCCTTTAGCCTTCAGGACTCTTGGTAGCGGGTATTCTTCTCATCCCTTACCAAAGAGTTTTAATTCTTGTGGCGTAGAACGAAACAAGCTGATGTGCCTAGACATATAATTTAGACCACTCTATACATCACGTGTAGCGGAACACGCAACAATGCTGGGTGATTCGGATCATTATCATCTTATTCGGTTCGATGGGATGTTGGATTTACTAGAAAATATGTGTATATTTTCTAGCAAGTACCAAAATAATCTCTATTTATAACATATGAAATAGAGGGGACAGTCTACTTGCTCTAAATTAAATACATATGAGGGTAATGAAAAGATAAAACGAGCGATAGGTATACCTATCTCTAAAAAAAGTTTCTCGAATTCTGTGCTAAGCCATCCTTACTTATCAAACCAAAATTGATTCCAGGAACATTTACTAATCACAACAGCAATGGCACAATCCTGCTGCGGCCGACGAAGCACCGGCCAGGCGGCAAGAAGAAGAACGTGCTAAGAAACGCTTGCAGACTACTGTGATGTTAACACAACCCTGTGTAACTGCTCAACTTTTAACTTAATTTAATACTCTTCACCCGTGGAGAGGTCCAAGCAAGAGAAACATACAAAATGGAATTGACCTGGAGCTAAATTAAACGCTTGAAAATGCCTTAAAATCTATTGTTATCCTATTTTTTGAGTAGTCAGCCAGTGGCTTCAAATCTGAATACACACAATATTAATAATAAATTGTGAAATTACATTTTTCTCCGTTTGTTACTTTGAAGACAGGATCAAAAGACTATGAGACAACATATACTAGAACCATAATACGTATTGCAAGTACATCTTTCAAGTGCAATTAGTCCTGCCCTAAAACTAAGTTGCATTTCTTGAGAACGACCCTAATTTTAGTCTATTAAGAAAGCTGTTTAGTCATATTTTAATGTTTTTTAGTTAGTTGATATTAAAATAACAAAGCTATGTAAATATTTTGTACTTATCTAACTATTCATTTTATAAAAAAAATAAATTATTTTCAAATATCTTGTTGTTTCAATATATTACAAACCAAATACAACACAGAATAGGCCTAACACTAGGACAGTTTTATTCAAAGTTACTTAATCGTTCTGCTAGTGGAGTAGCAACATGCGCGGCTGCAAAACTTGAGTCCTTTTTTTTTTTGGGTGGAAAATTATCAAATACCTAACTTCTTCCGCTCTGGGAGCGGGAGGGCGTGTCACACTCTTACTGACTAAAATCCACCCGTGTTCCTTCCGTTGCCTGTGTTCTGTGTTGCCAAAGGCCACGGTATCACTTTCAGACTTTCCCGCGACAAAACTTGAGTTCTGTTTCGATTTTCAAGGGTCACAACTGAGTCCTAATCTCTGGTTAGTATAAAGTAGGTATGCCTCTCTGCTACCTATCCCTTCGTTAAATATAAGTTTAATATTCCTGAGATGAGAATGCTAAGAGGGATGTGTGGTGTGACACGAATGGATAGAATAAGAAATTAGTACTTATGAGGAAGTTTGAAAGTGGCACCGGTGACTGAAATGTTGTGCGGAAATCGGTTGTCATGGTTGTCATACCATGACAACCGATTTCTGCACAACTTTAAATAACGATTTTATTATTATTATTATTTCATTACACACGTAAAATTATTCACATAAAATTATACCTATTTTTAAATATTAGAATATAAAAACATTTAAAAATGGTAGCCCACCGGTATCGGGAACAGGGTCCAAGCTACCGGCGCCGGCGGTTAGGGCTCCAGAGAGAGGAACCTCCTAACAATGCGAGCCGTGTCCAGAATTATCGCTTTCTGAATCAAGCCCTTAATGCAGCTGCCCAACGAGAGCTTCCTTAGGTGTTGGTCGAGGCTCTTGCCAATTAAGCCATTGGCTGATATGACTATCGGCACAATGATTGCTGAATCCACATCCGACATGTCGACAACCTCGCGAGCCATTTCAAGATACTTGATTTGTTTATCTTTCTCGGCTTTCACGTCATGAGGGACTGTTATGTCAATAATTATTGTGCGCCATTCCGTTCGATCCACCAACACTATATCAGGCTTATTGGCAATAATAGTGCTGTCAGTAATGATGGATCGATCCCAGTACAATGTGATATTTCCATTTTCGAGAACTGGGTCGGGGCACATACCTGTAGTACGGCACTTCCGATTCCACAAGGCTGTATTTCAGAGCAAGTTGCTGATGGATAATCCTGGCTGAAAGGTTGTGCCTATGCAAGTACTCTTCGTTAGCTAGACGAGAACACCCGGAGATAATGTGCCGGATTGATTCTCCCGGACGGTGGCATGCCCGACACACGTCAACCGTGCCGTCCTTCACAATAAATCTCCGGTAATTCTTCGTCCATAGTTGCACAGCAAAACCTTCGGCTTCTCCAAAGAGGTCACCGAAACGCAGCCAGGCTACGGACCACAACGCCTCATAAAGCGCATCACTCTAGGACGAGTATTGCCCTCCCTGAAGCAGATTAGTTTGCCGATGAGCACTCTGGCCTCACCAATACGACGCTCAATTCTGTACTGCCAAACTCGTACGGTTGGATTCGGCCGTGTAGCTCTAGAGTCATTAGCAAATTTAACGTGAGCTACACGACATGCCGCTACAGCCACGCAGTACAGATTCGAATGAGTATCAGTGATGTCTTCACAGTCATCAAAATAGTTTGACAACTGCGAATCCAGAACAGCCACCAGCGCCCTATTTTTTTATGCATGGACAAACGAGGTAAGCGTAGCCTAAGTTCGGGCAACATGAACCGATATTAGCGAATCGCATCCTCCAAAGCACTCCTCAATTCCTCATTGCACTGGGTACTTACGTGAAATTACAACAGTCTGCGACGGGGTGGCGATGACAGGGTTGGAAAACCCCAAACTCTTCTTGACCATGGTGTTTGAATATCCTACAGGTTTGCGCAGTATGTTACATGATCTACACGTAGGAATGCGCAGCACAAAACACTTATATAGGTACCAAAAATCCCTGATAATCGCGCAACACCAAATTGGACGTAAGTTTTCAGAGCACATAATGGATTCCTTATCAAGGTTAGAAGCCTTATCAGGCGTCCATACATTATGCAGAATTGTACTAAACACCACACAATGCAGTATATAGAGTATTGACGACACGGTTGGCGTAATGGCTGAGCATCGACTGCTGCGCAGCGTGTCGCGGGTTCGATCCCCGCACGGAACAAATATTTGTATGATCTGCAAGTAATTGTTCCGGGTCTGGGTGTTTGTGAGTTCTATGTTTGTAAACGCACCCACAATACAGGACGAAATTCCTAGTGTGGGGCAAAGTTTAAAAAAAAATAAAAATAGAAGTATTAGAGAATGCAAGGCATTATGGCTAGGCCCGAAGCAGGCGCTCCCTTGGTAAATCGGAGTAGAACTGCTCTATTCTTGATTTTCCTCGCAGCTGTTTCCAAAAGCCTGCTGGTAATTGCGTAACACACTACCATACCAGTAGGAATGAGTTTCATTTTGACAGTTCAACAACATTCATTGCTTAATTTAAGTTGCCGAGTAGACAGATTTTTGAACATATGAAGCAATGGATTAGCAATATACTTCAAATCATTCAGATTGTGATTGATAGTGTGTTAGGTACGCAATTATTATTATTAGAGCCGCCATTAATTTTGACGCGTACTATACTTTGCTGAAAATAGAGTCATCATTAGGCAGTTCTCCCACCGCCGACGATTAACGAGTAGCGAGTAGAGCTAGCAACTGAAAACGAGTTGGCGAGCAGCGAGCAGCGAGTGTGTAGGTCCGATAGTTTTGTCGAGTGTCCGAGTGCGACGGGCGATTACTCGCACCACTCGCTTGACCGCTGGTTGGTCTGTTGGCGTGATTTCTGATCGCCAAGCGAGCATCGCTGAGCAAGTATCGCTTAGCAAGTATTATCTTTGATAGCTCTTGTTGCTCAGCGACAAACTAGTGGAGCGAGTACTCGCTGGCAGTGTGAACAGTCAGCGATCAACTATTAATATATGCATCTCTTTTGTTTACACGGAATATGGAGTATCTACTGTACGTTTCTTGAGCGAGAAAATAGATAGCCGTTAGTTAGTCACTTCCTCGCCGGCGGTGAGACAACTGCCATAGGATTCGTTTAAAAGCTGGTAACACTTTGTAAACTTCAGGTTTCATGTCAGTTCACGTACCTGCGCACATATTCCACACTGCTCACTCATGTTTTGACCGAATATAATACACTAAATTTTTTATTGTTTTTGTTTTTAAAACCCGTAAGTTTACGGGCGAATCATAATTAATGTAAAAGCAGCGCAGGGTTAGTTTGTCACTTAAAACTGATGAATGTAAATTAATTCTAGTTACGACATAACAAGGTGGGGTTTAAGTTAAATTAAACACAGCAAATAAGATTATACATTAAGGTATGTATTTAAAACGACGCCGTTATAACAATTTAAAGACCTAATTGTTCAAGAAATTGCTAAAACACTAAAAAAATGCAATGAAAAATACAATGTTACTGTTACAAAAACTTTTGTACAACATTTTATAGAACACAGGGTGAAACTAACTATCGACAATTGTGTCTTTTAGGCACTAGTAAGCTAAAAAGTCTCATAACATTAACAATTAAAGCAAAAAAACCAATTTTAAACATGTGATAATAATAATTCACCCTGTATTTAAAATGCAGTTTACAAACAACAGACAATTATATCAGGATTTATTTTCAAAAATGTATGAGCGCCTTTACATGTAAGAGAGATCTTCAGAATAAAGCTAAACGTCTAACGGCTATAGAACATGCTAGCCGCGCATTTGTGGCCACTGGCCCCGGTGGATATAACATTAGTAGTGTACACTCACCTTAAGCTGACTTAACAAGCTAATCGTAACTAAATAAGACATACAGGTTGTACTTACTATATAGTACGTTAGGGCCGTTACACATGGCGCTACGGCGGCGACAGCGAGTCTTGATACCAAAGCGGCGAAAAACGCTCCCGCTGGTGCTCCATGTGTAAACATCTTACAGTGTACTCAGCAATAAATATGACACATTAGAGGTTTAGAACGAGTGTCTTTCTAAAAAAAGCCAGCAGCAGTGAAGTTCAGCTGTACTTTTCCAAAATCTCGCAGTGCCATATTTGCGACCGGGTACAGTACGATAAATGGAAACTGGGCGATCTCAAGCACTCATACACATACAACATATCAATTTTCTTCACAACTTACCAAATAATGTGATTATTTGCAAATATAAAACCAATACAAAAGTAATAAAGTACAATTTTAATTAACTATGAAGATCTTGAAAGTCAATACGTGTCGATGGTGATACGATGGGAGTAGTATAGTCGAACTCGTAATTGCTTTACAGAAGTTTATTCTCACGAAGCGACGCGCGCTTTACTTGTGATTACCAAGTGTACAAACCCGCTTTGAATGTGTTTAAGGCGCTGACAAGACCCAATTGACTAAAATGGGCTTCTCTTAAGAAAAAAAAATTGCCAAAACTGTATAGTTTGTGGTAGCGGAAAAAATATATGTTAATTTTGAACATATTTCCCAGAACTTAGTTGTTACCAAAACACGTTTTGATAACAAAATCTCGATACAAACTTACGTTAAACTAACCTCTTACCTTGAGTTCTAATCCAAAATATCTGCATTAAATATCAACATACGTTACGTATTTAATTAATAACAAGAACGTTTTAATTGAATGCAGAACTTGGTTGTTTTTTTATTTTCGATTACTCAATTCAATTTTGAGTAAATAGATAATTACTTCATATTTTGCAGTAAATTACAAGCGTTGCGTCATCGCGCTTCTCTTTCTTTTCTATGCAATGTGACAGTGACCGTGGTTTAGGTGTTGTCAGCGTCTTAAGCGCAGGACCTGGAGCTCTCGGTACCGTCCGAGACAATTGCGAAGTCGGAAGTGTGTGTGTGCTGACACTACTCGTCTGCACGCACACTTTCACAGCGTGTTTTTACACTTAGTGCCCACAAGTAAAGCGCGCGTCGCTTCGTGATATTAAAATACTATACCACCCTAAGGTTGAATATCACTTGCTCGTTATAAAACGTCAAGGTACATGTTTGCTTTAACCTGTTAAGCCCCGCGCGACACCAATTCGGAGTTAGACAATAGAAAATCAATTGTGTCTCATTAGCTATCCTTGACCAATTAAGGCTCCGTGCACGAAAAATTCCCTCTTTTGTCAATTTCATATCTAATTGTGAAAAACTTGAACTAATTGAAACATTAAATCTATGTGACCATAAAAGTACAGTTTTCGTGGCGCTAAACCATTCGTGTCAGTCACAGCACCTGTTAATAGTTTCATCACTTTTGCGCTCTCGAAAATATAGTTTATTTCGCCATTGATTTAACTAATGAAAATATTTTATTATCATAAAATACAATTTTGATTTTATTTCAAGGATAACTGAAGACTAATGTGTGATTTTTAAATTTCTTGAATTGATTTGTTAACCAAAATGTGCCCAGCACGCCACGGTCACGACTACATGACAGATTTCAAGGAATAATTCGTAGCTTGGCGCCGAGGGCACGTCTTTTTTGACGTGGCGGTCAATAGGTTAAATAATTACTGCTGGGTTATTTAAAGAAAATAGGTGTTACAAGATTATTTATCTGTTATAATTTGTATCGAAGTTGAAACAAGTTGTTCAGCCACGTGCAAGTAGACCATATCCATATAATGATGTTAATGAATATATTTAATATTCAAAATCAAAAGGAGTTTATTTTAAAAAGATGATCTAACGTCAGTCTCGTGTCAATTTTCGGAAAACTTATTGCGAATTCTAAGGAAGGGATTTTTCAAATAAATTAAGTCTTAATTTATTTGAAAAGTCCCTTCCTTGCCACATGTAAAACAAAGAACTCGAATTTTAAAATCACAAATAATCTTGTTTAAATTCTTTTTCCCTTTCCCACAAACAATGAACAAAACTGATCAAAATCAGTCAATTTCGTGCACGGAACAGATTATTTCAACATTAATTAATGAAGATTCAATTTACTGGTGGTTCTTATTAAAGTGCTAAAGCAATTTCGATGCCGACTATTCCTACTGGGTAATTGATTATTGACAATATTATACATACATGGGAATATTCTTTGTTCTTTTACTTTCTAATAAATAGTGAGGAGTTAACGATGGATGAACATTAAGGATTATCACGCACTAGGCTGGGGCACGACCGTATTATGTATATCGACGATGAAGTGACAAGAACTTTATCTACCAAAACATAATTTTAGACGAAACGAAAAAAAAAACGTTTTATTTTACAGTATACAGTTGCTTTATAGTTAATCCTTCAGGCCATCGAGTGAAATCGCCCACAGACGATATGAGCACTTATTGTTCGTTATAATAGAGTTGCAAACCGCGCGGCCGAAAGACTCCTGTTCGGAGTCAATGGGGACTTAGCGGTATCAGTTATCACTGTTATCAGTAACTCGTTAAAAATAAGATTTAAGGTTAGCTGCTTTTGTCAGCTCACGCAAAGCATTATTTAAAGTCAAACTACGTAAAAAAATCGTCTAAATGTCAGTTAGGAGTTCTTGTCACTTCATCGTCGATATGGCGACGAATCAAGTCAGAGAAGTCGACAAAATAGATGTAGGTATCTTTAAATGAATAAAAGACAGTGGTACCGATTACCTTGTTCACAAACTATGCATCTTTTTCTTTGTATTTCATTAAGAAGAGGACATAAGATACATTTTAGTTTAGTCCTGTCAAATTAATCAGCGCCTGTCACTACTCCATACAAGTTTAGACGTGATTAAAAACTTGCCTACTAAAATGACGTCAATTTATGTCAAGCGCTGATTAATTTGACAGGACTAAACTAAAATTTATCTTCTGACCTTTTCTTAATGAAATAGTGAAATAAAAAGAAAAAGATGCACTGAACTTAAATTTAGTTTAGTTTGTGAACAAGGGAATCGGCACCAGTGTGTCACAGTGTATTTTTAAAGAATATTTGCCAAAAAAATTGTAAAAGACAACAATATTGACCTGTTTATAATAAGGCGATAGTTTTTAACTTTTATATATAAAATCTAATAATTGAGCATAGGTCTTTTTGGATGAAGTAAGTACAATTTAATATCCTTAAAGTAATAGAATATTTCCTTCTTTCAAATTCGGTTATTTTTGAGGTTAATTATCAAAATCAAAATATATTTTAGGTATAGCGAGTTAGGAAGACAGATGTATATTTAGTTTGATGATAAATTTATAACCTTGGTTTGACACTAGATTCATATATATAATAAATACATAGTTATAACGTAAAAAAAAACATAACAAATCGACATGAAATTATAGCAAATTTTACGATCACCAGTGAAGTTTACAATCACAATTTTTTTTTTAATTTATTCATAAGAAGACTTACGATACGATACAAGCAAGCACGAAAATAAGTAATTTCAGAAGTAAATTTTACACTATTCTCTCAAAGAGAAAAATGACGAAGTTGAGCCTCTTATTAAAAATGCCAAATGATTACAGAACCCGGGCCTAAATAAACACACCGTGCTTTAGAAAGAGACACAGGTGTAAGCGACAAAGACGCTCTACAAAGAAAAACTTTTGTATAACTCGATGTGATATTTAAGGCCAGTCACGTCTAATGTAAAAAAATGCCAAAAATGTTCAAGTGTGACACGTAGCACAATTTTGTACTACAATTCCTCATAAACCCGTTTACAATAATTATTATATAAAAGCAAAGATTTAAATCGTAGATTCGCCCGACCATATCAAAAGATCGTCGTGGTCGTTTCGTACACATTTGTATAGTTATCACGCTCACTCATACAGAAAATTGTATCTATTGTTTCATGCGGGATGTGAGAGCTCACTTTTCTCAGTATGGACACCACTCGCGCGTCCTAAGTACGGTGAGAGCATATCTAACGATTAAAATGTTTGATTTTAAGGTGATACAGACTGCAGTACGCCAAACAACTGACAATTTCGTTGGATGGTTGTAAGCTTGCTGCAATCCGTCTGTGTAACATCAATCACAATAAAAACAAAGTATGTGACATGGAACTATCAAGCGTAACACGAAATAGTGTAAATCTATGTAATCAATGTACAGTCAACAGAAGAGTTTGGTTTACAGGCAAGAAATACACATTTGCCCAATTTTTTTTTACAAATCTCATGTCATGTGATCGGCCGTCGGTTGTTTTGGTCAACCGACCACAGAGCCTAACACGAGTTTTGTCAGCTAGTAAAGCTTTGGTTTCCTAGGAAAGCGGTTCCGTCATATTATAACGACCGTCATGAAAATCTGTTATTTTCGCCAGTATTTGACATAATGGGCAGATAACCGTTCGGTTTCAATATGAATATTTGAAAAAAAAATCACAGATAAAATTATAGAAAATAAAATAGCCTGTTCATACAAAAAACACATGAAAATATCATAAGTAGTTTGAAAGTAATATCGTTATTTATGCCTTGGGTAGACATTACTTCCTGAATTTATTTCATTAAGTATTTTACTACAATATTTAAATATTCACAGATAGAATTGATGTGTATGCGGTCTAATTTAACATACATTTTTTTCATAATTTACTTGCATTATATGAAGGGGTATATCAGATTTAAAGGTCACTAAAATCATATATCCGCGCCTTAAGGTGTCAAAAAAACGCTCAGTATTTGGACAGACGTTATTATGTGACCATTCACAAGTTTAGTAATGCTTGTGTAGCTTAGTTGGGTCAAAAAGCAGCTTTCGTAACTGCCTGTATATGTAATCTCTTATGTTCACAGTACTTTGTAGAGTATTTCTTAACGCGATTTAAAAGATCATCTGGATTTAAAGTCTAATGGTCCACTGAAGATCGAAATAAACTCCACTTTTGCAATTAATGGAATTTTTATTAAATAATAAAAAAACAAAATTTACTAGTATACACATAGATTATCACATTATCAAAGCTTTTTGAAACCGCAGGGCCTAAATTTGTGGTGCCTATTCTGATGCAATTATTAACATTATCTAAACATGTCTACTATCCTGTCTTTGTCATTCATTTTGCAATAAAACGATATATTTCGGTTTTGGTTCACAGATACATTCTGAGCTCAACGCTTATTAATACAAATATAATATTGTAGGAACTGGAAAAAGAAACATGACTAACTTGAGATTTTTTCACATTACGTGGTTTTGCCCATTACGGTTTTTAGCATTGAATTTAATAAATAAAATTGGATAAATAGAAATCGAGAGATACGTACATACGGCTACACATCAAGCTATACATTTCCTGTATAAGCTGATCTCGCATTGTATAGGATTTCCGTACAATGCGAGATCAGCGTAAACTGGAAATGTATAGATTGATGTGTAGCCGTGTGTACATAAATAAATACTAGGAAAATTTGATGTAAACGAAATCATATTTTCTTCATAAATGCAAGACTAGATAAATTTAATGCTATTTTTCTTTTGATCTATGAAGTTTTAATATTTATTTTGCACTGATGCAATCTAATAGGGCTGTTGTTTCAAGCGTTAAAATGTATCTGGTTACGGATGAAAGAACTTGAAGTCAAGCGAATAATGACTTTGTTATTAATCACAGGTAACTTTAATACAATTACGACCTTCCTACTCAGATTTAAGTTACAATTTTCCTCATACAGCCATCGTGATGTAAACCAAAAAAAAATCCAGCAAAGAGACCTACCCTAAAATCACAAACGAACCATACGGCATATAATTTAACGTTCACAGTCTTTAGTTATAGTAACAATATACGCACAATAGGCACCGCGTCTCCAGCACCCCAATTGCGTAATACACTTGCAATCACAATACGAAAGATTTTTATAGAAATTCCAACAAAACAACGTAAATAACACATAGAATGATTTTGAACTGTCAGAATGAATGGGATTGCCATTGTCAGTGTGCTACGCAATTACCCGCAGGCACAGTTCAAATAAACGAGAATCTGGCGGTACAGGCGCTTAGCGAATGACAAGCTTGCTGTCAAGCAGAGCTTTTACTCACGAGCATGTGGTGACATTTAACTTAGCGATGTAAGCCAGGAGGCCTTGGAGGCGTTTCTTGACTCGTTTCTGGTCGTCGAGTGTGCAGCCCAAGATGGCGGATTCGAAGTTCTTGTCGGTGCCTGTGGAGGGGTCTGGCTGGGACGTGCACGCGTTCATGAACGTTTGACAGCGCGTGTGCGCGATAACCGCGTCGTCGTGCACCGAAATTACCAGTTGGTCTATGTACATGTTTACCTGGAATTGAGAGAAAAATGTTGGTTGTTAAAGGGTGAAAGTTGGTATAGTTATTAATATGCTCGACCAGTTACCACTCGAGTTATTAACCCTTTGAACGCCAAGTCAAAAGTGACCGTGGCGTGCTGGGCACATTTTGGTCTGTCATCTACACACATGGCACATTTTGACTGTGGCGGTCAAAAGGTTAATATTAATATTGTCCACTCCATCTAGCTTATTCGTTTTTTTTTAATATGACGTGTAAAAGTGATTCTGATATCCTATTTACAGAATAAACAATTTCATTTCATTTCATATATATCAGTAAGGGGTTAGAATGAATGTAGTGCTAGGCACAGGCCTTGGTGGTTGACAGCTTCTGCCGTAGATTTAAATTACTATTGTCATTCAATTAGACGATAACTTATTTAAACTTTTGATGGGAATCCTAACTAATATAATAAATGCAGAAGTGAATGTGTTTGTTTATTTGTTACGCTTTCATGCTAAAATGGCTGAACGGAAATGGCTGAAATTTGGCACATGGGTGGACCATGGTCTGGATTAGGAAATAGGATACTTTTTATCCCGATATTCCCACGGGATAGAGACTTATGCGGGTGAAACCGCGGGGCGCAGTTAGCAAATATATAAATATATATTCCATAAAATCTGCTGCGCAAATCCTGATAACTAGACAGATGCCTTTCAATATTAATACCATATTTGTTAGACCTTGTAATTCTCTGAAGGACTAACATCTTCACGTTAGTAAGGATTGTTTTCTCACAGGAAACAACTAAGTACCTAAATCATGACATATCAAAAACATAGCTACAACATATATAACTATAAAATAATAAAACCTTATATCTCCGCAAAAACAAGGCATTGCAAATATTTTTATAACATTGTACTTAATTAAACTCTACTTGGAAAAATACAAAGAGCCTTCACATTACGTGTTGTAGTTAATTATAAAAGTTATTTCTGGCCCGAATATGTAAGCGGTTATTGTATGAAAATATCGGAATGAACGAACAGTAAATGGTATAAGTTGATCATTGTACTCAAATTATAAATCAACTGACGGAAATAAATGTGTTTCCCGTAGGCGGCAGCCAACAAAAATATTGTGTGTACTTGTGTTGCTTTGTATGGCTACTAATCACGACAAAAACAGATGATATTGTGGTTTCAGTGGTATTTAGCGTTTATCATTCGGAACTACCAAATATGTCGTTGTGTATATTATAGGTTTTATTTACGCAGCGGTCAAATATCCTGACCCCAAAGTGCATTATTTTGTAATTTCTAACGAGACGATATTATCGTGTACGTCCACGTCCATAAAATGGAAATACGTGCACGTTATAACGTTATCGTGGACGGAAATTTAAAAGGGCTTTCATATATTTCCATACATTTAACTTCCCTCTGTTATCGTGAAATTATAAAAGGCGCACAATTAAATAGCAGCCCAAACAAAAAAAACAATTCCAATAAATTATGAACATAATCCGAACAAGACCATTTTCCCAATGCCCTACAATTTCTTGCTTGTACCATCAGGGGGTCAACCATCACCTCTTATAGCAGTATTATTTTAATATTAATTCTGCGTGAGAAAGAAGAGATGGAGCTATAAGTCCTGTGCAGCTCCATCACTTTCTCACTGTGAAGTGAAGTATTAAGGCTCCTACATACTGGCGCGACTTGTCGCGCGACGCGACGCGACACAAAGACACCGCGTGTAGCGCTACAAGCGGTGCCTTTGTGTCGCGACGCGTCGCGCGACAAGTCGCGCCAGTATGTAGTAGCCTTTATTATAATAAATTAGTATTATTATAAATTCCTTTTCCAGAGCAAGAATCGATCCCGAGAGCCTCACCACAGAAACCCATACCTTAATCCAGTACGCCATCACAATATCATTAGACAGGTCATGTAACTTACAAATCGTAAGTGCGATCGCATGTATCTATAGCTAGTAAACAATGGTGCGTCGTTCGAAGAGGACATCGCACTCATACAAATGTATTATGTCATCGTTGTGTTTTGTTGTGACTGTTTAAATGTTACATATATAAGCGCAGAAGGTTCAATAGATAGAATAATAATAATGAAAGCTCTGCGAGAGTTTTAAGATAGAAATGGTATTTTATTTGATGTCCTGAGTGTCCTGAGTGGTGATAGATACGAAGACAGATTGAATACTCTTTATTGTACACCATAACCACCCGAACGCTTACTGTGCTGCTTTTCATTTTATTTTCCTTTAATATAAATTAAAATACATTACACGGAACACGAAAATCGTATGATTTTCTCATACGATTTTCGTGTAATGTATTTTCGTCCTTGTAAAACTTATTATACCTACCTAGATAATAATTGAATAATGTGGCCTGTAATTGGAAGCGTACACTTGTATTTGTCCGTTTTTGTAAACATGCATGTAAATACTCTATTGAGTATTTGACTACTATCAAAGAAATACATAAATGAATACTTATTTTAAATATGTTACAAACAGAGACAAACAAAAAAATTAAAAAAAAAAACAAATATAGAATAATATAAGAGCTATGGCTCTCCTGTGTTGTGACGTCAGATGCTAATAGTGATGGTTCTGACTAGCGTAGACTTAAGGCGCTGACAAGACCCAATTGACCAAAATTGCCTACTCTTAAGAAAAAAAAATGCCAAATCTGTATAGTTTGTGGTAGCGGAAAAAATATATGTTAATTTTGAACATAGTTCCCAGAACTTGGTTGTTACCAAAACACGTTTTGAAAAAAAAATCTCGATACAAACTAACGTTAAACTAACCTCTTATCTTGAGTTCTAATCCAAAATATCTATATTAAATATCAACATAAGTTACATATTTAATTAATAACAAGAACGTCTTATGTGAATGCAAAACTTGGTTGTTTTTTATTTTCGATTACTCAACACAATTTTGAGTAAATTGATAAATGCTTCATATTTTGCAATAAATTACAAGCGTTGTGTCATCGCGCTTCTCTTTCTTTTCTATGCAATCTGACAGTGACCGCGGTTTAGGTGTTGTCAGCGTCTTAAAAACGTAAACAAGTCCGTCATTTTCATAGATTTTTAAACAATTTTTTTTCCGGTGACATAATTCAAGGTTGCGAAAAATCGAATTTAAAAAGAACAGTCAAATACCCTATCGTATAGCCTCTGTTGAAGATCCATTAAATATATATAGTATAGGTATATGTATGTATGTATAAATATACAATGAATAAATAATAACAAGTGGTGATACCCACCGTACAGTAGTACGGTACCCTGGACATTTAAGTATATTGTGAAAAAAGGTAGTAGCTCTGCTACTACCTTTTTTCACAACCCGTGGCGATAAACATACCGACCGATCTGTCAGATACAAAAATATGTTAATGCTACCCTCTTCGCGCATGAAACTACATACCTATAGCCCCTACGTAATGTCCATGAAAATATTTAATAATCTACCAGATGCATTAAAAGATGAGATCAGCGATACGACATTTATAAGTAAACTCAGCAAATATTAATTGAAAAAGCATACTAAATAATAAACGAAAACATACACGACAAAAAAAAATACTTAATACAAGCAGACACTATTCACGGTTAGTCATAGATTCATTCATAGATACATAGATAAATATAATATGATATAATATGTTTAATTGACCTGACCAAATAATTAAGATGTACCACAACCTATATCTGATCTTAACAAAACAATTTTTTTTTTATATTGACTTAATTAATGTTAATAGTGTATTTAAAATGTTAAACATTATTGTTAATTTTTGTTCTAATTTTATTTTATTTTAAAAATTATTTTAATTTATTTTTTTTGCTGTGCCCGACAGGGTCCGTAATTGTACATTAGCTCTAAGCCTTTGTAACACCTTTAAAAAATTATGGAATGCAAATAAAGATATGAATATTAATGAATACCTAGCTAACTGGCCTATTCATAGCTCGTGAATCATAGAGAAGGCTTCAAATATCGAATTGAATTAAACACATCCGAAACCAATACGAATTTTCAGCACAAATGATTTTTACTTTGAAGTGACTTGTTTTAGAACGCTTCCTTGTCGCACCTTCTGTCTGTATCCCT